>CM077669.1:344230490-345626990 GCA_039707655.1 Elymus sibiricus | reverse complement strand
TCTTGTCAAGGTATGTACTCATTGAAAGTCTTATCAGACGTCTTGATCTATCTCTATAGATCCTTATGCCCAACATTTAAGTAGCTTCTTTCTAGGTTTTCCTTTGAAAAACTCCTTTTCAAACAACCCTTTATGCTTTCCAGAAATTCTACATCATTTCCGATCAACAATATGTCATCCACATATACTTATCAGAAATTCTATAGTGCTCCGACTCACTTTATTGTAAATACAAGTTTCTCATAAACTTTGTATAGACTCAAAAACTTTGATCACCTCATCAAAACGTATATTCCAACTCTGATATGCTTGCTCTAGTCCATAGAAGGATCGCTAGAGTTTGCTTACATTTTAGCATCCTTAGGACTGACAAAACCTTCCGGTTGTATCACATACAACCTTTCCTCACGGAAACCGTTAAGGAAACTCTGTTTTGACATCCATCTGCCAGATTTCATAATCGAAAAATGCAGCAACTGCTAACATAATTCCAACAGACTTTAGCATCGCTACGGGTGAGAAAGTCTCACCGTAGTCAACTCCTTGAACTTGTGAAAAACCCTTTGCCACAAGTCGAGCTTTATAGACGGTGACATTACCGTCCGCGTCCGTCTTCCTTTCAAAGATCCATTTGTTCTGAATGGCCTTTCGCCCTTCAGGTAATACTTCCAAAGCCCATACTTTGTTTTCATACATGGATCCCATCTCGGATTGCATGGCCTCTAACCATTTCTCGGAATCCGGGCCCATCATCGCTTCTCCATAGCTCGTAGGTTCATCGTTGTCCAACAACATGACCTCTAAGACAGGGTTGCCGTACCACTCAGGAGCAGTACGCGTCCTTGTCGACCTATGAGGTTCGATAGTAACTTGATCCGAAGCTTTATGATCATCATCATTAACTTCCTCTTCAACTAATGTAGGCTCCACAGAAACAACTTTCTGCGCTGCGCTACTCTCTGGTTGAAACAAAGGTTCAACAACCTCATCAAGTTCTATCTTCCTCCCACTCAATTCTTTCGAGAGAAACTCTTTCTCGAGAAAGGACCCGTTTTAGCAACAAACACTTTGTGCTTGGATCTGAGATAGAAGGTTTACCCAACTGTTACGTTAGGGTATTCTATGAAGATGCATTTGTCCGCTTTGGGTTCGAGCTCATCAGGTTGAAAACTTTTCCACATAAGCGTCGCAGCCCCAAACATTAAGAAATGACAGCTTAGGTTTCTGCCAAACCAAAATTCATACGGTGTCATCTCAACGGACTTAGATGGTGCCCCTTTTTAAAGTGAATGTAGTTGTCTCTAATGCATAACCCCAAAACGATAGTGGCAAATCGATAAGAGACATCATAGTACGCACCATATCCAATAGAGCACGACTACGACGTTCGGACACACCATCACACTATGGTGTTCCAGGTGGCGTGAGTTGTGAAACAACTTCCACATTGTCTTAAGTTGTATACCAAACTCGTAACTCAGATATTTACCTCTACGATCATATCGTAGATATTTTATCTTCTTGTCACGATGATCTCAAACTGCACTCTGAATTTGTTTGAACTTTTCAAATGTTTCAGACTTGTGTTTCATTAAGTAAATATCCCCATATCTACTCAAATCATCAGTGAAGGTAGGAAAATAATGATATCCACCGCACGCTACAACACTCATTGGACCGAATACATCAACATGTATCATTTCCAATAAGTCACTTGCCCGCTCCATCATACCGGAAAACGGGGTCTTAGTCATCTTGCCCATGAGGCATGGTCCGCATGTCTCAACCGATTCGAAATTGAATGAGTCCAAAGATCCATCAGCATGGAGTTTCTTCATGCGTGTTACACCAATATGACATTTAGCGGCAGTGCCACAAGTATGTGGTACTATCATTATTAACTTTGTATCTTTTGGCATCAATATTATGAACATGTGTATCACTACGATCAAGATTCAATAAACCATTCTCATTGGGTGCTTGACCATTGAAGGTATTATTCATGTAAACAGAATAACCATTATTCTCTAACTTGAATGAATAACCGTATTGCAATAAACATGATCTAATCACGTTCATGCTCAACGCAAACACCAAATAACATTTATTCAGGTTCATCACTAATCCCGAAGGTAGAGAGAGCGTGCGATGGTGATCACATCAACCTTGGAAACACTTCCAACACTCATCGTCACCTCACCCTTAGCTAGCCTCCGTTTATTCCGTAGCTTTTATTTCGAGTTACTAACATTTAGCAACCGAACCGGTATCCAATACCCAGGTGCTACTAGGAGTACTAGCAAGGTACACACGTATATCAAATATACTTCTATCGACGTTGCCAGCCTTCTTATCTACCAAGTATCTAGGGTTGTTCCGCTTCAGCGACCGTTCTCCTCATAATAGAAGCACTTAGTCTCGGGTTTGGGTTCAACCTTGGGTTTCTTCACTGGAGCAGCAACTGACTTGCCATCCATGAAGTTTCCCTCCTAGCCCTTGCCCTTCTCGAAACTAGTGGTTTCACTAACCATCAACACTTGATGCTCCTTCTTGATTTCTACCTTCGCGGTGTCAAACATTGCGAATAGCTCAGGGATAATTATTTCTATCCCTGGCATTTTATAGTTCATCACGAGGCTCTAGTAGCTTAGTGATAGTGACTTGGAGAACATTATCAATCACTATCTTATCTGGAAGATCAACTCCCACTCGATTCAAGCGATTGTAGCACCCAGACAATCTGAGCACATGCTCACCGATTGAGCTATTCTCCTTCATCTTGCAGGCAAAGAATCTTGTTGGAGGTCTCATACCTCTCAACACGGGCACGAGCCTGAGATCCCAATTTCAGCTCTTAGAACATCTCATATGTTCCGTGACGTTCAAAACGTTTTGGAGCCTCAATTCTAAGCCTTAATGCATGACGCACTGAACTATCAAGTAGTCATCAGAACGTGCCTGTCAGATGTTCACAACATCTACAGACGACGCTTGAGGGGGTGGCGCACCGAGCGGTGCATTAAGGGCATAAGCCTTCTGTGCAGCAATGAGGACAATCCTCAGATCACGGACCCAGTCTGCATTATTGCTACCATCATCTTTCAACTCTATTTCTCTAGGAACATATAAAAAATTCAAGGGAGCTACAGTGCGAGCTAGTAATCGACAACATAATTTGCAAAGACATTTTGACCATGTTCATGATAATGAGTTTAGTTAATCATATTACTTAAAAACTCCCACTCAAATTGACATCCCTCCGGTCATTCGAGTGTCACATGATCCAAATCAACCAACTCAAGTCCGATCATCACGTGAGTTGAGGTGGTTTCAATGGTGAACATCTTCATGTTGATCATATCTACTATATGACTCATGTTCGACCTTTCGGTCTCTTGTGTTCCGAGGCCATGTCTGTACATGCTAGGCTCGTCAAGTTTAACCCGAGTGTTCCGCACGTGCAACACTGGCTTGCACCCGTTGTATGCGAACGTAGAGTCTATCACACCCGATCATCACGTGGTGTCTCAAAACGACGAACTTTCGCAACGGTGCACACTCGGGGAGAACACAATTTTATCTTGAAATTTAAGTGAGGGATCACCTTATAATGCTACCGTCGTCCTAAGCAAAACAAGGTGCATAAAAGGATTAACATCACATGCAAATCATAAGTGACATGATATGGCCATGAACTTGTGCTTTTGATCTCCATCTCCAAAGAACCGGCATGATCTCCATCGTCACCGGCATAACACCATGATCTCCATCATCTTGATCTCCATCGTCACCGGCATAACACCATGATCTCCATCATCTTGATCTCCATCAATGTGTCGCCATGAGGTTGTCGCGCCGACTGTTGCTTCCACGACTATTGCTAACTCATAGCGATAAAGTAAAGCAAAAACGGCGAAAATAATTAAAGACAACCCTATGGCTCCTGCCGGTTGTCGTACTCATCGACATGCAAGTCGTGATATTCTATACAATACATGATCATCTCATACATCACATATACCTCATCATGTAATTGGCCATATCACATCACAACATACCCTGCAAAAACAAGTTAGACGTCCTCTAATTGTTGTTGCAAGTTTTACGTGGCTGCTACGGGTATCTAGCAAGAACAATTCTTACCTACGCAAAAACCACAACGGTGAAACAAAAATTGCTATTCAACCTTCTCAAGGACCGCCTTTGTCAAATCCGATCCGACTAAAGTGGGAGAAACAGACACCCGCCAGCCATCTTTATGCAACAAATTTACATGTCAGTTGATGGAACCGGTCTCTCGTAAGCGTACGAGTAATGTTGGTCCGGGCCGCTTCATCCCACAATACCACCGAATCAAGAAAAGACCAAGGGAGGAAGCAATCTGAATATCAACGCCCACAAACTCCTTTGTGTTCTACTCGAGATCTCATCTACAGATAGACCTAGCTCATGATGCCACTGTTGGGGAACGTTGCATGGGAAACAAAAATTTTCCTACGCACACGCAAGATTTATCCATGGTGATGAGCATCTATGAGAGGGAGAGTGGATCTACATACCCTTGTAGATCGCTAAGCGGGAAGCGTTAAGAAACGTGGTTGATGTAGTCGAACGTCTTCGCGATCCAAATCGCCGAGCGTCCCGCGATCCCATCACGATCCATCTCGCGATCCAATCTCGATCCGTCCCGCGATCCCATCACGATCCGTCCCGTGATCAAATCACGAATCGTCTCGCGATCCTGATCACGGTCCTTCCGATCTAGCGCCGAACGGACGGCACCTCCGCGTTCAGCACACGTACAACTCGATGACGATCTCCGCCTTCTTGATCTAGCAAGAGGAAGCGGAGAGGTAGAAGAGTTCTCCGGTGGCGCGACGGCGTGGCGGCGATGGTGGTGGAACAATTCCGGCAGGGCTTCGCCTAAGCACCGCTGAAACTAGACTAGAGGAGAAACCAATCTAGATGAAGTAGAGGGAGCACGTGGCAATTAGGGTTAGCTCTTCCCTCTAAATCCTCTAGTATATATAGGAGGGAGGGAGGGGAGGAGGCAGCCTCAAACCCTCAAGGTTTGGCCGAAATTGGAGGTGGAGGAGTCCTACTCCAATCCTATTAGGAGTAGGATTCCTCCTCTCCACTTGGAAACCCTTTCCACCTTTCCTCCTTTGGATTTTTTCCACCCAAAGCCACATGGGCCTTAGTGGGGGGGTTAGGCCAGCCCACTAGGGGCTGGTTTGACTCCTACCACAGCCCATGAGGTCCTTTGGGTCGAGACACCCCTCCCGATGGTCCCCGGTACCCCTCCCGGCACTCCCGGTACACTACCGAAATACCCGAAACTTTTCCGGTGACCAAAACAGGACTTCCTATATATCAATCTTTACCTCCGGACCATTCTGGAGCTCCTCGTGACGTCCAGGATCTCATCCGGGACTCCGAACAACCTTCGGTCACCACCATACATAACTCTACTATACCAAAACGTCACCGAACCTTAAGTGTGCAGACCCTGCGGGTTCGAGAACTATGTAGACATGACCAAGACACCTCTACGGTCAATAACCAATAGCGGGACCTAGATGCCCATATTGGTTCCTACATATTCTACGAAGATCTTTATCAGTTGAACCTCTATGTCAAGGATTCAGTTAATCCCGTACGCTGTTCCCTTTGTTCTTCGGTATGTTACTTGCCCGAGATTTGATCGTCAGTATCTCTATACCTAGTTCAATCTCGTTACCGGCAAGTCTCTTTACTCGTTCTATAATACAAGATCCCGTGGCTAACACTTAGTCACATTGCTTGCAAGGCTTATTGTGATGTTGTATTACCGAGTGGGCCCTGAGATACCTCTCCGTCACACGGAGTAACAAATCCCAGTCTTGATCCATGCCCACTCAACAGACACCCTCGGAGATACCTGTAGAGCATCTTTATAGTCACCCAGTTACGTTGTGACGTTTGATACACACAAGGTATTCCTCCGGTGTCAGTGAGTTGCATGATATCATGGTCATAGGAACATATACTTGACATGCAGAAAACTATAGCAATAAACTGACACGATCATATGCTATGTTTATAGTTTGGGTCTTGTCCATCACATCATTCTCCTAATGATGTGATCCCGTTATCAAATGACATCTCATGTCTATGGCTAGGAAACCTTGACCATCTTTGATCAACGAGCTAGTCTATTAGAGGCATACTAGGGACACAGTCTTGTCTATGTACCCACACATGTATTTGAGTTTCCAATCAATACAATTATAGCATGGATAATAAACGATTATCATGAACAAGGAAATATGATAATAACTAAATTATTATTGCCTCTAGGGCATATTTCCAACAATTCCAGCCACCATCCACTTCGTCTTCCTCCAGAAAAAATCCCACCATTGCTCAAACCCGTGTTCTAGCTCATTTTGCTGCCATTTTCGATCTCCTTGCTCAAAGCTCCATTCGCAAAACTGTTTTAGGGGATTGTTCATCGGTATGTGACTCCTCCAATGGTCCAATTAGTTTTTGTTCTAGTGCTTTATATATTGCAATTTTTTGCTGCTGTGGTGACCTTGTTCTTGAGCTTGCATGTCAAATTTGTATGGTCCCAAGTAGTTTTGATGCATGATATAGCCTCTAGGCATTTGTGGGAGTAGTTGCTATGAGTTTTGTTGAGTTTTGTTCACCTTTACTTTGAGTCACTAAAAATGTCAGAGAAAGAAAGATGTTGAGGAGAATATATCAAGGTGGTTCTTCGAGCAAGAAAACCCCGAGACTCGCGATACGTGAGCCTTGTGAATGGCCGTCGGATCAATTCATGGTTCAAGCCGGTTTCAGGGAAGAATTTTACGCGTACATACAAAACGCTGGCCTTGAAGACTTCATTTCAGACCAATGCAAGCAATATATCAACTCACTGATTCCTTCGTGCGGAGGTTTGAATTTTCATCGAAGCGTAATAATCATTCTGTTCTATTTAATCTTTATGATGAATCCTATACTATGGACTTAGAAGATTTTAACCGTGCATGCAAAATTCCACAATGGGGTAGCCATAGTGATCCTCACAAATATGAATATAATGATTTCCTTGCTAGCATCACTGTGGGAGAAACTAGAAACATTACACATGCTACCTTGGGGAGCATTCACTTTCCTGCTATACATTATTTTGCTCTCTTCATAGGTAGATGTATTAACGGTAAACATGATCATAGCCACCTTTGCGTACCTGATCTTAGTATTCTTAAGAGTGCGGTCATGGGCGATAGACGATATAACTTGGGGGCTATTGTTGCTAGGAGGCTACATAAAAATGCTAAGGAAGGAGATTTCTTTGGCGGGATTTATGCCACCCGTGTAGCTAATTATCTTGGGGTACCCATAAAGGGATATGATATTGAACTACCACCCGCTTTTCTTGATTATGAGGCTATGGTGCGCTACCAGTTTCTTGAGAGGAACGAACAGTCCCTCCTATACCGACTAATCCTTGACAGACAGCGTGCTGTCCATATTACCCATCCTGCTCTTGCCTTCTTTAACTTTCAGGAAAAACGGAGACACTTTATAACCAGAGAGGAGGCAAACGAGTACGAGAGAGAGGCGAAAGCTGCTCGCCTCCGCGCTGCAGCCGTTCAGGCGGTAGCCGCTGCAGCCCAGTACAACCCCGACTATAACTTTGGATATTATCCGGGCCAGCCATGGCCCTAGACCAACTTAGGCCAAAAGCCTAAGCTTGGGGGAGTATGTATTTCTCACCTACATTACATTCATGTTCTCACACTTATTTCAGTTGTCGGTGTTCATACTTTTTCATTGTATCATCCATGGTATTTTATTTCTCCTTTCCGTTTTCTTCTTGTGTGCTTAATTAACCTTGAGGAAAATCCAAAAAAAATAGTTCTAGCTTTACCTTTTAATTTGTTTTGTTGTTTCATTAAAAGAAAACCCAAAAAGATTTCTCGTTCTTCTTTTGCTTGTTGGGAGCTTTCCCGTGTAAATAGTTTTTCTCATTCTTATTTCGAATTTTCTTTTCTTTGGGTCGTAAGGACAAGGCCACGATGAAAATGTTGAGTGTCTCTCATATGCATCATTGTTTATCTTACAGAGAGCCCATATTACCTTGCCTTCTCCTTTGAGCTATTGTTTGCAGATTCCAGCTTAGTCCAATGCACGCGCACTCTTATTATTATTCACACCGTTCGGTCGTGCAAGTGAAAGGCAATAATGACGATATATGATGAAATGATTGAGATGGAGAAAAGCTGGTATGGACTCGACCTATCTTGTTTTTGTAAATATGATTAGCTCATCGTTCTGAATTCAGCTCATTATAGATGAAACATGTTTGCAATGACAATTAGAGATTATAGTTACTCATGCCATGCTTAATTAGCTAATAGTGTATAATGGTTTGTCTTGAGTGCCAACATGCATTTTAAATTGGTTGTGATGTAGTATGATAGGATGGTATCCTCCTCTGAATGATTCAAGTGGCTTGACTTGGCACATGTTCACGCATATAGTTGAAACAAAATCAACATAGCCTCCACGATATTTATGTTCATGGTGATTTATATCATACTCATGATTGCATTCAATGTTGTTTAATCTCAAAGCATGTTCATGACTGTTGTCGCTCTCTAGTTGGTCGCTTCCCAGTCTCTTGCTAGCCTTCACTTGTACTAAGCGGGAATACTGCTTGTGCATCCATTTCCATAAACCCAAAGTTGTTCCATATGACTTCACCATATCTACCTATATGCGGTATTTACCTGCCGTTCCAAGTAAATTTGCACGTGCCATACTCTAAACCTTCAAATAATATTCCGTTTTGTATGCCCAAATCGCTCATGTAGTGACTAGGGGCTGTTAGTATCTTCCATGCTAGGTGGGTTATTCTCACGATATGTGTTGATTCACTATCATTCACGAGAAAGTGGCTGGTATTCGGGATGCCCAGTTCCATGCTCAAAATTAAATCAAAATATAATAAAACAAAACTCCCCCAGGATTGTGTTCGTATGGATGGTACCCGTGGATTCGGCCCGCCGTGGAGTGTGATTGATTGGTGGAGGGGGAGTAAAAAACTTTACTATTCTATTTGGGAACCGCCTATAATATATCTAGCATGGAAGATACCGAAATCTCTTGGTTGTTATGTTGGCAATGAAAGCATATCGCTCAAAATCATTATTCATCTCTGTTTTAAAAGCTCGAGCTCTGGCACCTCTGCAAATCAATGCTTCCCTCTACGAAGGGCCTATCTATTTTACTTTACTGTTGAGTCATCATCCTCTTATAAAAAGGCACCAGTTAGAGAGCGCCACTGTCATTTGTATGCTTTGCTATTAATTGATATTGAGTATGATTGTGACTGGATCTCTTTTACCATGAATTACAATATTTAGTCAGTCCTTGTTCTTTAGAGGTGCTCTGCATTTATGTTTTGCGGTCTCAGAAAGGGCTAGCGAGATACCATTATGTCATATTGTATCATGATTGTTTTGATAAAATTGTTGTCATCCGAGACTTATTATTATTGCTCGCTAGTTGGTTATACCATTGATATGAGTAAATGTGAGACCTAAATGTTATTGTGAATGTGGTTAGTCTATAATCTTTGCTGGAAATCTGAACATCAGTTAGACATATTTACAACAGCAAGATCAAAAAGAGTTTGTAAAAGTTTTTCTTTATCACTTTCAGTTTGTCAACTGAATTGCTTGAGGACAAGCAATGGGTTAAGCTTGGGGGAGTTGATACGTCTCCAACGTATCTACTTTTCCAAACTCTTTTGCCCTTGTTTTGGACTCTAATTTGCATGATTTGAATGGAACTAACCCGGACTGATGCTGTTTTCAGCAGAATTGCCTTGGTGTTATTTTTGTGCAGAAATAAAAGTTCTCAGATTGACCTGAAAATTTACGGAGAATATTTTTGGAATTAATAAAAAATACTGGCGAAAGAATCAACCGGAGAGGGGCCACCACCTGGTCACAAGCCAGGGGGCGCGCCCCCTGTCTTGTGGGGCCCCTGCAGCTCCGCCGACCTCAATTCCACTCCTATATATTCCTATTCGTGGAGAAAAAAATCAGGGAGAAGAGTTCATCGCGTTTTACGATACGGAGCCGCCGCCACCTCCTGTTCTTCCTCGGGAGGGCAGATCTGGAGCCTGATTTGGGCTCCGGATAGGGGAAATCGACGCCGTCGTCATCACCAACCATCCTTCATCACCAATTTCATGATGCTCTCCGCCGTTCGTGAGTAATTCCATCGTAGGCTTGCTGGACGGTGATGGGTTGGATGAGATTTACCATGTAATCGAGTTAGTTTTGTTAGGGTTTGATCCCTAGTATCCACTATGTTCTGAGATTGATGTTGCTATGACTTTGCTATGCTTAATGCTTGTCACTAGGGCCCGAGTGCCATGATTTCAGATCTGAACCTATTATGTTTTCATGAATATATATGTGTTCTTGATCCTATCTTGCAAGTTGTAGACACCTATTACGAGTTATGATCCGCATCCCCCAGGGTGACAATAACTGGGATTCTTTCCGGTGATTACCGTAGTTTGAGGAGTTCATGTATTCACTAAGTGCTAATGCTTTGGTCCGGTTCTCTATTAAAAGGAGGCCTTAATATCCCTTAGTTTCCATTAGGACCCCGCTGCCACGGGAGGGTAGGACAAAAGATGTCATGCAAGTTCTTTTCCATAAGCACGTATGACTATATATGGAATACATGCCTACATTACATTGATGAATTGGAGCTAGTTCTGTATCACCCTATGTTATAACCGTTGCATGATGAATGCCATCCGACATAATTATCCATCACTGATCCATTGTGTACGAGCTTTTCCATATTGATCTTTGCTAAGTTACTTTTCCGTTGCTACTGTTACAATCACTACAATACTGCTACTGTCACTTTTGCCACCGTTACCGTTACTTCCATACTACTTTGCTACTGAATACTTTGCTGCAGATAATAAGTCTTTCAGGTGTGGTTGAATTGACAACTCAGCTGCTAATACTCGAGAATATTCTTTGGCTCCCCTTGTGTCGAATCAATAAATTTGGGTTGAATACTCTACCATCGAAAACTGTTGCTATCCCCTATACTTGTGGGTTATCACTTGCACGTCAAAGGGGGGCATTCTGAGCATCGCGCCTTAGGAGCTCTTACCATCCCCCAGAGCCCTACACCCTCTGGCCTTATTGGACAACGTCACAACATACCAGCAACAGTCGTAGCCCGCTCGGGGGCCGAGTCCAAGCAATGCAAAGCAACAAGGCAATGCAAAAAGGGAAACAAATCTCACAAGAAAATAAGGGATAAGGCAGTAGAAAATTGAAACTTAAGGGTACAGTTACAAAAACCAATTGTCTTATGCCCCCACGGGGCCCGGTGAATCATAATGCAACAGGAAAAGAAAGACAAAAGCCGCAAGCAGAGGAGGCGCCGTCTTCGTCATCGCTGCCAGGAAGGTCAGTGCCAAGGCTGCCACCTTCCTCGGAGGGCTCGACCGCTGTGAACCGCTCGACCAGGGAGTCCACATGCTCACACACCTCCCTCCCGAGCGATCCTGGAGCTCCGCAGGCACCGGCTCCATCATGCGGGCGAAATCGAAGGCAGGATCCAGGTGGAGAAGGTTGGAGAAGACACATGTCGCCGTGCAGTCCATGAGCCTGTGGGCTCCTCCCTCGATGGCGTCATCAACCTTGGAGACTCCCGACTCGAGCGCCTCCACCACCTTGGTGAAGAAGTCGAGGTAGCCGCCATCGTAGTCCGCACGGGGCATCGCTGGGACATCCTCGACGAAGTGGCTAAGCGCTCCGCTGACGCACATGGCAAGGCCCAAGAACAGCTTGGCGCGCTATCTCTGCATCGTTTGAGCCTACACAACGTCGTCCTTGGCCTTCTGCACGGCTTTGGAGGCTTTGCCAACCTGCGCCTGGAGCAATGCCAAATCCACCTCGACGTCTCCCTTGTCCTTGAGGGCAGGCTGGAGATCCCTCTTAGCGTCCCGGAGCTGGGTCTTGAGCCGATCGACCTCCTTCTGGAGATCGTCGTGCTTCGACTGGAAGCGAGCTTCCTGTCGCTCCAGCTTGTCGGGGTACTCCTCCAGCAGGGCCTCCCACTGCCTAGCGACCCTGGCGTCGGTGTCGGTGTTGATCCGCGCCTCCATCTTCTCCAGCTGGGCATTGGCCTTGACGTGCGCCCTCTCGAAGGTGGCCCTGTCGGCACCGACCTGGCTCTCCAGGTTCGTGAGGCGCTCGCGCTCCGCCTCCTGGTCGGAGGTTGTACGAGCGGCCTCCCGCTCCCGAATGGCCATGTCAGCCTCCCGGCCGGCGACGGCGCTCCTCTCTCTTGGCCATCTACTCCTCACGGGCAGCATACTGCTGCTCGCATGCAGCAACTGCGTCCTCGTGTGTTCGGAGCTCCTGCTCGCGGAGGGCGATCTGCTCCTCCACCTGCCGGGCGCTGGACTCGGCCTCCCGACGCCGCTCGTCAGCTGCCTCTGCATCGCAAACGATGTTGTCCCAGAGCTCCTTGGCATCGTGAGTGGTCTTGTTCCGCTCCTCCTGGGCTGTTCTGTCCTACAGGGCGCCCAGATTAACAGCTGATACTTCTCCGTCGTATCTATAATTTTTGATTGCTTCATGCCAATATTCTACAACTTTCATATACTTTTGGCAACATTTTATAATATTTTTGGGACTAACTTACTTACCCAGTGCCAGTTCCTGTTTTGTGTGTGTTTTTTCTTTCGCAGAAATTCCATATCAAACAAAGTCCAAACGCAATAAAAATTTATGGAGATTTTTTTTGGAATATATGTGAATTTTGAGAGTCGGAATCAATGCAAGACGATGCCCGAGGGCCCCACAAGCAAACCGGCCGCGCCCCCAGGGGGGCGCGGCCAGATGGCTTTAGGCTAGCCCTTAGGTCAGTTGAGGCTCTCCTTCTGGCGAAAGAAAGATATTTTCGCGATACAAATCCCCTCAAAATTTCAGACCGATCGGAGTTACGGATCTCCGGATATTTAAGAAACGGTGAAGGGGTCCAAAAACTGTTGCGAAAAGAGAAGAGAAACAGATAGAGATCCAATCTCAGATGGGGTCTTGCCCTCCGGGAGCCATGGCGGCCATGGACCATAGGGGAAACCCTCCTCCCACCTAGGGAGGAGGCCAAGGAAGAAGAACAAGGAGGGGGGGCTCTCTCTCCCTCTCTCCCGGTGGCGCCGGAGCACCGCTGGGGCATCCTCGTGACGGCGATCTACACCAACAACTTCGTCGCCGTCACCACCAACTCTCCCCCCTCTATGCAGCGGTGTAAAACCTCTTATCCCCGCTGTAATCTCTACTTGAACATGGTGCTTAATGCTATATATTATTATCCAATGATGTGTGGCTATCCTATGATGTTGTACTCCCTCCGGTCCTTTTTACTCCGCGTATTAGATTTGTGTAAAGTCAAACTTTGCGAAGTTTGACCAAATTTATATTAAAAAATATCAACATCTAAAATACCAAATGTATATATTATGAAACTACATTTCATAATTAATCTAACAATATTAATTTGGAATTGTAAATGTTGATACTTTTCTCTATAAGTTTGGTCAAAGTAAAGATACTTTGACTTCGGACAAAACTTATATGCAGACTAAAAAGGACCGGAGGGAGTATGTTCTATATTGGTGCTATCCTAAGGTGCTTTCTGTGAGGTGCACACGTGAAAGATTCACGCTGGAGGGTGTTGCAATATGTTTATGATTCGCTTATAGTGGGTGGCGAGAGTTACAGAAACTTACATCCGAGTAAGGGGATTGTTTACGTATGGGTTAAAGGGGACTTGATGTTTAATGCTATGATTGGGTTTACCTTAATGAATTTCTAGTAGTTGCGGATGCTTACTAGAGTTTCAACATAAGTGCATATGATCCAAGTACGGAAAGTATGTTAGCGTATGCCTCCCCCTCATATAAAACTGCAACAATGATACCGGTCTAGTTATCGATTGCCTAGGGACAAATCTTTCTCTTATGC
This sequence comes from Elymus sibiricus, assembly GCA_039707655.1. Lineage (NCBI taxonomy): Eukaryota > Viridiplantae > Streptophyta > Magnoliopsida > Poales > Poaceae > Elymus > Elymus sibiricus. The sequence continues at coordinate 345,612,924 of CM077669.1, read as the reverse complement.
TACAAAAAGCTTTCCACTAAACTATTTACTTTTATTGTTATTTTATTAAAACAGCACCTAACTTTTATTTCCATGTTCTTTATTACCTTGCAAACCTATCTTTACACCTACTAAGTACTTCTAGTTTCTTTCCCGCAAAGTAGTTTCATACTTGTTCTAGGTAAAGTAAGCGTTAGCACGCGTAGAGTTGTATCGGTGGTTGATAGAACTTGAGAGATTATTAATTCTACCTTTAGCTCCTCGTTGGATTCGACACTCTTACTTATCAAAAAAGGCTATAAATGATCCCCTACACTTGTGGGTTATCAAGACCTTTTTCTGGCGTCGTTGCCGGGGAGCAATAGCGTAGTGGTTGATATTCTCATGTGTGCTTGTTTGCTTTATCACTAAGTAATTTTTATTTTCTGTTATTAATTGTTTTATTTTCTATTATTAGTTGTTTCTATCTTTAGTTTTGGATATGGAACACGAAATACCAAAAAAATTAGTGGTACTTGCTACTCATGGAGATGGGGAACCTCCTAAAACCCTCGATGCTGGTTATGTGAAATACGTTAATTACTCCTTTGATAATCCTGAGAAATCCTCATTAAATTTTATAATGGGGGACACGTTGGATCAACGTGAGTACTTTAGGGATTATCGCTTGTCTCCAAAAGGGAAACACTTATGGGATCAAATTAAGATATTGCAATGGTTTGCTTGGGATGCATGCTTGAGACGTGATAAAACTTGTTGATGTAAGTGCATCTAGTGCCACCCCTTGTTGGTTTTGGAGTATTGAAGACAAACGTGGTTGAGGGACTAATGTGTTTGTGAGAGTTCACAGGTTAACACAGATAGAAGTCCCTGGAGTTTCGGTTTAGCCGTCGAAGACAACCCCCAAAAATGTCTGAAGACATTGATGACGGCTGAAGCCATTGGTGGTATGCGAAGACATTCGTCCGAAGACAATGAAACACGAAGAAGAAGAAGTCTTTTGGTAGTTTTGTTTCTTCTTTCCTGAGTCATAGGAACCACCGTACTGTTAAGTGGGGTCGATGTGATTGAAGTCAGATGCTGACGTGATGCTCAACCTATACCTATGTCTTCGAGCGAAGACAATGAGAGGAAATCTCTTCCAGAGTTGGTTGAGTTAGCTTTACTTGTGTCCCAAGTAAAGCTGCCACGTGTGTTTGAAATTCGACCGTTGTGACACGTGTCGGTTGGCCATTGACCCAGGGTCATTCGGTCATATCAGGTCGGGTTGCCCGCTGGCTATAAATAGCCCACCCCCTCCACCATAAGAAGGTGGTTGCTCAGAGAGAGATACGACTGTTGTCGTTTTGGAGCAACCCACCTCGAAGACATTGAGAGAAACATCATGCGAGGATAAACCTAAACACCTAGAGCCAGAGTGTTTGAGCATCACCGAAGTCATTCTGTTCTGAGAGAACTAAAGACTTATTACACTTGAAGACTGTGATCTTGTAGACGGTTAGGCGTCTGGGTCTAGAGCAATCCAAGAGTCATTGTGGATCGCCGGGTAACCAAGTTTGTACGGGTTTCAGAAGTCTCCCCTGAAGACTTACCAGAGTGATTGGGCGCTGTCTAAGTGACTTCGGCTCAAGGGGAATAAGGTGAAGACGAGGTCTTCTGAGTTAAATCTCAGCCTCCCTAACTAGACGTACAGTTGTCACAACAACTGGAACTGGTCCAACAAATCATGTGTCTTCGTCAAGCAACTGGTTCTATCCTTCACTTTCTTACATTCCTGTTCTGTATCGTGAAGCCTTTGCTTGCTCTGTGTTTGAAGACTTATCCTGATGACATTCATATCTGCTATTTATCTTCATTCTGTCTAAGTTTGTCTTCGACTCATCTTAGTGTGCATGATGATAATGCTTAACCTGCCTGTATGTCTTCACTGCATTGCATGCCTTGACTAGATCATTGATTACTATCCCTACCTGATCCTATTTCGCTTCCGCATACTTCGAATACATTCATTGTTTCGAAGCCTTTCATAAAAAATCGCCTATTCACCCCCCTCTAGTCGATAACTAGCACTTTCAATTGGTATCAGAGCAAGGTACTCCCCTATTCTGTGTTTCGGTTTAACCACCGTGGAGTTTTAGCTATGTCGACTGCAGGGATAATCAAGGTCTCTGCTGCGTGCCCTGTCTTCGATGGCACTGACTACCCCTACTGGAAGAACAAGATGTGCATGCATCTGGAAGCCATTGACAACGACCTATGGTATGTCGTCATGGTGGGCATTCCCGAAGTTGGCGAAGGTGTTACTGCTGCTCATGTGAAGAGGTTCTCACAACTGGACTCCACCGCCAAGAACATCATTTGTGGTCATCTGACCAAAGGACAGTATGGCCGTGTGAGTGCACTTAACACTGCTAAGCAAATCTGGGAATGGCTGTCCAAAGTGAATGAAGGCGTCTCATCTCAAAGAGACTCCCGTGTTAATGTGCTTCGCAACCTGTTCAACCGCTTCAAGAGACTCGACAACGAAAACGTTCAGCTCACATTTGATCGACTCACCGACATCTCAAATGAGCTAAATGCACTTGGCGCCACTGATATCACCAAACATGAAGTCGTGAAGAAGCTGCTCAGATCACTTGATAGCTCCTTTGATACTCTCGCACTCATGATCCAAGAGCGTCCTAACTTCAAGAGTTTGGATCCAGCTGATATCCTTGAGAGATTGAACACACATGAGTTCCAACAAGCTGAAAAGAGGGATATCTACGGTCACAGTTACAGTCGTTCTCGTGCCCTGAAGGCCAAGGCCGTGTCGTCGTCCGAAGACAACTCTGAATGCAGTTCTGATGGTACTGAAGACTTTGGAAAAGAACTCACTCTGCTTGTCAGGAAGTTCCGAAAGTTTGTCAAGTCAAAACGCTACGCAAAATCTTCAAGGCATGATTCCAAGAGGTCTGGTGAAATGTCTTCAAAAGACAGCAAGAAGCAAACCTGTCACAAGTGCAAGAAAGTTGGCCATTTCATCGCTGATTGTCCTCGATGGGAGAAGGAATCCAAGAAGAAGAACAAGGACTATGACTCCGACGACAAGAAGAAGAAGAAGAAGTATGCAAAGTCTTCATCATACAAGAAGAGTTCATCTGGCAAGGCACATGCCTTCATTGGAAAGGAGATGGATTCACAGTCTGAATCCGGTTCTGAAGCTGAGGAAGCATCTGAGGAGGAATCTGACTCTGAAGTAGCTGGACTAGCAATGGCTTCGGCATATCTCTCCACCTCTGTCTTCGAACCCAAAGACAATGGTTCCTTCTTCAACACTGAAGCCAGTGATGATGATGCTACTCCTGCTTACTGCTTCATGGCAAAAGCCTCCAAGGTATCCTCAAATTCCTCACGTCATGACTCTGAATCTGAAGCTGAATCTGATGATGACATGAAACCTAGCTATGCTAAACTTGCAAAAATTGCCACCAAGCAACAACATGCCATGGATAAAATGCAAACTACACTAGAAAAAAGTGATGACCTGTTACGCGAAGAGATGAGTCTGAACAAAACTATGGCCGAAGACATGCGTAGTCTTCGTTCAAGGTTTGAGGATCTCCAAAGTAGTCATGATGCTCTCTCAACTGATCATGAGAAGCTTTCTCTTGAATATCTTCAGAAAAAGATTGATCTTGAAAAGTTGAGGGAAGCACATGATGACCTACGGAAGGAAAATGACTCACTCCTAGCAGAGCAGATCAGTACCGCTCAGGATGAATTTGATGCTCCATGCTTAAAGTGTATTGCCCGTGAAGCTAATGATTCAACTACTAAATGTTCAAATGCTTCTGAAAATGCTTTATCTTCAACTGTATCTGTGGCACCTAACCCCTCATCTGAGGAAGCCACTGCTATCACTGATGACAATGACAGGTTGAAAACATTGCTTGAAACTGGCATGTACAAGAGTCTGAAAGGACATCAGATTCTTTGTGATGTCCTGAAGAAGACAATACTGAACAAAAACCCTAGGAAAGAGGGTGTGGGTTTCGAAAGAAACCTCAATGTTGATGGATCCTACTGGACACCTGAGCAGTATCCCAAAACCACATGGGTTGCTGCAAAAGGTCCTTCAGTTGATCCTTCCACATTATCAGGCTTTAACTGTGCGAATCCCCTTATTATTGATGAATCCTTTGATTCCAACTATAAACTGTTCAAATACCAAAATGGTGAAGTATTTGCCAGGTTTATTGGTACTAACTGCAGGAATGGTTCTCCTATGAAGAAGATCTGGGTTCCCAAACGTCTTCTTGAGAAGCTTCACGTGAATGTCTTGACAACATCTTCCAAGAAGAAGACAAACTCTAGATCAATGTCTTCGAGAAGACATAAGTCTTCATATGGTGGCTCTAACCATTATGTTTCGCAGAAAAGACTTAGATGACTCATGAATATGTACACAATGGCATGAACCGCTATGTTCATCCAACCAAGAATTTCTTTGCTTATTCATTTGAGTACACTAACCCTCGTGTGAAACGTACTATTAGGGCATCTTTGCCTAAATTCTCTGATGCTGCCTTACGTCTCATTGCTTCTAAGCCACCCCTTCGCATGTGGGTGGTTAAGAAGAACTAATATCTTCTATGCAACATCGGGTCTCCAGATGGGAAGAAGCCTATCCCGAAGATAACCTCTAGAGACCCGAAAACATTCTTGTCTGAACGCAAGAAAACTAATGCATACCTCGTTCAGAATACTTACCACTGTCTACTGCTATATCTTCATCTTAGCATGTTACTCCTACATGCTTTGGTGAACTCGACTAATTCTCAATGCAGAAAGACAAATCCAATGCCACTAAATGGATTATGGACAGTGGATGCACAAGTCATATGACTGGTGATCGAAGCCTATTGATGGAGCAAACTCTTTGACCTCCAACAAAAGATCACATCGTCTTTGCTGACAAGAGCAGCAGCAAAGTATTGGGGCTAGGTAGAGTTGCTATCTCAAGGGACCGGCACATGGAAAATGTCATGCTTGTCGAATCCCTTGGTTACAACTTGATGTCTGTCTCAATGCTCTGTGACCTAGATATGCTAGTCATATTCGGCAAATTTCGATGTGTGGTACTAATGGCCTCTGACAAAACCAAAGTCTTCGAAGGTTTTCGAAGAGGTGACTTGTACATGGTAGACTTCTCTGCAGGACCACAGGTTGCCTCATCTCTTCTAGCAAAAGCTTCAGAGTGCTGGCTTTGGCATAGAAGGCTAGGACATGCTGGGATGAGGAACTTGCACACACTCGCCAAGAAGAAGCTAATCATTGGCGTTGAGGGTGTCAAGTTCAAGAAGGATCACCTCTGTGGCGCATGTGAAGCCGGGAAGATGACTAGAGCCAAACATCCCTCAAAGACAATTATGACGACCTCTCGTCCCTTCGAGCTGCTCCACATCGACTTATTTGGCCCTACTCATTACTCCACTTTCTCTACCACTGCAAATCTATATGGCTTCGTAATTGTTGATGACTATTCTCGATTCACCTAGGTGCATATCATACTCTATAAGACTGAAGTGCAGGATGTCTTCAGGCGCTTCGCAAATAGGTGTATGAACAACTACAACATCAAGATCAAGCACATCAGGAGTGACAATGGCACTGAATTCAAGAACACAAGCCTGGACACCTATCTTGATACTCTTGGCATCACTCATGAGTTCTCTGCTCCATATACTCCTCAACAGAATGGCATCGTGGAGCGCAAGAATAGGACTCTTATTGAGATGGCTCGCACCATGCTTGATGAATACAAGACATCATGAAAGCTATGGCCTGAAGCCATTGACACTGCATGCCATATCATCAACAGGGTATATCTTCACAAGTTCTTCAAGAAAACGTCTTATGAGCTTCTCACCGGTAAGAAACCCAATATAAGTTATTTCAAAGTCTTCGGTGCAAGATGCTGGATAAGGGATCCACATCACACTTCTAAATTTGCACCGAAAGCACATGAGGGTTTCATGCTTGGTTATGGAAAGGATTCGCACACCTACAGAGTCTTCAACATCTTTCATAACAAGGTTGTTGAAATTGTAGATGTGCGATTCGATGAAACTAATGGCTCACAAAGAGAGCACCTGCCTCTTGCGCTAGATGATTTACCTCTTGATGAAGCTATTAGACTGATGGGCACTGGAGAAATTGTGCCTGAAGTACCCGTGATTGAAGAGGTCATAATTCCCCCATCCACTCAGCGCGAAGACAATGCTGAACCTGAAGACAATGTTGCTGATGAAGATAATGCTCAGCAGCCAGAACAAAGTCTTCGCCCTGCTCATCCACGCGTGGCTAATGAAGTCCAAATTGAGAGAATGCTTGACAGCATAAATGCACCAGGTCCACTTACTCGCTCAAGAGCTACTCAATTGGCTAACTTTTGTGGGCACTTTGCTTTTGTATCCATCACAGAGCCCACCAAAGTAGATGAAACTTTCAAGGAATCAGAATGGATTCAAGCCATGCAGGAAGAGCTTCACCAGTTCGAGTTGAACAATGTGTGGGAGCTCGTAAAGCGTCCTGATCCAAGGAAGCACAACATCATCGGTACCAAGTGGATCTTCCGCAACAAGCAAGATGAGTCCGGACAAGTCGTCGGAAACAAGGCCAGACTTGTGGCCCAAGGTTACACACAGGTCGAGGGTATTGACTTCGGTGAAACCTTTGCACCTGTTGCTAGACTCGAAGCCATTCGTATACTGCTTGCTTATGCTAACCATCATGACATATGCTTGTATCAAATGGATGTCAAAAGTGCATTCCTCAATGGTAAGATTGAGGAAGAAGTATATGTTGCTCAACCACCAGGGTTTGAAGATCCAAAGCATCCTGACAAAGTCTTCAAGCTCAACAAGGCACTCTATGGCCTCAAGCAAGCACCAAGAGCTTGGTATGACACACTCAAGGAATTTCTCAAGAAGAAAGGCTTCAAACCTGGTTCACTCGATCCCACTCTCTTCACTAAATCATATGATGATGAATTGTTTGTATGCCAAATATATGTGGACGACATTATCTTCGGCTGTACTAACAACAAATACAGTGACGAGTTTGCTTATATGATGCAAGAAAAGTATCAAATGTCGATGATGGGAGAACTGAAATTCTTCCTAGGGCTTTAGATTCGACAACAACCCAATGGCATCTTCATATCTTAGGAGAAATACCTTAAAGATTGCCTCAAGAAGTTCGGCATGAATGAAGTCAAAGGATACAAGACACCTATGCCTACCAATGGTCACCTCTGCACTGACGAAAATGGTAAAGATTTCGATCAGAAGGTATATCGCTCCATGATTGGGTCTTTATTGTACTTATGTGCATCTAGGCCAGATATAATGCTTAGCGTTTGCATGTGCGCCCGATTTCAAGTGGCACCAAAGGAGTTGCATCACCTTGCTGTGAAGCGAATACTTAGATATCTGGCTCACACCCCAATGCTAGGATTATGGTATCCAAAGGGTTCGAAGTTTGAGCTGATTGGCTATTCAGATTCTGACTTCGCTGGCGACCTAGTTGATCGCAAGTCGACATCAGGCACTTGTCACTTTCTTGGACGATCTCTTGTATGCTGGTCTTCAAAGAAGCAGAACTGTGTTTCACTCTCCACTGCCGAAGCCGAATACATTGCTGCTGGCGCATGCTGTACTCAGCTTCTCTGGATGAAGCAGACTCTCAAGGACTACGACATCAACCTGAAGTATGTACCTCTCTACTGCGACAATGAGAGTGCAATCAAGATCTCCTACTACCCTGTACAACATTCGAAGACAAAGCACATTCAGATACGACATCATTTTCTTCGGGATCATGTGATGAAGGGCGACATCAACATCAAGCATGCTGACACTGAAGATCAGCTGGCAGATATCTTCATGAAGCTTTTGGATGAGAAGAGGTTTTGCAAGTTGCAGTGTGAGCTAAATATCTTAGAATCCTCGAATGTCCTTTGAATGGGAATACATCCTAACGCTTATGCATGTGATGACTTTGATGCACAACACACGATGTAACGTATGTCTTCAATTCATGAAGACTTACAATCTGAGTGTGAATACATTAACGAAGAATATGACCTCGGAGCGCCACGATAATTGTGCGCCGTGTCTAAGTCAAACATTCTTATATGGTGGGTAACGCCACCAACCAAACTCGAAGACGTTGCTTTTTATCTCATCTTCTTCACATGTCTTCAGGAGCTAAATGTCTTCGGAACAAAAAATTTGTGTGCACGTGTGTTCCAGTTGAAAACTATTTGCAGATCTTCATTTGGATTAGAGCTTTGTCCTATACAGCATTTGTCCTATAGCTATGTCGTCAGCTTTTTCCTAGGCAAATGTGATCGGACCCGACATTCTCTTCTATTCTTACCTCGTCCAAGTTTGTTCTAATCGAGTCATATGCATTCTATATTGACACGTGTTGACTGTTTTCACTGTGTCCTTGTCAGTTGAAGACAAATCAACCACATATTTAATTCTCAAATCTCAACTGTCTCTGTGTTATTAGCAACATCTCCCGCGCCGCCGCTTCGATTATGGTAGTGGGTTGTCAGGTGGGTTGCATGTATGCCACGTGTCCACTTAAACCGAGGAGTCAGGGGCATATCCGTCCAACCGGTTCGGATGTTTCCACCCCCTATAAATACAAGTTATCCCCCTTCCATTATTACTTTCCTCTTCCTCCGCCACCCACGTGCTCAAACCCTAGCGTCGTCGCTGGATTCCATCGCCGCCGGAGACGAAGTGCTTAGCTGCCACGCGTTCTCCAACGACGTACTCACGCCGGCCGCGTACATCTCCTTCACGCCGCCGCCGTAGCTGTCTGTCCCCACCAAGTTAGGGTGAGGCAGATTGAACTTCTTGGCCTCTCTGCCTCGTCAAGCTGTTCATCGCGTTCTTCATTGCGGTAAATAAAAAGTTATTTTTACCACATGTTTTGATCTGAAATTTCTACTGAAAATAGTCGGTTGTTGTTTCTTCACTTTCCGCTCAATCGCATCTAGATCTAGATCTCTATTTTGCCCAATACTTTCACTTTTTGGTCTGAAGATTGGTTTGATTCCTCACTTGTACGAATCCTTGGACTTGTACAAATCTGAAATCACCATATGTGCTATAAAAGTGAATGTCTTCGGTAAAAGGTCAATGTCTTCTAAACACTGTGCTATCTTCCAAATCTTCTGAGAATGCATATGACATCTCCTCTTCCCTCACGTCTCTAACTCTTTCACAGGTACATGTCCGCAGCAGAATCGCTTGGATCTCATAGTCTGAATTCGTTTGCAGACTACTTGCAGATACATCTGGAATCGCTTGGTACTTGTTCTTATCTGCGCACCCCTGTGAAGCCTTTGTCGAAGCCAATGGCAGATGATAAACCAGTCAAAAGGGAGGGAAGCAGAGACGAAAGAATACAGCTAAAGATCTTCCTCCAGATCTATATGAGCAATATAAGTCAGATGAAGGGGAAACTTATCATCAGCGCAAGAATCGAATCCAATGGATTCGAAGATATTGGAGTGAGGAGTAGTTCAATTACCACTTTGTGACTAAGGAGTATGCTGAGAAGTGTGCTGAAAAAGCACCATGGACGGACATTGTCTACAGGAATCTTCATCTGAAGACTAAGGCAGAAGCCATCAATGAGGGGTTAGATCCGTGCATGTTCAGGCCCCCAATGCCTAGCAATCCTCATCCATCAAGCATTCTTAGCTGCCTAGATCATACACAGTCCGACTCTGATGAAGATGATGAAGAGCATCCACCTGCCCCTAGGCCGAAGCCTCTGAAGAAGTCACTGGCTTCAAAGCCCAAGGCTTCAAAGCCTCCCAAGCTGTATGTCCCCTCACCTCAAGCTTCACGCTCTCCCTCTGTTAATCTAGAAGAGCCTGAGGAAGAAGATCGCCTTCATAGGTGAATGAAAAGGAAAGTTGTTGCCTCCAGAGGTCCGAACCCCACTCTGTCATTAATGGACGCCGCAAATATGATTGAACTATCTGACGACGAGTTCGACGATGAAGCCTTAGCTAGGCTCATCTAGCAGAAAGAAGAGGAAGCCAAGCTGCTCGAAGACTTACCTCTCATTGATCCTGTCATCTTTGAACACTTCATTGATGAATGGTTCGCAGATCCCTCTCTCACCATTGATGCCCTCCAGCTTCCAATTGGTCTAAGTGTCACCTTCCAAGGGCTGGTGAATGAGGAACTGAGTGTGGCTCAGAAAGTCAAATAGATGAAGGCCAAGATTAGCCATGAAAAGGAGCTGTTCAAGCAGAATGCGCACAGACTCTCAGCTCCTCAGATTCAGGGATATCAACTGATGATGGCAGATCTCAAAGCTGAATTTGAGAGCAAGTGTGAAGCTGTCAAAGGCGCCCTAGCGTGCCTAAAGATAAAGACGACGATTATGGTCCAAGCTCACAATGACATGCTGAAAAGAAAGGCTCTTGGTCAGCCTGCTCTTGCTCCCGAAATCATTGCACGCTCCAGGCAAGCTTCGATATCTTCGGATGTGCCTACTCCCACATCGTCTGTGCGCCGTGGCATTGAGTTTCTGGCTGGCTTCTCTGGCCCTCGTGCACCTCCGTCTTCCTCTGCTGCTGATAGCAAGAAGACCAAGAAGGCCAAAGCTAAAGCCAAGAAGCGCAAGGCTGCTACCTCTGAATCCCAACCTCTGAAGAGGTTGAAGACAAGAAAATCCAAGTCTTCGGAGCCGGCGCAAGAACCTGTTCCCCATACTGCTCCGTCATCCACCCCCGCCCCTGCTCATCAAGCCAATCTCAGTGGCTCCTCCCGCATCAGAAAACTTGGAAAGACAGGTTGTTCTGCATGAGTCTGCTTCCACAGAGACTCAGATACCTGAAGATATTCCAGCTGCTGAAGACAATGTTGAGCCAGAACATGTACCACAGGTGGATGCCCCAATGGATTCCTCCCCACAACCAACTAGTGAATTTGTGGACATTGGGACTCCTCTCCGGCCAGACGTACCTAAAGATGAACCCGGTACACCATCACCTCCTTTCTTTCCACCAGTGTCCACCAGAATCTCCGTTTGCTCCTCTGGAGATTGAAACCACAACCAGTACTTCACCACTTAAACGTCTTCGTCGAGGACCTCGTGCTCTTATGTCTCCTATTCCTGAAGATGAAGTACGTGTTTCACCGACTGCACCAGTCGAAGAAGTGCTAAGGATTGAAGATGTTCCTCCCAGCCAATCTGAACCAGAAGGCATGGCCGATGAAGACATTACTGCCGATGCCACAATGGGCGAAGCCAATGCCCCATCCCCTCATGGATCTCCTGTCCCAGCGACTCCATCCACTAAAGACAATGAAGAAAACATTGTGATGGCTCGCAATCGGGAAGGAGAGATGGTTCCTACAAGATGGCCTCGCCTTGTTGCACCACCAAGAATGGGACCACAGTATGAGTTCCACCTTGATCGACGCCCCAATGTCATGAACCCCATGCCACGTCTTCCAAGTCTTCGACAGTCTGGCCCTACAAGACCCTTGGTCTTCGAGTTGGAAAGGTTCAGGCTGAACAACACCTTCTTTGACTCTGACCGCAATCCATACAAGCATGAAAAAATACAGTCTGATAGGTTCTGGAGTGATCCACAACGTCAGTACTACATGTGTGTACTCTATGGTTAGAACAGGATCTTTCCCCACAAACATCTCAGCTTTGAAGCTATGAAAGGTCTTCCCTGTTTTGATCAAGCACTGGATTGTCTTTGAGATGTGGGTCTACTGCCTCTCTGCACTGACCATGAAGACTGGAATGAGGAACTCATCCTCCAGTTCTACGCAACTCTCCACATCTCTGGCTTCGGTCATGATGTGAACACTTGGCAGATGGACTTCATGATACGGGATGAACATGTCACTGCTTCACCACTGGAATTCTTTCCTGCAACACCACTTGTTGCCTCTGGTGAAGACTTGGATCCTCGCTCTAAACCTATATGGCTGCCACTCGAAGCCTATTCCAAATGCGAGAACCCAACATGACCGAGATGCTCACAATGATGCAACCGTTGGCTCACGATGCAGAATTGCCCACTTCATTCTTCATGGATGATCTTCAGTATTTGCCCCGGACTCTCTATCACATTCTTCGGCACACCATTTGGCCAATCAAAGGACACAACTCATCTCGCAAGATTGAAGGGCCTTTGAAGACATTGCTCTACAACATTGTGTATGGCATCAGGTTCAATCTTCAAGACTTATTCCTTCGAAACCTTGCTGCCAATGGTTTCACTGTCCTCGAGCCGAAGATATATGCTCCCTGGATCATGCGCTTCATCAAGTACAGAACCAACACCAGGTTTCTTCCCTCTGATCGCAACCATGGCGTTTATCTTCCAGATATTGAAGTTGTGCTAGCAGATCTGTATCCATCCAAGAGCAAGAATCCAATTGTCGAAGGCACTAGTGGCACTGCTGATATTGAGGGTCTTCACATTCCCTCTGATCCATCAAGGGAAAGACTTATTGGTGCTCTTCGTCAACCACGATCCGGTGCTACCAACACTGATGCCACTACCAGTACTCTGCCTCACCAACGCCTGCCAAGAAGAGAACGTGCACTCACTGATCGTGAACTTCTTGTTTCACTGATCCAAAGGCAAGATCGGCACCATGAATGGACTCGGCGCCAGATGCATTCCATGATGCAAGATGTCAATCATGTTCGCAACCTCGCCACCAAAAATGCATTTGTGGCTTATGAAACTAGTCGCCGCTCATGGAGGACTCTGACTATGCTGGCTCCTGAGGACGAGCTTCGAGAAGATGGATTTCACCCTTGCTATAGATTTGGTGCACCACCTCCCAGTGCGGAAAAATGGCGCAAGACTCCATCCCTCGAAGACAGTGATTTCTCCTCTTCTGCTCCCTCCGCCAACGTCAGGCTTGCAGATGAAGATGATGATGCCACCTCCCTGCCTCCATCGACTCGGCGTCACGACACTACACCAAGCTCAACTGCACCAGCACCCCAAGACTCCACTGCACCGTCTTCATCGACACCTGCTGGGAACATGTAGTTTTTCAATGTCTTCTTCCCTTTTTGGTCATTCGATGACAAAAGGGGGAGAAGCATTGGATGATAGTCTTCAAACGGGTCTACTACTATGGGCTGGGTGTTATATTTTGCAAATTTACAACTCTCGTTTCTGAACATTTGTTGTTTTGGGTTGTAAAACTTAAGTCCTGATGGATGTCTGCACTTTATGTTTACCGTACTCTTTGGTGCTTCCTCAAGTTATTTTCATGCGCTTAAGGTCATTTTGCAGACGCCCATTTTTCATTATGCATTTCATTATCTTCGACATATCTGTTAATGCATAGTGATTGGATTACAAGATATAGGGGGAGATCTCCACAAACCACAACCTGCCATGTGCACTTGCATTCACAGAAAAATTATCATGTGCACATCTTCAGGGGGAGCTCTCTTTATCTTGCAATCAAATTCTTCGAAACATTATCTTCACATATATTTATCCCCGTTGAAAACTTCAACCAGTTTGTCATCAATCACCAAAAAGGGGGAGATTCTAAGTGCATCTAGTGCCACCCCTTGTTGGTTTTGGAGTATTGAAGACAAACGTGGTTGAGGGACTAATGTGTTTGTGAGAGTTCACAGGTTAACACAAATAGAAGTCCCTAGAGTTTCGGTTTAGCCGTCGAAGACGACCCCCAAAAATGTCCAAAGACATTGATGACGGCTGAAGCCATTGGTGGTATGCGAAGACATTCGTCCAAAGACAATGAAACGCGAAGACGAAGTCTTTTCGTAGTTTTGTTTCTTCTTTCCTGAGTCATAGGAACCACCGTACTGTTAAGTGGGGTCGATGTGATCGAAGTCAGATGCTGACGTGATGCTCAACCCATACCTATGTCTTCGAGCGAAGACAATGAGAGGAAATCTCTTCCAGAGTTGGTTAAGTCAGCTTTACTTGTGTCCCAAGTAAAGCTGCCGCGTGTGTTTGAAATCCGACCGTTGTGACACGTGTTGGTTGGCCATTGACCCAGGGTCATTTCGGTCATATTAGGTTGGGTTGCCCGCTGGCTATAAATAGCCCACCCCCTCCACCATAAGAAGGTGGCTGCTCAGAGAGAGATACAGCTGTTGTCATTTTGGAGCAACCCACCTCGAAGACATTAGAGAAACATCCTGCGAGGATAAACCTAAACACCTAGAGCCAGAGTGTTTGAGCATCACCGAAGTCATTCTGCTCTGAGAGAACTGAAGACTTATTACACTTGAAGACTGTGATCTTCCACACAGTTAGGCATCTGGGTCTAGAGCAATCCAAGAGTCATTGTGGATCGCCGGGTGACCAAGTTTGTATGGGTTTCGGAAGTCTCCCCTAAAGACTTACCAGAGTGATTGGGCGCTGTCTAAGTGACTTCGGTTCAAGGGTAATAAGGTGAAGACGAGGTCTTCTGAGTTAAATCTCAGCCTCCCTAACCAGACGTACAGTTGTCACAGCAACTGGAACTGGTCCAACAAATCCCGTATCTTCGTCAAGCAATTGGTTCTATCCTTCACTTTCTTACATTCCTGTTCTGTATCGTGAAGCCTTTGCTTGCTCTATGTTTGAAGACTTATCCTGATGACATCCATATCTACTGTTTATCTTCATTCTGTCTAAGTTTGTCTTCGACTCATCTTAGTGTGCATGATGATAATGCTTAACCTGCCTGTATGTCTCTACTGCATTGCATGCCTTGACTAGATCATTGATTACTATCCCTACCTGATCCTGTTTCGCTTCCGCATACTTCGAATACATTGATTGTTTCGAAGCCTTTCATAAAAATCGCCTATTCACCCCCCTCTAGTCGATAACTAGCACTTTCAGTTGCTCTAAGTTAAAGGCTCGACACCTTCCCTTTCAATGTTTATTTAATGATAATAAAACCTTGGCTTCTTATGCTTATGGTATATATGATTACTATGATGCGGAACGAATAGAATAATTTGTTGCTTTTAAGGGTGCTTTTGAAGTTGCCTCTTTGATTGAAAAGTGTGATGATGTTTCTTAGAAATCTGAAAATCTTGCCATACTTAAATATTCCTATGAGAATTATGAATGCAATGCTGATATTATTGAATTTATTAAGAGAAGGACCACTGCCTTGGAAGAGACTAATATTTTGCAGGAATCTATGGAAGAAGAAATTGTCGAAACTGTGAGCTCATTAGATGAAGAAGATGAGGAGGAGAGCGAAGAACAAAAGGAGGAAGAGTGGATTAGCTACCTGTGCCCACATTCTAATGAGAGTAACTCTTCAACTCATACATTGTTTAATTTCCATTCGCACATACCGAAGGATGAATGCTATGATGATTGCTATGATCCCATGGATTCAGTTGAAATATCCCTTTATGATGAACTTGATGCTTGCTATGCTTGTGGCCATGATGCCAATATGAATTATGCTTATGGAGATGAACTTGCTATAGTTCCTTATGTTAAGCATGAAATTGTTGCTATTGCACCCACACATGATAGTCCTATTATCGTTTTGAATTCTCCCAACTACACTATATCGGAGAAGTTTGCACTTATTAAGAATTATATTGACGGGTTGCATTTTACCACTACACATGATGATTTTGATGGATATAATATGCATGTGCTTGCTTCTCCTACTTGCAATTATTATGAGAGAGGAACCAAATCTTCACCTCTCTATGTTTCCAATACGATAAAATTGCAAGAAAATACTTACGCTATGAATTGGCCTTTACTTTGTGTGAATGAATTGTTCTTGTATGACATGCCAATGCATAGGAAGATAGTTAGACTTCATTGTCACATGATATGTATCACTTTGTGCTCACTACTAAATTACAAATCATTGTTAATTAAAATTGGCTTTGATATACCTTGGGATCCGGGTGGATCAATTACTTGAGCACTATATGCCTAGCTTAATGACTTTAAAGAAAGCGCTGCCAGGGAGACAACCCAGAAGTTTTAGAGAGTAATTTATTTCTGTTGTGTGCTTTTAAAATAATTAAAAATAAAAAAATAAAATGGGAACCTAAAACTTTTTCAAAAAGAAAGGTGAAAGTGAAAAAGATGAGCACCTTTGAAGTGGGGGCTAGCCTTGAACTTTGTTCATGCCCATGGAAACTTTATGAATCTTGATTACAGAAACTTTTCAACAAAAATAATTATCCCCTTGTATAAATCCATTGTATTATAAAAATAATGTGCCAAGAATTACCTTTAGGATGTTTAAATTGCTTGTTTGATATGTGCCGTGCAAAAACAGAAACTTTGGCTGTAATGTTTGATTTTTCATATTTTACTGGAACGTCAAATGTTTCTGAATTTTTTACACGGTACTTTCATGCAAATTTATTATTACGTACTAATTTTTCAGAATTTTTTGAATTACATAAGTATAGTGACCAAACAGATCTTTACAGACTGTCCTGTTTTTTACAGATTGTTGTTATAGTTGCTTTGCGTGCTTATGTTTGAATTCTTGTTGAGCCTCATTGACTTGTGGGCCATAGAATTGTGATAGCTTACAGTGGGTAATGTTAGATTATAATTATGCAATAATGTTATGGCAGGACATGATGAGATTTGATGATTATGTACTAACGTTTCTAATAAAAGTTTTGTCAAGTTTTGTGTGGATGAAGTGTTCGAAGATCGAGGAGGTATTGATATGAGAAGAATAAGGAGAGACAAGAGCTCAAGCTTGGGGATGCCCAAGGCACCCCATGTAAATATTCAAGGAGACTCTAGCGTCTAATCTTGGGGATGCCCCGGAAGGCATCCCATCTTTCTTCTTCAACAACTATCGGTATGTTTCGGTTTTTGTTTTGTTCACATGATATGCGTAAATTCTTGGAGCGTCGTGTGCCTTTTATTTTCCTTTTAGAAATGCACCATGCTGGTACGGGAAAGTCCATGGTTGATTTATAGAATGCTCTTTTCACTTCACTTATATCTTTTGAGTATGGCCTTATAGAATGCTTCATGTGCTTCACTTATATCATTTGAAGTTGGATGCCCGTTTCTCTACATATAGAAAACCGTTATTTGTAGAATGCTCTTTTGCTTCAATTATATTTATTAGAGCATGTCCATGTCTTTTGTAGAAAGAATTAAACTCTCATGCCTCACTTATACCTATTTAGAGAGTCAACAGGAATTGGTCATTTACATGGTTAGTCATACAATCCTACTTAAAACTTGTAGATCACTGAATATGATATGTTTGATTCCCTGCAATAGTTTTGCAACATTAAGATAGTAATATGTGGGTGCACTCGTAGATGATTGTGGATTATTAAGAATAATGATGTTAAGGTTTGTGATTCCCGAAGCATGCACGTATAGTCTCTAGTTATGCGATGAAGATTGGAGCATAATTTATCCTTGATTGAAATCCTTTGTGCTGTTGAATCGGCGGCGCGCGATGGTTAACTCCTCCCAACCTCCTCCCTAGGAGCATGCGAGTAGTACTTTGATTTGTGATAAAACTAATAAAACTTTGCAATAAGTATATGAGTTCTTTATGACTAATGTGAATCCACGGACATACGCAATCTCACCTATTCATATTTTGCTAGACTCTTCGGTACCGTGCCTTGCCCATTCTCACCTCGAGGATCGGTGAAAATTTCGTCGGTGCATCCAAACCCCGTGACATGATACGCTCTGTTGCACATAAGCCTCATTATATCTTCCTCAAAACAGCCACCATACCTACCTATCATGGCATTTCCATAGCCATTCCGAGATATATTGCCATGCAACTTCCACCGTCACTTCATATGACTTGTACTTCCATTGTCATATTGCTTTGCATGATCGTAAGATAGCTAGCATGATATTTACATGGCTTGTCCTTTTTTGATATCTTTTGCTACGCTAGATCATTGCACATCCTGGTACACTGCCAGAGGTATTCACATAGAGTCTTATCATCCTATCAGTTTTTCATTATGAGTTGTAAGTAAATAAAAGTGTGATGATCATCATTATTAGAGAATTGTCCCAGTGAGCAAAGGATGATAGAGACTATGATTCCCCCACAAGTTGGGATGAGACTCCGAACGAAACATAAAATGAAAATGGGGGAGGCCAAATGAGCCCACCATAAAAGTGGCACCATGTTCTTCATATAGAGAGTCTTTTGTTTTGTCACTTCCATATGCCAGAGGGAATTTTTCATATAGAACTTGGCTTGTATATTCCGATGGTGGGCGTCCTCAAATGCCCGAGGTCTTCATGAGCAAGCAAGTTGGATGCACACCCACTTAGCTTCAGTCGAGCTTTCATACACTTATTGTTCTAGTGCATCCGTTGCATGGCAATCCCTACTCCTCGCATTGATATCTATTGATGGGCATCTCCATAGCCCGTTGATACGCCGAGTTGATGCGAGACTTTCTTCTCCACTTTCAACCCTTTTGATATCTACCACCATATTCTATTCCACCCTTATGCTATGTCCATGGTTCACACTCATGTATTGCGTGAAGAATGAAAAGTTGATGCACATTGAAAAAGTATGATCCAATTGCTTGGTTTGACACCGGGGTGCTCATTATTTATACTTTATGCTAGGAAGACCAATTACATGCTATATGATTTTTTAGGGATAACATTCTTTGGCATTGCTATTTTGAAAGGACATGATTGTTGCTAGTAAACCTGAGTATGTATGTCTTTCTGTCAGACTATTGCCTTGAATCACTTGTATCTTAATATTCATGCCACGATTAGACATTTGTTCAAGATTACGTTAGGTAGCATTCCACATCAAAAATAATATTTTTATCATTTACCTACTCGAGGACGAGCAGGAATTAAGCTTCGGGCTGCTCATACATCTCCATCGTATCTATAATTTTTGATTGCTTCATGCCAATATTCTACAACTTTCATATACTTTTGGCAACATTTTATAATATTTTTGAGACTGACTTACCTACCCAGTGCCTAGTGCCAGTTCCTGTTTTTTGTTTCGTAGAAATTCCATATCAAACGAAGTCCAAACGCAATAAAAATTTACGGAGAATTTTTTGGAATATATGTGAATTTTGAGAGTCGGAATCAACGCAAGACGATGCCCGAGGGCCCCACAAGCCAACCGGCCGCGCCCCCAGGGGGCGCGGATAGATGGCTTGTGGCCAGCCCTTAGGTCGGTTGAGGCTCTCCTTCTGGCGCAAGAAAGATATGTTCGCGATAAAAATCCCCTCAAAATTTCAGCCCAATCGGAGTTATGGATCTCCGGATATTTAAGAAACGGTGTAGGGGTCCGAAAACTGTCGCGAAAAGAGAAGAGAAACAGAGAGAGATCCAATCTCGAAGGGGCTCCTGCCCTCCGGGAGCCATGGCGGCCATGGACCAGAGGGGAAACCCTCCTCCCACCTAGGGAGGAGGCCAATGAAGAAGAAGAAGAAGGAGGGGGGCTCTCTCCCCCTCTCTCCCGGTGGCGCCGGAGCACCGCCGGGGCATCCATCGTGACGGCGATCTACACCAACAACTTCGCCGCTGTCACCATCAACTCTCTCCCCATCTATGCAGCGGTGTAAAACCTCTTCTCCCCGCTGTAATCTCTACTTGAACATGGTGCTTAATGCTATATATTATTATCCAATGATGTGTGGCTATCCTATGATGTTTGAGTAGATTTCTTTTGTCCTATGGGTTGATTGATGATCGTGATTGGTTTGAGTTGTATGTTCTATATTGGTGCTGTCCTAAGGTGCTTTCCGTGAGGCGCACACGTGAAAGATTCACGCTGGAGGGTGTTGCAATATGTTTATGATTCGCTTATAGTGGGTGGCGAGAGTGACAAAAACTTACACCCGAGTAAGGGGATTGTTTACGTATGGGATAAAGGGGACTTGATGTTTATTGCTATAATTGGGTTTACCTTAATGAATTTCTAGTAGTTGCGGATGCTTGCTAGAGTTCCAACGTAAGTGCATATGATCCAAGTACGGAAAGTATGTTAGCGTATGCCTCTCCCTCATATAAAACTGCAAGAATGATACTGGTCTAGTTATCGATTGCCTAGGGACAAATCTTTCTCTTGTGACACAAAAATCTTCCCACTAAACTATTTACTTTTATTGTTATTTTATTAAAACAGAACCTAACTTTTATTTCCACGTTCTTTATTATCTTGCAAACCTCTCTTTACACATACTAAGTACTTCTAGTTTCTTTCCCGCAAAGTAGTTTCATGCTTGTTCTATGTAAAGTAAGCGTTAGCACGCGTAGAGTTGTATCGATGGTCAATAGAACTTGAGAGATTATTAATTCTACCTTTAGCTCCTCATTGGGTTCGACACTCTTACTTATCGAAAAAGGCTACAAACGACCCCCTACACTTGTGGGTTATCAACAGCTGCCTGGAGCTTGCACCATCCAATGGCCAAGCCCAGGCGCTCTGCAGCGAGGCGCGCCTCCTCCTCCTCGAGGTCGGCCTTGAGCATGTAGAGGGTGGCACGGGCGTTCTCGAAGGCCTTGCACCTGACAAGGGCACCCTGTTGATTTTAATCAGGGCCAGGCACGGCCGCGCCCCGGCACCGCCTCCTGAGGTGACCACCCTCGAAGTACGTGTGGAGGTCTCCCCCTCCGCAGACCCCTTGCCCTTGAGCAAGGCCTCCTCTCCAGCCGCGCGCTTGGGATTGTGCGCGGGTTCCTCCTCATCTTGTTATGGCTTTGGGGAGCCTGCCGCGGCCTCACGATGGGCCTCACCCCCCTCGCCAGGCACATAGTCCGCCTGGGGGTCCGCCCCGTTGTCCACCTCCATCGTGGTGGAGCCTCGGTGTTGGGCACCTCCGGAGGTACCTCCTCCACCTCAAGGCATCTCTCCAAGGCTTGCCCTTCTCAGGGGGAGGAGGCAAGTCTTCGCGGGGGCCAGAGGGCACCTCGTGCACCTCCTTCTCCGCGGTGCGCCCCGCCTTGGCCTCTGGCCAGCGGTCGACTTCTTCACGCCACGCAGGGCCTGGGGGGGGGGGGCGCAGAGGCCTCCCCCGCGGGCGAGTTTGACCTTTGACCATTTGCGAAATGTTACCTAATCCACACGGGCCATTGTAGACACTGTGTGTGATATCTTCATCATCGCACACGAGATTTATCTGGGAACCATGTACCATGTATAACATCACCGGACACGTTTCCCGAAAAATGTACGTGTGGGATCGTCTTTGCATCGGGCACAGTTTCCTGTTGGCTCACGTGTGAGATACGGTGCTATCGCAAACGATTTAGTAGCTCCTACGCACACGTACAAGTGTTGCAAACCGTTTGTGATTTCTTATGTATCACCGACGTTTTAGATTATATCTCGTGTGCTTTTCCTGTGGATCACAGGTGGTTGCGCTATGAGTTGCGTGTGCTTTCCATTCTGGACCGCACACGCTTAGTTGCTTGAACCGTGTGCACTGAAATTACCAGGTTATTGTAAAATATCGCATTTAATTCACCCTGCAAATAGCAAATTCGCCACAATATGCAATCGACAAATAGTGTCCACATGAAGAACAATTATCATAATTCGCCACAATATGCAATTGAATGAATAGTATCCACAAGCAGAGGATTCATCATAATTCACGACAATATGCAATTGAGAAAATGCTAGCTAAATTCCACAGCTGTTAAACTGACATATCCAGTACATAATCATAGTGTACGAAATACGAAGACATGATCACATGGAAAATAATGCATCCATGTGTATATGTTTAGCTGATAACACTATATGAATGCGTACTTATTTTTAGGAGATTTGAATCCGGAAATCTTCCACGTCTTTAGAGGGCTTGATATGGTGTTTCACAAAGAAGGTGCTGATAAATTTCCTAACAAACAACAATTCATCGGCGGCGAGCGGTTCAGAAGTCATCGGTGCCAAGATTAGCTGCATGACTTTTAGATCAGAATGTGACATACGTGTGGAGTACAAGATAGTAATTAAGAAGCAGACTTACTGGTTTTACCCTGTCAGCATCGACACCACATTCAGCATGTGTGCATAGGTTCATCATGTGTGCACAAACGTAGTATCCACATAGGCTGGTACTTTGTTGTTGCTGAGGACACTGAAATTTTTTGTACAGTAGTAGTCATGTATTTGCCCTGTTAGGAACAACCTGACTGGTGTAAGTTGTTTTTTCTTTTTTCTATGGAGAGAAATGGAAAGAGGTTTACTTATAAACTTGAACATCCGACTAGCATTTTCTGAAAATAACGGATTTCGTTGTCTTACCGGAGAAACGATCACGTGTTGCAGAGGTAGTTGGCGGTCAAACCGATTCCCTCCTAAAGTTATGTTCTTTGACAATACACTGGAAATGAAGATGAATTTTCACACACTCAATTCTGGAACCGGATATGAACACAACGCATTAACATCAAAGAATTCAATACCTATCCATGAAATCCTGAAGATGACTCAGATCCTGAGGCGCATTTGACTCTCTGAGAGAATCCATGTAGTAAACTGTGTTGCGTTTTGGAACAATGACCACCAAGATCCAGTGACCTCTACAGTTTAAGAAAACCATGAACGTACGAACTATGTCTAAAACTGAAAGACGATCAATGTATGCGAGGTTGTATATTTATACTTACTCTTCATGATATGGCCACATGAAGAATTCTCCTATCTGTAAGTCGAACAAGATCTTGGCGACAAAATCAATGGAATCCGTGCGTGAGTCATTATCTTGTAACAAAACGCCATTTGCTAAATCAGGATCTATGAAATACGCATGCACCCTTGTTGTTCTCCGCGTCGTCAATCCCCTGAGAGGAATACAGTACAGTTAGCTTTTTTGTCATTTACAACCTTGTATGGAAAAGTTGATCAGAGTTTGTGAAGTACTTACAACATCAAGCATTTGACAAGAGTGGCAGCAAGCTCATCGAAGTTGAAGAAGAGATGAAAATCCTTGAATTCCACACTGATGGTACCTGGAATGTGAGAGAAATGCCAGTTGTCGTACTGCAATTCCACAATGTTATGATCTTCTCCTTTTGACATTATGTCCATGCAATATTTATGTAACTTGCGACAACTGGAACTGCACTCATCAAAGTATTCGCCAACAAGAAATGGCTGGCCATGCTTGTACTTGTGTGCTTCAAATGGGTCTTCATCAGAACCGGGATTACATGGGTGTTCATCGGCCATGCCATGGTTCTGCTCGAAGAGTCTTTTATGCTCGAAGAATCTTTGTAATAGGATGCTCGGGTACTCGACCCTCCTCTGTTTCTGTCATGTGTAATAACAAATTGCCAATTTTACCAGGAAGCTAAACATAAATGCAACAGTCTTTGTAGTACAGGACGCACATCGGCAGTGTTTGAATGAAAACAAATTAATAGTGACAACTATGTACATTCTGCTGTCAAACATTCCAATCTGTTAAAAACTACTGTCTTGCACCATGTTTTTTTTCACTAAGTTTGAGAATCTGTTTATTTCAGATTACCATGTGGTGTTGATGCTAGCCATGTTTCTGTGCATAATTGGACCTTGGTCGTGCTGAATGAAATGAAGTTCTTCGTGTGTACTATCTTGCAGTAAATTTTCATGCAATGATAACTCATGTCGCATATAGTTTTCTTGCTGTCAATATGCCTTCAGGTTAAAACTATGGCAGTGTCTTAATAACATCCAGAATCAAATAGCACACGGGAAGTCTGAATCACACCTAATATAACAAATGATTTCTAACAACGAGAGTTAGGCTTACCTTCTTTGCACGTCGCAGAAACTTCCTCCCACTGTACCCAGATTCAAAAGCTCGCAACTTTACGAATTGAAATTGATGTTGACCATGAACAGGCAGGTCTTCAGCCACCCCTCTGCATTCGTTGGAAGTGATTGTCCTAGGGAGCTACAAGAGAAAGAAATGGCGCAAATGGACCTGCCGCTTTAAAATCCCCAATTCCAAAACAAAACCCTAAGCCTAGTTGAGCCAGAGAGAAGAGAGACGAATACCTGGCTGGTGAGAGATTCGTCGTCGTCGGAGATACCACTTGAGGGGTCACTCGAGGAGACCATGGCGTGTCCGCGGCGGTCGGATGCTAGAGGGAGAGATGTGGGCGGCGGCACCGGGGGGGGGGGAGGGGGTGGAGGGGTTGCAGGGGAAATGTGGCCCTTTGGCGGGGGGAAGGGGGGAGGTAGATATTTCGGCGGTCGGCGAAATATTTTGCTCGTTGCAGGGAATCTTGGCGCACAAAGATTCATCAGACACGGTCTTTCAGCTTTATCGTGTGCGATGATATATAGAACATACAAAAATTCGCCCCTCCCCACGTATTCCCTGGTTATAGTGCACATCCACGTCATTGCATAATGTAACATCAACTGCTAACTTGGGTATAGAAAATAGCGAACACACATAGCTCACAGTTATTAAACCGAGCAAATTCACTAAATAATCAAGCTGCTTGAACAAGACATAGCTCTTACAAAAGACCAGGGCTCTGAACAAAGGCTATTAGTACTACGCATAATTTTTACAAAGACACCGACGAGCAGCCGCCCTATGCCTCGCCGCTGTTCGATGAGATGTTGAAGACTTGTCCGGGCGACATTCCGCAAGTGCTGGACTCCGCGTCCCCAAGGCTGACTTTGACCGCGGCGAAGTGCTCATCCTCGATGTTGTCCTCGTCATCGGCGTCGCCCTCATCTTCGTAGTACTCATAGTAGTGGCGCCGCCATAGCTCGCGTTGGTACTCCATTGCCGATTCCTCGATGGACAGGCGCTTCTCGACCTCCTTCTGAGCCACGCGTAACTCCTCCCAGCAGTCGGCGCTCTCGGACGGCTCCTGCATCTCCAGCTCTCGCTCGGAGATCTCGTGCGGAAGGGGCTCCATGGCCTCCGCCGCTGCATCGTCGGCATTCATCTCGGCATCCGCAGCAGCCACCTCTTCGGATGTGTGGTGCATGCTGGATTCCGGCGAAGCTTGGAGTATCTTGGCATGGGTGTTCTTGATGATATAGGCCTGGATGGCCTCGACCCAGGCCAGGGAGGCCTCCGCGGCATGGCACGCTGCTCGAGCGCTCTTGGCGTTCGCAGCCACTGTCGTAGCAGCTGCAGCTGCCGTCTCCGCGGCTACAAACGCCCTTTCGGCCGCCGCAGAAGCCCTGTCGGCCGCCGCAGAGGCCCTTTCGGTGGATGCGGCCGCACTTAAGGCGGATGCGGCTGCACTCTCGGCCGAGGCGGCCGCATTCTCGGCAGAGGCGGGAGCGCTCGGGGCCGAGGGGGCGGTCGTACGCACCCTTACGAAGCGTTCCCACTGCGTCATTCTTTGCACAGAGGGTTTGTTGGGGAATGGGGGTCGAGGGTGAATGGAACGAGCTAGATGAAGCCGACGAAGCTTCCCTCGTAAGACATAAATAGATCCATGAATTTTCATCGCAAACGGTTTCCGTATGGAACCGTGTGTATGCGATTAACTTTTTGTATCGAATTGTAGAACTATTTTTGGGTAAAGCGGTAACAGATATTGTTTTATTTGTAAGAAAAAGATACCTACCGTCAAAATCCACTAACGATCTCCTAAAATTTGGAAATATTCGGGGTATAATTGGCATTTTTATACATTAAGTTAGTTTGTACAAATTTTACGGCCATAATTCAAAATTGTAACACACGAACATGCAAGATGAAGCAAAAACTGCTGGAAAAATCATATTTATGTACTACTTGCTTCCCAATATATGCCGCTTGCAATAAATTTTAAGGAGTTCCAAACATCTTGGGTAACGGTTGTCGTCGTCCTGGGAACGGGGGTACCCAGAACTGCCTGCCTGCGGCCCAGGGCATGGCCCACTTCGAAGGCCTGGTACGGCCTGGTGCAGGATCGCTCAAGAACAAGGCCCTCGCGGGAGCCCCGCCCCCGCGAGGAAGGAAACGCCAAGACCCTCGAAGGGAGGAGGCCTCCCCAGGTCGCCTCCAGAGGGGCGGAGATCCCTATGCAACGCTCAGCCCCGGGAGGTCGGGGTGACGCAAGCCAGGCCAGGCGGGCACCAACGCACGCAAAGAAGACAGTTTCTTCTTTGGTGCAAAGGAGGCAAAGACGTACGGAGGTTCCGAAGTCACCCCCAAAGGTTTCCATTCCGGCGCAACGAGACCAAGACCACGAGCCCCGCAGGACGGACATCATCGCAGAGCCCACCTCTGCATCACCACCGGCTACTTTGCAGGCGAAGACCACCTTTCGTCAGGATAAGGTGTACTCCTTGTCCCCCTTCGAATTTGGCCATTGTGGGATCCCTTCCCGCCATTGCAATAAGGGAAGAGGACCCGGGCCACTATAAATAGAGGCTAGGCTGCTCCGTAGAGAGGGACAGAGCGAACACCACCCGAGCACCCTCGCGAGGCTACTCACCACTGTACTAGTTCATCCACAAACCTCCTCGTGAGGCAATCCACCAAAAGCAGGAGTAGGGTTTTACGCTTCGCAGTGGCCCGAACCTGGGTAAATCCTCGTGTGCTAGTCTTCTTCTCCACGATTGTGTGAGTTCGTTGGGCTAGGCTGTCGAGCTGTGAGCTTGAGGTCGAAGCTGGTGGGGGTCTTTGCACACGCCCCTGAGTTCGAACCTCTTTGGGTTTTGCGGAGCCCGAAATCTGACATTTGGCACGCCAGGTAGGGGCGTGTCGAAGCCTCTCCATCCGTGGCTGCAGTCAGGCCTCGATTCATCAGCTCCATGGCCAGCGTTGCCTCCGGGGCCAGGCAGCCCATGGCGTGTGGGAGCACCACGGCTCGTCTGGCCGATCCCGCGGTCGCATGCATCCTCGGCGGATCGCAGGCGCCCGCCTCCAGCCGCCAGGTCAAGCAGTTCCTCCGCCAGGCGAGCACGGTTCGGCCACGGCTCGAGGCCCCGCAGCTTCGAGCGTGGCTGGAGGTTGACATCACCTTCGGCCCCGACGACCATCCCAGGACGACGGCCGCCGCCGGTACGCTCCCCATGCTATGCACACCGACCATAAGCAACGTGGCCGTCACCAAGGCCCTCATCGACGGTGGAGCTAGCCTCAACGTCCTCTCCGTGGAGATCTTCAACACGCTTCAGGTGCCCTAAGACCAGCTCGCCCCCTCCAGGCCCTTCTCTGGGGTGGCCAGGGGCTCCGTCGCCCCCTTGGGGCGGGTGCGCCTCCCCGTCACCTTTGGCACCTGCTACAACTACCGCACCGAGCAGATCGACTTCGACGTTGCCCACATCCACCTCCCTTACAACGCAATCCTGGGCTACCCCGCCCTCGCCAAGTTCATGGCGGCAATGCACCCAGGCTACAATGTCATCAAGATGCCTGGGAGCAACGGCATCATCTTCGTCGTCGGGGACGCCAAAGACGAGGTCCACACACTCAAGCTCGCCTACAAGGCCGCGGCTGCGGCGCGCCCCAACACTGGGGACGCCGTGCAGGCTTTGGAGGATGCTGGGGATGCCGGGGATGCCGTGGCAGTGAAGAAGAAGCAGTTGTTCTCTCAGAACCGGGCCAAGACGAAGCAGGTGCCCGTAGGCGATGGAGACTCTGGCCTCACCTTCACCATCGGCGCCGGCCTTCCTCCGGAGCAGGAAGAGGTGCTGGTCGCCTTTCTCCGTGCAAACAAGGACGCGTTCGCATGGAAAGCATCCGACCTGGTGGGGGTCCCGAGGGATGTGATTGAGCACCACCTCATGGTGTGCCCCAACGCACGTCCGGTGAAGCAAAAGGCGAGGCGGCAGGCCCAGGAGAAGCAAGCGTTCATCGCCCAAGAGGTCGGCAAGTTGAAGGAGGCCGGGGTGATCCAAGAGATGCGATACCCGGAGTGGTTAGCCAACCCAGTGGTCGTCCCGAAGAAGTGCGGGAAGCAGCACATGTGCGTCGACTTCACGAACCTCAACAAGGCCTGCCCCCAAGACCCGTTCCCGCTACCGCGCATCGACTAGATCGTGGACTCCACTACCGAGTGCGACCTCCTGTGCTTCCTGGACGCCTTTTCTGGCTACCATCAGATCAAGATGGCGATGGAGGACGTCGAGAAGACGGCCTTCCTCACCTCGTGCGGTGTGTTCTGCTACACGTGCATGCCATTCGGGCTGCGGAACGCTGGCACGACCTTCCAGCGGTTGATGCACATTGCCCTGGGGCAGCAGCTTGGAAGGAACACGGAGGCCTACGTCGACGACATCGTGGTCAAGTCGCGAGAGGCGAAGACACTGATCGAAGACCTGGAGGAGACATTCGCCAGCCTGCAGCGTGTGAACCTAAGGCTGAACCCCGAGAAGTGTGTCTTCGGGGTCCCGTCGGGCAAGCTACTTGGTTTCTTGGTGTCGCACCGGGGAATCAAGGCAAACCCGGAGAAAATCAAAGCTATAAGCAAGATGAGCCCGCCTCAGACCCTCAAGGAAATGCAGAAGCTGGCGGGCTGTGTGACCTCCTTGGGGCGCTTCATCTCCAAGCTTGGCGAGCGCGCCCTCCCATTCTTCAAGCTCATGAAGAGGAAGGGCCCCTTCAAATGGACTCCGGAGGCGGACGCGGCATTCGAAGACCTCACGCGGTACCTCACGAGCCCACCGGTGATGGTGGCACCCCGCCTTCGCGAACCCCTGGTGTTGTACATGGCTGCCACTCCGCATTCCGCCAACGCTGCACTCATGGTGGTCAGGAAGGAACACGCCGGCGTGCACGCAACACCCTCAGGCGTGGGCGAGTCCCCGGGCAAGGAGCAAGGTGAATCACAGGATGCCCCGAAGTCCTCACCTCCTCAAGATGGCACTCCAGAGGCCTCAGCCGCCCCGGCCACCCATGGAACATCAGGATCTTGCGCGCCCGCCGTGGAGCAGGGCGGCACGGATGGCTTGTCCCTCGTCGAGCATCCGGTGTACTACGTCAGCACCGTACTGCGGGACGCGTGCTCACGCTACCTTATGCAGCAGAAGCTCCTGCTCGCGCTCCTCGTCGCTTCAAGGAAACTGCGCCATTACTTTCAGTGCCACCCCATCAAGGTCGTCTCTGCATACCCCTTGGAGAAGGTGCTGCGCAACCCCAACGCCGCGGGAAGGGTCGCAGAGTGGAACATCGAGCTGCAGGCCTTCGAGTTGGAGTTTAGTACGACCAGGGTCATCAAGGGGGCAGCCCTGGCGGACTTTGTGGCCGAGTGGACGGATGCTCCCGGCCGAGGGCTAGACGAGGGCCAGTCCCTCACCCCCGGCGACGAGGCGCCTGATGGTTGGATCATGCACTTCGATGGGGCCTTCGCACAGCGGAGCGGGGGCCGGAGTTGTGCTCATCTCCCCGACCGAGGACAAGCTCTACTACGCCATACAACTTTTCTTCCAGCACGACGAGAAGGTCTCCAACAACATCGCGGAGTATGAGGGCTTGATCGCTGGCCTCAAGGCCACGGCGGCCTTGGGGGTTAAGCGTCTCACCATCAAGGGCGACTCCCAGCTCCTCGTGAACTTCTCCAACAAGGAGTATACGCCAAAGGACGAGCACATGGAGGCATACTTGGAAGAGGTACGTAAGATTGAAAAGCGTTTCTAGGGCTTGGAGTTGCAGCACATTTCGCGCGGCACGAACAAGGAGGCCGATGACATCACCAAGAAGGCGTCACGCCGCGAGCCTCAGGAGCGAGGCGTCTTCGAGGAAAGGCTCTTCAAGCCATCCGAGACACCTCCAACCACGGACCAGGCGCCGCAGAGTGAAGAGCTGCCCCTAGCACCGCCCTCGGGGGCTCCAACTTGTGGCCCGGCCTCAGGAGCCTGACTGCTCCTGGCGCTGGAGCCCCAGGCCGACGACTGGACACAGGAGTTCAAGACGTACCTGCTCCATGGCACACTACTAGGAAAGGAGGAAGATGCAGAGCGTGTGGTATGTCAGGCCACAGCTTATTGTTTGCAGGACGGCGAGCTATACCGCAGGTGTCCGAACGACGTCACGTTGCGATGTGTGTCCGGAGAACAGGGGCGCGAGCTGCTAGCCGACATCCACGGAGGAGACTGTGGGCACCACTCCTCATCATGCACCCTTGTAGGGAAGGCGTTCCGCAGTGGCTTCTACTGGCCTACGGCGCTCAACGATGCCACCGAGCTGGTCCGGTCCTGCGTCCATGCGTAGCAGATTCATCAACCCGCGTAGGGCCTCCAGACCATCCCGCTCTCCTGGCCCTTCGCGGTCTGGGGGCTGGATATACTGGGGCCCTTTCCGCGAGCGGCCGGCGGATACCGCTACCTCTACGTCGCCATCGACAAGTTCACCAAGTGGGCGGAGGTGGAGCCCGTCCGCACCATCCCCACCGGCTCGGCCGTCAAGATCATCAAGGGCCTCATGAGCCGCTTCGGCGTCCCCAACCGTATCATCACCGACAACGGTTCGCAGTTCACAAGCAACCTTTTCAGGACATATTGTACTATCCTTGGAACGCAGATATACTACGCTTCGGTAGCGCACCCATGAAGCAACGGTCAGGCCGAGCGCGCCAACGTGGAGGTCCCGCGGGGCCTCAAGGCAAGGAGCTTCAAGAAGAAGCTTGAGGCCTGCGGCAGGGGTTGGCTCGATGAGCTTCAGTCCGTGTTGTGGTTAATCCGCACCACTGCGACTAAGCCTGCCGGCGAGACCCCGTTCTTCCTCTTCTATGGAGCTGAAGCCGTCCTCCCACACGAGGTCAAGCATCGATCCCCGCGGGTCTTGGCATTCGACGAGGAGCGTCAGGATGCCTCGCGGGGGACAGACCTCGTGCTTGGGGAGGAGGCCCATCGCCAAGCCTCGCTCCGAGCTGCAAGGTACCAGCAGGCACTGCAGCGTTACCATTGCCGTAACGTCCGCTCCAGGACCCTCGAAGTCGGAGACCTCGTCCTGAGGCGGATCCTTTCCAGGGAGGGCTTGCACAAGCTCTTGCCCATGTGGGAGGGCCCATTCAGGGTCACCCATGTCTCCAGGCCTGGCGTCGTGCGCCTGGAGACTCAGGACGGGGTCCCCATCCAGAATGCCCGGAACATCCAGCACCTCCGCAAGTTCTACCCGTGACACTCTCACGTAATAATGAGTGGGCTGTATACGCCCGGAGCCCCCCGAGGATGCGGAGGGGTTCCCACCCACGCCCAAGTGGAAGCCCCATGCTCTACGCTGGCGGACAACACTGTCCTCCAATGACTATACCCACGCCTAGTGGATGCCCTATGCTCCGCGCTGGGGGAAGACGAAGACTAGCCTAGGTGCCGGACGCGGCTGTTCTTTGCTTTTCTTGTATTCGATTTTGCTATTTTTCTGGAATGAAACTCGAGGCCTTTCAACCGTATTTGAAAAAAAGGGGGCGGGAATTTTTCTCCTTGCAGTTTTCTGTCTTGAAGTTTCTTTCTTCGGGTTAACACCTATCAGCCTCTCCCTCTCGCGCCCTGCGAGCGGGGGCTACGGGCACGGTGCGCACACCTCGCCAAGGCCTTGGCGTCCTGGTCCTCGCGTGGCACTCTCGAGTGAGCTAGCAGGCGCGTGTCGCCTCACCCTCGCTCGAGGGCTCCGCCGCGGCCCGGTGCGCTATCTTGGAGCCTCTGGAGGCTCACACCTCTCGAGGCAGGAACCGGCAAAAAAGGTATGGGAGCCGCTCGAGCATCAAGGGGGACTCCTGAGCAACGTGACTCAGGAGCCTCACTGGTCACGTAGCCCCTCGCCCCTTGGTCTCGTCCTGGTGATCCGGACGCCCCAACGGCGGTCGAGGTATGCGCGGGATTGGGCCCCGTCGACATAGAGCGCCGCTTGAGCGTCAAGGAGGACTCCTGAGCAACGCGCCTCAGGAGCCTCACTGATCGCGTAGCTCCTCGCCCCTTGGTCTCGTCCTGGTGATCCGGACGCCCCAACGGCGGTCAAGGTATGCACGGGATTGGGCCCCGCCGACGTAGAGTGCTGAAAGGGCTCCTAAACCGCCTCACTCGCAGGAACGAGGAACCCCCCAAGACCCCCAAGCTCCCCAGGTGCCACTGCCAGACCTCACGACGCAGAGGCCCGCCGAGGACGCATCAAGCTAAGTACCCTAATCACGACCAACATGAAGTCTCAATTAATAGTAACACAGAGATCGGGGTGTATGATGAGAGTGCTAAAGTAAGGGCGCGAGTGTCAGAAATTCATTACACGCCCAGAGGGGCCCTCCATGATTTTTTGATTACAGGGAAAGGAAAGGAAGAAGAAGGCGAAGGAGCCCCCCTCGGGGGCTTCCACTCCTGAGGCCCTGGCTCCGGCGCGCCAGCGCTCAGTCAGAGTCCTCCTCCTCCTTGACGGGCCCATGGTGGCACGCCGGCGTAGCCGCTTCCCGGGCGGGGGAACGGCGTCGTCGCGGCTGCCCCCCCCCCCCCCCCGAAGTCTGAGCGCGCCGACGCGGTTGTGCGTCGTAGCTGTCGTCGCTCGGACTCTCCTCGGAGGAGGTGTCGCTGCCGCTAGATGCATGACGGCCGTCGCCAAGGACAAGCTCACCTCCAAGGTCGCCGCCGCCGTCGCCCTCCGAGCAGCACCCCAAGCGCCTGCCGTCCTCCCCGAAGATCTTGACGAAAAGCATCGCGGCGCCGTCGTGCTTGAAGTGGAGCGTGAGCCTCCCCTCCAGGCCGTGGGCGCGGGCGAAGGTCTGCCACCCGCGGCCGAAGAAGGCGTAGCTTGCGGGGGTAACCTCTATCTCCACCCACAAAATGCCACTACAACAACCATCGGCTTGCAGCCACAGACCTGCGGGCTCGTTGGCCCGCAGCGCCTCCGCGAAGAAGCGCGGGAGCTGCAACCAGGTGATCGCCGACCTCTCCACCAGCACCAGGAACTCCTGGCCCGTATCGGCCATGTGGGCCCACGGGCGCGGTGGCCGAGCACCTACTACGGGTCTCCCTCCTTGGCCACGGCCGCCACGCCCGCCGCCTCCGCCTGCACCAGCCCTCGCGAAGGTACGTCCGCGCCCACGGGGCGCCGCCGTCGATGCCACGGTATACTTGCGAGGACGGCCCCGGCTCCTCTTGGGTGGCTGTTGGTCCGACCCCTCCTGGCAGGCTTTCCCCTTCTCGACAGCAGAAAACCTCCTCACCGGCGTCATAATCATTGCCTTGGATATCGTCATAATTATTCGCTTTTCTATCAATTGCTCGACAGTAATTTGTTCACCCACCGTATTATTTTCCTTCATGAGAGAAGCCTCTAGTGAAACCTATGCCCCCCGGGTCTATTTTCCATATTATATTTTCAGATCTATAAACCAAAAATACCAAAAATACTTCGCTGCATTCTTTTTTACTTTTAGTTTACTTTTCGTTTTAGCAATCCTATCTATCTATCTCTATCAGATCTCATCCTTGCAAGTAACCGTGAAGGGATTGACAACCCCTTTATAGCGTTGGGTGCAAGTGTTTGATTATTTGTGTAGGTACATCTATTGGGGACTTGCTTGTATCTCCTACTGGATTGATACCTTGGTTCTCAACAACTGAGGGAAATACTTATCTACTTTGCTGCATCACCCTTTCCTCTTCAAGGGAAAACCAACGCATGCTCGAGAAGTAGCAAGAAGGATTTCTGGCACCGTTGCCGGGGAGATCTACATCAAGCCTACCAAGTACCCATCACAAACTCATCTCTTGCATTTACATTATTTGCCATTTGCCTCTCGTTTTCCTCTCCCCCACTTCTAAAATGATTTTCAGAAAATACCAAAAAGATTTGCCTTTTTATTTGCCCTTCTTCTGTTCGTCTTTTCGTTTGCTTCTCGTTTGCGTGTGTGCTAGATCTATTTGTTGCCACTATGTCTGAATCGGGGAAGGTTATCATTGAAAATCTTGAGGGTATTGCTAGTACTAATCTTGAGGAAAAATTTGAATCTTGCTCTCTAGATCATGAAACTGAACCTCCTCCTAATTATAAAGCTAAAACTTTTCAAGTGGGAGATGGTAATATTATTGGGAAAAGTGTTATCCAAGAGTTCTTTGATTGCACGGGAGTGATGCCTATGAATAAGAGCTCTATTCTTCTTAGCACAAATTGTTATGCGGACGCTATTGTCATGCTCATTGAAAAATTGGATAAAAAATGTGTGCACGTTCATCCTGCTTTGCAAAAGGTGTTTTATGAACTTCCCAATATTAATCATCCTAAAGCTAAAAAGATTGCTACTATCGTCCTTATGCGTGAATTTGATTTTATCATACAAGAAGCTAGGGAGATTTTTGCTTTCTATAATAAAGACGTTGAACACCCTCCAATTGAAGAAATTCTCCATGATAAAGAAACCTTGCGTAGTCTAGAATCTAGAGACTATCAATCTTATAGTGAGAATCTTAGGAGGAGAGTCCCCTACGCGGAAGTCACTCAAACCATGTATCTTGAGACTTATGATGAATTTGATTGGTTAACAAGGGGAATTTTCGTAGGATATAAGGATGATTTGTTGGAAAATATGGCTAGGGAACCCGTTAGCAATAGGATACGTGTTTTATACAATGATATCTATGGTGATGATCCAGATTACGGGTTTATGAATGTCAAAATAACTAGTAAAAATTCTTTTCATGAATTATGTTCCCCTACTAGGAGGTAAATAAAGGAAAGGATAGATCTATTTAGGAAAGCTTTTGATGGTTTGATCACTTATGGATTGCATACCAAAGATGACAATACCTAGATCTATTGCGTTATGCCTAGCTAGGGGCGTTAAACAATAGCGCTTATTGGGAGGCAACCCAATTTTATTTTTATGCTTTTGTTTTTGCTTCTGTTTTTGAGTTTTCCACACATTATTACCTCTGTAGTAATTGTGTTTTCTTGTTTAATTTAGTGTTTGAGCCAAGTAAGACCTTTGGGATGGTCTACGGTGTTTGTGATTTGATTTTGCTGAAAAACAGAAACTTTTGCTCTCAGTCCAGGAATTTTGTAAATTCACTGGAACGTGCTTTTGATCTGAAATTTTTACACAAGATTGATATACAAATTTCCCTGATGTTCCTAATTTTTCAGAATTTTTGGAGGTACATAAGTATTCGAAGTCTATAGATTGCTACAGACTGTTCTGTTTTATACAGATTCTATTTTCTTTGTGTTGTTTGCTTATTTTGATGTATCTATGGGTTGTATCGGGGGTATGAACCATGGAGAAGTTGGAATACAGTAGATATTACACCAATATAAATAAAGAATGAGTTCACAACAGTACCTAAAGTGGTGATTTATTTTTCTTATACTAACGGATCTCATGAGTTTTCTGCTGAGTTTTGTGTTGTGAAGTTTTCAAGTTTTGGGTAAAGATTTGATGGACTATGGAATAAGGAGTGGCAAGAGCCTAAGCTTGGGGATGCCCAAGGCACCCCAAGCCATATTCAAGGATACCAAAAAGCCTAAGCTTGGGGATGCCCCGGAAGGCATCCCCTCTTTTGTCTTCAATCCATCGGTAAATTTACTTGAGGCTATATTTTTATTCACCACATGATATGTGTTTTGCCTGGAGCGTCTTGTATGATATGAGTCTTTGCTTTTTAGTTTGCCACAATCATCCTTGCTGTACACATATTTTGAGAGAGACACTCATTAATTGTGAATTTATTAGAATACTCTATGTGCTTCACTTATATCTTTTGAGCTAGGCAATGTTGCTCTAGTGCTTCACTTATATCTTTTTAGAGCACGGTGGTGTTTTATTTTATAGAAATTATTGAACTCTCGTACCTCACTTATATTATTTTGAGAGTCTTTAAACAGCATGGTAATTGGTTTAGGTTATGAATTTAGTCCTAATATAATGGGCATCCAAGAGGGATATAATAAAAACTTTCATATAAAGTGCATTGAATACTATGAGAAGTTTGATTCTTTGCATATAGTTTTGAGATGTGGAGATGGTAATATGAGAGTCATGCTAGTGAGTAGTTGAGAATTGGAAGAAATACTTGTGTTAAAGTTTGTGATTCTCGTAGCATGCACGTATGGTGAACCGTTATGTAACGAAGTCGGAGCATGATTTGTTTAATGATTGTCAACCTTTGTGTGAGGGTCGGGAGCGCGCGATGGTTAACTCCTACCAACCTCTCCCCTAGGAGCATGCGTCTAATACTTTGCTTCGATAACTAATAGACTTTTGCAATAAGTATGTGAGTTCTTTATGACTAATGTTGAGTCCATGGATTATACGCACTCTCACCCTTCCACCTTTGCTAGCCTCTCTAGTACCGCGCAACTTTTGCCGGTGCATCAAACCCACCTTACTCAAAACAGCCACCATATATTTTCCTCAAAACAGCCACCATACCTACCTATTATGGCCTTTCCATAGCCATTCCGAGATATATTGCCATGCAACTTCCACCGTTCCGTTTTTCATGACATGCACCATCATTTTCATATTGCCTTGCATTCGTAAGCATTCATATAGAGTCATATTTTATTCTAGGTATCGAGTTGTAAGTAAATAAAAGTGTGATGATCTTCATTATTAGAGCATTTGTCCCGTGAGAGAAAAGGATGATGGAAACTATGAATCCCTCACAAGTTGGGATGAGTATCCGGACTTTATAAATAATAAAAGAGGCCAATGAAGCCCCAATAAAAAAAGAGGCCAAAGATGCCCACCAAAATAAAAAAAAGAGAAAAAAAGAAAAAAATGAGAGAAAGAGAGAAGGTATAATGCTACTATCTTTTTCCACACTTGTGCTTCAAAGTAGCACCATGATCTTCATGATAGAGAGTCTCCTATTTTGTCACTTTCATATAGCTAGTGGAATTTTTCATCATATGCACAACCACTTAGTTTCTTTTTGAGCTTTCATACACTTATAGCTCTAGTGCATCCGTTGCATGGCAATCCCTACTCACTCACATTGATATCTATTGATGGGCATCTCCATAGCCCGTTGATACGCCTAGTTGATGTGAGACTATCTTCTCCTTTTTCCTCACAACCTCCACCATATTCTATTCCACCTATAGTGCTATATCCATGGCTCACGCTCATGTATTGCGTGAGAGTCGAAAAGGTTTGAGAACATAAAAGGTGTGAAACAATTGCTTGACTTGTCATCGGGGTTGTGCATGATTTAGATACTTTGTGTGGGGAAGATGGAGCATAGCCAGACCATATGATTTTGTAGGGATAACTTTCTAAGGCCATGTTATTTCGAAAGGACACAATTGCCTTGTTGGTATGCTCGAAGTATTACTGTTTTTATGTCAATATTAGACTTTTGTTTTGAATCTTATGGATCTGAATATTCATGCCACAATAAAGAATATTACATGGATAAATATGTTAGGTAGCATTCCACATCAAAAATTCTGTTTTTATCATTTACCTACTCGAGGACGAGCAGGAATTAAGCTTGGGGATGCTTGATACGTCTCCAACGTATCTATAATTTTTGATTGTTCCATGCTATTATATTATCTGTTTTGGATGTTTTATATGCATTAATATGCTATTTTATATTATTTTTGGGACTAACCTATTAATCTAGAGCCTAGTGCCAGTTTTTTGTTTTTTCCTTGTTTTTGAGTATTGCAGATAAGGAATATTAAACGGAGTCCAAACGGAATAAAATCTTCGGAATGATTTTTCTTGGACCAGAAGCAACCCAGTAGACTTGAAGATGAAGGCAGGAGACCTGTCGTGGCGTCACAAGGCACCAGGGCGCGCCCTAGGGGGGGCGCCCCCTGGCTTGTGGCCCCACGGCAGCCCTCCTAACCCTATTCTTCGGCCTATAAATTCCCAAATATTCCCTGGATACCAAAAAGAGCCACGAAAATACTTTTCCGCCGCCGGAAACCTCTGTTCCCGTGAGATCCCATCTTGGAGCTTTTTCCGGTAATCTGCCGGAGGGGGATTCGATCACGGAGGGCATCTACATCAACTCCATTGCCCCTCCGATGATGCGTGAGTAGTTCACCACAGACCTTCGGGTCCATAGCTAGTAGCTAGATGGCTTCTTCTCTCTCTTTGTTCTTCAATACCATGTTCTTCATGATCTTCATGGAGATCTATCCGATGTAATACTCTTTTGCGGTGTGTTTGTCGAGATCCGATGAATTGTG
Source organism: Elymus sibiricus (assembly GCA_039707655.1). Taxonomy (NCBI): domain Eukaryota; kingdom Viridiplantae; phylum Streptophyta; class Magnoliopsida; order Poales; family Poaceae; genus Elymus; species Elymus sibiricus. The sequence goes on along the minus strand of CM077669.1, from coordinate 345,574,833 downwards.
GGTTTATGATCAGCTTATCTATGAATATTATTTGAATCTTCTTTGAATTCTTATATGCATGATTTCATATCTTTGCAAGTCTCTTCGAGTTATTGATTTGGTTTGGCCAACTAGATTGGTAATTCTTGCAATGGGAGAAGTGCTTAGTTTTGGGTTCAATCTTGCGGTGTCCTGACCCAGTGACAAAATAGGGGTAGCGAGGCACGTATTTGTATTGTTGCCATCGAGGATAAAAAGATGGGGTTTTCATCATATTGCTTGAGTTTATCCCTCTACATCATGTCATCTTACCTAATGCGTTACTCTGTTCTTCCTGAACTTAATACTCTAGATGAAGGCAGGAGTCGGTCGATGTGTGGAGTAATAGTAGTAGATGCAGAATTGTTTCGGTCTACTTGACACGGACGTGATGCCTATATGCATAATCATTGCCTTGGATATCGTCATAATTATTCGCTTTTCTATCAATTGCTCGACAGTAATTTGTTCACCCACCGTATTATTTTCCTTCATGAGAGAAGCCTCTAGTGAAACCTATGGCCCCCGGGTCTATTTTCCATATTATATTTTCACATCTATAAACCAAAAATACCAAAAATACTTCGTTGCATTCTTTTTACTTTTAGTTTACTTTTTGTTTTAGCAATCCTATCTATCTATCTCTATCAGATCTCATCCTTGCAAGTAACCGTCAAGGGATTGACAACCCCTTTATAGCGTTGGGTGCAAGTGTTTGATTATTTGTGTAGGTACATCTACTGGGGACTTGCTTGTATCTCCTACTAGATTGATACCTTGGTTCTCAACAACTGAGGGAAATACTTATCTACTTTGCTGCATCACCCTTTCCTCTTCAAGGGAAAACCAACGCATGCTCGAGAAGTAGCAGAGGCCAACCGGCACCCCTCCCCATCCCGGACAATGATGGCCCTGCGATGCGCACTGGTTGCTGGTCAGTCGGAGCGGTTGTCGAGGTGCCGTGGGGAAGTGGAGGCGTCCGCGCCTCGTTACTTGCCGTGCGACAGGCTGGGCTCGCACGCGATTGGGGCCCGCGGCGCTTCGGGCCATCTTCTTCGGCTTCGCCCCGAAGCCGGCTCGAGCGCGCCTTAAGCCCGGGGGCTACTGTCAGCGTCCTGGGAACAGGGGTACCCAGAAGTGCCTGCCTGCGGCCCAAGGCGTGGCCCACTTCGAAGGCCTGGTACGGCCCGGTGCAGGATCGCTCAAGAACAAGGCCCTCGCGGGAGCCCCACCCCCACGAGGAAGGCAACGCCAAGACCCTCGGAGGGAGGAGGCCTCCCCAGGTCGCCTCCTGAGGGGCGGAGATCCCTATGCAACGCTCAGCCCCGGGAGGTCGGGGGTGACACAAGCCAGGCCAGGCGGGCACCATCGCGCGTAGAGGAGACAGTTTCCTCTTTGGTGCAAAGGAGGCAAAGACGTACGCAGGTTCCCAAGGCACCCCCCAAGGTTTCCATTCCGGCGCAACGAGACCAAGACCACGAGCCCCGCAGGATGGACGTCATCGCCGAGCCCACCTCTGCATCACCACCGGCTACTTTGCAGGCGAAGACCACCTTTCGTCAGGATAAGGTGTACTCCTTGTCCCCCTTCGAATTTGGCCGTTGTGGGATCTCTTCCCGCCATTGCGATAAGGGAAGAGGACCCGGGCCACTATAAATAGAGGCTAGGCTGCTCCGTAGAGAGGGACAGAGCGAGCACCACCCGAGCACCCTCGCGAGGCTACTCACCACTGTACTAGTTCATCCACAAACCTCCTCGTGAGGCAATCCACCAAAAGCAGGAGTAGGGCTTTACGCTTCGCAGCGGCCCGAACCTGGGTAAATCCTCGTGTGCTAGTCTTCTTCTCCACGATTGTGTGAGTTCATTGGGCTAGGTTGTCGAGTTGTGAGCTTGAGGTTGAAGCTGGTGGGGATCTTCGCACATGCCCCTGAGTTCGAACCTCTTTGGGTTTTGCGGAGCCCAAAATCTGACAACAGTTTGGACACACGTGCACGCATTGGGATTCTAGGTTTTAAAATTCAGAAAATGAAAAAAATGCTCTGAAGTACATGATAATAATCTGCATGATTTCCCGACATGGGGCCAAGATTTCGTGGTCAAAGTAACGGCTTGTTCGAGATAAGCTTTGAGACATGCCTCTCACAAAATGTAGCTTCACACGAAGGGTCGCGGTTCCGAGAGGGGACATGACCTTGTTTGATGACGAGCCGCTAGTCGTTGTCTCATTTGGCCTACCTTTTTTGAATTCCTTACAATGCACGAATACGTCTGACAACCTGAAATTTGGACATTTTCGGGGTTCAATGAGCATTTTTGTACATGAAGTTAGTTTCTACATATCTAGTGGCCATAATTCAAAACTAAAACACATGGACATGTTCAAGATGAAGCAAAAACTACAGGAAAAAATCATTTTTATATATGTACTGGTGCTTCCGTCTATATGCCACGTGCAATAAATTTGAAGGAGTTCCAGACATCTTGAGTAACGGTTTGGACACAAGCATTGAGAATAATCTAGGTTTTTAAATTCAAAAAATAAATAAAAATGCTATGAAGTACATGAAAATCAGCATGATTTCCCGACATGGGGCCAAGATGTCGTGGTCAAAGTGATGACTTGTTCGAGATAACTTTGACACATGCCTCTCACAAACCGGAGCACCACGCGGAGGCTCGTATATATAGTTCTGAGAGGGGACGTGGGGTGTTGTGTGATGACGAAACGGATCGCTGCCTCATTCGGCCTAGTTTTTTTTTCATCGATGCAATGTACGAATACGACCGTCATCCTAAAATCTGGAAAAAATACGACATTCAATTGGCATTTTTATACATGAAGTTAGTTTCTAGAAATTTAATGGCCATAGTTCAAAACTGAAACAGATGAACAAGCAAGATAAAGCAAGAACGGCTGGAAAATCATATTTATGTACTACTTGCTTTCATATATATACCACATGCAATAAATTTGAAGGAGTTCCAAACATCTTGAGTGACGGTTTTGACACAAAAGCATTGGGAATCTAGTTTTTTAAAGTCAATAGTTGAAAAATGCGCCGAAGTACATGAAAATATGCATGATTTCCCGACATGGGGCCAAGATGTCGCGATCAAAGTAACGGCTCGTTCGAGATAAGCTTTGACACATGTCAAAGCTGGTAATGCACGCATGGTTAACTGTTACCCGCGTCCCCATGGGTAATTACTATTAGGGCACGGGTGCGAGCTTGAATGCCCATCTGGAAGTTGGTGGGTCAAATACCTTATGTGCCGAGCGTGCAGGGCGGGGATGAGGATGTGATAGCATTACCCGCCTTACACATGAATTGAAGTACTTACATGTGGGCTCTGAAATTCGTAGACCCCACGTAATTTGGGGCCTCGGTCACTCAAATTTACACACATCCCACCCCTTTGGCCCAAAATTCCCTAAGAAATCCCAAACCTAGCCACAACATATTGTTTATTGCGTTGAAATACTATTTTTGTACTGAAATACGCGAAGGTTGTTCTTAAATGAATGTGTGAGTTTCCCCATGATGATAAAGAACTCGGTGGGGGCATGGATGGGAAACTTTTTATCCCCGCCCACGGGTACGTAGACGGGGACGGGGATGGGAGGGCGGTGATTGGGACGGAGATGGGACTCCAATAGTCGCCTAAGAAATCCCCAGCTTTAGACACAAGCCTCTCACAAAACGGAGCATCACACGAAGGCGCGTGGTTTCGAGGGGGCATGTGTGATGACAAACCACCAGTCACTGTCTCATTCGACCTAGTTTTTTTCATCGATACAATGCACGAATACGACCGGCATCCTGTTTTATTTAAAAAAAATGGCGTTCTATTGTCAATTTTATACATTAAGTTAGTTTATAGAAATTTAATGGCCATATTTCAAAACTGAAACACATGAACAAGCTAGATGAAGCAAAAACCGCTCGAAAATCATATTTATGTACTACTTGCTTACATATATATGCCACGTGCAATAAATTTGAAGGAGTTCCAAACATCTTGAGTGACAGTTTGGACACAAAAGAATTAAGAATCTAGGTTCTAAATTCAAAAATAATGATAAAAAAAAATCTCTGAATTCTGAAGTACATGAAAATATGCATGATTTCCCGCCATGGGGCCAAGATGTCGTGGTTACTGCTCTCGGACTTGCTTCCGTAACACAAATGGCAGGCATGCATTACATTTGGATAGAAAATGTAAATATTTGGCAAAACAAACGGGTCCCACATGATTGGCGCCCTGTTTCGTGTTTCGAGTTTTGGAAACCAATTTTTGCGGTCTATTAATCACACGCGGTCATGCATTGGGAACCGTCGGTGATGTTAATTCACACACGGTTGTTGAGTAGGAAATCGTGTGCAATCACTGCTGGCGTCGATCAAGATTCCAGCCTCCTATAAATGCTGCCCCTCGAGACGACATCCCGCATGCATTCTCTCGTCTCTCTATCCCACCCCTCGCACAAAACTCTGCCATGGCGCGACTGGTCTGTGCACAAGCAAAGGAGGAGGCGCCACCCCGCGAGGACATGGCGAAATGCAGCGACGAGGAGGACCCCTTCGCGCCCCTAGACGAGGTCGCGCCAGACCCCCAACTGAAGATTGGTTTTGGGGCCAGTACGATCTGGCTTTGTGGAAGGCGCTGCCGCCGGCTGTGAGAGCCAGGCAGGTGGCGTTCAAGAAGGAGCGGGCTGAGGAGCGCGCCAGGAACCTCGCGGCCTGGAATGCCCTTAGTGCCGCAAGGGAAAAGGAGGAGCTGGAGCTTTGGTGGCGGGCGAGTCGATGAGCGGTGGAGGTGTACGAAGACGGCCGGTACCACGCAAGGAAAGCCAGAGGCGCTAGGCGCCTCACCACTGCGTGGGCGTGGGCCGATAAGCTCGAGCGTGCCACCGCCAAAGAGCTCCAGTGGGCGCCCACTGAACTGTCCTGCATGGTCGTGCGCCTCCGCCAGCAAGAGGCTGATCGGCACGTCGAGCGCTGCGAGGCAGAGGAGGCGGCGAACTCCCTCCACATTGGGAAGCCACCGCGCACCAGGGAGCTGCTGGCGAGAGGCTGCCATTTTACTGCTCCCCGCTCCAGGAGGGGTTATTATTAGTTTAGTTTTTATTCATTGTACGTATTAGTTAAGTACTATTATCACGTATATGTGATGATATATGATGTATATATATCATATCTTCAATGAGCTATTCAACAATTAATATATATTATTAGTTCCACATTTCTATCTGTTTTCATACTGATTTGCTCACTCTAACTATTAGCCTTTTACACATATTGAAACATAACAATAGAACATAAATCATTCATACATCGAAACATATCAATATTGTGATTGTTGTCCAGACATTGGGATCGACATCTAAAGGATTCAACAAAATAAAATGCGTCCATGACTACACCCTAACCTACGGAAGCTCTTGGTTGTGCCTGAACTCGGTCAGGCGTTCGTCCATGCGGTTTACACGCTCGCGGTACAGTTGTAGCTCGATCTCGAGCTCCAAGCTGGCTATTTCGTCGGAGATTACCATCTCGAGGATGCGACGGTGTCACATCCCTAGTTTTAGCATGCACTAAGATCCATGCTTGTGATTGCATCATGCTTAAATTTCTTTAAACAACAAATGGGGATGATCAAAAGCCCTAGCACTATTTGAATTCAAAGATGTTCACCTAAAATGATTTTTTAATGAACCAGAATGGTTCCTCAAAAATGTTCCTCGTCTCTGAAAAAATGTGTAAACATCAACCAGTGGTGAATTATATTTTTCCAGGCCATTTGTGTTTATTGAATTTAAATCACAACTGTTGAATTGGAGCTATAAAATTCCATAAATACTTTTATTAGCTTCAATAATTCTGGAACTTTTTATGTGGCTCTAGAATTCTTATATATAACCACATGTTAATTTTCAGAAGCAACAAACTTGATTTAGTATTTTACTAAATCAAAAACCTACTGCAAAAAATAGAAAAACAGAAAATAAATAAAGAAGAAGAGGAGGCAACCTTACCTGAGGCCCAGGAGGTGGCCGGCCCACTGGCCCAACGCCAGTCATCTCCTACCTCTGCCAGAAGGCAGAGGCAAAGGAGGGCACGGCGAGGCTGCCACGCCACCTGCATGCTTGCCCCTTCCCCGGCCAACGAGGCATCATGAATGACCCTGCGAGAGGCGTCCGGGTCAAGCCGACCTCGCCATTTTTCTTCCCCCTCCTTTGCTCCCTCATTCTGACCGGACCGACCGCGTCCGAGGGCACCTCCGGGAACCACCGCGGCCACCGTCTCTGTATCGCCTCCAGAGCTCGCCCATTGGCGCTGCCGTCAAGCACAGCTTCCGCAAGCCGAAGAGCAAGCCGCCAGACGCCCTAGCTCCCCGGCATCGACCGTCTTCTCCGCGCACGGCCGCCGGACCCCGTCGACAAATTTGTCGCCGCCGAGCCGCCCCGAGCCCGGCGAGCCGTCCCTCGTGACCGCCGTGAGCACCTCGACGTCTTCCCCCCTTCTTTTCCTTCATTTTCGCGTCGTAGCCGCATTAGCCACCGGACCCGTGAGCCACTCCCCGCCGGCGACATGGCCGACATGGCCAGGGCATTTGCCCTGCTCGTTTGAGCACCTCTGCGTGCTCGTAGGGGCCCGTAGATGCTGCCCCGACCTCCAGCTCCTCCTCCCGCAGCCCGTAGCACCGCGGCCGCCCAAGCCGAGCTCCGGCCGCCGCGAGTGAGCTCGCCGCCGTCAGCTTCGAACGCCCCTCGCCTCCCCGCGTGTTCCACGTGATGCGGGAGAGCAAGGGCTTCGCCCCAGTGCCCCTAGCCGCCGCTCCCGTGGCCGGTAGCGCGGACTCCACCGTCTGGCTTGGTCACCGGCGACGAGCCCATCGCCTGAGCTACCGACCGGTGGGGCCCCGTCATCAGGTGATTAGCTTAAGGCTAATCACCAATTAGTTAAGCCCCGTGCCACTGACCAGTGGGCCCATGCCCCTGGTAACTTATAGTTAAGTTTAATCTAACCCTGTTTTAAAGCTGAGTCATTGACATGTGGGGCCCAGCCACTTGGTTTGACCTGGGCTGGCGCCTTTGACCGCTGACATCATGGTGATGTCAGGCTAATACAATAATTGCATTTCTGGATTTTAAATAATTCCAGAAATTGCTGAAAACTTAGAAAATTCATATAAATTAATCTGTATGTCAGATGAAAATAATTTATATATGAAAATTGATCAGAAAAATCCAATGAATCCATCTGTACCATTTTCATGCATGATAGAGCAACCTAAAAAGGAGAACTTGGACATTTTTCTTCAAATACAATATGAAACTTCACATATGGAGTTGAATTTGAACCTTGGGTTCAAACCTACTTCATTTAAGTCTCTTGCTAGATGCATTAGCTCAAGCACATCATATTGCCATGTCATATTCATGCATCATATTGTTGCATTTGATGTGTATTGATTTGTCCCCCTTCGATGGTTGTTCTTCGTGTTAGGTCCTGTTATAGAGGTTACGATCGAGTATCCATCTGAGGAGCAGTAACGTGTTGACGCTTTATCAGGCAAGAAACCCCCCTTGAACATCTTCGATACAATCCCACTCTCTCGCTCTTGCTCTCACTTATTGCATTAGGACAAAATGCTTCAACTTTTACTTGTTCCGGTAGTTGAACCCATTCCTCTGCATGACCTGTCATTGTCACAGTAAATAGCTGAACCAAGAAACCTAGCATACCTGGTAGATGCTTGAGCCATGTTGTGCCATCACCCTGCTTTGCTTGCTATGCTTAGAGTTGTGTCACGTCTGATTCATCTGGGTGATGAACCAGAGTGAACTGAATGTGTTCTGATGATGAGAGTTAAGTGTTGAACCTGAATTGGTAAAGGTAGCGATGAGAGGCCATGTAGGAGTACATGGCGGGTTGTCTCATTGAGACCATCTTTAAGAACTGAGTCTTGTGTATGTTATCCAAGACTAGCTACTACCACACATTGGGATCCTTAATTGACTCTCTCGACTTATTAATCGTCCTGACCTCTGTCCAGGAGTTGCCACTAGTTTCTGGTGTTTGTAGGCCGTGCTAGTAGTCTACCGAGTGGCACCCCGTACAGGTGGGCTTGGGTCAAACTAGGCACCGTGGCCCGGTGTACCAAGCTTAGTTCCATCCGTCGAGGTGGGCTTGGGAACCCTGCACACATCGTTTGGGACCATGATGGAAACCTCGGCCGGACTTCCGTTGCGGGTTCAGTCTCGAATAGGCGATAAACCTGGACTAGAGTCTTGTGTGGTTAGTCAGGTCGTGGCCGACTCCCTCGCTAGGCTTCCGCTTGAAGGTTGCCGAGGTGCCTTTTTACGTGCACATAGCGATAAGTGGCGGGAGCATGTGTGACGAAGTACACCCCTGCAGGGTAATCATCTATTCGAATAGCCACGTCCGCGGATATGGACTACTTTGAAACTTATATGGTTCATAGAAAACTTTAATGGTTACTCATAAAAGCTTCAAGACAAGTGTGAGTACCGTGGATGGCACTCTCGTAGGAAGATGGGGGCAGATCCATGGCGGTGTATTGCTGTGGTGTTAGTGGACTCGTGTGCGCTATCTCAAAACTTGTTCATAGAATTGGTAGTCGTAGTACAAGATAGCCAAGAGTCAAAGTTGGCTTGCTGCAATGAACCCCACAACCCCCTTGTTGATACCGATGCATATGTTGTTAGTTCTGATGTAAGTCTTGCTGAGTACCCCCGTACTCACCTTTGCTTTATTAATGTTTTTGCAGAGGAGACACCAGTCTCGCTAGTGGTTTCTACAATAAGATCGATGCCAACCAAGTAGCTTGGGAATCCCAGATAGGCATCCTCAGCCTTCTTCTTTTCTAGATGTCTGTACCCAGACATGTTATGCTTCCGCTTGTTGCTTGTATGACTTGAGTGTTGGGTCATGTGACCCATGCTTGTAATATCACACTATGTTGGCTCTTATGAGCCTTCTAAATAAATGTTGTATTGTTGTATGGTTATGTTGTGATGCCATAGTTGTATCTATGCATACCGGGCATGTCGTGCGTATGTGTGACGTGCAATGGTATGTATGGGATTCGACACCTAGTTGTGTGCCTCTAGTAGTACTCTTTACGAGGAAATGCCTCTTTGTGCTTCCACTGAGCCTTGGTAGCTTGCTACTGCTCCGGACACATTGATTGACCGGCGTGTATCCTTCTTGCTGTTGTGTCTGTCCCTTCGGGGAAATGTCTCGCAGTGTAATGGAGTCCATATAGCCTGCTATGACACGTCTATGCGCCATTGATGACATTTATGTCCCACGGTGTAATGGAGTCCCTGTAGCTTGCTATGACTCGTCTACACATGCTGATGACCGACACCTGCATTGTTGGGTTACGTATGCCTGTCCCTGTACGGATGTGCCACTTGGGTTCTATGACTAGTCATGTCGACCCGGGTTCTTTGACGTACGATTGCTAGCAACATATTCATATCCGTGAGCCAAAAGGCGCAAACGGTCCTGGCCAAGGTAAGGTGGCAGCCGTGGAGATTACCGTGCGTGAGGCCGCAAAGTGGTGTGACATGTTACAGGCTGGATTCATATGACTTAGGATCGGGGTCCCGACAGCGTTGGTATCAGAGCTTGACTGACTATAGGACTACCAAGCCAAACTGGTCGATGTTGAGTCTAGAAATGCTTTAGTTACATAAGGGAATTGATTGTCGAAGGGAACGTAAGGCTCTTTTTACTCCTTTTCCCATGTTATTCTGATTCTGAGTCACCCTCTCCTTTTCTACGGGGATTAAGAATTAGGCTTCTTACCTATCTACCAGGATCTCGAGTTACTATTCCGTAGACTTATAGAAATGGTTGGTCTGAGTTGCATTCCAGTCCTCGAGTGATATCTGTGTAGCTTGTTAGCTCGATCAGAATCTTGAGATTGTGATGCTGAGGTGTCGTGGCACCTAAATCCTTTGTAGGATGTCTCATTTCTGAGCATTCACAGCCGTTATGCTGTCCAATTTTCCCTAGGTTTTCTTTGGAGATCTAATGCTTTTGCATTTCCTTCTATCTATCTGGTATGTCGCTCTGCCTAATCTAAGTTTATCATCCTCGGGATGTCTCTCAGTAACCGAGCTGCCACTGGCCGCAAGAAGGGCCAAAGACATGGTAGCAGAGATGCCGAAGTTCTGCCGGATTCACCTTCGTTGGCACAGTTCATGCTAGATGTTGAGAAGGACAAGCATGAGTCAAATCGCTTGCTGGTTCGTATTGAGGAAAACACCACACATCAATGTGCTGGGACATTGACCATACGTGACTTCATCAAATTGTACCCACCCACCTTCCATCACTCCATTAAGCCACTCGATGCAGATGACTGGCTCCGTAGCATCACCAATAAGCTGCGTTCCGCAAACATGGCTGAGGCTGACAAGGTCACCTATGCTACATATCACCTGGAGGGTCCTGCTAGTATAAGGTGGGAGAACTATGAGACTATAATTCCAGCTGGCCAGATTCCTACCTGGGAAGAATTCACAGTGGCTTTCCATGAGCATCATATTCCCCAGGGTCTCATGGACCGAAAAAGGGAAGAGTTATGTAACCTTACTCAGGGTAAGATGGCTGTAGATGGATATAGTCGAGAGTTTGAGAACCTTGCCCGTTATGCCACAGAAGAAGTGTCCACGGACGCTAAGAAGCAAGCTAGGTTCAGGAAGGGTCTCAATCCAAAGTTGCATCGTGATCTTCACTTGCATCATTGCGACACCTTCCAGGCTCTTGTGAACAAGGCCATTAATGTAGAGACAGCTCAGCTCACCTATGAAGAGTCTCGCAAGCATAACCGTGATTTGGCTTCTACCTCCGGCTCTGGATCTCAGAAGCGCCGGATTTGGGTTCGGAACTCATCACTTCCACCTGCATATGCGAGGCCATCCTATGTGGCGCCTCGTCCAACTCAGCCAAATGCTCCACCCAAGCCTGTTGGTGGACCGCCTGCCAATGCGGTTCCACGTTCAACTTCTGTGATTTGTTATAAGTGCGGAGAGCTAGGCCACGTTGCTTGAAATTGCACTCAGTCCAATGTTGCTTCACCCCAGTCTGGCAAGTCTGTTAGATGTAGTAAGCCTCCAGTCAAGCCAATCCATGCCAAGCCAGCTATCATTGATCGTGGTTGTGTGAACCATGTCTCAGTCGAAGAAGCTCATGAGTACCATGATGTTGTCCTTGGAACGCTCCTCGTAAATTGTCATCCAACATCAGTTCTGTTTGATATTGGAGCATCACATTCCTTCATCTCGGAAGGCTATGCCCGGTTGCATGACATGTCATTTTGCGATATGCCAACTGCTCTTGAAGTTCAGACTCCAAGGTCTAGATGGAAGACCACAAGAATAAGCCATGGAAATGAAATCCTTGTTGACAGACTTGTATTCCTTGCCTCGCTGATAGCTCTCAAGTCTTCAGACATTAACATCATCTTGGGTATGGATTGGATGACAGCTCATCATGCCAAGATTGATTGCTCCACCAGGTCTATTCAGCTTACACACCCATCTGGCAAGATAGTCAATGTTTCAACTCGAGTTGCAAAGCGTCAGCTCTATTCGCTCAATGCCAACCCTCTTCCTGAGCTTGAAGATATACCGGTAGTCCGAGATTTTCTGGATGTCTTTCCAGAAGAATTGCCAGGTATTCCACCTGACAGGGATGTGGAGTTTGTGATAGACCTCATCCCGGGAACATGTTCCAATTTCAAGAAGACCATATAAGATGGCACCCTTGGAGCTAGCCGAGCTTAAGAAACAACTAGATGAGTCCTTGCAAAAGGGTTTCATCCGACCTAGCTCTTCTCCTTGGGCTTGCCCTGTTCTCTTTGTCAAAAAGAAGGATGGAATGGATCGTATGGGTGTAGATTACCGACCCGTCAATCTGGTCACCATCAAGAATAAGTATCCGCTCCCCAGGATCAATGATCTGTATGATCAACTCACTGGATCCTCAGTGTTCTCCAAGATGGATTTGAGGTTAGGCTACCATCAAATCAAGATCAAGAACGGTGACATTCCCAAGACAACTTTTGTCACTCGTTATGGCCAGTATGAGTACACAATCATGTCTTTTGGACTAACCAATGCTCCGGCAACATTCTCCCGTCTGATGAACTCAATCTTCATGGAGTACTTGGATAAGTTCGTCGTGGTTTACCTCGATGACATACTGATCTACTCAAAGAATGAAGCAGAGCATTCTGAGCATCTCAGACTTGTGCTAGAAAAATTCAGAGAGCACCGTCTTTATGCCAAGTTTTCCAAATGTGAATTTTGGTTACCAGAAGTGACCTATCTAGGTCATGTGATCTCCGGTAAGGGCATTGCAGTCAACCCCGAAAGAGTTCAGGCCATTCTCGATTGGACTCCACCTGAAACCGTTAAGCAAGTTAGGAGTTTCCTTGGTTTAGCAAGCTATTGTCGCCGCTTCGTTGAGAACTTCTCCAAAGTTGCCAAGCCCCTGACGGAACTCCTCAAGAAAGATAAGAAGTTTGAGTGGACCCCACAATGTGACCACAGTTTCCAGGAACTGAAGAGACGTCTGACCTCTGCTCCCGTGCTTGTGCCACCGGATTTCTCTAAAGACTTTGACATCTATTGCGATGCTTCAAGACAAGGACTTGGATGTGTTCTTATGCAAGATCGACAAGTGATCGCCTATGCATCTCGATGGTTGCACCCACATGAGGAAAATTATCCAACACATGATTTGGAGCTTGCAACAGTAGTCTATGCACTCAAGACATGGCGACATTACCTCCTGGGTAATCGTTGTGAGATTTACACCGATCATCAGAGTTTGAAGTATATCTTCACCCAACTAGATCTGAATCTCAGACAAACACGATGGTTAGAGCTGATTAAGGATTACGACTTAGGAATTACTTACACCCCAGGCAAGGCCAACGTCATGGCTGATGCATGAAGTCGTAAGTCGTACTTCAACAACCTTATACTGCAACAAGGCCAACCCCTTCTTCATGAGGAATTCTGCAAGCTTAACCTTCACATTGTTCCTCATGGATCCCTTTCTACCTTGGTTGCAAAACCTACTCTGGAGGATCAGATCATATCCAGCCAGTGGTATGATGTGGGTATTACCCGGATCAAGAACAACATTGAGAAAGGAGTTGCTGGTAGCTTCTCTATGGATGATAGAGGTGCAGTGTACTTTGGGAACCGTCTGGTAGTTCCTAAGAAGCAACAACTTCGAGAGTTGATTCTTAAGGAGGCTCATGAATCTCCTCTCACAATTCACCCTGGTAGTACTAAGATGTATCAGGACCTATGCCAAAGGTTCTGGTGGACTAGAATGAAGAGGGAAATCGCTGAGTTCGTTGCAAACTGTGATGTTTGTTGTTGAGTCAAGGCAGAGCATTATAGGCCTGCTGGCACCCTCCAGCCTTTAGCTATTCCTGAATGGAAATGGGATAAAGGTGAAATGGGCTTCATCACCAGATTTCCCAAGACCAAGAAAGGAAATAATGCCATCTTCGTGGTTATTGATCGCCTCTCCAAAGTGGCTCATTTCCTTCCTGTCCGAGAGAGTATCACTGCTAGTCAGTTGACTGATTTATATATCTCTTGAACAGTGTCTCTTCATGGTGTGCCATTAGAGATCAATTCAGACCGTGGAAATCTTTTCACCTCTCGATTTTGGGAAAGTTTCCAGAATGCTATGGGAACCCATCTCTCCTTTCGCACTACTTTTCACCCTCAGTCAAGTGGTCATGTTGAAAGAGTCAATCAGATACTCGAAGACATGCTCAGAGCTTGTGTCATCTCATTTGGAATGGAATGGGAGAAGTGTCTTCCATTTGCCGAGTTTGTGTATAATAACAGCTACCAATCCAGTCTGGGCAAAGCTCCATTCGAAGTTCTTTATGGACGAAGATGTCGAACACCTCTGAACTAGTCAGAAACCGGGGAAAGACAATACTTTGGACCAGACATGATCCAGGAGGCAGAAGAGCAAGTTCGCGTTATCGGCGAGAATCTCAAGACGGCTTAGTCCCGTCAGAAGAGCTAGTATGATCGCCATCATAAGGAAGTAACTTATGAGGTGGATGAAAAGGCTTATCTTCGGGTTACTCCTCTAAAGGGTACCCATCGTTTCGGTATCAAGGGCAAATTGGCTCCTCGTTACATTCTTGCTAAACGAGGAGAAGTTGCCTACCAATTGGAACTGCCCCTCAGCTTTCTAGAGTTCATGATGTATTCCACGTGCCTCAACTCAGGCGTTGCTTCAAGGATCCTATCCGCGAAGTGGACCACTAAATGCTTGATCTTCAAGATGATCTTTCATACCGAGAATATCCTGTTCGTATTCTCGACCAAGCTGAGCGTGTCACCCGGCGTCGAAACATCAAGTTTCTGAAGGTTCAGTGGTCCCATCATTCTGAGAACGAAGCTACCTGGGAACGAGAAGATCGTCTTTGACTTGAGTACCCCGCCCTTTTCCCGACGACTCCTGAATCTCGGGGCGAGATTCTTTTAAGTGGGGGTGAGTTGTCACATCCCTAGTTTTAGCATGCACTAAGATCCATGCTTGTGATTGCATCATGCTTAAATTTCTTTAAACAGCAAATGGGGATGATCAAAAGCCCTAGCACCATTTGAATTCAAATAGGTTCACCTAAAATGATATTTCAATGAACCAGAAAGGCTCCTCAAAAATGTTCCTCATCTCTGGAAAAATGTGTAAACATCAACAAGTGGTGAATTATATTTTTCCAGGCCATTTGTGTTTATTGAATTTAAATCACAACTGTTGAATTGGAGCTATAAAATTCCATAAATACTTTTATTAGCTTCAATAATTCTGGAACTTTTTATGTGGCTCTAGAATTCTTATATATAACCACATGTTAATTTTCAGAAGCAACAAACTTGATTTAGTATTTTACTAAATCAAAAACCTATTGCAAAAAAATAGAAAAACAGAAAATAAATAAAGAAGAAGAGGAGGCAACCTTAGCTGAGGCCCAGGAGGTGGCCGACCCACTGGCCCAACGTCAGTCATCTCCTACCTCTGCCAGAAGGCAGATGCAAAGGAGGGCACGGTGAGTCTGCCACGTCACCTGCCTGCCTGCCCCTTCCCCGGCCAGCGAGGCGTCGCGAATGACCCCGCGAGAGGCGTCCGGATTGAGCCGGCCTCGCCATTTCTCTTCTCCCTCCTCTGCTCCCTCTTTCTGACCTGACCGACCGCGTCTGAGGGCAGCGCCGGGAACCACCGCGGCCACCGTCTTCGTATCGCCTCCAGAGCTTGCCCATTGGCGCTGCCGTTGAGCACAGCTTCCGCAAGCCAAAGAGCAAGCCGCCAGACGCCCTACCTCCCCGGCATCGACCGTCTTCTCCGTGCACGGCCGCTGGACCCCGTCGGCAAATTCATCGCCGCCGAGCCGCCCCGAGCCCGGCGAGCCATCCCCCGTGACCGCCGTGAGCACCTCGACGTCTTCCCCCCTTATTTTCCTTCATTTTCGTGCCATAGCCGCGTTAGCCACCGGACCCATGAGCCACTCCCCGCCGGCGACATGGCCGGCATGGCCAGGGCATTTGCCCTGCTCGTTTGAGCACCTCTGCGTGCTCGTAGGGGCCCGTAGATGCTGCCCCGACCTCCAGCTCCTCCTCCCGCAGCCCGTAGCGCCGCGGTCGCCCAAGCCGAGCTCTGGCCGCCACGAGCGAGCTCGCTACCGCCAGCTCCGGCCGCCCCTCGCCTCCCCGCGTGTTCCACGCGATGCGGGGGAGCAATGGCTTCGCCCCAGTGCCCCCAGCCGCCGCTCCCGTGGCCGGTAGCGCCGACTCCGCCGTCTGGGTTGGTCGCCGGCGACGAGCCCGTCGCCTGAGCCACCGACCGGTGGGGCCCCGTCATCAGGTGATTAGCTTAAGGCTAATCACCAATTAGTTAAGCCCCATGCCACTGACCAGTGGGCCCATGCCCCTGGTAACTTATAGTTAAGTTTAATCTAACCCTGTTTTAAAGCTGAGTCATTGACATGTGGGGCCCTGCCACCATGTTTGACCTGGGCTGGCGCCTTTGACCGCTGACATCATGGTGACGTCATGCTGGTACAATAATTGCATTTCTAGATTTTAAATAATTCCAGAAATTGCTGAAAACTTAGAAAATTCATATAAATTAATCTGTAAGTCAGATGAAAATAATTTACATATGAAAATTGATCAAAAAAATCCAATGAATCCATCTGTACCATTTTCATGCATGATAGAGCAACCTAGAAAGGAGAACTTGGACATTTGTTTTCAAATACAATATGAAACTTCACATATGGAGCTGAATTTGAACCTTCGGTTCAAACCTACTTCATTTAAGTCTGTTGCTAGATGCATTAGCTCAATCACATCATATTCCCACGTCATATTCATGCATCATATTGTTGCATTTGATGTGTATTGATTTTCCTCCTTCGATGGTTGTTCTTCGTGTTTGGTCCTGTTACGGAGGGTACGATCGAGTATCCATCTGAGGAGCAGTAACGTGTTGACACTTTATCAGGCAAGCAACCCCCCTTGAACATCTCCGATACAAGCCCACTCTCTCGCTCTTGCTCTCACTTATTGCATTAGGACAAAATGTTTCAACTTTTACTTGTTTTGATAGTTGAACCCATTCCTCTGCATGACCTGTCATTGTCATAGTAAATAGCTGAACCAAGCAACCTAGCATACCTGGTAGATGCTTGAGCCATGTTGTGCCATCACCCTACTTTGCTTGCTATGCTTAGAGTTGTGCCAGGTCTGATTCATCTGGGTGATGAACCGGAGTGAACTGAATGTGTTCTGATGATGAGAGTTAAGTGTTGAACCTGATTTGGTAAAGGTAGCGATGAGAGGCCATGTAGGAGTACATCGTGGGTTGTCTCATTGAGACCGTCTTTAAGAACTGAGTCATGTGTATGTTATCGAAGACTAGCTACTACCGCACATTGGGATCCTTAATTGACTCTCTAGACTTATTAATCGCCCTGACCTCTGTCCAGGAGTTGCCACTAGTTTCTGGTGTTTGTAGGCCGTGCTAGTAGTCTACCGAGTGGCACCCCGTACAGGTGGGCTTGGGTCAGACTAGGCACCGTGGCCCGGTGTACCAAGCGTAGTTCCATCCGTCGAGGTGGGCTTGGGAACCCTGCACACATCATTTGGGACCGTGATGGAAACCTCGACTGGACTTCTGTTGCGGGTTCAGTCTCAAATAGGCGATAAACCTGGACTAGAGTCTTGTGTGGTTAGTCAGGTCGTGGCCGACTCCCTCGCTAGGCTTCCGCTTGAAGGTTGCCGAGGTGCCTTTTTACGTGCACATAGCGATAAGTGGCGGGAGCATGTGTGACGAAGTACACCCCTGCAGGGTAATCATCTATTCGAATAGTCGCGTCCGCGGATATGGACTACTTGGAAACTTATATGGTTCATAGACAACTTTAATGGTTACTCATAAAAGCTTCAAGACAAGTGTGAGTACCATGGATGGCACTCTCGTAGGAAGACGGGGGCGGATCCATGGTGGTGTATTGCTGTGGTGTTAGTGGACTCATGTGCGCTATCTCAAAATTTGTTCAAAGAACTAGTAGTCGTAGTACAGGATAGCCAAGAGTCAAAGCGGGCTTGCTGCAATGAACCCCACAACCCCCTTGTTGATACCGATGCATATGTAGTTAGTTCTGATGTAAGTCTTGCTGAGTACCCCCGTACTCACTGTTGATTTATTAATGTTTTTGCAGAGGAGACACCAGTCTCGCTAGTGGTTTCTACAATAAGATCGATGTCGGCCAAGTAGCTTGGGAATCCCAGACAGAGGTCTGGTCCCTATGAAGGATCTTGTAGATAGACAGGCATCCTCAGCCTTCTTCTCTTCTAGATGTCTGTACCCAGACATGTTATGCTTCCGCTTGTTGCTTGTATGACTTGTGTGTTGGGTCATGTGACCCATGCTTGTAATATCACACTATGTTGGCTCTTACGAGCCTTCTAAATAAATGTTGTATTGTTGTATGGTTATGTTGTGATGCCATAGTTGTATCTATGCATACTGGGCATGTCATGCGTACGTGTGACGTGCAACGGTATGTATGGGATTCGACACCTAGTTGTGTGCCTCTAGTAGTACTCTTTACGGGGAAATGCCTCTTTGTGCTTCCACTGAGCCTTGGTAGCTTGCTACTGCTCCGGACACATTGATTGACCGACGTGTATCCTTCTTGCTGCTGTGTCTGTCCCTTCGGGGAAATGTCTCGTAGTGTAATGGAGTCCATGTAGCCTGCTATGACTCGTCTACGCGAAGTTGATGACATTTATGTCCCACAGCGTAATGGAGTCCCTGTAGCTTGCTATGACTCGTCTACACACGCTGATGACCGACACCTGCATTGTTGGGTTACGTATGTCTGTCCCTGTACGGATGTGCCACTTGGGTTCTATGACTAGTCATGTCGACCCGGGTTCTTTGACGTATGATTGCTAGCAACATGTTCATATCCGTGAGCCAAAAGGCGCAAACGGTCCCGGCCAAGGTAAGGTGGCAGCCGTGGAGATTACCGTGCGTGAGGCCGCAAAGTGGTGTGACATGTTACAGGCTGGATTCATATGACTTAGGATCGCGGTCCTGACAGACGACCATTTTCTTCTACTGCTCCCCACTGGACACCTGGGCCAAGGAGGCACTCGAGCCTATCGACGAGCCCGTTAGCATCGAGGGGGCCGTGGACAAGGCGAACGGCGTGACCCATGCAAACGGCACGGCCGGCGTCCGGTGCAAGGACGGTGCGGCTGGGCTCTGGTGCAAATACAGCACAGACGGCTGCTACCCATTCCTGGCGAGAAAGAGGGCTACTCACGTGCCTTGGACACCGCTGCAAGATCATGTCGGGTGGGATAGGAGGCAAGCGGGGATGGTACCACTCTTGCTCTGCCGCGCGCCGCGCCTCTCGCTCTGCGGCCCTCCATCGGTCTTGTTGTGCGGCGCGCCTTGCCCTCTCGGTGCGAACACGCATGTTTTGATCTATGGAGCACCACCGATGATCTTCTTGTGCGGCGTGCTGCAGCCTCTCAGCGATGAGGCGGCTATGTTGCTCGGCGGCGCTGCTGCGCCCTGCGCCATGGGTCTGCTCAACCCTTGCGATGACGCGCAGCACAGCGTTGTCCGGCGCGTAGCCGGACACGCCATCGGCCTCGACAGGCCGTTGCGCCTACACCGGATCGTTTTCGTTGTCGAGGAGGTTGATGGCAGAGGCGGCGCTTGGTCGGGTTGGCATGCTTCGTAGATGGGCTAGACTGCACTAGGTGTGCATCCGCGTGTGACGCGCGCAGGCTCATATGCTCATTTGCTTCTGGCGGGGAACCGATGGGTAAGCTTGCACGGGAACATGTGCGGTTCCGCGCGGGAACGTGGCCAAAAGAAACGCCGGTGCGGTGCTGAAGCATGCACTGGAATCCTCGGGCGAAAACACGGTGACAAGACGTGAGAGGGGAAGAAGAGGTGATGCGCAGTCAGACTGGTATAATAATAATAAAACGTCTGCGATATTAATACGGGCAAACGACACTTCCGTACGTATCGTCGGTAATGTTTTCATCAATTGCTGACAATTTTTTGGCAACAACTTTGAGAGCCTGGCTTAATAGGAATGATAGACTACCCATATCAACTAGGAATTCCTTCTTTTCCGGGAGCCCACTCGAAAAGAACTCCAAAGTTAAGCGTGCTTGGCTTGGAGCAATTCTAGGATGGGTGACCGACCGAGAAGTTGGTCCCAGGTGCGCACGAGTGAGGACAAAGTACGCAGGAAAGACTAGTGTTGGTCTATGGGGCAAGTCTAAATCTCGCCAGGCATAACGGGGTGTTACAACAACCGTCTGCCCACAACACACACAACTTGTCCGGATGAATCATTTGGGTTATTATTGGTCTTCCCACACAATTCTGATGAATGAACCGATTGCTGCGTATCACACACACCTTCTTACGCTAACCCGTTTGTGTTCTGCTGGATCATCGCAAACAGTTTCTCCGAGTGAACTGTGTGCTGTACTTCACACACGTACGAAGTTTTGTTAACTGTTTCTGTTATCTTAGCTAATCCCAAACAATTCATAAGAATAAACTGTCTGCCATGGATCACACATGCAACTATTTTCTGAATCGTATTTGATGGATCCACCATCGCACACAGTTCGTGTCATTTGCGACATAGCTTGAACAATACCATTTGCGATTGGTGGATCGCACACAGTTTCGTCGAAGGGTCTCTGATTGATGTGTCGTCTTTGGACCATTCTGTAGTAGTGTATTGAAATCGTTTGGCTAACTAGATTGATATTTCTTAAGTGGGAGAGGTGCGTGTAGTTGGCTCAACCTAACGGGTTTGTATATCCCAGTAACAGAAGGGGACAAGATACGTCTTTGTGTTATTGCCACTAAGGATAAAACGATGGGGTTTATTCATATTGATTGAGTTTACTTTGTCTACATCATGTCATCGTTCTCCATGCATTACTCTATTTGTCATGAACTTAATACGTAGAGAAGCAAGCATAGAAGCGCTCTTGAAGTGGAGTAATAGTAATAGGTGCAGGCAGGAGTCGGCCTATTTGTTTTGGATGTGATGCCTATATACTCATGATCATTGCCGTGAATATCGCATAACTATGCGCTTTTCTATCAATTGCCCAACAGTAATTTGTTTGCCCACCGTATGCTTATTTTCACGAGAGATGCCGCTAGGGAAAACTATGGTCCCTGGGTCTATTCACCTATATATTTATAAACACTACAATACCTTGCTTCCATTATTTACCTTTTATTTTATTTTGCAATTTACAATTATCTACTATTATCTACACACTTCACTTTCTTGCAAATAACGAGATCAAGGGGATTGACAACCCTCTTGCCCGCGTTGGGTGCAAGTTGTTTGCTCTTTTGTGTGCAACGCCGAAGACGGTTGTTGATTGATATTCCTATTGGTTCGATAAACCTTGGTTTCATAACTGAGGGAAATACTTACCCGTATTGTGCTGCAATTACCCGTTCCTCTTCACGGAAAACTCAACGCATATCACAAGTATCTGGAAGGATTTCTGGCGCCATTGTCGGGGAATATCATCACCAACTATCAAGTAACTTCACACAAATTATCATTCACTTGTTCTTCTTTTTATTTGCTATTATATTTAGTTTGCTTCATAAAACTCAAAAATGCAAAAAATATTTATCTTTTCTTGTTACTAGTTTACTTCCTTGCTTACTAGTTTACTTCTTTGCTTGCTAGTTTACTTGTCTTGCTTGTTTCGTTTGCTTGAAGTTGTTACCATGGCAGATTTTATTATTGAAAAGGATGATGGAAGTAATATCCCCAAAGAGGAAACACTCCCACAGTGAGATGTAAAAGTTTTTGTTGCGGGGAAGGGGAATATCATAGGGAAAGCATTATCCAAGAATTCTTTAACTGTGCGGGTACCTTAGCTTGCAAGTATACTCCAATCCTTAAAAGAACCAAAAGTTATGCCGATGCTATGTCCGCTCTTGTACTTAAGCTTGAAATAAGATTTATGCATACTCATCCCACTTTGAAAAGACTTTTCTATGAGTTGCCGGTCATAAAAGACCCTAGAGCCAAAAACATGGCCATTCTCATTCTCATGCATGAATTTGACTATATAGTACAAGAGGCTAGGGATATTTTTGAACACTATAATATGAGTTGTGAACATCCTGTGATAGATGAAATTTTATATAATGAGGACTATATGATGAGGTATGTGTTTCGTTATAACCATACTTTTGATGAAAATACTAGTAAAGAAGTTCCTCCTATTCATGTTATCCAACAAGTCTTCAATGCCATCAATAAACAATACTCTTGGACAGTAAGAGAAAATACGGAAGGCTTTAAAGAGAGTAGTATTAAGAATGCCAAGATATTACTTGATGATGTGTTTCCAATTGTATTTGAAAAGCTTGCTCCGCAAGAGGAGAGTATTAAAGATGATGTCACTTGAAACTATGCATTATGTCTAGCTAGGGGCGTAAAACAATAGCGCTTGTTGGGAGGCAACCCAATAGTTATCTTTATTTTTGCTTTTTACTTTATATTAGTGTGTGATAAAATGTTATTGCCTCTATAATGATCGTGTTTTTATGTTTTATTTAGTGTTTGTGCCAAGTAAAGCCTTTGGGATGACTCACAAGATGAGTAGAATTGATACGGTGCAAAAACAGAAACTTTAATGTCCAGTGCGGAATTTCTCTGATTTTACTGGGATGTGTTTTTGATCTGAATTTTTTACACAGTATTGCTATAAAAATTCTTGAGGTTGTCCTAATTTCTAAGAATTTTTAGAGTTACATAAGTATAGGTTCTTTACAGATCTTTACAGACTGCTCTATTTTAGACAGATTCTGTTTTTTGCTTGCATAGTTTGCTTGTTTTGATGATGCTATGGATTGTGTCGGGGGGTATAAGCCATGGAGAAGTTAGAATACAGTACCTGTTATTCAATAATGAAATAATAATCAATTTATAACAGTACATAAAGTATTTGATATGTTGCTTATACTAACGGATCTCACGAAGTTTTGTTGAGTTTTGTGTGATTGAAGTTTTCAAGTTTTGGGTGTTATCATGATGGACAAAGGAATAAGGAGCAGCAAGAGCCTAATATTGGGGATGCCCAAGGCACCCCAAGGTAATATCTAGGAAGACTCAAGCGCCTAAGCTTGGGGATGCCCCGGAAGGCATCCCCTCTTTCGTCTCAATCCATTGGTATGTCACTTGGAGCTGTATTTTTATTCGTCACATGATATGAGTTTTGCTTGGAGCGTCGTGATACGTCTCCAACGTATCTATAATTTATGCTTGTTCCATGCTGTTATATTATCATTCTTGGATGTTTTACAATCATTTTATATCAACTTTATATCATTTTTTGGGACTAACCTATTGACATAGTGCCAAAGTGCGAGTTGTTGTTTTTGCTTGTTTTTTACTTCGCAGAATATCTGTACCAAACGGAGTCCAATCGTGACGAAACTTTTTGGAGATTCTTTTTCGACCAGTAGAAGGCCAGTGGGCCAAAGAAGTTACCAGGAGGGAGCCCAGGCCGCCCACAACCCACCAGGGCGCTCCAGGGGCCCCAGGCGCGCCCTGATGGATTGTGGCCGCCTCGGGAACCCCCCTCCACCGCCTCTGATGCTTATAAATTCCCAAATATTCCGTAGACCCTAGGGGATTCGATGAAAAACACATCCAGCTGCCGCAAGTTCCAGAACTGCGAGATCCAATCTAACACCATCACGGAGGGGTTCATCATCCTCATTGGTGCCTCTCCGATGATGCGTGAGTAGTCCACCGTAGACCTACGGGTCCGTAGGCAGTAGCTAGATGGCTTCCTCTCTCTCTTTTGATTCTCAATACAATGGTCTCTTGGAGATCTATTTGATGTAAACTTTTGCGATGTGCTTGTTGGGATCCGATGAATTTTGAGTTCATGGTCAGTTTCTATCCATGAATATTATTTGAGTCTTCTTTGATCTCTTATATGCATGATTACTTATAGCCTCATATTTCTTCTTCGAATCTTTGGTTTAGTTAGGCCAACTAGATTGATTTTTCTTGCCATGGGAAGAGGTGCTTTGTGATGGGTTCGATCTTGCGGTGTCCTCTCCCAGTGACAGAAGGTGTAGCGAGGCACGCATGTATTGTTGCTATTAAGGATAACAAGATGGAGTCTATTCCTACATGAATAGATCTTGTCTACATCATGTCACCATTCTTATTGCATTACTCCGTTTTTCCATGAACTTAATACACTATATGCATGCTGGATAGCGTTCGATGTGTGGAGTAATAGCAGTAGATGCAGAATCGTTTCGGTCTACTAGTCTTGGACGTGATGCCAATATAACGATCATCGCCTTGGATATCGTCATGATTATTTGATCTTCTATCAATTGCCCAACACTAATTTGTTCACCCACCGTGTGCAATACTCATGAGAGAAGCCACTAGTGAAACCTACGACCCCCGGGTCTACTTTTCCAACATATTGCTTTCTGATCTATCTTTTTGCCGCTTTTGTTTTCAGATCTATTATTCCAAAAAAACCAAAAATACCTTGTTGCACTTTTTATTTGCCAGACATGAAGATATTTTTATACCACATCACACACGTTTCATGATCAAGAACTGTTTGCGAGGTATTTGATTTTCAAACTGCTTTGAGACGAAAAATGAAGTTACATTGGCAATTGAAGGTGTTTGGATGGCAATAACATTTATCTGCAGTGAACTTGCAACTATAGGACTGTGTGTTAAATATGGAATAATTCAGGGTTGTTTAGGCCCTTTAAAACATTTAAAGATTTTTTTAGACATTTCATGTGCATAGTTCAAATTTGAACTGCAGTTAATTAAGCACATACTAGCTAGAGTGCACCTGAATGGGTTGAAAATCAACTATTTGACACTGGATACATGTTTTGGTCTCATGCAAGAAATGGAAATTAAACGAATTCCAAACCTCACGGTATTTTGGCTCAGCCGTAGATTTTCAGAAGCCGTGTTTTCAAATGCTAGTAAATCCAAATATCGTGAGAAATTCATGAAACTTTGCATGGTGTGATGTCATGGCACATGTGTGTTGTGGTAAAAACAATGCCTAGTTCCGGACAAGTTTTGGCACAAACCTCTTACAAACCGAAGATTCTCACAAGAAGTCATGTGGTTCCGGTAGGGACAATTCACATTTTATGTGCGAAACAACATCCGATGTCGCTTCTCGCCTTGAATTTATTTCTAGAGTCTCCATAGAGTAACGTGAATGTGTCGTGTGAAACAATGGAATCTTACAGAGTCGTTTGGCCTTTTAAGTACATTAATTGAGTTTTCTAGGCATTCAATGTGCATATATAATTCAAATTTGAACTACAATCACTGCACGGTCCAGCTCGTGAAAATAAGTCGAAAAACCATATATGTTTCCCTGGTTGCATGTTTAATTAGGTCCCACACAATAAACGGGAATGAATTTCAAACATATCATCATCGTCTGGCTCGACCGCAAACATCGGGAAACTTAGTTTTTAAATTCATGTAAATGCAAACCATGACAGAAATGCATGAAATTTGGGCACGGTGCCATCAATTGCCCTGTGTGTTTGTTATGGTAAAAAAAATTGCCCAATTTTGGACAAGTTTTGGCACAAAGCCTCTTACAAACCGAAGGTTCTCACAAGAAAGGCGTGTGTTCCGATAGGGAAAGTTCACATTTTATGGGCGAAACAACATCCGTTGTCTCTTTTGGCCTTGTATTTATTTCTGGAGTCACCATAAAGCAACTTTCTGACAGTCATGCTAAACTGTGGATTTTTTCCAGGGTTCGTGAAACCTGTTTAACATATTAATTGAGTTTTCTAGTCATTTAATGTGCATAATTCTACTTTAACCTACAATCACAAGGTCCAACATATGAAAAAGAGGTTGGAAAAATATATGCCTTTCCCTGGATGCATGTTTAGGTCCCATGCAGGAAATGGGAATGGATTTCTAACATCTCATTGACTGTTTGCTCGGCCGCAAACATTGAGATGCTTGGTTTTCAAATTCCCATAAATCCAGAACACGTCAGAAATTCATGAAACTTGGCATGGTGTCGTGACAAGGGCACACACATGCCGTGGTAATTTTTTTTGTCCAATTTGGACATGTTCTTGCACAATCCCCTTACAAATCGGAGCTCCTCACAAGAAGCTCTGTGGTTTCGATAGGGAACATTATATATGCATGTCACATATGCGGGCGAAAAGACATATGATGCCTCTTCTCTCCTTGATTTTCTTTATATAAACAACATAGTCATGTACGTGCGAAGTGCAAAAATATGATTAAATTAAGGGATCGTCTGACTTTTAAATACATTAATTTAGTTTTCGATGCATTATTTAATGTGCATAATTCAAATTTGATCTACAATCACAAGGTACGAGGCGGCAAAATGGGTTGAGAAATCATATATGCATCCTTGATGCATGTGTTAGGTCACATGCAAGAAATGAGAATGAATTTCAAACATCTAAGCATGTTGACTCGGCCACAAATATCAAGAAACTTTGTTTCCAAATTCTCGTAAATCCAAAACTCTATCAAAAATTCATGAAACTTGGAATGGTGTCATGTGAAGGCACACATATGTCATGGTAAAAAAAATACCAAGTTGGCCATGTTTTGTCACAAGCCTCTTACAAACATGAGTTTCTCACACAATAAGCTACGTCAGTGGTTCCGTTAGGGAACATATATATGCATGCCACATCTGCGGGTGAAAAACGACATCCGATGCCTCTTCTCTCCTTTCTTTTTCCCCTAGAAACAACATAACGCAATAGGTGTGTACCGCAAACATATTAAATTATTAACGGTTTGTATGGCTTTTTTATACATTAATTGAGTTTTACGTGCATTTAATGTACATAATTCAAACATGAACTACCATCACAAGGTCTATGTTGGGCAGGGCCTCATCATATAAAGCATAAATATGTTGTGCTATTTTTAGTGTCCACTTTGAGAGAAAGAGTAAGCATTATTAATAGCCAACAAAGGCATTTTGGAATAAAAATCTGTCACGTTACCATCGCAAACGGGCGTATTATTTATAATTCGTGGACGTTCTACAGACCATTTATGTGCGGGCCACGTGTCGCTATGTGTATTGGCAAGGAGGTAGCGTGCGAACAGGTGTTTGAGTAGACGGGTGGCGTGCGAGCAGTGTCCTACGCACGCTCATCGGGGTGGCATGTCCTTTGCCAGTCGTCAAAGACGTTTGAGACGGAATACCCGTACGCAAACCGAGGGCAATTGTTCCTTCCCTACTAAGCCAAGGGAAAATCTGGCGCGAAGGAAATTTTCCATTGCGTCATCGCAAACGGTTGTGAATGATGACCCGTGTGCCCTTCCCGATGCTACAACTTCTACTGTTGCTAACTGCCGAGGTTGCCATGTATGCAAAAAAAATCTGATGTGGGAAGGTAATTAAGGAGAGATATGAGTTTGGTGACCACATGAAGAAACAATGCCCAACGCATGAACCTTGGCAAAACACTTAAGTGAAGGAACTCACCAATGCATGCAAGAGTTTAGTTGCTAAATCATTAAATGAAGGTACCTTAGCAACAATGCATTGTGCACTTGAGTTGCTAAGACATTTAATACACTAAGCACCCCATGTAAGCACCGATCGATGCATTGGCAGCAGGAGTCAGGTAAGATTCGAATCTATCATATTGGGTAATTTTCATTTGTCAAATTGGAAATACTGAGATTTGTCCAATTTTGCAGGAACAAAATCACTATTACGGTACAATTTTGCAATTGAAATTCAGTAAACATGGATTTCGTTCATAGATCAAGCATTGGTTTTTGTACAAAATAATTCAACTCGACAGTTGAATCGAACAAACTTTTCCCCATTTGTTGCCAACCACGTACTGAAATAGCTAGTTCAACTATATATACTAGCTAATTTAAAGTACATGGTACAGTTCAACCATATCTATAGTAAGATGAAGTGAACAAAATAGCCCCTAAATACTACTCCGGAGGGGCTTCGTGCTACTGCCAGCAGCCTTCTCCTCTGCCGAGCACGTTCAGTAAGAGGCAGAGGAGGAGAATCCTACCGACGAGCTGGAGGAGTCGACTTCGTCGGCTGCCGCCGCTCCTGACGCGCCTCCTTGAAGCAGCGGGACTCGGCATAGATCTCCTCATTCCGCGCCATAGCTGCGGCGTCTGCTGTGGCCACGGTGGCGGTGAGCCTCAGTGCATGCTCGACCTGGCGCTCCTCCTCCTCATGTAGGAAGTTGATGTAGCACGCTAGGCCACTGACGCAAAAGCCGAGAGGCTGTGCTTCGGCGGCGGCCTCCTCCTCCCGCCTTCGGGCCGCGGTGGCGAAGCAGGTGATGGCCCCGGTGGCAGACCGTGGGGTGGCTGCCAAGGCGGACGCTGGTGTGGTGGCGGCCAAGGAGGTAGCTGGTGAAGTGGCGAAAACGGCGGCCGGCGATGGGGTGGGGGCGACGGCGGTCGCCGGCAGCAGCTGCCTTCAGGAAAATGTGGAGGAGCGTGTGGTGGGTGCCATGCGCACAGCCAACAAGGACGCCACACACACTTCACGCTTACGGGTACTGCGCCGCCGACGTGGTGCAGCCTCCCAGCTGGAGCTGCCCTCTGGCGGAGTGGTGGAGCGACGACGATGGACAGGTGGCATTGGCGATTAGGGGAGAAGCAAACTTGGAAAGCTATGGGTAGGGAGGGGATGAATGCGATGTGGAGAGGCCGGCCGTGAGGGTTTATAAAGCAGACGGCCAAGGCGAGCCGGGCGGGAAGCTTGCGCGCGTTCCTGCGCGGGAACGGGAAGCTTGCGCACGTTCCAACGCGGTTGCGCGGGAACTGGAAGCTTGCGCGCGTTCCAGCGCGGTTGCGTGGGAACGGGAAGCCCAAAAGAAACGTTGTGCGCTCCCGAAGCGTGCACTGGAATCCTCGTGCGATAACGTGGTGACAAGACGGGACGGAGGTGGGAGAAATGACAAGTACGCAGACGGTTAATAATAAAAAACTGTTTGCGTTTTATTACAAAGCAAACGGTCGTTCTGTACGCACCGTCACGAATGAATGTACGCATGAGGCGGTTGATGCGGCCTCGGCGCGCTGTGCTCGCGTCCGTGCACGCCCGCTCTGCCGGCGTCCACGCGTGAACGTTCAGGCACGTTCGGGGATCCATATGCAAGCGGTTGCGCCGCTCCCGGCGCCACCATGCAGTTAAGCGCTGCAAAAACTGCCATGCGGTTGATGCGGCCATTTACCTTCATCTCTTCCACGTTCTGATCGCGCCACACAACCCAAGGAGCACACCCACGACGGCAAATATACAGAGAGGATGCACATCTCTTCATCGCTTCAACCTTCACGTGCGGATCCAATGGCGGCCATCGGCGCCGAGCGGCAGTTCCCCAAAATTGTCAAAGTGGACACACACATCAGCAAGACGGACCTCTCGGTGGTTTACACCAATGACCCGATCGTGGTGGTGAACTCCATTAACACGTTGGAGCAGCTGCTTGCTGAGGATGACAAGTACAAAGTGGTCGGCTTCGACCTAGAGTACACCGGCGGTCGTGCCGGGCATGATGAGAAGGTTGTCGTCGCCCAGTTGTGCGTGCGCCATCACGTGCTCGTCTACCACTACTGCCTGGCCACAAGGCCTTGCGAGTGTTTTGCCAGGTTTGTCAATAGCCCCGACTACAGGTTCACAACGGTGGACACCACTAATGATCTAAAGGTGCTCAAGACTTCGGGCTTGTCCTGCCAGAAGTTTGTCAACATCCAAGGTCAGTACAGGGTCTGGGGCGGCGAGAAGAAGCAGAAGGACTCCTTGGTTGACCTTGCCGCGGCCATCATTGACCCCTACTACGGAGACATGAAGGCTGAGTGCCACAAGGACAAGACTGCCTGGCACACGGCATAGGTGAACGAACTGGATGAAGAACACATCAAGTACGCAACCAAGGACGCGTACACCAGCTACAAGATGTACAGGAGGATCATTGACAGGAGGAAGTGCCTCCTTCCTGCAGACGGCGAGGGATAGCCACAAGCAGAGCAGTGTCAGCAACCGTCGTCAGAAGAACAGTATGATTTGGTGATCGTCTACTTCTTGTAAATTTATATTGAGGAATGTACATGTGTTGTGTAGTCACTTATGTAACTATATGTTCAAGTTGGTTATTGAACAATAATGTTGGTGTTCTGTAGACAGAGCATATAGATGTTGTGCAAACAGAGCAAATCACATCTCATAAAATTATTAGCAGCAACTGTGTGTCCACAACACACACATGTTGTCAGGATGAATCGTTTGGGTTATTGCTGGTCTTCCCACACATGTCTGATGGATGAACTGTTTGCCGGGTATCCACAACACACACGTTTGTCAGGATGAATCGTTTGGGTTATTATTGGTCTTCCCACACAATTCTGATGAATGAACTGTTTGTCGGGTATCACACACGCCTTCTTAGGCTAACTCGTTTGTGTTCTGCTGGATCAGCGCAAACAGTTTGTCCGAATGAACTGTATGCCGCACTACGCACACGTATATAGTTTGTTAACCGTTTCTGTTATCTTCCATAATCACAAACAGTTCATAAGAACAAACTATATGCAACGCATCACACACGCAACTATTTTTTGGACTGTATTTGCTTGTTCTTCACCGCGCACGATTTTCATCATTGGCGGCGGAGCTTGAACTATACCGTTTGCGATTGATGGATCGCAAACAGTTTCGTCGAAGGGTCTCTGATTGATGTGTCGTGTTTGGACCATTCTGTAGTAGTGATTGGTGCCTCTCTGTTAATGCGTGAGTAGTCCACCATAGACCTACGGGTCCGTAGGCAGTAGCTAGATGGCTTCCTCTCTCTTTTGATTCTCAATACAATGGTCTCTTGGAGATCTATTTGATGTAAACTTTTGCGATGTGTTTGTTGGGATCCGATGAATTTTGAGTTCATGATCAGTTTCTATCCATGAATATTATTTGAGTCTCCTTTGATCTCTTATATGCATGATTACTTATAGCCTCGTATTTCTTCTTTGAATATTTGGTTTAGTTAGGTCAACTAGATCGATTTTTCTTGCCATGGGAAGAGGTGCTTTGTGATGGGTTCGATCTTGCGGTGTCCTCTCCCAGTGATAGAAGGGGCAGCGAGGCATGCATGTATCATTGCTATTAAGGATAACAAGATGGGGTCTATTCCTACATGAATGGATCTTGTCTATATCATGTCACCGTTCTTATTGCATTACTCCATTTTTCCATGAACTTAATACACTAGATGCATGCTGGATAGCGGTCGATGTGTGGAGTAATAGCAGTAGATGCAGAATCGTTTCGGTCTACTAGTCTTGGACGTGATGCCTATATAAAGATCATCGCCTTGGATATCGTCATGATTATTTGATCTTCTATCAATTGCCCAACAGTAATTTGTTCACCCACCGTGTGCTATACTCATGAGAGAAACCACTAGTGAAACCTACGGCCCCCGGGTCTACTTTTCCAACATATTGCTTTCCGATCTATCTTTTTGCCGCTTTTGTTTTCAGATCTATTATTCCAAAAAAACCAAAAATACCTTGTTGCACTTTTTATTTGCTTCTTTTATTTTTGTTCTTGAAAGATCTATCTATCCAATCTATCACTACCTAATCTATCTTTTTACCGTAGAGAGATTGACAACCTCTCCTTCGCGTCGGGTTGCAAGTATTTGTTCTTTGTGTGCAAGTGCTGTTTACGTAGTGTTGGTGATCGTCCTACTGGTTCGATACCCTGGTTTCATAACTGAAGGAAATACTTACCGTCGTTGTGCTGCATCATCCCTTCCTCTTTGGGGAAATACCAACGCAGTCTCAAGCCACGTCACGTCGTTTGCTTTTGTTTGCTTTTTTTAGTTTGCCACAATCATCATTTGCTGGACACACCTTCATCATAATTCATTAGAATACTCTATGTGCTTCACTTATATCTTTTGAGCTTAGTAGTTGCTCTAGTACTGCACTTATATCTTTTTGAGCACAGTGGCGTATAGATTTTGTAGAAATATTTGCACTCTCGTTCTTCACTTATATTTGTTTGAGAGTTAATAAATAGTGATGACAATTTGCATGGGTCATAAGACTAGTCCAAAAATAATAGCTATTCAATGAGTGATAATCAAAACCATCATGTAGCACATACTAGAGAAATTGTGGGTTAATGATATTGATGTGGTAATGTGAAAAAGGAGTCCATCATTGTTGATTCATAGAAGTATCGGTATTAAGAGGTGTTAATTTTCCATTTGTCTAAATATTAAAAAGGCATGGTGAGGATGTGTGAGCATTTCTATTCCTCGTTGAAATCCTAGTGTTGTTTCGGGTCGGAGGCGCGCGATGGTTAACTCCTCCCAACCTCCTCCCTCGAGGCATGCAAGTAGTACTTTGATTTGTGATAAACTAATAAAACTTTGCAATAAGTATATGAGTTCTTCATGACTAATGTGAAAGCATGGACATACGCAATCTCACCACCTCATATTTGCTAGCCTCTTTGGTACCGTGCATTGCCCGTTCTCATCTCGAGGACCGGTGCAAACTTCACCGGTGCATCCAAACCCCATGACATGATACGCTCTATCACACATAAGCCTCATTATATCTTCCTCAAAACAGCCACCATACCTACCTATCATGGCATTTCCATAGCCATTCCGAGATATATTGCCATGCAAATTCCACCGTCACATCATATGACTAGTTCGTTCATCATCATATTGCTTTGCATGATCATATAGAGCTGACATAGTGATAACCCACAAGTATAGGGGATCGCAACAGTTTTCGAGGGTAGAGTATTCAACCCAAATTTATAGATTCGACACAAGGGGAGCCAAAGAATACTTGAGAGTATTAGCAGTTGAGTTGTCAATTCAACCATACCTTGAGATTAAATATCTGCAGCAGAGTGATCAGTAGCACAGTAATATGATAGTTTTGATAGCAGTAGCAATAGTAACGGTAGCAGTAACAGTAGTAGCAATAGTTTTGTAGTAGTTGGAACAGCAGCAACAGTAGTAGTAACTTAGCAAGAACAATAAGTGGAAAGATCGTAGGCACTGGATCGGTAACTCATTGGATGATATTCATCATGTAACAGTCATAACCTAGGGCGATACAGAACTAGCTCCAGTTCATCAATGTAATGTAGGCATGTATTCCGTAAATAGTCATACGTGCTTATGGAAAAGAACTTGCATGGCATCTTTTGTCCTACCCTCCTGTGGCAGCGGGGTCCATAAGGAAACTAAGGGATATTAAGGCCTCCTTTTAATAGAGAACCGGAACAAAGCATTAACACATGGTGAATACATGAACCCCTCAAACTACGGTCATCACCGCGAAGTATCCCAAATATTGTCACTATGGGGTTGTCGGATCATAACACGTAATAGGTGCATATGACTAGGCAAGATCGGATCAAGAACATGGATATAAAGATGATAACATAAACGGTTCAGATCTGAAATCATGGCACTCGGGCCCTAGTGACAAGCATTAGGCATAGCAAAGTCACAGCAACATCAATCTCAGAACATGATGGATACTAGTGATCAAGCCCTAACAAAACTAACTCGATTACATGATGAATCTCATCCAACTCCTCATCGACCAGCAAGCCTATGAAGGAATTACTCACTCCCGGTGGGGAGCATCATGGAATTGGCGATGGAGAAAGGTTGGTGATGACGAAGACCGAAGATTCCCCTCTCCGGAGCCCCAAACGGGCTCCAGATCTGGCCTCCCGATGAAGAACAGGAGGTGGCGGTGGCTCCATCTCGTGAAACGCAATAATTCTTTGTCTCCTATTTTTTCTCCAAATTTAGGAATTTATAGTGGCGGAGATACGGCAAGTGGGGCCCCGAGGTGCCCAGCCCCCACCAGGGCGCGCCGGGAGGTGGCTGGCGCGCCCTGGTGGGTGCTGCTCACCCTGGGGCCCCTCTCCGATGGTTTCTGGCTCCAGTATTTTTTATATTTTCCAAAATAAATCTCTACAAAGTTTCGTTCCATTCCGAGAACTTTTATTTCTGCACAAAAACAACACCATGGCAATTCTGCTGAAAACAGCGTCAGTCCGGGTTAGTTCCATTCAAATCATGCAAATTAGAGTCCAATACAAGGGCAAAAGAGTGAGGAAAAGTAGATACGTTGGAGACGTATCACATAGTATTTGTGGCAAAGCCACCATTCATCATATTTTTGATACATGTCATGCTAGATCATTGCACATCCTGGTACACTGCCAGAGGCATTCATATTGAGTCATATTGTTTCATAGTTCTTCATATCAAGTTTTCATATTGAGTTGTAAGTAACTAAAAGTGTGATGATCATCATTATTAGAGCATTTTCCCAGTGAGGAAATAAAAACGGGGGAGGACAAATGAGCCCACCATAATAAAAAAATTGAATGATGAGAGAAAAAGAAAGAAGGGACTTTGCTACTATCTTTTACCACACTTGTGCATCAAAGTGGCACCTTGTTCTTCATACAGAGAGTCTCATGTTATGTCATTTTGATATGCTAGCGGGAATCACTTTTTCATTATTATAAACTTGGCTTGCATATTCCGTTCACGGGCTTCCTC
Source organism: Elymus sibiricus (assembly GCA_039707655.1). Classification (NCBI taxonomy): domain Eukaryota; kingdom Viridiplantae; phylum Streptophyta; class Magnoliopsida; order Poales; family Poaceae; genus Elymus; species Elymus sibiricus. The sequence goes on along the minus strand of CM077669.1, from coordinate 345,540,496 downwards.
AAATGTCCGAGGTCTTCATGAGCAAGCAAGTTGGATGCACACCCCACTTAGCTTCATTTGAGCCTTCATACACTTATAGCTCTAGTGCATCATTTGCATGAAAATCCCTAATCCTTGCATTGACATCTATCGATGGGCATCTCCATAGCCCGTTGATACGCCTAGTTGATGTGATATTATCTTCTCCACTTTTACCCCTTTGATATCCACCACCATATTCTATTCCACCCTTATGCTTTGTCCAACGGTTCATGCTCATGTATTGTGTGAAGAATAAAAAGTTGATGCACTTTGAAAAAGTATGATCCAATTGCCTGACCTGGACACCGTGGTGCTTGACATTTGTATTAATATGGTGAAGACGGAGCCATGCCTTGCTAATACTATAAGATGAATGGGGTAAACATTCTTTTAGGATCATATACTTTGAAAGATTGATGATTTTGTTGCTTGTGCCTATAAATATCACTATGTTGATGTTTGTTAATTCATCGTTTCTAAATGAGCATACATGCAAAAGATTACATATTGGGTAGCATGTCACATCAAATATTCCGTTTTTATCATTTACCTACTCGAGGACGAGCAGGAATTAGGCTTGGGGATGCTTGATACGTCCCCAACGAATCTATAATTTTTTATTGTTCCATGCTATCATATTATCATTCTAGGATACATTTTAAGTAATAATTTACCAATTATATTATTTTTGAGCACTAACCAATTGACTCAGTGCCTAGTGCCAGTTCATGCTTTCTGCCTGTTTTTTACTTTTCAGGTTTACAATACCAAACGAAGTCCAATTGCCCTGAAACTTTTTTATGATTGTTTTTGGACCAAAAGAAGACCTGGAAGCTTCGGGGACCGGAGGCCGCACGAGGGAGGCACAAGCCATACGGGCGCGCCCTGATGGCTTGTGCCCCCCTGGTGGCCCTCCTGACCCCGTTCTTTGGCCTATAAATTCACATATATTCCAAAAACCCTCGAGGGCATCCCGAAACTCTTGTTCCGCCCCCGCAAGTCTCTGTTCTGCCGTGATCCCATCTGGAGCTCCGTTCCGGCACCCTGGCGGAGGGGGGGGGGTCGATCACGGAGGGCCTCTTCATCAACCTTGCTGCCCTCATGATGATGTGTGAGTAGTTCACCACGGACCTATGGGTCCTTAGTTAGTACCTAGATGGCTATCTCTCTCTCTTTTGATCTTCAATACAATGATCATCGCATCTTCGCTTTGATCTATCCGATGTAATTCTTTTGTATGGTGTGTTTGTTGGGATACGATGAATTGTGGGTTTATGTTCAAATTATTCATGAAAAGTATTTGAGTCACCTCTGAATATTATGATTATTATTTGCATGATCATTATAGCTTCGTAATTCTCTCCAATCTATTGAAATAGTTTGGCCAACTAGATTGTTATTTCTTAAGTGGGAGAGGTGCGTTGTAGTGGGTTCAACCTAACGGGTTTCTATATCCCAGTGACAGAAGGGGACAAGATACGTCTTTGTGTTGTTGCCACTAAGGATAAAACGATGTGGTTTATTCATACTAATTGAGTTTACTTTGTCTACATCATATCATCGTTCTCCGTGCATTACTCTGTTTGTCATGAACTTAATATGTAGAGAGGCAAGCATAGAAGCGCTCTTGAAGTGGAGTAATAGTAATAGGTGCACGCAGGAGTCAGCCTATTTGTTTTGGATGTGATGCCTATGTACACGTGATAATTGTCGTGAATATCGCATAACTATGCGTTTTTCTATCAATTGCCCAACAGTAATTTGTTTACTCACCATATGCTTATTTTCATGAGAGATGCCGCTAGGGAAAACTATGGCCCCCGGGTCTATTCACCTATATCTATACCTACTATTAAAGTACGGAGTGTTTCTGCCCGTACGTCATCGAAATTGCCCCTAAAATTGCAAAATATTACCTACCAATGCCACCTATAAGGGATAAAAAACATTTCACGCAGATTTTTTTTGGATTAGGCCGGTCATGCACTAGGAACCTCTTATAGTGCGCTATGAGTGCTAGGAGAAGACACACCGCACCTGTTTGGGCCGGCCCATGTATAAACGACCTGTTTTCTCAATTTCGTTTTTCTCTCCCGTCATTGTTATTTTTCTACTTTAAATAATTTGGGAATTCAAAACAATTTCAAAAATTAAAAAGAATGAGAATGTTGAAATAAAATGTTTAATAATTCAAAAACATTTGTGGATTCAGAATATGTTTGTGATTTAAAAAAAATGTTCGCATATTTACGAAATGTTCACAATTTTTTAAACAAATGTTCGAGAAATCAAAAAACATTCATGATTCTTTAAAAAGTTCAAGTATTAAAAAAATGTTAATAAAATAAACAAAATTTTGCCAATTCAAAAAAGTTCATTAATTATTTTTTTGGCCAATTCATAAAATGTTCATTAATTAAATTAATTCCTAAAAATTCTGAAAAAACTGGTCGTAAATTAAAAAATAGTTTATTGATTGATAAAATGCTCGCTGAATCAAAAAAGATCACGCATTTATAAAAAATCATCAATTTCTAAATTGTTCCACCAATTTCAAAAAAAATGTTCATCGACTCTAGAAATGTTCGCTTATTTAAAAAAATGTTTTAAAAATGTTCACATTTTTTTTCAAATAATCTAAAATTTTCATTAATTTAGAAAATGTTCCTGATTTAAAAAAATGTTCGTGAATTTGAAAAAATGTTCACGAGTTCAAATATTTTCACACAAATTTTAAAAAATGATTGCAAATAATCCATCCGTATCAAAATAAGTGACTCAACTTTGTACTAACTTTAGTACAAAATTTGTACAATTTGAATCACTTATTTTGGGACGGAGGGAGTAGTATAAAACGTTCTTGATTTTAGAAAATGTTCAAAAATTTATAGAAGTGCTGACGACGTTGAGAAATGTTCATGATTTCAAATATGTGGAGGAGTTTAGAAAAATGTTCATGATTTCAAAAATTGTTCATGATTTCATGTAATTGAGATTGATAGTGTATCTCGGTGATTCAACAAAAATGTGGTCATGTCCATTGGATATTATGATTTGTTTTCTCCCGTTGCAACGCACGAGCCTTTTTGCTAGTATTTATAAACGCTACAATACCTTGCTGCCATTATTTATCTTTTATTTTATTTTGCAATTTACAATTATCTACTATTATCTACACACTTCACTTGTTTGCAAATAACGAGATCAAGGGGATTGACAACCCTCTTGTCCTCGTTGGGTGCAAGTTGTTTTCTCTTTGTGTGCAGCCATTGAAGACGGTTGTTGATTGATATTCCTATTGGTTCGATAAACATTGGTTTCATAACTGAGGGAAATGCTTACCCGTATTGTGCTGCAATTGCCCGTTCCTCTTCACGGAAAACCCAACGCAGATCACATGTATCATCGGCGCACAACCTGGTCCGGCCCTTGCACCCTTGGTACACCCAGGCCGGGTGCGAGCGCTTCTGAAGGGGGGTGATGCGGCGAATCGTGAACTCACGCGCCACCATGGCGCTCGTGAGCCCTGCTGCCCGAAGATCCCGCAGCCGAGCGGCGATAGGCCCGAGATGGGCATCATCCATCTTGGAGTGCCCCCAGCCTGAGCTCTTGACGGCGGGGCCTGCAGGCGGTGCGAAAAGGGTACTACACTGGCCTACCTCCATGTAGATCCAGTGCGCCCTGAGGTTCTCCACCTTCTTGAGAGGCATCATCTCGATGAACCGCTCCGACATGCGGTCCACCATGCGGAAGAAGGCGCACCCCATGGTCAGCCCTTCCTTGCACCTCAGGCTGTAGAAGGTGCGGAAGAGGGCCAACGAGGGCTTCACCCCCAGAAATCCCTCGCAGAGGTAGGTGAAGGTGGCGAGGAGGAAAACGGAGTTGGGGTGGAGATGCAACGCGTTGATCTGGTAGTGCTCCAGAACCGTGCTGAAGAAGTCCAAGAGCGGAGGCAACAAACCTCTAAAGATGCAGAGGAAGAAGAAGGGGAACGTCGTCGCCATCCGCAGTTGGCTTCAAGCCCGGTCAGATCTTGGTGGCCCCGTGCTCGTTGTGAGCATTGGTCGTCAGGGGGATGAGCTTCCGCAGCCCCTCCTGGTTCTTGATTGTGGAGGGCAGTAGTGCTGGCTCCACCTGCGCCCCGCCAGCGGCGGTGCTCCTCTTCGGCGCCATGGAGGCAGAGAGGCAGTGGCGGAGGCAGAGAAGGAGGTAGAGAAGAAGAGCGGCGAGCGGCGTGTGCGCTGGGAAGGAGAAGCAGTATGCAAGGGAGGCGTCTGGCGAAAGGAAAGTGAGATGACTCCGCCCGGCGCGCGCGGCAGTTTTAAGGTAGATATGCAGTTCCTGAGGCTTCGTGGGAGAACTGGGTACGTCCCTTCCCATCGCTGCCGACACGCGTCACCTCCTGGCCCAGTAGTTTGTCAGGACCCACAGCGTTTCGACCCGCGCCGTTTCATGCTCCTTTGCGAAACGTGCGTGCCGCGAGCACGGGGGCTACTGTCGGTCCAGTGGAACCAGGGTACCACGGCCCATCTACTGCCGGCCAGTCGTCTATGCTAAGAAGGCTCAGTGTGGCGCTAGCCCACTGGAAGATTCCACAGGCCACCCCACGAGGCTCCGACTGTTGGAAATATGCCCTAGAGGCAATAATAAAATGGTTATTATTATATTTCCTTGTTCATGATAATTGTCTATTGTTCATGCTATAATTGTATTAACCGGAAACCGTAATACATGTGTGAATACATAGACCACACCATGTCCCTAGTGAGCCTCTAGTTGACTAGCTCGTTGATCAATAGATGGTCATGGTTTCCTGACCATGGACATTGGATGTCGTTGATAACGGGATCACATCATTAGGAGAATGATGTGATGGACAAGACCCAATCCTAAGCATAGCACAAGATCGTGTAGTTCGTCTGCTAGAGCTTTTCTAATGTCAAGTATCATTTCCTTAGACCATGAGATTGTGCAACTCCCGGATACCGTAGGAATGCTTTGGGTGTATCAAACGTCACAACGTAACTGGGTGACTATAAAGGTGCACTACAGGTATTTCCGAAAGTGTCTGTTGGGTTGGCACGAATCGAGACTGGGATTTGTCACTCCATGTGACGGAGAGGTATCTCTGGGCCCACTCGGTAATACATCATCATAATGAGCTCAATGTGACTAAGGAGTTAGTCACGGGATCATGTGTTACGGAACGAGTAAAGAGACTTGCCGGTAACAAGATTGAACAAGGTATAGGGATACCGACGATCGAATCTCGGGCAAGTAACATACCGATGGACAAAGGGAATTGTATACGGGATTAGTTGAATCCCCGACATCGTGGTTCATCTAATGAGATCATCGTGGAACATGTGGGAGCCAATATGGGTATCCAGATCCCGCTATTGGTTATTGGCCGGAGAGGTGTCTCGGTCATGTCTGCATGGTTCCCAAACCCGTAGGGTCTACACACTAGAGTTGTAATGGGAATTGTATGTGGTTACCGAAAGTTATTCGGAGTCCCGGATGAGATCCCGGATGTCACGAGGAGTTCCGGAATGGTCCGGAGGTAAAGATCTATATATGGGAAGTCCTATTTTGGCCACTGGAAAATGTTTGGGATTTTTCGGTATTGTACCGGGAAGGTTCTAGAAGGTTCTGGAGTGGGGCCCACCTGCATGGGGGGACCCACATGAACGTGGGTAGTGGGGGCAAGGCCCCACACCCCTGGTCAAGGTGCACCAAGATCCCCCCTTAGAAGGAATAAGATCATATCCCGAAGGGATAAGATCAAGATCCCTAAAAAGGGGGGATAACAATCGGTGGGGAAGGGAAAGGATGGGATTTCTTTCCTCCCACCTTTGCCAACGCCCCAATGGACTTGGAGGGCAAGAAACCAGCCCCCTCCACCCCTATATATAGTGGGGAGGCGCATGGGAGCTGCACCCCTTGCCCCTGGCGCAGCCCTCCCTCCTCCTACACCTCCTCCTCCTCCGTAGTGCTTAGCGAAGCTCTGCCGAAGAACCATGAGCTCCACCGCCACCACGCCGTCGTGCTGCCGGAGCTCTCCCTCAACTTCTCCTCCCCCCTTGCTGGATCAAGAAGGAGGAGACGTCCTCGGGCTGTACGTGTATTGAGCGCGGAGGCGCCGTCCGTTCGGCGCTTGGATCGGATCTTCCGCGATTTGAATCGCCGCGAGTACGACTCCATCAACCGCGTTCTTTGCAACGCTTCCGCTTAGCGATATTCAAGGGTATGAAGATGCACTCCCTCTCTCTCGTTGCTAGCATCTCCTAGATTGATCTTGGTGACACGTAGGAAATTTTTGAATTATTACTACGTTCCCCAACAGTGGTATCAGAGCCAGGTCTATGCGTAGATTCTATGCACGAGTAGAACACAAGTAGTTGTGGGCGATGATTTGGTCAATTTGCTTGCAGTTACTAGTCCTATCTTGATTCTGCGGCATTGTGGGATGAAGCGGCCCGGACTGACTTTACACGTACGCTTACGTGAGACTGGTTCCACCGCCTGACATGCACTTGTTGCATAAGGTGGCTAGCGGGTGTCTGTCTCTCCCACTTTAGTCGGATCGGATTCGATGAAGAGGGTCCTTATGAAGGGTAAATAGCAATTGGCATATCACCGTTGTGGCTTTTGCGTAGGTAAGAAACGTTCTTGCTAGAAACCCATAGCAGCCACGTAAAACTTGCAACAACAATTAGAGGACGTCTAACTTGTTTTTGCAGGGTATGCTATGTGATGTGATATGGCCAAAAGGATGTGATGAAATATATGTGATGTATGAGATTGATCATGTTCTTGTAATAGGAATCACGACTTGCATGTCGATGAGTATGACAACCGGCAGGAGCCATAGGAGTTGTCTTAATTTATTGTATGACCTGCGTGTCAATCAAAAACGCCATGTAATTACTTTACTTTATTGCTAACCGTTAGCCATAGTAGTAGAAGTAATAGTCGGCGAGACAACTTCATGAAGACACGATGATGGAGATCATGGTGTCGTGCCGGTGACGATGGTGATCATGCCGCGCCCCGAAGATGGAGATCAAAGGCGCAAGATGATATTGGCCATATCATGTCACTTTATGATTTGCATGTGATGTTTATCATGTTTTTACATCTTATTTGCTTAGAATGACGGTAGCATAAATAAGATGATCCCTCACTAAAATTTCAAGAAATGTGTTCCCCCTAAGTGTGCACCATTGCGAAGGATCGTTGTTTCGAAGCACCACGTGATGATCGGGTGTGATAGATTCTAACGTTCGCATACAACGGGTGTAAGCCAGATTTACACACGCGAAACACTTAGGTTGACTTGACGAGCCTAGCATGTACAGACATGGCCTCGGAACACGAGAGACCGAAAGGTCGAACATGAGTCGTATAGTAGATGTGATCAACATGGAGATGTTCACCATTGATGACTAGTCCGTCTCACGTGATGATCGGACATGGCCTAGTCGATATGGATCATGTATCACTTAGATGACTAGAGGGATGTCTATCTGAGTGGGAGTTCATTAAATAATTTGATTAGATGAACTTAATTATCATGAACTTAGTCTAAAATTGTCTTTACAATCTATCTTGTAGATCTAATGGCCCACGCTAATGTTGCCCTCAACTTCAACGCCTTCCTAGAGAAAACCAAGCTAAAAGACGATGGAAGCAACTATACGGACTGGGTCCGTAACTTGAGGATCATCCTCATAGCTTCCAAGAAAGCATATGTCCTTGATGCACCGCTAGGTGACGCACCCATTTTCCCAGCAACTCAAGACGTTATGAACGCCTGGCAGTTGCGTAGTGATGATTACTCCCTGGTTCAGTGCGGCATGCTTTACAGCTTAGAACCGGGGCTCCAAAAGCGTTTTGAGCAACACGGAGCATATGAGATGTTCCAAGAGCTGAGAATGGTTTTCCAAGATCATGCCCGGGTCGAGAGATATGAAGTCTCCGACAAGTTCTTCAGTTGTAAGATGGAGGAAAATAGTTATGTCAGCGAGCACATACTCAAAATGTCTGGGTTGCACAACCGCTTGTCTCAGCTGGGAGTTAATCTTCCGGATGACTCGGTTATTGACAGAATCCTCCAGTCGCTTCCACCTAGCTACAAGAGCTTTGTGATGAACTTCAATATGCAAGGGATGGAGAAGTCCATTCCTGAGTTATATTCGATGCTGAAATCAGCGGAGGTGGAGATCAAAAAGGAACATCAAGTGTTGATGGTGAATAACACCACCAGTTTCAAGAAAGGCAAGGGTAAGAAGAACTTCAAGAAGGACGGCAAAGCAGTTGCCGCGCCCAGTAAATCAGTTGCCGGGAAGAAGCCCAAGAATGGACCCAAGCCTGAGACTGAGTGCTTTTATTGCAAGGGAACCGGTCACTGGAAGCGGAACCGCCCCAAGTACTTAGCGGATACGAAGGCCGGCAACGTCAAAGGTATATATGATATACATGTTATTGATGTGTACCTTACCAGCGCTCGTAGTAGCTCCTGGGTATTTGATACCGGTGCGGTTGCTCACATTTGTAACTCAAAACAGGAGCTGCGGAATAAGCGGAGACTGGCGAAGGACGAGGTGACGATGCGCGTCGGGAATGGTTCCAAGGTCGATGTGATCGCCGTCGGCACGCTACCTCTGCATCTACCTTCGGGATTAGTTTTAAACCTCAATAATTGTTATTTAGTACCAGCTTTGAGCATGAACATTGTATATGGATCTCGTTTGATGCGAGATGGCTACTCATTTAAATCCGAGAATAATGGTTGTTCTATTTATATGAGAGATATGTTTTATGGTCATGCCCCGCTGGTCAATGGTTTATTTTTATTGAATCTCGAATGTGATGTTACACATATTCATAGTGTGAATACCAAACGATGTAAGGTTGATAATGATAGTCCCACATACTTGTGGCACTGCCGCCTTGGTCATATTGGTGTCAAACGCATGAAGAAACTCCATGCAGATGGACTTTTGGAGTCTCTTGATTATGAATCATTTGACACGTGCGAACCATGCCTCATGGGCAAGATGACTAAGACTCCGTTCTCCGGAACAATGGAGCGAGCAACCAACTTGTTGGAAATAATACATACCGATGTATGCGGTCCAATGAGCATTGAGGCTCGCGGTGGCTATCGTTATGTTCTCACCCTCACTGATGACTTAAGCAGATATGGGTATGTCTACTTAATGAAACACAAGTATGAGACCTTTGAAAAGTTCAAGGAATTTCAGAGTGAGGTAGAGAATCAACGTGACAAGAAAATAAAGTTCTTACGATCTGATCGTGGAGGAGAATATTTGAGTCACGAGTTTGGCACGCACTTAAGGAAATGTGGAATTGTTTCACAAATCACGCAGCCTGGCACACCTCAGCGTAATGGTGTGTCTGAATGTCGTAATCGCACTCTATTGGATATGGTGTGATCTATGATGTCTCTTACTGATTTACCGCTATCATTTTGGGGATATGCATTAGAGACTACCGCATTCACTTTAAATAGGGCACCGTCTAAATCCGTTGAGACGACACCGTATGAATTATGGTTTGGGAAGAAACCTAAGCTATCGTTTCTGAAAGTTTGGGGATGCGATGCTTATGTCAAGAAACTTCAACCTGAAAAGCTCGAACCCAAATCGGAAAAGTGCGTCTTCATAGGATACCCTAAGGAAACTATTGGGTATACCTTCTACCTCAGATCCGAAGGCAAGATCTTTGTTGCCAAGAATGGATCCTTTCTAGAGAAAGAGTTTCTCTCGAAAGAAGTAAGTGGGAGGAAAGTAGAACTTGATGAGGTAATTGTACCCCCTCTCGAACCGGAGAGTAGCGCAGCGCAGGAAAATGTTTCTGTGGTGCCTGCACCGACTAGAGAGGAAGTTAATGATGGTGATCATGAAACTTCGGATCAAGTTACTACTGAACTTCGTAGGTCCACGAGGACACGTTCCGCACCAGAGTGGTACGGCAACCCTGTCCTGGAAATGATGTTGTTAGACAACGGTGAACCTTCGAACTATGAAGAAGCCATGGCGGGCCCGGATTCCAACAAATGGCTTGAAGCCATGAAATCCGAGATAGGATCCATGTATGAGAACAAAGTATGGACTTCGGTGGACTTGCCCGATGATCGGCAAGCCATAGAAAGTAAATGGATCTTTAAGAAGAAGACTGACGTGGATGGTAATGTGACCGTCTATAAGGCTCGACTTGTCGCTAAGGGTTATCGACAAGTTCAAGGAGTTGACTACGATGAGACTTTCTCACCCGTAGCGATGCTGAAGTCCGTCCGAATCATGTTAGCAGTTGCCGCATTTTATGATTATGAGATCTGGCAAATGGACGTCAAAACGGCATTCCTTAACGGTTTCCTTAAGGAAGAATTGTATATGATGCAGCCGGAAGGTTTTGTCGATCCTAAGAATGCTGACAAGGTATGCAAGCTCCAGCGCTCCATCTATGGGCTGGTGCAAGCATCTCGGAGTTGGAACATTCACTTTGATGAGGTGATCAAAGTGTTTGGGTTTATACAGACTTATGGAGAAGCCTGTATTTACAAGAAAGTGAGTGGGAGCTCTGTAGCATTTCTCATTTTATATGTGGATGACATATTGTTAATGGGAAATGATATAGAACTTTTGGAAAGCATAAAGGCCTACTTGAATAAGTGTTTTTCAATGAAGGACCTTGGAGAAGCTGCTTACATATTAGGCATCAAGATCTATAGAGATAGATCGAGATGCCTCATTGGTCTTTCACAAAGCACATACCTTGACAAGATTTTGAAGAAGTTCAATATGGATCAGTCCAAGAAGGGGTTCTTGCATGTAGTGCAAGGTGTGAGATTGTGCACAGCTCAATGCCCGACCTCGACAGAAGATAGAGAAAAGATGAGTGTCATCCCCTATGCCTCAGCCATGGGCTCTATTATGTATGCCATGCTGTGTACCAGACCTGATGTGAACCTTGTCATAAGTTTGGTAGGGAGGTACCAAAGTGATCCCGGAATGGAACACTGGACAGCGGTCAAGAATATCCTTAAGTACCTAAAAAGGACTAAGGATATGTTTCTCGTTTATGGAGGTGCCGAAGAGCTCGTCGTAAAGGGTTACGTCGATGCTAGCTTCGACATAGATCCGGATGACTCCAAGTCACAAACCGGATATGTGTATATTTTGAATGGTGGGGCAGTCAGCTGGTGCAGTTGCAAGCAAAGCGTCGTGGCGGCATCTACATGTGAAGCGGAGTACATAGCTGCTTCGGAAGCAGCGCAGGAAGGAGTCTGGATGAAGGAGTTCATCACCGACCTAGGAGTGATTCCCAATGCGTCGGGCCCGATGACTCTCTTCTGTGACAACACTGGAGCTATTGCCATTACCAAGGAGCCCAGGTTTCACAAGAAGACCAAGCACATCAAGCGCCGCTTCAACTCCGTTCGTGATTACATTCAGGATGGAGATATAGATATTTGTAAAGTACATACGGATCTGAATGTCGCAGATCCGTTGACTAAACCTCTTCCACGAGCGAAACATGATCAGCACCAGAACTCTATGGGTGTTCGATTCATCACAATGTAACTAGATTATTGACTCTAGTGCAAGTGGGAGACTGTTGGAAATATGCCCTAGAGGCAATAATAAAATGGTTATTATTATATTTCCTTGTTCATGATAATTGTCTATTGTTCATGCTATAATTGTATTAACCGGAACCGTAATACATGTGTGAATACATAGACCACACCATGTCCCTAGTGAGCCTCTAGTTGACTAGCTCGTTGATCAATAGATGATCATGGTTTCCTAATCATGGACATTGGATGTCGTTGATAACGGGATCACATCATTAGGAGAATGATGTGATGGACAAGACCCAATCCTAAGCATAGCACAAGATCGTGTAGTTCGTCTGCTAGAGCTTTTCTAATGTCAAGTATCATTTCCTTAGACCATGAGATTGTGCAACTCCCGGATACCGTAGGAATGCTTTGGGTGTATCAAACGTCACAACGTAACTGGGTGACTATAAAGGTGCACTACAGGTATCTCCGAAAGTGTCTGTTGGGTTGGCACGAATCGAGACTGGGATTTGTCACTCCGTGTGACGGAGAGGTATCTCTGGGCCCACTCGGTAATACATCATCATAATGAGCTCAATGTGACTAAGGAGTTAGTCACGGGATCATGTGTTACGGAACGAGTAAAGAGACTTGCCGGTAACAAGATTGAACAAGGTATAGGGATACCGACGATCGAATCTCGGGCAAGTAACATACCGATGGACAAAGGGAATTGTATACGGGATTAATTGAATCCCCGACATCGTGGTTCATCCGATGAGATCATCATGGACCATGTGGGAGCCAATATGGGTATCCAGATCCCGCTATTGGTTATTGGCCGGAGAGGTGTCTCGGTCATGTCTGCATGGTTCCCGAACCCGTAGGGTCTACACACTTAAGGTTCGGTGACGCTAGAGTTGTAATGGGAATTGTATGTGGTTACCAAAAGTTGTTCGGAGTCCCGGATGAGATCTCGGACGTCACGAGGAGTTCCGGAATGGTCCGGAGGTAAAGATCTATATATGGGAAGTCCTATTTTGGCCACTGGAAAATGTTTGGGATTTTTCGGTATTGTACCGGGAAGGTTCTAGAAGGTTCCGGAGTGGGGCCCACCTGCATGGGGGGACCCACATGAACGTGGGTAGTGGGGGCAAGGCCCCACACCCCTGGTCAAGGCGCACCAAGATCCCCCCTTAGAAGGAATAAGATCATATCCCGAAGGGATAAGATCAAGATCCCTAAAAAAGGGGGATAACAATCGGTGGGGAAGGGAAATGATGGGATTTCTTTCCTCCCACCTTTGCCAACGCCCCAATGGACTTGGAGGGCAAGAAACCAGCCCCCTCCACCCCTATATATAGTGGGGAGGCGCATGGGAGCTGCACCCCTTGCCCCTGGCGCAGCCCTCCCTCCTCCTACACCTCCTCCTCCTCCGTAGTGCTTAGCGAAGCTCTGCCGGAGAACCATGAGCTCCACCGCCACCACGCCGTCGTGCTGCCGGAGCTCTCCCTCAACTTCTCCTCCCCCCTTGCTGGATCAAGAAGGAGGAGACGTCCCCGGGCTGTACGTGTGTTGAACGCGGAGGTGCCGTCCGTTCGGCGCTTGGATCGGATCTTCCGCGATTTGAATCGCCGCGAGTACGACTCCATCAACCGCGTTCTTTGCAACGCTTCCGCTTAGCGATATTCAAGGGTATGAAGATGCACTCCCTCTCTCTCGTTGCTAGCATCTCCTAGATTGATCTTGGTGACACGTAGGAAAATTTTGAATTATTACTACGTTCCCCAACAGTGGTATCAGAGCCAGGTCTATGCGTAGATTCTATGCACGAGTAGAACACAAGTAGTTGTGGGCGATCATTTGGTCAATTTGTTTGCCGTTACTAGTCCTATCTTGATTCGGCGGCATTGTGGGATGAAGCGGCCCGGACCGACTTTACACGTACGCTTACGTGAGACTGGTTCCACCGCCTGACATGCACTTGTTGCATAAGGTGGCTAGCGGGTGTCTGTCTCTCCCACTTTAGTCGGATCGGATTCGATGAAGAGGGTCCTTATGAAGGGTAAATAGCAATTGGCATATCACCGTTGTGGCTTTTGCGTAGGTAAGAAACGTTCTTGCTAGAAACCCATAGCAGCCACGTAAAACTTGCAACAACAATTAGAGGACGTCTAACTTGTTTTTGCAGGGTATGCTATGTGATGTGATATGGCCAAAAGGATGTGATGAAATATATGTGATGTATGAGATTGATCATGTTCTTGTAATAGGAATCACGACTTGCATGTCGATGAGTATGACAACCGGCAGGAGCCATAGGAGTTGTCTTAATTTATTGTATGACCTGCGTGTCAATCAAAAACGCCATGTAATTACTTTACTTTATTGCTAACCGTTAGCCATAGTAGTAGAAGTAATAGTCGGCGAGACAACTTCATGAAGACACGATGATGGAGATCATGGTGTCGTGCCGGTGACGATGGTGATCATGCCGCGCCCCGAAGATGGAGATCAAAGGCGCAAGATGATATTGGCCATATCATGTCATTTTATGATTTGCATGTGATGTTTATCATGTTTTTACGTCTTATTTGCTTAGAACGACGGTAGCATAAATAAGATGATCCCTCACTAAAATTTCAAGAAATGTGTTCCCCCTAAGTGTGCACCGTTGCGAAGGATCGTTGTTTCGAAGCACCACGTGATGATCGGGTGTGATAGATTCTAACGTTCGCATACAACGGGTGTAAGCCAGATTTACACACGCGAAACACTTAGGTTGACTTGACGAGCCTAGCATGTACAGACATGGCCTCGGAACACGAGAGACCGAAAGGTCGAACATGAGTCGTATAGTAGATGCGATCAACATGGAGATGTTCACCATTTATGACTAGTCCGTCTCACGTGATGATTGGACATGGCCTAGTCGATATGGATCATGTATCACTTAGATGACTAGAGGGATGTCTATCTGAGTGGGAGTTCATTAAATAATTTGATTAGATGAACTTAATTATCATGAACTTAGTCTAAAATTGTCTTTACAATCTATCTTGTAGATCCAATGGCCCACGCTAATGTTGGCCTCAACTTCAACGCGTTCCTTGAGAAAACCAAGCTGAAAGACGATGGAAGCAACTATACAGACTGGGTCCGTAACTTGAGGATCATCCTCATAGCTTCCAAGAAAGCATATGTCCTTGATGCACCGCTAGGTGACGCACCCATTTTCCCAGCAACTCAAGACGTTATGAACGCCTGGCAGTCGCGTAGTGATGATTACTCCCTGGTTCAGTGCGGCATGCTTTAGAGCTTAGAACCGGGGCTCCAAAAGCGTTTTGAGCAACACGGAGCATATGAGATGTTCCAAGAGCTCTTTCCCCCCTCGGTAGCTTGTAACACTTATTCGTCCCAACAGAGAAGAAAACACACAAAGCAGAAGTAGGGTTTTACACCGCAAGGTGGCCCGAACCTGTGTAAACTCCGGCGTCCCCTTGTGCTTTGCATGCATGCCCATGTTGTAGGTGCATCCAGCTCCCCTGAGTTCGAACCGGGTTTCTTGAGAGGTTTCCCGTATGCACAAAACAGATATCCGACAAGTGTGGGGGAACTTGATAAGTGTTACGTCCATTTTGCATCATGATTTCCTACTATTATTTATAATGTTTTGTTGAATAATAATGCTTTAGGGAGTGATTCTAATGCCTTTTCTCTCATAACATGCAAGGTTTGCACAAAGTGGGAGAATACCGGCAGCTGGAATTCTGGACCTGAAAAAGCACATCAGAGATACCTATTCTGCACATCTCCAAATAAGCTGAAACTTTATAGAGAATTATTTTGGATTATATAAAAAATAATGCAGCAAATAACTACCGGAGGGGGCCACCCAGGCACGCCCAGGTGGGTTGTGCCCACCACGGCCCACCTCTGGTGCCCATCTTCTGGTATATAAGGTCTTTTGACCTAGAAAAAATAAAGGGAGGACTTTTGGGACGGAACACTGCCGTCTCGAGGCGGAACTTGGGCAGGAGCACTTTTGCCCACCGACAGAGCGATTCCGCCGGAGGATCTTCCCTCCCGGAGGGGGAAATCGAAGCCATCGTCATCACCAACACCCCTCTCATCTTTGGGAGGCCAATCTTCATCAACATCTTCAACAACACCATCTCCTCTCAAACCCTAGTTCATCTCTTGTGTTCAATCTTTGTACCGGAACCTCAGATTGGTACGTGTGGGTGACTAGTAGTGTTGATTACATCTCGTAGTTGATTGCTATATGGTTTATTTGGTGGAAGATTATATGTTCAGATCAATTATGCTATTCAATACCCCTCTGATCTTGAGCATGAATATTATTTGTGAGTAGTTACCTTTGTTCTTGAGGTCATGGGAGAAGTCATGTTGCAAGTAATCATGTGAATTTGATATGTGTTCGATATTTTGATGACATGTATGTTGTGATTCCCTTAGTGGTGTCATGTGAACGTCGACTACATGACACTTCTCCATCCTTGGGCCTAAGGGAATGCATTGTGGAGTAGTTATTATATGATGGGTTGCTAGAGTGACAGAAGCTTAAACCCTAGTTTATGCGCTACTTCGTAAGGGGCTGATTTGGATCCAAACGTTTAATGCTATGGTTAGATTTTATCTTAATACCTTTCTCGTAGTTGCGGATGCTTGCGAGGGGGTTAATCATAAGTGGGAGGTTTGTTCAAGTAAGAACAACACCCAAGCACCAGTCCACCCACATATCAAATTATCAAAGTAGCGAACACAAATCAAACCAACATGATAAAAGTGACTAGATGAAATTCCCATGTACCCTCAAGAACACTTTGTCTATTATAAGAAACTGTTCTGGCATGTCCTTTGCCACAAAAGGATTGGGCTACCTTACTGCACTTTATTTACCGCTACCGTTACTTGCTTGTTACCAATTATCTTGCTATCAAACTATCTATTACCGACAATTTCAGTGCTTGCAGAAATTACCTTGCTGAAAACCGCTTGTCATTTCCTTCTGCTCCTCGTTGGGTTCGATACTCTTACTTATCGAAAGGACTACGATTGATCCCCTATACTTGTGGGTCATCAAGATTATTTTCTAGCGCCGTTGCCGGGGAGTGAAGCGCTCTTGGTAAGTGGAAATCGATGAGGAAAACGTATACTATGTGCTGAAATTTATTGTTACTTGCTACTATGGAAACAATCCTTTGAGGGGTTTGTTTGGGGTATCTTCACCTCGACCGGAACCACAATTAGTTGCCCCTCAACCTACTGCACCTACTTAAAATATTGGTTATGAAATTCCTTCAGGTATGGTGGAACAACTGCTTGCTAAACCTTATGCAGAAGATGGAACTGAACATCCTGATATGCACCTATTACATGCGAATGAAATTTGTGGATTATTTAAGCTTGCAGGTTTATCCAGAGATGAAGCTAAGAAGAAAATTTTCCCTTTATCTTTTAAGGGAAAAACATTGACATGGTATAGGCTATGTGATGATATTAGATCATGGAACTGGAATCTATTGCAATTGGAATTCCATCAAAAGTTTTATCCCATCCATCTAGTTCATCGTGATCGGAATTATATATATAATTGTTGGCCTCGTGAAGGAGAATGCATCGCTCTAGCTTGGGGGAGGCTTAAGTCAATGTTATATTCATGCCCCAATCATGATATCCCGAGAGAAGTTATTATTCAGAATTTTTATGCTCGGCTTTCTCATAATGATCAATCCATGCTCGATACTTCTTGTACTGGTTCTTTTATGAAGAAGACTATTGAATTCAAGTGGGATCTCTTAGAAAGAATAAAACGCAACTCTGAAGATTGGGAACTCAACGAAGGTAATTAGTCAGGTATAAAGCTTAAGTTTGATTGTGTTAAATCTTTTATGAATAGCGATGCTTTTCACAAGTTTAGCACTAAATATGGCCTTGACTCTGAGATAGTAGACTCTTTCTGTGAAGCATTTGCTACTCATGTTGATCTCCCTAAGGAAGTGGTTTAAATATCATACCCCTATTAAAGAAGAAATTAAAGAACCGGTAAAAGCTAAGGATGAAACCATCATTTACAATGTTGATCGAGTTGTGCCTACTGCTTATATTGAAAACCCACCTTTCCCTGATAAAGGAACATGCTAAGGTATCAACTATTGTTCGCAAGAGTAATATTAGAGCACCTAAGCCTCCTGAGCAAATTAAAGTAGAACCTAGTGTTGCTATGGTTAAAGATCTCTTGGTAGAAAATATTGATGGGCATGTTATTTACTTCTGTGATGAAGGTGCTAGAATTGTCAAACCTGATGAAAAAGATAAACATAGACCCGTAGTGGGCATGCCTGTTATCTCAGTCAAAATAGGTGATCATTACTATCATAGTTTATGTGATTTGGGTGGTAGTGTGAGTGCTATTCCTTTTACCTTATACCAAGAAATTATGAATGATATAGCACCCGCTGAAATAGAAGATATTGACGTTACTATTAAACTTGCTAATAGAGACACCATCACACCACTTGGGATTGTTTGAGATGTTGAAGTCTTGTGTGGGAAAGTAAAATATCCTACTGATTTTCTAGTTCTTGGTTCCCCACAAGATGACTTTTGTCCCATTATCTTTGGTAGACCTTTCTTGAGCACCGTCAATGCTAAGATAGATTGTGAAAAAACAAACTGTTGGTGTTAGTTTTGGTGATGTGTCTCATGAGTTTAATTTTTCCAAGTTTAGTAGAAAACCTCGTGATAGAGACTTATCTAGTAAGGATGAAATAATTGGTCTTTCTTCTATTGCCGTGCCTCCTACCGATCCACTAGAACAATATTTGCTAGACCATGAAAATGATATGCACTTGCGTGAAAGAAATTAAATAGATAAAAAATTCTTTGAACAACAGCCTCTCCTAAAACACAATTTGCATATTGAAACCCTTGGAGGTCCTCCTCCACCTAAAGGTGATCATGTGTTTGAATTAAAGCAATTGCCTGATACTTTGAAGTATGCTTATCTTGATGAGAAAAAGATATATCATGTTATTATTAGTGCTAACCTTTCAGAACACAAAGAAGAAAGATTATTAAAAATTTCGAGGAAGATTATTAAAAATTCCGAGGAAGCACTCTTGATGATCTTAAGGGCACTAGTCCCACTCTATGTCAGCACAAGATTAATGTGGAACCTGACGCTAAACCCGTTGTTGATCATCAACGGCGATTGAATCCTAAGATGAAAGAAGTGGTAAGAACTGAAATATTAAAGCTTCTGGAAGCAGGTATAATCTGCCCCATAGCTGATAGTAGATGGGTAAGTCTCATTCATTGTGTCCCTAAGAAGGGAGGTATTACCGTTGTTCCTAATGATAAAAATGAACTTATCCCGCAAATAATTTTCACTGGCTATAGAATGGTAATTGATTTTAGAAAATTAAATAAAGCTACTAGAAAAGATCATTACCCTCTGACTTTCATTGATCAGATGCTAGAAAGATTATATAAGCACACACACTTTTGCTTCCTAGATGGATATTCTAGTTTCTCTCAAATACCTGTATCACAATCCGATCAAGGGAAAACCACCTTTACTTGTCCTTTTGGAACCTATGCTTATAGACGTATGCCTTTTGGTTTATGCAATGCACCTGCTACCTTTCAAAGTTGAATGACTGCTATA
Source organism: Elymus sibiricus (assembly GCA_039707655.1). Taxonomy (NCBI): domain Eukaryota; kingdom Viridiplantae; phylum Streptophyta; class Magnoliopsida; order Poales; family Poaceae; genus Elymus; species Elymus sibiricus. Next base: position 345,521,189 of record CM077669.1, on the reverse strand, counting down.
TTCTCCGACTTTGTGAAAAGATTGTGGAGGTTTTCATGGATGATTTTTCCGTTTACGGAACTTCTTTTGATGATTGCTTAAGCAACCTTGATCGAGTTTTGCAGAGATGTGAACAAACTAATCTCGTCTTGAATTGGGAGAAGTGCTACTTTATGGTTAATGAAGGTATTGTCTTGGGGCATAAGATATCTGAACGAGGTATTGAGGTGGATAAAGCTAAAGTTGATGCAATTGAGAAAATACCATGTCCTAAAGATATTAAAGGTATTCGGAGTTTCCTTGGTCATGCTAGTTTCTATAGGAGGTTCATTAAAGATTTCTCTAAAATTTCTAGGCCTCTTACTAATCTTTTGCAAAAGGATATCCCTTTTGTTTTTGATGATGATTGTGTAGAAGCCTTTGAAACACTCAAGAAAGCCTTAACTTCTGCACCTATCATTCAACCACCTGATTGGAACTTACCTTTTGAAATTATGTGTGATGCTAGTGATTATGCTGTTGGTGCTGTTCTAGGACAAAGAGTTGATAAGAAATTAAATGTTATCCATTATGCTAGCAAAACTCTAGACAGTGCCCAACGAAATTATGGTACTACTGAAAAGGAATTTTTAGCAGTTGTGTTTGCTTGTGATAAATTTAGATCCTACATTGTTGATTCCAAAGTCATTGTTTACACCGATCATGCTGCTATTAAATATCTTATGGAAAAGAAAGATGCTAAACCTAGACTCATTAGGTGGGTTCTCTTGCTTTAAGAATTTGACTTACATATCGTTGATAGGAAGGGAGCTAAGAACCCCGTAGCTGATAACTTGTCTAGGTTGGAAAATATTCTTGATGACCCACTACCTATTGATGATAGCTTTCCTGATGAACAGTTAGTTGCAATAAATGTTTCTCAAAACACTCCTTGGTATGCTGATTATGCTAACTACATTGTCGCTAAATATATACCACCTAGCTTCACATACCAATAAAAGAAAAAAATTCTTCTATGATTTAAGACATTACTTTTGGGATGACCCACATCTTTATAAAGAAGGAGCAGATGGTATTATTAGACATTGTGTACCTGAGCATGAACATGAACAAATCCTATGGAAATGTCATTCCGAAGCTTATGGAGGACATCATGCGGGAGATAGAACTGCTCACACGGTATTGCAATCTGGCTTTTATTGGCCTACCCTCTTCAAGGATGCCCGTAAGTTTGTTTTGTCTTGTGATGAATGTCAAAGAATTGGTAATATCGGTAAGCGTCAGGAAATGCCTATGAATTATTCATTTGTTGTTGAACCATTTGATGTTTGGGGTTTTGATTATATGGGACCTTTTCCTTCCTCTAACGGGTACACTCATATTTTGGCTGCTGTTGATTATGTCACTAAGTGGGTAGAAGCTATTCCAACTAGTAGTGTTGATCATAACACCTCCATTAGGTTTGGAGTCCCTAGATATTTAATGACCGATGGTGGTTCACACTTTATTCATGGTGCTTTTTGTAAGATGCTTGCTAAATATGATGTTAACCATAGAATTGCATCACCCTATCATCCTCAATCTAGTGGTCAAGTTGAACTCAGCAATAGAGAAATAAAATTGATATTACAAAAAACTGTCAATAGGTCTCGAAAGAATTGGTCTAAGAAACTAGATGATGCACTTTGGGCCTACAGAACAGCTTATAAAAATCCTATGGGTATGTCTCCATACAAAATGGTATATGGAAAAGCTTGTTATTTGCCTCTAGAGTTAGAACATAAAGCATTTTGGGCAATTAAAGAACTCAATTATGATTTCAAACTTGCCGGTGAGAAGAGGCTATTTGATATTAGCTGACTAGACGAATGGAGAACCCAAGGTTATGAAAATGCCAAACTATTCAAAGAAAAAGTAAAAAAGATGGCATGACAAAAGAATCCAAAAGCGGGAATTCAAAATAGGAGACTATGTTCTTTTGTACAACTCTCGTTTAAGAGTTTTTGCAGGTAAGCTTCTCTCCAAATGGGAAGGACCATATATTATCGAAGAGGTTTATCGTTCTGGAGCTATCAAGATTAATAATGCCGAAGGTACTAACCCGAAGGTGGTCAATGGACAAAGAATTAAACATTATATCTCAGGTACGCCTATTAATGTCGAAAGCAATGTTATCCAAACCATGACACCGGAGGAACACATAAAAGAAACCTTCCGGAGCACTCCAGAATTCTGAAAAAGAGGAGGTACGTGATACGGTAAGTAAACGGACTCTGAAAAATTCGCAAAAATATTTTCTGTCAGTTTTGGAATTTTACAAAAATTAGGAAAATAAGAAATAAACGGGAAAGCAAATGAGGTGAGCATGATACACGAGGGCGCGCCAGCCCTGCTAGGCGCGCCCTGGTGGGTTGTGCCCACCTCGGACACCTTCCCGACTCCGTTTTCCTTCCATATGCTTGCTTCCCAAGAATAAAAAAATTCTATATATATACCCCGACTGTTTTGACCACCGCATCGCAGAAAAATCCTCTGTTCTTGTTTCGTGTTGTTTTCTCGTCAGATATAGATCTCCATGGCTCCACCAAGCTCCTCCAAGGACAAGTTCTTCGAGAAGGTCATCAACCCGTACTTGCCGGAGGTGATGAAGAACCCTCAAGCCATTGAGATGCATGAGGGGGTGCTCCACACCCGCGATGTTCAGGGACCCAAGAAGACTGGAAGCGTGGAAGCTAGGCTCGAGGCAGTGGAACAAGACATCTTCAAGTGCCAAAGGATGGTGGAGCGTGGACTTAGTCCCAATCACTCCATGATCACAAAATTCACCCGTGATCAGATGGTGGATGGCCGGTCTATGAAGGACACCATCTTCACCCTCAACGAGCAAATCTATTTTCTGCAAAGTCAAATTTGTGATCTTCAAAACCAAGTTTTTGAATATGAAGCAAGATTTAAAGGTATGAGTTTAGCTGCCAGTTGCAGGACTCAGGGGACTCGTGCGTCAACTTTTGATGGTGAGCCCTTGCCCTGGAAGCTGGAGGACCAGCCTACCACTTCATCACCACCAACTTCATCATCACCACCACCAAAGGAGACTTGAACACACGGGTATGGGCACTCCCCTTGGCTTGAGCCAAGCTTGGGGGAGGTGCCCCGATATCGTATCACCATCACTTTTATTCACCTTTACCTATTTTAGTTCGATCTTTAGCTTTTTCTTGATTTAGTTGAATAAAAGTTTAGTATGATCTATTTTCGAGTGTTAGTTTCATGATCTATCTATCTATGTAATCAAGTGAGAGTTATATAATAAAGTTTAATTTGAGCTTTTGCTTCTTTATTTTCTTATTGCAATCAAAAAAAATAGAAAGGAAATAAATGAAAAGAATCATATGCTAATCTTATGGTAAGTAATGACACCATATAAGGAAAAGTATAAGTGGTAAAATTTATTGGAGATTGACAAACATAGCATTGGTCAATGATGCAATTCATGAAAGAATTAATAAAGGAATAGAAGTTTCACATGCAAATACACTATCTTGGACATCTTTTATGATTGTGAGACCCCATTAAATATTATATGTCAAAATTGTTGACGTTGGACAAGGAAAATAACGTAATGATTTATGTTTGTTCATATTCACATAAAAGTTATACTGCCATAGATCCTTCAACATGTGGTGCTTGCTCAATATCTTTGCTAGCCAAAAATTCCGCACTAAGTAGATATACTACTTGTGCATCCAAAAACCCAAAACCCAAATCCATGTTTTAAGAGTACACCATACCTACCTACGGATCGAGTAAGATCCTTCAAGTAAGTTGTCATCGGTGCAATAAGGCAATAAAAATTGCTTCTAAATGTGTTTTGATAAATTAGTGTAAGAGAAAATTGGGCGCTATACGAACTTATGATGGCAAAGTAATAAAAGCGACGGACTGCATAATAAAGGTTGCTATCATAGGGGGGCAATATAGCGTGATGTTCTTTTACATTAAGGGATTGAGCATACAAACCAAAAAGTGCATGACAACCTCTGCTCCCCTCGCCGAAGGGCCTATCCTTTACTTTTATGTATTTACTTTTATGCAAGAGTCAAAGTATTCTTTCCTATTCCTTTTTACTTTTTCTTTTTGCAAGCATCATGTGGTGAGGAAACATCTAGGCACATATATCCAGTTGGATGTGAGTGAGCATGATTTATTATTGTTGACATCACCCTTGAGGTGAATACGTTGGGAGGTGAAACTATAAGCCCCTATCTTTCTATGTGTTCGGTTGAAACTTTTTGCTCATGGGTATGCTGCGAGTGTTAGCAATCATACAAGACTAAATGATGGTTGAGTATGTGTACTTGCCAAAAGGCTCCGACACGAGACCCTTCCCGAAAATATAATGAATTGTAGTTGCAAAGTTGACTGAGAACATAGTTTGTTGGTTTTCAATAAGGTTTATGCTGTATACTTCTATGTTGTGATGAATTGTTACTTGTTCATGAGAAGTTATATGATGAAGTTATATGAATAAGATTTATGATAAAGTTTGTTGCTGTTATGATAATAAGCATGATGCTACTATGTCCGAATTTTGTTTTTATCGACACCTCTCTCTCAAATCATGTGGACATGCTTTTCAATATCGGCTTTCGCTTGAGGACAAGCGAGGTCTAAGCTTGGGGGAGTTAATACGTCCATTTTGCATCATGATTTCCTACTGTTATTTATAATGTATTGTTGAATAATAATGCTTCAGGGAGTGATTCTAATGCCTTTTCTCTCATAATATGCAAGGTTTGCCCAAAGAGGGAGAATACCGGCAACTGGAATTCTGGACCTGAAAAAGCACATCAGAGATACCTATTCTGCACATCTCCAAATAAGCTAAAACTTTACGGAGAATTATTTTGGATTGTATAAAAAATAATGGAGCAAATAACTACCGGAGGGGGCCACCCTGGTGAGCACAAGACACCAAGGCGCACCAGGCCCCCCAGGCACGCCCTGGTGGGTTGTGCCCAGCACGGCCCACCTTCGGTGCCCATCTTCTAGTATGTAAGGTCTTTTGACCTAGAAAAAATAAAGAGAGGATTTTTGGTACGGAACTCCGCCATCTCGAGGCAGAACTTGGGCAGGAGCACTTTTGCCCTCCGGCAGAACGATTCTGCCAGAGGAACTTCCCTCCCGGAGGGGGAAATCGAAGCCATCGTCATCACCAACACCCCTCTCATGTTTGGGAGGCCAATCTTCATCAGCATCTTAAACAACACCATCTCCTCTCAAACCCTAGTTCATCTCTTGTGTTCAATCTTTGTACCAGAACCTCAGATTGGTACCTGTGGGTGACTAGTAGTGTTGATTACATCTCATAGTTGATTGCTATATGGTTTATTTGGTGGAAGATTATATGTTCAGATCCATTATGCTATTCAATAACCCTCTGATCTTGAGCATGAATATTATTTGTGAGTAGTTACCTTTGTTCTTGAGGTCACGGGAGAAGTCATGTTGCAAGTAATCATGTGAATTTGATATGTGTTCGATATTTTGATGATATGTATGTTGTGATTCCCTTAGTGGTGTCATGCGAACGTCGACTACATGACACTTCACCATCCTTGGGCCTAAGCGAATGCATTGTGGAGTAGTTATTAGATGATGGGTTGCTAGAGTGACAGAAGCTTAAACCCTAGTTTATGCGCTACTTCGTAAGGGGCTGATTTGGATCCAAACGTTTAATGCTATGGTTAGATTTTATCTTAATACTTTTCTCATAGTTGCGGATGCTTTCAAGGGGGTTAATCATAAGTGGGAGGTTTGTTCAAGTAAGAACAGCACCCAAGCACCGGTCCACCCACATATCAAATTATCAAAGTAGCGAACACAAATCAAACCAACATGATAAAAGTGACTAGATGAAATTCCCGTGTACCCACAAGGACACTTTGCCTATTATAAGAAACGGTTCTGGCGTGTCCTTTGCCACAAAAGGATTGGGCTACCTTGCTGTACTTTATTTACCGTTACCGTTACTTGCTTGTTACCAATTATCTTGCTATCAAACTATCTATTACCTACAATTTCAGTGCTTGCAGAAATTACCTTGCTGAAAACCGCTCGTCATTTCCTTCTGCTCCTCGTTGGGTTCGACACTCTTACTTATCGAAAGGACTACGATTGATCCCCTATGCTTGTGGGTCATCAATAAGCACATTTCATATATATACTTTTGGCATACAAATATAACATTCGATGAGTTCCGACCATCAATTCTTGCTATGAAATATTGAATAATTAAATGAAAATCATATAAAGGGAACGTTTACTAGTATTTGGTCTATTTTGCAGAAACATGCGCAAATGCACTATAATCATCCAGATTCCATCTATGTGGCTATCGAGAAGAGACTGGAGAAGAAAGAAGATGGAGGGACTTGGGTGTGTAGAAATGATTCTCCATGGGGCAAGTTAAAGAAGAAAGGGACCTTCTTGTGAAGAAAGAAGAAAAATGAGAAGGGCCAAAGTGCAAAAGTGCAGATCTGGGGAGAGGAACTGAATCCCTAGCGCAACCTCAATTCCCAATCGGGCCTGGCATCTCTCCCTTCCCCAACCTCCTTCTCCACCACTGGTCGCCGCCACGGCCAAGCCGGCGTGGTAGGCGCGCCATCAGCACCACTTCCCTGCACCACCCAGCCATCCATTCCATCTCCACATCACCCACACCACCATCATTGCCTCCATCCACCAGCTCCTCACGGGCCATAGCTCCACCTTACACTTGCGCGCCCGGCCAGAAGGGAGTCGTAGTTGTCTGATCCCCTGCGCGACGAGCACCTCCCACCACCATCACTTACTGTCTACTTCTTCTCCCACGCTCGTGTTGCTGCTCCTTTTCCCCACGGTCTGATGTTGTTGCTGCTCCTAACATGAAGCTCTTCTTCGCCACTTTGCTGTTGTGCTCCTTCTCCCCACGATTCTGCTACTGGCTGCTGCTTCTCTCTTCTCCATGCCCCCGCTGCTGCTTCTTCTCTCAACCTCCTACTACTACTCTCTTCTCCCGCTCTCTATTCTTTAAGTTGTTGTGAACTTGAGAGGTGTAACACATGTAATATTCAAATTTTAATAATGCTTGCAACCTGCTAATTGCTCAATTTAGATTCGTGTTTGTTTAGTGATTATGTGTTCATCTGTGAGCTGAACTTGTTACTCTATTCTTTTGTGGGAGATAATCGTGATAGTTCAATTTCTAGTCTCTGTATATTACCTATGTACATGTACCTGTGACATATATGCTCGTGATATACGAAAACTCAACTCTGTACCCAGGCTCATCTGATCCCGCTGACGAAAAAAATAAAAACAAATACTAGAAAAATTCAAAAAATTCCAATTTTTTTTGTGTGGTACATATTTTGATGCGTTAGGTCCGCTCCAAATTTCAACTTATTTGGACATCCGAGCAGCTCTCGGCAAAAAAGACAAATCGGGTCAAAAAAATTCGTGAACAGTAAACCTTTTTTACAGACCCCGATTTGTCTTTTTTGCTGAGAGATTCTAAGATGTCCAAATAAGTTGAAATTTGGAGCGGACCTCACGCATCAAAATATGTAGCACACAAAAAAAATTTGGAATTTTTTGAATTTTTCTAGTATTTGTTTTGATTTTTTTTGTGAGCGCGGGTGCAGATGCACCCGAGAGCCGAAACGCCGCTACGTCCATTTTGCATCATGATTTCCTACTATTTTGTTATTTTTTTTTGTCAAATAATAATGCTTTAAGGAGTGATTCTAATGCCTTTTCCCTCATAATATGCAAGGTTTGCACCAAGAGGGAGAATACCGGCAGCTGGAATTCTGGACCCAAGAAAAGCACATCAGAGATACCTATTCTGCACAACTCCAATGAAGCTGAAATTTTATGGAGATTATTTTGGGAATAAATAAAAAATACTGGAGTAGAAAACTATCGTAGGGGGCAAGCCTGGTGGGCACAACCCACCAAGGCGCGCCAGGCCCCCCTGGGCGCGCCCTGATGGGTTGTGGCCACCTCGGCCCACCTCCGGTGCCCATCTTCTGGTATATAGTCACATTTGACCTAGAAAAAAAATCAAAGGAGGACATTCGGGACGAAGCGCCGCCGCCTCGAGGCGGAACTTGGGCAGGAGCACTTTTTCCCTCCGGCGGAGCGATTCCGCCGGGGGAACTTCCCTCCCGGAGGGGGAAATCGAAGCCATCGTCATCACCAACACCCCTCTCATCTTTGGGAGGCCAATCTTCATCAACATCTTCAACAACACCATCTTCTCTCAAACCCTAGTTCATCTCTTGTGTTCAATCTTTGTACCGGAACCTCAGATTGGTACCTGTGGGTGACTAGTAGTGTTGATTACCTTGCGTAGTTGATTACTATATGGTTTATTTGGTGGAAGATTATATGTTCATATCCATTATGCTATTCAATACCCCTCTGATCTTGAGCATGTTTATTATTTGTGAGTAGTTACCTTTGTTCTTGAGGTCACGGGAGAAGTCATGTTGCAAGTAATCATGTGAATTTGATATGTGTTCGATATTTTGACGATATGTATGTTGTGATTCCCTTAGTGGTGTCATGTGAACGTTGACTACATGACACTTCACCATTCATGGGCCTAAGGGAATGCATTGTGGAGTAGTTATTAGATGATGGGTTGCTAGAGTGACAGAAGCTTAAACCCTAGTTTATGTGCTACTTCGTAAGGGGCTGGTTTGGATCCAAACGTTTAATGCTATGGTTAGATTTTATCTTAATACTTTTCTTGTAGTTGCAGATGCTTGCGAGGGGGTTAATCATAAGTGGGAGGTTGTTCAAGTAAGAATAGCACCCAAGCACCGGTCCACCCACATATCAAATTATCAAAGTAGCGAACACAAATAAAACCAACATCGTAAAAGTGTCTAGATTAAATTCCTGTGTACCCTCAAGAACAATTTGCCTATTACTAGAGATTATTCTGGCCTGTCCTTTGCCACAAAAGGATTGGGCAACCTTGCTGCACCTTATTTACCATTACCGTTACTTGCTTGTTACCAATTATCTTGCTATCCAACTATCTGTTACCTTCACTTTCAGTGCTTGCAGAAACTACCTTGCTGAAAACCGCTTGTCATTTCCTTCTGCTCCTCGTTAGGTTTGACACTCTTACTTATCGAAAGGACTACGATTGACCCCCTATACTTGTGGGTCATCAAGACTCTTTTTTGGCACCATTGCCAAGGAGTGAAGCGCTCTTGGTAAGTGGAAATCGGTAAGGAAAAACTTATACTACGTGCTGAAATTTATTGCTACTTGCTACTATGGAAAACAATCCTTTGAGGGGTTTGTTCGGGATATCTTCACCTCGACCGGAATCACAATTAGTTGCCCCTCAACCTACTGCACCTACTGAAAATATTGGTTATGAAATTCCTTCTGGTATGTTAGAACAACTGCTTGCTAAACCTTATGCAGGAGATGAACATCCTGATATGCACCTTTTATATGTGAACGAAATTTGTGGATTATTTAAGCTTGCAGGTTTACCCGGAGATGAGGTTAAGAAGAAGGTTTTCCCTTTATCTTTGGAGGGAAAAGCATTGACATGGTATAGGCTATGTGATGATCTTGGATCGTGGAACTGGAATCGTTTGCAATTGGAATTCCACCAAAAGTTTTATCCCATGCATCTAGTTCATCGTGATCGGAATTATATATATAAGTTTTGGCCTCGTGAAGGAGAAAGCATCGCTCTTGCTTGGGGGAGGCATAATTCAATGTTATATTCATGCCCCAATGATGACATTCTGAGAGAAGTTATCATTCAGAATTTTTATGCTCGACTTTCTCATAATGATCAATCCATGCTCGATACTTCTTGTGCTGGTTCTTATATGAAGAAGACTATTGAATTCAAGTGGGATCTCTTAGAAAGAATTAAACGCAACTCTGAAGATTGGGAACTCGGCGAAGGTAATGAGTCAGGTATAAAGCTTGAGTTTGATTGTGTTAAATCTTTTATGAATACCGATACTTTTCACAAGTTTAGCACTAAATATGGACTTGACTCTGAGATAGTAGCCTCTTTCTGCGAAGCATTTGCTACTCACGTTGATCTCCCTAAGGAGAAGTGGTTTAAGTATCATCCCCCTATTAAAGAAGGAATTAAAGAACCGGTCATAGCTAAAGAAGAAACCATCTTTTACAATGTTGATCCAGTTGTGCCTACCGCTTATATTGAAAAACCACATTTCCCTGTTAGCATAAAGGAACATGCTAAGGTATCAACTATGGTTCGTAAGAGTAATATAAGAGCACCTAAACCCTCTGAGCAAATTAAAGTTGAACCTAGTGTTGCTATGGTTAAAGGTCTCTTGGTAGAAAATATCAATGGGCATGTTATTTACTTCTGTGATGAAGCTGCTAGAATTGCTAAACCCGATGAAAAAGATAAACATAGACCCATAGAAGGCATGCCTATTGTCTCAGTCAGAATAGGAGATCATTGCTATCATGGCTTATGTGATTCGGGTGCTAGTGTGAGTGCTATCCCTTTTACCTTATACCATGAAATTATGGATGAAATAGCACGTGTGAAATGGAAGACATTGATGTTACTATTAAACTTGCTAATAGAGACACTATCACACCACTTGGGATTGTTAGAGATGTTGAAGTCTTGAGTGGGAAAGTAAAATACCCTACTGATTTTCTAGTCCTTGGTTCCCCACAAGACGACTTTTGTCCCATTATCTTTGGTAGACCTTTCTTGAGCACCATCAATGCTAAGATAGATTGTGAAAAACAAACTGTCGGTGTCAGTTTTGGTAGTGTGTCTCATGAGTTTATTTTTTCCAAGTTTAGTAGACAACCCCGTGATAAAGCGCTATCTAGTAAGGATGAAATAATTGGTCTTGCTTCTATTGCCGTACCTCCCACCGATCCATTAGAATAATATTTGCTTGACCATGAAAATGATATGCACTTGCGTGAAATAAACGAAATAGATCAAATTTTCTTTGAACAACAACCTCTCCTGAAACACAATTTGCCTATTGAAACTCTTGGAGGTCCTCCTCCACCTAAAGGTGATCCTGTGTTTGAATTAAAACAATTGCCTGACACTTTGAAGTATGCTTATCTTGATGAGAAAAAGATATATCCTGTTATTATTAGTGCTAACCTTTCAAAACATGAAGAAGAAAGATTATTGAAAGTTCTAAGGAAGCACAGGGCTGCTATTGGATATACTCTTGATGATGTTAAGGGCATTAGTCCACTCTATGTCAGCACAAGATTAATATGGAACCTGATGCTAAACCCGTTGTTGATCACCAACGGCGATTGAATCCTAAGATGAAAGAAGTGGTAAGAACTGAAATATTAAAGCTTCTGGAAGCAGGTATAATCTATCCCATTGCTGATAGTAGATGGGTAAGCCCCATTCATTGTGTCCCTAAGAAAGGAGGTATTACCGTTGTTCCTAATGATAAAAATGAACTCATTCCACAAAGAATTGTCACAGGCTATAGAATGGTAATTGATTTAGGAAATTAAATAAAGCTACTAGAAAAGATCATTACCCTCTGCCTTTCATTGACCAAATGCTAGAAAGACTATCTAAGCACACACATTTTTGTTTCCTATATGGATATTCTGGTTTCTCTCAAATACCTGTGTCACAATCCGATCAAGAGAAAACCACCTTTACTTGCCCTTTTGGAACGTATGCTTATAGACGTATGCCTTTTGGTTTATGTAATGCACCTGCTTCCTTTCAAAGATGTATGACTGCTATATTCTCTAATTTTTGTGAAAAGATTGTGGAGGTTTTCATGGATGATTTTTCCATTTACGGAACTTCTTTTGATGATTGCTTAAGCAACCTTGATCGAGTTTTGCAGAGATGTCAACAAACTAATCTCGTCTTGAATTGGGAGAAGTGCCACTTTATGGTTAATGAAGGCATTGTCTTGGGGCATAAAATATCTAAACGAGGTATTGAGGTGGATAAAGCTAAAGTAGATGCAATTGAGAAAATGCCATGTCCTAAAGATATTAAAGGTATTCGAAGTTTCCTTGGTCATGCTGGTTTTTATAGGAGGTTCATTAAAGACTTCTCTAAAATTTCTAGGCCTCTTACTAATCTTTTGCAAAAGGATATTCCTTTTGTTTTTTATGATGATTGTGTGGAAGCCTTTGAAACACTCAAGAAAACCTTAACCTCTGCACCTATCATTCAACCACCTGATTGGAACTTGCCTCTTGAAATTATGTGTGATGCTAGTGATTATGCTGTTGGTGTTGTTCTAGGACAAAGAGTTGATAAGAAATTGAATGTTATCCATTATGCTAGTAAAACTCTAGAAAGTGCCCAACGAAATTATGCTACTATTGAGAAGGAATTTTTAGCAGTTGTGTTTGCCTGTGATAAATTTAGATCCTATATTGTTGATTCCAAAGTTATTGTTCACACCGATCATGCTGCTATAAAATACCTTATGGAAAAGAAAGATGCTAAACCTAGACTCATTAGGTGAGTTCTCTTGCTTCTAGAATTTGACTTACACATCGTTGATGGGAAAGGAGCTGAGAACCCCATAGCTGATAACTTGTCTAGGTTAGAAAATATTCTTGATGACCCACTGCCTATTGATGATAGTTTCCCTGACGAACTGTTAGCTGCAATAAGTGTTTCACAAAACACACCTTGGTATGCTGATTATGCTAACTATATTGTTGCTAAATATATACCACCTAGCTTCACATACCAACAAAAGAGAAAACAATTCTATGACTTGAGACATTACTTTTGGGATGACCCACATCTTTATAAAGAAGGAGTAGATGGTATTATTTGACGTTGTGTACCTGAGCATGAACAGGAACAAATCCTACGGAAATGTCATTCCGAAGCTTACGAAGGACATCATGCGGGAGATAGAACTGCTCATAAGGTATTGCAATCTGGTTTTTATTGGCCTACTCTCTTCAAGGATGCTCATAAGTTTGTCTTGTCTTGTGATGAATGTCAAAGAATTGGTAATATCGGAAAGCGTCAAGAAATGCATATGAATTATTCACTTGTTGTTGAGCCATTTGACGTTTGGGGTTTTGATTATATGGGGCCTTTTCCTTCCTCTAACGGGTACACTCATATTTTGGTTGTTGTTGATTATGTCACTAAGTGGGTAGAAGCTATTCCAACTAGTAGTGCTGGTCACCACACCTCCATTAAAATGCTTAAAGAGGTTATCTTCCCGAGGTTTGGAGTCCCTAGATATTTAATGACCGATGGTGGTTCACACTTTATTCATGGTGCTTTCCGTAAGATGCTTGCTAAATATGATGTTAACCATAGAATTGCATCACCCTATCATCCTCAATCTAGTGGTCAAGTTGAACTTAGCAATAGAGAAATAAAATTAATATTACAAAAAACTGTCAATAGGTCTCATAAGAATTGGTCTAAGAAATTAGATGATGCACTTTGGGCCTGTAGAACAGCTTATAAAAATCCTATGGGTATGTCTCCATATAAAATGGTGTATGGAAAAGCTTGTCATTTGCCTCTAGAATTAGAACACAAAGCATTTTGGGCAAATAAAGAACTTAACTAAGATTTCAAACTTGCCGGTGAGAAGAGGCTATTTGATATTAGCTCACTAGATGAATGGAGAACCCAAGCCTATGAAAATGCCAAATTATTCAAAGAAAAAGTAAAAAAGATGGCATGACAAAAGAATCCAAAAGCGGGAATTCAAAATAGGAGACTATGTTCTTTTGCTCAACTCTCGTTTAAGATTTTTTGCACATAAGCTTCTCTACAAATGGGAAGGTCCTTATGTTATCGAGGAGGTTTATCGTTCTGGAGCTATCAAGATTAATAACGCCGAAGGTACTAACCTGAAGGTGGTCAATGGACAAAGAATTAAGCATTATATCTCAGGTACACCTATTAACGTTGAAAGCAATGTTATCCAAACCATTACACCGGAGGAACACATAAAAGAAACCTTCCGGAACACTCCAGAATTCTAAAAAATAGGAGGTACGTGATACAAGTAAACGGACTCCGAAAAATCCGCAAAAATATTTTTTGTCAGTTTTGGAATATTAGAAAATTTTGGAATTAAAGAAATAAACCGGAAGGTGATCGAGGTGAGCACGATACACCAGGGCGTGCCAGGCACCCTGGTGGGTTGTGCCTACCTTGGACACCTTCCCGACTTCGTTTTCCTTCCATATGCTTATCTCCCAAGAATAAAAATTCTCTATATATACCCCCGACTGTTTTGATGACCGCATCGCGGAAAAATCCTCTGTTCTTGTTTCATGTTGTTTTCCTGACAAGATCTGAAAATATGTCGTCTCAAGATTCGGAGGAGGAGAGCCATGTTGATCACTATGTTGCAGACCCAAAGATCTTTGGGGAAATTTACCCCTCTCTATGGACCTCAAAAGGGAAGGAAGACGCTATCATGAAGGAAACAAAAGATGATAGCTCCGAGGAAGAGGATGATCCATTACCTCAACCCGGAGACATGCATGTGGAATTCAGGAAGTCAAGCCTCCCAAGAAGATATAAACCTGAGGTCCAATTTATTCCATCTCGTTTTCTGCAGGAGAGCAAGGCGGCATTATGCAAAAGGATATTAAAGCTTGACTTGGAGAATGATGATCTAAGGGAGGAAAATTTTATGCCTAAATATAAAATGAAGAAGAAAGCTGCATCATCACCACCACCTTCTTCATCACCACCACCTTTTTCATCACCACCACCAAAGGAGACTTGATCACACGGGTATGGGCACTCCCCTTGGCTTGAGCCAAGCTTGGTGGAGGTGCCCCGGTATCATATCACCACCACTTTTATTCACCTTTACCTATTTTAGTTCGATCTTTAGTTTCCCTTTGCTTTAGTTGAATAAAAGTTTAGAATGGTCTATTTTCGTGTGTTAGTTTCGTGGCTTATCTATCTATGTAATCGAGTGAAAGTTATATAATAAAGTTAGTCTGAGTTTTTGCCTCTGTACTTCCTTGTTGCAATCAAAATAAAGGAAAGGAAAATAAAAGAAAATAATCATATACTAATCTTATGGTGAGTAATGACATCACATAAGGAAAAACATAAGTAGTAAAATTTATTGGAGATTGACAAACATTGCATTGGTCAATGATGCAATTCATGAAAGAATTAATAAGGGAAGAGAGGATTCACATGCAAATACACTATCTTGGACATCTTTTATGATTGTGAGCCACCATCAAATATTATATGTCAAAATTGTTGACGTTGGACAAGGAAGACAACGTAATGATTTATGTTTGTTCATATCCACATAGAAGTTATATTGTCATAGATCCTTCAACATGTGGTGCTTGAGCAATATCTTTGCTAGCCAAAAACATTCCGCACTAAGTAGAGATACTACTTGTGCATCCAAAAACCCAAACCCAAATTCATTCTTTGAGTGTCCACCATACCTACCTATGGATCGAGAAAGATCCTTCAAGTAAGTTGTCATCGGTGCAATAAGGCAATAAAAATTGCTTCTAAAAAGTGTTTTGATCAATTAGTGTAAGAGAAAATTGAGCGCTATACGAACTTATGATGGCAAAGTAATAAAAGCGACGGACTGCATAATAAAGGTTGCTATCATAGGGGGCAATATAGCGTGACGTTCTTTTACATTAAGGGATTGGGCATACAAACCAATAAGCGCATGACAACCTCTTCTTCCCTCTGCGAAGGACCTATCTTTTACTTTCATGTATTTACTTTTATGCGAGAGTCAAAGTATTCTTCCCAATTCCTTTTTACTTTTACTTTTTGCAAGCATCATGTGGTGAGGAAAGATCTAGGCACATATATCCAGTTGGATATGAGTGGGCATGAGTTATTATTGTTGACATCACCCTTGAGGTGAATACGTGGGGAGGCAAAACTATAAGCCCCTATCTTCCTATGTGTCTGGTTGAAACTTTTTGTTCATGGGTATGCCGTGAGTGTTAGCAATCATAGAAGACTAAATGATGGTTGAGTATGTGGACTTGCCAAAAGGCTCCGACATGAGACCCTTCCTGAAAATATAATGAATTGTAGTTCTAAAGTTGACTGAGAACATAGTTTGTTGGTTTTCAATAAGGTTTATGCTTCATATTTCTATGTTGTGATGAATTGTTACTTGTGCATGAGAAGTTATATGATGAAAATATATTGAATAAGTTTTATGTTAGAGTTTGTTGCTGTTATAATAATAAGCATGATGCTTCTATGTCCGTATTTTGTTTTATCGACACCTCTCTCTCAAACCATGTGGACATGCTTTTCAATATCGGCATTCGCTTGAGGACAAGCGAGGTCTAAGCTTGGGGGAGTTGATACGTCCATTTTGCATCATGATTTCCTACTATTTTTTATTCTGTTTTGTCAAATAATAATGCTTTAAGGAGTGATTCTAATGCCTTTTCCCACATAATATGCAAGGTTTGCACCAAGAGGGAGAATACCGGCAGCTGGAATTCTGGACCCAAGAAAAGCACATCAGAGATACCTATTCTATACAACTCCAATGAAGCTGAAATTTTACGGAGATTATTTTTGGAATAAATAAAAAATACTGGAGCAGAAAACTACCGGAGGGGCAAGCCTGGTGGGCACAACCCACCAGGGCGTGCCCTGATGGGTTGTAGCCACCTCGGCCCACCTCCGGTGCCCATCTTCTGGTATATAGTCACATTTGACCTAGAAAAAAATCAGAGGAGGACTTTCAGGACGAAGCGCCGCCGCCTCGAGGCGGAACTTGGGCAGGAGCATGTTTGCTCTCCGGCGGAGCGATTCCACCGGGGGAACTTCCCTCCCGGAGTGGGAAATCGAAGCCATCGTCATCACCAACACCCCTCTCATCTTTGGGAGGCCAATCTTCATCAACTTCTTCAACAACACCATCTCCTCTCAAACCCTAGTTCATCTCTTGTGTTCAATCTTTGTACCGGAACCTCAGATTGGTACCTGTGGATGACTAGTAGTGTTGATTACCCTGCGTAGTTGATTACTATATGGTTTATTTGGTGGAAGATTATATGTTCAGATCCATTATGCTATTCAATACCCCTCTGATCTTGAGCATGTTTATTATTTGTGAGTAGTTACCTTTGTTCTTGAGGTCACGGGAGAAGTCATGTTGCAAGTAATCATGTGAATTTGATATGTGTTTGATATTTTGATGATATGTATGTTGTGATTGCCTTAGTGGTTTCATGTGAACGTCGACTACATGACACTTCTCCATTCATGGGCCTAAGGGAATGCATTGTGGAGTAGTTATTAGATGATGGGTTGCTAGAGTGACAGAAGCTTAAACCCTAGTTTATGCGCTACTTCGTAAGGGGCTGATTTGGATCCAAACGTTTAATGCTATGGTTAGATTTTATCTTAATACTTTTCTCGTAGTTGCGGATGCTTGCGAGGGGGTTAATCATAAGTGGGAGGTTGTTCAAGTAAGAACAACACCCAAGCACCAGTCCACCCACATATCAAATTATCAAAGTAGCGAACACGAATCAAACCAACATGGTAAAAGTGACTAGATGAAATTCCCGTGTACCCTCAAGAACACTTTGCCTACTACTAGAGATTGTTCTGGCCTGTCCTTTCCCACAAAAGGATTGGGCTACCTTGCTGCACCTTATTTACCGTTACCGTTACTTGCTCGTTACCAATTATCTTGCTATCAAACTAGCTGTTACCTACAATTTCAGTGCTTGCAGAAACTACCTTGCTGAAAACCGCTTGTCATTTCCTTCTCCTCCTCGTTGGGTTTGACACTCTTACTTATCGAAAGGACTACAATATATCCCCTATACTTGTGGGTCATCAGTTATCACACAAGAGAGTCATCGGATCCAGTGCACCGGGCACAACTCCGAGATCTGTCATGAACTACTTCATCCAGACTCCTTCCTTCGCCGCTTCCGAAGCAGCGATGTACTCTGCTTCACATGTAGAGTCAGCTGCCATGCTTTGCTTGGAACTGCACCAGCTTACCACTCCACCATTCAGAATATATACGTATCCGGTCTGAGACTTAGAGTCATCTGGATCAGTGTCAAAGCTAGCATCGACGTAACCCTTTATGACGAGCTCTTGATCACCTCAATAAACGAGAAACATTTCCTTAGTCCTTTTCAGGTACTTAAGGATATTCTTGACCGCTGTCTAGTGTTCCATTCCTGGATCACTTTGAAACCTTCCGGCCATACTTATGGCAGGACTGACAGCTGGTCTTGTGCACAGCATCACATACATTATAGAGCCTATGGCTGAAGCATAGGGGATGACACTCATCTTTTCTCTATCCTCTGTAGTCGCTGGGCATTGAGTCTTACTGGACTTCACACCTTGTAAGACAGGCAAGAACCCTTTCTTGGACTGATCCATTTTGAACTTCTTCAAAACCTTATCAAGATATGTGCTTTGTGAAAGTCCTATTAAGCGTCTTGATATATCTCTATAGATATTTATGCCTAATATGAAAGGAGTTTCTCTGAGGTCTTTCATTGAAAAACTCTTATTCAAATATATCTTCATGCTTTCTAAAAGTTCTATATTGTTTCCAATCAGCAATATGTCATCCACATATAATATAAGAAACGCTATAGATCTCCCACTCACTTTCTTGTAAATACAAGCTTCTCCATAAACTTGTATGAACCCAAACGCTTTGATCACCTCATCAAAGCGAAGATTCCAACTCCGAGATGCTTGCACCAGTCCATAGATGGATCACTGGAGCTTGCACACTTTGTCAACATTTTTAGGATCGAAAAAACCTTCTGGTAGCATCATATACAACTCTTCCTTAAGGAAACCATTAAGGAACGCAGTTTTCACATCCATATGCCAGATCTCGTAATCGAAAAAATGCAACTATTGTTAACATGATCCCGACGGACTTAAGCATCGCTACGGGAGAGAAAGTCTCATCGTAGTCAACTCCTTGAACTTGTGAAAACCCTTTTGCAACAAGTCGAGCTTTATAGACGGTGACATTACCGTCCGCGTCCGTCTTTTTCTTAAAGATCCATTTATTCTGTATGGCCTTACGATCATATGGTAAGTCCTCCAAAGTCCACACTTTGTTCTCATACATGGATCCTATCTCGGATTTCATGGCCTCTAGCCATTTGTTGGAATCCGGGCCCACCATCGCTTCTTCATAGCTCGTAGGTTCACTATTGTCTAACAACATGACCTTCAAGACAGGATTGCCGTACCACTCAGGGGTGGTACGATTCCTTGTCGACCTACGAGGCTCAATAGCAACTTGATCTGAAGTTTCATGATCATCATCATTAGCTCCCTCTTCACTTGGTGTAGGCACCGCAGAAACATCTTTCCGCGTCGTGCTACTATCCAACTGAAGTGACGGTTCAATAACCTCATCAAGTTCTATCTTTCTCCCACTCAATTCTTTCGAGAGAAAATCTTTCTCGAGAAAGGACCCGTTTTTAGCAACAAACACTTTGCCCTTTGATACGTCTCCAACGTATCTACTTTTCCAAACTCTTTTGCCCTTGTTTTGGACTCTAATTTGCATGATTTGAATGGAACTAACCCGGACTGACGCTGTTTTCAGCAGAATTGCTTTGGTGTTATTTTTGTGCAGAAATAAAAGTTCTCGGATTGACCAGAAAATTTACGGAGAATATATTTGGAATTAATAAAAAATATTGGCAAAAGAATCAACCAAAGAAGAGCCACCACCTGGCCACAAGCCAGGGGGGCGCCCTCCCCTAGGGCGCCCCCCCTGTCTTGTGGGGCCCTGGTGGCTCCTCCGACCTCGTTTCCACTCCTATATATTCCTATTTATGGAGAAAAAATCAAGAAGGAGAGTTCATCGCATTTTACGATACGGAGCCGCCGCCACCTCCTGTTCTTCCTCGGGAGGGCAGATCTGGAGCCTGATTTGGGCTCCGGAGAGGGGAAATCGACGCCGTCGTCATCACCAACCATCCTTCATCACCAATTTCATGATGCTCTCTGCCGTTTGTGAGTAATTCCATCGTAGGCTTGCTGGACGGTGATGGGTTGGATGAGATTTACCATGTAATCGAGTTAGTTTTGTTAGGGTTTGATCCCTAGTATCCACTATGTTCTGAGATTGATGTTGCTATGACTTTGCTATGCTTAATGCTTATCATTAGGGCCTGAGTGCCATGATTTCAGATATGAACCTATTATGTTTTCATGAATATAAATGTGTTCTTGATCCTGTCTTGCAAGTTGTAGACACCTATTACGAGTTATGATCCGCATCCCCCAGGGTCACAATAACTGGGATTCTTTCCGGTGATTACCGTAGTTTGAGGAGTTCATGTATTCACTAAGTGCTAATGCTTTGGTCCGGTTCTCTATTAAAAGGAGGCCTTAATATCCCTTAGTTTCCATTAGGACCCCGCTGCCACGGGAGGGTAGGACAAAAGATGTCATGCAAGTTCTTTTCCATAAGCACGTATGACTATATATGGAATACATGCCTACATTATATTGATGAATTGGAGCTAGTTCTGTATCACCCTATGTTATAACCGTTGCATGATGAATGCCATCCGACATAATTATCCATCACTGATCCATTGCCTACGAGCTTTTCCCATATTGATCTTTGCTAAGTTACTTTTCCGTTGCTACTGTTACAATCACTACAACACTGCTACTATCACTTTTGCCACCGTTACCGTTGCTTCCATACTACTTTGCTACTAAATACTTTGCTGCAGATATTAAGTCTTTCAGGTGTGGTTGAATTGACAACTCAGCTGCTAATACTCGAGAATATTCTTTGGCTACCCTTGTGTCGAATCAATAAATTTGGGTTGAATACTCTACCCTCGAAAACTATTGCGATCCCCTATACTTGTGGGTTATCAAGACCTTTTTCTGGTGCCGTTGCCGGGGAGCATAGCTCTATTCTCTGAGTCACTTGGGATTTATATCTGTTGATCACTATGAAGAATCCGAGAGATCCAAAAACCAAGATCTACCCCTCAACTACGAGGACAGGTAAGGAACTGCCATCTAGCTTTGCACTTGATTCACCTTCTGTTATGAGTAAGCTTGTGACACCACCACCTGCTAGTAATTCTGATATGTTGCAAGTAATTGATGATGCTACTTCTGCTATGCATGATGCTTATGATGATACTCTGCTTGATAATACTGTGCCACTGGGTGAATTTCTTGATGAACAAATTGCTAGAGTCAATGCTGAAACTGATGATATTTCTGAATCTGATGAAATTACTGAAACTGAACATTATGATACACCTGCTAGATCTAGCTCTCCTAGATATGAATTGCCTGATATACCTGAAGGTTATGTTATGGAAGGAGAGGTAGCTAGGGACTTTCTTGCTTGTAAAGATAGGGATGATCTTAAGAAATTGCTATGCAAGTGGAAAGAAAAATCTTTGAATGCTAGAATGCAATATGATCCTAAGTTTGCTACTTCACCTATCTTCGTCACTAATAAGGATTATGAATTCTCTGTCGATCTTGAGTTAATTACTTTGGTTGAATCTGATCCTTTCCATGGTTATGAATCTGAAACTAGAGTGGCACATCTTAATAAATTGAATGATATAGCCACCCTATTTACTCATGAGGAAAAAATTCGCTATTACTATATTCTTAAGTTGTTTCCTTTCTCATTAAAGGGTGATGCTAAGATATGATTTAATTCTCTTGCTCCTGGTTGTGTGCGTAGTCCCCAGGATATGATTTATTACTTCTCTGAAAAATATTTTCCTGCCCATAAGAAACAAGCTGCCTTGCAGGAAATATTTAACTTTGTGCAAACTGAAGAAGAGAGTCTCCCACAAGCTTGGGGGAGGCTTCTCCAATTACTAAATGCTTTTCCTGATCACCCTCTCAAGAAAAATGAAATACTTGATATCTTTTATAATGGACTAACCGATGCTTCTAGGGACCACCTAGATAGTTGTGCTGGTTGTGTTTTCAGGGAACGAACTGTTGAACAAGCTGAGCTACTATTGAATAATATATTGAGCAATGATAATGATTGGACTATTCCTGAATCACCTCCAAAGCCAACTCCGAAGAAAAGAGGTATTCTATTTCTCAGTCCTGAAGATATGCAAGAGGCAAAGAAATCTATGAAAGAAAAAGGTATTAAAGCTAAAGATGTTAAGAATCTACCACCTATTGAAGAAATACATGGTCTTGATAACCCGACACAGGTAGTAGAGGTAAATTCTCTCCGTAGATTTGATGAAGGTGATATTCCTTACAATAAGTCTGCTAGCCAATGCTTGGATGAATTTGATAACTTTGTAGTGAAGCAAGAAAATTTCAATGCTTATGTTAGTAGACAATTGAAACATAATGCCTATATGCTTGATCGCTTGGGTGATTATTTGAGTAGAACTGTCAATGATCTTAAGCTTATTAGTAAACATGCTTCCATGGTAACTACTCAAGTAGAACAAGTACTTAAGGCACAAAATGATTTGCTTAGTGAGATGAATAGTAAGAACAATGATCCTTCTGTTAAAGTTGTGACTAGAGGTGGTAGAATGACTCAGGAACCTTTGTATCCTGAGGGCCATCCTAAGAGAATTGAGCAAGATTCTCAGAGAGTTAATACTGATGCACCTATTCGTTCCAGTAAGAGTAGGAAAAAGAATGACGATAGTACTTTGCATGCTGCTAGTGAACCTGTTATAGATACACCTGAGAACCCAAATGATATTTATGTTTCTGATGCTGAGACCCAATCTGGTGATGAACATGAGCCTAGTGATAATATTAATGATGATGTTCATGTTGATGCTCAACCTAGTAACGATAATGATGTGGAGATTGAACCTGCTGTTGATCTTGATAACCCACAACCAAAGAATAAGAGATATGATAAAAGAGACTTTGTTGCTAGGAAGCATGGTAGAGAAAGAGAACCATGGGTTCAGAAACCCATGCCCTTTCCTCCTAAACCATCCAAGAAAAAGGATGATGAATATTTTGAGCACTTTGTTGAAATGCTTAGACCTGTCTTTTTGCGTATGCGCTTGACTGATATTCTGAAAATGTCCCCTTATGCTAAGTAATGAAAGATATTGTGACAAATAAAAGAAAGATACCGGAAGCTGAGATTTCCACCATGCTTGCTAATTATACTTTTAAGGGTGGAATACCAAAGAAACTAGGAGATCCCGGAGTACCTACTATACCATGCTCTATTAAAGGAAATTATGTTAAAACTGCTTTATGTGATCTCGGAGCTAGTGTTAGTGTTATGCCTTTCTCTTTTTATCGTAGACTTGATTTGAATAAGTTGACGCCTACTGAAATCTCCTTGCAAATGGCTGATAAATCAACTGCTTTACCCATCGGTATTTGCGAGGATGTGCCTGTTGTGGTTGCGAATGTTACTATCTTAACAGACTTTGTTATTCTTGATATTCCCGAGGACGACAGTATGTCGATCATCCTTGGTAGACCCTTTTTGAATACTGCAGGGGCTGTTATTGATTGAAACAAGGGCAATGTCACTTTTCATGTTAATGGTAATGAGCATACGGTTCACTTTCCAAAGAAACAACCTCAAGTTCATAGTATCAACTCCATTGAAAAAAATTCAATGATTATTATTGGAGGTTTTGAATTCCCTCTCCCTACTGCCAAGAAGAAATATGATATACTTATTGTTGGGGACATGCATGTTCCCATTGAGGTAACCTAGTGTTATTCGAAAATTCTCCGGTTCCGTGTTATTCGAAAAAGGTTTGTCAATAAGACTTGATCAACCTTATTGATGGATTCTTTTTGAGGAGCATGAGATGGATGAATTTCGAAAGCACTACCTTCTGTACCCAACTTTTATTCTCTGTTCCTTAGTTTCAATTTAGTAAAAATGCTATTATTTTCCTATTTTCTGTTTTATTCGTGCAATAGAAAAATGGCCTGAAAATAAAAGTCCTCAGAATGCCCTGAAAATTTAGTATGATTTTTTCTGGAATATTTAAGAATTTTTGGCACTGAGTATGCATCAGGGGGCTGCACCAGTGGGCCACAAGCCTGCAGGGCGCGCCCACCCCCCTGGGCGTGCCCCCTTGGCTTGTGGGTCCCACGTGGGGCCCCCTCACTTATTCCAGCACCCATCCACTTCGTCTTCATCCAGAAAAAAATCCCACCATTGTTCAAACCCGTGTTCTAGCTCATTTTGCTGCCATTTTCGATCTCCTTGCTCAAAGCTCCATTTGCAAAACTGTTTTAGGGGATTGCTCATCGGTATGTGACTCCTCCAATGGTCCAATTAGTTTTTGTTCTAGTGCTTTATACATTGCAAATTTTTGCTGTTGTGATGACCTTGTTCTTGAGCTTGCATGTCAAATTTGTATGGTCTCAAGTAGTTTTGATGCATGATATAGCCTCTAGGCACTTGTGGGAGTATTTGCTATGATTTTTGTTGAGTTTTGTTCACCTTTATTTTGAGTCACTAAAAATTTCAGAATTAATTTTCAGCAAAAGAGATGATGAGGAGATTGTTAAGAGGCTCTTCAAGCCGGGGTTTTAAAGAAAAAGAAAGTGAGAAGCCTAAATACAATATCCCTCGCACCGCAGAGGTTCGTCCATGTGAATGGCCAAGTGAAGCATTCTTGAGGGCGGCCGGAATTTATGAAGATTTTTATTATCTAGCAGAAAATGCAGGCATTACCGACTTCCTCAACGATAAGTGTGAACAGTATCTCCTACTTACTAATACTTTCGTGCAAAATTTTCATTTTTATCCTAGGAAGAATCCTCCCATGGTAGAATTTCATTTATATGATGTGCCTAAGGAAATGTCACTTTACGATTTTTGCAATGTTTGAAAAATACCTCATGAGGGCAGCATCAGTGAACCACGTCCTAGAGACATGGAGGATTTTATTGCCGCAATCACTGTAGGGGAAGAGAGAGGGGTGTCAAAGGCAAGAGCGGCTAGTGTACATTTTCCTGTTTTACGCTATTATTCATTATTTGCGGGGAGATGTTTAGTTGGTCGCGGCGAGAGTGGAAGCCTTAGTGCCCCCGACCTCGCTATTCTGCGCCACGCTTTACTTGCTGATAGAACTTTTAGTCTAGGCGCTATAGTGGCCCAACAGTTGAACTTAAACCGTTCGAAGGGCTCGATATTCGGAGGTATCTATGCGTCTCGTCTAGCTAAACACTTTGAGATACCTATTAGGCTTGACGAGGAAGATGAAATGTTGCTTCCTACAAGACATTTAGATTATGATAGTATGGTAGCACATGATTTTATTAAGAAAGATAAGAATAGGAGGCTGCTTTACAATCTAGTATTTAGTCAGGGTACTTGTGAGATTATTACTCTGCCTGCTTCTTCTTTGTTCGATATTCATTCAGGCAGGTACACTATTATGCCCGATGACATATACCGATATTGCGGTTTGACGCAACCCCCAGCACCTGAGCCGGCACCAGCCCTTGATCCATACCAGGCTCCGGTTTTTCAGTGGGAGTCACAGGAGCTCGCCAACCAGTGGAACCCTCAGTATCCTCCGGAGTATCCCGGAGATGGTTATTTCCAGCCGTGGCCCTATACCAACTTAGGCCAAAAGCCTAAGCTTGGGGAAGTACGTATTTCTCACCGACATTACATTCATGTTCACACACTCATTCCAGTTGTTGGTGTTCATACTTTTTCATTGTACCATCCATGGTAGTTTATTTCTTCTTTTTGTTTTCTTCTTGTGAGTTTAATTAATCTTTAAGAAAATCCAAAAAAAAAAATTAGTTCTAGCTTTGCCTTCTAGCTTGTTTAGTTGTAGCATTAAAAGAAAACCCAAAAAGATTTCTCGTTCTTCTTTTGCTTGTTGGGAGCTTTCCCGTGTAAATAATTTTCCTTTCTTTTCCTTTGGTCGTGAGGAGAAGACCACGATGACATGTTGAGTGGCTCTCATATGCAATATTGTTTATCTTACATAGAGCCCATATTGCCTTGTTTTCTCCTTTGAGTTACTGCTTGCAGATTCCAGCTTAGTCCAATGCACGTGCACTCTTATTATTCATATCGTTTGGTCGTGCACGTGAAAGGCAATAATGACGATATATGATGAAATGACTGAGATGGAGAAAAGTTGGTATGAACTCGACCCATTTTGTTTTTGTAAATATGATTAGCTCATCGTTCTGAGTTCAGCCCATTATAGATGAAACATGTTTGCAATGACAATTAGAGATTATAGTTACTCATGCCATGCTTAATTAGCTAAGAGTGGATAATGGTTTGTCTTGTGTGCCAACATGCGTATTAAAATGGTTGTGATGTGGTATGATAGAACGGTATCCTCCTCTGAATGATTCGAGTGGCTTGACTTGGCACATGTTCACGCATGTAATTGAAACAAAACCAACATAGCCTCCATGATGTTTATGTTCATGGTGATTTATATCCTGCTCATACTTGCATTCAATGTTGGTTAATCTCAAAGCATGTTTATGACTGTTGTCGCTCTCTAGTTGGTCGCTTCCCAGTCTTTTGCTAG
Source organism: Elymus sibiricus (assembly GCA_039707655.1). NCBI lineage: Eukaryota > Viridiplantae > Streptophyta > Magnoliopsida > Poales > Poaceae > Elymus > Elymus sibiricus. Next base: position 345,494,621 of record CM077669.1, on the reverse strand, counting down.
CCTTCACTTGTACTAAGCGGGAATACTGCTTGTGCATCCATCTCCATAAACCCAAAGTAGTTCCATATGAGTCCACCATACCTACCTATATGCGGTATTTACCTGCCGTTCCAAGTAAATTTGCATGTGCCATACTCCAAACCTTCAAATAAATATTCCGTTTTGTATGCCCAAATCGCTCATGTAGTGACTGGGGGCTGTCAGTATCTTCCATGCTAGGTGGGTTATTCTCACGATATGTGTTGATTCACTATCATTCACGAGAAAGTGGCTGGTATTCGGGATTCCCGGTTCCATGCTCAAAATTTAAGTCAAAATATAATAAACAAAACTCCCCCAGGATTATGTTTGTATGGACGGTACCCGTGGATTCGGCTCGCCGTGGAGTGTGATTGGTTGGTGGAGGGGGACTAAAAAAAATTACTATTCGGTTTGGGAACCGCCTATAATGTATCTAGCATGGAAGATATCGAGATCTCTCGGTTGTTATGTTGGCAATCAAAGCATACCTCTCAAAATTATTACTCATCCTTGTTTTAAAAGCTCGAGCTCTGGCACCTCTGCAAATCAATGCTTCCCTCTGTGAAGGGCCTATCTATTTTACTTTACTGTTGAGTCATCATCCTCTTATAAAAGGCACCAGTTAGAGAGCACTACCGTCATTTGTATGCTTTGCTATTAATTGATTTTGAGTATGAGTATGACTGGATCTCTTTTACCATGAATTACAATGTCCAGTCAGTCCTTGTTCTTCAGAGGTGCTCTCAATTTATGTTTTGCGGTCTCAGAAAGGGCTAGCTAGATACCATTATGTCATATTGTATCATGATTGTTTTGATAAAATTGTTGTCATCCGAGACTTATCAATATTGCTCGCTAGTTGATTATGCCATTGATATGACTAAATGTGAGACCTAAGTGTTATTGTGAATGTGGTTAGTCTATAATCTTTGCTGAAAATCTGAACATAAGTTAGACATATTTACAACAGCAAGATCAAACAGAGTTTGTAAAAGTTTTTCTTTATCACTTTCAATTTGTCAACTGAATTGCTTGAGGACAAGCAAAGGTTTAAGCTTGGGGGAGTTGATACGTCTCCAACGTATCTACTTTTCCAAACTCTTTTGCCCTTGTTTTGGACTCTAATTTGCATGATTTGAATGGAACTAACCCGGACTGACGCTGTTTTCAGCAGAATTGCTTTGGTGTTATTTTTGTGCAGAAATAAAAGTTCTCGGATTGACCTGAAAATTTACGGAGAATATTTTTGGAATTAATAAAAAATATTGGCGAAAGAATCAACCGAAGAAGGGCCACCACCTGGCCACAAGCCAGGGGGGCGCCCCCCCTAGGGCGCGCCCCCTGTCTTGTGGGGCCCTGGTGGCTCCTCCGACCTCGTTTCCACTCCTATATATTCCTATTTACGGAGAAAAAAATCAAGAAGGAGAGTTCATCGCGTTTTACGATACGGAGCCGCCGCCACCTCCTGTTCTTCCTCGGGAGGGCAGATCTGGAGCCTGATTTGGGCTCCGGAGAGGGGAAATCGACGCCGTCATCATCACCAACCATCCTTCATCACCAATTTCATGATTCTCTCTGCCATTCGTGAGTAATTCCATCGTAGGCTTGCTGGACGGTGATGGGTTGGATGAGATTTACCATGTAAGCGAGTTAGTTTTGTTAGGGTTTGATCCCTAGTATCCACTATGTTCTGAGATTGATGTTGCTATGACTTTGCTATGCTTAATGCTTGTCACTAGGGCCTGAGTGCCATGATTTCAGATCTGAACCTATTATATTTTCATGAATATAAATGTGTTCTTGATCCTGTCTTGCAAGTTGTAGACACCTATTACGAGTTATGATCCGCATCCCCCAGGGTGACAATAACTGGGATTCTTTCCGGGGATTACCATAGTTTGAGGAGTTCATGTATTCACTAAGTGCTAATGCTTTGGTCCGGTTCTCTATTAAAAGGAGGCCTTAATATCCCTTAGTTTCCATTAGGACCCCGCTGCCACGGGAGGGTAGGACAAAAGATGCCATGCAAGTTCTTTTCCATAAGCACGTATGACTATATATGGAATACATGCCTACATTATATTGATGAATTGGAGCTAGTTCTGTATCACCCTATGTTATAACCGTTGCATGATGAATGCCATCCGACATAATTATCCATCACTGATCCATTGCCTACGAGCTTTTCCCATATTGATCTTTGCTAAGTTACTTTTCCGTTGCTACTGTTACAATCACTACAACACTGCTACTGTCACTTTTGCCACCGTTACCGTTGCTTCCATATTACTTTGCTACTAAATACTTTACTGCAGATATTAAGTCTTTCAGGTGTGGTTGAATTGGCAACTCAGCTGCTAATACTCGAGAATATTCTTTGGCTCCCCTTGTGTCGAATCAATAAATTTGGGTTGAATACTCTACCCTCGAAAACTGTTGCGATCCCCTATACTTGTGGGTTATCACACTTGGATCTGAGATAGAATGTATACCCAACTGTTTCCTTTGGGTAACCTATGAAGACGCATATGTCCGCTTTGGGTTCGAGCTTATCAGGTTGAAGCCTTTTCACATAAGCATCGCAGCCCCAAACTATAAGAAACGACAGCTTAGGCTTCTTGCCAAACCATAATTCATACGGTGTAGTCTCAACGGATTTTGATGGTGGCCTATTTAAAGGGAATGCGGCTGTCTCTAATGCATAACCCCAAAATGATAGTGGCAGATCAGTGAGAGACATCATAGATCGCACCATATCCAATAGGGTACGATTACGACGCTCGGACACACCATTACGCTGTGGTGTTCTAGGTGGCGTAAGTTGTGAAACAATTCCACACTATCTCAAATGCATACCAAACTCATAACTCAGATATTCTCCACCACGATCACATCATAGAAACTTTATCTTCTTGTTATGATGATTTTCTACTTCACTCTAAAATTCCTTGAACTTTTCAAAAGTTTCAGACTTGTGTTTCATTAAGTAAATATACCTGATGACCCACAAGTATAGGGGGTCAATTGTAGTCCTTTCGATAAGTAAGAGTGTCGAACCCAATGAGGAGCAGAAGGAAATGACAAGTGGTTTTCAGCAAGGTAATTTCTGCCACCACTGAAATTGTAGGTAACAGATAGTTTGATAGCAAGATAATTGGTAACGAGCAAGTAACGGTAACGGTAAATAAAGTGCAGCAAGGTATCCCAATCCTTTTGTGGCAAAGGACATGCCAGAGCAGTCTCTTATAATAGGCAAAGTGTTCTTGAGGGTACACGGGAATTTCATCTAGTCACTTTTATCATGTTGGTTTGATTTGCGTTCGCTACTTTGATAATTTGATATGTGGGTGGACCGGTGCTTGGGTGCTGTTCTTACTTGAACAAACCTCCCACTTATGATTAACCCCCTCGAAAGCATCCGCAACTATGAGAAAAGTATGAAGATAAAATCTAACCATAGCATTAAATGTTTGGATCCAAATCAGCCCCTTACGAAGTAGCGCATAAACTAGGGTTTAAGCTTCTGTCACTCTAGCAACCCATCATCTAATAACTACTCCATAATGCATTCCCTTAGGCCCAAAGATGGTGAAGCGTCATGTAGTCGACGTTCACATGACACCACTAAGGGAATCACAACATACATATCATCAAAATATCGAACACATATCAAATTCACATGATTACTTGCAACATGACTTCTCCCGTGACCTCAAGAACAAAGGTAACTACTCACAAATAATATTCATGCTCAAGATCAGAGGGGTATTAAATAGCATAATGGATCTTAACATATAATCTTCCACCAAATAAACCATACAGTAATCAACTACAAGATGTAATCAACACTACTAGTCACCCACAGGTACCAATCCGAGGTTCCGGTACAAAGATTGAACACAAGAGATGAACTAGGGTTTGAGAGGAGATGGTGCTGTTGAAGACGTTGATGAAGATTGGCCTCCCAAAGATGAGAGGGGTGTTGGTGATGACAATGGCTTCGATTTCCCCCTCCGACAGGGAAGTTCCCCCGGCGGAATCGCTCCGCCGGAGGGCAAAAGTTCTCCTGCCCATGTTCCACCTCGAGACGGCGGCGTTTTTTTCTAGGTCAAAAGACCTTAAGTACCAGAAGACCTTAAGTACCAGAAGATGGGCACCGGGGGTGGGCTGGGCTGAGCACAACCCACCAGGGCGCGCCTGGGGGGCCTGGCGCGCCCTGGTGTCTTGTGCTCACCAGGTGCTTCCCCTCCCTCCGGTAGTTATTTGCTCCAGTATTTTTCATATATTCCAAAATAATTATCCGTGAAGTTTCAGCTTATTTGGGGATGTGCAGAATAGGTATCTCTGATATGCTTTTTCAGGTCCAGAATTCCAGCTGCCGGCATTCTCCCTCTTTGTGTAAACCTTGCATATTATGAGAGAAAAGGCATTAGAATTACTCCATAGAGCATTATTATGCATAAAAACATTATAAACAGTAGGAAATCATGATGCAAAATGGGCGTTGATACATCTCCAACGTATCTATAATTTTTGCTTGTTCCATGCTGTTATATTATCATTCTTGGATGTTTTACAATCACTTTATAACAACTTTATATCATTTTTTTGGGACTAACCTATTCACATAATGCCAAAGTGCCAGTTGTTGTTTTTGCTTGTTTTTTACTTTGCAGAATATCAGTACCAAACGGAGTCCAATCGCGACGAAACATTTTGGAGATTGTTTTTGGACCAGAAGACACCCAGTGGGACAAAGAAGTGCCAGAGAGGTGGGCTGTGGAGGCCACAACCCACCAGGGGGCGCCAGGGGCCCCCCGGCGCGCCCTGATGGGTTGTGCCCTCCACGGGGCCCCCCACCACCGCCTCTGACACCTATAAATACCCAAATATTCAGAAAACCCTAGGGGAGTCGACGAAAAACACATCCAGCCACCGCAAGTTCCAGAACCTCGAGATCCAATCTAATACCATCACAGAGGGGTTCATCTTCTTCATAGGTGCCTCTCCGATGATGCGTGAGTAGTCCACCATAGACCTACGGGTCCGTAGGAAGTAGCTAGATGGCTTCCTCTCTCTCTTTTGATTCTCAATACAATGGTCTCTTGGAGATCTATTAGATGTAACCTTTTGCGGTGTGTTTGTTGGGATCCGATGAATTTTGAGTTCATGATCAGTTTCTATCCATGAATATTATTTGAGTCTTCTTTGATCTCTTATATGCATGATTACTTATAGCCTCGTATTTCTTCTTCGAATCTTTGGTTTAGTTACGCCGACTAGATCGATTTTTCTTGCCATGGGAATAGGTGCTTTGTGATGGGTTCGATCTTGCGGTGTCCTTTCCCAGTGACAGAAGGGGCATCAAGGCACGCATGTATCGTTGCCATTAAGGATAACAAGATGGGGTCTATTCCTACATGAATAGATCTTGTCTACATCATGTCACCGTTCTTATTGCATTACTCCGTTTTTCCATGAACTTAATACACTAGATGCATGCTGGATAGCGGTCGATGTGTGGAGTAATAGTGGTAGATGCAGGCAGGAGTCGGTCTACTTATCTTGGACGTGATGCCTATATAATGATCATCACCTTGGATATCGTCATGATTATTTGATCTTCTATCAATTGCCCAACAATAATTTGTTCACCCACCATGTGCTATACTCATGAGAGAAGCCACTAGTGAAACCTACGGCCCCCGGGTCTACTTTTCCAACATATTGCTTTCCGATCTATCTTTTTGCCTCTTTTTTCAGATCTACTATACCAAAAAACCCAAAAATATATTGCTGCACTTTTATTTGCTCTTTTTATTTTGTGTTCTTGAGAGATCTATCTCTCCTATCTATCATATCCTAATCTATCTTTTTATCGTAGAGAGATTGACAACCTCTCTTTCGCGTCGGGTTGCAAGTATTTGTTATTTGTGTGCGGGTGCTGATTATTAGGTGGTGGTGATCCTCCTATTGGTTCGATACCTTGGTTTCATAACTGAGGGAAATACTTACCGTCGCTGTGCTGCATCATCCCTTCCTCTTTGGGGAAATACCGACGCAGTCTCAAGCCACGTCAAAGGAATTTCTGGCACCGTTGCCGGGGAGGAAGCGGTCTCTTCTACGTGCCAATCTCAGGCGCCGAGGAGACTCCATCATCATCTACCAGGTTCCTAATCACAAATCTCATCTCCTTGCAATTACATTATTTGCCATTTGCCTCTCGTTTTCCTCTCCCCCACTTCACCAATTTGCCGTTTTATTCGCCCTCTTTTTCGTTTGCCTTTTTCTCGTCAGATCTCTTGCCTTGCCATTATGGCTAGTTCTTCCTTTATTGCGTGTACTCCCGATAATGAAGTTCTTAATTTTAAGCAAAGGGGAGGGGAGAACCTAAAAGATGCTTGGTATAGGATTTGCAATGCTCATGATGCCACTGATGGGGAACGTTGCATGGGAAACAATTTTTTTCCTACGAACACCCAAGATCTATCTATGGAGATCAACAGCTACGAGAGGGGGAGTGCATCTACATGCCCTTGTAGATCACTAAGCGGGAAGCATTAAGAAACGCGGTTGATGTAGTCGAACGTCTTCACGATCCAATCACGATCCGTCCCGCGATCCAATCGCGATCTAGCGCCGAACGGACGGCACCTCCGCGTTCAACACACGTACAACTCGATGACATCTCCCCCTCCTTGATCCAGCAAGCAAGGGCGGAGAGGTAGATGAGTTCTCCAGCAGCACGACGATGTGGTGGCGGTGGTGGTGGAGCTGTCCCGATAGGGCTTCGCCAAGCGCCACCGCGACAAACTAGAGGAGAAAACGATCTAGGGGAGAGGGAGGGCTGCACCATGGCTTGTGGTGAGGCTTCCCTCCCTCTCCTCTCATATATATAGGGGGGAGGGGAAGATGGGCGCCGTCCCTAGGGCCTCCCTCAGGGGGGGGCGGACAAGGGGAAACTTGGCCCCCAAGCCAGGTGGTGCGCCCCCCTAGGGTTTCCCTAAACCCTAGGGCGCCTTGGGCCCTTGGGGGGAGTGGCGCCCAGCCCACCAGGAGCTGGTGCACCACCTCTCTCAGCCCATGGGGCCCCCGGGGGCAGTTGGACCCTCCCGGTGGACCCCCGGAACCCCTTCCGGCACTCCCGATGGAATCCCGCGAACTCTGAAACTATTCAGGTGCCCGAATACCAACTTTCCATATATGAATCTTTACCTTCAGACCATTTCAGAACTCCTCGTGACGTTCGGGATCTCATCCAGGACTCCGAACAACCTTCGGTCACCAACATATATAACTCAACAATACCGAATCGTCACCGAACGTTAAGTGTGCAGACCCTACGGGTTCGAGAACTATGCAGACATGACCGAGACACCTCTATAGCCAATAACCAATAGCGGGACCTAGATGCCCATATTGGTTCCCACATATTCTATGAAGATCTTTATCAGTCGAACCACGATGTCAAGGATTCAATCAATCCCGTATGTAGTTCCCTTTGTCCATCAGTATGTTACTTGCCCGAGATTCGATTGTCGGTATCTCCATACCTAGTTCAATCTCGTTACCGGCAAGTCTCTTTACTCGTTCCGTAAAACAAGATCCCGTGACTAACTCCTTAGTCACATTGCTTGCTAGCTTCTTGTGATGCTGTATTACCGAGTGGGCCCAGAGATACTTCTCCATCATACGGAGTGACAAATCCTAGTCTCGATCCACGCCAACCCAACAGACACCCTCGGAGATACCTGTAGAGCACCTTTATAGTCACCCAGTTACGTTGTGACATTTCATACACACAAGGCATTCCTCCGGTGTCAGGGAGTTGCATGATCTCATAGTCGTAGGAGCAGATACTTGACATGGATAAAGCAGTAGCAATAAACTAACACGATCAAATGCTATGCTTACGGTTGGGTCTTGTCCATCACATCATTCTTCTAATGATGTGATCTCGTTATCAAATGACAACTCATGTCCATGGTCAGGAAACTTTAACCATCTTTGATCAACGAGCTTGTCTAGTAGAGGCTCACTAGGGACACAGTGTTGTCTATGTATCCACACATGTATCTGAGTTTCCAATCAATACAATTATAGCATGGATAATAAACGATTATCATGAACAAGGAAATATGATAATAACTATTTTATTATGGGTTTTATATTCCCGTGCCCCTCGTTCCTTAGTTGTACTCATTCACCCCCACGCTCTTAACAATTGCTCTCTTTTCCCCACTCTCTTGTCCGAAACCCTCACAAATGGTCACAGGGGAGGATGTCGTCGGGTCAATGGTTTGACCGTTAACTATTGACGAGCGGGGCCCTGGTTTCGGTGGACTGTTGGGCCGATGCGCGCCACTCCCTCCATCCCTTTGTACAAGCGTCTTTTCACAGGTGCCCACCATGTCAGGCTGACGACGTGGCCCCACGCGGACTCACCGGGAAACCTGTTGGGGATATAACCCCGTGGTGAGACCCGCCCAGGAGGGGCCGGGTCATACGGTTGGCGGCTTACGACAAGATTAGGAGTAAGCTTATCTAATGGGCCTGGAAGCCCAGAGCCAGAAGACAAGATGTAACCTGGTGGGCTTGTGCCGCCGGTGGCTGCTTGTTAGACAAGGCATGTGTAATTAGAAGTGAGGTCGGTTATCAAGTATAACCTGACCCGGACTCTTGTAAGCCTAGGGCCTTGACCTGTGTATATAAAGGCGGGTTACCTGGGCGGCTTAGACCACGAAACAACTCATCAATAGCTAGGTCAAGCGAACTCGCTCCCTTGTAATCGATACCCAATCAATACAACACAAAGCAGGACGTAGGCTTTTACCTCTTTCCGAGGGACTGAACCTGGGTAACCCTTATCTCTCGATTCCGATCAACCCCTTCGAACTCACCATAGCGATGGCCTCGAACCTAAGTCCTTTCACGGGGACATCTGCCGTGACAAAACCATGACAGTTGGCGCCCACTGTGGGGCTAGCGCTCGATGGTGTGGTGTTCTCGAAGGGCTCTCTCTCAGGGATCGAGGGATACGCCGTTGGCAGGATGACCAAGAGTCACCGCGGCAAGCTCTACATCGACGATGCTGGCTGGGGCCCCGAGGCCGACTCAATTGAGTACGGGTACCGGGTCCCCTTCGGCGGAATTCACGTCTTCATCGGCAAGATCGGCGGATCTAAGCCTGGGCCGGACATCTGCACCGACCTCGTCGAGCCGGCCCGGCGCGTGCAACTCGCCCGAGTTAATCCGGGTCAGAAGCACGTCTTCGTCGGCTTTACCCAAGGCGTGGAGCTTGAAGGTTCCATGTCTCGGGAGGAAACCCTCATCTGCTCGGAGGAGGGATCCTCGAGCGGAGAGACGGAATCAATCTACCAGCTCCACAACGGCGGGCTTGGGGACTACGTCGAAGATCACCCTGGGCCGGAGTATTATGAGCCGGAGTACTATGAGCCGCCGAGCCACGCTGCTGTATTCATGGCAGGATCAGCACCGGCCCCTAGCAGCACGGCGGCTGGTGCGTCCGGGTCCGGGCCAGGCAGGCCGCCGGCTCAAGTTTTGTTGGATCTGATGAACGAGCTTACAACTCTGATGGAAACTAAGGTCACGGCCGAAAACCAAGCAGCCCGTAACACGGAGATCGCGAGGTTGAAGACCCAAATGGCCGGAGTCCAACAGGAAATCAATGCATTGAAGGCTCAGATGGATGCTGAGTCGGAGCGCCTTAGGGCGGATGCTTTTCGCCTTGAGTTAGAGCAGCAGACCGCAGCGGCGGTTCACCAGATGAGGCATCAATCCCGTTTGTCGGATCAATATGAAGCCAGAAATCTTTTCAACACGCCAGGGACAGGACGGAATGCACCTCTGACCGTAACCTGGACAACAGAAGTACCTGGTAGCAGGGCGGCGGTTCAGCATCGGCAGCCAGACCCGCCCCGCAGGAACCAGACCCCGCCACAGTCTTTTCCAACACCGTCGGGTCATTATTCTAACCCGGCGGAGAACATGGTGGCAGCGGCAACCAGACTCGGTACAATACCCATCCCTGATGGGACGCCTTTCGCAGAGGAGGTGCGGAACGCCATTGGATACCTGCAGATGGCGGTGGCCCAGCAGGAGAAGTATACTTACAGCCGGAGTCGTGTGCACTCAACCCCCATCTCGAGCCGCAGCTACAGCCGGCGTTTAGAGTCGCCGGCGGTCTCTAGCAGTGAGCGACATCGAAACCCGCCACAAGATAATCAGCTGGCTCTTGATGCTCAGGCGTTGGTGGATCGGGCACGAGCACAACGAGAGGCGGCAGCATTGGCAGCTGCGGCGGCTTATCAAGAACCCACAGTCGCACCTTCCATTTCGGTAGGAGCCGGAGTAACCTCCAGAGCTGTGGGAGTGCCGTGCTTATCGCCGGCTTTGCGAAATGAGCGTCTGCCGAAGGATTTCAAGGGTCCTCGCAAGGTACCCAACTATACCGCTGATTTGCCTCCAGAGGCTTGGATCGAAAGTTATGAACTAGCTATGGAGATGTTAGACATCAGTGATGTAGTATGTGCTAAATATTTCATCATGATGCTGGAAGGGCCGGCTCGCACGTGGTTGAAGGGTTTGCCACCCAATACCATTAATTCCTGGGCCGAGTTAAAAGCGAAGTTCATCAAGAATTTCCAGGGAACGTGCAAGCAGCCCATGACAATTGTGGATTTGGATCATTGCATGCAGAGGGAGGACGAGTCGGCTCATCATTGGGTCCGGCGGGTCTCAACCATCATACACTCTTCTGATAACATTACGGCGGCTCAAGCGGTCCTTATTCTGGAGAAGAATTGCCACTTTGTGCCCCTAAAGCAGAAGGTTGGCCGGCTCAAACGTAGATGCCAGGATATGGGGGAACTCATGGCGGCTCTCACCAAGTATGCAGACTCTGATAACACGAAGGACCCTGGTTCCGATGATGAGAAATCGGCCAAGGGTAAGAAGAATAACAATGGCAAGAGTCAACAGCAGAATGGGGGAGGAAACAATAATGGTAACGGCGGGAAGCGGAAGCACCAGGACGGCGGGTCAGATTTGGTGGCCAACACCAGTGCTAGGAATAACCGTGGCAAGGGCAGCGGCAAGCCGCCTTTCGGTAAACGCAAGCCTGTTGACATGGAGGCGATGTTGAGCGTTCCTTGCCCGAAGCATAGCCTTCCTGATCATCCGTCCACTCATGCTTGGAGGGATTGTTGGATCATGCGCGAGTATCGAAACTACATCGTTAACCAGCATCAAGGCGGCGGCGGCGGACCATCCGGCGGGTCAGGATCCGGCCCTTCCGGGTCTGGCTTTGGTCCAGGCGGCTCAGGCTCTGGCCATCAGGGCCAAGGAAACCATGGAGGTAATAATCAACAGTCTGGCGGTGGAGGTCAGCAACAAAATAACCAGTCCAGGCATCAGAGTAATCCCAAACAGCTTAATGGAGGGCAGTACCATGTTTTTACAACTAGCCTCGATAAGCGAGATCGGAAGGTGCGCAAGCGGGCGGTTAATGCAGTCATGCCGGCTCTCCCGCAATATTTGAAGTGGTCTGAGTATGACATAACTTGGAGCAGGGAGGATCACCCGCCGCGCGTTGATAACCCGGGGCAGTTGGCTTTGGTAGTCGCCCCCCAAGTGGGAGGATATGTGTTCACCAAGGTACTTATGGATGGTGGCAGCAGCATCAACATCCTGTATTATGACACTTTCCGCCGGATGAATTTGCTTGACAAGGATCTTTAACCCTCTTCAACAGTTTTTCATGGCGTGGTGCCCGAAAAGTTGGCTTATCCAGTGGGAAAGATTTCCTTGGAGGTAGCTTTTGGTGATGAATTCAACTACATGGTGGAATCTTTATGGTTCGAAGTGGTCAAGATCAAGAGCCCGTACCACGCTCTGTTTGGACGGCCGGCTTACGCCAAGTTCATGGCTAGGCCTTGCTATGTTTACTTACAGCTCAAGATGCCCGGGTTAAAAGGGATGATTACTGTGCATGGTGATCGGAAGACGGCTCTTGAGTGTGAGGAAGGAGATGCAGCATATGCAGAGTCGAGTTGTGCTGAGGCGGAATTAAAGTTTTATAAGGAAAATGTTGACCCGGCAGATATGACCCCGCTAAAGAAGCCTAACACAGAATCTGAGCCGCCCCTCAAGTTTGTGGAAGAAGATACCAAGCTGGTGGACTTTATGCCTGGCGACTCATCATAGCAGTTCACTATTGGGGCTAATATGGATCCCAAATAGGAAAGCGCGCTCATCGAATTCATCCGTGAGAATCGGGACATCTTTGCATGGAAGCCTTCTGACATGCCGGGTGTACCGAGAGAATTCGCTGAGCACCACCTTAATGTGGATCCTAAATTTAAGCCGGTCAAACAGTTCCTCCGTCGATTCAATGAGGAGAGGCGTAAGGCTATTGGAGAAGAGGTGGCCCGGCTCTTGGCAGCAGGGTTCATCGTTGAAGTTTTTCACCCGGAGTGGCTAGCTAACCCGGTGTTGGTACTCAAGAAGAACGGCACGTGGCGCATGTGCGTAGATTACACGGATCTTAACAAGGCGTGCCCGATTGACCCGTTTGCTCTCCCCCGTATCGATCAGATCATTGATGCAACGGCGGGTTGTGAGAGTCTATGCTTCCTGGATGCTTATTCAGGATATCATCAGATCAAGATGGCAGTCAAAGACCAAAAGAAGACGTCTTTTATTACACCTTTTGGAGCTTTCTGCTATGTGTCTATGCCCTTCGGGCTCAAGAGTGCCCAGGTGACTTACCAGCGTTGTGTGCAGAACTGTCTTCATGATCAAATTGGGCGCAATGTTCATGCTTATGTGGATGATATTGTGGTCAAGTCAAGGAAGAAGGAGACTCTGCTGGCCGATTTGAAAGAAACTTTTGACAATCTACGGGTTTACAAGATGTTGCTTAACCCGGCAAAATGTGTGTTCGGTGTACCTGCAGGCAAACTCTTGGGTTTTTTGGTCTATGAGCATGGCATTGAGGCTAACCCGGACAAGATAAAGGCCATTACTTCTTTGTCTAAGCCGGCGTGTGTTAATGATGTCCAGCGCCTGGCGGGTCGTATCACTGCACTGAGCCGGTTCATAAGCCGCCTGGGTGAGAAAGCTATTACTTTATACCAGATGATGAAGAAGACAGACGATTTCGTCTGGAGTGATGCGGCTAATGAGGCGTTTGAGGCGGTCAAAAAGCAATTGGCTGAGCCGCCTGTTCTGGCCGCTCCCGTGGAAAAGGAACCTCTGCTTTTATATGTGGCGGCTAACAACAGAGCTGTCAGTGCTGCAGTTGTGGTCGAGCGCAAGGAGGCGGGTAAGGAGTATCCGGTTCAGCGGTCGGTTTATTATGTCAGTGAAGTCTTGACGGAGTCTAAGCAAAGATATCCACATTGGCAAAAACTAGTGCTTGGGGTGTTCATGGCCAATCGCAAGCTGAAGCACTATTTTCTTGGGCACCCGATCACAGTGGTCAGCTCTGCTCCTTTGGGAGATATCATTCAAAACAGAGAAGCCACTGGAAGGATTGCTAAGTGGGCGATTGAACTTGGACCTCTCAATCTGAAGTATGTGCCCCGGGCAGCTATCAAATCTCAAGCCCTGGTGGATTTTATCAATGATTGGACAGAATGTCAAATTCCTGAGGAGAAGACGGACAATACTTATTGGACGATTCACTTTGATGGATCCAGGCAATTGGAAGGCTCGGGGGCTGGAGTTGTTTTAACTTCCCCGCGAGGTGACAAATTCTGTTATGTTTTGAGGCTAATGTTTCCTTATACTAACAATGCAACAGAATATGAGGCTTTGCTTCATGGGCTCCGTGTGGCCAAGGAGATGAATTTGAGCCGGGTCAGATGTCTTGGCGACTCAGACCTGGTGGCTCAGCAAGTCTCTGGCACGTGGGATTCTAAAGACCCGCGCATGGCGGCTTATCGTCGGGCGGTTGATGTCATTGCTGGCCACTTTAAGGGCTATCAGGTGGATCATATTGACCGATGGAAGAATGAGGCGGCTGACGCATTATCAAGGCTGGGGTCTCAGCGTAAGCCGGTGCTGCCTAATATATTCTTGGACGTGTTGCATCACCCGTCAGTCAAGTTACCATCGGAGGAGGATTTGGCTATACCTGACCCGAAAGAACAACTGGTGGCGGCTCTTCGTGCGATCCCTAACTGGACGTTGCCTTATCTGGCATACCTGACCCGCGGCGAGTTACCTCAAGACGATACTATGGCACGGCAGATCATAAGGCGGTCTAAGTCGATGACTATTGTCAATGGCGAGTTACATCGGCGCAGTGTGACTGGTGTTTTTCAGTGCTGTGTTTCTCCTGATGAGGGCCATGAGATCTTGCAAGAAATCCATTCTGGTGATTATGGTCATCATGCCGGGTCAAAATCATTGGTGGCCAAGGCTTTTCACCACGGTTTTTACTGGTTAACAGCTCATAAAGATGCAGAAGATTTGGTCAGTAAGTGTGACGGGTGTCAAAAATTTGGGCGGCGTGCCCATGTGCCAGCTCAAGAGCTACGGATGATTCCAATCACCTGGCCGTTTGCAGTTTGGGGGCTTGGGGCTTGATATGGTAGGACCTTTCAAGAGGTCTAAGGACAAGAAGACCCACCTCTTGGTGGCGGTTGACAAGTTTACTAAGTGGGTTGAGGCTGAGCCGGTCAGCAAGTGTGATGCAGCAACAGCAGTTCAGTTCGTCAAAAAACTGATCTTTCGTTTTGGCTATCCGCATAGTATCATCACTGATAATGGCACAAATCTGTCCAAGGGGGCTATGAAGGAGTTCTGTGATGAGGAGCATATCCGTCTTGATGTGTCTTCGGTAGCTCACCCGCAGTCTAATGGTCAAGATGAGCGTGCTAACCAGGAAATTTTGAGAGGTATAAAACCCCGGCTCATGGTTCCTTTGGAGCGCACGCCGGGTTGTTGGGTGGAGGAGTTGCCGTCTATTCTTTGGAGCATAAGAACCACCCCCAATAGGTCTACAGGCTATACGCCTTTCTTCATGGTTTATGGCGCAGAAGTTGTTCTCCCCAGTGATATCCGTCATGACTCGCCCAGAGTGGCGGCTTACGTAGAAACTGATAACGAGGCGGCGCGTCGGGATGCTTTGGATGCCTTGGACGAAGAGCGGGATCTTGCAACAGCTCGATCGGCGATTTATCAACAAGACCTGCGTCGCTATCATAGCCGTAGGGTCAAGACCCGGACGTTCCAAGAAGGCGACTTAGTACTCCGGCTGATTCAAGACCAGTCAGATATGCATAAGTTGTCACCTCCCTGGAAGGACCGTTTGTGATCAGCAGAAATCTCAACAATGGTTCTTATTTTCTCATGGATATACGGGAGAGTGACAAGTCTCGCACTTCTGGTGAAGAGACCAAGAGGCCATGGAATATTGCTCACCTTCGGCCATACTATACTTAAGCCGCCAGTCCGGCTCTCATCAATGTACATATTTCTGTCATTGTATACACCATCTTTTATGATATAATAAAGTTGGCATCCCCATGATTAGGGGTCTCTGCCGTTTTCTCCGCACTGAAAGTGTCATACAAAAGAGTTGATCCTTAATCAGGTCACTTGGGGGCTTCCAACCCTATGGGTTTAGCTTTCATACCCTCTTGGCCAGGCTTTATATGCCATGTTCGAGTTAAACCTGCCTGTTTGCAACTTGCTACTCCACTATGTGACCCGCCGAACTCTTGACAGTTAATCTTGATAAGAGACCCTGAACTTTCATAAGTTATTCTCGCACAAAGACCCTGAACTTGTCAAGGTTTAAACGGCAGCTTTTGTCACGAGAGAGCCAGCTTACAGTGAGCTAGGATAAACTCGTCTTGTCTACCGTAATCCCTCCGCTATGTGGCCCGTTCGTACTCTTAGCAATGTCAATCTTTTAAAGACCCTGAACTTGCTAAGGTTTAAACGACGGATTTATGTCACATGAGACCCGGTTTACAAGTTTTCAGGCTTTCCGCCTAGTTTCTTCGGAAACAAATTTTTTCATAAAAAACAAGAAGTTATCTTGTCCTGCCGCGCCTTCAAAGCCGGCTTATAGGATGAGACATACAAATTACTTGTTTTTTGCAGGTACTCTCAGGATGAGATTGTAAGTTTTGGAAAATTCTGGTTTGATATTGCTCAGGGAGTATAACCCGCCCGGCGCGTCAAAGCAGTCAAAAGATTATATATCAAAGATGAATTTGCTAAGTCGCCGGCAGCAGCTTAAAACAGTGCATCAAAAGCACATGGGCAGGCGGATAAAAGTTTTCCTACTACTATTACAAGGCTGTTCAAAATGCCCAAGAGTTGCAGACTTCAAGTTTTTTCAGCCAATTCTAACCCGGCGAATTAAACAAGGCCGGGTTACCCCCACATGATGCAAAGTTTTTTCTCTAACTCGCCGTCGGGTCATCCTGCGCCGGGTCTTCGGTCTCTTCGATCTGGAGGTTGTCCACATCCCAATTGCAGTTAGTTAAAGCTTCAAACATGGCTTCATCGTGCAGGATTGGAGATGGGTCAACATCAGGAGCGAAGAGGTGCTTACGGCGTTGAGGAATCAGGCTCTTCGCTTCAAAAGTGGGCCCTCGAACACGTTTGTTATCTTCGGTGTAAGCCGCCTGGTATACTGACAGATCAGCCTCTGCGGCCAGCCGGTTTGCCAGAACCCGGGACGCCTTATGACAGCGAGAGTAATCTTCTTGTGTAAACTGCGAGCCGTCATCCTTCAGTTGAGGGAAGCCATCCATCATCTCAACCGGGTTAAGCTCCGGGGCATAAGCCAACGACCGGCTCAAAGCAGCAATTGCGCCCTTGCGGGCGGCTGATCTCTTTAGTTCTTCCAGCTGCTTTGGGATGGTCGACATGACTTCCAGCACACCCTTTATGAGCTTTGGAACACCCCTCTCAGTCATGACAGCCCTGATGGTAATTAGAGACCCTGCATACAACTGTTCTATCAAAGAGTATAAAGCTTTGAGTTTCAGCAGGCTGTTGTCTGACAGTTGGCGGCTCCGTTCACCTACAAACATGTCAAAATTTATAAACTGCCGGAGAAGATTATTGACAAGTATTTGTATATAGTTGAAGGTTAAGGATACCTACCAAACACAACTCCAATCATACGGGTTATCTGGCCCTTCAGAGTGTTCAGCTCGTCAGTCACCGTTTTGAGCCGGCCCTCTGCGTCTTCAGCGCGCTTGGTCAGGGCGGCTTGGCTTGACTCAGCAGTCTGCTTGACACTTTTGAACCCTATTTTGATCTTCTCGAGATCTATGGAGCAGAGCCGCCACTTTTCTTCCGTCTCTACTCGGGCGTCTTGTTGCAAAGATAAGATTTTCTTCAAGTCCATCAGGTTAGACTCGGCGGCGTTCAAAGATTCCTGCACAGGGCAAGTCATGACAGAGCAAGGTTGTCAGTTTTAAGCCGCCAGTCCGACTCACACAGTCTTATATCAAAATTTGGTACAATGATTACAAGTCCCAAGCAGATTGCAAGCAATTTACTTGACACTTGGGGGCTAATGTGTCTCAATTCTTTTTTATAGAACCGGCTCATTACTTAGGTAATGACCCGGCCCTTGGGGGCTACAGTTGGCTCTTAATCTATGATTGAGTGCCGGCTCATTACTTAGGTAATGACCCGGCCCTTGGGGGCTACAGTTGGCTCTTAATCTATGATTGAGTGCTGGCTCATTATTGGTATAATGACCCGGCCCTTGGGGGCTACAGTTGGCTTTCAGTCCATGTTTCACATACTGATGACTCTTCAAAAATTGCCAAATTAATGCAAGATCCGGCTGACCTTCTGAGAGTTCAACCGGTTCTTGGGGGCTACATAAGTATATACATGAAGAGGCAAGGGAAGTAAAGTACCTCGTATTTTTTCTTCATCTTGGCGACCAAGTTGGCCTCCATATCTCGGCTGGCAAACAGACGATTCAGATAGCCGGCATGCAATTCATCGGCAGTAAGTTTATCCAAATTTGAAAGATCAGAGGGAGTCTTCTCGTCCTTGGAGGGAGCCGCCTCGTCTTCCTTGATATGCTTTGATAGCGCATGTGAAGGAGCTGGAGATTTGTAAGCCGCCCCGGTGACGATGACCTCTTCATGAGAAGCCATGTGTTCAGTTGACGGCCGGGGGCTGGGCGGCTTAGGAGCAGAATCTGGATGGGCTTCAAGAGCTTCAATGTCCATAGCAGCCGGCTCGTTCTGTGGAGGAACCTCTTCATGGGCATCTTTAGCAGCCTCAGCAGGTTCAATGTGAGATTCAGGAATATTGGGCATTGGGTTCTCCGGGTCTTGGGCATCAGGAGTTGTGGATGACCCGGCCACTTTCCTTCGTTTGGCTTGAGCCCTGCGAGCAAAGGCAATGTTGGATATGTCATGATAAGGTATGAGATATTAAACACATTTCGGGATATAGAAATGCTTACCCCGGGTTAATAATAAGAGGAGGCAGCTTTGAGGCGGTCGAATCGCCAGAAGAAGGAGGCGAGTCCTGGAAAAAGTTAGCATTGTTAAACAGTTAATAAGCTGCAACGATAGTGTACAGACAAGATAAGTTCAAGACAAGGAAGTACTTCGGTGTGCTGTTTCCGAGGGGCCGGCTCATTGGGTAAGCCGGTTAAAAGGTCTCCAGAGCCGGCGCTCCGGGTCTGACGTCTGTTATCGTCTTGCTGTTTCTTCAAAAGAAAGTTATGACTCAAGTAAGAAAAAGGACGGGAACTCTTTACCTTCCGTACAGCCCGCCGTACTCTCTTTACTGGGGAAAGATCCGAGTCAGAGGAGACAATGGTTACCTCGGCAACGTCGGCATGGCTGGTTTCAGCTTCTTCCTGTAAGCAATCTCTGCCAATGAGTTGCATAAAGAGAAGACCAAGGGAGTCAAGTTCTACCTCTGAGTTGTCTAAATCAAATAACTCTTCCGCTGACTGTTTCCTCTTGCGGGTTGGCGCCTTAGTTTTCGATGCCTTGGGGACTTTGTTTTTCTTCTTGAGAGTAGGGGGCAACAATTTCTTCCAGAATGAAGAGCCGGCCTACAAAGGACAAAGCATATTGGCAGAAAAGGTTTAATAAAGTATGGAGTTAAAAGAATGGATGAGGGTTAGGATGAAAAGACTTACATCCGGAGCCGGGTTAAGTGCAGAGAAGGGACTTAAGCTAGTCTTGCTGCAAGCGGCTAATGATTGCCTCAGCAGAGACTTGACGATAGTGTTAAGATCCTAGTCCTTCAAAGGGGTCCGGGTGAAGCGTTGAGGGTCGTCCACTTTACCAGTGTACTGGCACATTAAAGTGCCACGGCGGCTTAGCGGCAGAATCCTCCGGGAGACCCAACAGCGGGTCAGATCAACACCAGTCAATCCGTTGGCTAACAGAGCCATGACTTTTGAGAAGGTAGAGGCATATTGAGCACGTCCGGCGGCTGACATCTGGTCTGGAAGCTCTGTATCTGTGCTAAGCCGGTAGGAACAGTAACCCGGTAGTGGGTTTTCCCCCTCTGGTGAAGTGTCTTGGCAGTAGAACCAAGTCTTGTTCCATTCTTTGGGGTGACTCGGCAGGGTTGCTGCTGGGAAGAGTACATCCCTCCGCCTCTGAAGAGTAACACCCCCAGCTCGAGGCTTAACCCATCCGCCATTTCTATTTGGCGGTTGATGTAGAAATATTCTTTAAAGAGGTTGACGGACGGCTCCTCCTGAAGGTAGGCTTCACAGAAGGTTTGAAATTGGCACATGTTGGTGACAGAATTCGGTCCAATGTCTTGGGGGTGCAGCTTGAACGCGTGTAAGACATCCCGGAAAAACTTTGACCCGGGCGGGGAAAAGCCCCGAAGAAGATGGTCTGTGAATATAATGACCTCCCCATCTTTGGGTTTAGGGGTGGTCTCACTGCCTGGAACCCTCCAGTGGATAACGTCCTGAGCCGGCAGAACTCCCATGGTGACAAATTCTTTGAGTGACTCTTCGGTCACTCCAGACTTTACCCAGTTGCAGGTGGACGGGGTTTTAGACATGGTTGGCGGCTTAGGAAGCTGCGGGAAGACATGAATATTCGGCGGATTAAAAATATATTCTGACTAAGGTCATTATAACTGGAAATGGTGACAGCGTTTGGCAGGTCAATATAAAATTATGAGCCGCCGAAGCTACTTGCGATAAGACAGAGTGAGCCGGCAGCTTTACGGCGGGTCAAGTTTATCAACGCAGATTGAAAAATTGCTAAGTGTTGAGAAACCGATTCTGCAACTACGGCTATGGATTCAAGATCTACGGGCGAGGGAAAAGAAAAAATATTCTAGCCCTAAAAGGACCAGGGGAAGAACGGACGGCCTTTGCGCAGATTAAAACGAGCTGCACATCTACAATGAGTGCGGCGTGATTATAAAGCGGGCGGCCACGTGATTTGGGCAGTATTATGAGGCCCTAAAAAGGTGTTTTCTTTATCCAAATCTGTGAAGGACATTCCGATGAACGGAGATGAACACTGAAGAAACCCGACGAACTCGGGGGAGATCCAAAGGATTATTGTGGATCTAACAAGGAGTAGGATTGAAACCTGGAGGATGCGGCCGGATGCGGCGATGTTCTGGACGCGTTCAGGTTGATGCAGCAGCCTGAGTTGATGAAGACGGTGAAAATTGAACGGCGCGACGAGCTTCGGCGGTGCGGCAAGCTTCGCTGGTCCAGAGGAAGAAGAAGGAGATGGCGGCGGGGAAGAATGGAAGTGATAACCCCCCATGCTTATTTATAAGGTTATAATAGCCTCACGAATGGTCTGGTGCGGGAATCGAGGGAGCACGATGATGATTAAACTAAGAAGACGCCTCGATTTTTGGGCTGGTCATATTAATGACAAAAGATCCGTTCTGACGTCAGAGGAATCTTTTTTTGATTTTTCTGATGACGTCACGACGGGTCATGAAAGCTTGTCAGAAGCAACGGTCACCCATTCTCGGTGGGTCATGAAGATTATCAGAGAAGGCAAGACTCGCCAACCAGAAGATTTGGAGATTGACATGAACCAGTTCAAATCAATCTGGGGCCTAATGTTGGGGATATAACCCCGTGATGAGACCCGCCCAGGAGGGGCCGGGTCATACGGTTGGCGGCTTACGACAAGATTAGGAGCCAGAAGACAAGATGTAACCCGGTGGGCTTGAGCCGCCGGTGGCGGCTTGTTAGACAAGGCATGTGTAATTAGAAGTGAGGTCAGTTATCAAGTATAACCCGACCCGGACTCTTGTAAGCCCAGGGCCTTGACCTGTGTATATAAAGGCGGGTTACCTGGGCGGCTTAGACCACGAAACAACTCATCGATATCTAGGTCAAGCGAACTCGCTCCCTTGTAATTGATACCCAATCAATACAACACAAAGTAGGACGTAGGCTTTTACCTCTTTCTAAGGGGCCGAACCTGGGTAACCCTTGTCTCTCGATTCCGATCAACCCCTTCGAGCTCACCTTAGCGATGGCCTCGAACCTAAGTCCTTTCACGGGGACATCTGCCGTGACAAAACCACGACAAAACCCGACAGTCTCACAGGCGCCTCAACCGTCGGCACGGTGTGACCGCCACGTGGCGCCGCTTCGGATAAGCCGGTCGGCGTCCCCGAGCCCTTGCACATCCTCCAACTCCCTCCACCCCGCCGCCGCCCGAGCCCATCCACCTCCTCTCGCACTTCCCTCACTGTCAAGATGGTCCGGCGCCTCATCACCACCTACGCGCAGCTCACTCCGGAGCGGCGCCTGCAAATCGAGGCGGAGATGCAGGCATGCCGCACCGCCCACATTGTCGCGGGTCTCCCTCCGGATTCGCCGGAGACGGAGGAGGAGGAGCAGCAAGAGGAGGAGGATCAGGAGGAGGAGCATCAGCCGACGGCCATGGAGGAGGACGACCCGGAGGAGGAGTTCGTCGTCGACCAGCCGGAGGAGATGGCGGAGCAGCAGGCCATCTTGGATTCCATCTGGGATGAGGCCGAGGTGGAGGCCAACCGCCGGCTCATCCGGCAGAGGCAGGCGGAGGCCGACGCCCTCTTCGACGAGCTGGAGGCGAAGATAGATGCAGAGGAGGCGGCAGCGGAGCAGCCGCAGGCGCCGGAGGGGGCGGAGCTGCGACAGGCGGCCATTTATCCACCGGAGGGCACGGAGATCATCGACATCTCCGACAAAGAGTAGATATGTTCTACTATGTAGTACGTAGGTTTTACATCATGCATGCTTTTGTATGGATTTACCCTTTCTAATATGAGATGTCCGGTTGTGTAATGAAGTTCTCAATCTAATATGAGCCATGTTGATGTTGAAAAAGAAGAAGAAAAAGAAACTATTTTTTTGCATGATGAAACTAATTTGGTAGCCCATTTTTTACTTGTTGGTGGCCATATTGCATGAAACAACCATATTGCATGAAACAAAACAGTTACAATCAAATCAATAAAGAAAAAAACGGTGCAATCAAATCAATAAAGAAAAAAATGGTGCAATCAAATCAATAAAGAAAAAAGGGTGCAATCAAATCAATAAAGAAAAAAACAGAACCAGCGCGTGCACCATTTTATAGGCCTCTTTTATCCTTGTGGGCCTTCGACAGTTCAACGCCTTGCGAAGGCCTAACAAGGACTTGGTTTCATTTTGGGACAAACGAATGGGCGAGCAGAACCAACCTCTCGCGGATCGCCCAACGGTCCAACGACGCGGAGCCGTCCATGTGATCCAACGGCGCGGAGTCTGCACGCAGCCCGCCCTCTGAATTCCTTCTAGAAGACCATATCTGAGGGCTGTCGCTTGGCGCTAGGGTATGATCAGACGGCTGCAGTTCGACGCTAGGGTTTGGAGAGATGCTGCGGGGTTTTGAGCCGATCAGCGGGGTTATCTTAGGTTTGACCAACTTTCAAATGACCTTCACTAATTAAAAAAATCAAAAAAAATTAGAAAACCTTCGCGGTTCGTTGTTCTATAAGACATAGTTACCATAAAAATATAAAATTGGTTTAGGGGCATTTTTATGAAAAATATTTTTTTGAGGTAAGCTACCATTTCCAAGTTCAAATGAGCTGAACAAATTCAAAAAAATCAAAAAAATGGAAGACCCGCGCACAATGCCGTTGTATGTGACATGGTTATGACAAAAATAATAATAATCTTGGTTTATGAACATTTTCATGAAAACTCCTTCACACAAATGAGCTATCACGTAAGAGATTGTATAGAGTCCGAGAAGAGAGTGATAGTGGGTTTAGGTTTATGAAAATTAAGAAAATCAAAAAAATCACCAAAGAATCATTTTAGTGTGAATAAGAAGGATCTGAACTTATTTTTTTATTATTGAAATTTTAAACTGTTTTTATAATGATTTCTATTAGAAATGGTCTGTTTACCCTAACTTTCGGAGCTCATCAACATAGGCTAACATGATCATTTGTTTGTATTTTTGTTTTATTTGTTATTAGATCATTGCAACCTAGGCTAACATGATCATTGCAACATCACAGAGCAATAGATTTCAAATGTTGTTTATAATTCAAAGGTCAGTCCAAATTCAAATTCAAACATCACATCACATTCAAACATCATATCAAATCACATCAACATGCATTAACTTTAATTATACATTAATGATGACCACAGAGGCCGGCGATAGTTCACAAGTCTGCCAGGCATTAACTAAAAACATTAAAATTAAAATAAAAACGAGGAGGCACACTGCCCTAGGCGTCCTCGTCGTCGTCGGGGCCGGTGAGGTCGACGAGGGTCGGTGCCGGGCCAGCCCAGGGGAACGCCGTCTCCCAGGCGGTGGCGACGTCGTCCGGCGATGGCTGCATCGCCGCTGCCTGGGCTTCGGCACGACGCTCCTCCTCCTCTGCCTCGGCGTCCTTCTCCAACTCCTCGAACCACTGACCCTCGCGACGCTCCGCCCCAAATATTGATTCTAAAATCCGAGGCCTCCCCAAATATGTACATCACATCCTTCACAAACGTTAGACCCAAGTATGTTAGTCAGATGAAGAGCACTACGTCACCGGCGTAGATCCAAAGCCTTTGAAGCGGAGAGCATCCGGGCATCGGGCTAAGCACTCCTGTTTGCTGTGCACGAATGATTAAAGCCGACAATGCATCCATCACTATCACAAATAGAGGGGGCAAAACTGGGTCTCCTTGTCTCAGGCCACACGCATGCTTGATCTTCGCTCCCACACTGACATTGACGAGCACTCGTGAGCTAGCATAGCAGTGTGGCAATGAGCGCTCTCCATTTCCCAGAAAATCCTTTCGCTTGGAGCACTTCAAAGAGGAAAGGCCAGGATAGTGAATCAAATGCACGCGAATTATCCATCTTCACCAGAACACCTTTCGCTTTCCTTGTGCAAATTTCTCGCCACATGGCGCACTAACATGGCATTGTCACGTATGTTTTGACCTTTGATGAATGCAGATTGGTTCATGTGCACCCGCTCTCCCATGCACCCGCTCACTTTGTAAGACAATAATTTAGCACAAATATTTGGTATCCTATGCAGCAAACTGATGGGCCCGAGGTCATCTATCTCTGAAGCATCTTTTTTTTGGGGAATCGGCGTGATCAATGCCTTATCCAGTCTGCCAAAACCTCTCCAGTTGTCTAGCAGAAACTTGTGGGTCGCTGCAATCATGTCCCTCTTGATTATGGCCCAAGCTTTGTGAAAGAAAAGACCAATGAATCCATCTGGCCCAGGCGCCCTCTCAGCCGGCATAGCTTTGATCACATCCCAAATTTCCTCTTCTAAAATAGGGCGTCCTGATTCGTGAAATCAATGGCTTCCATGTTCAGATATTGTAGATCAGCGTGAAGTCTCTCACCCGCGCTCTTCCCAGCAACTCCTCCTAGGCCTAATGGAAGTCCATCTCTTTCCCCAACTGGTCCATGATGATCCGACCCTGATACAAGATCGCTGAAATGTAGTTCTTGGCCTTTCTTACCATTCGCAAACAGTTGGAAATTTTTTGGGTTCGCATCATCCTCTTTCAACCATTTGATACATGAGCGTTGCCTCGCAATCGTTCGTTCCAGAGAGGCCAAGCCAAGTAGAGTCTTTTTAGAATGGATCGTAGCCATATCTCCTCCACCGGAAGATCCCTCTACTCCATAGCCCTGTCAAAAAGCATAATCACCAGCCTCGCGGCTGAGCATCAATATCTTTAGGCGCAAAGTACTCTCTCTATGCTTGAAAAATAAGGCGTATACATTTTGTGTAAAGTCATAGTATGCCATATGATTTGGAGAGTGGACTTTCAGAACTCACATGATTTGTGCTATCTGATCATAATGATTTATTTTGGGTTTTGTGCGCTGTCCATTTTTCTGTGCTAGAGTAAGTATAATAAGATGATGTAAACATGCTATAAGAATTTAAATATTATGTTTTTACTGAGTTGCTAGAAAGAGAAGAGGAGATAGAAGAGAAGGGGCTTGCATTGATTAGCACGGTGGACATTCTGGCGTGCGAGCTTGGACATGCATTCATTGAGGATAAGGGGGCAGCCATTGACCCGATCATCCAATCGATGTTATTGACGGTAAAAGTTATACAAGTGAGTAGTAAAAACACTATCAGTGAAGTAGTTGTAAATTTTAAATTTACAAACCACATGTTTCTGTTGTACTGGACTCCTTTCGTTACATAACATAAGGGCGTTTTTGACACCTCATATTACAGGTCGGGAGCCGTTCGGTTGGGCTGCACAGTGCAGCAACACAGACTGAACAAAGGGGGAGAAAAATCAACTGACCCAAAAAACATTTTCAGACAACTGACAACTAGCCTACGCGCAAAGAAGTTCAAGTGAAAAATGACAAAATTGGCCCTTTGGCCAAAGTTCAGCACAAAATGAACCCATTTTGAAAATATTTCACAAAATGGCCCTTCCTGCATGACGCCCGCACCCGGGGCGCCATGCTAAATTGTATAACGCCTTGGTCAAGGGCGCCATACTGGTCAGCGGCCACTTGCCACGTTGGCAGTGCGTGCTCCCATGGCGCCCCAGGCCAGGGCGTCGTGCTCAACAGCATAACGCCCCAGCCCAGGGTGCCATGCCCCTTCGCTGAACAAAACGGCCTGCCCGACCGAATCATTACAGAGAGGCTGGCTGGCCAGAGGGCTCTCTGTTCTTCTTCCTCTCGCCCAGCCCGTCGCCCCTCTCTTCCCCCCTTCAGATTCGTGGCTACATTCAACAGATCGAAGGGGAAAAACAGTGGATCTTGTTCCCCTCTTCATCCTCAAGGTATTCCCCCAACTTTCTCCTATTTTTATTGGTTGATTTTTTTGCATTAACCCCATGTGTAGAAACCCTAGTTCATCTCTTTTTTCAAAATTTGTTGATATTTGCACTTGTTTTAGAAAGGCATGGGTAGGGATTTGTATGGTATGATTAGGATTTGGTATTTATAATAGGTTTTTTTAGACTCTTTGTAGTACATTTGACATAGGGAAGAATTAGGTTGTTTGTAAATGTGTGTATGCATGTTCACTTGTATGGATGATTTGTCTTAGATGTATATTTGCACTTGTATGTATCCATTTGTTGTATGGATATGGATATTTGCACATGTATGTATTTTCTTTTTGCACTACTCCGGATATTTACAAATGACAATGAGGCTTACGATATACATTGTAATTTTGTAGGATGGCTTCTCTTATCCATCCATCGTACGATCTATTTCATCGTGGACGGTTCATGCCAGATGAAAGAAGGGTTTTCGATCAACTTCACTTGAGGTCCGGTGCGGTTCATGACAAGATGAAATATGACGAGCTGTACACGGAGTATATCTGGAAGACCGGGCTTCTCCCATTTATCTCACTCGTGTCTCGTTCGATGCCTAAGATGAACCCCTGTGCGATCACGGCACTCGTTGACCGATGGCGTCCTGAGACACATACTTTCCACTTCTTTGCTGGAGAGATGACGGTGACTTTGCAGGATGTTACAATGATCACTGGACTTCCTATCAAAGGACAGCCTATTTGTTTTAGCACAGATTCTGAGGGATGGCGTGAGACTATGGTGGAACTCATCGGTAGGGAGCCGGGGGTGCAAGGGAAGTCCGCCGGTGCTACTTATCATTGGATTGCTCAGAACTTTAGCAAGTGCCCGGATGATGCTGATGAGGAAGTGGTGCAACAATATTGCAGGGCATACTTGTGGTATGTAGTCAGCCGGACTCTTTTCTCCGATGGCACTAGTGTGAACGCTTCCTTTATGTGGTTAAAGTTGTTTGCTGGGTGGGAACATGGACTCAGTTGGGGTACCGCGGCACTAGCTTATTTGTATCGGCAGGTAACTAGTTTTGCATAGTATCATCACAATGTAGATAATTTATCTAGTTTGTATTGACATATTTTCTGTATGTGTTTAGTTGGACGAGGCTTGCCGTAGGGGCATGGATCCAAAGAACACTGCCAAGGCAAAGGAAGCCAATATCGGTGGTCCCATGCTTCTCTTGTCGATTTGGAGTTGGGAACGCTTGCCAGTTGGGTGGCCAACGCCTGCGGGTGTTGGTTATGAGGAATGGGATGATCACAATGACTCGGACAGGATGCCTACATGGGCGTATAAGTGGGACAAAGTTGAAGGTTTTGTCGGCAGTTCAAAAATCATGTATTTGCACTATTGCAACGAGCTCGACATCATGACCCCGGAGCAGGTTAGTTTGTTGACTTCGTTGCCCCTTAGGTTTTCAAAAAATCATACTAAGCATCTATTTTATTATTTCACGCTATAGGTGACCTGGGAGCCGTATGGAACGGCGGGCAATATTGGCAGAAGTCTCACTTTCAGATTGAACCGAAAGTGTGTAGCAGAAGCACACCTATGGCGGATGCATTGCCCATTGATTTGTTACTATGCTGTCGAGTTTCATCAGCCACAACGGGTTATGACACAATTCGGCTTATATCAGGAGACCCCGCCAAAGTACAAGGACACTTCGATACATTTGCATAGGTAAGTGCTTAATACCACTTGAACTACTCTTTTTATTGTTTCACGCTAGTAACCAAAATGAATTTGAATATGCAGTCTCGACAAGATGAAGCAGAAGAGTATAAAGAAGTGGAATCGTGAGCATGACATGTATATCCAGGAGTTCAAGCACAAGATCAATAAGATTGAGCTCTCATTGCGTGAACCTACTTCTAAGCCTCCCCCGCGGTCTTTCGATACGGAGGCATTCAACCACTATCTCGTGTGGTTTCGCTCCGTTACTCGTACTCAAATAAACCCGCTGGCATTTGATTCAGAAGACATATTGCATGAACCCAATCCGGGTTTCGACCGGATTGCCAATATGGAGTACAACAAACTTATAAGAGATGGCAGACGGTATGAATCGGCACCTGTTGTCCGCTTTGTGGTAAGTTACCATTTTCTCTAGTTGCAAGCATAACAAACTTTCAACCGAAAATGATTTATATTGTCGTTTTCACCATGCTCATCAACTTGGTAAATCAATTCTATGGTATCAAAGGACGGGATTTTGTGTGAATCTGCCTTCCTTGCTTGGTATTCCATCCAATCATCAACCTTTGGTGGATACATGCACATCTTTTTCGCCTTGTTTTTTCCGGATATCAACTTGGCAGTTTCCTCACTATACTTTTGAAAATAGGCATTCAACTTCTGGAATGTATACTCTGCTATTGCTGTCACCGGCAATGCACGGATACCCTTTAGCACCATGTTGAAACATTCAGCCATGTTGTTTGTCATGTCACCGTACCTCACTCCGTCGTTGTCGAAAGCCAGTGCCCACTTTTCTTTATCGGCAAGGTTCCTATTTAGGAAATCTTTGCCACCTTTATTTGCTTTGGCATACACCATGTCCCACAATTTCTCGAAATTTCCAATGGTGAATGCGAGACAACAATCATGGAGAAGGTCAGATAATTCTTTGTCTCCACATGCTCGATAAAAGTTAGACACAAAATGCCTCATGCACCACCTATGATGCACGCGACGATGTCCTGGAATGTCAATCTTCACTGCATTGAGTATCCCTGAATGGCGGTCCGAGATGATGCAAACCTCTCTTTGAGGTCCAATTACCTTGGTCCTCACCAGATTAAGAAACCACTCCCAGTTGTCATTGTTCTCCGCCGACACCAAAGCGAAGGCCAATGGAACCAATTTATCACCACCATCATTAGCAACAGCAATCAACAATGTGCCTTTGAACTGGCCAGTCAGAAATGTGCCATCCACGGCCATAACCGGCCTACAATGCTTGAAGGCCCTAATGCATGGGTCAAAAGTCCAGAATGCACGTCCAAATATTCGAACGGTTGCACAATTGTATATCCTTGTTCTCACACCATCTGGTTCCACCACATAGTACATGCCCGGATTTTCTGCCGCCATCGCTTTCAACACCATCGCGAGGCGGTTGTATGATTCTTCCCAACCACCATACAAAATCTCAAAGGCGGCTTGCTTGGCCTTCCATGCCTTCCCATACTTCACCGTGTACCCAAAGACCTCCTTCACCATCTCCATCAGCGCCCTAATGGGATATGTCGGGAGTATCTTTATGGACTGTGAAAATCGATATGCAATGAATTTGGAGGTCAATTGGCGGTGATCATCCTTTACATCAGCATCATCAATATCCTTGCCACTACATCGGTGGTGAAACACAGAACTTGTAATCTTCCATTGCGGCCCGCCTTTGACACATCTTGCACGGATAATCCAAGGGCAACTATTCTTGTGTTCCTCACATTTGACCACATAACGCAATTTGGAGTTTGACTTCTCCACAAAGAATGGTCGATGAAACTTAACCGCGTAGTCCTTGACCCATATTTGAAGTTCTACCAAGCTATCAAAGATTGTTCCTTCACTAACACCATACACTCTTGCCTTCTTATCTCGCTTTGAAGTTAACCTTGGTGGAAGAATTTTACTTGTGCCACCATCAACAATCGCCTTATCGGCTAGGCTTAGATCACGGAACAATGATGTATTGTGACCCCGGCCTATTACCTTCTTGAAAGCATTGGCTTCTTTAGCCGTCAAACCATCCTCGTCTATTTCTTCATCCGGGCCTTCGTCCTCCGAGTCCACCGCATAGGACCTATTGTATGGAATGTCATGGTCCATGTCCTCTTCCATGCAATTTGCCTCCACATCGCCCACATAATGGTCATGAAGATAAGCCTCCGATTCATCACCCTCAAACTCATCACCATCCATATGCAAGTCTTCATTATCAAGTTGGTCATTCCCGACGGGGCTCAAAGGTTGGGTCATTGGAGGTTGGCTCATTGTTGTGTCATGCACATCCGGATTGACATGTGTTGAATCTCGAACCGGGCTTCTAACATCACATGAAGATGCACATCGATTCAAATCAATGTGCAACCGAGCACGAACAACCTTTGTGGCAAATAACTCAAATGATTTATCTTGTGAGGCCAACACACTCTCCTTATATGCTTCCCAATGAAACTCGGAGTCAAGAGGCATTATCTTCCAACGAATGTGTTGCCCATACCCAACATTATACCTTCCGATTAAGTCTACTCCATCACTCTCTTCCATCCAATTCAACCTTCTTCGAAGCTCAACCACAACCTCATCAAGGCTAGGACTTGTGGGAAACACCATCACTACCGGGTTCTTCTTCGGGTCACCATACTCTGGGCCTCCCTTCTCAAAGGAGACAAAGTCCACATGATGCACATTCACGATCCTCGCCATCTACAATCATAAACACCTGAATGCATCAATGAAAATTGCAAATTTGGATGACCTAGGGTTTCCCCAAATGGCCACAATGCGGAGATTTCAACCAACAAAAAGAGGAGGAATGAGGGAGAATACCTTTAGGGGTTGAAGGGGAGGATAAATCACCGATTTTGAGCTCCGATCGGAGAAATTTTGTTGCCATTGGGGAGGGTCATGAGTGGGGCGCCGGGGTGGAGAAAGGGGGGAAAATGAGAGGGTTATGGAGGGAAACAGAGGAGCAGCCCGTTTTGTTCAGCGAAGGGGCATGGCGCCCTGGCCTGGGGCGTTATGTTGTTGATCATGGCGCCCTGGCCTGGGGCGCCATGGGAGCACGCACTGCCAACGTGGCAAGTGGCCGCTGACCATTATGGCACCCTTGACCAAGGCGTTATGCAATTTAGCATGGCGCCCCGGGTGCGGGCGTTATGCAGGAAGGGCCATTTTGTGAAATATTTTCAAAATGGGTTCATTTTGTGCTGAACTTTGGCCAAAGGGCCAATTTTGTCATTTTTCACGAAGTTCAAAGAAGTTGCGGTGGCGCTGCTTCCCCTTTGCCCCCGTAGCGCCGGCCATGCTCACAGTGACTCTCCTAGACGCGCAACTCGCTCGGTGCTCCTCCGCGCGCCATCTCCTCCAGATTCACGGCCAGTTCATCGCCTCCGGCCTCCTCGCCGATGCCTTCGCCGCCAGCCGCCTCCTCCTCTTCACCTCCGCTACCCGCCTCCTCCCGCTCCCCATCCACCATTCGTTCCGCCTCCTCCAACTCGTCCGCTGCCCCAACGCCTTCTCCTGCAACACGCTCCTCAAGGCGGCCCTGCTCGCCGGGACGCCGCACCTCTGCCTACCACTCTACACCTCCCTGCCAGCGTCCCCCGATGCCTACACCCACCCCATCCTCGCCGCCGCCTGCGCCGCCAGGAGGGACGTGAACGAAGGTAGGCAGGTGCAGTCGCACGCTATCAGGCACGGGTTCGGTGATGATTTGTACCTCAGGAACGCCCTGATGCATATGTACTCTGTTTGCGGCTGCCTCTGGGACGCACGCAGGGTGTTCGACGCAGGTCCCGTGTGGGACGCTGTTTCGTGGAACACCATCCTGGCTGCGTACGTGCATGCAGGGGATGTTGATCAGGCGGTTGGGGTGTTCGCACGGATGCGAAAGCGGAATGCTATAGCGGTGAGCTCCATGGTGTCATTGTTTGGGAGGAGGGGCATGGTGGAAGAGGCAAGAGGGGTGTTTGACGAGGCTGAGTGCAGGGATATTTTCACGTGGACTGCCATGATTTCTTGCTTTGAGCGAAACAACATGTTTGCGGAGGCGTTGCACATGTTCTCATGCATGCGTCGAGAGATGTGGCCTGTGGATGAGGCGCTGATGGTCAGTGTGGTGGCCGCTTGTGCACAGTCGGAGGTGATTCGAAATGGGGAACTGTGCCATGGACTGGTCATCAGGGCTGGCCTTTGTTCGCTGCTAAATATTCAGAATGTGCTGATCCACATGTACTCATGTTGCCTGGATGTTGTTGCAGCACGGAGGTTGTTTGACAGCGGTGACTGCTTGGACCAGTTCTCCTGGAACTCGATGATAGCAGGCTATCTAAAGAATGGTCATGTCGAAAATGCAATGACATTGTTCAGTGCAATGCCTGACAAGGACAATGTTTCTTGGAGTACAATGATTTCTGGTTGTGTGCAGAATAACCAATCGTCAGATGCGCTTACTGTCTTTGATAACATGCGAGCCCAGGGAGTCAGGCCGGATGAGGTTACTATTGTTAGTGTTATATCTGCATGCACTAATCTGTCTGCTCTGGAGAAAGGAAAGTCAGTGCATGATTACTTAAGGCAAAATAAATGTCACATCACTCTTGTACTTGGGACTAGCCTCATTGACATGTACATGAAGTGTGGATACTTGGAAGCTGCAATGGATGTCTTCAACATAATGGAAGAAAAAGGAGCACCTTGCTGGAATGCTGTCATTGTGGGGTTGGCCATGAACGGCCTTGTGACGAAATCCCTTGAGATGTTCTCAGAGATGGAAGCATCTGGCATTGCCATCCCGAATGAGATAACTTTCACCGGAGTTTTGAGTGCTTGCAGACATGCTGGCCTAGTTGAGGAGGGCCGCCACTTCTTCAAGTTGATGCAACACAAGTACCGAATTGTGCCAAACATCAGACACTATGGATGCATGGTTGATCTTCTTGGACGTGCTGGATATGTCAAGGAGGCTGAGGATCTGATTGAGAGCATGCCCATGTTACCTGATGTTCCAGCATGGGGTGCATTGCTTGGTGCCTGCTGGAAGCATGGTGAAAATGAGGTTGGAGAAAGGGTGGGCAGGAAGCTTGTCGATCTGGATCCTCGCCATGACGGATTTCACACTATGTTATCTAACATATATGCTAAAGAGGGGATGTGGCAATCAGTAAATGACCTAAGGGACTCCATGAAGCAACGACATGTTCCAAAAGTTTCAGGATATAGTGTCGTTGAAATGTCTCATTCTTGAGATTCTACCAGTTTTGAAAGATCAAATTCTAGCCGTTGATCACACCCCAAATGAAGATCTTTAGATTGGTCCAAGTAGAAGCCTTACAAGGTCATGAGTGGATCTTTACTTATCTGTGTTTTGTGTTTCTAACTTTCTATCATCGTGTGTATTTTGATAAGCCTGTTGTTCACTTCATATTTCCTCTATCTATGCTTGCAGATTCAAATAAAATATTCACATGGCATCAGCGACCAAATTATTGATCTTTTGAACTTTTACCAGAGGTCAGGCAGAGGTTCCTTTCTTTCCTTGTTTCTTTCCATTATAACCCATCCATCTCGAATACTGAACAAGGAACAACACAGACTATGGTCAGGGTTTCCTTTTTTTTAATTAGTCGTTAACCATGGTGCAAGCGAATGAATATCTTTCTCAAATGTCAAATGCAATACTAAACTGACCATGGTAAGTATAAAAAGAAGATATAACTGGGATCATGATGATGGAAAAAGAAAGAGCAAGGGTAAAATAACTACGGGGTGGAAAGGTGATACAGAAAAAAGGCTTGTAATTCTTTTATCGTCTGAACAACATGTATAAGAAATGCTCAGAGAAAGATTTGTGGGTATTTTTTTCTTCATAAAAAGGCTATATCTAGGCTAATTCCTTTTCAAGCTACAAATGTTCATTAGGAAAATATGTTTTCTTCACCATCTTCAAAATTGTTACGAAAATGTGATACCATACTGAACATATTGTATTGTGTTACACGAATACAATTCCATTTGGTACCAAGAAATATTTGATTAGGAAGGGAGGTATAATAAAAGGTTTTGGGTATGCAGGTTCTAGTGGTTCTAGTTGAGGTTTACTAATTGTGGTAATTCACCCACAAAAAAAGTAAATTCTTAGAACCTGTAGTTGTGACAACCTGATGCACCAAACTGAATAGCTACTATCCTGATTCGTAGCCAGCAGTGGTCAAGCCAACCAATCCTCCCTCGACGCTGAGCACGGGGGGATAACTTGTGGTCTTTCATGAAGGTGTCCAGGTATCCACAGCGCGTGGGTGTTATTCCTGGAACGATAACATCACGGGGCCAACAGTTTTCCAATCGGGCACATATACCCACCATTGAAACGTAGACAATGCCGGGGGCATTTGCTGTCCACGTAGCCAAATGAAGGGTAGGCAACAGTGGAAAATACCTGTGAGTAGTTTTTTCAAAGCCCTTCAGTTTGTGAAGGACGGGTGCATTTTTTCAAAACACTGCCATGGCAGCGTTTTTGTAGCACGATAACCTGTTTTCGTTGACACGTCAGCGTTTCTCTGCCGCGGCAGCCCGTTTTCACTGCCATGGCAGGGGGGGGGGGGGGGGGGGGATAAATCTGGTTCTAACCAGGACTATCGCTGCAAAATCTGGTGCAACGTGAGAACTGAGCAGAAATCTGATAGTTTGTCACAGCTACCCGGTTCAAAATATTTACTCTGGTTAATGTTTTTTTATGGGTGAATTGGTGCTACGTAGAGAGTCACAAGAGTCTGTATGTTGTTTCGTTAGGACTCCCCTCGATCCCCCTCCCATCGAACGCCCCTCCCCACGTGCCCGATTTTTATTTCTACTTTTTTTTATGACCAAAAAAACAGCAGCACTGGTTTTTATTCAACCAAAGGAGGAAATCGGATTCTTTTCCTTCTTTACATAATCCACCGACGAGGTATCCTTTTCCTCCCCGCAAATCTCAATAGAATCAAACCTTTCCAAAATAGCAACAGAATCAAAGCCTTTGGTGCCACGGATTCCCTCCCATTCCTTCCCCATCATATCTCAAACGAATCAAATTATCTCAACCAATAGAGTAAATCAGGAGTACATCACGTACCTATTCCTAGAAAAAAAATCAGGACGTGATCCCCTCCTTCCTGCACATAATCCTTCCAGATCGCTCCTGGTAGTCTTGGAACATGAAGGGCACCAGCTTGTGAGCCAAGATATTGTTGATCTGGTGCTGCTGCAGCCGGACAGCCTATAGACTATCTTAGTATTATTGTTCATCTTGTTCTAACCTCCGTGTTTTCTATGGATTTCTCAAGCATAGGTCTTGCCGCTGATAATGCATCACAAACATACAATGGTGAGATATCCATGATCTCTCTTTTCCCCGTACGTTCCTCTACTCTCTCTCTATGGTTCGATGTCTCGTCTCGGCATGATACCCCAGGCCCTGCCATTGCAGACATAGCCGACATGAGGGCCGCGATGCGTTCCCTGGGGAGCGGGAGGGCAGCTGCCGCACCAGGGCACAATCCTGCCGCCGATGTTGCAATACACATACTCATTGTTGCAGACAATGTGCGGCTAGATGTCACCACACATGCGCGCTATATGTACTAGGAGAGTGCCCGTGCGTTGCCACGGGCCAACAAACAAATATTACTCGAGTTTTTTTATCAAGAATGTGCATATTGTGTGTGATATTCCACAAGACAACAAACACAAGCATCTTTCTCTCTTTTCAACAAACACTAGTCACCCCTCTAGCAAACCTTTCCATCCAAGTTGTTATTGATCACCTTCTACATCCTTACATCATTCATCTTTCAATTCACTACCCTTTGACTATGTCTATGGCTTCTTTGTCGTTGTGTTGCTCCCTAATATATTTGGAACACCATCAGTGAATGGTGATTCATAAGGCACCTCACCTTAGTACAAGTCTCTCTCTCCCTCGGCACCTCCATCCCTCGACTTTATATTCCTATGGAGCATAAATAGACATACAATAACCGTAGAACAACCCTGCGTCATTGTCATTCCAAAACATCCACAAGTGAAGCCTATAATTACACGCTAGAGCCCTCATCTTGGCACTACCTTCTCCCCGGCCATTTGGCTCCCGGTAGTGTGTAGGCTTTACTTTCCTCTTGGAATCTCCAGATTGGTTGAAACTTGAAACATAATTACGTAATGAAAATATGCCCACCAGGCTCCAACCATTTCACTATTCTACCTATCAGCTTCTCAACCTACAGGTAGAAGGTACCAATTATAAGTTGCAAGCATTGAAAAAAAAACTAAAAAGACCAAGTATATTGTTCTCCAATAATGAGCATCATTCACAAGTTGGAGCAGGATTGGTAGTTGTACTGCGTTCATCAAAATCGAGACGAGATAGTAGCATTGGAGTGTATGTATGTACCTTCAATCTTCCTTGCCCTCTTGTAGAACAGCACGACCGTGTAGACTACGTCTCCTAGCACCATCTGCACCCTGAGAAAAAGAGCATGAGAGATGAGATGATCAGTGGCGAACACACCATTCATCTCACCGAAGCCTTACAGATTATACAAAGATAAAAATATGTTGCCCATGAGTCCGTAAATCCCCACCAGGTAGGTAACATCGGCCGAAGCATCGGCGGCCGCGGCCAGTTCCGCCGGAACTACGTCAGACTTCCCGAAGAAAACCTGCCTACAAATTGAGATCAAACCATCTTACACAAAATCCACGAGTTGACTTAGCACCGCGTACAAAATTACCGAGGTCTTGCTAGGAGGAGACGTTCCCGGAGTCGTCGGCAGATGGATTCTTGCTTGTGCTGCATCGGAAGTGGAACATCGCACAAATCATAATCATTCCTACTATTAACTTCAACTCTCGTGAATTAGTAGCTTCTCGCACCCTAGTATTAGGAGGTCACTTGTCATTTCACTATAAATTTCATGTACAACACCATGCGCAAGAACTCTCGGTCTGTAGCCGGTCCCAAAATCGGAATCAAATCGCTTACATACAACGAACAGAACATACTTTTCCTCATGTAAAAAAAAGAACACACTTTTCCTTCCGTTGGACATTTTCTTTCAAAATCTTAGGTTGGAACACTAAGTAGGACTAACTTCTACTCAACAGAAATCCCAAACCTGAAAGTACGTTGTGCCTGCGACAATAACCCATCTTGCTCTGGCGCTGCCCTGCCCTGGAACATATTCAACGCCTCAAAGCTCAGATCCTAAATTGGAGAATCCATGAAATACAGTTGTGTTAAGCTGCAGATTATTTGACTGTACTTTGTAGCCCTATGCAAAATGAATATCTGTAAAAAATTGTGTATAATAATTCTATTAACATAAGGTGGTGATTCAGACAACCTCTCAAAGCCTTTCGAAAAAAAGCCTCTCAAAATAATCAACCGAACTGGATGCGCTGAACATGAGAATCTGTCTACGGATATGTCAAGATGTCTAGGGATATGTCAAGAAGTAGATCACACACCATCTATAGTATGAGAAGAAATCTCTAAAAGTGCCATAAAAAACCAGAGCATGTTTGACTTTGACATATCATTTTGCCGTTACAAATGTCAAATAAATTACAGAAACAAAGAAAACAGTAAGCAGCTCGAGAATACATACAACCCTCTAATAGGAATGTAGGTAGTTTAATCGGCAAGGTACTCTCACTCTCTCCAACATGAAAGAAGAACAAAGGAATCTTATTTATCTATAATTTTACATTGGACACATCCCAAAATCCATAAAAACAGATGGGAAGATCTCTTAAATTGCAAGCCTAATGATACGAAATCACAGTTCAACATTGTGAAGGATGCTGCAGATTCACTCACCTAAGATGAACCCGAGCATGCTTATATGTGCTCCATCGCAACAGTAGCCAGTAATAATCTTCGATCTCTACCGGCTGAGGTAGGTAAATATATGCTCAACTCAACCTGGACAGAGAAGTAACATAAATTAGTCTTCCTGAGAAACACAATCAATAGAAGTTGAATAAAGTAACAGAAGGAACCAATAGAAGCCATTGTCGGTACTCAGCAGATATGGTTCGATTTTCTTTCAACTAAAATATATATACAAAGGAGAGTCTGGTTACTTTGCATTAAACTAACAGAAATGAATCTTTCTTCTAGTTGAAACACAAACATGAACATAATTAGTGCAAGTTCAGCAGGGTCGTACCCCGGAAATTTAGGCCTCGGAGCGAAATCACAATTTAGGATGCATGTTGCGATTAATCTGGCTGCCTGCCTGAGCCCTCCCTCGAGCCTGGAATATGTAATTTCAGCCTAATATATTACTGATTAACAAAGTAACACTAAGTAGTCAGCCAGAAAATCAAATGTTTCTCATGCTCGTCATTTCAGTGATGGATATATCACCAGGTTGTCATTTCCTGATCCTACACAAACAGAAATCTACTTACGAACAGTAGCATATACTGCAACACAACATAGGGATCAACATTTGTTAGTCAATGCTTAGTTATAACATGTCTAGAGCAGAGAGAGATACATATTAACGGCATTGCAGAGATGAACCGGACCAAACAGAGAGCAAGTCTGAATAATTTTGAGAAGTATTACTAAAGAGATGGCTCTCTAGGCTGCTGAAGGGCATGTACTCGTACAGTAGCAGCCGCTTGTCCCCTGCGCGCAGAAGCCGACCAGGCTGACGAAGTTAGGGTGGCTGAGCACCGTCAACATCAACACCTCCACCAGAAACTCCTTCCTCCCCTGCATGCTCTCCCGGGCCTGCTGCTTCACCGCCACCATCTGCACATCCAAAGCGCCCTGTGAGAAGAAGAAAAATAATCATACTGTGCTGATGATATAATACATATATCATATATAGTCCAGACCAAAGAATGATCAGAAAATCAACATGGTAGTTGGATGTGTCAAACATC
This sequence comes from Elymus sibiricus, assembly GCA_039707655.1. Lineage (NCBI taxonomy): Eukaryota > Viridiplantae > Streptophyta > Magnoliopsida > Poales > Poaceae > Elymus > Elymus sibiricus. The sequence continues at coordinate 345,455,587 of CM077669.1, read as the reverse complement.
CGCGACAAAAGAGATTCACAATAGACTCCAGAACCACATCATTCCAGAGGAATTAAAATCCATCCTGAAATTTTAATGGAATGGACAAACTGAGAATAACATTGCAGGATGTCTGAATTTTTATATCTGCCATCTCAACTTAAACTGTGTTCTTGAGTAGCTTTCAATCATACTTATCTCAATCAAGGAAGCCTGCACCATAAGGTAAAAAAAGAGGGTTGGCCTATAGAGTCCAGAAAAGGTTTGAAGAAAACAAGCATGTGTCATGTTTTGCATAATATCAGACAACCGGCTACTTAAACCACAAAATTGGCTACAAATCAACACCGTCAATTTATCTGACCAATATTACATGTCTTGATAGTCTATATCTCTAATATAACCCGTCGTGATAGTCTATATGACTATTTCTCTAATATAACCGGATAGTACTCAAACTACTATGCTGTAATTTTTACATCGAACCATCTGCACACCTTCTTTTTTTTCTCTTACACACCTAACCTCAAAAGATTAACCATCTGCACATCGAACCATCTGCACACCTTCATATACATATGCATCATCCTCTCGCCCTGATCCAATACTGGTCATACATGTAGTTTACTTCTGCTTTGATAATGACCAAAACTACTACACCAGACACTGTAAAGCAAGTACGCTCATATAAAGAAGAGGGCATGGCATCTCACAAATTTAATTTCGTGCTGGAGCAGCCTCCATGGCATCTTCTCGGCATGGCGGCGAGCGCAAGGGGGGTCGGGAACAGGCTGGTGCGGCAGCTGGGCGACGTAGGGGAGCGAACGGCTGGCAGCGGAGCTCCCGAGCGCACGCGGCAGCTGCCATGGCCGAGCCCGTCGCTGCTCAGGCAAACAATGGGCATGAGTATTATCACCAGTCCAAACTCCAGGACGACACACTGACGGCGAGAACATCTGCTGTTGTTTTCAGTTATTTACAGAGCATTTACCGTAGAACTCCCGGATGCTGGCCTTCCTTTCGTGGGTGGACATGGTGGTGGTTCCGTCCACATAAACCTGCAGAAACAATGAAGAATTTCGTGAGGACACAAGCAGAATCGCCACGATTAATATGCCAAAAGTAGAACCTTGTAGATGAGGATCCTTAGGAGGCCGAGGGCGCCGGCGAGGCTGCAGTCGGTCCACTGGAGGAGGAAGAGGAAGAGGCGCGCGGCGGGACTCTAGGACATGCGCATGTGCAGGCACGCCCCGTCGTAGTCCCGCGAGCACTCGGACGCCCTGCGGAAGCAGCACCAACGCGCCAGAGACATGGTGAGCGACACACGCCGGCCAAACCTGGAAGAAATAGAGGAATTGGGTCCTTCAATCTGGGGGGGGGGGGGGGGGGGGGGGGGGGGGGGGGGGGAGGGGAAGGACTCACAGGGTGTTGGCGTGCTGGATGTCGGCCTCCAGCACCTTGAGCGAGTCCCTGAACGACCTCCGGGTGGCGCACGGCGCCGCCGCCGCCACCATCTCCCCCTGCTCCTCCTCCGCCGCCGGAGCAGAGCAGAGAATTAGAGCCCCCGGCGCGCCAGCGAAGGATGAGGGTCGCTCTCCGGCTCCCCGCTCCACTCTCCACCCAAAGCAGGCAGGCAGGCAAGCTCGCCTCCACTTGCAGTTGGTGGTCGTCTCCTTTTCGGCCGGGGCGCAGGTGTCGGCGGTGGTGGAGAGGTAGGGAGGGGGAGCGAGCACGGCGGGGCCGGCGTCGACCCTGCCGGCGGCGGCTCGCCGGCAGGCGATTGGACGTGGGAGGTCGGGGCCGCTTCCTAGCGGTGTCACGGGCGAGGCCCTCTCCTGGTGGCAGCGATCTCGATCTGAGCGGGAGTGGCGGCGGCGGCGGCCCTCGATGGGAAAGGAGGAAAGGGGAGGCGGAGATTGCGTAGGGAGGAGACCCCTCCTCTGGATTTAGATCGAACTGGTGTACGGGGAGAGGTGAGCGTGAACCGTGAAAAAAACCAGTCGAAAGGAGGGGTTTCGTGGGAGGGGCGGGGGAGATGGGTTGGAAAAAACGGACGAAAATAAACCCCACGAGGTGAGACGAAAAAAACCGAGATTGAAACTACCAACTCCCCCTTTAGAAATAGAGATAAATGTCTGTTCGGCAGCAGTACGATACTGCACTGCCAAGTCTGATGCCCATGTCCGGAGGCCAACCACGATCATCGGTAGCTTTTGGCGCAGGGTCGGTCTATTGAGATTTCAGACTCCGGTGAGGGTTTCAAATCGTACACACCATCTAATCGTTTGTTTTCAGATACTTGTTCATGGGTAGAAGCAGAAACTATAGATTCATAGTCTTTGCGCTTCCATTTAATTAGCAGTAGATATACCTAAGCCATGGTCCAGGCACTTGATGGAGATCATGGACAGACGCCTTCATATTTTTGTGTTGTGTGCAAGAACTTTGTCCTTCAATAAGTCTAGCATTGATGCTTTTATATTTATCTAAAGGCATTTTCTATTCAGCGGCAAGTGATGGTAGTGATACGAATAAAAGGAAGTATTACAACTTCTTTCAATTATAATTTTAAATAAATTCTACTTGAGTAGGAATGGTTTCAGCAAGGAAATTGTGGAGCTCCCAGGTAAGTTCTAATCAGTTCGTGATTTATACAAATCTCATCAGTTGTTTAAACTCTATATATAGTTCATAGAGCAATGGTAGAATATATGCCCTCCAATGCTCATGTTTGAGGCTCTTGGTTTCTTCCTATGGCCTAGCGATTGCAGGTTTTCTTGTAGATTACGATACATGCATTGCACGTGCACGGTTATTGGACCAAAATAGATGGGGGATGTTTCTCATAGAGAATACGATTCATGTATGATACAATGTTGTGAGAAGGCGAATGTTCTATGCAAAGGGTGACTATTTAAAAAAAAATTGTGTGGCATCTACAAGAACAAAGCAAAGCTACTGCAAATCGACAAAATGTTCAGTAAGCAAAGTATGTTTCATGCATATAGATGGGGGGTGTTTCTAATAGAGAATACGATTCATGCATGATACAATGTTGTGAGAAGGCCCGTGGGCTTCCTCAGCGGCTAGGGCAAGGGTAAGCTGACCCCAGCGCCTCATCGTCCCACGCGCCTCCTCCCTTGCCGCCGTGATTTTTGATGTGTTTTTTTAAGTCCGTGCGCAAAATAATTCGTCGGGCTTGGGTACATGCGCCGACCCAAATAAAAAACGGATATTGGTGTCCGCGCGGCCGACCCAAATGGACAAAACGTTGACAAAACGCGCATCCGTTTGGGTCGGCCGGTTGGAGTTGCTCTTACGCGGTGACCACCCAAACTGACACTGATTTTGCCCCCTTTTTTGTCCATTTGTACTGCCCCTCGTACGTGTCCACTTTTTCATTTGGATCGGCCCGTGCGTACAACGAAGACAGACACATTTTTGACATGTCTGCCCCGGCATTCCGTCAAACACATGGTGGGTGGACTGCTTCGAGCTCCTGCCTAGCCCCGAGCCTATCGCCACAACCTCATCGGTCTCCGACTCATCCTAGGAGTTGCAGAGGTGGAAGCAGAAGCAGTCGGGCATGTCCGCCCACATCATCTCCGACGACACGGCAGGGCGAGCAGGACGGTGCGAGCGGGGCGGGGCAAGTGCAGCGGAGCACGCGCATGGTGCGACACAGTAGCGTGAGCGCGACGATGTATGGTTGCGGAGCGAGCACGGCGACACGGTGTGGTGGTGCGACAGAGCAAGCGTGTTCAGGTGAGATGGCACCTGCGCCATGGTGGAGCAAGAGGGAGGAGAGAGAAAAAAGATTAGGTGAGTGGATGGCAGGTGAGCCACATGGGACAGAAAGCGAACAGAGGCGGACGAAGATGACACAGAAACGTCCGGTTTGTGTCCGCCTCCAATCCAAATCTGTCCCAAATTTGGGATGAAAATGGGTTCGAAAGAATACAAAATGGACAGAAAATGAATATGGGTCCACGCGTTGGGCGTTGTTTTTTCTCCGCTCGCAAACGGACGCTAGCGAACTATTTGGGTCACTGCGTTGGAGTTGCTCATAGATCACTATTTTAATGACCTAAATGATTTTATATTTTTCTTTATAGAGGGAGTATGTATTGTGTCACCCTGATAGTTGTGCATTAGGGGCACAGAAAATCTGCGGCAGGGAGCCAGCAACAAAGTTAGAAGGGCCCTTTGGAAAGAGCTTGTAGTCCTTTTGAGCGTACACGTCATGGGCATTTTTTTTATTGTGGATGCAATCCCAATTTAAGAAAAATGTGGTATGAAGAAAGTAATATTGAAAATATGTTTTTCTTGATTGAAAATATTATACCTCAAATTTGGTTCAGTTTGGATACAATGATGACTCTAAGCTGTAAATAATAAACGAAATATGTCAGCTTATGAGGTCATGGTTGCGATATAGGACAAATAGTTATGTCTGCATCACATGATGAACATCTATATGGTTCCGTGCGTTACATGATGAACATCAATATGGTATCGTGGTTGTCGGTGAGGTATTGGTCATGGCGTTGGTTGCCAAGATGCACTAGCTAAGGAGGGAGTGGCCGTATTGCAGATATAATTGGCCAAATTTAATTTTCTTGATGGACTGATTTCTTATCAATTAGTTAATGATCCTTGGTAAGAGCTAAGTAATGCACGTGGCGCGTGGGCATGTTGATTCATAAAGCACAAAATTTTCAATCATTTATATGACTTAGGAATTAGGAATTATATGTTCTTTGCATGATATTTCAGCTTCTCAAAAAGTAGGTTTGCATTATTATATAATTATTATGTTTCATAATGGAGCATATTTTAGTGGAGACGTACGTTATATGTGCATTTAATTTATTTTGATATGTGTATATATTTATTTTTGTAGATTAGAGATAAAAACTGATGACAGATGGTTGGCTTCAATGACGCTTTGAAAATGTCGATTGACAAATGGTGCACAGACTGAAAAATCATCGAGTCTTACACAACTAAAAGAGATGCGTACAAATAATTGTTTCTTATATATTTGCTGCATATGATAATACAAAAGGTGTATTTATATATGTTTATTTTTGCAGAGTATGAGAGAGATGGAGATGTATTACGTCGACCTTCAAAAATAATCCATCAACAAGGGAGTTGACGTGATGTTGTTGGACGGAGTCAAAAATTCACCGAGTTATATACAATAATACATGAATATATATGCAATCAGAACACAAATTAAAAAGGCCCGTGGCAATGCATGGGCAGTCTACTAGTAGGACTTGGAGGGATACCATTATATGACCAAGGGACTGGTCTGTTTAAACTAGTTGGAAATATTGTTGGATACCCACATTTAACCAAAAGATTTTGAACCATTTATTTTTTATTTTCTATATGTAGAAAAATGTAAACACATTTTTGTTTGTTTAATCGATATGATATCAGAGCCAAAGGAAAACCATGATTTCAAGTCTCACTGATTGACAAAACAAACGTGTGAAAAACATCTGCCATTTGATGATGAGATGGAAGCTTAATTATGTCAGAATCATGCAAAGTAAGCTCTGCTCATACACAACTGGTGGGCCGAGACCAGCAACTATGTGATAGCTTAATTCAGGTCTTGTTTGCTCATTATGATTGGTTCATTGAGTTTTGGCATTCAAGTTCTGGTCATTTTCATTAATCCCATAGACCTGTGGTTAACTACTTTTAATTTTTATTTATTTTCGAGATGCTTATAAGTAGCATTTGTGGTGTTGAACAAGCTTAAGTGCATGTATGTGATAACAAATACTATTTTGAACCGAATGTAATACTTTGATATCGATACGATTCAAAATATATTTGGCAAGGGGATAATTCACGAGTATTGATTCTTCAACAATCTCACCCTGTATGTTGCAAATGAAAACATGAACCCATGCAAATTGTGAGTGTTAAGCTTCATGCACTAGCCAACGCAACCAAAAAATGTTGCTGCCCCCTTTGTATTCTCTAGTCCTTTCCATAAGTTCGAACTTTTGGTTGCGTTGGCTAGTGCATGAAACTTAACATGGTATCAGAACCTAAGGTCTTGAGTTCAAGTCCCCTAGCCCTTTCCACCAGTTCAGACTTTTGGTTGTGTTGGCTAGTGCATGAAGCTTAACATGGTATTAGAGTCCAAGGTCTTGAGTTCAAGTCCTGGCTTTCCCAATTTATCCAAAAATTGTTGCTGCCCCCCTTTGAGCCATACTTCTGCGTCTATCCACGTGTTGACTTTCCGTGTCAATGTGAGAGGGGGTGCTGAAGTGTATGTGTGGATTGTTTAGCCCTTCCATCAGTTCGGACTTTTGGTTGCGTTGGCTAGTGCATGAAGCTTAACAGTGAGATCCGCCTAACGGTCACAACGGGCCTTCTAGATTAATTTCAAAACTCCAAGGGGCTAGTATATGACTAAGTTTGTTTTTCTTGACCGGAATATATGACTAAGTGATCAGTCGAGCTTCTAAACTAGCGGCTAAGATTGTCGGATACCTACTTCTTTGTTTCTTGCATGTGACATGAAAAATATGGAACATTTCATTTTTTTTCAGATGAGAATAGAAAATATGAAGTGACCATTACAATCGAGCATAATTTTTCTCTACTTTCATAAATCATAGACTCCCAACTAATTAAGGTCAGTTTAAGCTGAAGAGAAATGATATAGAGTCTTATTGACTGATAAAACAAATGTGAGAACACAATTCACATGTATTGACTTCAAAAATTCTCATATGCTTGTTGCAAGTGTGAATCATGTGAGTTGCGAGATCCACCTAGAAAGAGTCACACTGGACCTAATAAGTTATAATTGTAAGACTTGAGGGTATATCAATAACTGACTAAGTGACCGGTCTTTTTACTATTGGTGGCTTCCCTACAGTTTTCTGGTGAAAAGGAAGACTGACTGGTCTGTTTGTAAACCAAATAAAAATATTGTTGGATACCCACTGTTAGTTCCTGTCACATTACGAGAAAATACAGAACACTTCTGTTTTTTCATATGAGAAGAGATAATATGAAGTAACCATCACATTCGAGCATGGTTTTTTCCTTAGGGATGCATGTTTGGAACTCTTGAGGGTACCCTCCAATCCTCCTTAGTTCAACTAAGTGAACTAAATTTTCAGAATTCTCACTACTTTAAAATTTTAGTTCATTTGGTTGAACTAAGTAGGGTCGGAGGGTGCTCTATAGGTTCTAAATTTGCATGCCTATTTTCCTTACTTTGATAAAGTCCTAGGCTCCTTGGTAGTTACCATCGATCTATACTAAAGGGAAAAGAGTAAGTCTCTTTGACCGATAAACAAATGGGGATAGTACAATTCACATTTGTTGGTTTCACAAAAATCTCACATGCTTGTTATAAGAGCTAACATGAACCATGGAAATTATGAGATCCATACTCACAGTAGACCTGTTTCGAGGGGATATCTGTGCGCGACCAAGTTTTTTCTTTTATGAAAAGGAGGGCAGGCCCCCATCCTCTGCATCAATCGATGCAATCTGTACATGACTAGTCAATTTTAAAACTCACTGGAAGTGCCACTGGATATTGACTGATGGTTCCTTTTACGTGGCTAGAAAGCACCTTTTTCTTTTTAAGATGAGAAGAGAAAATATGAAACAAGCATCACATTTCAGCAAACAAAATGTTTTGCTTTGTTGAAGTCCTAGCTAATCAAGGTAATATATGCTAATAGGGAAAATAGTCTCATTGAATAATGATAGAAAAATTGTGTGAAGATGAGGATCGTTTGAGTGGGAAAAATTGCATTATGATGATAGATCTATTTACACGGCCAAAATAAATATCATTATGATGTTGATCCAGTTGTATGGTGCAAGTCAACTCTGCCTGGTAGATGTTCACATCTGAGCCAAAAAATTGGATGATATTCATTGCCTTAGAAATACATATCAAAGATCTCCAACTTGGAGAGATAGAAGACAAGAACTTAGTTGATGCGATGCATGGATATGCTGGATATGGTATCAAAGAATCTTGAAAGGGTGTCACAAAACAGGACACTATATCATGACACACAATCCATCGCTATCGGCCAGCCACAAGTGCTCACAAAGGGAAAATTCAATAACGCGTTCCCATCCACCAATCCAGACGGTAAGAAATTACCACTTCAGTCTCGTTTCAATTATTTCATGAGTCCTCTAGTCAATTGAATGTGAGTATTGTTTATCTTGACATGGTGATTTTTTTGTATACCTCTGACGATGACCATTATATTTTTAGATTCATACATGGACAAAAAAATTCCGATCAACAAGAGATGGAGGATACAACAAATACAAGAATATATACATAATGGACACAGAGGCCAGGGAGAATGCTGGTGAAGCGGAACGGATAACAGATGCGATCTGACTGCACACCGCCAATGCTCTTTGAGCAGAGACTGGATTGTGTTTGCATCAAACCGTGACAGGCCCGCGGATGCGTCGGAGCGCGGCCATGGCTGATAACCCACAAGTATAGGGGATCGCAACAGTTTTCGAGGGTAGAGTATTCAACCCAAATTTATAGATTCGACACAAGGGGAGCCAAAGAATACTTGAGAGCATTAGTAGTTGAGTTGTCAATTCAACCACACCTGGAGATTAAATATCTGCAGTAGAGTGATCAGTAGCACAGTAATATGATAGTTTTGATAGCAGTAGCAATAGTAACAGTAGCGGTAACAGTAGTGGCAATAGTTTTGTAGCAGTTGGAACAGCAGCAACAGCAATAGTAACTTAGCAAGAACAATAAGTGGAAAGATCGTAGGCACTGGATCGGTAACTCATCGAATGATATTCGTCATGTAGCAGTCATAACCTAGGGCGATACAGAACTAGCTCCAGTTCATCAATGTAATGTAGGCATGTATTCCGTAATTAGTCATACGTGCTTATGGAAAAGAACTTGCATGACATCTTTTGTCCTACCCTCCCGTGGCAGCGGGGTCCATAAGGAAACTAAGGGATATTAAGGCCTCCTTTTAATAGAGAACCGGAACAAAGCATTAACACATGTTGAATACATGAACTCCTCAAACTACGGTCATCACCGCGAAGTATCCCAAATATTGTCAATATGGGGTTGACGGATCATAACACGTAATAGGTGCATATGACTAGGCAAGATTGGATCAAGAACATGGATATAGAGATGATAACATAAATGGTTCAGATCTGAAATCATGGCACTCGGGCCCTAGTGACAAGCATTAGGCATAGCAAAGTCATAGCAACATCAATCTCAGAACATAGTAGATACTAGGGATCAAGCCCTAACAAAACTAACTCGATTACCTGATGAATCTCATCCAACTCCTCACCGACCAGCAAGCCTACGAAGGAATTACTCACTCCCGATGGGGAGCATCATGGAATTGGCAATGGAGAAAGGTTGGTGATGACGAAGACCGAAGATTCCCCTCTCCGGAGCCCCAAACGGGCTCCAGATCTCGCCTCCCGATGAAGAACAGGAGGTGGCGGCGGCTCCGTATCGTAAAACGCGATGAAACTTTCTCTCTTATTTTTTTCTCCGAAAATAGGAATTTATAGGGGATTCTTATTTCTGCGCCCCTGGTTCCTTAGTTGTACTCATTCATCCCCACGCTCTTAACTTTTGCTCACTTTTCCCCACTCCCTTGCCCGAAACCCTCAGAACAGGTTACAACGGAAGTTGTCGTCGGGTCAATGCCTCTGACCGTTAACTCTGACGAGTGGGGCCGCTCCCGCGCATGCAACTCACCGCGGTCGTGGGGTAGCACGTGTCCATGGGACATGCCCGAAACGTCCCATCGTATAAAGAGGGGGAACCACCTCCCGGCGCATCGCCCCTCCCCCAAATCCCCTCCCTGCCGCATCGTCTTCCTCTCTCCCACCACGTCGTCTCGCTTTCCTCCACTGCCTCCACCGCACCGTCTCACTCTCCCCCACCGCGACCTCTTTCTGTCCGATGGCGGACGCTCGTGGCGACGCCGGAGCAGCGGCCGAAGATCTAGTAGTGGAGCTGCAGGGCGCGGTGACCGCAGATGAAGTGAAGGACGTTGGCGGTGTCCACGGCGGTGCGGGGAAACTCGCAACCGCTGCGGATGTGGAGAAGGATGTGGTGGGCTCCGCCTCAGCGCTGCCGGAGCTGAAGGTGACGGCGTCGAGCGGCGCAGTCCATCCCGATGCGCAGCCTGGCGAGGAGCAGGAGGTATTTGCACTTGCTTGTTAGTTCCAATATTTAGCTTGTAGAGTTAGTTGCATTGGTTAGATTGTGATTCGTACGGTAGTACAGATGGTTAGAGTAGTTTGTTTGACGGATGGGCCGGGGTTTTCTGTATGGGGGGGGATTGGGGTTTTTGTACTAGGGTTTTTTGGATTACATTCTTTGCAAAAATGCTAGATATATCTATATGAGAGATAGGGATCTCTGTCCTTCAATGCTACACAGATGTATGCTTATTAGATTTTGTTTTTAATGCTACACAGATTGGGGGTTTTAATGCTACAGACATGTATGCTTATTAGATTGGGTCCCTATTAGATTTGTTTTTGAATGCTACGCAGATTGGGGTTTTGAATGTCATATGCCCAAATGGAATCCATTGATTAAGAAGTTATTTGATTCATTAGTATATAAATTTGTCCACAATATGTAGTTATATTAGCTCTGTTGTTCAATGTGTGTGCATGACAATGGAAAATGCAAATAGGATCATAGTATATTAGCCCTATGATCAATGTGTCATGTGTGCATATCTAAATTTTCAATTGGCTTCTGTATTTACTAGTGATGGATGTAATTGTATATTCAGGAGGATGATGGTTGGGGGGAAAAGAGGAAGCTGGACCTTACTGGGTTCAAGGACCCGTACGATCCAGGGTATAGTGACGACGAAGAGTATGAGGTAAGCCTACTTGAAATTTAGATTGTTCATTTAGTTCCTTTGACATGGTGTATATGAATCTATAATGTATTAATGTAATTCATTCGTGTGTGCAGTATGTCTCTGGAGAAGATGTGGATGTGGACGCCGGCAACTTCGCGTCCTTCAAAGCGAAGGAAGAGGAGAAGATCAGGGCCAAGGGAGGTGATTACTACTACAAAAGCAAGACAAACACTTGGCGCTGCCCCTACTACACCACCAAGCCAAAGCCAAAGTCCGTCCGCTTCGTTCACCTTCTGGCTCATGCAGAAGATGTAGCCATCCACGGCGAGGACTACAAGATCAGGGGGCAGCATGATGCCCTCGCGAAAGTCCTGACTCCCCTTCCCAAGTGATGTGATGATGTGTTTTAATTACTTTTGTTTGTTTGGTGAACTTTGTGTGTGAACTATCTATGGATGGTATGGTACTATGATGGTATGGTACTATGATGGTATGGCTATCTATATTGGGTATTTGTGTGTTTTTAAATTTGTCTGCTATGATTTGTTTCAGTGTTTATTTTCTGAGTTTAGGTGCTGCAATGATCACACATGATGTTTCAGTGTTGCTTCACTGATCAGACATGCTGCAAAGAATAAGAAAAAGGGTTCCCTAAGAAAAAAGAGCAAATAGTCCATAATTTTATCAAATATTCCAATAACAGAGCAAAAAACAACATTTGAATGAAGATGTAATGATTTTTTTAATAAAGGAGTATTATCCTAATTATGTGTCTCATGTTTTGAACTGACATTCGACAGGACAGTATAAATTCGAAAAAATGCAAAAAATAAAATAAAACCTTGACAAGCTATCTATGTTGGGATCTATGTTTGTGTAGGAGAGCATGTGTGCAAAATTTGAGGTGATTTAGAGGAGGTCAAAGAAATTTGAATTTGAGAAATGTGCTCCAAATGAGCTCCGAGGCTAGGGTAAACAACCCCATTTGTAATCAAGTTTTTTTTGGACCTACTCTAAATGAGCCAAATGTTTTTTATTAACACCTATTCAATCTAGTCTCACTATTTTTTGAATTAATCTTCATATTTTTACATTTCTTTTGAAAAAATATGCTTTAATATAAAAACTATTAAAACACGTTTAAAATATGAAAATGGAAAACTAAGTTCAGATCCTTCTTATTCACTTTGAAATAAAGCTTTGGTGATTTTTTTGATTTTTTTAAATTTTTCAAAAACAGAAGGTAACCCTACCTCTCTCCTTGAACTCTATGAAATGTTGTACGTGATAGCTCATATGTGTGAAGTTTTTTTCATGAAAATGACCATAGACCAAGTTTATGATTTTTGGTTGGTAACATGTCACATAAGACAACATTGTGCGCATGTTTTATATTTTTTTGATTTTTTTTAAATTAATGGTGCTCATTTGACCTCGATCGTGCCAGCTAGGTTTATTTTTTGAAAATGTCCGTATACCAAGTTTAGTATTTTTCCTAGTTAATGTGTCTTATAAAACGACGAACGGCGAAGGTTTCATATTTTTTCGATTTTTTTTTAAAATTAGTTATGCTCAGTCAAAGCCTTGGAAACCCCGTTGACCAGCTCAAAACCCCTCCTAACCCTAGCTCTGAACGTCAGCCGTCCGATCATATGGACGGCTCCGCATCGTTGGATCGTGGGGCGATCCGCGAGAGGCGATCCTATTGGTTGTGCTCGGCTGCTCGCCCACCATTGACTCCGCGAAAAAAACGTAGTTATTGGGCCCAAAAGGAAACCAAGCTCTGGTTGGGCCGTCGAATTGCGTCATTTTTTTGCATCGTTTGCTCTGTTTTTAGTGAACGTGATGGCTCTGCTTTTTTGCATCGTTTGAAATTACACAACAATTGACATTGCCTAGAAAATTTAGTTCTTTTTGTTCAATACAAATGCAAAATGACCAAATTTATAAGGGCCAAAGTTATTTTTATCATGCAAAATGGCCACAAACTATTCAAAAAATGTCTCTTTTTGTTCATATAATATATATGACCACGGATTCCCACGCGTGTAATTAGCTTCTTTTTCTTCTTCTTTTCAAACCACAGTTTCCCACGCGTGTACACTCCCGACGCCGCGGTGGGTGTGAAAACGGGCCACTTCACATTTGACCCCGTTATTGCCACGGCGAAATAACACGTAGCACTATGGCTATTTAAGCCACCCTCTGCCTCTGCCATCCCTCATCCATCTCCCATCCTCTGCCATCTGCCCTTCTTGCTCTTCGACCCCTTCTCCTTCTTCTGCACATCCCTCAGCCATGCAGTACACCGGACCAACCTACCGCTTCCCACCCACCGTGCCGGAGAGGCTCCACCCTACCGGCGTGTATGTTGTGCGCACACTACGTGTGTGGGCGATATCAAGGTGGAGGACCGCAAGGAACTTCACCGAGTTCTTCCTCGCGGCCGGCTACCGCCACCTCCCGCGGGGATCTCCAACGATGTTCCGCGTCGAGGAGGTCATCCAAAACGGGGTGGTGGTTGCTCTCCTTGCCCACTTCACCAACACATTCGACGCCTTCTACCTCCTCGGCCGAGTGTTTTGGTGTGGCTGCGAGTTCATCACTTTCACCATCCACAACAGGTATACGGAGTACACCAACATCTTCCCCACCGCGTCGCGCATGCACACTCTTCCGTACCCCATCGACAACGCCCCGGAGGAGCAGTGAAGGGCGCCCGGAGGAGGAGCAAGGTGGAGAAGGCGACGGCTAGGGTTCTAAACCCTCTATCTATTTTTCTTTTTTTTTGAATCTATGTTATGTTAATTAAGTTGTAATTGAACTATGTTGGAGATGCTATGGGCTTGTTGGCCCTTTTATTAAGTTATATTATTAAGTTTCTATCTATTCTATTATTAAGTTCTTGCTAGTTTGAACTATGTGATCGTGCTATGGGCTTGTTGGCCCTATCTACATATTTGTTGATTGTTTTCTTAGAGAGCTCGCTTTGTTAGTAACCACCTAGTGCATGCAGCCACAACGAACCCTTCTCTTTTTTTTTTACACAAGCCACAAATATGTAGCCACCTAGCTAGTGCATGCAGCCAAAAAATACAAAACATATTGTTCAATTTTTTTGTCGTAGCAAAACGGGTGCAGATGCGAGTGGATCGAAAAGGCTGAAACTGATCGTAAAAAAACGATGCTCTAAATCGAGGAGACAAGCGTGCGAGAAGAGAGGAACCAGCGGCAGCGACCGTCGCTGCATCCGTGGCAGCTGGCGTGCACGAAAGCGGCTCGGTCAGTGCATCGTGGCGGCATGCATCGGCGCATGCAGGCTCGGTCGGCGCATCGTGGCGGCATGCATCGACCCATGCAGGCAGGCTTGCTGGGTGCATGCATAGCAGGCTTCTGCCGTGGCGGCGCGCGCAGGCGTTTAATGCAAGGAACGGCCCAACGAAACCATGGCCCAATGGTCAAACAGTGACACCGCCCAACGCGGCCCCACTTGTCAGGACCAACGGGCGACACAGTCCAGCGCGGCCCCACTCGTCAGAGTTAACGGTCAAGCCATTGACCCGACGACAACGTCCGTTGTAACCTGTTCTGAGGGTTTCGGGCAAGGGAGTGGGGAAAAGTGAGCAAAAGTTAAGAGCGTGGGGATGAATGAGTACAACTAAGGAACCAGGGGCACAAAAATAAAAATCCCAATTTATAGTGGCGAAATTAGGGTCACGGGGCCACGAGGTGGGCACAACCCACCAGGGCGCGCCCTGGTGGGTGATGCTCACCCTGGCCCCCTCTTCGGTGGATTTTGGCTCCAATAATTCTCATATATTCTGAAATAATTCTCCAAAAAGTTTCGTTTCGTTCCGAGAACTTTTATTTCTGCACAAAAACAACACCATGGTAGTTCTGCTGAAAACAACGTTAGTCCGGGTTAGTTCCATTCAAATCATGCAAATTAGAGTCCAAAACAAGGGAAAAAGAGTGAGGAAAAGTAGATACTTTGCAGACGTATCAACTCTCCCAAGCTTAAACCTTTGCTTGTCCTCAAGCATTTCAGTTGACAAACTGAAAGTGATAAAGAAAAAAAATTATGAACTCTTTTTTTCTTGTTTACATATATATGCTTAAGTAGCACCCAGGTTTTCAGCAAAGATTATGACTAACCATGTCAACAATAACTCTTAGAAATTATATTAACTCATATCAATAACATAAGCAACTAGCGAGCAATAATAAGATATCTCAAGCGCCAACAATTTGTCAAAACAATTATGATACAATATGACAATAGTGGTATCTCGCTAGCCCTTTTTGAGACAGCAAAACATAAATGCAGAGCACCTCCAAAGTTCAAGCAGCGACTAAACATTGTAATTCATGGTAGAAAAGATCCAGTCATGCTGCACCCAACATCAACTATACACAATGCATGCGGATGACAATAGTGCTCTCAGGTCTGGCGCTTATTTGAGAAGGTGATGACTCAACATAAAAGTAAATAGATAGTCCCTTCACAGAGGGAAGCATGGATTTGCAGCGGTGCCAGAGCTCAAAGTTTAAAATAGAGATAGATATAATTTGGGGAGGTACACCCTTCCTGTCAACGTCACGACCAAGAGTTATCAATATCTTCCATGCTAAACAAATTAGCGGCGGTTACCAAGCAGTAAAAGTAAAGGTTTACTTCCCCTCCACCAACAATCACACTCCACGGCTAGCCGCATCCACGGGTACCGTCCACCAACAACATTCCTGGGGGAGTTTTGTTTAATTATTTTTTATTTTTTATTTCGGGACTGGGAATCCCTATTACCGTCCCTCTCATGTAAGGACAAGTGAATAAACACTCATCATGAGAATAACCCGCTTAGCATGGAAGATACTGACCACCCCCTGTCGCTCCATGAGCGGTCCAGGCACACAAAACATATGTTTATTTGAATTTTTAGAGGTGGCACATGCAAATTTACTTTGGAACGGCAGGGTAATACCGCATATAGGTAGATATAGTGGACTCATCTGGCACAACTTGGTTTATGGGTTTTGATGCACAAGCAGTATTCCCGCTTAGTACAGGCGAAGGCTAGCAAATAGATTGAGAAGCGGCCAGCTAGAGAGCGAAGACGGTCATGAACATGCATTACATAGAATCAACATTGAGTACTAGCATGAGTAGGATATGGACACCATGAACATAAATATCATGAAGGCTATGTTGGTTTTGATTCGACTACATGCGTGAACATGTGCCAAGTCAAGCCACTTGAAACATTCAGAGGAGGATACCATATTATCATACCGCATCACAACCATTTTAATGCATGTTGACACCCAAAATAAATCATTATCCACTCCTAGCTACTTAAGCATGGCATGAACAACTATAATCTCTAATGGTCATTACAAACATGTTTGATCATAATGAGCTGAATCAAGGATACTAGGTTAAACATATTTACAAAAACAAAAACAAGTTGAGTTCATACCCGCTTTTCTCTGCCATAGGCAATTCAGCAAATGTCGTCATTATTGCCTTTCACTGGCACGGCCGAATGATAAGAAAATAATAATAATGCGACAGTGCTATGGACTAAGGTGGAATCTGCAAACATTTTATTCAAGAGGAGAAGACAAGGCAATATGGGCTCTTTGTTAGATAAACAATAGTGCAGATGAGAGCCACTCAACAATTTCATTGTGGTCTTCTCCTTGGTATGACTCAAGTAAAAAGAAAAGAATTTCAGAGAAACACACTGAAATATTTTTGGAGTTTTTGGTTTTTCTTGAAGAAGGCAAATTAAAGAGGAAAAACAAAAACGACAAAAACTATTTACACAGGAAATCTCCCAACAAGTAAAAGAAGAAGCGAGAAATCTTTTTGGGTTTTCTTTTAATGCAACAATTAAACTAAGCTAGAAAGAAAAACTAAAAAGAAGTAGGAAATATTTTTGGATTTTCTCAAAGTTTTTCAAACACACAAGAAGAAAGCGAGAAAACAATTTTAAATGGATATTACAATGAAAAAGTATGAACACTGACAACTGGAATGAAATGTGTGAACATGAATGTAATGTCGGTGGAAATATGTACTCCCCCAAGCTTAGGCTTTTGGCCTAGCTTGGTAATCACCATCCGTATGAATAATAATCTGGACGATGGCTCACCGAGGCCCTCGGTGCAAACTCCGCGGCCCTCCTGGCAGCTTCAACCTCCGCATTATGCGCATGGGCCTCGCTCTCAAGGACATAGTATCTTCCCCTACTATGAAAATCAAAGAGAGCAGGAGCAGGCAAAGCAACAGGCACAACGGGCTTTTTATTAAATCTCAAGTTATAAGTGTAGTTAGTGGTCGTACCCGTAAGGAACTTATGATGCTTCATGGCATCAAAGTCTAAATACTGAGTAGGTAAGATGGGGTCATTAGGCCATGGCGAGATATTTAATCTTTTCGCTACACGGGAGGCATAGATTCCTCCATAAAAATTACCATTAGCAGCATTAAGCTGCAGCCTCCGTGCAACAATTGCACCAAGATTATAATTCTTATTCCCAGTTATGGCAGTATGTAAGAGACTCAAATCATGAGCACACAATGTGCTTCAATCTTGTTTGCCTACGATACATTTATCGTTAAAGAGCGCAAAATATTGTATCGATGGAAAATGGATGCTGTTAATTCTCCCCTGTGTTACCCCCTATCTTCACCGAAGCAAAGATTAACTAAAAATGACTCGTATTCAGATTTTGTTGGTTCATCAAGGGAACCCCAATATGAAAGTTTACATGCTTCACTGAACATTTCTAACGGCATGGTGAAGGAATGGTCATACAGGTTGAATGAAACTCTAGACTCACGAGAAAAATATTTAAATTTTGTTGTGAAGGTTATCGTGAGCTCGAGGTGTTGGGGGCACTTATCTGCGATGAAGGGAGCAAGCTCTGTATTATGAATAAATTGTTCAAATTCCTCCTTAATACATGCACCTTCCATGAACTCGTCGCACGGCCACAAGCATGATTTGGTGGCGGCATCTCGCATCGAGCTTTCGCTTGGTTCAACATAAGATTGTCGAACCGAGCTTCCACTTGATGAGGCTTCCGAGGATCTCCTCCTCGAAGAACTCCTAAAGAATTGCATTTTTATTCCTATAAAAATTTCTGAAAATTTTTAGTCCACAAATTTTTTGTCAACAAAACTTTGTAAGATTGTTAGCAACTACTCCTAAGCATGCATAGAGGCCATATTGAGCATTCAAACTACTTAGAACTCTAAGAATTCAACATGCAAGCTCATCTACAGCAACACTAAGAGTAGCTAATTACTCTAAAAATAACCCACTAAAACAAAAACTAATTGGAGCAATGGAGGAGTCACATACCAAGTAGCAATCCCTCCAAACAGTTTCAGAAATGGAGCATCGAGCAAAGAGATTGAAATCCGCGGGTTTGAGAGCAAGAACACGAGAATGGTGGCTGTGGTGATTTTTTTCTGGAGGTAGGGGATGATGTGGGCTAAAGAGATAAGTGAGGAGGGCCCACGTGGGGGCCACAACCCACCAGGGCGCGCCTGGGGGTGCTGGCGCGCCCTGGTGTCTTGTGGGCACCAGATGCACCCCCCTCTGGTATTATTTGCACCAGAAATTCATAAATATTCAGAAAAAAATCGTGTTAAATTTTCAGGGCATTCTGAGATTTTTTTTATTTCTGGGTCATTTTTTATTGCACGGAGAAAACAGAAAACAGGATAATCGTGGCATTTTATTTTATTTGACTAACTAAAATAGAAAATAAAAGGTGGGAGCAGAGAGTTGTGCTTACTAGATTCATCGACTTCATACCTCTCAAAAATGATTGATTAATAAGGTTGATCAAGTCTTATTAACAACCACTTCCGATTAGCATGAAACCGAAGAACTTTCGTAAAACACTAAGTTACCTCAATGGGGATGTGCATATACCCTACAATAAGTATATCATATTTCTTTTTGGCAGTAGGTAGAGGTAATTGAAAGCTTCCAATAGCGATGGTCGGAGATTCTTCAATAACATTAATACCATTCACTTGGAATTGTTTCTTCGGAAAGTGTACCGTATGGTCATTACAATTGATATGAAAAGTGACTTTGCTTTTATTGCAATCAATAATAGCCCCTGCAGTATTCAAAAAGGGTCTACCAAGGATAATCGACATATTGTCGTCCTCGGGCATCTCAAGAATAACAAAGTCCGTTAAGATAGTAACATTTGCAACAACAATGGGCACATCCTCACAAATACCGATGGGTATGGTTGTTGATTTGTCAGCCATTTGCAATGATATCTCAGTAGGTGTGAGTTTATTCAGATCAAGTCTTTTATATAAGGAGAAAGGCATAACACTAACACTGGCTCCCAAATCACACAAAGCAGTTTTGACATAGTTTCTTTTAATGGAGCAAGGTATAGTTGGTATTCCAGAATCTCCAAGTTTTTTAGGTACTCCATCCTTAAAAGAATAATTAGCAAGCATGGTGGAGATTTCAGCTTCAGGTATCTTTCTTTTATGTGTGATGATGTTTTTCATATACTTAGCATAAGGGCCATCTTCAAGATATCGGTTAAGCGGGTACGCAAAAAGACTGGCCTAATCATCTCAGCAAAGCGCTCAAATTCTTCATCATCCTTTTTCTTAGATGGCTTAGGTGGAAATGGCATGGGTTTCTGAACCCATGGCTCTCTTTCTTTACCATGTTTCCTAGCCACAAAGTCCCTTTTATCATAGCGTTTATTTTAGGTTGTGGGTTATCAAGATCAGGAGCAGGCTCTATTTCAACATCATTATCTGGTACTCTATTATTACTAGGTTGAGCATCTTCATGAACATCATCATTATCATTTTCATTATCACTAGGTTGATGTTCACTACCAGATTGAGTTTCAGCATCGAAAATAGAGGCATCATTATTATCAGGAGGTTTTTGTGTCTCAGGTTCACTAGAGGTATGCAAAGTCCTATTCTTTTTCTTTTTCTTCTTAGAGGAACTAGGTGCATCAGTATTAATTCTCTGATAATCTTGTTCAATTCTTGTAGGATGACCCTCAAGATAAAGTGGTTCTTGGGTCATTCTACCTCCTCTAGTTACTACTCTAGAAGCAAAATCATTCATATTATTATTCATTTCATCAAGAAATTCTTTTTGAGACTTAGCAACTTGTTCTAACCGAGTTTGAACCATAGAGGCATGCTTTCCTACACCTCTAACATCGTTACTGATTCTAAATAGCAAGTCACTCAAGCGAGCAATCATATCAGAATTATATTTCAATTGTTTCAGGATATGAGCATTGAAATGATCTTGCTTCATAATATAGTTATCAAACTCATATAAGCATTGACTAGGATGTTTATTGTGGGGAATGTCACTTTCATTAAACTTTAACATAGAATTTACCTCTACCACCTGTGGAGGTGGTGGTGTGTTAAGGCCATGCATTTCTTCGATAGGTGGCAAATTCTTAACATCCTCAGCTTTAATACCTTTTTTCCTTCATAGATTTCTTTGCCTCTTGCATATCTTCAGGACTGAGAAATAAGATACCCCTCTTCTTTGGAGTGGGTTTAGGCGGTGGTTCGGGAAGAGTCCAATCATCATAATTCGTCAATATGTTATTCAATAATTCCTCAGCTTGTTCAATAGTTTGTTCCCTGAAAACACAACCAGCACAACTATCTAGGAAGTCCCTAGAAGTATCGGTTAGTCCATTATAAAAGATATCAAGTATTTCATTTTTCTTGAGAGGGTGATCAGGCAAAGCATTAAGCAACTGGAGAAGCCTCCCCCAAGCTTGTGGGAGACTCTCTTCTTCAATTTGCACAAAGTTAAATATTTCCTGTAAGGCAACTTGTTTCTTATGAGCAGGAAAATATTTTTCAGAGAAGTAGTAAATCATATCCTAGGGACTACGCACACAACCAGGAGTAAGAGTATTGTACCATGTCTTAGCATCACCCTTTAATGAGAACGGAAATAACTTAAGGATATAATAGTAGCGAATCTTCTCATCATGAGCAAAGAGGGTAGCTATATCATTCAGCTTAGTAAGGTGTGCCACTACAGTTGCAGTTCCATAGCCATGGAAAGGATCAGATTCGACCAAAGTGATTAACTCTGGGTCGACCGAGAACTCATAATCCTTATCGGTAACAAAGATAGGTGAAGTAGCAAACTTAGGATCACATTTCATTCTAGCATTCAAAGTCTTTTCCTTATACATGTGTAGCAATTTCTTAAGATCGTCTCTATCCTTGCAAGAAAGAATTTCTCTAGTTACCTCTTCGTCCATAACATAACCTTCATGTATCTTAGGCATTTCAAACATAGAGAGCTAGGACTAATAGGTGTTTCATAGTCATCATCAGTTTCAGCAATTTCATCAAATTCAGTAGTTTCATTCTCTTTAGCTCTAGCAATTTGTTCATCAAGAAATTCTCCTAGTGGCACATTATCATCAAGCATGGTACTAGCATCATCATAAGCATCATTCATAGCAGAAGTAGCATCATCTATAACTTGCGACATATCAGGATTACTAGCATGTGGTGGTGTTGCAAGCTTACTCATAACAGAAGGTGAATCAAGTGTAGAGCTAGATGGCAGTTCCTTACCTCCCCTCGTCTTAGAGGAAAAAATCTTGGTCTTGGGATCCTTCAGATTCTTCATAGTGATAAATTTATATAAATCCCAACTGAATCAATAAATATTGCTATGCTCCCCGGCAACGGCGCCAGAAAAAGGTCTTGATAACCCACAAGTATAGGGGATCGCAACAGTTTTCGAGGGTAGAGTATTCAACCCAAATTTATAGATTCGACACAAGGGGAGCCAAAGAATACTTGAGAGCATTAGCAGTTGAGTTGTCAATTCAACCACACCTGGAGATTAAATATCTGCAGCAGAGTGATCAGTAGCACAGTAATATGATAGTTTTGATAGCAGTAGCAATAGTAACAGTAGCGGTAACAGTAGTGGCAATAGTTTTGTAGCAGTTGGAACAGCAGCAACAGCAATAGTAACTTAGCAAGAACAATAAGTGGAAAGATCGTAGGCACTGGATCGGTAACTCATTGGATGATATTCGTCATGTAGCAGTCATAACCTAGGGCGATACAGAACTAGCTCCAGTTCATCAATGTAATGTAGGCATGTATTCCGTAATTAGTCATACGTGCTTATGGAAAAGAACTTGCATGACATCTTTTGTCCTACCCTCCCGTGGCAGCGGGGTCCATAAGGAAACTAAGCGATATTAAGGCCTCCTTTTAATAGAGAACCGGAACAAAGCATTAACACATGGTGAATACATGAACTCCTCAAACTACGGTCATCACCGCGAAGTATCCCAAATATTGTCACTATGGGGTTGACGGATCATAACACGTAATAGGTGCATATGACTAGGCAAGATCGGATCAAGAACATGGATATAGAGATGATAACATAAACGGTTCAGATCCGAAATCATGGCACTCGGGCCCTAGTGACAAGCATTAGGCATAGCAAAGTCATAGCAACATCAATCTCAGAACATAGTGGATACTAGGGATCAAGCCCTAACAAAACTAACTCGATTACATGATGAATCTCATCCAACTCCTCACCGACCAGCAAGCCTACGAAGGAATTACTCACTCCCGGTGGGGAGCATCGTGGAATTGGCAATGGAGAAAGGTTGGTGATGACGAAGACCGAAGATTCCCCTCTCCGGAGCCCCAAACGGGCTCCAGATCTGGCCTCCCGATGAAGAACAGGAGGTGGCGGCGGCTCCGTATCGTAAAACGCAATGAAACTTTCTCTCTTATTTTTTTCTCTGAAAATAGGAATTTATAGTGGCGGAATTAGGGTCACTGGGGCCACGAGGTGGGCACAACCCACCAGGGCGCGCCCTGGTGGGTGATGCTCACCCTGCCCCCCCCCTCTTCGGTGGATTTTGGCTCCAATAATTCTCATATATTCTGAAATAATTCTCCAAAAAGTTCCCTTCCGTTTCGAGAACTTTTATTTCTGCACAAAAACAACACCATGGTAGTTCTGCTGAAAACAGCTTTAGTCCGGGTTAGTTCCATTCAAATCATGCAAATTAGAGTCCAAAACAAGGGCAAAAGAGTGAGGAAAAGTAGATACGTTGGAGACGTATCAATGTCCTAGACCCAGGGTACTTCGTTGTTTAATTGATAAACACAATCCACCGATCTGTGGTGAGGGTAATCCAGAGTGGGTATGATTTCTCTAGGAACGTGAACCGTCCAGTGTTCAGTCTAGATGGGAAGAGCATCGCCGTGACATCGGACCTCGACGCGGTATCCGCTAACCCAATGTCGCCTCCAATCTTGCACTCCGTGAGGCCCTATTGTGACATCTTCACCGTTGATATCAACCCTGATGACATGGATGAGAACCAAGATGTGGAGAAGTTTGCCCACGTCATGCATAACAGATACGAGAACTCCACTCCTGCCTGGACTGTGTTCTCGACTCATGACCCGCATGCACAATGGAACCTCTTGATCATGGAGGAAGGTTGCACCCCGTCATGTCTGTATCCGCAAAAATTGATGGAGGTGAAAGTTGGCACATGATAGGCCAGATATGCGTCCTAAAAAGGGTATGTTTATTGCTTGTTTGAGATGTATCTGGAATTTCTGTTTGGGTTGCTTTTGAACATTTGCATTTTATACATTTCATCTTGCTGTAATGGAACTTCAGAGTTTTATACGAGGATTCTGAAATGAGTATTCAGACAAGTTTCAGAGAGAGAACATATCTGGTGATACAGCCACCTGGGTGATATGATGCTCCAAGAGATCCTGAACCGTAGATCATGTTTGAATGGAGCTGATGAATGCGCTCCTGATGGATAGCTCATGCACAGCAAAATATACCAAAACACCCTGGATGATATTCTTAATTATTTGTGAGGCCTTGAGGCAATCAGAAGATAAAACATCTAGATTTCCTCAAATTTTCCAATGTTCATTAAGCAATATATGTGAAATGCTGCATAAAACTTCATTACCAACCGGGCTCCTCTTCCAAATAAATGCGAACGTTGTTTGTATGTTCCTGAAAAACTCAATTATATTTAGTAGAAGCAAAGATAACACATGTAGGCTAGTTGTCCAGCTACACGTTGTTAGAACGGACATGGAATATGTGAAGACCAACCGGAAATTAATATGAAAAAATCATGGGCATAACATGCCAAACCAGTATGTTTACATATTTTTTTACTATTCTATCTGTTAGTATTCATCAACAAAGTGATAACCCACAAATATAGGGGATCGCCACAGTCTTTGCATGTAGTATTTCACCCTAATTTGTTGATTCGACACAAGGGGATCCAAATAATATTTATCGGCCTTAGCAGTTGAGTTGTCAATTCAACCACACCTGGGATATCTCTCTACAACAAAGTTTTAGTAGCACAACAAGTGATAGTAGTAACAGTAACAGTAGTAGTGACAGTAGTAATTTCGTGGCAGTTGTGACAGTAGCAGTAGCAGTAGTAACTTAGCAAGATTCAGTATATGTAAAGCGTAGGCACGTGGATCGGTGATGGATAGTGATTTAGATGACATCAATCATGTAATAGTTACACACTAGGGCGACACAGAACTAGCTCCAATTCATCAATGTAATGTAGGCATGTATTCCGTATATAGTCATACGTGCTTGCGATAAGAACTTGTATGACATCTTTTGTCCTACCCTCCCGTGGAAGGGGGTCCTAATGGAAACTAAGGGATATTAAGGCCTCCTTTTAATAGAGAACCGGAACAAAGCATTAACACATGGGGAATACATGAACTCCTACGGCAATCACCGGAAAGAATCCCAATTATTGTCACCTTGGGGTATGCGGATCATGACACGTAATAGGTGCATACGACTTGCAAGATTGGATCCAGATCACTCTTGTATTCATGAAAACATAATAGGTTCAGATCTGAAATCATGGCACTCGGTCCCTAGTGACAAGCATTAAGCATAGCGAAGTCATAGCAACATCAATCTCAGAACATAGTGGATACTAGGGATCAAGCCCTATCAACTTAACTCGATTACATGATCAATCTCATCCAATCCCATCACTGTTCAGCAAGCCTACAAAGGAATTACTCACTCCCGATGGTGAGCATCATGGCAGTGTTGATGAAGAAGGGTTGGTGACGACGACGTCGACGAATCTCCCTCTTCGGAGCCCCAAACGGACTCCAGATCAGCCCTCCCGATGAAGAACAGAAGGTGGCGGCGGCTTCGTCTCGTAAAACGCGATGAAATCTTCTCTCCTATTTTTTCTCCGAAGATGTGAATTTATAGGAGTGGAATTAGGGTCGGGGGAGCCACATGGGCCCCACAAGCTAACAGGGCGCACCCAGGGGGGTGGGCGCGCCCTATTTCCTTGTGGCTCACAGGCAGCCCCCCTCCGGTGAATCTTCGCTCCATAATTCATTATTTATTCCAAAAATAATTCACAAAAAGTTTCGTCCAATTCCATGAACTTTTATTTCTGCACAAAAATAACACCAAGGTTGTTCTGCTGAAAAGAACGTCAGTCCGGGTTAGTTCCATTCGAATCATGCAAATTAGAGTCCAAAACCAGAGCAAAAGTGTTTGGAAAAGTAGATACGTTTGAGACGTATCAACTCCCCAAGCTTAACTCATTGCTTTTCCTCAAGCAATTCAGTTGATAAACTGAAAGTGATAAAGAAAACTTTTACAAACTCTTTTGTTCTTGTTGTTATACGCATGCTTAGCTAGTGTTCAAGTTTTCAGCATAAATCATAAATAACCATATCCATGATAACAATTAAACATCATATTCACTCATGGCAAGACATAACCAACTAGCGAGCAATAATAAGATATCTCACATGCCAACAATTTGTCAAAACAATCACGATATAATATGATGACATGGTATTTCGCTAGCCCTTTCTGAGACTGCAAAACATAAATGCAGAGCGCCTATGAAGTTCAAGCAGCGACTAAACATTATAATTCAAGGTAGAAAAGATCCAGTCATGCTCACATCCAACATTAACTAGACTTAATGCGTAAAAATGAAAATAGTGCTCTCTGGTCTGGTGACTTTAGTAAGAGGGTGATGACTTAGCGTAAAAGTAAATAGACAGGCCCTTCGCAGATGGAAGCATTGATTTGCAGAGGTGCTAGAGCTCAAGGTTTAAAACATGATTGAAATTATAATTTTGAGTGGTGCGCTTTTCCTGTCAACATCATGACAAAGGATTTCAATATATTCCGTGCTAAACACATTATTGGCGGTTCCCAAGCGGAATTGTAAAGTTTACTCCCATCCACCATACATAAACAAGCCACGGCTGACTGAATCCACAGATTCCCTCCAACATATCAACTGTCCCGGGAGTTTTGTTTAATTATTTTTGATTTTGCAGGACTTGGCATCCTTTTTACCAGCCTCTCTCGTGCAATGACAGGCGAATAAACGCCAATCTTGAGAATAACCCGCTTAGCATGGAAGATACCGAACGCCTCGTTGCTCCATGACCGGTACGAGTGCACAAAACAGATGATTATTTGAATATTAGAGGTGGCACATGCAAATTTACTTGGAACGGTAGGGTAATACCATATATAGGTAGGTATGGTGGACTCATGTGGAATAACCTGGTTTAAGGATTTTTGATGCACAAGCAGTATTCTCGCTTAGTACATGTGAAGGCTAGCAATAGATGAGAAGCGACCAGCTAGAGAGCGAAAACGGTCATGATCGTTCATTGTGAATAATTATCATTGAACATAGCATGAGTAGGATATGAACAATCTAAATTTAAACATCATGAAGGCTGCATTGGTTTTGAATCAACTACATGTTTGCACATGATCCTAGTCAATCCGCTCGAATTACTCAGAGGGAAATACCACACTACCATACCACATCATAACCATTTTAATGAATGTTGACACATAAGATAAATCATTATCCACTCCTAGCTATTTAAGCATGGCATGAGCAACTATAATCTCTAATTGTCATCATAAACATGTTCACTCATGATATACTGAATCGAGAACTAATGAGCTAAACATATTTACAAAAATGGAAAACAAGAAGAGCTGATACCAGCTTCCTTTACCACGATCACTTCATCAAATATCTTCATTATTGCCTTGCACTTGCACGACTGAATGATGTGATAATAATAATAGTGCAAGAGTGTCGTAGACTAAGCTGGAATCTGCAAGACAGTTTTATAAAAAGGAGAAGAAGAGGTAATATTGGCTCTCTGGTAGATCAACAATAATGCATATGGGAGCCACTCAACATTCTCGTCGTGGTCTTCTCCTTTCAACGACTCAATAAAAAGAAAAGAAATTCAAAGAAACACACTGAAATATTTTTGGAGTTTTTGTTTTTATCAAGAAAGCAAATAAGCAAAAAAGGGAAAAACAAGAACGAGAAAAAATATTTGCACGGGAAAGCTCCCAACATGCAAAGGAAATCTTTTCGGGTTTTCTTTTAACACTACACTAATTAAACATGAAAGAAAACCGAGAAGAAGCGAGACATATTTTTGGATTTTCATAGTTCTTTAAACACACAAGAAGAAGGCGGAAAAATAAAGCTAACATGAATATACAATGAAAGAGGATGAACACCGACAATTTATATGAAGTGTGTGAACATGAATGTAATGTCGGTGAGAAATACATACTCCCCCAAGCTTAGGTGTTTGCCTAGCTTGGTGATCACCATCCGTAGTAGCCATCTGGTCCCGGAGGAAAGTAGTTGGGTTGAGGTACCTGAGTGTCCCATGCCTGAGCTGCGGCCTCTGCCTCAGCCAAATCATTCCGGTAAGAAATTATGTCTGGTGGCATGATGGTGTATCCATTCCTGGCATGATTGTTAAACAAATAAGGTGCAGGCAATACAATAACATCACGAGTCTCCTCGCTATATAGTAAGTTATAACGAATGTGTTGCGGTGGCCGAGGTTCCTCTATGAATTGGTGATCTAGCATGGACTGGTGATCAATATAAACCTTAGGCAACAGGTAGTCAGTGGGGCGTATGGCGACATTAAAATGTTTTGCTAAGCGAGTGGCATAAATACCACCATGAACCTTGCCCTTGGTTTGGTTAAGATGCAAGCGGCGCGCGACAATAGCTCCTAAGTTGTAAGTGTTATCACCATAGAGTGCGCGACGCAAAATAACAAGGGTGGGGGCAATGAGACCACCACCCCGAGTCATAGCAGTTACACATTTTCCTATGAATAAAGCAAAGTAATGCACAGACGGAAAATGTAAATGGATGGCCCTAGCGTTTGATGCGCCCCTAGTTTCTCCCACAATTAAGGTGAGGAGGAAATCCTTGAATTCCTCTGGTTTAGGATCACGCATTCCCCCGCCAGAGGGAAGCAATCATATTTCACAAAACTAGGCAAGGGGTAATTCATAATGTGATGCATATAAGTCGAACCGTACCATGGGAGCACCGAGCGTATTCATGAAATGAAAATTTTGCACAAATGAATTAGTAAGGATATAGTATTGGTCACACTCATCTGCGAGGAAGTTGGTCAGCCTGGTATTTGCAACAAATTGCATAAATTCTTGATAGAAACCCGCTTCGCTCATGAAAGGTTCATGTGGCCATTCATAGGACCTAACCTCCGTGTTGCGAAAAATGTTGACGTCTCAATCTTGAGTCCTCCCAACAACTCCTTGGGGCTCTGGCTCGATGAACCCCTCCTTAGGAAATTCATTTCCCTAAGAACAAATTTCTGAAATTTTTGGGCCACAAAATTATGTCAATAAAACTTTGCAAGATTGATAGCAACTACTCATATAGGTACCTAGATGCCATATCAAGCATTCATATTACTTAGAACTCAAAGAATTCAACATGCAAGCTCATTTTTAGTAGCACCAAGTGTAGCAAAATATGCAAAATATAAACCACTAGAGCAAAAACTAATTGGAGGAATGGGACAGTCACATACCAAGGAGCAATTCCTCAAAACAGTTTTGGAATCGGAGTTCCGAGCAAAGAGGTAAAAAAGAATTAGTTTCGGGAGCAAGAACACGAGAGAGAGAGAGAGTGTGTGAATGAATTTTTTCTGGAGGTAGGGGATGACATGGACTGAAGAGATAAGGTAGGGGGGCTACGGGCCCCACAAGCTATAAGGGCGTGGCTAGGGGGGTGGGCGCGCCCTGTTGCCTTGTGGCCCACATGTGCTCCTCCCTGATGTAATTTCAGCACCAAAAATTATTAAATATTCCAGAAAAATTCATGTTAAATTTTGTGGCAATCTAAGACTTTTTATTTTTGGGTCATTTTTATTGCACGAGAAATTGAGAAAACAGGATAATCATGTCATTTTATTTTATCTAACTAAAAATAACAGAGGTTAAACTTATGATACAAAAGGTTGTGCTTACTAAATTCATCAACAACATGTCTTTCAAAAAGGATCCATTAATAAGGTTGATCAAGTCTTATTAATAACCATTTCCGATTGACATGAAACCGAAGAATTTTCATATAACACTAGGTTACCTCAATGGGGATTTGCATATCCCCAACAATAAAAATATCATATTTCTTCTTGGCTGTAGGAAGAGGAAATTTAAAACCTCCAATGATGATTGCGACACTTGGCTCAATGACATTAATATTATTAACCAAAGTTTGCTTCTTTGGAAAATGCACGGTATGTTGTTTGCCATTGACGTGAAAAGTAACCTTGCTTTTGTTGCAATCAATAATAGCCCCTGCAGTATTTCAAAAGGGTCTACCAAGGATGATCGACATGTTATCGTCCTCAGGCATCTCAAGAATAACAAAGTCTGTTAAGATAGTAACATTTGCAACCACAATAGGAACATCCTCGCAAATTCCAATAGGTAGAGCAGTAGATTTATCAGCCATTTACAAAGATATATCAGTAGGTGTGAGCTTATTCAAATCAAGTCTTTTATAAAGAGAGAAGGGCATAACACTAACACCGGCTCCTAAATCGCATAAAGCAGTTTTAACATAACTCCGTTTAATAGAGCAAGGTATTGTGGGTATACCCAGATCTCCCAACTTCTTAGGCACTCCACCATCAAAAGAATAATTACCAAGCGTAATAGCAATTTCAGTTTCAGGTATTTTTCTCTTGTTGGTATAATATCCTTCATATACTTAGCATATGGAGGCATTTTCAATATATCAGTCAAGTGAGTGCGCAACAAGACATGTCTAATCATTTCAGCAAAGCATTCAAAATCCTCCTAGTCCTTACTCTTGGAAGGCTTATGAGGGAATGGCATGGGTTTTTGAACCCATGGCTCTCTTTCCCTACCATGTTTTCTAGCGACAAAGTCTTTCTTCTCATAGCATTTATTTTTGGGATGTGGGTTATCAAGGTCTTCAGCAGGTTCTATTTCCACATCATTATCATGTTCTTTATTATTATCTGGCTGATCATCTACATGAAGATCATCATCATTATTATCATTCTCATTATCACTAGGTGCATGTTCACTACCAGTTTGTGTCTCAGCATCAGAAACATCACTATGTTTTTCAACAGGTTTTTCTATAACAGGTTCACTAGAAACATGGAAAGTCCTATCATTTTTCTTTTTTCCTTTTCTTCTTAGATGGACTAGATGCATTATCATTAGTTCTCTGAGAATCCTGTTCAATTATTTTAGGATGACCCTCAGGATAAAGAGGTTCCTGGGTCATTCTACCTCCTCTAGTCATTACTCTAACATCATGATCATTCATATTCTCACTTAATTCAGCAAGCAAATCATTTTGTGACTTAGCAACTTGGTCTAGTTGAGTATGAACCATAGAAGCATGTTTAACCCTTAACATCATTAGCAATTCTAAACATTAAGTCACTCAAGCGATCTATCATCATGGCATTACGTCTTAATTGATCTTTAACATAGTTATTGAAATGTTCTTGCTTAACAATGTAATTACCAAATTCATCCATGCATTGACTAGGAGTCTTAGTATAAGGTATATCACTTTCATTAAAGGCATAGAGAGATTTTACTTCTACTACCTGTGTCGGGGTGTCTAGCCCATGTATTTCTTCGATAGGTGGTAGCTTCTTGACATCTTCAGATTTAATACCTTTCTCCTTCATAGTTCTTTTGGGTTCTTGCATATCTTCAGGACTGAGGAATAGAATATCTCTCTTCTTTTGAATAGGTTCCGGCGGTGGCTCAGGAAGTGTCCAATTATCAGCATTTTGAAATATGGTATTCAATAATTCTTCAGCTTGCCCAACAGTTCTTTCCCTAAAAACACAACCAGCACAACTATCTAGGTAGTCCCTAGAAGCATCGGTTAGTCCATTATAAAAGATATCATGTATTTCATTTTTCTTGAGAGGATGATTAGGTAAAGCTCTTAATAGCTGGAGAAGCCTCCCCCAATCTTGAGGGAGACTCTCTTCTTCACTTTGCACAAAGTTAAATATTTCCTCTAAAGCAGCTTGTTTCTTATGAGCAGGAAAATATTATTCAGAAAAGTAATAAATCATATCCTGGGGGCTACGCACACAAGCAGGAGCAAGAGTGAGGAACCATTCCTTAGCCCCACCTTTTAGTGAGAAAGGAAAAAGCTTAAGGATATAATAGTAGCACATGTTTTCCTCATTGGTAAACAAAGCACCAATATCATTCAGTTTAGTAAGATGTCCAACAACAGTTTCAGTTTCATAACCATGGAAAGGATCAGACTCTACTATAGGGATTAACTCAGGGTCTATAGAGAATTCATAATCCTTATCGGTAACAAATATAGGAGAAGTAGCAAATTTAGGATCATGTTTCATTTTCTCCATCATAGATTTTTCTTTCAGTTTGCATAGTAGTTTCTTCAAATCATCTCTATCATTAGAAGCAAGAAAGTCCCTAGCTACCTATACATCCATAACATAAACCTTAGGTACATCAGGAAATTCCTATCTATTAGGAGAGCGAGGTGTAACAGGTGACTCAAAATCTTCATCACTTTCAGCATTTTCAAGTTCTCTAGCTTTAGCGATATGAGCATCAAGTAATTCATTCAGTGGCATAGTTTCAGTTTCATGAAATGTAGTAGTAGTATCATCATTAATTCCAGAAGTAGCATCATCAAGTTCATGCGACATATCAGAACGAGCAATAGGTGGTGGTGTTATAAGCTGATTCAAAACAGTAGGTGAATCAAAAGCAGAGCTAGATGACAGTTCCTTACCTGCTCTCGTACGAGAGGGGACGATCTTGGTCCGAGTATCTTTCAGATTCTTAGTAGTGGCAATTAGATATCCTCAAGTTAACACAATAAATATAGCTATGCTCCCCGACAACGGCGCCAGAAAAAGGTCTTGATAACCCACAAGTATAGGGGATCGCAACAGTCTTCACGGGTAGTATTTCACACTGATTTATTGATTCGAAACAAGGGGAGCCAAAGAATATTTATCAGCCTTAGTAATTGAGTTGTCAATTCAACCACACCTGGGATATCCCTCTGTAGGAAAGTTTTAGTAGCACAACAAGTGATAGTAGTAACAGTAACAGTAGTAGTGACAGCAGTAATTTCGTAGCAGTTGTGACAGTAGCAGCAACAGTAGTAACTTAGCAAGATTCAGTATATGTAAAGCGTAGGCACACGGGTCGGTGATGGATAGTGATTTAGATGACATAAATCATGTAATAGTTACACACTAGGGCGACACAGAACTAGCTCCAATTCATCAATGTAATGTAGGCATGTATTCCGTATATAATCATACGTGCTTGCGATAAGAACTTGTATGATATCTTTTGTCCTACCCTCCCATGGCAGCGGGGTCCTAATGGAAACTAAGTGATATTAAGGCCTCCTTTTAATAGAAAACCGGAACAAAGCATTAACACAAGGTGAATACATGAACTCTTCAAACTACGACAATCACCAGAAAGAATCCCAATTATTGTCACCTTGGGGTATGCGAATCATGACACGTAATAGGTGCATACAACTTGCAAGAACATCCAAATCACTCTTATATTCATGAAAACATAATAGGTTCAGATCTGAAATCATGGCACTCGGGCCCTAGTGACAAGCATTAAGCATAGCAAAGTCATAGCAACATCAATCTTAGAACATAGTGGATACTAGGGATAAAGCCCTATCAACTTAACTCGATTACATGATCATTCTCATCCAATCCCATCACCGTCCAGCAAGCCTACAAAGGAATTACTCACTCCCAGTGGTGAGCAGCATGGCGGTGTTGATGAAGAAGGGTTGGTGATGACGACGACGACGAATCCCCCTCTCCGGAGCCCCAAACGGACTCCAGATCGGCCCTCCCGATGAAGAACAGAAGGTGGTGGCGGCTCCGTCTCTTAAAACACGATGAAATCTTTTCTCCTATATTTTCTCCGGAGATGTGAATTTATAGGAGTGAAATTAGGGTCGAGGGAGCCACGTGGGCCCCACAAGCTAACAGGGCGCGCTCAGGGGGGTTGGGCTCGCCATGTTGCCTTGTTGCTCACAGGCAGCCCCCCTTCGGTGGATCT
This sequence comes from Elymus sibiricus, assembly GCA_039707655.1. Classification (NCBI taxonomy): domain Eukaryota; kingdom Viridiplantae; phylum Streptophyta; class Magnoliopsida; order Poales; family Poaceae; genus Elymus; species Elymus sibiricus. The sequence continues at coordinate 345,422,109 of CM077669.1, read as the reverse complement.
TCGCTCCATAATTCATTATTTATTCCAAAAATAATTCACAAAAAGTTTCATCCAATTCCAGGAACTTTTATTTCTACACAAAAATAACACCAAGGTAGTTCTGCTGAAAACAACGCCAGTCCGGGTTAGTTCCATTCAAATCATGCAAATTAGAGTCCAAAACCAGAGCAAAAGTGTTTGGAAAAGTAGATTCATTTGAGACGTATCACAAAGTAACCAAAAAAACAGTGGATTTATTTTGTTGAACTTTATCATTAGAAAAATAAAATGAAGATTGTAAAATTTCAGATGGAGGTGAAACAATGGTAAGACTTGAGAGGAACACTGCGTTTTGTGTGTGTATTTGCACCGCAAAACCAATCCATATCGTTTTATATTCACTAACACTGAGGTTGCTTGGGTGGTACTAGTATGAAAAGGGCCTTGCGCTCAATTAAGAACCGCTCCAGGTTTTTTTTCTTTATATTTGGTGGTGGATAAGTTGTCCGTGACGTGTGAATTCATTATGTCCATTGGAATATGATCTAAAGGTCCAGGTTGATTGGAGCATCATATCACCTCATATACCGCATCGGCAGATATCTTCCCGTTTTAGAGAAGTGTTCGTTCTCTTCACACAAGTACAAGTCATTCATGATTTATCAGGTCGTAATGATTTATTTACGTAGAAAGGGGTTCAGTTTTTTGCGGAGGTGATTTGCTAGGGTTTGTGGCTCGAGTAGGAGGCTGCAACCATGGATCTTCTACTTACTAGGATGTAAGATTATCTAGACTTCAAAGAATCGGAGGGATGCCTAGTTTTCAGTACAAATTTTGTTCTGGTTAGTGTGGTAGTAACAGTGTTATGAGGAAGTACCTAAAAAAGGTAATCTGAGAAAGAAGTTGCCCGCTCTGGAAGAGGGCTCCAGTTTGGCTGGGGTTCAAGGATTTACTTTTTTTGTTTGCATAATAAGGGGCTACCAATAATCTTAGTTGTCATGTTACACCATTTTAATTTCAAAAGTTTAAGCAAAGACAAACAAAAACCAGTATAGAAATAGAAAATGTAGCAATCCTTCCAATCCATATTACTTATCGCAGCTTTAGTACAATACAAACTTGTAGTAAAGCTGTGACAATTAATTTGGATGGGAAGGAGTACAATTTTACCACAATCGGTCGACCTTGGCCAAGTTACAAAGCTAAGAATTGCATGTAGAAAGTATACACTAAGGGCGTGTCTGGTTTTCGTAGCAACTTTTGCCTGCATTGCATGCTTGATCCAGTTGGGCTTAGCTGAGGGAAAACAGGAAGAAAACCAACATTTGCATTTTGTTTGTTTGCCTACATACTCTCTAACCTGTGTGGGGGCATAACAAAAAGTGGTTTGTTTGGTTGCCTGCTTGTTTAGGCAGAAACACAAGGCATGGTGTTTGGTTTTATGCAACGTCTGTTGTTTGGTAACTTCTTCGGCGCAGTGGTGAGATTACTAGCACACTGGGACGTGTAGAACAACCCAAACATATAAAATATAACATATTAACACAGTTCTAAACCATAGCAATCCTTTTTAAACATAGTACCACACTTAAACATAACAGTTCTCAAGAAAAACAATACGCCAAAGTCGATACTAAACTAGCTGGAGCAACAGAGCTATCCTAAAAGTTCACGGCGAAGGCGTCATCATGCCTCCCACACTTGGTCACCACTTCAATGTCGTCGTCGTTCATATAACAACCCGAGACCGACGCTCCAGTTGATTCCCGTTTTATTCCATTATTGCCGCGTGATTTAATTGCTTGTTGCATTCATCATGGCATCATTCGCATTGCATCAACACTTCGTTGCCGTAATGTTTTTTCAAACTTCATCCGTTCATAGTTTACGGTTCTCCTGTTTCATGTTTGACAATTTCTAGTCCAACCACACTCGCACGCGCCCGTGGCATTGTAAAGTTATTGTTTTATAAGTGGGAATAAAATGTTCTCGGAATGAAATGAAAGTTGGTGTGCGGTCTTAATATATTGTAGATACACTGCCTGCCAAATTTCGTCGCATTCGGAGCCCGTTTGATACCCCAACGGATAACTATAGCGGCATTATAGCTGGTCTAATTCGTAGACGTTTTTCAATTTTCAAAACTGTTGTCGGGCCACAAACCTCCCTCTCATCTAAGCCCAAGGCCTACCTACATAGCCTACACCAGCCCATCTATAGCCCACCTAGCCCCCCATCCGACCGGACCGTCGGGTCACGATCGGAGGGTCGAAAGACTCCCCAAAAATCCCCGAACCCTAGCGTACCTGCTATAAAAGAAAGCCCCCCTTCCAAATCTGTCCAAATACAACCCCAAACCCCTCCCCTAACCTCCAGCCGCCGCCACTTGTCCACCTCCTCAGAATCCGCGTTGGCTGAACCCTGCCTTGCAACTTGCCGCCGTCACAGACTGCCCTTCATCCAATCAGGCGTCGCCACGTCGCCCCCTGGCTCCCCCCGCTGCCGCGGCCGGATAGGCCCACGCGTAGCCCGCTCGGCCCGGGGCTCCCGACCCCGCACATGAGCAGGCGCCCAAGCCTCGCGACGCCCGTGTGCCCATGCCTCCTCCCGTCGGCGCCTCGCCCCACCGCCTCGCCAGTCTTCTCCGCCGCCGCCCGAGCCCCGCAAGGCACCGCCGCTCGCCACAGCCACCGCCGCGCCTGCCTATGTTGCTGCCTGCCTCCCTGCGAATGCCAGGGCCCCCACCGCCATGGCATCACACTGCCGGTCATCCCCGCCGCCGCCGGGAATGGGTGCCCCATGCTCAGATCCGCCTGAATCTGGCTGGGCCCCGCCGGATCTCCTCGCTGTGCTGCCCTCGCGTCATCGGAGCTGCCGCGCCATGGTCCCGCCTCTCTGCCACCGCCGGGACAGCGCCGTCCCTGGACCCGGGCATCCCGCGAACCAAAAAGGGCCCTGGATCCTGCCATCTCCGTACCTCTTCGTCCTAGGGGTATATTTCACTAAGTCATGTTTACCTGTGTGCAAAATCATCATATATGCATATTAAATTGCATGTATTCGTTGAACCGTGCATCGTATGAAAATGTTCTATATATGAAAATTGATCTACGTTTTGTGCTCTACATGATGTTGTCATTTGCATGCATGATAGCATCCATCTACATGCCTTAATATCTGTCGCAAAAGTGCATTGTGAAATAACTGCAGAAACTGTTAAAACTTGCCAACTTTTGTTGATGATTACATCAAATCTATAGCTCATATTGATACGTCTCCAATGTATATATAATTTTTTATTGTTCCATGCTGATATATTATCATTCTAGGATACTTTTTGGGTATTTATTTACCAATTTATAAAAATTTGAGCACTAACCTATTGACCTAGTGCCCAGTGCCAGTTGCTGTTTTCTGCATGTTTTTCACTTCTCGGGTTTACAGTACCAAACAAAGTCCAATTGCTTTGAATCATCTACAAGTCCAAATGTCCATGCTATACAAAAGAAAAGAATATGATGAAGATGTTAGGCAGCATTCCACATCAAAAAAATTGTTTTTATCATTTAGTTACTCGAGGACGAGTAGGAATTAAGCTTGGGTATGCTGATACGTCTCCAACGTATCTATAATTTTTGCTTCTTCCTTGCTGTTATATTATCATTCTTGGATGTTTTAGAATCATTTTCTAACAACTTTATATCATTTTTCGGGACTAACCTATTGACATAGTGCCAAAGTGCCCGTTGCTGTTTTTGCTTGTTTTTTACATCGCAGAATATCATTACCAAACGGAGTCCAATCGCGACGAAACTTTTTGGAGATTTTTTCTGGACCAGAAGACACCCAGTGGGCCAAAGAAGAGCCAGGAAGGTGGGCTGTGGAGAGCACAACCCACCAGGGCGTGCCAGGGGGCCTCCGGTGCGCCCTGATGGGTTATGCCCTCCACGGGGCCCCCCTCCACCGCCTCTGATGCCTATAAATTCCCAAATATTCAGAAAACCCTAGGGGAGTTGACGAAACACAATTTCAGCCACCGCAAGTTCTAGAACCTCGAGATCCAATCGAAACACCATCACGGAGGGGTTCATCTTGTTCATAGGTGCCTCTCCGATGATGCGTGAGTAGTCCACCATAGACCTACGGGTCCGTAGGCAGTAGCTAGATGGCTTTCTCTCTCTCTTTTGACTCAATACAATGGTCTCTTGGAGATCTATTTGATGTAAACTTTTGCGGTGTGTTTGTTGGGATCCGATGAATTTTGAGTTCATGATCAGTTTCTATCCATGAATATTATTTGAGTCTTCTTTGATCTCTTATATGCATGATTACTTATAGCCTCGTATTTCTTCTTTGAATCTTTGGTTTAGTTAGGCCAACTAGATCGATTTTTCTTGCCATGGGAAGAGGTGCTTTGTGATGGGTTCGATCTTGTGGTGTCCTTTCCCAGTGACAGAAGGGGCAGCAAGGCACGCATGTATCATTGCCATTAAGGATAACAAGATGGGGTCTATTCCTACATGAATAGATCTTGTCTACATCATGTCATCGTTCTTATTGCATTACTCCGTTTTTCCATGAACTTAATACACTAGATGCATGCTGGATAGCGGTCGATGTGTGGAGTAATAGTGGTAGATGCAGGCAGGAGTCAGTCTACTTATCTTGGATGTGATGCCTATATAATGATCATCGCCTTGGATATCGTCATGGTTATTTGATCTTCTATCAATTGCCCAACAGTAATTTGTTCACCCACCGTGTGCTATACTCATGAGAGAAGCCACTAGTGAATCCTACGGCCCCCGGGTCTACTTTTCCAACATATTGCTTTCCGATGTATCTTTTTGCCTCTTTGTTTTCAGATCTACTAAACCAAAAATCCAAAAACATATTTCTGCACTTTTTATTTGCTCTTCTTATTTTGTGTTCTTGAGAGATCTATCTCTCCTATCTATCATTACCTAATCTATCTTTTTACCGTAGAGAGATTGACAACCTCTCTTTCGCGTCGGGTTGCAAGTATTTGTTATTTCTGTGCAGGTGCTGCTTATTGGGTGGTGGTGATCCTCCCACTGGTTCAATAACCTTGGTTTCATAACTGAGGGAAATACTTACGGTCGCTGTGCAACATCATCCCTTCCTCTTTGGGGAAATACCAACGCAGTCTCAAGCCACGTCACACAACAGTTGGAACTGGTAGACCAAATGATTGTCTTCACCGAGCTACTGGTTCTATTTCCTCAACCCTTTCATTTCCTCGCTAACTTGCTGATGAAATTGATAGTTACTGTTTGAAGACTTTGATTGAAAACTTTCTCAATTTCCTCAACCCAAATCCTTCAGTCACCTTGTCTTCGACCTGCTTATCTTGATTACTCGCTACTTGTGCTCTGTGTATGTTTCATTTCATCATGATAACTATGTCACTGCTATGTTATGCATGCACTTGAGTACTTTATCCGTTGCATCTATTTCGTCACTTAGCAAATTCCTCGAGAAGTAATTCCTCAGTGACGAATTTGTAAAAATTGCCTATTCATTCCCCCCTCTAGTCGATATAACGTACTTTCAGCTCTGTTGCACATAAGCCTCATTATATCTACCTCAAAATAGCCGCCAAAGCTACATATCATGGCATTTCCATAGCCATTCCGAGATATATTGCCATGCAACTTCCACCGTTACATCATATGACTTATGCACTCATTGTCATATTGCTTTGCATGATCATGTAGCAGACATAGTATTTGTGGCAAAGCCACCGTTCATCATTGTTTACATGTTACGCTAGATCATTGCACATCCTGGTACACTGCCAGAGGCATTCATATAGAGTCATGTTGTTTAGTAGTTTTTCATATTGAGTTGTAAGTAAATAAAAGTGTGATGATTTTCATTATTAGAGCGCTGTCTCAGTGACGAAAGGATGATGGAGACAATGATTCCCCCACAAGTCGTGATGAGCTCCGGACGAAAAATGAAAAAAATGGGGGAGGCCAAATGAGCCCACCAAGAAAAAAAGAGAAAAAGAAAAAAAGAAAGAAAAAGAAAAAAAGAAAAAGAAAAAAAGAAAAAGAAAAAGAAAATGGAAAAAAGAAATAAATTAGAGATAAAGAGAGAAGGGACAGTTCTACTACCTCTTTTTCCACACTTGTGCTTAGAGAAGCGCCATGTTTTTCATATAGAGAGTCTAATGTTTTATCATTTTCATATACTAGTGGGAATTTTTCATTATAGAACTTGGCTTGTATGTTCCGATGACGGGCTTCCTGAAATGCCTGAGGTATTCATGAGCAAGCAATTTGGATGCACATCCACTTAGTTTCATTTGAGCTTTCACACACTTATAGCTCTAGTGCATCCGTTGCATGGAAATCCCTACTCCTCGCATTGATATCGATTGATGGGCATCTCCATAGCCCGATGATTCGCCTAGTTGATGCGAGAATTTCTTCTCCACTTTTACCCCTTTCTAACCTACCACCATATTCTATTCCACCTATATGCTATGTCCATGATTAACGCTCATGTATTGAGTGAGGTATAAAATGCTGAAGCGCGTGAAAAAGTATGATCCAATTGCTTGGCTTAACATCGTGGTTCTTGAAATTTGTATTTATGTGGTGAATACGGAGCCATGCCATGCTAATATGATAAAATGAATGGGGGGGGGGGTAAACATTCTTTAAGGATCGTATATTTTCAAAGTTGATGATTATGTTACTTATGTTTATGGATATTACTATGTTAATGTTTATTGATTCATCGTTTCCCAATGATCATACCTGAAAATATTACATGTTGGGTAGCATGTCACATCAAAAATTCTGTTTTTATCATTTACCTACTCGAGGACGAGCAGGAATTAAGCTTGGGGATGCTAATACATCTCCAACGAATCTATAATTTTTGATTGTTCCATGCTATTATATTGTCATTCTAGGATACTTTTTAGGCATTTACTTGATGTTTTATATTATTTTTGAGAACTAACCTTTTAACCCAGTGCCAAGTGTCAGTTGTTGTTTTCTGCGTGTTTTTGGCTTTTTAGGAATTCTGTTCCAAATGAAGTCCAAATACCCCAAAACTTTTTGATGATTTTTTTGGGACCAAAATAAGACATGGAAGCTTCGGAGGAAGACTGGAGGGCACACGATGTGCCCCAAGCCATCGGGCGCGCCCAGGGGGTGGCCACGCCCTGATAACTTGGGGCCTCCTCCCCGCTATTCATCCCTCGTTCTCTAGACTATAAATTCTCTAATATTGCAAAAACTCTAGAGAGCCTCCCTAAACACTTTTTCTGCCGCCGCGAGTCTCTGTTCCACCGTGTGCCCACCTGGAGCCATGTTCCGGTGCCCTGCCGGAGGGGGGATCGATCACGGAGGGTCTCTACATCAACCTTGTTGCTCCCACGGTGATGTGTGAGTAGTTCACAACAGACCTACGCATCCGCAGTTAGTACCTAGATGGCTATCTCTCTATATATATGTTCTTCATTACCAAGATCACCGCGATTCCCGCGGTGATCTATCTTATGTAATCAATATTTGCGGTGTGTTTGTTGGGATCCGATGAATTGTGGGTTTATGTTCAGATTATTCATGAAAAGATATTGAGTACTTGCTGGTATATTATTTGCATGATTGTTATAGCTTCATAATGCTCTCCCATCTATCGGTTTGGTTTGGCCAACTAGATTGATTTATCTTCAAGTGGGAGTGGTGTGTTGTAGTGGGTTCAATCTTGCGGTGCTCAATCCCAGTGACAGAAAGGGACATGGTATGTATTGTATTACTGCAGCTAAGGGTAAACAATGGTGTTTATTCATATTGATTGGATTTACTTTGTCTACATCATGTCATCATCCTGCAAGCATTACTCCGTTTTTACTCAATACTCTAGATGCATGCTGGATAACGGTCGATTGGTGGAGTAATAGTGGTACATGTAGGCAGGAGTCGGTCTCCTTGTTTATGGACATGATGCCTATATACATGATCATTGTCGTGAATAAATATTGCATAACTATGCGCTTTTCTATCAATTGCCCAACAGTAATTTGTTTACCCTCCGTATGCCTTATTAGAGAGAGAAGCCTCTAGCGAACACTATGGCCCCCGGGTCTCCTCACAAATATATTTACAAAAACTCTAAATACCTTGCTACCATTATTTACTTTATTTTTATTTACAATTTATATTTATCAAATTATCTACCTATCACTACTTATCGCTTGCAAGTAACGAGTTCAAGGGGATTGACAACCCTCTTGCCCGCGTTGGGTGCAAGTGTTTGCTCTTTTGTGCGTAGGCGCTGAAGACGGGAATTTGCGTGGTTCTCCTATTGGTTCGATAACCTTGGTTCTCACTAAGGGAAATACTTATCTTTGCTTTGCTGCATCATCCCCTCCTCTTTGGGGAAATCCCAACGCAGTTTACAAGTATCAGAGCCCATAACAGAACATCATCCCGCGCACGAATGGGTGTAGTGGGAACCCCAGGCCTCGGATGAGGTGGGGAACGAAGGCTACTCGCTCCTCTGGGTTGGGAACGAGCATTAGCTGGTTGACACCGGGAGCGCAGGCGCCGATGGTGGCAGAGAGGTATCCCGCAGCACGCAACTCTAGGATGGTGCCTTCCGTCGCGGAGGAACCACCCCAATGCCCTTTGAGGGTATCGGCCATGGCTGGATGGGGGAGCTTGGATTTGCTAGAAAAGAGGGGTGTGAGATTGAATCTGGGCACTGGGGCTAGACGAAGCAGCAGGCGGGGGGAATGAGAGTGTGGTTGCCTGTGTTGTTCTCTTTTTACTCTTCTAGGGGTTTGAAAGGCCAAGAGTCCCCCTTGCCGCACCGATAAAAACGCCACTCCCGCAAAAGATGTCGTTGTGCATATGGGGGGAAACAAAATCTTGATGATATCCCCAAGAAAACAAGCACGATCTCCACCTTGACGGGACGCGCCAGTAAAAAGACTGCCTCAAACCGCGATTTGGGGTAGGCAGTAACTGCTCGACCCATCCGGGGGTGCGCCGCTTCAATAAAGTTGTCAGGCTAGGTGGCCCTATTCACACCTACGTGGTCGGCCTTCAAGGCTAGGTTACCCCTCCTCTTCGGGTAAAGTATGAGCTCGGCTAGGTCTTGTTTATAAGAAGCCGCTTCTTTTTAGAGTGGTTCGGGACTTTGGAAGTCATGAAGGGTAACTCGTCTGTCAAGCCAAGGACTTCGGATCCGAGGTTATCTTCATCAAGGGAATCGTCCTCGGCATAGAAGACCAGTTTGGGGGCTACTGACGGTGTCCTGGACTAGGGGTACTAGCCTGGTTGGCCGATGCTCCTCGGATTGGACCGATGGGCCCTCATTCTTCTCAAGATGGACTCCAGGAGTTGTAAGACGTGGCGTTATCAAGACTGCATTTGCCGAAGGCTTGACGTATACTCCAAGACTTCTCCTACCGCCTCCACGCCAAGATGCCAACCTTGTAACCCTAGATGACCTACCTGGTGTGTATATAAGCCGTAGAGTTAGAACACATCTGACGATCTTGACGTAGATCAACTATGTACATGATACTTCTCCATTGATATAAACAAGAGCAGGAAGTAGGGTATTACTTCCATCAAGAGGGCTCGAACCGGAGTAAACATCGTCCCCTCCTGTTACCATCCATCCGAGATCCGCAGCCTTGGACCCCCTACCCCGAGGTCCACCGGTTTTCACACCGACACCAAGGCTGACCTACACAGCCTACACCAGCCCCCCTCTGACGGACCGTCCGATCGTGATTGGAGGGTCCAAAACTACTCAAAAATCCCCCAACCCTAGCCTACCTGCTATAAAAGAAAGCCCCCCCTTCCAAATATGTCCAAATACAACCCCAAACCCCTCCCCTAACCTCTAGTCGCCGCCACTTGTTCACCTCCTCGAAATCTATGCCGGCCGAACCCTGCCTCGCCACTTGGTGCCGCCGCAGCATGCCCTTCAGCCAATCAGGCATCGCCACATCGCCCACTGACATCTGCCGCCGCCGCCGCCCGCTGGGCCCAGGCGCGGCCCGCCCAGCAAGGGGCGCCCGACCACGCGCATGAGCAGGCCCCCGAGCCTCGCGCAGCCTGTGAGCCCCTGGCTCCTATGCCAACACCTCACCCCGCCGTCTCGCCCGTCGGCCCCGCCGCCCGCAGCGCGCTGCCCGAGCCCCGCAAGCCGCTACCGCTCGCCGCCCGCCACAGCCGCCTCCGTGCCTGCCTCCGTCGCCGCCCGCCTCCCTACGAACGCCAAGGGCCCCGCCGCCATGGCGTCGTGCCGCCAGTCGTCCCCGCCGCCGGTTTGTGCCCGCCGTCGCCGGGAAAGGGTGCCCCATGCCCAGATCCGCCCGGGTCCGGCTGGGCCCCGCCGAATCTCCTCCCCGTGCCGCCCCTACGTCGCCGGAGCCGCCGCGCCATGGCCCTGCCTCTCCTCTACCGCGGCAGAGACCGCGCAGTCCCTGGACCCGGACGCTCCACGAACCAAACAGGGCCCTGGATCCCACCATCCACGTACCTCTTCGTGCTAGGGGTATATTTCACTAAATCCTTTTTACCTGTCTGCAAAATCATCATATATACATATTAAACTGCTTGTAACCATTGAACCGTGCATCATATGAAAATGTTCTATATATGAGAATTGATCTACGCTTCGTGCTCTACATGATGCTGTAATTTGCATGCATGATAGCATCCATCTACATGTCTTAATCTCTGATGCAAAAGTGTGTTGTGAAATAACTGCAGAAACTGTTAAAACTTGCCAACTTTTGTTGATGATTGCATCAAATCTATAGCTGATATGCATATGATTTCTACATGTGATTTGTTCTCTGTGTTGTGATCTACAATGCCATGCCTTTGTTTGCCATGTAAAACATATATATCATGTCAATTTCTTGCACTTAAGTGGCCTTCATGATAAAACTGTTTTGCTATTAACAGAAAGTATTGTTTTTTAAAAATCATAGTAAATGATCCATGCATCCTATGAATTTGTGCCAATGGAGTAGTTTGAAGATTGCCATGTCTACTTCCAGGAGATATCATTTTCCTAAATTGTAAAATTGCTTAATCTACTGTTTTGTGCATCCAAAAACAGCATTCTGATGTAACTGTTTTGCATCCCAGATCTACACTAAGTCTGAAACTGCTGTTCTAAAACTTGTCAACTTGTCTTGATGAATGCCATTGATCTAGAGGTCATGTGTAGATGTTCAGTAAACATGATTTGCTATTCATTATATATACTATCACCACAAGCCTTTTCGTGCCATAAAAACTTCTTGTAGCATATTTAAAAGTTGCCCTCAACATGTCGTTCCAATGTTTTGCTTGCATGAAAACTGTGATTTTCTCTAAGTCCTTAATCTGGACAGAAACTTTGCATCTTGTGAAAATCATATCAATTCATACATGATGCCTATGAAAATGATCTTTATATGCATTGTGAAGCATTTTAAGTGTACTACATCATCATGTCATTTATTTTCGTGTTAGCATCTTGTAGCATCATGTTTTATTGCTCCAAAGTAGGCATCTCACTAATTTTGGCAGATTTTAATTAAAACTTCTGTTGTTTGCATCTTGAGAACCGTGGCTCCGTTTCAAGCATGTAATACATGAAACTTGTTTAGAATTGTATGTAGTTTCATAATATCCATTTGCATCCATGATAAAAATGTTTGTGGTTGTTGTTTGCATGCATTTTGCATTCATACCATGTTAATCTTGTGTTGGTCATATCTTTTAGGCCGTAACTCCGTTTTAAAATATCTTTATGTGTAAATCACTTAGAATGACGTGTAGAATCACATGATGCATTTTGTTTTCCTGTTTTAAATATAAAATGTGTTTAGGGCGGATCAGTACCAAATTCAAAATATGCACATGGGAATTTTTCAAAATTGTTATTTATTGTTTTTGGCCTCATTTAAATTGCCTAGATAGCTAGTTTAATTATGCTTCAACTATTTCCATGTTTAAAAACATTTAAAGTTGATGAGTAGATAAACGGGAGAGAATTGAATAATTTATTGTGGAGTTTCGTCAATATGCAACTCGTTGCATATTGAGCTTCACTTAATATGTAGAATTTGGTTGTTGCATCTTATCATGCCATGCATAATTAAGTGGACATGCATCATATTGGATTGTGCACCATGTGATGAATATTTTGTGATGGATTTTCGTGTCATTTGTTTGTTTCCGGAATTGCTTCTCCTCGCTAGAGTTCTGAAACCGTTTCGGAGTGTGAGGATTCGTTCGACTACGCCCGTTCGTCTACTTCATGGATTTGATCTTCTTCCAAGTGGGATTACAGGCAAGATGATCATTACCCTGGATACCGCTACTATGATTGCTATGCTAGTTGTCTCAATTTTATCGCTATGTCTCGCTAACTACCACCTTTTTTTCAAGCCTCCCAAAATGCCATGATAAGCCTCTAACCCTCCACTTCCCAGCAAACCGTTGTTTGGCTATGTTACCGCTTGCTCAACCCCTCTTATAGCATCGCTAGTTGTAGGTGCAGTTTGTTCCATGTTGGGACATGGATATCATGGGATATCACCATATCTTGCGTAATTAATTAATGCATCTATACACTTGGTAAAGGGTGGAAGGCTCGGCCCTTTGCCTGGTGTTTTGTTCCACTCTTGCTGCCCTAGTTTCCGATCACCGGTGTTATGTTCCATATTGAGCGCTCCGAATATGCTTGGGGTTGTTATGGGGACCCCCTTGATCATTCTTTTTGGGATAAAACTCTTTCGGCAAGGCCCAACATTGGTACTAAAATTTGCCCAACATAATAATACTGAACACCTTTATTAATGCATAGGGCGTCATGAACCCATGGATTTTAATTCAACATAATACAGGGTGGGCCAGTGCTGATGGTGCTGGTCCAAAATAGAGCACTGTGCAGGGCCACCCCGGGGCAACTTGGGTGTTTAATTTTGCCATTGTACGCGTTGCTCATCTTCTCTCTCTTGAGAACGAGGTACGCGGCTCCTATGGGATCGTCGACACGTCGGGAGGTCTTGCTGGATTTGTTTTACCTTTAACGAATGTCTTGTGCACCGGGATTCCGAGGATACTACGGGTTATCCCGCGGTTGTGGTTTTCCATCGTAGCTTGTGGTTAGTTTGTGATGGATGAGTTGGAGCACCCCTACAGGGTTAAATCTTTCGGAAAGTTGTGCCCGCGGTTATGTGGCAACTTGGAAATTTTATAATACCCGGTTATAGAAAAATTGAAGTAAATTCAATTAAAATACACCAACCGTGTGCGTAACCATGACCGTTTCTTTTCGAGGGAGTTCAGGAAGAGAACACGGTGGGGTTATGATTGACTCATAAGTAGGTGTTTACGATCACTTCTTGATCATTACTAGTTCCCATCAGATTATGCGTAGATCACTCTTCTTATTATTGTACTCGTAAGTTAGCCAGATAAAATGCTTAGTGCTGCTGCAACCTCACCACTTAACCATACCTCACCCATTAAGCTTTGCTAGTCTTCATACCCTTGGTAATGAGATTGTTGAGTCCCCGTGGTTCACAGATTCCTACAACAATAGATGCAAGTACAGGTAATGCGATGATTTGACATGAGAGCAATGCTTGTTCTACCTAGAGTTCTTATTCTTCATCATCGATCAAAGGATGGGTTCCAGGTCAGCAGCCTGGGATTAGCAGGGTGGACGTCGTCTTGTTTTTCACTTGATTTCATCCGTAGTCGGATCCTGCTCTTATGTATGATGATCGATACATATTGATGTATTGAGATATTTATGATGTAGCATGTGGCGAGTGTAAGCCAACTCCATATACACATCTCTTCTTTACATGTATTGTGGCGATTTTTATTCTTGCGAAGCGACCCAAAATGCGCTTCTATCCTTATCGTGTCCCTCGAGCCGTCGCGAGGATAGTACCGCATTTTGGACATGACAGTTGAAGACGATGACCTTGAGCATGTCAGAAGTCAGCAACTTGAAGGTCACCATGTACCCGATCTTGATCTGATGGACAGCGGCGAAGGTGGCCCAACCCTGATCAAGGGTGACCCTGTCATTCATCAGCCGAACAGTGACCCTCCATGAGTAGCCGGTGTCCGTCTTTAGCTTGAATTCCGTCGGCATGGCCAGGAAGTGCTTCGTGAAGTCTAGGGGCATTGGTATGGCCTCGAGCTTCGGGTCCATAATCACCTTGCATAAGTGAGTTGGCCCACCTGTCGGTGTCAAAACCGGCGGATCTCGGGTAGGGGTCCCGAACTATGAATCTGGGATCGATGGTTAACAGGAGACGAAGGAGACGATGTTTACCCAGGTTTGGGCCCTCGTGAGGAGGTAAAACCCTACATCCTGCTTGATTATATTGATGAGTATGATGGTTACAGAGTTGATCTACCTCGAGATCAAAAGGGCTAAACCCTAGATGAGTTGACTTGTCCCTCTATGAACTAAGCCCCCTGGTTTATATAGACACAAGGGATACCTAGGGTTACATGTAGTCGGTTGCTACCGAGGGTTTAAACATGCCCATCCATTACTTGACGGACCCCCCCATGACACCCGAGGTTTCCTTCCTAACCACGGAGCACCTTACAATTCGGTCTTCCCACAGCGGCCACCGAACACCACATTAGTTCGGCCCACTTGAGATAGGTCGGCATCCCGAGGACCCCTTAGTCCCGGACTCCCTCAGTAGCCCCCGAACTTGCCTCCAATGCCAAGGCACCCCGTCTTCTGCAGCTTCACCCGCCCAAAGTCTTCGGCTTGCGAGGCGAGTTCTCTCCTTCCCTGGTCCGTTGGACGATAACCTGGCCGTGGAAAAACCTTCATCTGCAGGAAACGCCATGGGCCCACAACATTAATTTCTCTGTCCAGGGTTCGATGAAACCCCTCGATTCCTGCGCACCAGTAGAAGGCAGGCATCCCAATAGTTTTTTTACAAAACTGCCCTTAACAAGCTGAGGGATAAGACGCCTATTTTAAGCAAGTTAAACTTGTCTTAGGCAACGCTTCTTCCCCCCCTCGCCACCAAGAGACCCTAGCATCAACGAACTTGGAGATATGGCAAGCACTCCAGGTTCTTCCTCGCGCCCTCATGGTCCCCTTCCAGGTGACTGGGCAAGCTGTTCCGTTTCCCTCCTCCAGCTATGGAATCTTGAGGTACAGGGATATCTCCCTACTTCGGATCTGGCACCCACTCGCGCTAGATTGACTTCCACGAACGACGAGGCCTTTGCGGAGAACTTCCCTGCTCCCCGCCAGGATGAGAGGGTATGCTTCACCTCCTTCCTCCTACGAGGCCTAGGCTTCCCCATTCACCCCTTCTTGAGGGGTCTACTGGAGTTCTACGGGATCCAACTCCACAACCTCACCCCCAGGTCTGTCCTGCACATCTCGGGCTTCGCTGCCCTCTGTGAGATGTTTCTAGGCTGCGAGCCCCACTTTGATCTATGGAGAAAGTATTTCTGCCTTGTCCCCCGCACCCGGGGAGGGTCAGTCCGGGAAGTGGGTGGAGCCGAAGTATGGCGTATAGCCGGGACGGGGTATCCCGTCGGTACCCCGAAGAAGGAATCCGAAGAGTGGGCTTCAGAGTGGTTTTATATCGAGGACATCCCCTTATTCGACCCAGCTCGAAGGGGTCTGCCCGAATACTCCGAGGCTCCTTTAAAGAAGCGATTCATTTGGCGCCCGAGGAGATCTTCCCAAGAGGAGAGCGCCGAGGTAAAGTGTCTAGCCTCCCAGGTGAAGCTGCTAGCTCACAGCAAGCTAACCATCATTGACGTGATGGCTGTTGCCATTACCCGTTGTGTCCAACTTTTGCAACAGAGGATCCATCCCCTATGGTGCTACAACAGGATGAGCGACACGACCCATTCCCAACGACAAGGGCCTGTCGACCAGGCAGCGCTGGCAGCCATATTGGTCGATCTCTTCAAAGGAGAAAAAGAAGATTTTGCTCGCCTGAAGATCAGGGAAGGCTACTCAACCCATAAC
Source organism: Elymus sibiricus (assembly GCA_039707655.1). Lineage (NCBI taxonomy): Eukaryota > Viridiplantae > Streptophyta > Magnoliopsida > Poales > Poaceae > Elymus > Elymus sibiricus. The sequence continues at coordinate 345,406,095 of CM077669.1, read as the reverse complement.
CCCATTGAATGGGTAAGTCCATTCACACTTCCCTAGCTCGGACCACTAATTTTTTATTCTACTGATCGGAACTCCGTGTCTTTCTGAACATCAATTGAGGCGTTGGGTTGAGACAGTTAACTACCCCGCCTCGCAACCGGAGGATTATTAAAGTAGCAATGACCCCGGATTTCATGATGATCCGGAGATTTCAATTGAATTTGAGGATGGGACCTTTTACCAGAGGAGTGTCGATGAATCCAAGGTGGCCCTCCAGGCCGATCAACCTGAATCGCTCCCTTCCTCCATAACAATTAAAAAGAAGGATTCTTCTCAGAAAGGACGCGTGCCTCCCGTCATTCCGATCACATCGACTTCTACCCCAAAGGGTCGCCGGTCTACTGACCGGACACCCTTGAGGACTACCCCGGCAAGGTCCGCGCCGAACAGCGGCAAGACTCCTGAGCAAGAGACGATGGCGGGAGTCACATCGACCGCTCCCCCTACCAAGAGGTGCTTAATCTTGCAATTTGATCTTTGATTTATCCGTTTCAAACACTCACGGTTTCTGACGTACTCAGGAGGCGAGTAGAGCCACCTCCATCCGAAGATGTTGAGAAGGCGTCGAACAGTCCTCGTGGACCGAGGTCTTTGGCACGCGCCGAAGTGGATGCGGAAGTTCCTGTTACTGGCCAACCTCCCAAGGACTCGGAGGATGTCTCGGTTACCAATTCCAAGGTTGAGAGCGCGATGAACCATCGGCGGCGGAGGGATTCGCTGCGTCACCCAATATTTTTTGACCAAGAGTTAATGCTCTTAATTCAGTGGACTCATACCTCGGAGCCGCTCGAGCGGGACTTGATGGAGCCACTAGAATGATATCCACCAGCATGCAGGTAAATGGTTGGCTTTGACGGCCGAACATAATTCCTAACCCCGTAGCCCCCGGGCATTAATTTGGATGGGACGACCGAATTCAAGGGTCTAAATATTGTTTCTGTGTGTACGTAGGCTTCAAAGCAACAAAACGAGAAGTTGTCTGCAGACCTCGAGTCGAGTCGAGCAGAGCTGCAGGATATCAAGGCCAAGCGTGGCGGCGCCTGCTTGTGACTCTTTCATTGAGCTGTTAACCCTACTCAACAATAGTACGGCCGGTCCATTTTGTGCCCCCGTAGGGTGTGAGTCTGAAATCCTGACAGCCGTTTTTGGTGTGATTGCGGGGTTTGGCTAGGCAGGTTTGGAGTACGCAGCATTGGCAGGGCCATGCAGCCCGGACTCCAAGTCGTGGGTTAGGCCGACCACGGGTTTCGAACCATTGCCCGGGGGGAGTCCGGATTCCGAATCGCGAAGGGGATCTAGGTGATCGAAAACCGGGATGTAAACCGTTCTTAACGCCGGTGGTTGAGGGGACATACTTCTGGCCGGGTACTCGACGGTGGCGACCAAGTGCGTCACTGGTGGGACATGAATTTTCCTGTCGTTGGGCCTAAGCCCGATCTGGTCGTAGACCGAGGGTTGATGATCGGTCATGCCTAAGACTTGGATCCGGTCGAGCAACTCGTTCAGCGATGAGGCTCCGGTGGAGTCCATGCTATCCATGCACCTAGGGTCAGTTTGCGGCGTCACCGCTCCGGGGTCGTTTCAGGATGTCTTCGGGGTACGTGTGGTCAGGCTAGGCTTTAAGGCCGAACTAGAGACAAAGGCTGTCTCAGTGGCGGGGTCTCCTGCTCCCGAGGTCAAGGCATCGGGGGTTGTGAGCTCCTCAAGGCGAGCAGACAGCTTTGTTAACACTAGATCTCCCCGAGAGTCAGCGACGAACTCTAGGTTCCCGAACCTGACTTCTTGACCGGGGGTAAAACTTCCGATCTGGCCGAGGCGGCCAGCGGGATCGGCATGGAGCACGATACTACCTAAAGCGAAGATCTGACCTGGATCGAAGATGTCCTTGTTGCATATTTCATCGCTAATGATTAAGCAAGCCATCGATCTTTCAGCGATTCATGGCGAACTCTCAATGAAAGCACCAATGTCGGTGTCAAAACCGGCGGATCTCGGGTAGGGGGTTCCGAACTATGAATATGGGATCGATGGTTACCAGGAGACGAAGGAGACGATGTTTACCTAGGTTCGGGCCCTCGTGAGGAGGTAAAACCCTACGTCCTGCTTGATTATATTGATGAGTATGATGGTTACAGAGTTGATCTACCTCAAGATCAAAAGGGCTAAACCCTAGATGAGTTGACTTGTCCCTCTACGAACTAAGCCCCCTGGTTTATAGACACCGGGGATACCTAGGGTTACATGTAGTCGGTTGCTACCGAGGGTTTAAACACGCCCATCCATTACTTTACGGACCCCCCACGACACCTGAGGTTTCCTTCCTAACCACGGAGCACCTTACAATTCGGTCTTCCCACAGCGGCCACCGAACACCACATTAGTTCGGCCCACTTGAGATAGGTCGGCATCCCGAGGAACCCTTAGTCCCGGACTCCCTCACCACCCTCCTCATGGTATTGCCCGTAGTTCTGGCGTTTGTCACTGCGGGCTCCTCCGGCACCACGTCATCGTACGTGGGTGGCACCTCCTTAGGCATGGTTGGCACAAACTCCATGGGCGACACCATCTCCTTGCCCTTTTCCATCGACGACACTGACTCCTTGTCCTTTTTATCCCTCTCGATCCGCGTTATGAACAACACAAAGTTCATGGTGTTATGAACAACACAAAGTTCAAAGGTTGACCGGAATTCAAAACCTATCGTTCAAAGGCCCTATATCTACCCAGCCAGACGGTCACTACTTACCCACCACCGCACTCAGTTAAACCTCTCTTTCTCTCACTCTTCCTCCTATCCATCGCCATGAACTCCAACTCCAACGCCAACCCCAACCCCAACCCCTTCCCTTGGGGCACTGGATGGAGGGCTTTTTTCCGCGGGTGCTCGCTCAGTGACCGCACCAAGTTCGAGAACACCATGTGTCATGGTTTTGTCATGGCAGATGTCCTCGTGCGAGACCTTAGGTGTGAGGCCATCACAACTCGGTGGCGACTTGGACGGGGTTGATTGGCAACGAGAGACAAAAGTTCCCAAGTTCAGCCCCTCCGATGGAGGTAAAAGCCTATGTCCTTTGTCGGCGTTCTGGGGACGGGGGTACCCAGACCTGCCTGCCTACGGCCCAGGGCATGGCCCACTTCATCAGCCAAACACAGCCAGGTGCGGCCCCACTCAGGACAAGGCCCTCGTGAGGGCCCTAAGCTCACGAGGAGGAGCGGCGCCAAGACCGGCAAAGGATGGGCCTCCTCAGGCCCCCTCCGGAGCGGCGGAGAACTCTATGCAGGGCCCGGCCTCAGGAGTCAAAGATGACGCAAGGAATGACAGGCGGGCGCCAGCGCGCCAGGTGGCGCAGTTTCCTCTTTGGTGCAAAGGGAGCAAGGACGTACGCGGGTTCCCAAAGCACCCCCCCAAAGGTTTCCATTCCGGAGCAACAAGACCACGACCACGAGCCCCGCAGGACGGATGTCATCGCCGAGCCCACCTCTGCATCATCAACAGCCACTTTGCAGGCGAAGACCGCCTTTGGGCAGGGCGCGCATGTACTCCTGTCCCCCTTCAAAATTGGCCGTTGTGGGATCCCTTCCCGCCATTGCGATAAGGGAAGAGGACCCGGGCCACCGCTATATATAGAGGCTAGGCTGCACCGTAGAGGAGGGGAGAGACCAGTCGATTCACTCATCCACCACCAAGTCGAAGGAGGGCCAAGAACACCTCAGGAACGCCCTCATGAGGCTCCGAAACACTGTACTAGTTCATCCACCACACCTCCTCGAGAGGCAATCCACCAAAGCAGGAGTAGGGTATTACGCTTCGCAGCGGCCCGAACCTGGGTAAACTACCGTGTTCATCTTCTTCCTCGTCATCGTGCGAGTTCGTCGTTCGGTCCATCGAGTAGCGAGCTAGGTTGGGCGAGGCTGCAGGGGGTCTTCGCACACGCCCCTGTGTTCGAATCTTAAGGGTTTTGCGGAGCCCGAAATCCGACATTTGGCGCGCCAGGTAGGGGGCGTGTCGGGGTCTCCTCCAAGCTTCGCTCTTCTCACACTCTACTGCTCCGATGGCCGGCGCCCAACAAGCTTCCCCCGACCGCAGCGGGTCAGTTTCCGTCGACCCCGCCGCTGCCGCCAGAGGCCCATGCCCCGGCAGCATGGTATTGGGTGGCCAGTATCAAGCCACCGGCATCGCCTCCACCGTCACCGCCTCTCGCACCGCCCAAGCACACGGTGGGCGGGCGGCGCCCTCGGCACCGGCGACGCGCCGCACCTACGTGGGGGACCTCGACGCACACGATGCACTACTGCTGGCAAGCGAGATGCTCCGTCACCGCCCAACGCACGGGGGCTTCGACGCATGGGCCGACCACATCGCGGAGCTGGTCACCATCGCGCAAAGAGCCATGGCTCCTCACTCTTCTTCAAGGCCACAGGCGCCAGGCGCCGGGGGCTCGTCTGCCGCGCCCGTTCCCCAGCCCACCGGCGGTGTGACCTTTCCGGCACCAGACGGGCACGATCGGGGCCCGCCGCACGATGTGCTCCTTCTCCTCCGAATCCCGGTGATCGGTTTCGGGGCACAGCCCGGCCACGACGACCAAGCGCACGGAGGAAATGACGGGGAGCCCCGCACGCACACCAACACACGCCTCCATGACCTGGTAGACCTTCAACAGCCTGGGTTGACCAGGCGGGAGCGCGCCATCCGGCGCAGTGAGCAAGCGGCGCTGGCGCCCGGGCAAACAAGCAACAACGGCGAAGGCGCACCAGGTCGCCAAGGAAGCAATCTACGCCAGGAGACGCGCGGCCCACCCAACGGCGGTGGCAGAGGTAAGCAACTCCATTCCGAGGCCCGTCGCAGAAGGGTCTGCGAGCGACGCGCGCGGGGCGGCCTCCCGCCACCGCCAGGAGGAGTCGTCCCTGGAGCCCCGCCGGACGGCTCAGGAGGGGGACCGAGCCCTTATGTGGAGCCCTATGTACCATGCTACGTCGTGCCGCCTGACGGCGGGATGGGTCAGGCGCCCGCCGCAGGCGCCAGCACCCCCCGAGAGTGAGGAGCACACTGGGCGTCCTCCCCGAGCCGGGCCTGGGGGCTTCCGTCGACGGAGCACCGGGCCTGGGCGGCGCGAGTGGGAGGGCGCCCCCGGGCCCGCGGGGTGCGGCGCAGGCCGGCGCCCGCGGGCAAGCAACGCCGGACCGAGCCTGGAGGCCTCAGGAGTAATGGCCTGGGGGGAGCGGCAAGACTGAAACAGCGCGGGCCACCCGCGGCAACTGCAGCGCCGGCACTGCCTCGGGAGGCTGGGCCTCATGAGGCCCTAAGGACGTTGTCCGGCCGGTGTACGGATGTTTCACGAGGCGGCTTCATCGACAAAACACCCTTATGGCTGCGCCGGATGCATCGTGCTCATGTTTGGGCTTCGGGAGCACAATCCTGTGGTCGCGCGGGGAATGATGCATTCGGGTTAGGGTCATGAGGGCGCGCAACCGAGCAGAAATGCACGGGATGGTTCTTGACGGAGTTGGGAGCCACCAGGCCACGCGCCTGGGGGCTTGCCCAGCTATCTACGGTCGTGACACTCTCACGTAATAACGAGTGGGCTGTATACGCCCGGAGCCCCCCGAGGACGCGGAGGGGTTCCTTCCCACGCAATGTGGATGCCACAGCTCAACGCTGGCGGAGAAGACAACACTGCCCCCCAATGGCTATGCCCATGCAACGTGGATGCCCTACACTCAGCGCTGGGGGAAGACGAAGACTAGCCTAGGGGCCGGACGCGGCCGTTGCTTGTTTCTTTTTTATGTTCGAGTTGCCGTTTTTTCGAATGAAGTTTGAGGATTTCGAAACTCTATATTTAAAAGAAAAAGGGCGGGAATTTTTCTCTCTATGTTCTCTCGTTTTACCAATATTGAATTCTCTCTTACTGGATGGTGTTTCTCAAGGAGCCAAGCGCTCCGCACCACCCCGAGGCACCTCGGGGCTGGATAACAAGGCCTTGGCGCCTCAGGGGCACATGTCTCTTAGCCGTCGACCCCCGCTCGGGGGCTCCGACCGCAGCGTGACACTACAACATGGAGTCTCGGGAGGCCCCGGGGCCTCCTGAGGCAGCACCCGAATGGGCGGAATGGGGGATCGCTCGAGCGTCAAAGGGGGCTCTTGAGCATCACGCCTCAGGAGCCTTTCCGGTCATATAGCCACTCGCCCCCCTTGATGTCGTCCTTGGTGATCCGGTCGGCAGCAAGGGTGTCGAGGCTTCACCCTGTGAAGTGCGTCCAGGTGATCCGGTCGTACCTAACGGTGGTGGGGAAATGTGTGGGACTGGGACCTGCCGACGTAGAGCGGTTTGAGCGTCAAAGGGGGCTCCTGAGCAGTACGCCTCAGGAACCTTACCGGTCATATAGCCACTCGCCCCCCTTGATGTCGTCCTCGGTGATCCGGTCGGCATCAAGGGTGTCGGGGCCTGACCCCGTGGCTGCATCCTTGGTGATCCGGTCGTACGCAACGACAGTCGGGAAATGTGCGGGACTGGGTCCTGCAGACGCAGAGTGCCGAAAGGGCCCCCAAACCGTCCAACAAACGAGGAGGAAGCGTTCCAGAAGGAGCCGCGGGCTATTTGGACAGCCCAGCCGCACCTCACGACGCACGAGATCGCCACCGCCATACAAGCTAAGTACACTGTCAAACCAAGCAGGACCCTCCTGGCCTAATAACGACCCGAGGACGGGATAAGGATTATGCGCACTAATGTAAGAATGCAGGTATTATGGGTCACCATGCGCGGCTACCGAGACCCCCGAGGACCGGGGCGGCAGGGAAAGACGACACGAAGGGAGGGACTCGACCACGATGAGCCGCAGGGCCCAGAACCCAGAGGGGGGAACGGCGGCCACGAGTCGTCCCTCAGGAGAGAGAGAGCCTCGCGAGGACCCTACCGGTTGCCGGCGCTAGGCCGCATTGGTGGCGGCGTTGGGCCCCACGCGGAGAGGCAAAGTCACGGCACGAGAAGCGAGCGATCAATGATCCAAGGAAGAAAAACAGGAAGGCGAAGGTAACATACAAAAGACTAACGCCCACCGGGGCAGAGTTCTTCTCGAAACATTACAGGAACCGGGAAAGGGAAACAGAGGATGCCTAGGAGGGGAAGCCACCGTCGCCGCCCGCGCCACCGGCCGCCTCGGTGTCGGAGTCGTCCTCCCCACTGGAGGTGGGTACCTGGACGAACCGCTCCACCAGGGCCTCCACGTGCGGGCGCACCTCGTCCCGAAGGGGGCGTTGGAGCCTGTCGGGCACCTGCTCGCTGACACGCCAGAGGTCGAGCTGCGGGGTGAGGCGGCGCAGGTTGGAGAAGACAAGCATCAAGGCAAGGTCCAGGAGGTCGCGCGCGTCGGACTCGTTGTCCGCGTTCGCGCGGGAAACGCCGGTCTCCAGCGCCTCCACCACCTTCTGGAAGAAGTCGAGGTAGCCCCCCGTCGCTGCGCACGCTCGGCAGCGCGGGGGCGTCCCCGACGAACCGGTTCACCGCGCCGGCTGCACGGCTGGCGATGCCGAGGTAATGCTTGGCGCGCTGGGACTCCATCATCCTGGCGTGTGCCACCTCATCCTGGGCGGCCTGCACGGCGTTGGCCGCCTCCTTCACCTGGGCCTGGAGGGATGCCAGCTCCGCCCTGGCCTCCGCTTCGCCCCTGAGGGCGGCCTGGAAGGCGGCATCGGCGGTCGCCAGCTGGGCCCGCAGCGCGTCCACCTCCTCCTGGGGTTCGCCCAGCTTGCGCTTCTTGGCCGCAGGCGCCCTGGAAGGAGGAGGGAATCAATCCCAGAGCATGGAACAAGACAGCTAAGGAGGATAAAGGCGGCGGAGTACTCACTCATCAACCATGGCCCAGCGCCGGCGAACTTGCGCCGACCCCAAGGGTCCCCCGACACTGCCTCCGGAGGAGGGCGAGGGAGCCGGCGGTGCCACGCGTTTCCCCACGCCCCCTGCGTTTCCTCCAGACGCCATGGAAGGGGAGAAGCTGAGAAGAGAGAGGGCTTTCTCTGCGGGGCGATGGAAACAGGGGGATACCTCTAGACTGCAATGCTTCCCCCCCTGCCAGGGGCGGGGCGGATTTATAGGCGTAACTGCAGCCGCGAGGCGTCGTGGGAGAGCAGGCGTCGTGCGCCCCTCGGGCACCGCGAGGCGGTTCGATCGGCGCAGTACCGTCCGCGTCGCCTCGTCTGCCAACTGAAGGGTCACATCCGCGTGGCCCGAGGAGTAGAGGCCCAAAGCAGCAGCGGCATTCAAGGAAGGACAATGATGGCCGGCGCTGCACACGGGCGTCGTGTCAATTTGACTTGGAGCGTCCCCTGACGCCCTCGGAGAGCGGGGGCGTCACCGCCCAGGCGTTCGACATGTGTGAAGCCTGGCCCGCAGGCATTTGGGGCCCGCGGCACTCCGGGCTGACCTCAAGGCTTCGCCCGGAAGCCGAATCGAGCGCACCTTGGGCCCGGGGGCTACTGTCGGCGTTCTAGGGACGGGGGTACCCAGACCTGCCTGCCTGCGACCCAGGGCATGGCCCACTTTGTCAGCCAAACACAACCAGGCGCAGCCCCACTCAGGACAAGGCCCTCGTGAGGGCCCTAAGCTCACGAGGAGGAGCGGCGCCAAGACCGGCAAAGGATGGGCCTCCTCAGGCCCCCTCCGGAGTGGTGGAGAACTCTATGCAGGGCCCGGCCTCAGGAGTCAAAGATGACGCAAGGAAGGACAGGCGGGCGCCAGCGCGCCAGGCGGCGCAGTTTCCTCTTTGGTGCAAAGGGAGCAAGGACGTACGCGGGTTCCCAAAGCACCCCAAAGGTTTCCATTCCGGTGCAACAAGACCACGACAACGAGCCCCGCAGGATGGATGTCATCGCCGAGCCCACCTCTGCATCATCAACAGCCACTTTGCAGGCGAAGACCGCCTTTGGGCAGGGCGTGCATGTACTCATGTCCCCCTTCAAAATTGGCCGTTGTGGGATCCCTTCCCGCCATTGCGATAAGGGAAGAGGACCCGGGCCACCGCTATATATAAAGGCTAGGCTGCACCGTAGAAGAGGGGAGAGACCAGTCGATTCACTCATCCACCACCAAGTCGAAGGAGGGCCAAGAACACCTCAGGAGCGCCCTCACGAGGCTCCGAAACACTGTACTAGTTCATCCACCACACCTCCTCGAGAGGCAATCCACCAAAGCAGGAATAGGGTATTCTGCTTCGCAGTGGCCCAAACCTGGGTAAACTACCGTGTTCATCTTCTTCCTCGTCATCGTGCGAGTTCGTCGTTCGGTCCATCGAGTAGCGAGCTAGGTTGGGCGAGGCTGCAAGGGGTCTTCGCACACGCCCCTGTGTTCGAATCTTAAGGGTTTTGCGGAGCCCGAAATCCGACATCCTTCTTTGTGTGTTATTGACGATGATCTCGATTACAAGGATGCGGAAATCCCTAACTGATGTCTACTACGCAACTTTATTCTTGTATACTAAGTTGGGCCTCCAAGCGCAGAGTTTTGTAGGACAGTAGCAATTTTCCCTCAAGTGGATGACCTAAGGTCTATCAATCGGTGGGAGGTGTAGGATGAAGATGGTCTCTCTCAAACAACCCTGCAATCAAATACAAGAAATCTCTTGTGTCTCCAACACACCCAATACAATGGCAAATTGTATAGGTGCACTAGTTCGGCAAAGAGATGGTGATAAAAGTGCAATATGGAAGGTAGGTATAGGTTTTTGTAATATGAAAATATAGAAACAACAAGGTAATAAATAGTAAACAGTGAGCAAAACGCTATATTAATGCTTGAAAAAAGGCCTAGGGTTCATACTTTCACTAGTGCAATCTCCCAACAATGCTAACATAGTTGAATCATATGATCATCCCTCAACGTGCAACAAAGAATCACTCCAAAGTTCCTATCTAGAGGAGAAAATAAGATGAAATTGGTGTAGGTAGTAGAACCACATCAAAGTTATTCTTTCCGATCAATCTTTTGGGCTATTCCTATAAGTGTCACAAATCGCCCTAGAGTTCGTACTAGAACAACACCAATGATACATATCAATCAACCCTAATGTCACCTAGATACTCCAATGTCACCTCAAGTATCCGTTGGTAAATTATGTGACATGCATCAAACAATTTCAGGTCTATCATATTCAATCCAACACAAAGAACTTCAAGGAGCACCCCAAGATTTCTATCGGAGAACGTGGTATGAAAACGTGCAATCAACCCCTATGCATAGATCCCCAAGGTCACTGGAATCCGCAAGTTGATGCCTCAACATATATCAAGTGAATCAATAGAATACCCCAATGTCACTATGGGTATCCCACACAAGACGTACATCAAGTGTTCTCAAACCAAAATATTCAATCCAACATAACAAGATCTCAAAGGGAAAGATTCAATTCATCACAACATGATAGAAAGGGACAAACATCATATGATCCAACTATATTAACAAAGCCCGTGATACATCAAGATCATGCCGTCTCAAGAACACGAGAGAGAGAGAGAGAGATTGAACACATAGCTACTGTACATACCCTCAGCCCCGAGGGTGAACTACTCCGTCCTCGTCATCGCCTCCGTCGGGATGACGAAGATGACCACCGGTGATGGTTTCCCCTCTCCGGCAGGGTACTGGAACGTCTCCAGATTGGTTTTTCGTCAATAAAGAGAGTTACGGCGGCGGAACAGAGAGTCTCCCTTTATTTCTGGGGGTTTTGGGATTTATAGGATTTTTCAGCATTGGAATCACGCGCAACGGAGCCACGTGGGCCGCACCAGCTATCAGGGCGTGACACCCCCTAGGGTCGCGCCCTGATGGCTTGTGCCCCACGGGTGGCTCCCCTCCGGTGGTTCTTCGCTCCAGTATTTCTTATTTTCTCTAGAAAAAATCATAAAAAAGTTTCGGGCGATTCCAAGAACTTTCATTTTCTGCACAAAAACAACACCACGATAATTCTTCTGAAAACAGCGTCAGTTCGGGTTAGTTCTAAATAAATCATATAAAGTGCATCAAACCCATATATAAGTATTGTAAACATAGGCAAATATGTCATGAATACTTCATAAATTATCGATACGTTGGAGACGTATCAGCATCCCCCAAGCTTAATTCCTACTCGTCCTCGAGTAGGTAAATGATAAAAGAAATAATTTATGAAGTGTGAATGCTAGCATAATGTATAATATTGAGCAAGGATAATTTCAGCCACTTTTCTAGCATCGTAACCAGCCAGTATTTCTCATAAAACTTCTCATAATCAAGTAGCAAGTTATTCACATGTTAAAACTAGCAAACTATGTTGTCAGTCATCAAACAATTACAATTCATCTTATTTTCAGGAAGGGTCTATGTAAGAGCTTTGGTTTAGCAAGTCCCACATACTCAACTATCATTTAGTCTTCCATGATTGCTGACACTCAAAGCATATTTTTAGAACAAACAGCTTCAGTCAAACACATAGGAAGATAGGGGCTTAATGTTTTGCCTCCCAACTTATTTATCTTGGGGATAATGTCAACAAATAATGAATCATGATCACCTATAGTCAACTGGATATATATGTCTGCATCTTTCCCCACCACATGATGCTTGCCAACTAAAGAATTAATAGATTGAAATAAATAGTTGACTCAACATGAAAAGTAAAAGATAAGCCCTTCATAGAGGGAAGCAGGGATTTGCAGAGGTGCCAAAGCTCATTGCTTAAAACAGAGATGAATATGTAATTTTGAGTGGTATACTTTTCCTGTCAACGTCACAACTGAGTTTTCAATATCTTCCATGCTAATCACATTATTGGCGGTTCCCAATCATAATTTAAATTTTTACTCCCCTCCACCATTCAAACACATTCCATGGCTAGCCGAATCCACGGGTACCATCCAAACAATCAACTTTCTAGGGGGAGTTCTTGTTTATTTATTTTTGTATTATGCAGGACTGGGCATCCTTTTTACTGGCCTCTCTCATGCAATGACAAGTGAATAAACACTTATCTTGAGAATAACCTGCTTAGCATGGAAGATAATAACTGCCCCGTCACTCCATGAGCGGTACGAGCACATAAAAAGGATGTTTATTTGAATGTTTAGAGGTGTCACATGCAAATTTACTTGGAATGGCAATGAAATACCATATATAGGTAGGTATGGTGGACTCTCATGGAATAAACTTAGCTCAAGGATTTGGATGCACAAGTAGTATTTCTACTTGTTACGAAGTTTTGGCTAGCAAAAGGTTCTAAACAAGCATCACATGTTAGAGGATCCATGACAATATAACTGCTACGTGAATATAAACAAACATAACCATTATGTTGTCTTCCTTGTCCAACGTCAACTAATTGATCATGTTTGAAAATAATTAATGGGGGTTCACAATCATAGAAGATGTCCAAGATAGTGTATTTATATGTGAAACCTCTCTTCCTTCAATATTCTTTCATGAATTGTTTAAATGACCAATGCTATGTTTGCTAACTTCCAATAAATTTTACCGCTTATACTCCTATTATGTGAAGTCACTACTCCCCATGGGACAAGAATATGAAGCATATATAATTTCACATTTATGGCATTCAATTCATTCAATGTTTACTCTCAGAATATAAGTGAAGCACAAGAGTAAAATTTCAAACTACTCTCAAAAGATATAAGTGAAGATCAATGAGTAGTCAAACAATAAAGTAGCTATGTGAGGACTCTCTCTCTCTCTCTCAATAAATATTTTCAGATCTGAGTATTTTATTCAAGCAGCAAACAAAACAAAAATACACTCCAAGAATAGCATGCATCATGTGAACGAATAAAAATTTAGGCTCAACATAGGCTAACCGATAGTTGACGAAGAGAGGTGGGATGCGTAGCATCCCCAAGCTTAGATGCTTGAGACTTCTTGTAATATTTACTATGGGTGCCTTGGGCATACCCAAGCTTGCGCTTTTGTATCTTGTTAAATCCTCTTATATCACGGTTTCACCTATTCTCAAAAACTTCATCCACACAAAACTTGAAAAGAACTCATGAGAAAGGTTAGTGCACATAAGAATAAATCAACTCTTTATGTACTGCCAAGACAAGTTGCATAATACTTTTAAAACATTACCTACTGTACACTATCATTTCCACAATTTATATCTACCAATATAAGTCATGAAAACCATAGGCGAAGTAGATAACAAGACTATGACAGCAATCTGTCTAAACAGGACAGTCTGTAGCAATTAATTTAGAAAGTGGACTTACGTATCTCTAAACATTATGAAAATTTAGGAAATGATAAATAATTTATATTAAAATACTGTGTAAATTTTTCAGAAACTTTCCACGTTCCAGTAAAATATGAAAATTCAAACACTACAGCAAAAGTTTGTGTTTTTACACAGCACACATCAAACATGCAATTCAAGCATCCTAAAGGCAATTCTTGGAACTTTTTATTGAAAAAACAAGATTATAAATAATAGCAAGCAAATACTAACAAGATAAAATGACGCTCCAAGCATGTGACGATTAAAAATATAGCTCTAAGTAAGATATACCGATAGTGTTGAAGACGAAAGAGGGGATGCCTTCCGGGGCATCCCCAAGCTTAGGCGCTTGAGTCTTCCTTGGATATTACCTTGGGGGTGCCTTGGGCATCCCGAAGCTTAGGTTCTTGTCACTCCTTATTCTCCTCATATCGGTGTCTCACCCAAAACTTGAAAAGTTCAATCACACAAAACTTAACGGAACTTCGTGAGATGGGTTAGTATAATAAATAAAGATCATTCACTTAGGTACTGTCAAGACAAGATTGATAATTGTTCTCACATAATACCTACTGTATTCTAATACTCACATAATTTATATCACTGAATATAAGCTATGGGAACACTAAAACAAGCAAACTATGCATGCAAAACAGAATCTGTCAAAAACAGAACAGTCTGTGAAGATATGTAGTATAACCATATTTACCTGTATCTAAAAATTCTGAAAAGTTAGGAAAACGCATAGAATTTGCATATAAATACTGTGTAAAACTTTCAGAATTTTTTGACGCTCCAGTAAAATCATAGAAATTCCTTACTGGAGGCAAAAGTTTCTGTTTTTGCACAGAATCAAACTAACAAGTATCCACACTATCCCAAAGGCTTACTTGGCACATTATTGAAATAAAAGACACAAAACATGATTACTACAGTAGCTTAATCATGTGAACACTCAAAAACATAATTTAAAAGTGTTGGGTTGTCTCCCAACAAGCGCTTTTCTTTAAAGCCTTTTAGCTAGGCATGATGATTTCAATGATTCTCACATAAGAATAATAATTGAAACATGCAAAAGAGCATCATGAATCTCATGACAAGCACATTTAAGTCTAAACCACTTCCTATGCATAGGGATTTTGTGAGCAAACAATTTGTGGGAGCGAGAATCAACTAGCATAGGAAGGCAAAACAAGCAAATCTTTAATATTTTCAACACATAGAGAGGAAACTTGATATTATTGCAATTCCTACAAGCATATGTTCCTCCCTCATAATAAATTTCAGTAGCATCATGAAGGAATTCAACAATATAACTATAACATAAATCATTCTTTTCATGATGCACAAGCATAGAATTTTCATTACTCTCCACATAAGCAAACTTCTCATACATAGTAGTGGGAGTATCATAGGAGACTTGAATATTATAAATTGTTTCCACATTAAAATAGTAATGTTCAGAGAAAGGGTATTCATAATTGTGACAAGTTGTATAATAATAATCATCACTACTTTTCATAACATAAGTATCATCACAATAATCATCATAAATAGGAGGCATGTAATCATCATAACAAATTTGATCATTCGAAGTAGGGGGACTAAAAAGATCATCTTCATTATGCATAGCATCACCAAGCTTGGAACACACATCAATTGCAGCAAATATATTCTCAAATATGTCATTCTCATCAAGCATAGCATCCCCAAGCTTGTGGGTTTGCATATCATTAGGATAATCATCAATAGCATGAATAGCACCAATAGTGTAACAATTATTATCATCATAATTTTCGAAGTTGGTGCCAAAAAGATTTTCAATATAATAAGGAGTATCATTATCTTCCCAATCATCCTCATCACAACAAGTAGTAGGCATAACAAAATAATCATCAAGTGTATCATCTTCCACACTACTTTCGTATTCATTCTCAACGATTATAGGAGCAACATTATTTGGGAGAGATGCCTTTTTATGTTTACCTTTTCTTCTCTTCTTCTTCTCCTTTCCCACATTTTGTGTGGGTTTACGTAATTTTTTTCCGAGCTTCTTATTGAAGAGATTGGTTTGATGGGAAACTCCTCCATGCAAACTGATTCATTACGAGAAACAATAGGAGGGTAATGGAAGACCTTTACCCTTTCATTAGTATTCCTTTTATATTCTATCGGTTTCCCATTCTTTCTATAGTTGGCAATATAAGCATTCTCATTGCAATTAACTACGCAAAACATATAGATTTCTTGTAGATTAGTTTCATTATCATTTGTGACAATGAATATATCAAACCAATCATTTTTATGTGATAATTCTTCACACCCCAAAAATAAGCAAAGTTCATTATAGAGTTCATGGGAGATCAAATTATCACAATATTTGGAAATGGTTTGGTCATGAAAAAGCATGCATTGGAAATTAAGATGACCAACTCTGTTGCAAAGTTCACAAGTAATAGGATGAAGAGAGCATAATTTTATGGCATGTTCATCTATCACATTAAGCCACCAATTAGTTGTTGGAAATATGCCCTAGAGGCAATAATAAATTGGTTATTATTATATTTCCTTGTTCATGATAATCGTTTATCATCCATGCTATAATTGTATTGATTGGAAACTCAAATACATGTGTGGGTACATAGACAACACTGTGTCCCTAGTAAGCCTCTAGTTGACTAGCTCGTTGATCAAAAGATGGTGAAGGTTTCCTGGCCATGGACATGAGATGTCATTTGATAACGGGATCACATCATTAGGAGAATGATGTGATGGACAAGACCCAAACTATAAACGTAGCATATGATCGTGTCAGTTTATTGCTATTGTTTTCTGCATGTCAAGTATCTGTTCCTATGACCATGAGATCATGCAACTCCCTGACATCGGAGGAGTACCTTGTGTGTATCAAACGTCGCAACATAACTGGGTGACTATAAAGGTGCTCTACAGGTATCTCCGAGGGTGTCTATTGGGTTGGCATGGATCAAGACTGGGATTTGTTACTCCGTGTGACGGAGAGGTATCTCAGGGCCCACTCGGTAATACAACATCACAATGAGCCTTGCAAGCAATGTGACTAAAGTGTTAGCCACGAGATCTTGTATTACAGAACGAGTAAAGAGACTTGCCGGAAACGAGATTGAACTAGGTATAGAGATACCGACGATCGAATCTCGGGCAAGTAACATACCGAAGAACAAAGGGAACATCATACGGGATTAACTGAATCCTTGACATAGAGGTTCGACCGATAAAGATCTTCATAGAATATGTAGGAGCCAATATGGGCATCCAGGTCCCGCTATTGGTTATTGATAGTAGAGGTGTCTCGGTCATGTCTACATAGTTCTCGAACCCGCAGGGTCTACACACTTAACGTTTGGTGACGATTAGTATAGTTGAGTTATTTTGTTGGTGACCGAAGGTTGTTCGGAGTCCCGGATAAGATCCCGGACATGACGAGGGTCTCCGGAAGAGTCCGGAGGTAAAGATTAATATATGTGATAATAGTGTTGTGATCTTCGGAAGGGTTTCGGAATTCACCGGAAGAGGTTCCGGATGTTTACCGAAGTGTTCGGGTGCAGCAACACTTTATATAGGCCAAAGGGGTAAAACCCACGAGGTATTGGAAAGTGCAAAAGGAAGTTTTGCTGCTGCCTTAAGCGGTACTACCGCTGGTAAGGCAGTACTACCGCGTGAGCGGTACTACCGCTTGTGTGAAGCGGTACTACCGCATAAGCGGTACTACCGCTTGGGTGAAGCGGTACTACCGCTCGTGAGCGGTACTACCGCTTGTGCGCGGTACTGCAGGGATCCGAGTTGGACTCTTTCCCTGCGGGCCAAACCGACCTTGTGCGGGCAAAACCGACCTGGAGGAGGCTTTTACTCCAAGTTTAGACCCCAAGGCTCAACATATAAATAGAGGGGCAGGGCTAGCACACGGGATACATGAAGATTTCCCAAGCCGTGTGTCGGCAACCCTAACCCTCTAGTTCTCCCGTCATAATCTCCGTAGTGCTTGGCGAAGCCCTGCAGAGATTGTTCCTCACCACCATCACCACGCAGTCGTGCTGCCGGAACTCATCTACTACTTCACCATCGCTCGCTGGATCGAGGAGGTGAAGGCGTCATCAAGCCGTACGTGTGTTGAACGAGGAGGTGCCGTCCGTTCGGCACTAGTTCGTGATCGGATCGAGGGACGACTTGAGATTTGGATCGCGGAGACGTTCGACTACATCAACCACGTTTCTTAACGCTTCCGCTTAGCGATCTACAAGGGTATGTAGATTCACTCTCCCTCTCGTAGATGCTCATCACCATGGATAGATCTTGTGTGTGCGTAGGAAAAATTTTGTTTCCCATGCAACGTTCCCCAACAGTGGCATCTGAGCTAGGTCTATGCGTAGATGAGATCTCGAGTAGAACACAAACGAGTTGTGGGCGTGGGTGTATACATATTGCTTGCCGTTACTAGTTGATACTTGATTTGGCGGTATTGTGAGATGAAGCGGCCCGGACCAACATTACTCGTACGCTTACGAGAGACCGGTTCCTTCAACTGACAGGTAACTTCGTTGCATAAAGATGGCTAGCGGGTGTCTGTCGCTCTCACTTTAGTTGAATCGATTTCAATGAAGAGGGTTCTTTTAGAAGATCAAAAAGCAATCACTACACCACGTTGTGGTTTTGCGTAGGTAAGAACGGTTCTTGCAAACCCGTAGCAGCCACGTAAAATTTGCAACAACAATTAGAGGACGTCTAACTTGTTTTTGCAGGGTATGTTGTGATGTGATATGGCCAATTACATGATGAGATATATGTGATGTATGAGATGATCATGTATTGTATAGAATATCACGACTTGCATGTCGATGAGTTCGGCAACTGGCAGTAGCCATAGAGTTGTCTTTAATTATTGTATGACCTGCGTGTCAATCATTAAGCGCTATGTAATGCTTTACTTTATCGCTAAACGTTAGCAATAGTCGTGGAAGCAACAGTCGGCGCGACAACCTCATGGCGACACGTTGATGGAGATCATGGTGTCATGCCGGTGACGATGGAGATCATGCCGGTGCTTTGGAGATGGAGATCAAAAGCACAAGTTCATGGCCATATCATGTCACTTATGATTTGCATGTGATGTTAATCCTTTTATGCATCTTATTTTGCTTAGGACGATGGTAGCATTATAAGGTGATCCCTCACTTAAATTTCAAGATAAAATTGTGTTCTCCCCGAGTGTGCACCGTTGCGAAAGTTCGTCGTTTCGAGACACGCCGTGATGATCGGGTGTGATAGACTCTACGTTCACATACAACAGGTGTAAGCCATGTTGCACGTGCGGAACACTCGGGTTAAACTTGACGAGCCTAGCATGTACAGACATGGCCTCGGAACACAAGAGACCGAAAGGTCGAACATGAGTCATATAGTAGATATGATCAACATAAAGATGTTCACCATTGAAACCACCTCAACTCACGTGATGATCGGACTTGAGTTGGTGGATTTGGATCATGTTACACTCGAATGACCGGAGGGATGTCAATTTGAGTGGGAGTTTTTTAAGTAATATGATTAACTAAACTCATTATCTTGAACAATAGTCTAAGTTGTCTTTGCTATATTTATGTTGTAGATCATGGCTCGCGCAGTAGCACCCCTGAATTTTAATGCGTTCCTAGAGAAAGCTAAGTTGAAAGATGATGGAAGTAACTTTGTGGACTGGGCCCGTAATCTAAGGATTATCCTTACGGCTTCCCAGAAGGCTTATGTCCTTGATGCACCACTTGGTGATCCACCCGCTCCAGTTGAGTCTCTAGACGTTGTGAACGCCTGGCAGGCTCGTTCTGAAGATTACTCAATAGTTCAATGTGCAATATTGTATGGCTTAGAACCGGGACTTCAAAGACGTTTTGAACGTCATGGAGCATATGAGATGTTCCAGGAGTTGAAGTTTATCTTTCAGAAGAATGCCCGAATCGAGAGATATGAGATCTCCGATAAGTTCTATACTTGCAAGATGGAGGAGAACGGGTCTATCAGTGATCACGTACTCAGAATGTCTGGGTACTCCACCCGTCTGGCTGAATTGGGGATTCCTCTTCCGCCAGAGGCTATCACTGACAGAGTTCTTCAATCATTGCCACCTAGCTACAAGAGCTTCGTGTTGAACTATAACATGCACGGGATGAACAAGTCAGTCGCCGAGCTGTTTGCGATGCTGAAAGCCGCTGAGTCTGAAATTCAGAAGGAGCATCAAGTGTTGATGGTCAATAAAACCACTAGTTTCAAGAAAAATGGCAAGGGTAAGAAGGGTAACTCCAAGAAGAGTGGCAAAGCAGTTGCTCCTCTCGTGAAGAAACCCAAGGCTGGACCCAAACCAGAAACTGTGTGCTTTCATTGCAAGGGAACTGGACACTGGAAGCGGAACTGCCCCAAGTATTTGGCTGACAAGAAGGCGGCCAACAACAAACAAGGTATATATGATATACATGTTATTGATGTGTACCTTACCAACTCTCGTTGTAGTGCCTGGGTATTTGATACCGGTGCGGTTGCTCATATTTGCAACTCAAAACAGGAACTGCGGAATAGACGGAGGCTGGCAAAGGACGAAGTGACGATGCGCGTGGGAAATGGTTCCAAGGTTGATGTGATCGCCGTCGGCACGCTCGCTCTTCGATTACCATCGGGATTAGTGATGAACCTGAATAATTGTTATTTAGTGCCTGCGTTAAGCATGAACATTATATCTGGATCTTGTTTATTGCGAGACGGTTACTCATTTAAATCAGAGAATAATGGTTGTTCTATTTATATGAGTAATATCTTTTATGGTCATGCACCCGATGTGAGGGGTTTATTCTTATTGAATCTCGAAAGTAATGATACACATGTTCATAACATTGATGCCAAAAGATGTAGAATTGATAATGATAATACCACTTTCTTGTGGCACTGCCGTTTAGGTCATATTGGCGTAAAACGCATGAGGAAGCTCCATGCTGATGGACTTTTGGAGTCACTTGATTTTGAATCACTTGACACATGTGAGCCATGCCTCATGGGCAAGATGACTAAAACGCCGTTCTCTGGAACAATGGAACGGGCAAGTGACTTATTGGAAATCATACATACTGATGTGTGCGGTCCGATGAGTATTGAGGTGCGCGGTGGTTATCGTTACTTTCTCACCTTCACTGATGACTTAAGTAGATATGGGTATATTTACTTAATGAAACACAAGTCTGAAACATTTGAAAAGTTCAAACAATTTCAGAGTGAAGTTGAGAATCATCGTAACAAGAAGATTAAATTCCTACGATCTGATCGAGGAGGAGAATATCTGAGTTATGAGTTTGGCAGTCACTTAAGACAGTGTGGAATTGTTTCACAATTGACACCGCCTGGAACACCACATCGTAATGGTGTGTCCGAACGTCGTAATCGAACCTTATTAGATATGGTGCGATCTATGATGTCTCTTGCCGATTTGCCACTATCGTTTTGGGGTTATGCATTAGAGACAACTACATTCACTTTAAATAGGGCACCATCGAAATCCGTTGAGACGACTCCATATGAACTTTGGTTTGGCAAGAAGCCAAAGCTGTCGTTTCTTAAAGTTTGGGGATGTGATGCTTATGTCAAAAAGCTTCAGCCTGAAAAGCTGGAACCCAAAGCGGAGAAATGCGTCTTCATAGGATACCCAAAAGAGACAGTTGGGTATACCTTCTACTTCAGATCCGAAGGCAAAGTGTTTGTCGCTAAAAACGGAACATTTCTTGAGAAAGAGTTTCTCTCGAAAGAATTGAGTGGGAGGAAGATAGAACTTGATGAGGTTGTTGAACCTTTACTTCAACCTGAGAGTAGCGCAGCGCAGAAAGTTGTTTATGTGGAGCCTACATCAGCTGAAGAGGAAGTTAATGATAATGATCATGAAGCTTCGGATCAAGTTACTATCGAACCACGTAGGTCGACAAGGACGCGTACTGCTCCTGAGTGGTACGGCAACCCTGTCTTAGAAGTCATGTTGTTGGACAACGATGAACCTACGAGCTATGGAGAAGCGATGATGGGCCCGGATTCCGAGAAATGGTTAGAGGCCATGAAGTTCGAGATGGGATCCATGTATGAAAACAAAGTATGGACTTTGGAAGTATTACCTGAAGGGCGTAAGGCCATTCAGAACAAATGGATCTTTAAGAGGAAGACGGACGCGGACGGTAATGTCACCGTCTATAAAGCTCGACTTGTGGCAAAAGGTTTTTCACAAGTTCAAGGAGTTGACTACGATGAGACCTTCTCACCCGTAGCGATGCTTAAGTCCGTCAGAATCATGTTAGCAATAGCTGCCTTTTTCGATTATGAAATTTGGCAGATGGATGTCAAAACAGCGTTCCTTAACAGTTTCCTTAAGGAAGAGTTGTATATGATGCAACCAGAAGGTTTTGTCGATCCAGAGAATGCTGACAAAGTTTGCAAACTCCAGCGATCCATTTATGGACTGGTGCAAGCATCTCGGAGTTGGAATCTTCGCTTTGATGAGGTGATCAAAGCGTTCGAGTTTATACAAGTTTACGGAGAAGCTTGTATTTACAAGAAAGTGAGTGGGAGCTCTATAGCGTTTCTAATATTATATGTGGATGACATATTACTGATTGGAAACAATATAGAAATGTTGGAAAGCATGAAGGAATATTTGAACAAGAGTTTTTCAATGAAGGACCTAGGAGAAGCTGCTTTCATATTAGGCATCAAGATCTATAGAGATAGATCGAGACGCTTAATAGGACTTTCACAAAGCACATACCTTGACAAAGTTTTGAAGAAGTTCAAAATGGATCAGTCCAAGAAGGGGTTCTTGCCTGTATTGCAAGGTGTGAAGTTGAGTAAGACTCAATGCCCAGTGACTGCAGAAGATAGAGAAAAGATGAGTGTCATCCCCTATGCTTCAGCCATAGGCTCTATCATGTATGCAATGCTGTGCACAAGACCCGATGTCAGCCTTGCCATTAGTATGGTCGGAAGGTTTCAAAGTGATCCAGGAATGGAACACTGGACGGCGGTCAAGAATATCCTGAAGTACCTGAAAAGGACTAAGGACATGTTTCTCGTTTATGGAGGTGATCAAGAGCTCGTCGTAAAGGGTTACGTCGATGCAAGCTTTGACACTGATCCGGATGACTCTAAATCACAAACCGGATACGTATTTATTCTTAATGGGGGTGCGGTTAGCTGGTGCAGTTCCAAGCAAAGCGTGGTAGCTGATTCTACATGCGAAGCGGAGTACATCGCTGCCTCGGAGGCGGCGAAGGAAGGTGTCTAGATGAAGGAGTTCATGACAGATCTTGGAGTAGTGCCTAGTGCGCTTAACCCAATAACTCTGTTTTGTGATAATACTGGTGCCATTGCTCTAGCCAAGGAACCAAGATTTCACAAGAGGACCAGACACATAAAGCGACGTTTCAATTCCATCCGCGATTACATCAAGGAGGACGACATAAATATTTGCAAAGTACACACGGATCTGAATGTTGCAGATCCGATGACTAAACCTCTTCCAAGGGCTAAACATGAACAACACCAGAACTGCATGGGTGTTCGATTCATTACAATGTAAATCACATAGTGATGTGAACTAGATTATTGACTCTAGTGCAAGTGGGAGACTGTTGGAAATATGCCCTAGAGGCAATAATAAATTGGTTATTATTATATTTCCTTGTTCATGATAATCGTTTATTATCCATGCTATAATTGTATTGATTGGAAACTCAAATACATGTGTGGGTACATAGACAACACTGTGTCCCTAGTAAGCCTCTAGTTGACTAGCTCGTTGATCAAAAGATGGTGAAGGTTTCCTGGCCATGGACATGAGATGTCATTTGATAACGGGATCACATCATTAGGAGAATGATGTGATGGACAAGACCCAAACTGTAAACGTAGCATATGATCGTGTCAGTTTATTGCTATTGTTTTCTGCATGTCAAGTATCTGTTCCTATGACCATGAGATCATGCAACTCCCTGACATCGGAGGAGTACCTTGTGTGTATCAAACGTCGCAACGTAACTGGGTGACTATAAAGGTGCTCTACAGGTATCTCTGAGGGTGTCTGTTGGGTTGGAATGGATCAAGACTGGGATTTGTTACTCCGTGTGACGGAGAGGTATCTCAGGGCCCACTCGGTAATACAACATCACAATGAGCCTTGCAAGCAATGTGACTAAAGTGTTAGCCACGAGATCTTGTATTACAGAACGAGTAAAGAGACTTGCTGGAAACGAGATTGAACTAGGTATAGAGATACCGATGATCGAATCTCGGGCAAGTAACATACCGAAGAACAAAGGGAACATCATACGGGATTAACTGAATCCTTGACATAGAGGTTCGACCGATAAAGATCTTCGTAGAATATGTAGGAGCCAATATGGGCATCCAGGTCCCGCTATTGGTTATTGATCATAGAGGTGTCTCGGTCATGTCTACATAGTTCTCGAACCCGCAGGGTCTACACACTTAACGTTTGGTGACGATTAGTATAGTTGAGTTATTTTGTTGGTGACCGAAGGTTGTTCGGAGTCCCGGATAAGATCCCGGACATGACAAGGGTCTCCGGAAGAGTCCGGAGGTAAAGATTAATATATGTGATAATAGTGTTGTGATCTTCGGAAGGGTTCCGGAATTTACCGGAAGAGGTTCCGGATGTTTACCGAAGTGTTCGGGTGCAGCAACACTTTATATAGGCCAAAGGGGTAAAACCCACGAGGTATTGGAAAGTGCAAAAGGAAGTTTTGCTGCTGCCTTAAGCGGTACTACCGCTGGTAAGGCAGTACTACCGCGTGAGCGGTACTACCGCTTGTGTGAAGCGGTACTACCGCATAAGCGGTACTACCGCTTGGGTGAAGCGGTACTACCGCTCAAGCGGTACTACCGCTCGTGAGCGGTACTACCGCTTGTGCGCGGTACTGCAGGGATCCGAGTTGGACTCTTTCCCTGCGGGCCAAACCGACCTTGTGCGGGCAAAACCGACCTGGAGGAGGCTTTTACTCCAAGTTTAGACCCCAAGGCTCAACATATAAATAGAGGGGCAGGGCTAGCACACGGGATACATGAAGATTTCCCAAGCCGTGTGTCGGCAACCCTAACCCTCTAGTTTTCTCGTCATAATCTCCGTAGTGCTTGGCGAAGCCCTGCAGAGATTGTGCCTCACCAACATCACCACGCCGTCGTGCTGCCGGAACTCATCTACTACTTCACCATCGCTCGCTGGATCGAGGAGGTGAAGGCGTCATCAAGCCGTACGTGTGTTGAACGCGGAGGTGCCGTCCGTTCGGCACTAGTTCGTGATCGGATCGAGGGACGACTTGCGATTTGGATCGCGGAGACGTTCGACTACATCAACCGCGTTTCTTAACGCTTTCGCTTAGCGATCTACAAGGGTATGTAGATTCACTCTCCCTCTCGTAGATGCTCATCACCATGGATAGATCTTGTGTGTGCATAGGAAAATTTTTGTTTCCCATGCAACGTTCCCCAACATTAGTTTGATCATGTTTATGCTTCTTACAAAATCTGTCGTCCCTATATGGCATGTCTTTGCAAATTTTATTCACTCCACAAAAATTGACATGCTTATAGGAAATCTTTTTATCATGACTAGTGTAATCATCATGAGCATCATGGATATTCATAGAATTCATACTAACAATATTGCTATCATGCTCATCATTCAAGGAATTCTCATTAAGTATTTTCATAATTTCTTCCTCTACCAATTGAGCACAATTTTTTGAATCCTTATTTTCACAAAAGACATTATAAAGGGAAACAAATGAGGCAACCTAAACTCCAGTTTTTTGTAGTTTTCTTTTATAAAACCAAACTAGTGAAAAAGAAGAAACTAAAAGATTTAATTGCAAGATCTAAAGATATACCTTCAAGCACTCACCTCCCCAACAACGGCGCCAGAAAATGGCTTGATGTCTACTACGCAACTTTATTCTTGTAGACTATGTTGGGCCTGCAAGCGCAGAGTTTTGTAGGACAGTAGCAATTTTCCCTCAAATGGATGACCTAAGATTTATCAATCCGTGGGAGGTGTAGAATGAAGATGGTCTCTCTCAAACAACCCTGCAATCAAATACAAGAAATCTATTGTGTCCCCAACACACCCAATACAATGGCAAATTATATAGGTGCACTAGTTCGGCGAAGAGATGGTGATACAAGTGCAATATGGAAGGTAGATATAGGTTTTTGTAATCTGAAATATAAAAACAGCAAGGTAATAAATAGTAAACAGCGAGCAAAATGGTATATTAATGCTTGGAAACAAGGCCTAGGGTTCATACTTTCACTAGTGCAATCTCCCAACAATGCTAACATAGTTGAATCATATGATCATCCCTCGGCGTGCAACAAAGAATCACTCCAAAGTTCCTATCTAGCGGAGAACATAAGATGAAATTGGTGTATGTGGTAGAACTACCTCAAAGTTATTCTTTCCGATCAATCTTTTGGGCTATTCCTATAAGTGTCACAAACAGCCCTAGAGTTCATACTAGAACAACACCAATGATACATATCAATTAACCCTAATGTCACATAGATACTCCACATGGGTAAATTATGCGACATGCGTCAAACAATTTCAGGTCTATCATATTCAATCCAACACAGAGAACTTCAAGGAGCACCCCAAGATTTCTATCGGAGAACTTGGTATGAAAATGTGCAATCAACCCCTATGCATAGATCCCCAAGGTCATCAGAATCCGCAAGTTGATTCCTCAACATATATCAAGTGAATCAATAGAATACCCCAATGCCACTATGGGTATCCTACGCAAGACGTACATCAAGTGTTATCAAACCAAAATATTCAATCCAACATAACGAGATCTCAAAGGGAAAGATTCAATTCATCACAACATGATAGCAAGAGACAAACATCATATGATCCAACTATATTAACAAAGCCCGTGATACATCAAGATCGTGCCATCTCAAGAACATGAGAGAGAGAGAGGTTGAACACATAACTACTGGTACATACTCAGCCCTGAGGGTGAACTACTCCGTCCTCATCATGGCCTCCGGCGGGGTGATGAAGATGACCAGCGGTGATGGTTTCCCCTCTCCGGCAGGGTACTGGAACGTCTCCAGATTGATTTTTCGTCGATACATAGAGTCACAGCGATGGAACGGAGATTCTCTATTTATTTCTGGGGTTTTGGGGATTTATAGGATTTTTCAGCGTTGGAATCACGCGCAACGGAGCCACGTGGGCCGCACAAGCTATCAGGGCGCGATCCCCCCTACGGTCGCGCCCTGATGGCTTGTGCCCCACGGGTGGCTCCCCTCCGGTGGTTCTTCGCTCCAGTATTTCTTATTTTCTCTAGAAAAAATCATAAAAATTTTTTGGGCGATTCCGAGAACTTTCATCTTCTGCACAAAAACAACACCACGGTAATTCTGCTGAAAATAGCGTCAGTCTGGTTTAGTTCTAAATAAATCATAGAAAGTGCATCAAAACCATATATAAGTATTGTAAACATAGGCAAATATGGCATGAATACTTCATAAATTATTGATACGTTGGAGACGTATCACTAACCTAGCTCTCGAGGATTTCTTACTTGATCCCTCTGCCTCAGGGGCTCACCTTTATATATATAGGTTGAGGCCCGGGGGGTTCAATAGAATCCGGGTCGTACTACGACCCATGACCTAATCTACTTCTACTTGTATTGCCTCCTAAGTAAAGGATATTCTTCATGATTCCACCGTCGAGCCGGCCGGCCAAGCCTGGCCCATGAGCCGGCCTTCTTGAGTAAGCCGCCTCCTGGGATTTAAGTTTCAGGCTTTCGCGACTTCGCTGTGACCACACTTATGAGCAGCTTTCTTGGCAGCCGGGTCATACCCCTTTGGCGGGTCACCCCATGGGGTATATCCCCATCGTTAGCCCCCAGTTTGTCTTGGATTCATCCATGCCACACTCCATCCTGAAACAGACAAATTGAAATGTGGAGGTTCAAGCCTGAGCCTATCTTCCAGCCGGCATTTTCCTCTATCTTCAGGCGTCATCACTAAACATTTTGTCCGGGTTAACATCCTGCTGGGTCACCCTGCTTTGTTCAAGACTTAGCTCCTTTCCAGCCATTGCCGTCATGACGTAATTTTGCTGACCACTGACGCCTGAATGTCATTATGGCGAATCTTTTTTGAACAGTCACAAATTCGGTCAGGCATGGGAATCAAGGCGTCTTCTCAGCCATAAGTTACTGCGGTTGTTTCGCATTTCCATCGTGCCACTTCGGGCTCCCGTCTTATTATACAAAGACCCGAGGGTCCCCATATTCACTTTTTACCTCTTCTTCTTCTTCCTCTCGCTCTCAAAGGTCCATCAATGCTCACCAGAGTTCGTCCTTATGATCGGAGCCGTCTTTGCCGCTGTTGCCAACGAGAATCTCCTGCATCAAATGCGATATTCATAGGGAACAAGATCCTCCAGAGCCCTCTTGACTACGGATCCGGTAAGTACCATCTTCACCATTAGGTCTTTCCCATGTTCTTAAAAGTTCGTCGGAGCTTCATCGGCACCAAAACAAAACCTCATATGTGATTTTAGTTTCTCATATGATCCCCACTGATTGCTCGTATTTCTAGTTCTGGCTTACTTTTGCAATGTAATAGATCCATTTAGTCCTCCGATGAATCCGTAATAGTCTTATGTCAATATCTCCGCCATAATTAAAGCCCTTTTATTTCCTTTTTGTACATAGTATTAGATCCATTCGTCCTTCTGTCTTGGTAGAAAGCAGTTTGTGTATATGTGAAAATTTCACTAAGTCTTGTTAGTCCCTACATCCACCTTTAGCCAGCTCAGCATTATACACCGGCTTAGTTTGTTATATTAACCTTTCACAATTTGATCTCTGGCGAGTTATCCTTCTGTAAATGGCCCAGTCATATGTCGGCTCATGCTTTCATTTCCACCTTTGTACTTGATTTGTAGGATCGTGATGGCCTCCAAAACTAGCAAAGCTTGCGGCTGGGTCAGATCCCAAGAGTCAGTGCTTACATTGGAGAATCTCGTAGCTCAGGGTCTTTTGCCGGCTCAAGCCCAAATTAGCTGGCAGGCACCTGAAGAAGAGTCCTCCCCTCAACCCAAGCAAGGGGAGATTGTTGTTTTCACAGACCACCTGCACAGAGGCTTTCGACCGCCCGGGTCAAAGTTCTTCAGTGATCTTCTGAATTTCTTAAATCTTAGACCACAAGATATTGGCCATAACTCAATGACCAACATCTGCCAGTTCCAAGTCCTCTGTGAAGAATATCTTCAATTGAGTTGATTGTCACTCTTTCAGAGAGTTCTTGTACATTAATCATCAAACTGAAGTAAAGCATGGCCCCAGTGTAGAACTTGGTGCAATTTCTATCCAGAAAAGGAAAAATAGTCCTTTTCCTGAATCGAAGCTGGCGAGTCATCCCAAGGGCTGGAATAAAACTTGGTTTTATTGCAAGAATACTGCCCCTGAAGGCCAAAATCCTTTACTGGGTTACAGATTTGAACGGCTTGACGCCTCTAGTGAATTTCCAGGTTGGCCATCTAAAGACAAGAGGAAACAACTGGCGCCTGTGCTTCTAAGACTAAGGGCCTTGATTGCTCACGGCCTCACCGGAATCAATTTGATACGGTGTTGGATAAGCTGGCAAATTCAACCTCTTAGTCTAAGAGGCGATCTGATGTGCAATTATACTGGCGAGTCGAAAGATGTTCAACACTTCAGTAGGAAGAAGCTGTCTGACAGTGACATCAATAAGATCACCAAGAATTTTTTTTTGGTGATTCAAAGGAAAAATGCAGCATCGCCAGGCTGGCTCCATTTTTTTTGACCAACTCGATTCCTCCAGTAAGTATTTTTGAACTTGTTTATTTTTCTGTCAAATTATTCTCACTTATCATACTTATTTTCCGGCTTGTATTTTTTATAGGCAAGCTCTGAGTGGTGGAAAGCCAGAGGAAAAACCCTCATTCACTCTCAATCTGAGCCAGTTGATGACCCGGCGGATGAAAACGATTCGGGAGAAGATTCTAAGGTAGATCTTGACTCTATTGGCTGATTGTTTGTTGATCTTGCTGACACATCCACCTTTCAGGATAACACCGAAACTAGTAAAGCCAGCAACATTGAGGTAATTTCAATTTCCTCCAACTCATCAAAAACGTATATCCCGAAGAGGACAAGGCAAGCCGTCAGGAAAGTTATGTTTTTGCACCCAGATGCTTAATTAGATCCGAACTTTCTTTTGAAGAACAATCAACATGCCGCCACATCGAAACGCAAGACCCAGAGTAGCTTCGGGGAGCTATCTGCCGGTCTCTCTCTTGAGTCGGCCACTCGCAAGCAATGAGTTGAGGTGCCACACAATCCAACTCCATCTCGTCCTCGAGCCGGCCTTTTTAAACAACCTCTCAACCCTTCTGATTCAAATTATCAGGAAACGTTGCCCTCTTCTCACGAGTTGTCTGCAACTCAAGTCCCTGCTTTCACCATTAACCGTGGGTAAGTTTTAATAACAAGCCGGTTTTTCTTATTTGGTCCTCACTTGTAATTTCCTTAACCCAATATTTGCTTTCATGTTTGCAGAGCCAAAGCCTTTTCAAGAAAAAAGGATGACGGGTCATCTTCGGCCGCAAGGGGCTTCAATGCTCAAGACCCGCCAGTGGTCAATTCCGATCCTCAGACTGGTCCTGCTGGTCAAGATAACCCAGACATGGTGACTAAGCCAGCTCATGCAAATGAGTCGGTTCAGATTGATAAATCAATGATGATGGATGACCCAGCTCATCATGAAGAAGGGCAAACTGAAATGGATGACCCGACTCTTCATGTTAGCCTGTCGAACCCTGCTCGTGCCTCTAGCCTTGTGCAGGAGGTTGATAATATTGTCCCATCAACCGCCATGAATGATACAGATATTTCCATCACTGGAGAAACCTTCAAGGTTCCCGAGACCTCCACCGTTTTAGCCAAGGTTATGACCAAGAATGAGCCGGAAATCTTGGCAAAAGGGAAGGCTAAACTAGAGCTTCCAGAGTTTGCCAATCTTGATGTTGATGACCTGCATCAACAATATCTGACCCGGCTGTCTGAGAGCCGGGACGCTGAGATTAACTTGGTCAGCACCCTCAAGCGAAAAAATGAGGTAACAAACTTTTGTCCTTTTCCTCTTATCATATGTATTCTTGTAGCCCCCAAGGGCCAGCTCAGTGCAATAAGTAGTGAGTTGGGTCTTATTGAAACTAGGAGAATCAATTGTAGCCCCCAAGGGCCGGGTCTTTATAATTATAATGAGCCGGTACTTGGATTTGCTTGAAATCATAAAGATAAAGATTTCGCCAGTAGCCCCCAAGGGTTGGCTTATCTCTTTGAGATGGCCAGGTCTTTTTTGTTGTGATCAACTTATCATCTCCAACTTTAAAACATGACCAGTAGCCCCCAAAGGTCGGCTTATCTCTTTAAGATAGCCGGGTCTTTTCTCGAATTTGAAAAGAAATGACTTGCATTAGCCCCCAAGTGCCATGTAGAGTGCCTGCAACTGCATGGGACTTTTGAATAATAGATCAAATTTTGTAATACGTAGCCCCCAAGTGTCGGGTAGTCTGCTTGCGGCGGCTCGGGGCTTGTATACTTGCGCTCATGTCTTGTATGTTTACATGAATTGTTGGATGAGGCCGAATCTTTGGCGGCCAGGTGGCAAAGAAAATTTAAACAAGTGAAAAAGCTGAAGGCCAATGTAGAACTATTGGCGGCTCATCTTCAGGATTCCTTGCGTTAATCAAACAACCGCTTGGATGAGGCTAAAGCCAACTTTGGTGAAGAAAGAGCTGCCCTCTTAAAACACGTGGAGGATGCTGAGAAGAGTCTTGGCCCAGTGACTGAGGAACTTAGAACGCTGAAGCAGTATATCAGCAATATGACGTTGGCCATCTTTGGTACATTTCTGCCGTCCATATGCTTATAATCTGGGTTATTCTTATTGCCAACTTATTAATATATCTTTCCCTTGTTCAGGAAAAAGAAATGGAAATGTTGTCCAACATCCAATAGTCAAACTGAAGGCCATATTCGCCTACCTGGAACAGATGTTCACACGGTGTCTATATGCTATAATGGCGGTGAAAAACCTTAAGACGTCTCCTCTCCAGATTAAAGATATGTTGAAAGATCTTTCAACTGTCCCCCAGTGGATTGAAGAGGCCAACAAATCGGTGGCTCGAGCTGGAGCAAATATGGCTCTTGCCCGTGCAAAGGCCTATGCGCCAGAGTTAGAGCCGGCAGCTATGGAAGGCGGCTTCCCAAAGTACAAAATCGATGGGTCATAATTTTCTGAAGACGACTATGGTTTGTGCGTAAGGGAGACTCGAGCATTGGCCACTCAACTTGCCGACGAGTTGGATCTGGCCAAATATCAACCCGGCTACTCAAAGGAGAACAAGCGCCTTAACCCGCCGGAAGACAAACCTTTCGATCTTGTTCCTCCTCGCCGTAAGCAAACTTTCGCTCCTGATGTTGACCCACCAGTTATCATACATGGGGACTCAACTTTCAAAGCTTTGACCATCATACAGTGGACTCGAAGGTATATACATAGGTATGTACAATGATGTGGAGCCAGTGGCTCTAAGTATAATAAGGTCGAAGATGAGCAATATTCCAAGTCCTGGTGGTCTCCTCTTCAGAGGTGTATGACCCTTCACGTATGTCAATCAGGTAATATGACCCGTTGTTGAGGTTCTTGCTGATGACAAAAGGCCCTTCCCAAGGTGGCAAAAGCTTATGCATCCATGTTTGGTCTTGAATCAAACGGAGCACTAAGTCGCCTTCTTGGAAAGTTCGACTGCAAACTCTACAGCTGTGATAGCGATGTAGGTCTTGCTGATAGATAGCTGACCGAGCTGCTGCCAGGTCACGTTCTTCCTCCAAGGCATCCAAGGAGTTTTGACGCGCCTGTTCATTGTCTGCTTCAACATATGCAGTAACCCGGGGGGAGTCATGGCGAATATCGCTTGGCAACACGGACTCTGCTCCGTAGAACAAAAAGAATGGTGTGTACTATGAGGATCTATTTGGAGTAGTCGTATGCTCCAAAGGACTGCAGGGAGCTCCTCGACCCAACAGCCAGGGGTTCGTTGTAATGGAACCATGAGCCTGGGCCTGATGCCTCGTAATATCTCCTGATTAGCTCACTCGGCCTGTCCGTTAGACTGTGGATGTGCAACCGAGGCTAAATCAAGCCGGATATGCTCGCGCTGACAAAACTGCTCCATTGCTCCCTTGGATAAATTGGTGCCATTGTCAGTGATAATGCTATGTGGATAGCCAAAACAAAAAAATCATCTTCTTCAAGAATTTGACTGTTATCTCAACGTGACAATTGTTGATAGGTTCTGCTTCAACCCACTTGGTGAATTTATCAACTGCCACCACGAGGTGAGTCTTCTTGTCGGAAGACGATTTAAATGGACCTACCATGTCGAGCCTCCAGACTGCAAATGGCCAAGTTATTGGAATCATCTGTAACTCTTGAGCTGGCACATGAGCCTGTCGGGCAAATTTTTGCCAACCATCGCACTTTCGCACAATATCTTCAGCATCTGCGTGAGTTGTAAGCCAATAAAAACCGTGCCGAAAAGCCTTTGCCATCAGGGATCGTGAGCCGACATGATGACCACAGTATCCTGCGTGGATCTCATTGAGAATCTCTTGGCCTTCCTCAGGGGAAACACATCGTTGAATCACGCTAGTGCTGCTCCGATGGTGTAACTCGCCGTTAACAATAGTCATAGACTTGGAACGCCTGATAATCTATCGGGCGATGATTTCCTCATCTAGGAGCTCACCACGAGTCAGATAAGCCAAATAGGGTACTATCCAATTAGGAACGGCATGAAGAGCCGCCACCAACTATGTTCTCGGGTCGGGAATAGCTAAATCTTCCTCTGATGGTAATTCAACAGAGGGGCTATGGAGTTCATCTAGGAACACGTTGGGAGGAACCGACTTGCGCTGAGGGCCCAGTCGTGATAACGGGTCCGCGGCCTCGTTGAGCCAGCGATCAATATGGTCAACCTGGTAACCCTGAAAATAACCCGCAATGACCGTGACTGCGTGTTTGTAAGCCATCCTGAGAGGGTCCTTAGAATCCCAAGTTCCTGATACTTGCTCGGCCACCAAATCTGAATCGCCCAGACATCTGACCCGGCTTATATTCATCTCCTTAGCCATGTGCATCCCATGTAAGAGAGCCTCATACTCAGCTGCATTGTTAGTACAAGGGAACATGAGTCGCAAAACGTAACAAAATTTGTCACCTTGTGGGGAAGATAGAATAATTCCAGTCCCCCGAGCCTTCCAGTTGCCTGGAGTCGTCAAAGTGTATCGTCCAGTACGTGTTGTCTTGCCGGTCTTCTGGTATTTGCAACTCATTCCAATCATTAATGAAATCAACCAGTGCTTGAGACTTGATGGCCGTTCTAGGCACATATTTCACCTGGTGAGGTCCAAGCTCATGGCCTCCCAGTTTTGTATGATACCTCCAAGGGGGGCTGAACTAACGACAGTGATTGGATGCTCCTGAAAATAATGTTTCAACTTGCGGTTGGCCATGAAAATGCCAAACACCAATTTCTGCTAGTGTGGGTACCGTTGCTTAGACAAGGTCGGCACTTCACTGACATAATATACTGACTGCTGCACTGGATAATCTTTCCCGGCCTCCTTTCACTCCACATCCACTGCTACACTCATTGCTTTATTATTGGAAGCGATGTACAGGAGCATAGGCTCTTTATCGATCGGGGCGGTAAGGACGGGTGGCTTGGCCGATTGCTTTTTAAGGGCTTCAAAGGCTTCATTTGCAGTGTCGGTCCAGACGAAATTGTCCATTTTCTTTAATAACTGGTACAGTGGAATCGCCTTCTCGCCGAGGCGGCTTATAAAACGGTTTAAAGCCGCTATACAACCCGCCATGCGCTGGACTCCATTGATGTTTGTTGGCTTGGCGAGGGAGATCACCGCTATGATTTTGTCTGGGTTAGCCTCAATACCTTGTTCTGATACCAAAAAACCCACTAATTTGCCTGCAGGGACACCAAAAACACATTTGGCCGGGTTAAGTTTCATCCTATAGACCCGAAGATTGTTGAAAGTCTCCTGAAGGTCATCCAGCAGGGTCTATTTTTTGTGGGATTCGACCACAATATCATCGACATAAGCATGAACATTGCGTCCAATTTGCGGGTGAAGACAGCTTTGGACGCAACATTGATAAGTAGCCCCAGTGCTCTTAAGCCCAAAAGGCATAGAGACATAGCAGAAAGCTCCAAAAGGGGTGATGAAGGCCGTATTTTCTTGGTCCTCGACCACCATCTTGATCTAGTGATAACCGGAGTAAGCGTCAAAGAAGCACAAGTGCTCACAACCGGCAGTAGAATCGATGCTCTGGTCAATGTGAGGAAGAGCAAATGGATCCTTAGGACAAGCCTTGTTAAGATCGGTGTAATCAACACACATACGCCAAGTGCCATTTTTCTTTAGGACAAGCACTAGGTTTGCCAACCTCTCAGGGTGGAAGACTTCAATAATGTATCCTGTAGCTAGGAGCCGGGCCACCTCTTTGCCAATAGCCTTTCGCCTTTCTTCGTTAAACCAACGAAGGTACTGCCTGACAGGTTTCATATTTGGGTTCACATTGAGGTGGTGCTCAACGAGTTCTCTCGGTACTCCAGGCATGTCAGAGGGTTTCCATGCAAAGATGTACCGATTCTCACGGATGAACTCGATGAGTGCGCTTTCCTATTTGGGATCCAGGCCAATTCCAATAGTGAACTGTTGGGATGAGTCGCCCGGGGTGAAGTCAATTTGCTTGGTGTCTTCGGTCGGCTTGAACTTGAGCAGAGGGTCAGACTCTGTGGTGGGATTCTTGAGAGGGTTCATATATGTTGGGTCAACGTTGGCCATGTAATATTTCAACTCCTTTGTTGCGCAAGCCGACTCAGCATAAGCAGCGTCTCCTTCCTCGCATTCTTGAGCGATTTTCGGAATGCCATCAATCGTGATGGTCCCTTTAGGGCCAGGCATTTTGAGTTTAAGATAAACATAGCAAGGTCGTGCCATGAAGCGAGCATAAGCCGGACGTCCGAAGAGTGCGTGATAAGGGTTCTTGATCTTGACGACCTCAAAAGACAGAGATTCACATATAAAATTGAACTCGATACCAAAAGCAACTTCCAGCTTGATCCGACCGATTGGATATGCAGACTTTCTAGGAACAATTCCGTGAAAACAGTGGAGGAGGGCTGCAACCAAGGCTGATTTTTCGACAGATTCATCCGTTTGAACGAGTCATAATACAAAATGTTGATGCTGCTTCCGCCATCCATAAGTACCTTTGTAAGCGTATATACCTCAACTTGAGGTGCGACCACTAGAGCGAGACCACCTGGGTTGTCAACCCGGGAAGGGTGATCCTCTCTGCTCCAGGTTATGAGTTGTTCTAACCAGTTGAGGTACACGGGAGTAGCCGGCTCGACCATATTGATGGCTCTCCACTGGACTTTGCGATCTCGTCTACAAGTACTAGTTGTGAAGACGTGATACTGTTCGATGTTCAACTGCTTGGGGTTGCTCTGAAAATCGGCTTGATTTCCTTGCTGCTGGTTTCCTTGTCCAGAATGCTGGTTTCCACCATTATGTTGACCGGAATTCTGAAATCCAGCCCCCAGGCCACCTGACGTGTGGAAACTGGGACTAGCGAAACCACTGGATGAGCCGCCCGAATGACCCGGATTTCCGCCACCTGGGTGGCTCTGGTGTCCACCACTACCACTTCCATGGTGATTCTGACATGCTTGATTACGGAACTCCTGCGTGATGTAACAATTTTCCCACGAGTGGGTGGCCGGCTTATCAGGGAAACTATGTTTCGGGCAAGGGGCTTTAAGTGCTTCCTCATAATTACGGGGTTTGTTCCCATTGTAAACTCTGCCAGAATTGTTACATCATTGGTTCTTGAACCCAGTATTGGCGTTGGCTACGAAATCTAACATGCCTTCAAGATGCTTGCGCCTGCCACCGTTGCCTTGGTTGTTATGACTATCGTTGTGTCCCGAGTTATGTTTGTCGGCGCCCTCGGAACGGGGGTACCCAGAACTGCCAGCCTGCGGCCCAGGGTGTGGCCCACTACGGAGACCAGGTACGGCCCTACGCGGCCCGGCTCAAGACAAGGCCCTCGGGAGAGCCCCGAGCTCGCGAGGGAGACGGCATCAAGGCCCTCGGAGGGAAGAGGCCTCCCCAGGCCCCCTCCTGAGCGGCGGAGATCTCTATGCAATGCTCGGCCTCGGGAGGTCAAGGATGACGCAAGGCGGGCCAGGCGGGCACCAGCGCGCCAGAGGAGACAGTTTCCTCTTTGGTGCAAAGGAGGCAGGGGCGAGCGCAGGTTCCCAAAGCGCCCCCAAAGGTTTCCATTCCAGTGCAACGAGACCAAGACCACGAGCCCCACAGGACGGGCGTCATTGCCGAGCCCACCTCTGCATCACCACCGGCTACTTTGCAGGCGAAGACCACCTTTCGTCAGGATAAGGGTGTACTCCTTGTCCCCCTCCGAATTTGGCTGTTGTGGGATCCCTTCCCACCATTGCGACAAGGGAAGAGGACCTGGGTCGCTATAAATAGAGGTTAGGCTACTCGGTAGGGGAGGGACGACCCAAGCGCTCTCGCGGGGCAACCGACCACTGTACTAGTTCATCCACAAACCTCCTCGTGAGGCAATCCACCAAAAGCAGGAGTAGGGTTTTACGCTTATCAGCGGCCCAAACCTGGGTAAATCCTCGTGTGCTATCTTCTTCCTCGCCATTGAGCGAGTTCGTCGAGCTAGGCTAGCGAGCTGCGAGCTTGGGATCAAAGCTGGTGGAGATCTTCGCACATGCCCCTGAGTTCGAACCTCTTTGGGTTTTGCGGAGCCCGTAATCCGACATTTGGCGCGCCAGGTAGGGGGCGTGTCGAAGCCTCTCCACCCGCGGCTGCAGTCGGGCCTCGATTATCAGCTCCATGGCCAACGCGACCTCCGAAGCCAGGCAGCCCTTGGCGTGCGGTGGCGCCACGGCTCGCCTGGCCAACCCTGCGGTCGCATGCATCCTCGACGGGTCGCAGGCGACCGCCTCCAACTGCCAGGTCAAGCAGTTCCACCGCCAAGCGAGCGCGGTTCGGCCATGGCTTGAGGCCCCGCAGCCTCAAACGTGGCCGAAGGTTGACATCACCTTAGGCCCCGGCGACCATCCCAGGACAACGGCTGTCGCCGGTACGCTCCCCATGATGTGCACACCAACCATAAGCAGCGTGGTCGTCACAAGACCCTCATAGACGGTGGGGCCGGCCTCAACGTCCTCTCCGTGGAGACCTTCAACGCACTGCAGGTGACCTACGACCAGCTCGCGCCCTCAAGGCCTTTCTCAGGGGTGGCCGGGGGCTCCGTCGCCCCCTTGGGGCGGGTGCGCCTCCCCGTCACCTTTGGCACCCGCTACAACTACCACACCGAGGAGATCGACTTCGACGTCGCCCACTGATACGTCTCCAATGTATCTATAATTTATGAAGTATTCATGCCATGTTTACAATAATTTTATATGATTTTGGTATGATTTTATTAGAACTAACCCGGACTGACGCTGTTTTCAGCAGAACTACCATGGTGTCGTTTTTTGTGCAGAAATAAAAGTTCTCGGAATGGGCTGAAAATTTACGGACAATATTTTTGGAAAATATAAAAAATACTGGAGCAAAAAGATACCAGAGAGGAGTCCCGAGGCGGTCACAAGCCTAGGGGGCGCCCCACCCCCCTAGGGCGTGCCCCTAGCTTGTGGGCCCCTCGGGAGTCCCCCTGACTTGATTCCAACGCCAAGTATTCCTATAAATACCAAAACCCCCAGAAAGAAACCTAGATCGGGAGTTCCGCCGCCGCAAGCCTCTGTAGCCACAAAAAAACAATCGGGAGCCCGTTCCGGCACCCTGCTGGAGGGGGAAACCATCACCGGAGGCCATCTTCATCATCCCGGCCGTCTCCATGACGAGGAGGGAGTAGTTCACCCTCGGGGCTGAGGGTATGTACCAGTAGCTATGTGTTTGATCTCTCTCTCTCTCTCGTGTTCTTGAGATGACACGATCTTGATGTACCGCGAGCTTTATTAATATAGATGAATCATATGGAGTTTTCCCCTCTCTATCTTCTTGTGATGAATTGAGTTTTCCCTTTGAAGTTTTCTTATCGGATTGAGTCTTTAAAGGATTTGAGAACACTTGATGTATGTCTTGCGATGGGATATCCGTCGTGACAATGGGATGTTCTATTGATCCACTTGATGTATGTTTTGGTGATCAACTTGCGGGTTCCGTGACCTTGGGAATCTATGCATAGGGGTTGGCACATGTTTTCGTCTTGACTCTCCGGTAGAAACTTTGGGGCACTCTTTGAAGTTCTTTGTGTTGGATTGAACATGATGAATCTGAAATTGTGTGATGCATATCGTATAATCAAGCCCATGGGTACTCGTGGTGACATTGGAGTATCTAGGTGACATTAGGGTTTTGGTTGATGTGTATCTTAAGGTGTTATTTTAGTACGAACTCTAGGGCTGTTCGTGACACTTATAGGGATAGCTCATAAGATTGATCGGAAACGATAACTTTGAGGTGGTTTCGTACCCTACAATAATTTCTTCGTTTGTTCTCCGCTATTTGTGACTTTGGAGTGAACTCTTTGTCGCACGTGAGGGATTTACATATGATTCAACTATGTCAGTATTGTTGAGAGAACTTGCACTAGTGAAAGTATGAACCCTAGGCCTTGTTTCTAAGCATTGCAATACCGTTTGTGCTCACTTTTATCAATAGTTACCTTGCTGTTTTTATATTTTCAGATTACAAAAATCTATATCTACTATCCATATTACACTTGTATCACCATCTCTTCGCTGAACTAGTGCACCTATACAATTTACCATTGTATTGGGTGTGTTGGGGACACAAGAGACTCTTTGTTATTTGGTTGCAGGGTTGTTTGAGAGAGACCATCTTCATCCTACGCCTCCCACGGATTGATAAACCTTAGGTCATCCACTTGAGGGAAATTTGCTACTGTCCTACAAAACTCTGCGCTTGGAGGCCCAACACGAGTCTACAAGAAGAAGGTTGCGTAGTAGACATCAAGCTCTTTTCTGGCGCCGTTGCCGGGGAGGTGAGTGCTTGAAGGTATATCTTTAGATCTTGCAATTAAATCTTTTAGTTTCTTGTTTTTCACTAGTTTGGTTTTATAAAAGAAAACTACAAAAAATGGAATTGAGGTTGCCTCATATGCATCATCTTTTTAATGTCTTTCGTGAAAATGATGGAAAGGAAAATTGTGCTCAAGTGTTAGAAGAAGAAGTTATTAAAATGTTTGGCACTAAATTTTTGAGTGATGAGCATGATTGCAATGTTGTTAGTATGAATTCTTTGAATATCCATAGTACTAATGATGATTGCACTAGTCATGATAAAAAGATTTCTTATAAGCATGTCAATTTTTGTGGAGTGCATAGAGTTTGTGAAGACATGCCTAAAAGGGAAGATAGATTTTGTAAGAGGCATAAGTATTTAGAAACTAAATGGTTGCAAGAGAGGCTATATGTTTGTGCTGAAAGACTTAATATTTCTCGCCGTCCTTGTGAACTTTGCAATGAAAGTGGTCATTTTAATTTCCAATGTGAATTATTTCATTATCGAATTGTGTCCAAAAATTGTGATAACCTCATTACCCCTGAGCAACAAAATGAACTTAGTCTATTTTTGGGGTATGAAGAAATGAAACATAAAACTAAGGATGTTCCAGCTTGGGTTCTCATGAAAATGATTGATTTTGATCTAAATGAAATCTATATGTATTGCGTGGTAAATTGCATTGAGAATCCTTATATTGCCAATTACTTAAAGACAAGAAAACAAATAGAAGATGAAGAGAATACTAATGAAGGGGAAGAGGTTTCCCAATATCCTCCTATTTTTTCTTATGATGAATCAGGTAACGAGGAGGAGTTTTTTATTCAACCAACCTCTTCAAAAAGAAGCTTGGAGGAATTAAATAAACCCACACATAATGTGGTGAAGAAGAAGAAGAAAAGAAGGAAAAGTAAAGGTAAAGAGGTATCTCTCCCAAATAATGTTGCTCCCATTATTGATAGGCCTCATGAGAATGAATCAAAAATAGTTGTGGAAGATGATACACTTAAGGATGATTTTGTTATGCCTATTGCTTGTTGTGATAATTATGATTGGGAGGATAATGATACTTCTTATAATCTTGAAAATATTTATGGCACCAACTTGGAGGATGATGATAATAATTGCTATACTATTGGTGCTATTCATACTATTAATGATGAGAGTGATTATGTTTATGATATACAAAGCCACAAGCTTGGGGATGCTATGTTTGATGAAAATGACATGTTTGAGAATTTATTTTCTGCAATTAATGTTTGTCCCAAGCTTGGGGATTCTATGCTTAATGAAGATGATCTTTTTATTCCCCCTACTTTGAATGATCAAATTTGTTATAAAGATTGCATGCCTCCTACTTATGATGATTATTGTGATGATACTTATGCGATGAAAAAGAGTGATGATTACTATTATGATACTTGTCATAATTATGAATATCCTTTTACTGAATATTACTCTTTTAATGTGGAACCAATTTGTAGTATTCAATTCTTTTATGATACTCCCACTATTAAGCATGAGAAGAAATTTTCTTGTGTGGAGAGTAGTAAAATTTCTATGCTTGTAGATCATGAAAAGAATGCTTTATGTGCTAGTTATATTGTGAAATTCCTTCATGATGCTACTGAAAATTATTATGAGGGAGGAACATATGCTTGTAGGAATTGCAATAATATCAAGTTTCCTCTCTATGTGTTCAAAGTTTTGAAGTTATGCTTGTTTTGCCTTCCTATGCTAGTTGATTCTTGCTCCCATAAATTTTTTGCTCACAAAATCCCTATGCATAGGAAGTGAGTTAGACTTAAATGTGCTTGTCATGAGATTCATGATGCTCTTTTGCATGTTTCAATTATTATCCCTATGTGAGCATCATTGAAATCATCATGCCTAGCTAAAAGGCTTTAAAGAAAAGCGCTTGTTGGGAGACAACCCAACACTTTTACTTTCTGTTTTTGTGTGTTCACATGACTAAGCTACTGTAGTAATCATGTTTTGTGCCTTTTATTTCAATAAAGTGCCAAGTAAAGCCTTTGGGATGACTCACAAGATGAGTAGAATTGATGCTGAACCAAAACAGAAACTTTTGACTCCAGTACAGGAATTTTCATTTTTTACTGGAGCGTGATAACGATCTGAAATTTTTACAAAGTATTTATATACAAATTATTCAGGTTTGCCTAATTTTTCAGAATTTTTAGAGACAGGGAAGTATGGTTACACTACAGATCTTCACAGACTGTTCTGTTTTTGACAGATTCTGTTTTGCATGCATAGTTTGCTTGTTTTAGTGTTTCCATAGTTTATATTTAGTGATATAAATTATGGGAATGATAGAATACAGTAGGTATTATGTGGGAACAATTATGAATCTTGTCTTGACAGTACCTAAGTGAATGATCTATCTTTATTACACTAACCCTTCTCACAAAGTTCCGTTAAGTTTTGTGTGATTGAAGTTTTCAAGTTTTGGGTGAGACACCAATAGGAGGAGAATAAGGAGTGAAAAGAACCTAAGCTTGGGGATGCCCAAGGCACCCCAAGGTAATATCCAAGGAATACTCAAGCGCCTAAGCTTGGGGATGCCCCGGAAGGCATCCCCTCTTTCGTCTTCAACACTATCGGTATATCTTACTTGGACCTATATTTTTATTCGTCACATAATATGAGTTTTGCTTCGAGCATCTTATTATTTTGTTTTTATCTGTTAGGTGTTATTTATAATCTTGTTTTTCAATAAAAGGTTCCAAGAATTGCCTTTAGGATGCTTGCATTGCATGTTTTGATGTGTGCTGTGTAAAAACAGAAACTTTGTCTGTAGTGTTTGAATTTTCATATTTTACTGGAATGTGGAACGTTTCTGAAATTTTTACACAGAGTTTTCATATAAATTTTTTAGCGTGTCCTAAATTTTCATAATTTTTTGAGTTAAGGAAGTATGCTTTTTTCATAAATTGCTACAGACTGTTCTGTTTGCACAGATTGCTGTCATAGTTTTGTTATCTACTTATCCTCTAGTTTCCATAGCCTATATTGGTAGATATAAATTGTGGAAATGATAGTAAACAGTAGATGATGTTTGATAATTATTGTGCAACTTGTCTTGGCAGTACATAAAGAGTTGATTTATTATTATGTGTACTAACCTATCTCACGAGTTCTTTTCGAGTTTTGTGTGGATGAAGTTTTTGAGAATAGGTGAAACCGGGATATGAAAGGATTGACCGAGATACAAACGCTCAAGCTTGGGGATGCCCAAGGCACCCCAAGTAAATATTTCAATAAGTCTCAAGCATCTAAGCTTGGGGATGCTACGCATCCCACCTCTTCATCAACAATTATCGGTTAGCCTATGTTGAGTCTAAA
The DNA here is from genome assembly GCA_039707655.1 of Elymus sibiricus. NCBI lineage: Eukaryota > Viridiplantae > Streptophyta > Magnoliopsida > Poales > Poaceae > Elymus > Elymus sibiricus. The sequence goes on along the minus strand of CM077669.1, from coordinate 345,363,097 downwards.
TTTTTATTCGTTCACATGATGCGTGCTATTCTTGGAGTGCTATTTTTCTTTTGCTTGCCAAACTCTAAACCTTCAAATAATATTCTGTTTTGTATGGCCGAATCGCTCATATAGTGACTAGGGGCTGTCAGTATCTTCCATGCTAGGTGGGTTATTCTCACGATATGTGTTGATTCACTATCATTCACGAGAAAGTGGCTGGTATTCGGGATGCCCAGTTCCATGCTCAAAAATCAAATAAAAATATAATGAAACAAAACTCCCCCAAGATTGTTGCTTGTATGGACGGTACCCGTGGATTCGGCTCGCCGTGGAGTGTGATTGATTGGTGGAGGGGGAGTAAAAACTTTACCATTCTGTTTGGGAACCGCCTATAATGTATCTAGCATGGAAGATACCGAGATCTCTCGGTTGTTATGTTGACAATGAAAGCATACCGCTCAAAATTATTATTCATCTCTGTTTTAAAAGCTCGAGCTCTGGCACCTTTGTAAATCAATGCTTCCCTCTCCGAAGGGCCTATCTTTTACTTTCTAGTACTTACCTTTATGCAAGAGTCATGGTGATCTTCACCACTTCCTATATTTTGCCTTTTTCTCTTGGCAAGCATCATGTGTCGGGGAATGATATAGGCATATATATCCACACAAATATATTTGATCATGAATTATTATTGTTGACAATTATCTGTATGATAAATAAGTTGGGAGGCGAAACATTAAGCCCCTATCTTTCTCTGTGTTCGATGGATGCTATTTGTTCTAAAAATATGCTTTGAGTGACAATAATCATGGAAGACTATATGATAGTTGAGTATGTTGAATTTACTAAATCAAAGCTCTTACATAGGCCCTTCCTGAAAATAAGATGAATTGCAATTGTTCGGTGACTAGGAATATGGTTTGTTAGTTTTCAAGAAACTTTCTGGTCTATACTTTAACATGTGAATAGCTTGTTACTTTATCATGAGAAGTTTTATGAGATGAGCTACTGTTTATGGTTTATATTGATGCTAGAAAAAGTGATTGGAATTATCATTGATCAAACTTGTGCACTTGCTAGCATTCACACTTCATAAATTATTTCTTTTATCATTTACCTACTCGAGGACGAGCAGGAATTAAGCTTGGGGATGCTGATACGTCTCCAACGTATCTATAATTTATGAAGTATTCATGCCATGTTTACAATAATTTTATATGATTTTGGTATGATTTTATTAGAACTAACCCGGACTGACGCTGTTTTCAGCAGAACTACCATGGTGTCGTTTTTTGTGCAGAAATAAAAGTTCTCGGAATGGGCTGAAAATTTACGGAGAATATTTTTGGAAAATATAAAAAATACTGGAGCAAAAAGATACCGGAGAGGAGTCCCGAGGCGGCCACAAGCCTAGGGGGTGCCCCCCCCAGGGCGCACCCCCTGGCTTGTGGGCCCCTCGGGAGTCCCCCTGACTTGATTCCAACGCCAAGTATTCCTATAAATACCAAAACCCCCAGAAAGAAACCTAGATTGGGAGTTCCGCCGCCGCAAGCCTCTGTAGCCACAAAAAACCAATCGGGAGCCCGTTCCGGCACCCTGCTGGAGGGGGAAACCATCACCGGAGGCCATCTTCATCATCCCGGCGGTCTCCATGACGAAGAGGGAGTAGTTCACCCTCGGGGCTGAGGGTATGTACCAGTAGCTATGTGTTTGATCTCTCTCTCTCTCGTGTTCTTGTGATGACACGATCTTGATTTACCGCGAGCTTTATTAATATAGATGAATCATATGGAGTTTTCCCCTCTCTATCTTCTTGTGATGAATTGAGTTTTCCCTTTAAAGTTTTCTTATCGGATTGAGTCTTTAAAGGATTTGAGAACACTTGATGTATGTCTTCCGATGGGGATATCCGTGGTGACAATGGGATGTTCTATTGATCCACTTGATGTATGTTTTGGTGATCAACTTGCGGGTTCCGTGACCTTGGAAATCTATGCATAGGGGTTGGCACATGTTTTCGTCTTGATTCTCCGGTAGAAACTTTGGGGCACTCTTTGAAGTTTTTTGTGTTGGATTGAACATGATGAATCTGAAATTGTGTGATGCATATCGTATAATCAAGCCCATGGGTACTCGTGGTGACATTGGAGTATCTAGATGACATTAGGGTTTTGGTTGATGTGTATCTTAAGGTGTTATTTTAGTACGAACTCTAGGGCTGTTCGTGACACTTATAGGGATAGCTCATAAGATTGATCGGAAAAGATAACTTTGAGGTGGTTTCGTACCCTACAATAATTTCTTCGTTTGTTCTCCGCTATTTGTGACTTTGGAGTGAACTCTTTGTCGCACGTGAGGGATTTACATATGATTCAACTATGTCAGTATTGTTGAGAGAACTTGCACTAGTGAAAGTATGAACCCTAGGCCTTGTTTCTAAGCATTGCAATACCGTTTGTGCTCACTTTTATCAATAGTTACCTTGCTGTTTTTATATTTTCAGATTACAAAAATCTATATCTACTATCCATATTACACTTGTATCACCATCTCTTCGCTGAACTAGTGCACCTATACAATTTACCATTGTATTGGGTGTGTTGGGGACACAAGAGACTCTTTGTTATTTGGTTGCAGGGTTGTTTGAGAGAGACCATCTTCATCCTACGCCTCCCACGGATTGATAAACCTTAGGTCATCCACTTGAGGGAAATTTGCTACTGTCCTACAAAACTCTGCGCTTGGAGGCCCAACACGAGTCTACAAGAAGAAGGTTGCGTAGTAGACATCACCCACCTCCCACCTCCCTTACAACGCAATCCTTGGCTACCCCGCCCTCGCCAAGTTCATGGCGGTGACCCACCCAGGCTACAACGTCATCAAGATGCCCGGGAGCAACGGCATCCTCTCCGTCGTCGGAGATGCCAAGGACGCAGTCCGCGCACTCAAGCTCGCCTACAAGGCGGCGGCTGCGGCGCGCCCCAACGCTGGAGACGCCGCGCAGGCCCAAGAGGGCACTGGGGACGCCGTCAACGCCGCGCCAGTGAAGAAGAGGCAGTTGTTCTCTCAGAACCGGGCTGAGACGAAGCAGGTACCTGTAGACGACAAGACCCTGGCCTCACCTTCACTATCGGCGCCGGCCTCCACCTGGGGCAGGAAGAGGCGTTGGTGGCATTCCTCCGCCAAAACAAGGATGCGTTTGCGTGGAACGCATCCGACCTGGTGGGGGTCCCGAGGGATGTGATCAAGCACCACCTCATGGTGTGCCCTAATGCATGCCCGGTAAAGCAAAACGCGAGAAAGCAGGCTCAAGAGAAGCAGGTGTTCATCGCCCAGGAGGTCGGCAAGCTGAAGGAGGCCGGAGTTATCCGGGAGGTGCAATACCCGGAGTGGCTAGCCAACCCGGTGGTCGTCCTGAAGAAGTGCGGGAAGGAGCGCATGTGCGTCGACTTCACGAACCTCAACAAGGCTTGCCCCCAAGACCCGTTCCCGCTGCCGCGCATCGACCAGATCATGGACTCCACCGCCGAGTGCGACCTTCTATGCTTCCTGGACGCATTCTCCGGCTACCATCAGATCAAGATGGCGGTGGAGGACGTCGAGAAGACGGCCTTCCTCACCACGTGCGGTGTGTTCTGCTACACGTGCATGCCCTTCGGGCTACGGAACGCTGGCGCAACCTTCCAGTGGCTGATGCACATCGCCCTGTTGGGGAACGTTGCATGGGAAACAAAAATTTTCCTACGCACACATAAGATCTATCCATGGTGATGAGCATCTACGAGAGGGAGAGTGAATCTACATACCCTTGTAGATCGCTAAGCGGAAGCGTTAATAAACGCGGTTGATGTAGTCGAACGTCTTCGCGATCCAAATCGCCGAGCGTCCCGCGATCCAATCACGATCCTTCCGATCTAGTGCCGAACGGACGGCACCTCCGCGTTCAACACACGTACGGCTTGATGACGCCTTCACCTCCTCGATCCAGCGAGCGATGGTGAAGTAGTGGTTGAGTTCCAGCAGCACGACGGCGTGGTGATGGTGGTGAGGAACAATCTCTGCAGGGCTTCGCCAAGCGCTACGGAGATTATGACGGAGGAACTAGAGGGCTAGGGTTGCCGGCACACGGCTTGGGAAATCCTGATGTGTCCCGTGTGCTAGCCCTGCCCCTCTATTTATATGTTGAGCCTTGGGGTCTAAACTTGGAGTAAAAGCCTCCTCCGGGTCGGTTTTGCCCGCACAAGGTCGGTTTGGCCCGCAGGAAAAGAGTCCAATTCGGACCCTGCCGAATCGTGCACAGCCGCGCACAAGCGGTAGTACCGCTTCACACAAGCGGTAGTACCGCTTGGGCGGTAGTACCGCTTCACACAAGCGGTAGTACCGCTCGGGCGGTAGTACCGCTTCACCAAGCGGTAGTACCGCTTACGCGGCAGCAAAACTACTTTTGCACTTTCCAATACCTTGTGGGCTTTATCCCTTTGGCTCATATAAAGTGTTGCTGCACCCGAACACTTCGGTAAACATCCGGAACCCCTTCCGGTGAACTCCGGAACCCTTCCAGAGATCAAAACACTATTATCACATATATCAATCTTTACCTCCGGACTCTTCCGGAGATCCTCGTCATGTCCGGGATCTTATCCGGGACTCCGAACAACTTTCGGTCACCAACATAATAACTCAATTATACTAATCGTCACCAAACGTTAAGTGTGTAGACCCTGCGGGTTCGAGAACTATGTAGACATGACCGAGACACCTCTACGGCCAATAACCAATAGCGGGACCTGGATGCCCATATTGGCTCCTACATATTCTACGAAGATCTTTATCGGTCGAACCTCTATGTCAAGGATTCAGTTAATCCCGTATGCTGTTCCCTTTGTTCTTCGGTATGTTACATGCCCGAGATTCGATCGTCGGTATCTCTATACCTAGTTCAATCTCGTTACCGGCAAGTCTCTTTACTCGTTCCGTAATACAAGATCTCGTGGCTAACACTTTAGTCACATTGCTTGCAAGGCTCATTGTGATGTTGTATTACCGAGTGGGCCCTGAGATACCTCTCCGTCATACGGAGTAACAAATCCCAGTCTTGATCCATGCCAACCCAACAGACACCCTCGGAGATACCTGTAGAGCACCTTTATAGTCACCCAGTTACGTTGCGACGTTTGATACACACAAGGTATTCCTCCGGTGTCAGTGAGTTGCATGATCTCATGGTCAAAGGAACAGATACTTGACATGCAGAAAACAATAGCAATAAACTGACACGATCAAATGCTACGTTTACAGTTTGGGTCTTGTCCATCACATCATTCTCCTAATGATGTGATCCCATTATCAAATGACATCTCATGTCAATGGCTAGGAAACCTTAACCATCTTTGATCAACGAGCTAGTCAACTAGAGGCTTACTAGGGACACAGTGTTGTCTATGTATCCACACATGTATTTGAGTTTCCAATCAATACAATTATAGCATGGATAATAAACGATTATCATGAACAAGGAAATATAATAATAACCAATTTATTATTGCCTCTAGGGCATATTTCCAACAGTCTCCCACTTGCACTAGAGTCAATAATCTAGTTCACATCACTATGTGATTTACATTGTAATGAATCGAACACCCATGCAGTTCTGGTGTTGTTCATGTTTAGCCCTTGGAAGAGGTTTAGTCAACGGATCTGCAACATTTAGATCCGTGTGTACTTTGCAAATATTTATGTCGTCCTCCTTGATGTAATCGCGGATGGAATTGAAACGTCGCTTTATGTGTCTGGTCCTCTTGTGAAATCTTGGTTCCTTGGCTAGAGCAATGGCACCAGTATTATCACAAAACAGAGTCATTGGGTTAAGCGCACTAGGCACTACTCCAAGATCTGTCATGAACTCCTTCATCCAGACACCTTCCTTCGCCGCCTCCGAGGCAGCGATGTACTCCGCTTCGCATGTAGAATCAGCTACCACGCTTTGCTTGGAACTGTACCAGCTAACCGCACCCCCATTAAGAATAAATACGTATCCGGTTTGCGACTTAGAGTCATCCGGATCAGTGTCAAAGCTTGCATCGACGTAACCCTTTACGACGAGCTCTTGATCATCTCCATAAACGAGAAACATGTCCTTAGTCCTTTTCAGGTACTTCAGGATATTCTTGACCGCCGTCCAGTGTCCCATTCCTGGATCACTTTGAAACCTTCCGGCCATACTTATGGCAAGGCTGACATCGGGTCTTGTGCACAGCATTGCATACATGATAGAGCCTATGGCTGAAGCATAGGGGATGACACTCATCTTTTCTCTATCTTCTGCAGTCACTGGGCATTGAGTCTTACTCAACTTCACACCTTGCAAAACAGGCAAGAACCCCTTCTTGGACTGATCCATTTTGAATTTCTTCAAAATCTTATCAAGGTATGTGCTTTGTGAAAGTCTTATTAAGCGTCTTGATCTATCTCTATAGATCTTGATGCCTAATATGAAAGCAGCTTCTCCTAGGTTCTTCATTGAAAAACTCTTGTTCAAATATTCCTTTACGCTTTCCAGCATTTCTATATTGTTTCCAATCAGCAATATGTCATCCACATATAAGATTAGAAACGCTATAGAGCTCCCACTCACTTTCTTGTAAATACAAGCTTCTCCGTAAACTTGTATAAACTCGAACGCTTTGATCACCTCATCAAAACGAAGATTCCAACTCCGAGATGCTTGCACCAGTCCATAAATGGATCGCTGGAGTTTGCAAACTTTGTCAGCATTCTCTGGATCGACAAAACCTTCTGGTTGCATCATATACAACTCTTCCTTAAGGTAACCGTTAAGGAACGCTGTTTTGACATCCATCTGCCAAATTTCATAATCGAAAAAGGCAGCTATTGCTAACATGATTCTGACGGACTTAAGCATCGCTACGGGTGAGAAGGTCTCATCGTAGTCAACTCCTTGAACTTGTGAAAAACCCTTTGCCACAAGTCGAGCTTTATAGACGGTGACATTACCGTCCGCGTCCATCTTCCTCTTAAAGATCCATTTGTTCTGAATGGCCTTACGCCCTTCAGGTAATACTTCCAAAGTCCATACTTTGTTTTCATACATGGATCCCATCTCGGATTTCATGGCCTCTAACCACTTCTCGGAATCCGGGCTCATCATCGCTTCTCCATAGCTCGTAGGTTCATCGTTGTCTAACAACATGACCTCTAAGACAGGGTTGCCGTACCACTCAGGAGCAGTACGCGTCCTTGTCGACCTACGAGGTTCGATAGCAACTTGATCCAAAGCTTCATGATCATCATCATTAACTTCCTCTTCAGCTAATGTAGGCTCCACAGAAACAACTTTCTGCGCTGCGCTACTCTCAGGTTGAAGTAAAGGTTCAACAACCTCATCAAGTTCTATCTTCCTCCCACTCAATTCTTTCGAGAGAAACTCTTTCTCAAGAAATGTTCCGTTTTTAGCGACAAACACTTTGTCCTCGGATCTGAGGTAGAAGGTATACCCAATTGTCTCTTTTGGGTATCCTATGAAGACGCATTTCTCCGCTTTGGGTTCCAGCTTTTCAGGCTGAAGCTTTTTGACATAAGCATCACATCCCCAAACTTTAAGAAACGACAGCTTTGGCTTCTTGCCAAACCAAAGTTCATATGGCGTCGTCTCAACGGATTTCGATGGTGCCCTATTTAAAGTGAATGCAGCTGTCTCTAATGCATAACCCCAAAACGATAGTGGCAAATCGGCAAGAGACATCATAGATCGCACCATATCCAATAAGGTTCGATTACGACGTTCGGACACACCATTACGCTGTGGTGTTCCAGGCGGTGTCAATTGTGAAACAATTCCACACTGTCTTAAGTGACTGCCAAACTCATAACTCAGATATTCTCCTCCTCGATCAGATCGTAGGAATTTAATCTTCTTGTTACGATGATTCTCAACTTCACTCTGAAATTGTTTGAACTTTTCAAATGTTTCAGACTTGTGTTTCATTAAGTAAATATACCCATATCTACTTAAGTCATCAGTGAAGGTGAGAAAGTAACGATAACCACCGCGCGCCTCAATACTCATCGGACCGCACACATCAGTATGTATGATTTCCAATAAGTCACTTGCCCGTTCCATTATTCCAGAGAACGGCGTTTTAGTCATCTTGCCCATGAGGCATGGCTCACATGTGTCAAGTGATTCAAAATCAAGTGACTCCAAAAGTCCATCAGCATGGAGCTTCTTCATGCGTTTTACGCCAATATGACCTAAACGGCAGTGCCACAAGAAAGTGGTATTATCATTATCAATTCTACATCTTTTGGCATCAATGTTATGAACATGTGTATCATTACTATCGAGATTCAATAAGAATAAACCCCTCACATCGGGTGCATGACCATAAAAGATATTACTCATATAAATAGAACAACCATTATTCTCTGATTTAAATGAGTAACCGTCTCGCAATAAACAAGATCCAGATATAATGTTCATGCTTAACGCAGGCACCAAATAACACTTATTTAGGTTCATCACTAATCCCGACGGTAATCGAAGAGCGAGCGTGCCGACGGCGATCACATCAACCTTGGAAACATTTCCCACGCGCATCATCACTTCGTCCTTTGCCAGCCTCCGTCTATTCCGCAGTTCCTGTTTTGAGTTGCAAATATGAGCAACCGCACCGGTATCAAATACCCAGGCACCACAACGAGAGTTGGTAAGGTACACATCAATAACATGTATATCATATATACCTTGTTTGTTGTTGGCCGCCTTCTTGTCAGCCAAATACTTGGGGCAATTCCGCTTCCAGTGTCCAGTTCCCTTGCAATGAAAACACACAGTTTCTGGTTTGGGTCCAGCCTTGGGTTTCTTCACGAGAGGAGCAACTGCTTTGCCACTCTGCTTGGAGTTACCCTTCTTACCCTTGCCATTTTTCTTGAAACTAGTGGTTTTATTGACCATCAACACTTGATGCTCCTTCTGAATTTCAGACTCAGCGGCTTTCAGCATCGCAAACAGCTCGGCGACTGACTTGTTCATCCCGTGCATGTTATAGTTCAACACGAAGCTCTTGTAGCTAGGTGGCAATGATTGAAGAACTCTGTCAGTGATAGCCTCTGGCGGAAGGGGCATCCCTAACTCAGCCAGACGGGTGGAGTACCCAGACATTCTGAGCACGTGATCACTGATAGACCCGTTCTCCTCCATCTTGCAAGCATAGAACTTATCGGAGATCTCATATCTCTCGATCCGGGCATTCTTCTGAAAGATAAACTTCAACTCCTGGAACATCTCATATGCTCCATGACGTTCAAAACGTCTTTGAAGTCCCGGTTCTAAGCCATACAACATTGCACATTGAACTATTGAGTAATCATCAGAACGAGCCTGCCAGGCGTTCACAACGTCTAGAGACTCAACTGGAGCGGGTGGATCACCAAGCGGTGCATCAAGGACATAAGCCTTCTGGGAAGCCGTAAGGATAATCCTTAGATTACGGGCCCAGTCCACAAAGTTACTTCCATCATCTTTCAACTTAGCTTTCTCTAGGAACGCATTAAAATTCAGGGGTGCTACTGCGCGAGCCATGATCTACAACATAAATATTGCAAAGACAACTTAGACTATTGTTCTTAGATAATGAGTTTAGTTAATCATATTACTTAAAAACTCCCACTCAAATTGACATCCCTCCGATCATTCGAGTGCAACATGATCCAAATCCACCAACTCAAGTCCGATCATCACGTGAGTTGAGGTGGTTTCAATGGTGAACATCTTCATGTTGATCATATCTACTATATGACTCATGTTCGACCTTTCGGTCTCTTGTGTTCCGAGGCCATGTCTGTACATGCTAGGCTCGTCAAGTTTAACCCGAGTGTTCCGCACGTGTAACATGGCTTACACCCGTTGTATGCGAACGTAGAGTCTATCACACCCGATCATCACGGCGTGTCTCGAAACGACGAACTTTCGCAACGGTGCACACTTGGGGAGAACACAATTTATCTTGAAATTTAAGTGAGGGATCACCTTATAATGCTACCGTCGTCCTAAGCAAAATAAGATGCATAAAAAGATTAACATCACATGCAAATCATAAGTGACATGATATGGCCATGAACTTGTGCTTTTGATCTCCATCTCCAAAGCACCGGCATGATCTCCATCGTCACCGGCATGACACCATGATCTCCATCATCTTGATCTCCATCAACGTGTCGCCATAAGGTTGTCGCGCCGACTGTTGCTTCCACGACTATAGCTAACGTTTAGCGATAAAGTAAAGCATTACATAGCGCTTAATGATTGACACGCAGGTCATACAATAATTAAAGACAACTCTATGGCTCCTGCCAGTTGCCGTACTCATCGACATGCAAGTCGTGATATTCTATACAATACATGATCATCTCATACATCACATATATCTCATCATGTAATTGGCCATATCACATCACAACATACCCTGCAAAAACAAGTTAGACGTCCTCTAATTGTTGTTGCAAATTTTACGTGGCTGCTACGGGTATCTAGCAAGAACGATTCTTACCTACGCAAAACCACAACGTGGTGTAGTGATTGCTTTTTGATCTTCTAAAAGAACCCTCTTCATTGAACCGATTCAACTAAAGTGAGAGAGACAGACACCCGCCAGTCACCTTTATGCAACAAGTGCACGCAGCGGTGAAACCAGTCTCGCGTAAGCGTACGCGTAATGTCGGTCCGGGCCGCTTCATCTCACAATACCGCGGAATCAAGTATCAACTAGTAACGGCAAGCAATATGTATACACCCACGCCCACAACTCGTTTGTGTTCTACTCGAGATCTCATCTACGCATAGACCTAGCTCAGATGCCACTGTTGGGGAACGTTGCATGGGAAACAAAAATTTTCCTACGCACACATAAGATCTATCCATGGTGATGAGCATCTACGAGAGGGAGAGTGAATCTACATACCCTTGTAGATCGCTAAGCGGAAGCGTTAATAAACGCGGTTGATGTAGTCGAACGTCTTCGCGATCCAAATCGCCGAGCGTCCCGCGATCCAATCACGATCCTTCCGATCTAGTGCCGAACGGACGGCACCTCCGCGTTCAACACACGTACGGCTTGATGACGCCTTCACCTCCTCGATCCAGCGAGCGATGGTGAAGTAGTGGTTGAGTTCCAGCAGCACGACGGCGTGGTGATGGTGGTGAGGAACAATCTCTGCAGGGCTTCGCCAAGCGCTACGGAGATTATGACGGAGGAACTAGAGGGCTAGGGTTGCCGGCACACGGCTTGGGAAATCCTGATGTGTCCCGTGTGCTAGCCCTGCCCCTCTATTTATATGTTGAGCCTTGGGGTCTAAACTTGGAGTAAAAGCCTCCTCCGGGTCGGTTTTGCCCGCACAAGGTCGGTTTGGCCCGCAGGAAAAGAGTCCAATTCGGACCCTGCCGAATCGTGCACAGCCGCGCACAAGCGGTAGTACCGCTTCACACAAGCGGTAGTACCGCTTGGGCGGTAGTACCGCTTCACACAAGCGGTAGTACCGCTCGGGCGGTAGTACCGCTTCACCAAGCGGTAGTACCGCTTACGCGGCAGCAAAACTACTTTTGCACTTTCCAATACCTTGTGGGCTTTATCCCTTTGGCTCATATAAAGTGTTGCTGCACCCGAACACTTCGGTAAACATCCGGAACCCCTTCCGGTGAACTCCGGAACCCTTCCAGAGATCAAAACACTATTATCACATATATCAATCTTTACCTCCGGACTCTTCCGGAGATCCTCGTCATGTCCGGGATCTTATCCGGGACTCCGAACAACTTTCGGTCACCAACATAATAACTCAATTATACTAATCGTCACCAAACGTTAAGTGTGTAGACCCTGCGGGTTCGAGAACTATGTAGACATGACCGAGACACCTCTACGGCCAATAACCAATAGCGGGACCTGGATGCCCATATTGGCTCCTACATATTCTACGAAGATCTTTATCGGTCGAACCTCTATGTCAAGGATTCAGTTAATCCCGTATGCTGTTCCCTTTGTTCTTCGGTATGTTACATGCCCGAGATTCGATCGTCGGTATCTCTATACCTAGTTCAATCTCGTTACCGGCAAGTCTCTTTACTCGTTCCGTAATACAAGATCTCGTGGCTAACACTTTAGTCACATTGCTTGCAAGGCTCATTGTGATGTTGTATTACCGAGTGGGCCCTGAGATACCTCTCCGTCATACGGAGTAACAAATCCCAGTCTTGATCCATGCCAACCCAACAGACACCCTCGGAGATACCTGTAGAGCACCTTTATAGTCACCCAGTTACGTTGCGACGTTTGATACACACAAGGTATTCCTCCGGTGTCAGTGAGTTGCATGATCTCATGGTCAAAGGAACAGATACTTGACATGCAGAAAACAATAGCAATAAACTGACACGATCAAATGCTACGTTTACAGTTTGGGTATTGTCCATCACATCATTCTCCTAATGATGTGATCCCATTATCAAATGACATCTCATGTCAATGGCTAGGAAACCTTAACCATCTTTGATCAACGAGCTAGTCAACTAGAGGCTTACTAGGGACACAGTGTTGTCTATGTATCCACACATGTATTTGAGTTTCCAATCAATACAATTATAGCATGGATAATAAACGATTATCATGAACAAGGAAATATAATAATAACCAATTTATTATTGCCTCTAGGGCATATTTCCAACACGCCCTGGGGCAGCAGCTCGGGAGGAACGCGGAGGCCTACGTCGACGACATCGTGGTCAAGTCGCAAGAAGCCAAGACCCTGATCGAGGATCTGGAGGAGACGTTCGCCAGCCTGCGGCGGGTGAGCTTGAGGCTGAACCCCGAGAAGTGTGTCTTCGGGGTCCCGTCGGGCAAACTGCTCGGTTTCCTGGTGTCGCACCGAGGGATCGAGGCAAACCCGAAGAAGATCAAGGCTATAAGAAAGATGAGTCCGCCTCAGACCCTCAAGGAAATGCAGAAGCTGGCGGGCTATGTGACCTCCTTGGGACGCTTCATCTCCAAGCTTGGCGAGCGCGCCCTACCGTTCTTCAAGCTCATGAAGAGGAAGGGCCCCTTCGAATGGACTCCGGAGGCAGACACGGCATTCGAGGACCTCAAGCGATACCTCACGAGTCCACCAGTAATGGTGGCGCCCCGCCTCCCGGAGCCCTTATTGCTGTACCTGGCTGCCACCCCGCACTCTGCCAGTGCCGCGCTCATGGCGGTCAGGGAGGAACGTGTTGGCACGCACGCTACACCCGCAGGCGCGGGCGGGCCCCCGGTCATAAAGCGAGGTGACTCACAGAATGCCCTGGAGCCCTCACCTCTTCAAGACGACGCTCCTGAGGCCTCAGCCGCCCCGGCGACCCCCGAGGCACCTGGATCTCATGAGCCCGCTATGGAGCGGGGCGGTGCGGAAGGCTTCTCCCTCGTCGAGCACCCGGTGTACTACGTCAGCACCGTACCGCAGGACGCGCGCTCGCGTTACCCTATGCAGCAGAAGCTCTTGCTCGCGCTTCTCGTCGCTTCAAGGAAACTACGCCATTACTTCCAGGGCCACCCCATCAAGGTCGTCTCCGCGTATCCCTTGGAGAAAGTGCTGCACAACCCGAACGGAGCAGGGAGGGTCGCAGAATGGAACGTCGAGCTGCAAGCCTTCGAGTTAGAGTTCAGCACGACCAGGGTCATCAAGAGGGCGGCCCTAGCGGATTTTGTGCCCGAGTGGACGGATGCTCTCGACCGAGGGCTGGACGAGGGCCAGTCCCTCACCCCCAGCAACGAGGTGCCTGATGGTTGGATCTTGCACTTCGATGGGGCCTTCGCGCGCAGGGGAGCAGGGGCCGGAGTTGTACTCATCTCCCCGACCGGGGACAAGCTCTACTACGTCGTACAACTTTGCTTCCAGCATGGCGAGAAGGTCTCCAACAACATCACGGAGTATGAGGGCTTGATTGCTGGCCTCAAGGCCGCGACCGCCTTGGGGATTCGTCGCCTCACCATCAAGGGCGACTCTCAACTCCTCGTCAACTTCTCCAACAAGGAGTATGCGCCTAAGGACGAGCACATGGAGGCATACTTGGAAGAGGTACGTAAGACTGAAAAGTGTTTCCAGGGCTTGGAATTGCAGCACATCTCGCGCGGCGCGAACAAGGAGGCCGATGACATCGCCAAGAGGGCGTCGCATCGTGAGCCTCAGGAGCCGGGCATCTTCGAGGAACGGCTCTTCAAGCCATCCGCGGCACCCCCAACCGTGGACCAGGCGCCGCAGAGTGAAGAGCTACCCCCAGCACCGCCCTCGGGGGCTCCAACTTGTGGTCCGGTCTCAGGAGCCCGACTGCTCCTGGCGCTGGAGCCCCAGGCCGAAGACTGGACACAGGAGTTCAAGACGTACCTGCTCCACGGCACACTACTAGAAAAGGAGGAAGACGCAGATCGTGTGGTACGACAGGCCACAGCTTATTGTTTGCGGGACGGTGAGCTATACCGCAGGCGCTCGAACGACGTCGCGCTGCGATGCGTATCCGGAGAACAGGGTCGCGAGCTACTGGCCGACATCCACGAAGGAGACTGCGGACACCACTCCTCGTCACGCACCCTTGTAGGGAAGGCGTTCCGCACTGGCTTCTACTGGCCTACGGCGCTCGACGACGCCACCGAACTGGTCCGGTCCTGCGAGGCTTGCCAGTTCCATGCCAAACAGATTCATCAGCCCGTGTAGGGCCTCCAGACCATCCCACTCTCCTGGCCTTTCGCGGTCTGGGGGCTGGATATACTGGGGCCCTTTCCGCGAGCAGCCGGCAGATACCGCTACCTCTACGTCGCCATCGACAAGTTCACCAAGTGGGCGGAGGTGGAGCCAGTCCGTACCATCCCCGCCGGGTCGGCCGTCAAGTTTATCAAGGGCCTTGTGAGCCGCTTCGGCATCCCCAACCGCATCATCACCGACAACGGTTCGCAGTTCACAAGCAACCTTTTCAGGACCTATTGTACTAACCTTGGACGCAAATATGCTACGCTTCAGTGTCGCACCCACGAAGCAACGATCAGGCAGAGCGCGCCAACGCGGAGGTCCTGTGGGGCCTCAAGGCAAGGAGCTTCAAGAAGAAGCTCGAGGCCTGTGGCAAGGGTTGGCTCGATGAGCTTCAGTCCGTGTTGTGGTCCATCCACACCACTGCGACTAAGCCCACCAGCGAGACCCCGTTCTTCCTCGTCTACGGAGCTGAAGCCGTCCTCCCACACGAGGTCAAGCATCGATCCCCGCGGGTCTTGGCATTCGACGAGGAGCGTCAGGATGCCTCGCGGGGGACAGACCTCGTGCTTGGGGAGGGGGCCCGTCGCCAAGCCTCGCTCCGAGTTGCGAGGTACCAGCAGGCGTTGTGGCGTTACCATTGCCGTAACGTCTGCTCCAGGACCCTCGAAGTCGGAGACCTCGTCCTGAGGCGGGTCCTTTCCAGGGAGGGCTTGCACAAGCTCTCGCCCATGTGGGAGGGACCGTTTAGGGTCGCCCGCGTCTCCAGGCCTGGCGTCGTGCGCCTGGAGACTCGGGACGGGGTCCCCATCCAGAATGCCTGGAACATCCAGCACCTCCGCAAGTTCTACCCGTGACACTCTCACGTAATAATGAGTGGGATGTATACGCCCGGAGCCCTCCGAGGACGCGGAGGGGTTCCCACCCACGCCCAAGTGAAAGCCCCATGCTCCGCGCTGGCGGACAACACTGTCCTCCAATGACTATGCCCACGCAACGTGGATGCCCTATGCTCCGCGCTGGGGGAAGACGAAGACTAGCCTAGGTGCCGGACGCGGCTGTTCTTTGCTTTTCTTGTATTCGAATTTGCCATTTTCCTGGAATGAAACTCGAGGATTTTCGACTCTATTTAAAGAAAAGGGGCGGGAATTTTTTCTCCTTGCAGTTTTTATCTTGAAGTCTCTTTCTCCAGGTTAACGCCTGCCAGCCTCTCCCTCTCGCGCCCCACGAG
Source organism: Elymus sibiricus (assembly GCA_039707655.1). Classification (NCBI taxonomy): domain Eukaryota; kingdom Viridiplantae; phylum Streptophyta; class Magnoliopsida; order Poales; family Poaceae; genus Elymus; species Elymus sibiricus. Next base: position 345,347,097 of record CM077669.1, on the reverse strand, counting down.
TGGGGGCTAAGGGGCACGGTGCGCACACCTCACCAAGGCCTTGGCGTCCTGGTCCCCACGTGGCCTTGGCGTCCTGGTCCTCGTGTGGCGCTCTGGAACGAGCTAGCAGGCGTGTGCCGCCTCACCCTCGCTCGGGGGCTCCGCCACGGCCCGGCGTGCTGTCTTAGAGCCTCTGGAGGCTCAAACCTCCTGGGGCAGGAATCGGCGGAAAGGAATGGTCGCTGCTTGAACGTCAAAGGGGGGTCCTGAGCATCGCGCCTCAGGATCGCGTGGCTCCTCGCCCCTTGGTCTCGTCCTGGTGATCCGGACGCCCCAACGGCGGTCGAGGCCTTGCCCCTTGGTCTCGTCCTGGTGATCCGGACGCCCCAACAGCGGTCGAGGCCTTGCCCCTTGGTCTCGTCTTGGTGATCCGGACGCCCCAACGGTGGTCGGGGCATGCGCGGGATTGGGCCCCACAGACGTAGAGCGCCGCTTGAGCGTCAAGGGGGGCTCCTGAGCATCACGCCTCAGGAGCCTCACCGATCGCGTGGCTCCTCGCCCCTTGGTCTCGTCCTGGTGATCCGGACGCCCCAACGGTGGTCGAGGCCTCGCCCCTTGGTCTCGTCCTGGTGATCCGGACGCCGCAATGGTGGTCGGGGCATGCACGAGATCGGGCCCCGTAGATGTAGAGTGCCGAAAGGGGCCCCCCAAACTGCCTCACTCGCAGGAAGGAGGAACCTCCCTAAGCTCCCCAGGTGCCACTAGCTCCCCAGGTGCCACTGGCTCCCCAGGTGCCACTGCCAAACCTCACAACGCAGAAGCCCGCTGCAGACGCATCGAGCTAAGTACCCTAACCACGATCAACAGGAAGTCTCGATTAACAGTAACGCAGGGACCGCAATATGTGATGAGAATGCTAATAAAAGGGCACAAGCGCCAAACTTCATTACACGCCCAGAAGGGCCCCCCATGATTTTTTGGTTACGGGAAGAGGAAAAGAAAAGAAGGCGAAGGAGCCCCCCCCGGGGGCTACTACTCCTAAGGCCCCGGCCTCGGCGCACCGGCGCTCAGTCGAAGTCCTCCTCCTCCTTGATGGGGCCGTGGTGGCACGCCGGCGTGGCTGCTTCCCGGGCAGGGGAGCGGCGCCGTCGCGGCTGGCTCCCCCCCCCCCCCCGAAGTTCGGGCGCGCCGACGTGGCGGGGCGTTGTAGCTGTCGTCGTTCGGGCTCTCCTCGGAGGAGGTGTCACTGCTGCTGGAAGCATGGTGGCCGTCGCCAAGGGCAAGCTCACCTCCAAGATTGCTGCTACCGCCGCCCTCCGGGCAGCACCCCAAGCGCCTAGCGTCCTCCCCGAAGATCTTGACGAAAAGTGCTGCGGCGCTGTTGTGCTTGAAGTGGAGTGTGGGCCTCCCCTCCAGGCCGTGGGCGCGGGCGAAGGTCTACCACCCGCGGCTCAAAAAGGTGTTGCCTGTGGGGGTAACCTCGGCCTCCACCCACAACGCGCCGCTGCAACAACCATCGGCCTGCAGCCACAGACCTGCGGGCTCGTTAACCCGCAACGTCTCCACGAAGGAGCGCGGGAGCTGCAACCAGGTGCTCGCCGGCCTCTCCACCGGCACCAGGAACTCCAGGCCCGTGTCGGCTGTGCGGGCTTGCGGGCGCGGTGGCTGAGCACCAACTGCGGGTCTCCCTCCCCAGCTACGGCCGCCGCGCCCGCTGCCTCTGGCTGCGCCAGCAGAAGCACTGGTCCTTGCGGAGGGACGCCCACGCCCACGGGGAGCCGCCGCCGCCGCCTCAGTATACTTGCGAGGACGACCCCTGCTCCTCTTGGGAGGCTGTTGGACCGGCACCCCCTGGCAGGCTTTCCCCTTCTTGGTGGCTGAAAACCTCCTCACCGGCGTCATGATAGAGGAGGTGAAGGACGAAGGCGGGGGAGCAAGGAGTAGGAATGGGCTGGGGCTCCGTTCCCCCCGCCCATTTATAGCCGGGTGGAGGCCAACCGGCACCTTCCCTCATCCCGGGCAATGATGGCCCTGCGACATGCGCCGGTTGCTGGTCAGACGGAGCGGTTGCTGAGGCGCCATGGGGAAGCGGAGGCGTCCGTGCTTCGTTGTTTACCGTGCAACAGACTGGGCTCGCAGGCCTTTGGGGCCCGCGGTGCTTCGGGCCATCTTCTCCGACTTCGTCCCGAAGCCAGCCCGAGCGCGCCTTGGGCCCGGGGGCTACTGTCAGCATCCTGGGAACGGGGGTACCCAGAACTGCCAGCCTGCGGCCCAGGGTGTGGCCCATTACGGAGACCAGGTATGGCCCTACGCGGCCCGGCTCAAGACAAGGCCCTCGGGAGAGCCCCGAGCTCGTGAGGGAGACGGCGTCAAGGCCCTTGGAGGGAAGAGGCCTCCCCAGGCCCCCTCCTGAGCGGCGGAGATCTCTATGCAATGCTCGGCCTCGGGAGGTCAAGGATGACGCAAGGCGGGCCAGGCGGGCACCAGCGCGCCAGAGGAGACAGTTTCCTCTTTGGTGCAAAGGAGGCAGGGGCGAGTGCATGTTCCCAAAGCGCCCCCAAAGGTTTCCATTCCGGTGCAACGAGACCAAGACCACGAGCCCCACAGGACGGGCGTCATCGCCGAGCCCACCTCTGCATCACCACCGGCTACTTTGCACGCGAAGGCCACCTTTCGTCAGGATAAGGGTGTACTCCTTGTCCCCCTCCGAATTTGGCCGTTGTGGGATCCCTTCCCGCCATTGCGACAAGGGAAGAGGACATGGGTCGCTATAAATAGAGGTTAGGCTACTCTGTAGGGGAGGGACGACCCGAGCGCTCTCGTGGGGCAACCGACCATTGTACTAGTTCATCCACAAACCTCCTCGTGAGGCAATCCACCAAAAGCAGGAGTAGGGTTTTACACTTCGCAGCGGCCCGAACCTGGGTCAATCCTCGTGTGCTATCTTCTTCCTCGCCATCGAGCGAGTTCGTCGAGCTAGGCTAGCGAGCTGCGAGCTTGGGATCAAAGCTGGTGGAGATCTTCGCACACGCCCCTGAGTTCGAACCTCTTTGGGTTTTGCGGAGCCCGAAATCCGACAATGTTGCTGATGACCCTTACCACCATCGTGCTTCTTTCCTTTACCAGACTTATCATCGTCGGACCCAAGATCTTTCATACTATCCAACTGGGCGTACCGAGTAAGGATGTCCATGAGGTCCCCCATGTCTTGAACCTTTTGCTTGAGGCGCCCAAGTTTCTGAACAAGAGGCTGAAAGTGTCAGTTCTTCTCCAAAATCAAAACGGCTTGGGCGGCGGTTATGCTGTCAGAAGAATGAATGATCTCAGCGACCCGACGAGTCCGATGGTGGGTAGACTCATCTGTACGTTGGACACAGTGCTGTAAATCAACGATCGTCATTGGGCGCTTGCAAGTTCCTTGAAAGTGTTTGATGAAATGCTCTTTCAACTCTGCCCAAGTGTTGATCGAATTGGGTGGGAGATATTTTAGCCATGTGCGAGCAGGCCCTTCTAACATCATCGTTAGGTACTTGGCACAAACCGCATCACTGACATCCAACATGTCCATGGCTATCTCGTAGCTCTCAATCCATGAAGCCGGCTCGAGATCAGCAGTGTAATTTGGGACCTTACGGGGGCCTTTGAAATCCTTGGGCATGCGCTCATTACGCATAGCCGACGCGAGGCATGATGCGCCAATCGTTCTGGTGCTCAAACGCGCCCCTGAGGACACTGGCTGGGGTGGGACGGGAGGCACTTGTCCGGTCGCAGCCACTGCTTCTGCTTGTCGTATGGCCCGTGCCATGTCAACAACTACGTGCGCATCTGACACAGCTAGGCGGTTTGGAGAATTTTGGGCCCACTGCCTGCGGCCACTGCTAGAGAATGCAGGGGAATCTACGTGTTGACCTTTGCTGCGACTTGCATAAGGCGTAGAGTGCATCTGATCCCGACTGTAAGAGTATTGCGCTTGCTGAGTAACCGTCGTTTTTAGCATCTCGATGGCGTTCCTGACCTCAATCTCTATTCGGGTGTTTCCTTCGATGGGAAGTGCTTCAAGGTTACGAGTCGCCGCCAACATATTGTCCACAGGGTTAAAGAAGTGACCCACGGGTGTCTGGAAACGTCGAGGCAGCGATTGAGCCGGCGACTGGCGCGGCGGCTCATGTTGCTGATCCAAGCGTGATTGTCCAGCCGCCGGCGTAGGTTGAGGCGTGTCGAACAGGCGTGTTAGCTCCAAATTAGGGGAAGCCGGCTTAAATGCCTCCTCCGGTGGACCGCATCCGAGGCGTCTCGACGAAGGCCCAGCTGCCAAGCTTCTACTTTTAAACGCTCATCCTCGCTATGGATGTGAGTCTGTAACTCCACCATACGAGTATTTTCAGCATCGATTTCCTCCTCGATTTTAGCCATTTGCCCGCGAAGCGTGGTTAATTCCATGTTACGTTCCTCCTGATTCTCCGCAATTACTGGCGTCTCCAGGAGCTTCGTCATCTCTGCCAGCAGATCGTCCATGGCTTGAGCCGACGACTTGCTTGGCCGCGCCCGAAGTTGGGCCAGTCCCAGCCGTCGCACCAGCCATCACAGAACCATGGGTCACCGTTGTTCCTGCCATGAAGACGACGGCTTTACGAGGCGGCTCATGGGACTCTTGAGCGGTCTCATCCTCTGAATAGCCCCCAAGCCCGCCATCAAAAGGCGGGTGGATTGGCTCGGTGTCTGCTACTTCTTGAGCTTGCGTTGGTTTTCCCTTGAAGAGGAAAGGGTGATGCAGCAAAGTAGATAAGTATTTCCCTCAGTTGTTGAGAACCAAGGTATCAATCCAGTAGGAGGTACAAGCAAGGCCCCAATCTTTGCACCTACACAAACAATCAAACACTTGCACCCAACGCTATAAAGGGGTTGTCAATCCCTTCATGGTTACTTGCAAGGATGAGATCTGATAAAGATAGATATAAAATATTGCTAAAAGTAAAACTAAAATAAAAGTAAATAAATTGCAGCAAAGTATTTTTGGTATTTTTGGTTTATAGATCTGAAAATATAATATGGAAAATAGACCCGGGGGCCATAGGTTTCACTAGAGGCTCCTCTCTTGAAGGAAAATAATACGGTGGGTGAACAAATTACTGTCGAGCAATTGATAGAAAAGCGCATAGTTATGATGATATCCAAGGCAATGATTATGCATATAGGCATCACGTCTGTATCAAGTAGACCGAAACGATTCTGCATCTACTACTATTACTCCACACATCGACCGACTCATGCCTGCATCTAGAGTATTAAGTTCATGAAGAACAGAGTAACGCATTAAGTAAGATGACATGATGTAGAGGGATAAACTCAAGCAATATGATGAAAACCCCATCTTTTTATCCTTGATGGCAATAATACAAATACGTGCCTCGCTACCCCTACTTTGTCACTGGGTGAGGACACCACAAGATTGAACCCAAAACTAAGCACTTCTCCCATTGCAAGAATTACCAATCTAGTTGGCCAAACCAAACCAATAACTCGAAGAGACTTGCAAAGATATGAAATCATGCATATAAGAATTCAGAGAAGATTCAAATGATATTCATAGATAATCTGATCATAAATCCACAATTCATCGGATCTCGACAAACACACCGCAAAAGAGTATTACATCGGATAGATCTCCATGAAGATCATGGAGAACATGGTATTGAAGATCATAGAGAAAGAAGAAGCCATCTAGCTACTAGCTATGGACCCAAAGGTCTGAGGTGAACTACTCACGCATCATCGGAGGGGCAATGGTGTTGATGTAGATGCCCTCCGTGATCGAATCCCCCTCCGGCAGATTACCAGAAAAGGCCCCAAGATGGGATCTCACGGGAACAGAGGCTTGCAGCGGCGGAAAAGTATTATCGTGGCTCTTTTTGGTATTGGGGGGATATTTCTGAATTTATAGGCGGAGAATTAGGGTTGGAGGAGCTATGGGGTGGCCACAAGCCAGGGGGGCGCCCCGCCCAGGGGCGCGCCCTGGTGGCTTGTGGCCCACCCGTAGGTCTTCTGGCCTCTTCTCCAAGTCTCCTAGGTTCCTTCTGGTCCAAGAAAAATCATCGTAGAATTTTATTCCGTTTGGACTCCGTTTGATATTCCTTTTCTGCAATACTCAAAAACAAGGAAAAAACATAAACTAGCACTGGGCACTAGGTTAATAGGTTAGTCCCAAAAATAATATAAAATAGCATATTAATGCATATAAAACATCCAAAATAGATAATATAATAGCATGGAACAATCAAAAATTATAGATACGTTGGAGACGTATCAAGCATCCCCAAGCTTAATTCCTGCTCGTCCTCGAGTAGGTAAATGATAAAAATAGAATTTTTGATGTGGAATGCTACCTAACATATTTATCCATGTAATATTCTTTATTGTGGCATGAATGTTCAGATCCATAAGATTCAAAACAATAATACTTCAAGCATACTAATAAAGCAATCATGTCTTCTCAAAATATCATGGCTAAAAGAAAGTTATCCCTACAAAATCATATGGTCTGGCTATGCTCCATCTTCCCCACACAAAGTATTTAAATCATGCACAACCCCGATGACAAGTCAAGCAATTGTTTCACACCTTTTGTGTTCTCAAACCTTTTCAACTTTCACGCAATACATGAGCGTGAGCCATGGATATAGCACTATAGGTGGAATAGAATATGGTGGAGGTTGTGAGGAAAAGGAGAAGATAGTCTCACATCAACTAGGCGTATCAACGGTCTATGGAGATGCCCATCAATAGATATCAATGTTAGTGAGTAGGGATTGCCATGCAACGGATGCACTAGAGCTATAAGTGTATGAAAGCTCAAAAATAAACTAAGTGGGTGTGCATTATAATGAAAAATTCCACTAGTTATATGAAAGTGACAAAATAGGAGACTCTCTATCATGAAGATCATGGTGCTACTTTGAAGCACAAGTGTGGAAAAAAGATAGTAGCATTGTCCCTTCTCTCTTTTCTCTCAATTTTTTTATTTTTTTTATTTTGGTGGGCATCTTTGGCCTCTCTTTTTTTATTTGGGCTTCGTTGGCCTCTTTTATTATTTGTAAAGTCCAGAGACTCATCCCAACTTGTGAGGGAATCATAGCTTCCATCATCCTTTCCTCTCATGGGACAATGCTCTAATAATGATGATCATCACACTTTTATTTACTTACAACTCAAGAATTACAACTCGATACCTAGAACAAAATATGACTCTATATGAATGCCTCCGGTGGTGTACTGGGATGTGCAACGATCTAGCATAGCTAATGACATCAAAAAACGGACAAGCCATGAAAACATCATGCTAGTTGTCTTACGATCATGCAAAGCAATATGAAAATGATGGTGCGTGTCATAATCAACGGAACGGTGGAAGTTGCATGGCAATATATCACGGAATGGCTATGGAAATGCCATAATAGGTAGGTATGGTGGCTGTTTTGAGGAAGGGTATATGGTGGGTTTAATGCACCGGCGAAAGTTGCGCGGTACTAGAGAGGCTAGCAATGGTGGAAGGGTGAGAGTGCGTATAATCCATGGACTCAAATTAGTCATAAAGAACTCACATACTTATTGCAAAAGTCTATTAGTTATCGAAGCAAAGTATTAGACGCATGCTCCTAGGGGATAGGTTGGTAGGAGTTAACCATCGCGCGCTCCCGACCCTCACACAAAGGATGACAATCAATAAACAAATCATGCTCCGACTTCGTTACATAACGGTTCACCATACGTGCATGCTACGGGAATCACAAAATTTTAACACAAGTGTTTCTACCAATCCACAATTACTCACTAGCATGACTCTAATATCACCATCTTTATATCTCAAAACTATATGCAAGGAATCAAACTTCTCATAGTATTCAATGCACTTTATATGAAAGTTTTTATTATATCCCTCTTGGATGCCCATTATATTAGGACTAAATTCATAACCTAAACCAATTACCATGCTGTTTAAAGACTCTCAAAATAATATAAGTGAGGTACGAGAATTCAATTATTTCTAAAAAATAAAACACCACCGTGCTCTAAAAAGATATAAGTGAAGCACTAGAGCAAAATTGCCTAGCTCAAAAGATATAAGTGAAGCACATAGAGTATTCTAATAAATTCACGATTCATGCGTGTCCCTCTCAAAATATGTGTACAGCAAGGATGATTGTGGCAAACTAAAAAGCAAAGACTCATATCATACAAGACGCTCCAAGCAAAACACATATCATGTGGTGAATAAAAATATAGCCTCAAGTAAATTTACCGATGGATTGAAGACGAAAGAGGGGATGCCTTCCGGGGCATCCCCAAGCTTAGGCTCTTTGGTATCCTTGAATATTCCTTGGGGTGCCTTGGGCATCCCCATGCTTAGGCTCTTGCCACTCCTTATTCCATAGTCCATCAAATCTTTACCCAAAACTTGAAAACTTCACAACACAAAACTCAACAGAAAACTCGTGAGATCCGTTAGTATAAGAAAAATAAATCACCACTTTAGGTACTGTTGTGAACTCATTATTTATTTATATTGGTGTAATATCTACTGTATTCCAACTTCTTCATGGTTCATACCCCCCGATACAACCCATAGATACATCAAAATAAGCAAACAACACAAAGAAAACAGAATCTGTCAAAAACAGAACAGTCTGTAGCAATCTGTAAGCTTCGAATACTTCTGTAACTCCAAAAATTCTGAAAAATTATTAAAATCTGGGTAATTTGAATACCAATCTTGTGTAAAAATTTCAGACTCATTCGACGCTCTGGTGAATTTATAAAATTCCTGGACTGAGTGCAAAAGTTTCTGTTTTTCAGCAAAATCAAATCAACAATCACCGTAGACCATCCCAAAGGTCTTACTTGGCTCAAACACTAATTAAAACACTAAAAAACAATTACTACAGAGGTAATAATGTGCAAATCACTCAATAACAGAAACAAAAACAAAAAAACAAAAAATAAAATTGGGTTGCCTCCCAACAAGCGCTATTGTTTAACGCCCCTAGCTAGGCATAACGCAATAGATCTAGGTATTATCATATTTGGTATGCAACTCCTCAATTGCACACTTATAAACCCTAGGAGGTTCTTTGTTCTTATCAATAATAATGCTCCTAGACAAGAAGTCAAGAGATTCACTTGTGGCAATAGGTTCCCTAACAATATTGATAAAGCTGGGGTGAACACTTATCATCTTAAGATCTTCATTCCCTTTACTAGAGGATTCACCCTTATTTTTAGGAACATAAACAAACTTGGCAGTCTTAGAAGGAGGAAAATTTGGAGTGGTTTGAACAGAGGCAAAAGCGGAACCCAAGTTGGTAATAATGTCCTCTAGCTTTTCAATTCTAGAGGAATCTTGATCCAATTTTTCATTAACTATGGGTTCTTTTTCCCTTAGGTTTTTTAAAGTAACTCCTACCTTAGATCCATATTGAGTAATATGATTATGAATCTTTTTATCCAAGTTTTCATTGAGCTCTACAGTAGCAACTTTTTTTTCAATAATATCAAGCCTTCGCATCACATGTTCCAAAGTTAAGATTGTTTCATTAACCATGAGTGGGGGTGAACCTACCAAATTTATCATAGCACTATAAGAATCAACGGTATGGCTTCCCAAGAAATTTCCTCCCGTAATGGTATCCAGAACATATCTATTCCAAGGAGAAACACCCACATAAAAATTGCGAAGGAGAACGGTAGTAGATTGCTTACGAGTAGATCTATTTTGAGCATTGCAAATTCTATACCAAGCATCTTTTAAGTTTTCTCCCTCCCTTTGCTTAAAATTAAGAACTTCACTCTCGGGAGTACTAGCAATAGTAGTAAGGCTAGCCATGAGTTTAAGCGTTCTAACACACAAGCAAACAAAAAAGCAAACGGAAAGACAAACGGAAGAAGGCGAATAAAAAGGCAAATCTTTTTGGTTTTTTCTGAAAATCATTTTAGAAGTGGGGGAGAGGAAAACGAGAGGCAAATGGCAAATAATGTAAATGCAAGAGATGAGTTTGTGAAGGGTACTTGTCTTCACTTGCTATGTATCCTCCCCGGCAACGGCGCTAGAAATCCTTCTTGCAACTTCTTGAGCTTGCGTTGGTTTTCCCTTGAAGACGAAAGGGTGATGCAGCAAAGTAGATAAGTATTTCCCTCAGTTGTTGAGAACCAAGGTATCAATCCAGTAGGAGGTACAAGCAAGGCCCCAATCTTTGCACCTACACAAACAATCAAACACTTGCACCCAACGCTATAAAGGGGTTGTCAATCCCTTCACATTTACTTGCAAGGATGAGATCTGATAGAGATAGATATAAAAGATTGCTAAAAGTAAAACTAAAATAAAACTAAATAAATTGCAGCAAAGTATTTTTGGTATTTTTGGTTTATAGATCTGAAAATATAATATGGAAAATAGACCCGGGGGCCATAGGTTTCACTAGAGGCTTCTCTCTTGAAGGAAAATAATACAGTGGGTGAACAAATTACTGTCGAGCAATTGATAGAAAAACGCATAGTTATGATGATATCCAAGGCAATGATTATGCATATAGGCATCACGTCCGTATCAAGTAGACCGAAACGATTCTGCATCTACTACTATTACTCCACACATCGACCGACTCCTGCCTGCATCTAGAGTATTAAGTTCATGAAGAACAGAGTAACGCATTAAGTAAGATGACATGATGTAGAGGGATAAACTCAAGCAATATGATGAAAACCCCATCTTTTTATCCTTGATGGCAACAATACAAATACGTGCCTCACTACCCCTACTTTGTCACTGGGTGAGGACACCGCAAGATTGAACCTAAAACTAAGCACTTCTCCCATTGCAAGAATTACCAATCTAGTTGGCCAAACCAAACCAATAACTCGAAGAGACTTGCAAAGATATGAAATCATGCATATAAGAATTCAGAGAAGATTCAAATAATATTCATAGATAATCTGATCATAAATCCACAATTCATCGGATCTCGACAAACACACCGCAAAAGAGTATTACATCGGATAGATCTCCATGAAGATCATGGAGAACATGGTATTGAAGATCATAGAGAGAGAAGAAGCCATCTAGCTACTAGCTATGGACCCGAAGGTCTGAGGTGAACTACTCACGCATCATCGGAGGGGCAATGGTGTTGATGTAGATGCCCTTCGTGATCGAATCCCCCTCCGGCAGATTACCGGAAAAGGCCCCAAGATGGGATCTCACGGGAACAGAGGCTTGCGGCAGCGGAAAAGTATTATCGTGGCTCTTTTTGGTATTGGGGGAATATTTCTGAATTTATAGGCGGAGAATTAGGGTTGGAGGAGCTACGGGGGGGCCACAAGCCAGGGGGCGCCCCCCCCAGGGGCGCGCCCTGGTGGCTTGTGGCCCACCCATAGGTCTTCTGGCCTCTTCTCCAAGTCTCCTGGGTTCCTTCTGGTCCAAGAAAAATTATCGTAGAATTTTATTCAGTTTGGACTCCGTTTGATATTCCTTTTCTGCAATACTCAAAAACAAGGAAAAACATAAACTGGCACTGGGCACTAGGTTAATAGGTTAGTCCCAAAAATAATATAAAATAGCATATTAATGCATATAAAACATCCAAAATAGATAATATAATAGCATGGAACAATCAAAAATTATAAATACGTTGGAGACTAATCAGTGTCCCCCATCGAAGACTCACCATCAGAGTTGACGAGGGTGTCCCCGCTATCTGCTGTGTTGTCCACGAGATCGACTCCTTGAGTAAAGCCGACGAAGATGTGGTGTCGGCCGGCTTGAATCCGTTCGGGTTGAGCGCGCTGAGCCAGCTCGACGGTGTCGGTGCAGATGTCCGGCTCGGGTCCTGATGCGCCGATCTTGCCGATGAAGACGGATCTTGCCAAAGGGGACTCGATACCCGTACTCGATTGAGTCGGCCTCGGGGCCCCAGCCTGAGTTGTCGATGTAAAGCTTGCCACGGCGACTCTTGGTTATCTGACCAATCGTGTATCCCCCGAACCCTGAGAGAGCTCCCTCCAAGAACTCAACTCCACCGTGCACTGGCCCGAGGGTGGGCGCCAATTGTCATGGTTTTGTCACGGCAGATGTCCTCGTGGAAGAACTTAGGTGTGAGGCCATCGCAACTAGGTGGCGACTTGGACGGGGTTGATCGGGAACGAGTGACAAAGGTTTACCCAGGTTCGGCCCCTCCGATGGAGGTAAAAGCCTACATCCTGCTTTGTGTGTTATTGACGATGATCTCGATTACAAAGATGCGGAAATCGCTAACCTAGCTCTCGAGGATTTCTTACTTGACCCCTCTGCCTCAGGGGCTCACCTTTATATATATATAGGTTGAGGCCCTGAGGGTACAATAGAATCCAGGTCGTACTATGACCCGTGACCTAATCTACTTCTACTTGTCTTGCCTCCTAAGTAAAGGATATTCTTCATGATTCCACCGTCGAGCCGGACCACCAAGCATGGCCCATGAGCCGGCCTTCTTGCGTAATCCGCCTCCTGGGCTTTAAGTTTTAGGGCTTTCGCGACTTCTGGTGTGACCACACTTATGAGTCGCTTTCTTGGCAGCCGGGTCATACCCCTTTGGCGGGTCATCCCGTGGGGTATATCCCCAACACCATGGAAGTGTCTCGAACGTCAGCAGCATCAATGACATGCACAAGGCGGCAAACACTGTGGTGAAGAAGGCGACGACGGAGGAGTTGAAGGCACTGATTCCTGACCCAGCAAAGGGTGCCGTGTCAATCGACGTCCTTCGCTAGGCCATGAATCAGGCCAACTCCGGCGACGCTGGACAGAGGGAAAGGTGAGCCAAATATAGGGAGTACAAGGCTCCTCATGACCAGCGTGTCGCAGCACACTGGACGACAAGGACTTTGGTGGCGCCGGAGGAGGAAGAAGAAGCGGTGGAGATGGTTGCCAGGGCGGCGGAGCTAGGACACCGTACTATGCCAATCGATATGGACTCCGGCGAGGACGATGAGACGGTGGTCCAGCAGGAGGACAAGAACAAGGCCAAGGGCACCAACCGCTCCAACCGCCTCCAGGGTCGCCGGGGCTAAGATTTGAAAATACCTTGTAAGATTAACCCCCAATTCCCATTCCCCTTGTACTCAATCCGAATCGGAACCCTCAAATCCATCGCTACTAGGAACTCATGATGATGTTATGATCAGTCCTATGGCTATTTACCCCGATCCCCCATTCCCCTAGAATGCGGATCGAATCTAAACGTGGATTGAATGCGAAATTGTAAGTGAGGAGGTGAAAATAGTGCTTACCTCCATTGCCGAAGTGTTGAGGGTGATGCTGCGGATGCCAGTGATGGAGGCCGATGGTCGCCTTGTTGTTCTCTGATCCGCTGAACGCTGCCGCCGCCGGTGAGAGTGGGAGAGGGGGGAGAGGGAAGAGGGAAGAGAGAGTGGTGAGGGTAATTATTGTCGGTGCTTCGGGAAGCAAAGCGACTTCTCGAGCGTGGCTCCTCGCGTGCAGCCGCCGCCGCCCACGTGCATCGTGCGGGTCGGGCTTTGAAAAAACTACCGATTTGGGCATTCCTAGCGGGCCTTGCTGGGAGCAACTTTAAGTTCCGTGCGATGCAGGCCCAACTTGAACGCAGGGAACCAAACAGGCTATTTTCTTCCCGCGCAGGCCTGGTTGGCCTTTATGCGGGCTACCAAACAAGCCCTAAGAATACAACGAGTCCTCCCTGACCAGAAGTACGACAAGGTGATAGATACAACTAGCAGGTAGTACACGGTGGCGCGTCGTGCCTCATTGGTTCGCCTGGGAATTGTCGAGTACAACATCGCATGATTTTTTTTGTTGAACACAACAAATATTGAGTAAATTTGGCAATACAAAGCATAAGAGAGAAAAGAGAGTGAAATATAGAAAACTATTGATAAAAGCTAGATTTCAAGGAAACCCATGAGAATTTGGTTTACTTGACTATATGAAATCCAAACAACTATCAGTAAAAGCAATATTTTAGAGATAACTTATGAGAATTCGTTGTACTCAATTGAGCAACAACTTGCAGGAGGAAATTTGATGTAAGCAACACCAGTTGTAACACATGGTAACACAGTAGATAGCCGCGAAAGCATTTAGAATACAAAATCAGAAGTCGTGAATAGAAATAAAAACTAATTACAGATACATCACGACATGTAGATTCCATTTTATGAAGACACAAGTCAAGTTTTTTGTGCTCTAACATGTGTTAGAGTTATATTGATGATGGCCTTTGGCCTTTTGTATTTTATCTTTTTGGCATTCTATTGTACTTGTATATATGATGGCTTTGGCCTCGAGATAATACTAAGCAGCTGTTTATCTAACATGGTATAAGAGCCTATGGTTTTTTTCCTCTCCATAGCTGCCGACACTCCAGGCCGCTACCACCGCCGTCCGTTTGCGCGCCGCCCGCTGCCGGTTGCCGGTCTCTGCGGACATTGGTCTCGCTGTTGCGCGGCTACTGTCGCCTGGCTGCGTCTCCGCCTGCTCTGGCCGGGTCGTCTCGTCTTCCACAAGCGTCGTTGGTTGCGCCCCTGCCCGCCCGGCTGCTATCCGCTGCCTCCCTGCTGTCTACTGCCTTCCCGCTGGTCACTCTCACAGGTCCGGCCTGTACTGCTTGCTGCCTTCCGCAGTACCGAGCCGCCGTGTTGTTTTGGATGGATCCAGATCAAGTTCCACCACCAATACGTCAATTGATTTGGATCTGAGTCAGTTTTGCATCGCTCTGGTCCGGTCAGCTGCCCCCGTTTTTGGATCGATCTGATTCTTCCCTCCATCCAGATCACCCTAACACTCCAGGGCGTCCGTGTCGCCCCGCTTCGACCCACCAGTTCCTGGCCACTGCCCTGCATCGTGCGTGTGCGCGTGTGCCTGTTTCTCTGTTCGGCTGGGCTCATTTCGCTGCGCTAAGTTTCTGTGTCCAATTGATACTCTTACAAAAAAAAAATGCCGTTGTTATCCATTATTCCTTATGTTGATCCTGTCTCACACACGCGCCGTCTCTCGGTGTTGGGTGCTTGCCCACATGTGACGTTGTTTCCTCCGGCCTCTTTGGCGGGATGCGGTGGTCGTTCTTCCACGACTCCTCTCGTGACGCCCTCGTATGACGGTGTCTCTACATCAACTCCACTAGCGGCTTTCGACCGCAGTTGTGGCCGCTCTTCGTCGACTCGTTTGATGGCTTCCGCACGTGATGATGGTCGCTCTACGTCATCTCCTATGGTGGCGTCTGTACGCGGTGGTGGTCGCTCTACGCCGACTCCTTCACTGGGTTTCACATGCCGCTCTATATCGGCTTGCCGCTCTCCATCGACTCCACATGCGGCTCCGATAGGTGATGGCATTCGGTCTTCGTCGGCGAGTGTTTCTACCTCGACTTCTTCCACTGAGTCGCTGTCTGCGCATGATATTGCTCAACTCCGCTGCCTGCTTGAAGCTTGGGATTCTACACCGACAGGATCTGCACATTCTGTGACTGACTTTTCTGGCATTGAGAGATCACCTTCTCCTCATTCAGGTATATCCCCATGGATTTTTTTATACCGGAGCATCTTTTCATATGACTTATGATTCTTCCACTTTGACCTCCGTTCAACCTGTCGAGTCTCCTGTTCGTGTTCATACTGCTGATGGTTCTCCCCTCCCTGTCGCTGGTCGAGGCACTCTTAGCACATCTTCTTTTCATGTTCCCTCTGTTGCTCATGTTCCTCGACTTAGCATGCAACTCTTTTTAGGTAGTCAGATTGTTGACTCAAGTTGTAGGGTCAACCTCGACTTCGATTCATGCTCCGTTCAGGATTGTCACACAGGCGCACTACTTGGTGCTGGCCCTCGACGCCATGATGGTCTCTGGGAGCTTGACTGGCTTCGTCTTCCCTCCGATGCCACCGCCACCAGTCTCGTGGCCCCTGTTGCTGCATCTGCTAGCTCTTTTCAGCAGTGGCATCATCGTCTTGGCCACTTATGTGGTTCTCGTCTCTCGTCTTTAGTTCATCGTGGTGTTCTGGGGCCTGTCTCCGGTAACGCTTCTTTGGATTGTCTAGGTTGTAGGCTTGGTAAGCAGATTCAACTACCCTATCCTCACAGTGAGTCAGTGTCTGAGCGTCCTTTTGATCTCGTTCACTCAGATGTTTGGGGTCCTGCTCCCTTCGCTTCGAAAGGGGGTCATCGCTACTATATTCTCTTTATAGACGATTTCACTCGCTACACGTGGATCTATTTCATGTCTTCTCGTAGCGAGGTTTTATCTATATACAAAAAATTTGTTGCCATGGTTCATACACAGTTCTCCACTCCTATTCGTGTTTTTCGCGCAGATTCTGCTGGTGAGTATATCTCTCGTGCGTTGCGAGGATTTCTTGCTGAACAAGGTACTCTTCCCCAGTTCTCTTGTCCTGGTGCTCATGCTCAGAATGGTGTGGCTGAGCGCAAGCATCGTCACCCTTCTTGAGACGGCGCGTGCGATGATGATCGTTGCCTCTCTTCCGCCTCACTTTTGGGCTGAGGCTATTTCCACTTCCACCTATCTCATCAACATTCAACCATCTGCTGCTTTGCAGGGTGGTATTCCTTTCGAGCGTCTTTCAGATCGTTCTCCTGATTATTCGGTGCTTCGTTTGTTTAGTTGCGTTTGCTATGTTCTTCTTGCCCCCATGTGAGCGCACCAAGCTGACCGCTCAGTCTGTTGAGTGTGTCTTTCTAGGATACAGCGATGAGCATAAGGGTTATCGATATTGAGATCCTGTTGATCGTCGGATGCGTATTTCCCGGGATGTGACCTTTGATGAGTCTCGTCCTTTCTTTCCGCGTCCATCCTCCTCGACGTTTTCTGTGGAGGATATCTCTTTTCTCACATTTCCTGATACACCTCCATTTGTGCCCCATATTCCTACCCCTCCTTCCCCCATTGTTGCAGATACGACACCATCCTCTCCCACAATTTCTTCTCCTCCCTTGTCACATGACTCTCCACCTTCATCAATGATGCCTTCCCCGTCAACACCGATGGCTTCCCCCTCTTCACCTCCGTTGATTTCTACTCGTCCCTCTTTTCCTTTCCATTACACTCGTCGTCCACGTGTTGTGGATGCGTCCACTGATGCGCCATCTACTTCTGGTGTGCCGTCTTCCTCTTCTCAGCCGACTTATGGTCTTCGGGCTCGGCCTTGTCCTCAACCTGATCGCTATTCTCCTTCTCGGTATGGCCTTTCGACTGTGATTGAGCCTACCTCTTATCGCGATGCCGTTGTTCATCCTGAATGGCAGTTTGCGATGGCAAAGGAGATTGCCGCACTTGAGCGCAACGGCACATGGGATCTAGTTTCTCCTCCTCCTCATGTGCGTCCCATCACTTGTAAGTGGGTCTATAAGATTAAGACTCGCTCTGATGGTTCACTTGAGCGTTATAAAGCTCGTCTTGTGGCTCGTGGCTTTCAATACTAAGCAGCTGTTTATCTAACAACATGTACATTGTAAACTTATAGACGAGGAAATCCTATGATAGAGATGAATTGGCCCAATTATTATGTGAAATACAAACTGAAAATTTCTGAAAATTTGGAGAGTAATACGAAACATGAAGTTTAAGTTGTACAAAGGACAAATATTTAACACAAAATGCTTTAATTTCAATTGCTAATTATTACCACCACTACCAGAGTATATGGCAGGGTAACAGGATACCATACTAGAGGACGATTTTTTTAATGATTTTGAAGAATATTCAGAGAGCAATCTTTGGAATCAACAACACGGCATGCGAGCCCACTTTTGATCATAGTCTGGAAATACTGCCATGCCTATATTGTGCAAAATTGCTTATAGATGGGTCTAGATCATATAACCTTCTCTAGTACCTATATCAACAATGACATCCTTCTCATCTGATATGCTTCGTTGTGTATTCTCGAATAGTCTTGTAACAAAATAAGCAGCTATCTCAAGAGATTGAATTAGTAGTCAAACCAAGTGAACTATTTTGGCCAGTTATTAAAATTGCAAGGCAACAAAAGATATGTTGAATTTCTTTCAGGATTTTTTTTCATAGTCTGAGAGCAATAAAGAATGAATAGAGAAGACCTCAGAAAGAACATGAAATCCTAATTGTGAAGCTGCCAGGACTGGCTTGATCTGGCCATCTTTGCTTGAGTCAACTTTCAGCCAAACCAAGGCAACATGAACTTCAGCACCCCTCTTGGCAAGAAATACTGTGGAACATGGAAGGAAAGGCGACAATTTGCAATGTACAGACGCATACAAACATTCTTTTTAGCATTTCTATTTATCGTACAGGCAGGGAAGATGCATCTCCAATTCAGTTACTCACAATCAAAATCTATTAGATAGTGTTCTTACACAAAGCAATGAGATTTGAACTCAGAGAAGGTATACAATTCAAAACATCAGAATTGTTAGCACATAACATCCAGCTCATCTTAATTGCAAAAATATATGTTAATGCCAATGAGTCCACTGGACACTTAGGGAGGAAAATATGTAAAGTAATAACCAGTATTAAAAATAAGCATGCAACTTCAGAGTCCAAGTATTTGATCCAAATTTACAGGCAACAACCTAAATGAAGACAATCCAACCGCAATGATAAATGATTTTTGTACACTCCCAGTACAGACACAAGTTGTGTTGGGATGAAAGGAGCTACTCAATGGCACACTTTGCTGCTAACTGGAAAAATTAATAATATTTATTGGTCAACCTTATAACATCTTTTCAACCATCAGCAGTTGAAGAGAAACTCTATTGGTCAGCAGTTAATCTATCTATTAATACTTCACATTTGGCAGTAGCATATTGTTTTTACAAAACTGTTATACCAATACACTGTAGGAGGACTAATGCATGGAGAAACAAAGAAACCAAGCTAAACTGAAAAGATAAACACAGCGAAACCATTAATCATGTGGAGACCCAATCGCTTTGGGCATGCGGATCAGATTCTCTAGTAATCCTTTTAATAGAAAAAAGATGAGCAATTGTGACGATCAAGGAAAATGGTGAGATGGAATGGAACATGACACGATTGGCAAACATAACAAATCAATATAGTATACTGCAGCCAGCAACACATTTACAATTATATCCAAAAGTACTGCAACCCACAAACTTATTTCAGTAGCACTTATCTAAGGAAAAAAGTATATAGTGCCTTATCAGCGGGCTTGACCATGCAGAAGCAGCTGACCACAATTTATCATATTATTATTCATTCATAAGTATGAGTAGATTGTCCATGCAAGAGTCAAAATCACCAGTTATATTTATATTTGTAGTGAAAGTCAAATGATGACAGTACCAATCCTTCTTAGAATGGTATATGTATCTCAGAAATAAATTGGTACGCCAAAACCAGGTAAAGCGGCGACCGCCACATCAAACAAAACATGCAAAACACCCAGTCAGGTAAAAAAGGAGCACACACAAGAATTCTTTCACATGATAAACCTGATTAACAGAGTGCTCACAGCTACGAGCTGGATTGTGCACTGAAACACATTCAGCAAACGACCAACATGAATAACAGAACAAGAGTAAATAAAGGGTCTGGTGTACTCTTCGTGCCGAACTTGAGCATAGACCATCGGATGATGCGACTTGATGATGCTTGTCATTTATAAAGGGTCTGTGATAAGCCATATGACAAGGTGACCTTGATTCGCAACCAAGATATCAGTAATTCTATGCAGCGCCAATCAGGCCCCTTAATTGGTCAAGGCAGTCATTAAGTGATTTATACTCCTCCGTACCTGAGAAGTCCATTGCCTGTTTTAAGGAGCTTTTAAGATGCATCTCAGCTGACAATAATTCTCGTCTGCTTCCAGTCGTGGAGGAAATTTCGATATAGACCTTGCAAAGTTGCAGAGAAGCTTGAGCATACTTCGTGAACTTCTTCTGATCATGCCATAATCCTGAACCCTGGAGGGATCGAACTTGCTTCAACAAAGCTTCAGAGCATGCCATGAGGTTGCCCTTGCTTTTATGCCATCTTGCATATAATCCCCATATCTCTGCATTGCTAGCCCCACTCCGTACAATCTGCTGAAGGATATCACCAATTATATCTAGCAATTGATTTGGTAGCCTGGTCTCTTTATTTATATCATCTGAACTGTTGCTTATGGATTTAGCTTCTCGAGTATCACTAAGATGTGTAGCTTGTTCTTCGACAGAGGCCATCACCTTGTCCAATAGATCAACATTGAAGCGCTTGTTCGAGGACAGATTCAATACCATTTTGACAGCTTCAAGTGTCAGTCGCATGTTGCCTGTGTCCAAAGCAACCTTACTGTAATTTTCCCAAACTTCCCAGCTATTCCTCTTGAACTTTACAGCTTCCTTGAATGCCTGGACTGCTGCCTGGCTCTTTCCTCTAATCATGTGCAGGCAGGCTATGTTGTTCCATGCTTCTCCGTTTTCAGGATCTATCTGCACAGCACGACTAAAAGCATCCACTGCCTTCTCAAGATCTTTATCCTTCCATGCAGCTGTACCATAGGCAAACCAGCCATCTGGATACAGAGAATTCAATGCCAATGCTGATCCCCAAAGAATTTTGGATGTATGGAAGTCATTCTTGTTGTATGCACTGCGAGCCAGAGAGCGCAGAGCTCGAGCAGACTTGTTATCTGAGACTTCCAGTGCTTTCTTATAATGATCATCATTATTTGTAGCATCGCCAAGTGAACACCATAACCTTGGGTCATTTGGTGTAACAGAGAGACGGGTATTTATTAGACTGACAGCATCAGCAACTTTACCCGATAATCGATAGCAATAGATTAGATTATCCCACAATTCGAGTTCTTTGAAAACATTAAGAGCTTCACCAAGTAAACCACAACTTATCAAAAGTCCACCATACTCTTTCCTTAATGCAGGGATAGGCGGAATATGAACTCCAAAAACCAGTTTGGCTCTTTGTGAAACAACAGGAAGTTCTTTGGCAATATCTTCAACCAAATTCTCCATCATTAACAGTGCCCGCTGTTTTGTCCGACTGCGGGTGGACTCCCACCTAATACGCAGAACATCACACAAGCTCCTGACCACAAAGTATGACTTGTCTTGAGAATCAATTGACTCTATGTATGGTGCCATCTCCCACCCAGACATTTCATCACTCCGACTCCTCCGACTCACATGTAAACATTGTGCAAGTACAGCGGCCTGCTGGATAGCAGATAGCGATATCTGTGTGTTTGCAGATGTCATACACTCACTGCTCGAGTCATTCTCATTTTCGGCCAGTCTTGGTGTTCTTAGTATATCACAAAATTCATCACTTTCATTTGGAACAGAGCTCGTCGCATTTCTGAAAGCCACGTCATCACTCTGAGGTCCTGCTAGCTCTGTTGAGTGGCCATCATCAGCTGCTGGTTTAGAAGCCTTCGCAACTAGAACCATTTGGGACTTGGCGTCCGCCTGGTGTATTGTTCGAAAACCAAGAATTCCTGTGAGAGAGAGATGAATCCCACATGCCTCTTGAGCACTATCCAGAAGCAGCCTTGAAGCATCAACTCGACCATATTTATACTCCACGATTCCAGCTTCCAGAAAAGCAGCTGAGACAAAAGAACGGCCTTCTCCATCACATAACAAAGAACCCCAGTAGCTAGAGACCTTTTCAAGTTCACCAAAGTGGGTCAACGTTTCATTCTTGTACACTTGTACTTGATCAAACAAAGAGGACGATAGCTCATCTAAAATATTTTGCTGGGACAAGGATGTTCTGCACAACCACCATGACACACTCCAACATTCAGAGGAATCTAGACCCTTTATGCTTGTGAAGAGTAGTTCTGCAAAGACAATGAACGGCAAGAGAGAGAATTTCCCATGAACATGGGAACCAAAAGAAGCTAAATGATCCGAAGCCCAATCATCCCATTTGCCTCCAGTATCACCATACCCCTCTTCGTCCAAATGTGAAGTCTGGAAAGGGAAGGGTGAACACTTTGCTGACGGCCCCGTCACGTTCTGCTGCGTGAATGCGAGCAGCGCGGCCGCCGCAGCGGAGAGAACAAGCGCGCACCTGCACTGGAATCCCTCGCCCGCGGCCGCTCCGCCATCCCCCCGGAGGAACGCCTCGGCAGCGGCAGTGAGGTCGGGGTAAGCTTGCGCTGGGGAGCCCTGGGCAACCTCAGCGAAGGCGGAGGAGTGGAAGATGTGGGGAACGGCGGAGGCGATAGCAGCGGCGTAGTCCCCGGCCTCGACGGCGGCGACGGCGGAGGCCACGACAGGACCGAGCGGGTGGGCTGGGGGAGGTGAGGGGGGAGCTGGTAGGGAGGTCGGGGAGGGGAGGGTGCAGCGAAGGAGGCGGAGCTCGGTCGCACGGAGGAAGGCGGGGGTAGCGGTGGTGGCCGCCATGGCCGTGGCCCGTGGCGAGGTTTAGGGTTTTCGCCTATTCCTTTCTCTGGTCGCTGTGTTATGACCGGCTGCCTAGGCAAGCGCTCAGGCGTCGTGTCTACGTTCGGGCCTCTGGGCTCGTGCTCTTTGTTGGGCTGGGTGGTGGTCCTGTCTACGTTCGGGCCTCTGGCCAGTGGGCTATTCGCCTATTCCTTTATTTGGTGCGTGTTCGTTGTTGCTGTTGTGCCTGCTTAGGATATTCGGGGTTTCTCAAAAAAAAAAAAAACTTAGGATATTTGGTGCATATGTAAAAGAATTATAAGTTGGCTAAGCTATTGTCGGTCCAGTGAAAACCAGGGTACCACGGCCCGTCTGCCTGCGGTCCAGGGAGCGACATCTCACGAAGGGTCCAGGAGGTGGCCCACTCGTGAGCTCCCCAGCTCAAGGCACCTCACGAGGCCCCTCCCCGCGAGGGGAGGCTCTTCAAGGCATTCATCTTTAGCTGCAGGTGGCCTCGCGAGGCATCCCTCGCGAGGCGGCTTCCCGTGAGGCCCTCCGCTTGGAGGAGTCGTGCGGCGTTGGTCGCGCGGCTACGTGCTCACCACGTGGGTAACACGCCGTACAGACAAGGACAACAAAGGTCGTGCCAGCAAGCGCGGACAGAGAAGATTTCCTTTTTTGTGATTAAAGTGCAGCACCCGCTGCCTCTCCCAAAGCAAGTTCCCAAAGTTTGCCATTCCGATGAAAGAAGACCACGGTGACGCAGCAAGCCATGGCGGAGGTCATCACCGAGCCCACCAGCGCGTCATGGACGGTGCCTTTAGTAGGCGAAGACCACCTTTTATCAGGATAAGACTGAGCGTATGTCCTCCTTCGAATTGTCGTCGTGTGGCTGCCCTTTCCCGTCAATATTTTCGGGGAAGAGGACCTAGGTTGGTATAAGAGGGACAGAGCTGCTACCTTAGAGAGGGTCAACCATTTCCACCTTCTTCTACCTTGTAACACTCGTGTGCTTCCCCAAGAGCAATCCAGACAAGAAGGAGTAGGGTTCTACAACGCTTGGTGGCCCGAACCTGGGTAACTCTCTATGTCCCTGTTGTGCCTTGTGTGTGTGTGTGTGTGTCCTCGTGAAACATCGCTCATCTGTAGCCTCGCCAAGTTCACCGTCGGGTTGAGAGGTAGCTGGACAAAAGGCCCCAGAGTTTGAACCAGGGTTTTGGAAGGTGTACCCTAGTACAAACACATCTCCGACAACTATGAGCCCTCCCATGCATTCCTAGTGCTTAGGCGTGGGCTCTCTCAGGCTACCACGTTTTCCCCTTCCCAGGTTCACATGTATTAGGCTTTGAGCTTTTTTTTAACCGCACATTGAGATTTACCGCTGGAGGGCACCAAAATATCCCTCTCACCTCTTTGTTTTCTTGCTGAGAGAGAGGCGCGACGAGAGAGAGACAGAAAAAGGTCACTCACCGCCGTTCGTCCATCTGCCATTGCCACGCAGGCACCGGCCATCGCCCCCATTTTTCGTCGGTCGTTGTCGACGTACCTCCTCTCACCCACGCCAATCTGGACATGGACCTCGATCTGGATGAATTTGACCTCCCTCCTCCCTCTCCACTGGCGTGGCTAGGGCAGCCGGCATCGGCTTCCTCTCTCTCCTACCTAGCGTGAGGAAAGGGCTCCGACGCCATGGAGCTCACCACAGAAGCGACCTAGGCTTCTTCCTGTCCATGGAGGCATGCAAGTTCTTCTCTTCAAGGTCAGCTCTCCTCTCCTCTTGGATTCGATTGGATCCAACTACTTTCCTACCCATCCCCACTTAGCTACAGCTCACCACCTCGATAGATGCAGGGACGGTGCCATGGAATGTCGTCTCTCTTGTGCTTTGTTTCATTCATGAACATGGATGATCTAGGGGTAGTTAGGATCCTAGTACTTTTAGGCTTAATTGGCTCCATTACATGTTGTTTATGGATGATCTATTGGGTTTGTAAAAAAATCATGAACTTGCCAAAAGAAAGTTCATGGATTTAAAAAATTGTCAAAAAATAAAATAAAATAAAAACACAATAGGAGAAGAGAAAAAACCGAAAAGAAGAAGAAAAAATAAATTGGGCAGCATGTAGAAGCTTCCAAAATCGAAACAGTAGTGAAGGCTTGCGCGTGTTGCATACAGCCAGGGCCGGCCCTCAGGGGGGGCAGCCGCTCCGGGCCCCCGAAATCAAGGGGCCCCCTCCTCGGTAGCCACTGCTAAGTCATCATCTTATTTTTGCTTCTTCTCTTCCTATAACGTGAATGGTACAAAGACTTCTACGGCCTGGCCCAACTAGTAGCACGAGCAGCTACCTAGATGGGCATGCATCGCCATAACCCACGCATCGATCTACTAGGAAAGCAGTTTAGCACGCAGCTAGTACGCCGCGGCTGGCTTTTCGTCTCACGCCTAAATCGCGGCCGATGAATCAGGAAATTTCGCTGGAGGAGGCGGCACTATTGGAAGGGATCTCGGCGGCGCACCGACATTGTGTATCTTTTGTCGTTTTAAGCGTTGCCGGCCGGTCGATGTTCGTCGTACGTTTCATTAACTGATACAATATGTCTATGCAATTTGATAGTGATGTTTCTGTGGCGTAGATCTCGAAGAGATCAAGAAGAACGATGTCCTGGATGTCGATCTTGACTAGTGGTTTGTACCGAACTATGCAATGACGACATGTATGGGGTAATTAACTCTTGATTTACTCATTCATAAAACTAGATAAGAGTAACTCTGCACTATCACAGTAGTGTTGCTTTATTTTTTGAAGATATAAAACAATAATATTCATATCATTACTGATTTGGCCATCCATCTTAGGGCTCCTTTGATTCAAAGGAATTTTATAGGGTTTTCGGAGGATTGAGATCCTTAGGAATTTTTCCTACATCGGTCATTTGATTCATAGGATTGGATCCCATAGGATTTTTTCCTATGGAATCTTTTGTACTACATTTCATTGGAAATCTAACATCTACTCCAACCTCTTTTTACAATTCCTTTGTTTTTTCTGTGGCATCAAACATTCCTAATCCCATAGGGTTCAAATGGACATGTCACTCCAACCCTATACTTTTCCTATTCCCACATTTTCAAAATTCTACGAATCAAAGAGGCCCTTAATTTCTAGCATATTGCTATTTAGAATAACAGTCTTACTATTAGTCAATTCAAGGACTACTCTGCATTTTGGATGCAATTTTCTTTTTGGACTATTCCTCGAGTCACTTGTCGATGGACCTTTTGGTACCTATAATGTAGTATTCCTATAGCTGTAGTACAACATCACATTATATGTGACTGCATTTTCATGGATGTTTTGTGATAGACACACGCGGCCTTTTCTTCTTTCTCCATAGGCCATTGTATATAGGTTGGGTTACTCATGAGATAATAGTGACACCCTAAGTTTCTATTGCACATTTCTTAACATACATATATTGATTATTATTGTTAAGATGTATTCCCTCATTTTCAAAATATAAGGCGTGGTTGACTTTTTACGGTCTTTGATGCACGACTTTGACCATTACTACAATCTTATAATCGTATTTATCTTGCAAAATAATTTTGGTTCATATGACTTTATACTAATTTTATGGACATGCAATAAGTAAAAAATCATAGTCAAAGTTATGTGATGAAGACAGAAAAAAGGCAAATGCGCCTTATATTTTGGAAAGGGGGACTATGTATTAGGGCCCCCAGTTTTAGTTTCGCCCCAGGCCCGCAAAATGTCACGACCGGCCCTGCATACAGCTGAGCAGAACGCTAACAGAAAGAGAAAAGAGTTAAATGGGCTGAGCCCTAGTCGAAGAGGGTATGCGCCAGCCGAGAAAAACAGTACAGTAAGAAGCATCACTATAAGGGACGCGTCTAATCCGGGCTCATTTGAGCCCGGGGATGAATATTAAAAATCATGAAAAATAGAAGAGAAAACTAAAAAACTATTTTTTTGGCGTGCAAGATGCTCTGTGCATGATATCCTTGCAAAATTTAGTGAAGTCTGGCATTCACGGTGCTCATGGCAAAAAAGACAATCCAAAATTTGTATTTTTTGCCATGAGCTCCTAGAATGTTTAAACACCTCAAAAAAATTCACGGACATCATGCATTTAAGCATTTTAGATGACAAATAGAAAAATCATATTTCGACAAATATATGATTTTTTTACTGTTCATGCAATGAAGATAAGCCTGGGCGTCGAATTGAGGGCTAGTTCTTTTGAGGCGATTCTCAACAATCGAGCCTGAAAAATCAATAAGCTGAAAAGAACTCGATTTGCTTCTTCAAAATCATCTGAGAATCGTCATAGTCAGTAGTGCAATCCAAAAGCGCCTCCCAGCCACGCTTCTGCGAGCTCCCGCAAAAGAAAACTCTTCGTTATAAGCCAATACTCCTATTCCAACTGGTAATTGCAGGGAGAATGCCATCGAGAGCAGAGCGAACAGACCCTCTCGTCTCGATCTGTTCCTCTCGCTCTGTCCCTCTGCTCTCGCTCACGTTCCAGTCTGCCCGCTGCGCTGCCAGACGCCAGCCCCACCATCCGCCAGCCCAACTCTGCCAATCCAAGGCCATGCCTCGTCGAACACCTCCAGCCCTGCCTCGCCGGAGCTCGTCCTCCACTCGTCGGAGCACATCCGGTCATACCCTTGCCGGAGCTCATCCTCCCCTCGCCCAAGCACGCTCGAGCATGTCCAGCCTTGCCCTGGCCCGATCTCGTTGAGCTGCTCCGTCCCCACCTCGCCGGAGCTCGCGCTGCCCTCACACGAGCTCATCGGAGGCCGCCTCGTCCCTCCCCTCTCTCTATTGAACTCCTCTTCCTCTCATCTCCCTCCTTTGTGTTTAATTGATGGGTGTATGTCAATGTTCTCAGTTAAATTCATTGCTAGATGATTTGCTAGTTGCTTGATAAATTGATGAATGGGGCTACTGCGAATGCTGCTGTCAATGGTCTCTCTTAATTTTTCTTTGGCTACTGTCAATGTTCAAACTGTGAATGGTGGATTTCTTTGGTTCTTTTTTGTTGCTGCTTGGTCAACATATGTATCAATCTATGTGCTAATGAAAAGATGTTGTAGATTGAGAAACTTTTAGTAAATCATTTTCGTGCTCATATTCGGCGAGAACCTGTTCGAAAGAACTAAGTGTTAGCAATTGAGCTTCAGGGGCATTATAGACATTTGAACACATAACTCATCCCACAATCTGAGACTACAATCTAAAAAAGAACTTGATGACTGATTCTGTGGGAAGTTGATTTTGTGAGAAGTTTTTCAAAATCAAATTCTGGAGAATCAAAAGCCAAGGGTCCCAATATTCACCACACGTGTGGCATATTAGACATCCGCTCATACACCGTGTGTGGCATACCCAGGAGGCAGCCTACACGGTCATGTGTGGACGAACATTAGAACTGCCTACACGTGTGGGCGCAGCTACTTCGTGCCACACGCCCAACAACTACTATTCATCCCCACCCCACGCGTGTGGCATGAAGCAAAATCTGCCCACACGTCCTGGCGCATCAACTTTAGTTACCCGAAGGATGACAACTTTAGTTATCTGGGTTGGCAACTGTAGTTGTAAAACATGGCGACTTTTCTGTTTTGGTTAACTATAGTTGTCATGTCTAATTAATGGTAGTTGCCGCATGTAATCAAACCATAGTTGCCATGTGTGGTTAACTACTTGCCACATGTGGTCAAAACAATAGTTGCCATGTGTGATTAATTAGTTGCCACATGTGGTCCAACCATAATTACCATGTATGGTTAACCATAGTTGCCATGTGTGATTACCTAGTTGTCACATACGCGCACCTGTAGTTGCCATCTAGCACCGTATGAGCATCGTATGGACGAAGAACAGTTCACTCACACACGCGCGGACTGGGTGGTGACTGTATGGGCGGGAACTGCTTCGCCCACACGACACAGCTGGCAACCGTGTGCTGCGAATCATGTGGGCGAACTCTCCAACGCTCACACACACGATGATGCCTACGTGACACACAAAATTCGTCAAACGTTGTCAAGATTCGAACAAAACAAAATCAACGAAGATTGATGCGTGTGGATGAAGTACAAACATGCCATACGTGTGGGCGTTATCATTTGGAAAAGCTAAAAACGAACGGGCCTGAATTATGGCGCTATAAGCGCTAAATAGGAACCTGTAACGTTCACCAGAAAAAAAACGGAGTAAATTATCTCTGGGACTCTCTTCCCTCGAAAAAAAAAGATCTCCTGGAGTCTGCTAGTAGTACTGATCTTTGCCCTGACTCCTTGAACGGCAGCAAAGGGATACACGACCACACACGGCACACAATGGAGGCGTCGCTGACCACGGCCGCCGCCCCTACCTCGTCGTTTCCGCCGCAAATCCGTCGCCGAATCATCAAATTCAACCCGCTCGTCCTCCCTAGGCGACTCCAATTGGGAGACTCTAAGATCTGGAACGCCAATTTCCGGAGGCACCTGGCTGCGGCCTCGGCATCCACGCCGCCGCCGCCGGGAGGCGGCCTTTACTCGGCGGCGACCTACGAACTGACGCCGGATAACGTCGACCGCGTCCTCGACGACGTGCGCCCCTACCTCATCTCCGACGGCGGCGACGTCGCCGTCGTGTCCGTAGAGGACGGCGTCGTCTCCCTTAGGCTTGAAGGTAAACTGGATTTCTCGCCTTGCGTCCACACAGAAATTCATGGCCAAGATTCCATCGGGGCATCAAATCTTACCGTGCTTACTGACTGTGGTCTTGTCACCACAATCCAGGGGCGTGCAGCAGTTGTCCCAGCTCGACGACGACGATGAACATGGGCATCGAGCGAGTGCTCAAGGAGAAGTTCGGTGACGCCATCAAGGATATCCGCCAGGCGTTCGACGGGGACCAGCAGCCGGAAGAGACGACGCCTGAGGTTGAGGAGCTGCCACCACCAGAGCAATCTCAATCTCGTATTTGTTGCCTTGAAAGACTTGGCAAACAGTGTAATCTTACAGAGTTCATTGGCTGAATGTTGCTTGCAGGCGGTGAACCGGCACCTGGACATACTGCGTCCGGCGATCGCGAACTACGGCGGGAGTGTGGAGGTGCTTGCCGTTGACGGCGAGGACTGCCTGGTTAAGTATGACGGCCCAGAGTCCATCGGGAGTGGAGTGAAGGCAGCCATCAAGGAGAAGTTCCCGGACATCACGAATGTGGTGTTCACCCAGTGATCTACAGGTAGGCCGGCCGGCTTGATGCCACTCCAGTGCAGTAAATGGCGACATGTACGAAATGCAGCAAGATTTTCGATGTTTCGTCTAGACAAGAGTTTGTAGTAGAAAAAGTTGTGGCACACGCACACACTACGATGGGAAATGAAATGGAATAATACTTGCCTTTTAATCATCTGGTTTTGGATATGCGAGATGAGCATAAATCTGTTTACTGAACTGAAGCTGAACTCGAGCCCCGGTTGAGCCTGGATTGAGTTTTACTATGTCGAATTGCAGTTTTTTTTTTCTGTGCCTGGTAGCTCAAACGATTAAGATAGTCCTTTCCTTATTATCACGAGTGCGGAAGAGTTGAGTTGCTTGTTGTAAGCTTTCGGTGGAGCGAGATCATTGGGGTCGATGGGTTTGTAGCGTTACTTTACAATTTTCCCACAATTCATCCGAGTGCTCTTCATATGATCTTGCATCTCAATTCTTCACATTGAGAACTTCCCCTAACTTCTCCTTTGCATCATGTTGACGAAAAAGGGTTCGTCCTGCTTTCTATACCTACTAATAAAAAAATAGATATTCTTGATCCGTTATATTATTTTTCATAAAACTTCCTCAAGTTTCTGATAATCAACCCGTAGTATATGTTAAGTGATTTTTCAAAAATCCATATCTTTTAAACCCTAACTTCAAATTTAACATGTTATATATGAAATTTGATTGGAAAATATATAGAATCTAAATATGATATCATTTTATCTGTTAACCATTAAAAATGCTAGTTATAATGAAACCTTAATCAACTGGGTATGGTCCGTCTTTATTTCATACCGGGGCCAAGTCGAATTGAAAATGAACACTTCGGCAAAACCAGCCGATTCGAATTGAAAATGAACACTTCGGCAAGACCAGGATGAGAAACGAAAAGAAATATGTATAACCACTCATGCACACCTCGCCAACATCTCAAAGAAAAAAATGATTTATCATCCTATATCGAATGAGAGACGTATTAAGATTGACAACGTTCAAATGTGTTGTGATTCTGTGAACACCGAGGCCACGGTCGACGAGAGTGGAAAGAAGAATAAATAGAAACACATATGGGATGTCATGTAATAAATAAAGGGCATGGACCTATTGAAGTCTCGAGTCATGCTTACTAGGTTAAGCAGTGTGTTTTCTTATCATCCGTTGCAACACACGTGCTCATTTGCTAGTATATTATAAAGCAGCCATCACGAACAGAATAGTCAAGCGACATGTCACTAGTGCATCCGAGTCCTATACAAACGGTTTTTACCCCCTTTTCGCGACGCGGTTTTAAACCGTCACCTTACCTGTGGCTAATAGGGGGAGCCTATCCACATGACACAAATAAATCGTCGGTGATGCCTCCGTCCGGTCACACACGCCAGGAAAAAATAGAGTGTGTGCAATTGGGAGGATCATCACAAACAGACATATTGCAGAAATCGTGTGAGATGTGCTTAGCATCCCACACAGGGAATCCCAAAGATACGTCTCTGTTCGTATTGCACATCACACACAATCTTCTGCATAACATCATTTGTGATAGGGCTGACCATCACACACGATAGTTATAATTCTGTCGATTGTGTTATTCAATACATCACACACAGTGCCTAGAAGAAACTGTTTGGCATAGGGCTGTCCAACACACACACTTTTTATGTGAAAACGTTTGTGATAGGGTGGCTTAACGCGCACAGTTGTCGAGCAGAAGTCGTGTGTGTTTGTTCACTGATCCAACACGCCAACTTTCTAGAAACCATGTGGGTTTATTGAGGTCATCGCCCACAATGTTGTCTTAGAAACCGTCTGCAATAGGAACCCCAATAATCAGCCTAATTGCTCTATTATTTATAATCCATTTAGTAATCAAATTAACATTTCATATCAAGCACGCAATATATTTCTTATTCGTATTACGGCAACCATGATTTCATAATTGAATTACATCAGGGTACAACATCATATAGACATATACTATCTAGCTAACCAATTGAACAATAGGACAAAGTTTCAAATGCAACATCTAAAACCTTTGGAAAGTATCATCATAGATGGTAAATAGACAAATAAGTCTCGTCTAGAACACTGTTGAAGCGAAAGACGAATATTGAGCCTTCAATGATGTTGAAGGTCCTCGCAACTTTAGGTCAGTGCCTGTGGATGACTGCATGTCCATCCTTGAGGAAGACTTCAAGATTATACCGTGGGTGCTGTATGAATACCTTCCTCGCCTCTTGACCATACAGGTGGTTTGAGACGTAATCATCGATGAACTGCCTTGAAAAGGACAAAAAACAAACATATGCATAAATATCTTTTTTAAAATTTGAAATGGCGCAAAGGGAAAAGGACAAGGTGAAAGAGATGGTACCATCCTATAGTTGACTGATGCCTTCTTCATTGTGCAGACAAACATCTTGTTGTTTTTCGTAGCTAGTTTCTTTATCTTAACAATCTTTCTGAGTTTCTTGATTTGACTGATATTCAAGGACACCACATTTCCCCACATGCAAAAAGGGTCGAACAGTGGGTCTAAACCTCTTACAGCAAGACCTACATGTGCAAGAACAAATTATTTAAAACCTTAATATTAGAATGGTTCCTGCAATTGCACAATAATGTGCTATTAGCCAAGGGACCATGGATGTGTAAACCTCGATGGTAAACTTCAGTGTCTCCCATTGCTTCCCCTGCAACATATTTAAGATAGATATTGATCAGGTTATAAGTGATACTTGGCATACTATCAGTGAAATATGTTAATGAAAATAAACACATTGCAGATCCAACAGATTAATTCGAGCCACATGGAAAAGCCAGTTATCTAAACCAAGCGTGCTAAGAGCTAAGAAATATAGTAATTGTATATGTTTCACATGTATTTAGTACATCTAAATTCGATTTATTTTTCACATGCATAAAAATACAAAATTGTACCGACAACAATCGAACATCACATTGCAGAATTGAACTAAATAGTTAAATGATCACCACAACAAATGAACCAAACAGTTAACTAAGCACCACATTGCACAATAGAACATACTAGAAGGTCAGATTGCAAGTAGCATTACATTGGACATTTCACTGAAATTTCTAAATGAAAGGCAGGAGCGGCGCATGCAACAGGTAAACCAAACATTCTTAACCGGCATAGCTAGCTGAACATAGGTTCTTAGTGATAAAGCTAAGAAAAACAAGTTATTCCTCATCGTCGGAGATATCGATGATGATGGGCTCCTTCACCTTGGAAGAGGGTGAGGCCTCCACACCATGGGTGCACTCCTCGTAGTGGTGAGTGGCCTAATCCTGTCCTGGGACCAACATGTCGGCTCTGGAGCTGAGGTAAGCACGGGCACGCTGAGAAAACACCTCGTAGTCTTCATCGAACGCACCCGCGGTGCCCTCGAGAAAAGACCATGGGCTGTCGTTTATATAAGCTAACCGCGTGGCGGCGTCCGCGCGCGAGGCATCGACGGTGGCCTCGACGGCGAGGTGCACTCCAATATCTAGGGGTCGTCACGCATGACAGCCATCATTGCATCATCCGCGCGTGCAACCGCGATTTGCTTCTTCGCTGCCAAATGATCCTTGAGATCCTGGCTATACTGCGTGCACCATGGCTTTTGACGACGATTACTTTCGGGCTGTCTCCCTAGAAGCGCTTTCTTTAAAGCCATTAAGTTAGGCATATAGTGCGTAAGTAATTGATCCACCCGAATCCCAAGGTATATCACATCAACTTTTAATTAACAATGATTTGTAATTTAGCAGTGAGCACAAAGCAACATATATCATGTAACACCGAAGTCTAACTATCTTTTATGCATTGACATGTCATAGAAGAACAATTCAGTCATACAAAGTAAAGGCCAATGCATAGTATAAATAGTTCCGTGTAATTTTATCGTATTGGAAACATAGAGAGGTGAAGATTTGGTTCCTCTCTCATAATAATTGCAAGTAGGAGCAGCAAGCACACGCATATTATATCCATCAAAATCATCATGTGTAATAGTAAAACACAACCCATTAATATAAGACTTAGTAAGCGTAAACTTCTCCGATATAGTGTAGTTGAGAGAATTCAAAAAGATAATAGGACTATCATGTGTGGGTGCAATAGCAACAATATTCATGTTTAACATAAGGAACTATAGCAAGTTCATCTCCATAAGGATAATTCATATTGGCAACATGGCCACAAGCATAGCAAGCATCAAGTTCATCAAATATGGATATTTCAAACAAATCCAAGGGATCACAACAATTATCATAGCATTCATCCATCGGTATAGCGAAGGGAAATTAAACAATGTATGCAAGAGTTACTCTCATCAGAAGGTGTGCACGGGTAGCTAATCTGCTCCCCCTCCTTTTGTTCTTAACTCTCCTCATCTTTTTCATCTAATGAGCTCACAGTTTCAGCAATTTCTTTTTCCATAGATTCCTGCAAAATGTTAGTCTCTTCTTGGGCAGCAGAGACTTCCTCAATAAATTTATCAATAGAGGCATTGTATTCATAATTCTCATAGCAATATTTAAGTATAGAATAATTTTCAAATCTGTAAAGAGCATCATCACATTTTTCACACTTTTCAAACAAAGATTCAATTTCATAAGCACCCTTGAAAGAAACAAATTCTTCTATTTGTTCCACATCATAGTAATCATATATACCATTAGCTTAAGAAGCCAAGGTTTCATCATTAAATTCACTTTGAAAGGGAAGGTGTGGATCCTTCATCTTAGAGCAACAAGTATAATCACATCTCAATCATAAATTGCAAGCATACCAACGCAACATTTTAATTTGATCCCATAAGTGTTTCCCTTTTTCAGTCAAGCGATAATCCCTAAAGTACTCACATTGATCCAATGTGTCTCCCATTATAAGTTGAATGGGGATTTGTCAGGATTCTCAAAGTAGTATTTAATGTTTTCCACATAACCAACATTGTGGGTTTTAGGAGGTTCCCCAACTCCATGAGTGGCATGTACAACTAATTTTTTAGGTATTTCATGTCCCATATCCATAACTAAAGATATAAAACAACATAGAACAAAAAATAAAATTACTTAGAGGTAAAGCAAACAAGCACACACGAGAATATCCACCCTACGCTATTGCTCCCCGACAACGGCGCCAGAAAAAGGTCTTGATAACCCACAAGTATAGGGGATCGTTTGTAGCCTTTTCACGATAAGTAAGAGTGTCGAACCCAACGAGGAGCTAAAGGTAGAATTAATACTCTCTCAAGTTCTATCGACCACGGATACAACTCTCCACGCAACAATGTGCACTATACCTAGTACAAGAAATAAACTACTTTGTGGGATGATAACCCACAAGTATAGGGGATCGCGACACTCTTCACGGGTAGTATTTCACCCTAATTTATTGATTCAACATAAGGGGGGAAAAAGAATATTTATTGACCTTGACAGTTGAGTTGTCAATTCAACCGCACCTGGGATATCTCTCTGCTGCAAAGGTTTAGTAGCACAGCAAATAGTAGTAACAAAAGTAACAGTAGTAGTGGCAACAACAATATTGTAGCAGTTGTGACAGTAGCAGTAGCAATAGTAACTTAGCAAGATTCAGTATATGAAATGCGTAGGCACGTGGATCGGTGATCGATAACGATTTAGATGACATTGATCATATAATAGTTACACACTAGGGCGACACAGAACTAGCTCCAATTCATCAATATAATGTAGGCATGTATTTCGTATATAGTCATACGTGCTTGCGATAAGAACTTGCATGGCATCTTTTGTCC
Organism: Elymus sibiricus; assembly: GCA_039707655.1. Classification (NCBI taxonomy): domain Eukaryota; kingdom Viridiplantae; phylum Streptophyta; class Magnoliopsida; order Poales; family Poaceae; genus Elymus; species Elymus sibiricus. Next base: position 345,311,636 of record CM077669.1, on the reverse strand, counting down.
TACCCTCCCGTGACAGCAGGGTCCTATTGGAAACTAAGGGATATTAAGGCCTCATTTTAATAGAGAACCAAAACAAAGCATTAACACATGGTGAATACATGAACTCCACAAACTACGGCAATCACCGGAAAGAATCCCAATTATTGTCACCTTGGGGTATGCGGATCAAGACACGTAATAGGTGCATACAACTTGCAAGATAGGATCCAAATCAATCTTATATTCGTGAAAACATAATATGTTCAGATCTGAAATCATGGAACTCGGGCCCTGATACGTCTCCGTCGTATCTACTTTTCCTAACGCTTTTGCTCTTGTTTTAGACTCTAATTTGCATGATTTGAATGAAACTAACCCGGACTGACGCTGTTTTCAGCAGAATTACCATGGTGTTTTTTTTGTGCAGAAATAAAAGTTCTCGAAACTGGACGAAACTTTTCGGAGAATTATTTTACCATAAATAAAAAATACTGGAGCCAAGAACCACCGGAGGGGGTGCCCTGGTTGGGCACGATACACTAGGGCGCGCCACCCCCTCCAGACGCGCCCTGACCCCACGGACCCTAATTCCAGCACTATAAATTCCTATTTTCGGAGAAAAAATAGGAGAGAAAGTTTCATCGCGTTTTACGATACAGAGCCGCAGCCACCTCATGTTCTTCATCGAGAGGCCAGATCTGGAGCCCGTTTGGGGCTCCAAAGAGGGGAATCTTCGATCTTCGTCATCATCAACCCTTCTCCATCGCCAATTCCATGATGCTCCCCATCAGGAGTGAGTAATTCCTTCGTAGGCTTGTTGGTCAGTGAGGAGTTGGATGAGATTCATCATGTAATCGAGTTAGTTTTGTTAGGGCTTGATCCCTAGTATCCACTATGTTTTGAGGTTGATGTTGCTATGACTTTGCCATGCTTAATGCTTGTCACTAGGGCCCGAGTGCCATGATTTCAGATCTGAACCGTTTATGTTATCACCATTATATCTATGTTCTTGATCCGATCTTGCTAGTCATATGCACCTGCTATGTGTTATGATCCGTAAACCCCGGAGTGACAATAATCGGGATACTTTCCGGTGATGACCGTAGTTTGAGGAGTACATGTATTCACTATGTGTTAATGCTTTGTTTCGGTTCTATATTAAAAGGAGGCCTTAATATCCCTTAGGTTCCTTATGGACCCCGCTGCCACGGGAGGGTAGGACAAAAGATGTCATGCAAGTTATTTTCCATAAGCACGTATGACTATTTACGGAATACTTGCCTACATTACATTTATGAACCGGAGCTAGTTCTGTGTCGCCCTAGGTTATGACTGTTATATGATGAATATTATCCAACGAGTTCACCGATCCAGTGCCTATGAGTTTTCCACATATTGTTCTTGCTAAGTTACTATTGCTACTGCTACTGTTACCCTTGCTACAAAACCATTGCTATCACTGTTACCATTACTGTTACTGTTACTACTGCTATCAAAACTATCATACTACTATGCTACCGATCACTCTGCTGCAGATATTTAATCTCCAGGTGTGGTTGAATTGACAACTCAACTGCTAATACTCACAAATATTCTTTGGTCCCCTTGTGCCGAATCTATAAATTTGGGTTGAATACTCTACCCTCGAAAACTGTTGTGATCCCCTATACTTGTGGGTTATGAAGAACTTTTTCTGGCGTCGTTGCCAGGGAGCATAGCTATATTTGTTGAGTCACTTGGGATTTATATCAATTGATCACTATGAAGAATCTAAAGGATACAAGAACCAAGATTTTTTCCTCTAAGACGAGGGGAGGTAAGGAATTGCCATCTAGCTCTGTACTTGATTCACCTTCGGTTATGAGTAAACTTGCAACACCACCACATGCTATTAATCCTGATATGTCGCAAGTTATTGATGATGCTACTTCTGCTATGAATGATGCTTATGATGATGCTAGTACCATGCTTGATGATAATGTGCCACTAGGTGAATTTCTCGATGAACAAATTGCTAGAGCTAAAGAGAATGAAATTATTGAAACTGATGAGATTACTGAAACCGATGAAGTCTTTGAAACTGAGAACTATGAAACACCTATTAGACCTAGCTCTCCTAGATTTGAAATGCCTAAGATACCTGAGGGCTACGTTATGGATGAGGAGATAGGGAGAGAAATCCATGCTTGTAAGGATAGAGATGATCTGAAGAAATTATTATGCAAGTATATAGAAAAGACTTTGAATGCTAGAATGAAATGTGATCCTAAGTTTGCTACTTCACCTATCTTTGTTACCTATAAGGATTATGAATTCTCTGTCGACCCAGAGTTAATTACTTTGGTTGAATCTGATCCTTTCCATGGCTATGAAACTGAAACTATAGTGGCTCATCTTACTAAGCTAAATGATATAGCTACCCTTTTTGCTCATGATGGGAAGATTCGCTATTACTATATTCTCAAATTATTGCCATTCTCATTAAAGGGTGATGCTAAGATATGGTACAATACTCTTGCTCCTGGTTATGTGCGTAGTCCCCAGGATATGATTTACTACTTCTATGAAAAATATTTTCCTGCTCATAAGAAACAAGATGCCTTACAGGAAATATTTAACTTTGTGCAAATTGAAGAAGAGAGTCTCCCACAAGCTTGGGGGAGGCTTCTCCAATTGCTTAATGCTTTGCCTGATCACCCTCTTAAGAAAAATGAAATACTTGATATCTTCTATAATGGACTAATTGATGCTTCTAGGGACTTCCTAGATAGTTGTGTTGGTTGTGTTTTCAGGGAACGAACTGTTGAACAAGCTGAGGAACTATTGAATAATATATTGAAGAATTATGATGATTGGACTCTCCCTGAACCACCACCTAAACCCACTCCGAAGAAGAGGGGTATCTTATTTCTCAGTCCTGAAGATATGCAAGAGGCAAAGAAATGTATGAAGGAAAAAGGTATTAAAGCTGAGGATGTTAAGAATTTAGCACCTATTGAAGAAATACATGGCCTTGACACACCACCATCTCAATAGGTGGTAGAGGTAAATTCTTTATTAAAGTTTGATGAAAGTGATATCCCTTACAATAAACATCCTAGTCAATGCTTATATGAGTTTGATAACTACATTAGGAAACAAGATCACTTCAATGCAAATGTTCTGAAACAATTGAAATATAATTCTGATATGATTGCTCGCTTGAGTGACTTGTTATTTAGAATTAGTAATGATGTTAGAGGTGTAGGAAAACATGCCTCTATGGTTCAAACCCAGTTAGAACAAGTTGCTAAATCTCAAAGAGAATTGCTTAATGAAATGAGTAATAATATGAATGATCATGCTATTATAGTAGTGACTAGAGGAGGTAGAATAACCCAAGAACCTCTTTATCCCGAAGGTCATCCTAAAAGAATTGAACAAGACTCTCAAAGAATTAATGCTTATGCACCTAGTCCTTCTGAAAAGAAAAGAAAAAAAGAAAAATGATAGGACTTTGCATACCTCTAGTGAACTTGAGATAGAAAAACCTCCTAAAGATAATAATGTCTCTATTTCCGATGCTGAAACTCAATCTAGTAATGAACATTCACCTAGTGATAATGAAAATGATAATGATGATGTTCATAAAGATACTCAACCAAACAATGATAAAGAACCAGATAATGATGTTGAAATAGAGCCTGCCGTTGATCTTGATAACCCACAACCTAAAAATAAACGATATGATAAAAGAGACTTTGTGGCTAGAAAACATGGTAAAGAAAGAGAGCCATGGGTTCAGAAACCCATGCCTTTTTCCACCTAAACCATCTAAGAAAAAGGATGATGAAGAATTTGAATGCTTTGCTGAAATGATTAGGCCATTCTTTTTGCGTACCCCCTTAACTGATATCTTAAAGATGGCCCCTTATGCAAAATAAATGAAAGACATCATCACTAATAAAAGAAAGATACCTGAAGCTGAAATCTCCACCATGCTTGCTAATTATTCTTTTAAGGATGGAGTACCTAAAAAACTTGGAGATCTTGGAATACCAACTATACCTTGCTCCATTAAAAGAAATTATGTCAAAACTGCTTTGTGTGATTTGGGAGCTGGTGTTAGTGTTATGCCTTTCGCTTTATATAAAAGACTTGATTTGAATAAACTCACGCTTACCGAAATATCATTGCAAATGGCTGACAAATCAACTGCCATACCTATCGGTATTTGTGAGGATGTGCCCGTTGTTGTTGCAAATGTTACTATCTTAACAGACTTTTTATTCTTGAGATGCCCGAGGACGACAACATGTCGATTATCCTTGGTAGACCCTTTTTGAATACTGTAGGGGCTGTTATTGATTGCAATAAAAGAAAAGTCACTTTTCATATCAATGGTAATGAGCATACGGTGCACTTTCCGAAGAAACAATTCCATGTGAATGGTATAAATGTTATTGAAAAATCTCCGACACTCACTATTGGAAGTTTTCAACTACCTCTATCTACTGCCAAAGAGAAATATGACATACTTATTGTTGGGGATATGCATATCCCCATTGAGGTAATTAACTTAGTGTTTTACGAAAGTTCTTCGGTTTCATGCTACTCGGAGGTGTTTGTTAATAAGACTTGATCAACCTTATTAATGGATCATTTTTGAGAGGTATGAAGTTGATGAATCTAGTAGGCACAACCTTCTGTTCCCACCTTTTGTTTTCTATTTTTCTTAGTCAAATAAAATAAAACGCCATGTTTATCCTGTTTTCTGTTTTCTCCGTGCAATAAAAAATGACCCAAAAATAAAAGTTCTCAGAATGTCCTGAAAATTTAACACGATTTTTTTCTGATTATTTCTGAATTTCTGGTGCAAATAACATCACGCGGGGGTGCACCTAGCGTCCACAAGACACCAGGGCGCGCCAGCAGCCCCAGGCGCGCCCTGGTGGGTTGTGGTCCCCACGTGGGTCCCCTCACCTATCCCTTTAGCCCATGTCATCTCCTACCCCCAGAAAAAATCACCATAGCTCTCTCTCTCTCTCTCATGTTCTTGCTCTCAAACCAGCGGATTTCGATCTCTTTGCTCGAAGCTCCGTTTCCAGAACTGTTTTGGGGGATTGATACTTGGTATGTGACTCCTCCATTACTCCAATTAGTTTTTGACTTAGCGGTTTATTTTTAGAATAATTAGCTACTCTTGGTGCTGTTGTAGATGGGCTTGCATGTTGAATTCTTAGAGTTCTAAGTAGTTTGAATGCTTAATATGGCCTCTATGCATCCTTAGGAGTAGTTGCTATCAATCTTACGAAGTTTTGTTGATAAAAATTTTGTAGACTAAAATTTTCAGAAATTTATTTATAGGAATAAGATGGATTTCTTTAGGAAGTTTTCCTCCAAGAAGAATGCTAAAGGAGTCATTGGGGAATCTTCGGACAATGACCTCCACACTCCGAGAACGGCGGAGGTGCGGCCGTGCGAATGGCCGCATAATGCCTTCATGGAGGAGGCCGGGTTCCATCAAGAGTTTGCCCAATTTGTTGCAAATGTTGGGCTGACCGATTTCCTCGCAGCTGAGTGTGACCAACACCACCTCCTTACAAATTCCTTTGTGCAAAGTTTTCATTTTCTAAGTAGGAATAATCCTCCTGAGGTGCAGTTTAATTTATATGCTAAAACCCGTAAGATACCGCTCACTGACTTTTGTGACATATGTTTGATCCCTTCTGATGGGGAATTAAGAGAGCCTAGACTAGCGGAGTTTGAGGACTTTCTCCTCACTTTGACCGTGGGTGATGAAAGAGGCGTGTCAAATGCCACTGCCACCAGTTTGCAGTTTCCTTCTGTGGATTACTTTGCTTTATTCATCGCGAAGTGTTTAACCGCTAGGGAGAAGGTTGGTGCACTCAGTGCCCCCGACCTCGCCATTTTACGCCGTGCACTGCACAATGATCACACTTTTAGCTTAGGGGCTATTATTGCACGTCGCCTACACCTTAACAAGACTAAGGGCAAGATACATGGTGGTATTTATGCTACTCGCTTAGCGAGACACTTTGATGTTCAGATTCGCCCACATGATTATCCCTTGTCCCAAGTTTATCTAGATCACAAGGCATTGCAGGATCATCACTTTATTGATGCAGCTGATTCTTTTCATAACATTCGCTACAACTTAGTATTCAGCGTGGTTTCCCGTGATGTTATCCCGTTGCCTGCACCTGCTTTGTTTGATTCTACTGCCAGGAACGGATATAGGATCATGCCAGAGGATATTACTGCCTACCGAAACAACCTGGCAGCGGCTGAGGAGGAGCCCCAGGAGTGGAACGCTCAGGTGCTGTCGCCACCGCACTTCAACTTAGGACCGGATGGCTATTACGTATGGTGATTACCAAGCTAGGCCAAAAGCCTAAGCTTGGGGGAGTACGTATATTCACCGACATTATATTCATGTTTACACATTTCATTCCAGTTGTCGGTGTCTACACTTTTTCATTGTATTATCCATGCTAGATTTATTTTCTTGCTTTCTTCTTGCGTGTTTGAAAAACTTTGAGAAAATCCAAAAATATTTCCTACTTCTTTTCTGTTTTTCTTTCTAGTTTAAATTAATTGTAGGAGAAAAAGAAAACCCAAAAAGATTTCTCGTTTCTTCTTTTACTTGTTGGGAGCTCTCCCATGTAAATAGTTTTTCTCGTTTTTGTTTTTCCCTCTTTAATTTGCCTTCTTCAAGAAAAACCAAAAACTAAAAAAAATATTTCAGTGTGTTTCTCTGAAATTCTTTTCGTTTTATTTGAGTCGTACCAAGGAGAAGACCACAATGAAAATGTTGAGTGGCTCTCATATGCATTACTGTTAATCTAACAAAGAGTCCATATTACTCTATCTTTTCCTCTTGAATAAAATGTTTGCAGATTCCAGCTTAGTGCACGACACTCTTGCACTATTATTATTTTCATATCATTCGGTCGTGCAAGTGAAAGGCAACAATGACGATATTTGATGAAGTGACTGTGGCAGAGAGAAGCGGGTATGAACTCAACTTGTTTTTGTTTTTGTAAATATGTTTAACCTAATATACATGATTCAACATATTATGATCAAACACGTTTGCAATGACAATTAGAGATTATAGTTTGTCATGCTTAAGGAGCTAGGAGTGGATAATGATTTATCTTGGATGTCAACATGCATTAAAATGATTGTGATGTAGTATGATGATATGGTATCCTCCTCCGAATGTTTCAAGTGGATTGACTTGGCACATGTTCACGCATGTAGTTGAATCAAAACCAACATAGCCTTCATGATATTTATGTTCATGGTGTCCATATCCTACTCATGCTAGTATTCAATGTTTATTATTCATAATGCATGTTCATGACCGTTTTTGCTCTCTAGATGGCCGCTTCTCAACCTATTTGCTAGCCTTCACCTGTACTAAGCGGGAATACTGCTTGTGCATCAAAATCCTTAAACCAAAAGTTATTCCAGATGAGTCCACTATATCTACATATATGCGGTATTACCCTGCCGTTCCAAGTAAATTCGCATGTGCCACCTCTAAAATTTCAAATGAACATTTGTTTTGTGTGCCTGGACCGCTCATGGAGCGACACGGGGCAGTCAGTATCTTCCATGTTAAGCGGGTTATTCTCATGATGAGTGTTTATTCACTCGTCCTTGCACGAGAGGGGCAGTAATAGGGATTCCCAGTCCCGAAATAAAAAATTGCAAATAATTAAACAAAACTCCCCAAGGAATGTTGTTGGTATGGACGGTACTTGTGGATTCGGCTAGCCGTGGAGTGTGTTTATTGGTGGAGGGGGAGTAAACCTTTACTTTTACCGCTTGGGAACCGCCGCTAATGTCTTTAGCATGGAAGATATTGATAACTCTTGGTCGTAACGTTGACAGGAAGGGTGTACCTCCCAAAATTATATTTATCTTTGATTTAAGCTTTGAGCTCTGGCACCTCTACAAATCCCTGCTTCCCTCTACGAAGGGACTATCTATTTACTTTTTATGTTGAGTCATCACCTTCTCAAATAAGCGCCAGATCTGAGAGCACTATTGTCATCCTCATGCATTGTGTATAGTTAATGTTGGGTGCAGCATGACTGGATCTTTTCTACCATAAATTACAATGTTTAGTCACTGCTTGAACTTTGGAGGTGCTCTGCATTTATGTTTTGCGGTCTCAGAAAGGGCTAGCGATATACCACTGTTGTCATATTATATCATGACCGTATTGACAAAGTGTTGGCGCTTGAGATATTTTATTATTGCTCGCTAGTTGCTTATGTCATTTATATGAGCTAATATAATTTTTAAGAGTTATTTCTGACATGGTTGGTCATAATCTTTGCTGAAAACCTGGGTGCTACTTAAGCATATATATGTAAACAAGAACAAAAGAGTTCGTAAAAGTTTTCCTTTTTCACTTTCAGTTTGTCAACTGAATTGCTTGAGGACAAGCAATGGGTTAAGCTTAGGGGAGTTCATACGTCTCCGTCGTATCTACTTTTCCTAACGCTTTTGCTCTTGTTTTGGACTCTAATTTGCATGATTTGAATGAAACTAACCCGGACTGACGCTGTTTTCAGCAGAATTACCATGGTGTTGTTTTTGTGCAAAAATAAAAGTTCTCGGAACTGGACAAAACTTTTCGGAGAATTATTTTACAATAAATAGAAAATACTGGAGCCAAGAACCACCGGAGGGGGTGCCCTGGTTGGGCATGATACACCAGGGCGCGCCACCCCCTCCAGGTGCGCCCTGGTGGGTTGTGCTCACCTCGTGGCCCCACTGACCCTAATTCCAGCACAATATATTCCTATTTTCGGAGAAAAAATAGGAGAGAAACTTTCATCGCGTTTTACGATACGAAGCCGCCGCCACCTCCTGTTCTTCATCGGGAGGCCAGATCTGGAGCCCGTTTGGGGCTCCGGAGAGGGGAATCTTCGGTCTTCGTCATCATCAACCCTTCTCCATCGCCAATTCCATGATGATCCCCACTGAGAGTAAGTAATTCCTTCGTAGGCTTGCTGGTCGGTGAGGAGTTGGATGGGATTCATCATGTAATCGAGTTAGTTTTGTTAGGGCTTGATCCCTAGTATCCACTATGTTTTGAGGTTGATGTTGCTATGACTTTGCCATGCTTAATGCTTGTCGCTAGGGCCTGAGTGCCATGATTTCAGATCTGAACCGTTTATGTTATCACCATTATATCTATGTTCTTGATCCGATCTTGCTAGTCATATGCACCTGCTATGTGTTATGATCCGTAAACCCCGGAGTGACAATAGTCAGGATACTTTCCGGTGGTGACCGTAGTTTGAGGAGTTCATGTATTCACTATGTGTTAATGCTTTGTTCCAGTTCTCTATTAAAAGGAGGCCTTAATATCCCTTAGTTTCCTTATGGACCCTGCTGCCACGGGAGGGTAGGACAAAAGACATCATGCAAGTTCTTTTTCATAAGCACGTATGACTATTTACGGTATACATGCCTACATTACATTTATAAACTAGAGCTAGTTATGTGTCGCCCCAGGTTATGACTGTTATATGATGAATATTATCCAACGAGTTCACCGAGCCAGTGCCTACGAGTTTTCCACACATTGTTCTTGCTAAGTTACTATTGCTACCGCTACTGTTACACTTGCTACAAAAACATTGCTATCACTGTTACCGTTACTGTTACTGTTACTGTTACTACTGCTATCAAAACTATCATACTACTGTGCTACTGATCACTCTGCTGCAGATATTTAATCTCCAGGTGTGGTTGAATTGACAACTCAGCTGCTAAGAGGATGATGACTCAACATAAAAATAAATAGATAGGTCCTTCGCAGAGGGAAGCATTGATTTGTAGAGGTGCCAGAGCTCAAGTTTTAAAACAGAGTTGGAATATGGTTTTGAGTGGTGCACTTTTCTTGTCAACGTCACGACAAAGGTTTTCAATATCTTCCATGCTAAACTCATTATTGGCGGTTCCCAAACAGAATAGTAAAGTTTACTCCTATCCACCATCCATACACAAACCATGGCTGACCGAATCCACGGATGCCTGCCAACATGTCAACTGTCCCAAGGAGTTTTGTTTAAATAGTTTTTGATTATACATGACTGGGCATCCTTTTACCAGCCTCTTTTGTGCAATGACGGTGAATAAATGACCGTCCTGAGAATAACTCATTTAGCATGGAAAATATTGACCGCCTCGTCGCTCCATGAGCGAGATGCATGCAGAAAACAGATGTTTGTTTGAATGTTTACAGATGGCACATGCAAATTTACTTGGAACGGCAGGGTAATACCGCATATAGGTAGGTATGGTGGACTCATGTGGAATAACTTGGTTTAAAGGTTTTGGATGCACAAGCAGCATTTACGCTTAGTACAGGTGAAGTCTAGCAATAGGTTAGGAAGCGACCAGCTAGAGAGCGAAAATGGTCATAAGCATGCATTGCGAATAATTAACATTGGACATAGCATGAGTAGGATATGAACAGTCTGAATTTAAACATCATGAAGGCTGCATTGGTTTTGAATCAACTACATGTTTGCACATGGGCCAAGTCAAGCCGCCTGGATTTCTCAGAGGGAAATACCATACTACCAAACCACATAATAATCATTTTAATGCATGTTGATTTATAAGATAAATCATTATTCACTACTAGCTGATTAAGCATGGCATGACAAGCTATAATCTCTAATTGTCATCATGAACATGTTCACCCATAATATACTGAATCGAAATCGAACGAGCTAAACATATTTACAAAAACGGAAAACAAGAAGAGTTCATACCAGCTTCCCTTACCACGATCACTGATAACCCACAAGTGTAGGGGATCGCAACAGTCTTCATGGGTAGTATTTCACCCTAATTTATTGATTCGACACAAGGGGAGCCAAAGAATATTTATTGGCCTTGACAGTTGAGTTGTCAATTCAACCGCACCGAGGATATCTCTCTGCAGCAAAGATTTAGTAGCACGACAAATAGTCATAGCAAAAGTAACAGTAATAGTGATAGTAGCAGTTTTGTAGCAAGTGTTACAGTAACAATAGCAATAGTAACTTGGCAAGATTCAGTATATGTAATGCGTAGGCACGTGTATCGGTGATGGATAATGATTTAGATGACATTGATCATATAACAGTTACACACTAGGGCGACACAGATCTAGCTCCAATTCATCAATGTAGGCATGTATTCCGTATATAGTCATACGTGCTTGTGATAAGAACTTGCATGACATCTTTTGTCCTACCCTCCCGTGGCAGCGGGGTACTATTGGAAACTAAGGGATATTAAGGCCTCCTTTTAATAGAGAACCGGAACAAAGCATTAACACATGGTGAATACATGAACTCCTCAAACTACGGCAATCACCGGAAAGAATCCCAATTATTGTCACCTTGGGGTATGCGGATCATGACACGTAATAGGTACATATAACTTGCAAGATAGGATCCAAATCACTCTTATATTCATGAAAACATAATAGGTTCAGATCTCAAATCATGGCACTCGGGCCCTAGTGATAAGCATTAAGCATAGCAAAGTCATAGTAACATCAATCTCAGAACATAGTGGATACTAGGGATCAAGCCCTATCAAACTTAACTCGATTACATGATCAATTACATCCAATCCCACCACCGTCCAGCAAGCCTACAAAGGAATTACTCACTCCCGGTGGTGAGCATCATGGCAGTGTTGATGAAGAAGGGTTGGTGATGACGACGGCGACGATTTCCCCTCTCCGGAGCCCAAAATAGGCTCTAGATCAGCCCTCCGGAGGAAGAACAGGAGGTGGCGGCGGCTCCGACTCGTGAAACGCGATGAAATCTTCTCTCTTATTTTTTTTCTCCTCGGATGTGAATTTATGGAGTTGGAATTAGGGTCGGAGGGGCCACGAGGGCCCCACAAGCCATCTGGCCGCGCCCCTAGGGAGGCACGGCCGGTTGTGTGGTGGCCTTCTGGTCCACACCCTCTGGCAATTCTTTGCTCCAAAATTCCTTATATATTCTAGAAAAAATCCACAAAAAGTTTCGTCCAATTCCGAGAACTTTTATTCCTGCACAAAAATAACACCAAGGTAGTTTTGCTGAAAACAACGTCAGTCCGGGTTAGTTTCATTCAAATCATGCAAATTAGAGGACAAAACCAGAGCAAAAGTGTTTGGAAAAGTAGATACGTTTGAGACGTATCAACTCCCCCAAGCTTAACTCATTGCTTGTCCTCAAGCAATTCAGTTGATAAACTGAAAGTGATACAGAAAACTTTTACAAACTCTTTTGTTCTCGTTATTATACACATGCTTAGCTAGGGCTCAAGTTTTCAGCATAAATCATAGATAGACACGTCCATGACAACCAATAGATATTATGTTAACTCATGGCAAAACATAACCAACTAGAAAGCAATAATAAAACATTTCCGATGACAACAATTTGTCAAAACACTCATAATACAATTCAGTGACATGGTATTTCGCTAGCCCTTTCTGAGACCGCAAAACATAAATGCAGAGCACCTCTGAGATCCAAGCAGAGACTAAACATTATAATTCAGGGTAGAAAAGATCCAATCATGCTCATATCCAACGTTAACTAAACTAAATGCATAAGAATGACAATAGTGCTATCGGGTCTGGTGCTTTTAATAAGAGGATGATGACTCAACATAAAAGTAAATAGATAGGCTCTTTGCAGAGGGAAGCATTGATTTGCAGAGGTGCCAGAGCTCGAAGCTTAAAACAAGGGTGAAAGTATAATTTTTGAGCGGTGCACTTTTCTTGTCAACGTTACGACAAAGGTTTTCAACATTTTCCATGCTAAACTCATTATTGGCGGTTCCCAAACAGAATAGTAATGTTTACTCCTATCCACCATCCAAACACATTCCATGGCTGGCCGAATCCACGGTTGCCCTCCAAACAATCAACTGCCCAAGGAGTTGGTGTAATTTATTTCGATTATGTGGGTCTGGGCATCCCTCTTACCAGCCTCTCTCGTGCAATGACGGCGAATAAACGACAGTCCTGAGAATAACTTGCTTAGCATGGAAAATATTGACCGCCCCGTCGCTCCATGAGTGAGACGAGTGCACAAAAATGGATGTTTATTTGAATATTTAGAGATGGCACATGCAAATTTACTTGGAACAACAGGGTAATACCGCATATAGGTAGGTATGGTGGACTCATGTGGAATAACTTGGTTTAAGAATTTGGATGCACAAGCAGCATTTCCGCTTAGTACAGGTGAAGGCTAGCAATAGGTTGAGAAGCGACCAACTAGAGAGAAACAACTGTCATGAACATGCATTTTGAATAATTAACATTGTATGTAGCATGAGTAGGATATGAACACTCTGAATTTAAACATCATGAAGGCTATATGGTTTTGATTCAATTACATGTTTGCACATGGGCCAAGTCAAACCGCTTGAATTTCTTAGAGGGAGATACCATACTACTGATACGTCTCCAATGTATCGATAATTTATGAAGTATTCATGCCATATTCACCTATGTTTACAATACTTTTATATGGTTTTGATGCACTTTATATGATTTATTTAGAACTAACCCGGACTGACGCTGTTTTCAGCAGAACTACCGTGGTGTTGTTTTTGTGCAGAAAATGAAAGTTCTCGGAATCGCCCGAAACTTTTTGACGATTTTTTGGAACAAAAGAGGAACTAAACGCTTCGTGGGAGGGCCAGAAGAGCCACGAGGTAGGCACAACCCACCAGTGCGCGCCAGGCCCCCCCGACGCGCCCTGGTGTATCGTGCCCACCTCGTGGCCCACCTTCGCGTGAGACCAACGCCAAAAAATCCTGGAAATATAGAAACCATCAGAAATAACCCTAGACTCTCCGCTCCGCCGCCGCAACTCTCTGTATCGACGAAAAACCAATCTGGAGACGTTCCAGTACCCTGCCGGAGAGGGGAATCCATCTCTGGTGGCCATCTTCATCATCCCAGCGGAAACCATGACGAGGAAGGAGTAGTCCACCCTCGGGGCTGAGGGTATGTACCAATAGCTATGTGTTCAATCTCTCTCTCTCTCTCATGTTCTTGAGATGTCATGATCTTGATGTATCACGGGCTTTGTTAATATAGTCGGATCATATGATGTTATTCCCTTGCTATCATGTTGTGATGAATTGAATCTTTCCCTTTGAGATATCATTATGCTGGATTGAATATTGGATTTGAGAACACTTGATATATGTCTTGCATATGGATACCCGTGGTGACAATGGGGTGTTCTATTGATTCACTTGATGTATGTTTTGGTACTCAACTTGCGGATTCCCGAGGTGACATTGGGGTAATCTATGCATAGGGGTTGATGCACTTTCTTGTCCTACGTTCTCTGATAGAAATCTTGGGGCACTCTTTGAGGTTCTTTGTGTTGGATTGAGTATTATGAATCTGAAATTGTTTGATGCGTATCGTATAATTAACTCATGGATACTTGTGGTGACATTGGAGTATCTAGGTGACATCAGAGTTGGTTGATGCGTATCATATGGTGTTATTCTAGTACGAACTCTTAGATAGATCGAATGGAAAGGATAACTTGATGTTATCTTAGTACGAACTCTTGAATAGATCGATCGGAAAGGATAAATTTAAGGTGGTTTCGTACCCTACAAAAAAATTCTTCTTATGTACTCCGCTAGATAAGAACTTTGGAGTGATTCTTCGTTGCATGTTGAGGGATGGTTATGTGATCCAATTATATTAGCATTGTTGAGAGATTGCACTAGCGAAAGTACGGACCCTAGGCCTTGTTTTCAAGCATTGCAATACCGTTTGTGCTCACTTTTGTTACTTGCTACCTTGCTGTTTTTATATTTTCAGATTACAAAAACCTATATCTACCATCCATATTACACTTGTATCACCATCTCTTCGCCGAACTAGTGCACCTATACAATTTGCCATTGTATTGGGTGTGTTGGGGACACAAGAGATTTCTTGTATTTGATTGCAGGGTTGTTTGAGAGAGTCCATCTTCATCCTACACCTCCCACGGATTGATAAACCTTAGGTCATCCACTTGAGGGAAAATTGCTACTGTCCTACAAAACTCTGCGCTTGGAGGCCCAACAAAGTCTACAAGAATAAAGTTGCGTAGTAGACATCAAGCTCTTTTCTGGCGCCGTTGCCGGGGAGGTGAGTGCTTGAAGGTATATCTTTAGATCTTGCAATTAAATCTTTTAGTTTCTTGTTTTTCACTAGTTTGGTTTTATAAAAGAAAACTACAAAAAAAATGGAATTTAGTTTGTATCATTTGTATCGTCTTTATAATGTCTTTCATGAAAATAAGGATTCAGAAAATTGTGCTCAATTGGTAGAGGCAGAAATTATGAAAATACTTAATGAGAATTCCTTGAATGATGATCATGATAGCAATATTGTTAGTATGAATTCTCTGAATATCGATGATGCTAATGATATGCAAAGCCACAAGCTTGGGGATGCTATGTTTGACGAAGATGATATTTTTAGTTCCCCAAGTTTTGATGAGCAAATTTATTATGATGATGGCATGCCTCCTATCTATGATGATTCTGATGATGACATGTATGCTATAAATAGTGATAGTAACCATGAAACTTGTCATCATGATTTTAATATTGAATGTGGTTATGTCAATCAAGTGTCTCATGATAGTTATTTTGTTGAGTTTGCTCCCACTAGTATGTATGAGAAGTTTTCTTATGTGGAGAGTAATGAAAATTATATGCTTGTGCATCATGAAAAGAATGATTTATGCGATAGTTATATTATTTAATTCCTTCATGATGCTACTGAAATTTATTATGAGGGAGGAACATATGCTTGTAGGAATTGCAATAATATCAAGTTTCCTCTCTATGTGTTCAAAGTTTTGAAGTTTTCTTGTTTTGCATTCCTATGCTAGTTGATTCTTGCTCCCATAAATTGTTTTCTCACAAAATCCCTATGAATAGGAAGTGGGTTAGACTTAAATGTTCTTGTCATGTGATTCATGATGCTCTCTTGCATGTTCCAATTACTACTTTTTACGTGAGCATCATTGAAATCATCATGCCTAGCTAAAAGGTTTTAAAGAAAAGCGCTTGTTGGGAGACAACCCAACACTTTTACTTTATGTTTTTTTGTGTTAACATGATTAATATACTGTAGTAATAATGTTTTGTGCCTTTTATTTCAATAAAGTGCCAAGTAAAGCCTTTGGGATGACTCACAAGATGAGTAGAATTGATGCTGAACCAAAACAGAAACTTTTGACTCCAGTACAGGAATTTTCATTTCTTACTGGAGAGTGATAATGATCTGAAATTTTTACACAATCCTCATATACAAATTATTCAGGTTTTCCTAATTTTAAAGAATTTTTAGAGACAGGGAAGTATGGCTATACTACATATCTTCACAGACTGTTCTGTTTCTGACAGATTCTGTTTTGCATGCATAGTTTGCTTGTTTTAGTGTTTCCATAGCTTATATTTAGTGGTATAAATTATGGGAATGATATAATAAAGTAAGTATCATGTGTGAACAATTATTAATCTTGTCTTTACAGTACTTAAGTGAATGATTTATCTTTATTACACTAACCCTTCTCACAAAGTTCCGTTAAGTTTTGTGTGATTGAAGTTTTCAAGTTTTGGGTGAGACACCGATATGAGGAGAATAAGGAGTGACAAGAACCTAAGCTTGGGGATTACCAAGGCACCCCCAAGGTAATATCCATGGAAGACTCGAGCGCCTAAGCTTGGGGATGCCCCGGAAGGCGTCCCCTCTTTCGTCTTCAACACTATCGGTATATCTTACTTAGAGCCATATTTTTATTCGTCACATAATATGAGTTTTGCTTGGAGCGTCATTTTATTTTTTTATTTTCTGTTAGGTGTTATTTATAATCTTTTTTTTTCAATAAAAAGTTCCAAGAATTTCCTTTAGGATGCTTGAATTGCATGTTTGATGTGTGCTGTGTAAAAACAGAAACTTTTGTTGTAGTGTTTGAATTTTCATATTTTACTGGAACGTGGAAAGTTTCTGAAATATTTACACAGTATTTTCATATAAATTATTTAGCCTGTCCTAAATTTTCATAATTTTTTGAGTTACATAAGTGCACTGGTTTAATAAATTGCTACAGACTGTTCTGTTTGGACAGATTGCTGTCATAGTTTTGTTATCTACTTATCCTATAGTTTCCATAGCCTATATTGGTAGATATAAATTGTGGAAACGATAGTAAATAGTAGATGGTGTTTGAAAATTATTGTGAAACTTGTCTTGGCAGTACATGAAGTGTTGATTTATTCTTATGTGTACTAACCTATCTCACGAATTCTCTTCGAGTTTTGTGTGGATGAAGTTTTTGAGAATATTTGAAACCATGATATGAGAGGATTGAACGAGATACAAAAGATCAAGCTTGGGGATGCCCAAGGCACCCCAAGTAAATATTTCAAGAAGTCTCAAGCATCTAAGCTTGGGGATGCTATGCATCCCACCTCTCTTCGTCAACTATCGGTTAGCCTATGTTGAGCCTAAATTTTTATTCGTTCAGATGATGTGTGATATTCTTGGAGTTCTATTTTTGTTTAGTTTGCTGTTTGAATAAAATACTCAGATCTGAAAATCTTCATTAAGAGAGAGAGTCCTCACATAGCTACTTAATTGTTTGACTACTCATTGATCTTCACTTATATCTTTTGAGAGTAGTTTGATGTTTACTCTTGTGCTTCACTTATATCCTATGAGTAAATTGTAAATGAATTGAATATCATAAATCTGAAATTATTAATGTGCTTTATGCTTAGTAGTAGTTTCACATCTGGTTTATAAAGTAAAATCTATTGAAGTTTGACAATCATCAAATTGGTTATACAAGCAATTCATGAATGATTAGTATAAGAAAGAGAACTTTCACATACAAATATATTATCTTGGACATCTTCTATGATTGTGAATACCCATTAATTATTTTCAAACTTGAGAAAATTAGTTGCAGTTGGACAAGGAAGACAACGTAATGAGTTATGGTTGTGTATATTTGCATAAAAGTTATATTGTTGTGGATCCTCCAACATGTGGTGCTTGTTTAGAACCTTTTGCTAGCCAACACTTCGTACTAAGTAGAGATACTACTTGTGCATCCAAATACTCGAGCCAAGTTTCTTCCATAAGAGTCCACCACACCTACCTATATATTGTATTTCACTGCCATTCCAAGAAAATTTGCATGTGCCACCTCTAAACATTCAAATAAACATCTGTTTTGTGTGCCTGGACCGCTCATGGAGCGGCGGGGGGCGGTCAATATCTTCCATGTTAAGCGGGTTATTCTCATGATGAGTGTTTATTCACTCGTCCTTGCACGAGAGGGGCGGTAATAGGGATTCCCGGTCCCGAAATAAAAAGAATGCAAATAATTAAACAAAACTCCCCCAGGAATGTTGTTGGTATGGACGGTACCCGTGGATTCGGCTAGCCGTGGAGTGTGTTTGTTGGTGGAGGGGGGGTAAACCTTTACTTTTACCACTTGGGAACCGCCGCTAATGTGTTTAACATGGAAGATATTGATAACTCTTGGTCGTAACATTGACAAGAAGGGTGCACCTCCTAAAATTATATTTATCTATGATTTAAGCTTTGAGCTCTGGCGCCTATGCAAATCCCTGCTTCCCTCTGCGAAGGGACAATGTATTTACTTTCATGTTATTTACTATTCATGTTGAGTCAACTTCTTATTCCAACCTCAGTCTATTAGTTGGCAAGCATCATGTAGTGGGGACAGATCCAAACATATATATCCAGTCAAATATATTTGATCACTCTATGATAAATGAGTTGGGAGGCGAAACATTAAGCCCCTATCTTTCTCTGTGTTCGATGGATGCCATTTGTTCTAAAAATATGCTTTGAGTACTAGCAATCATAGAAAACTATATGATGATTGAGTATGTGGAGCTCTTACTTAGACTTTGTTGAGAATAAGTTGAATTGCAATTGTTTGGTAACTAAGAACATAGGTTGTTAAGTTTCCAGAGAATTCATTATTTGAACCATGACATGTGAATTGATTGCTCCATCATGATGATTTTTATGAGAGAAAGTTGCTCATTATGAAGCTAGAAAATTGACTGAAATTATCAATGATCAAATTTTTATATTATGCTAGCATTAACACTTCATAAATTAGTTCTTTTATCATTTACCTACTCGAGGACGAGTAGGAATTAAGCTTGGGGATGCTGATACGTCTCCAACGTATCGATAATTTATGAAGTATTCATGCCATATTCACCTATGTTTACAATACTTTTATATGGTTTTGATGCACTTTATATGATTTATTTATAACTAACCAGGACTGACGCTGTTTTCAGCATAACTACCGTGGTTTTGTTTTTGTGTAGAAAATGAAAGTTCTCGGAATCGCCTGAAACTTTTTGACGGTTTTTTTGGAACAAAAGAGGAACTAGATGCTTCGTGGGAGGGCCAAAAGAGCCACGAGGTGGGCACAACCCACCAGGGCGTGCCAGCCCCCCCGGCGCGCCCTGGTGTATCGTGCCCACCTTGTGGCCCACCTTCGCGTGAAACCAACGCCAAAAAATCCTGGAAATATAGAAACCATCAGAAATAACCCTAGACTCTCCGCTCCGCCGCTGCAACTCTCTGTATCGACAAAAAACCAATCTGGAGACGTTCTAGTACCCTGCCGGAGAGGGGAATCCATCTCTGGTGGCCATCTTCATCATCCCAGCGGAAACCATGACGAGGAAGGAGTAGTCCACCCTCGGGGCTGAGGGTATGTACCAATAGCTATGTGTTCAATCTCTCTCTCTCTCTCTCTCTCATGTTCTTGAGATGTCATGATCTTGATGTATCACGGGCTTTGTTAATATAGTCGGATCATATGATGTTATTCCCTTGCTATCATGTTGTGATGAATTGAATCTTTCCCTTTGAGATATCATTATGTTGGATTAAATATTGGATTTGAGAACACTTGATATATGTCTTGCATATGGATACCCGTGGTGACAATGGGGTGTTCTATTGATTCACTTGATGTATGTTTTGGTACTCAACTTGCGGATTCCCGAGGTGACATTGGGGTAATCTATGCATAGGGGTTGATGCACTTTCTTGTCCTACGTTCTCTGATAGAAATCTTGGGGCACTCTTTGAGGTTCTTTGTGTTGGATTGAGTATTATGAATCTGAAATTGTTTGATGTGTATCATATAATTAACTCATGGATACTTGTGGTGACATTGGAGTATCGAGGTGACATTAGAGTTGGTTGATGCGTATCATATGGTGTTATTCTAGTACAAACTCTTAGATAGATCAAACGGAAAGGATAACTTCATGTTATATTAGTACGAACTCTTGAATAGATCGATCAAAAAGGATAACTTTAAGGTGGTTTCGTACCCTACAAACAATTTCTTCTTATGTACTCTACTAGATAAGAACTTTGGAGTGATTCTTCGTTGCACGTTGAGGGATGGTTATGTGATCCAATTATATTAGCATTGTTGAGAGATTGCACTAGCGAAAGTACGGACCCTAGGCCTTGTTTTCAAGCATTGCAATACCGTTTGTGCTCACTTTTGTTACTTGCTACCTTGCTGTTTTTATATTTTCAGATTACAAAAACCTATATCTACCATCCATATTACACTTGTATCACCATCTCTTCGCCGAACTAGTGCACCTATACAATTGGCCATTGTATTGGGTGTGTTGGGGACACAAGAGATTTTTTGTATTTGATTGCAGGGTTGTTTGAGAGAGACCATCTTCATCCTACACCTCCAACGGATTGATAAACCTTAGGTCATCCACTTGAGGGAAAATTGCTACTATCCTACAAAACTCTGCGCT
Source organism: Elymus sibiricus (assembly GCA_039707655.1). Taxonomy (NCBI): domain Eukaryota; kingdom Viridiplantae; phylum Streptophyta; class Magnoliopsida; order Poales; family Poaceae; genus Elymus; species Elymus sibiricus. Next base: position 345,290,738 of record CM077669.1, on the reverse strand, counting down.
TGGAGGCCCAACAAAGTCTACAAGAATAAAGTTGCATAGTAGACATCAACTACCATACCATATTATAACCATTTTAATGCATGTTGACACACAAGATAAATCATTATTAACTCCTAGCTATTTAGGCATGGAATGAGAAGCTATAATCTGTAATTGTCATCACGAACATGTTTACTCATGATATACCGAATCAGGATCAAAATGGTTAAACATATTTACAAAAACAGAAAACAAGAAGAGTTCATACCAGCTTCCTTTGCCACATTCACTTCATCAAATATCATCATTATTGCCTTTCACTTGCATGATCGAACGGTGTGATAATAATAATAGTGCAAGAATGCCATGGACTAAGCTGGAATCTGCAGGGCAGTTTAAGACAAAGGAGAAGACAAGGTAAAATTGGCTCTCTGTTAGATCATCAATAAAGCATATGAGAGCCACTCAACATTTTCATCGTGGTCTTCTCCTTTTGACAACTCAACAAAAGAAAAGAAATTCGGAGAAACGCGCTGAAATATTTTTGCAGTTTTTTTTCTTAAGCAAGCAAAGGAACTAAGGGAAAACAAGAACGAGAAACAATATTTACACAGGAAAGCTCCCAACAAGAAAATGAAATCTTTTTGGGTTTTCTTTTTAGTACTACATCTAAAGAAACGAGGAAAAGAAAAGAACTGAAAAGAAGCGAGTAATATTTTTGGATTTTCAAAGTTTTTCAAACACACAAGAAGAAAGCGGAAAATAAAGCTAACATGGATATACGTAGAAAGAGGATGAACACCCACAATTTGTATGAAGTGTGAGAACATGAATGTAATGTCGGTGAGAAATACGTACTCCCCCAAGCTTAGGCTTTTGCCTAGCTTGGTAATCACCACTGGCGATCTGAGTAATAGTGAAAGTGGTAACTCGTGGAGGCATTCCTGGCCTCCTCCTCTGCCAGACGAGCAGCCTCCGCTACCAAGCAAGCAACCTCCACCGTAGCATTGTGCTCTCGCACCTCGTCCTCAAGAACATAATATGTTTGTCGAGCCTAAAAGTCAAAAAGGGCAGGTGCAGGCAAAAAGACAAGCATGGGCGTGTATTTTCTAAATATTAAGTTGTACTCATAGCCTCTAGGACGTTTCACAAGAAATTCGTGAGAACGCATAGCTTCATAATCTAAATATCGTTCAGGCAAAATGGGATCATTAGGTTGGGGTGCCACTCTCAAAAGTGTAGCTACGCGGGATGCATAAATGCCTCCATATAGTTCTCCATTACTAGAGTTGGAGTGCAACCTTCGGGCAACAATTGCACCGAGGTTAAAATGTCGCTCACCCGTCACAGCAGTATGTATAAGGCTTAGATCATGGGCACACAATGCACTGCACTCCTGCTTTCCTACTATGCATTTCCCATTGAACAATGCAAAGTAACGGATAGAGGGAAATTGTATACTCTTAATTCTAGCCTGCGATACTTCCCTGTCTTCCCCCACACAAAGACTTTTGAGAAACGTATTATAAGCAATTGTTGATGGTTTCTCAATTGAACCCCAAAGTGGAAGTTTGCAAGCAATCGGGAAGTCTTCTAGGTCCATGCTAAAAGATTCATCATATAATTTAAATAACACCCTAGAGTTACTCTCTTGAAAGCGAAATCCATCTATGAAAGTACGGGTAAGGTTATAATGTTGGACACACTTATCCGCAAGGAAGTCGGTGAGGCTGGTATTTTCAATGAAATGATCAAATTCCTCTATGATTCCCGCATTTATCATGAACTCATCGCTTGGCCATCGACATGATTTTGCATTGGCCATGACTATTTGATTAGCTCTGGGCTCTATTTAGCCCTGTCGAACCGAGCTTCCGCTCGACGACTCTCTTGAAGCGCTCCTCCTAAAGAAACTCATCTTTCCCGAACAAAAAATTCTAAATTTTTTGAGTCACAAATTAATGTCAACAAAACTCTATAGGAATGGTAGCAACTACCCATAGTGATGCCTAGGGGCCATATCAAGCATTCATATTACATGGAACCCAATGAATTCAACATGCAAGCTTATTTTCTGTAGCACCAAGTGCATCAACTTATGCAAAATATAAACCACTAAAACAAAAACTAATTGGAGGAAGGGGAGAGTCACATACCAAGTAACAATTCCTCAAAACAGTTTCGGAAATGGAGTTCCGAGCAAAGAGATCAAAAATTTCACTTTCTGGGTGAAGAACACGGGAGAGAGATGGCTAGAGAATTTTTTCTAGAGGTAGGAGAAGGAGTGGGAGGAAGAGATAAGGCATGGGCCCCCTGTGGGCCCCACAAGCCAACCGACCGCGCCCCTAGGGGGGCCTGTTGCGTGGTGGCCCACTGGCATGCCCCCTGCAGTAATTTTTACACCACAAATTTTTAGTTAATCCAAAAAAATTCATGTTCAAATTTCGTGGAAATCTGAGACTTTTTATTTTTGAGGTATTTTTCATGCATGGGAAAAACAGAAAACAGGAATTTCATGGAATTTTATTTTTATTTTTACTAAGAAAACAAAATATAAACTTGTGATACAAAGAGTTGTGAATATTCAATTCATCAATCTCATGTCTTTCAAAAAGAATTCATTAATAAGGTTGATCAAGTCTTATTAATAAACGTTTCCAATTAACATGAAACCGAAGAATCTTCATATTTTACTAGGTTACCTCAATTGGGATTTGTGTCTCCCCAACAATAATATTATAATATTTCTTCTTGGTAGTAGGGAGAGGAATTGTAATATCTCCAATGATAATCGTGGGAAAAGGATCAATGACATTAATATTATTAACCAAAGTTTGCTTCCTCGGAAAATGCACGGTATGTTGCTTGCCATTGATATGAAAGGTGACCTTGCTTTTATTGCAATCTATAACAGCCCCTGCAGTATTAAGAAAAGGTCTACCAAGGATGATCGACATATTGTCATCCTTCGGCATATCAAGAATAACAAAGTCTGTTAAGATAGTAACATTTGCAACCACGACGAGAACATCCTCGCAAATTCCAATAGGTAAAGCAGTGGATTTATCGGCCATTTGTAAAGATATCTCAGTAGGTGTGAGTTTACTCAATTCAATTCTTTTATAAAGGGAGAAAGGCATAACACTAACACCGGCCCCTAAATCACATAAAGTAGTTTTAACATAATTCCTTTTAATAGAGCAAGGTATTGTGGGTATACCCGGATCCCCCAACTTCTTAGGTACTCCACCATCAAAAGAATAATTGGCAAGCATGGTGGCAATTTTAGTTTCAGGTATCTTTCTTTTATTAGTGATAATAATTTTCATATACTTAGCATATGGAGGCATTTTCAATATATCAGTCAAGCGAGTGCATAAATGGACAGGTCTAATCATTTCAACAAAGCGCTCAAAATCTTCCTCATCTTTACTTTTAGTGGCTTTACGAGGGAATGACATAGGTTTTTGAACCCATGGCTCTCTTTCCCTTTCATGTTTCCTAGCAACAAAGTCTCTCTAACATTTATTTTTAGAAGGTGGGTTATCAAGATCCTCAGCAGGTTCAATTTCTACATCATTATCATTTTCTTTGTTATTATCTTGTTGAGCATCTATATGAGCATCATCATCATTATTATCATTTTCATTATCCCTAGGTGTATGCTCACTACCAGACTGAGTCTCGGCATCAGAAACAGAAACTTCATTGTTTTTCTCAACAGGTTTTTCTATAACAGGTTCACTAGAGGCATGCAAGTTCCTATAATTTTTCTTTTTCCTCTTCTTCTTAGATGAACTAGGTGTATCTTCATTAATTTTCTGAGAATCTTGTTCAATTCTTTTAGGGTGATCTTTAGGATAAAGATGTTCTTGGGTCATTCTAGCTCCTCTAGTCACTACTCTAATAGCATGATCATTTATATTATTCATTTCAGCAAGCAAATCATTTTGTGATTTAGCGACTTGGTCTAGTTGAGTGTGAACCATAGAAGCATGTTTGCCTAAACCTTTCGCATCATTTGCAATTCTAAACATCAAGTCACTTAAGCGATCTATCATCATAGCATTACATTGCAATTGATTCTTAACATATTTGTTGAAATGTTCTTGCTTAACAATGTAATTATCAAATTCATCCAAGCATTGTTCAGGAGTCCCAGTATAAGGTATATCACTTTTATTAAAGGAACGGAGAGAGCTTACCTTTACTACCTGTGTCGGGGTATCAAGTCCATGTATTTCTTCAATAGGTGGTAATTTCTTGACATCCTCAGTTTTAATACCTTTTTTCTTTCATAGATCTTTTTTGCTTCTTGCATATCTTCGGGGCTGAGAAATAGAATACCTCTCTTCTTTTGAATAGGTTCTGAAGGTGGTTCAGGGAGTGTCCAATCATCGGCATTTTGCATTATGTTGTTCAATAATTATTCAGCATGTCCAACAGTTCTTTCCCTAAAAACACAACCAGCACAACTATCTAGGAAATCTCGAGAAGAATCAGTTAGTCCATTATAAAAAATATCAAGTATTTCATTCCTCTCAAGTGGACAATCAGGCAAAGCTCGTAGTAACCGGAGAAGCCTCCCCAAGCTTGAGGGAGATTCTCTTCGTCAATTTGAGCAAAGTTAAATATTTCCTGTAAGGCAGCTTGTTTCTTATGAGCAGGATTTTTTTTTGCAGAAAAGTGTTGAAGCATATCCTGGGGACTACGTATGCAACCAGGAGTAAGTGATGAGAACCATTCCTTGGCCTCGCCTTTTAGCGAGAAAGGAAAAAGCTTAAGGATATAATAGTAGTGAATCTTTTCTTCATTGGTAAACAGAGCAGCAATATCATTCAGTTTCATAAGGTGTTCAACAACAGTTTCATTTTCATAACCATGGAAAGGATCAGACTCTACTATAGGAATTAACTCAGGGTCTACAGAGAACTCATAATCCCTATCAGTAACAAATAAAGGAGAAGTAGCAAATTTAGGATCACGTTTTATTTTCTCCATCATAGATTTTTCTTTTAGTTTGCATAATAGTTTCTTCACATCATCTATATTTTCACAAGCAAGAATGTCCCTAGCTACCTCATCATCCATAACATAACCTTCAGGCACAAAAGGAAATTCATATCTATTAGGTGAGCGAGGGGTAATAGGTGATTCAAAGTCTTCCTTAATTTAAGCATTCTCAAGTTCTCTAGCTTTAGCAATATCAGCATCAAGTAATTCATTCAGTGGCACAAGTTCAGCTTCAACATGTGTAGCAATACTTTCATCATTAATTTCAGAAGTAGCATCATCAAGTTCATGTGACATATCAGGACGATTGATGACCCACAAGTATAGGGGGTCAATCGTAGTCCTTTCAATAAGTAAGAGTGTCGAACCCAACGAGGAGCAGAAGGAAATGACAAGCGGTTTTCAGCAAGGTAATTTCTGCAAGCACTGAAATTGTAGGTAACAGGTAGTTTGATAGCAAGATAATTGGTAACGAGCAAGTAACGGTAACGGTAAATAAAGTGCAGCAAGGTAGCCCAATCCTTTTGTGGCAAAGGACAGGCCAGAACAGTCTCGTATAATAGGCAAAGTGTTCTTGAGGGTACACGGGAATTTCATCTAGTCACTTTTATCATGTTGTTTGATTTGCATTCGCTACTTTGATAATTTGATATGTGGGTGGACCGGTGCTTGGGTGCTGTTCTTACTTGAACAAACCTCCCACTTATGATTAACCCCCTCGCAAGCATCCGCAACTATGAGAAAAGTATTAAGATAAAATCTAACCATAGCATTAAACGTTTGGATCAAAATCAACCCCTTATGAAGTAGCGCATAAACTAGGGTTTAAGCTTCTATCACTCTAGCAACCCATCATCTAATAACTACTGCACAATGCATTCCCTTAGGCCCAAGGATGGTGAAGTGGCATGTAGTCTATGTTCACATGACACCACTAAGGGAATCACAACATACATATCATCAAAATATCGAACACATATAAAATTCACATGATTACTTGCAACATGACTTCTCCCGTGACCTCAAGAACAAAGGTAACTACTCACAAATAATGTTCATGCTCAAGATCAGAGGGGTATTAAATAGCATAATGGATCTGAACATATAATCTTCCACCAAATAAACCATATAGTAATCAACTACAAGATGTAATCAACACTACTAGTCACCCACAGGTACCAATCTGAGGTTCCGGTACAAAGATTGAACACAAGAGATGAACTAGGGTTTGAGAGGAGATGGTGCTGTTGAAGATGTTGATGAAGATTGGCCTCCCAAAGATGAGAGGGTTGTTGGTGATGACGATGGCTTCGATTTCCCCCTCCGGGACGGAAGTTCCCCCGGCGGAATCGCTCTACCAGAGGGCAAAAGAGCTCCTGCCCAAGTTCCACCTCGAGATGGCGGCGTTCCGTCCCGAAAGTCCTCTCCTTATTTTTTCTAGGTCAAAAGACCTTAAGTACCAGAAGATGGGCACCGGAGGTGGGCTGGACTGAGCACAACCCACCAGGGCGCGCCTGGGGGGCCTGGCGCGCCCTGGTGTCTTGTGCTCACCAGGTGGCCCCCCTCCGGTAGTTATTTGCTCCAGTATTTTTCATATATTCCAAAATAATTCTCCGTGAAGTTTCAGCTTATTTGGAGATGTGCAGAATAGGTATCTCTGATATGCTTTTTCAGGTCCAGAATTCCAGCTGCCGGTATTCTCCCTCTTTGTGTAAACCTTGCATATTATGAGAGAAAAGGCATTAGAATCACCCCCTAAAGCATTATTATGCATAAAAACTTTATAAATAACAGTAGGAAATCATGATGCAAAATGGACGTATCAACTCCCCCAAGCTTAGACCTCGCTTGTCCTCAAGCGAAAGCCGATATTGAAAAACATGTCCACATGGTTTGAGAGAGAGGTGTCGATAAAAACAAAATACAGACATAGTAGTATCATGCTTATTATCATAGCAGCAAAAAACTTTATGATAGAACTTATTCATATAAATTTTATTATATAACTTCATCATATAACTTCTCATGAACAAGTAACAATTCATCACAACATAGAAGTATAAAGCATAAACCTTATTGAAAACCAACAAACTATGTTCCCAGTCAACTTTGCAACTACAATTCATCATATTTTCAGGAAGGGTCTCGTGTCGGAGCCTTTTGGCAAGTCCACATACTCAACCATCATTTAGTCTTCTATGATTGCTAACACTCACATCATACCCATTGAGGGAGTCCTGGACTAAGGGGCCCTCGGGCCGCTGGCCTATCTCCCAATAGGCCGGCTTGGTGGGCCGCTCTCTGAGTGTCACAGGAAGGGCCGGATACACCACGACCCCGTGTTCTAGAAGGAAGTCTCGAAGGCGCGTCGTGCACTCCAAGTCAAGATGAGGAAATCGACATCTCCATCCTCAGCGGGAGACCTATCATGTGTAAACCCTAGGTACCCCCCGGTGTCTATATAAACCGGAGGGGTTTTTAGATTGTAGGACAGAGAAACTCATCTAGGGTTTTAGCTATTCAATCTCGAGGTAGATCAACTCTGTAACCTTCATACTCATCAATATAATCAAGCAGGACGTAGGGTTTTACCTCCATAGGAGGGTCCTAACCTGGCTAAACATCGTCTCCTTCGTCCCCTGTTACCATCGATCCTAGACTCACAGCTCGGGACCCCCTACCCGAGATCCACCGGTTTTGACATCGACATTGGTGCTTTCATTGAGAGTTCCGCTGTTATTGCCAAAGGAATCGATGGCTCGCTTAGTCATTAGCGAAGAAGTCCGCAACATGGACTCCTTTGTCCCTGGACAGATCTTCGCTTTCGGCAGCATTGTGCTGCACGCTGACCCGACCGGCCGTCTTGGCCGGGTCGGGAGTTTCGCCCCTGAGCAAGAGGTCAAATTCGGGAACCTAGAGTTCTCCGTAGACTCTCGGGGTGATCTTTCGCTCACCGGGCTCGCAATCTCATCTGACGCGCCCGAGGACTCCGAGGCCTTGACTTCGGATTTCACTCTCGACCCCGCCCACGGGACCAACCCCGACGATGATCTGGCTTTTAGTCCGGATCCGGTCATAGTACTGGATGGTCGGGGGTCAGCTCCTGCCGAACACACTCCTTGTGCGGACGCATCGGAGGTTAACTCGGAAAGCTCTGGGCAGATTGACCCGATAGAGCTCTCGACACTCAACGAGGCTCTAGATCGGATCCTATCGATGAAAATCACTGACGACCCAACCCCGATCCACTCTTAGATCGGTCTGAAGGTGGGTCAAGAGGAATTTTTCATCCCACCCACCACCCACTTAGTAGCCACTGTCGAAGACTTAACCAATATGTTGGACTACGCCTCCGACGAGGCAGAAGACATGGATGAAGAGGATTGCGCTCCCGCCACCGTCAACACCGGGCGATGGACTGCCACCTCCACGTACGACGTCTACATGGTGGATACTCCAGCCGATAAGGGCGAGCACACACCCAAAAAAAATGGCGATAAATCTGGCGAGGAGCCGTCAAGGCGCCAGAAACTGCGCAAATGGTCAAAGGCAAAAAAGGGAAGGGAAGCCATTGCTGACACCGGGGAAAACGACACCCCGGAAGACCTCGGCGATCCCGATATCCCCGAGCATCCGCTAGAAGACCATGAGAGGCCGGAAGATCAGCGCGACCTCGAGGATCTAAACGATTCCAAGGATGACAACTACCTCCCCCCCCCCCCCCCCCCGTCGAGGAGGAGGACAGCATGGAAGCCAAAGACTTCACCGTCCCCGAAAACCTTGAGGATCAAGAACGGTTTAGGCAATAGCTTATAGCCATTGCCCGAAGCTTGAAGGCAAAAGAATGACAGCTTAAGGCCGAACAGGATACCCTCAATGATAGATGGACAAGGGTCCTATCAACCGAGGAAGGGTACGGTACCGGTCTATTGGACCAACCCAAGAGTTATCCACGCCGACGGCTGCTGCCGCAGTTCGACGACGAGGTCTCTAATACACCGTCTCCCAAGCAAACTCCATACGACCAGCCGGACCGCCCTCCCCGAGGACGAGATAGAACGGCTGGCGACGCCGGTTATAGGCCGGCGATACCCCGCAGAAGGGGAAAAGAGCCAATAGATCCTGAGGACAGGTACGACCTGCGACACGACCTGGATTATAGAACAGGCCGCACAAGATCCATCTACGGATCTAGAGGGTACGCCCCCGATAGACGGGACGGGTACCAGCCTTGGCTCAACCGCAACAATAGAGGTCGGGAACAGAACCGGGCCAGATCAGGCGCCGACTACCGGCATGACATAGCCCGGGTCAAAGGCGCTGCCCACCCATTGTGCTTCACCGACGAGGTGATGCAGCATCAGTTCCCGAAAGGGTTTAAACCCGTGAACATAGAGCAATACGACGGGACAACTGACCCAGGAGTGTGGATCGAGGATTTCCTCCTCCACATTCATATGGCACGAGGAGATGATCTCCACACCATCAAGTATCTGCCCCTAAAACTTAAGGGGCCAGCTCGGCACTGGCTAAACAGCCTCCCCGAAAATTCTATCGGGAGTTGGGAGGATCTCGAGGACGCATTCCGATCTAACTTCCAGGGCACCTATGTACGGCCGCCGGACTCCTCCGACCTAAGCAATGTTGTCCAGAAAGCAGGCGAATCGGATCGACAATTCTGGAATCGGTTCTTGACCAAGAAGAACCAGATTCTCGATTGCCCAGACGCCGAGGCAATAGCCTCCTTCTGGCACAATATTCGGGGCGAATGGCTGGCTCGCCAGCTCGGTCAGGACAAGCCTAGGACCATGTCCGCCCTTACATCACTCATGACCCGCTTTTGTGTGGCCGAGGACAACTGGCTAGCTAGACGAAGCCACAACCCTGAGGATCCCGGCACTTCCGAACCCCGGGACGGAAACGGGAAACCAAGACGCAACAAAAACAAACGCCGGCACAACAACGGTGATTCCAAAGACATGACCGTTAATGCTGGTTTCCGCAACCCAAGATCCGGGCAGCGGAAGAAACCTTCTAAAGGCAATCGTGTCGGACCTACCCCACTGGACAAGATCATGGATAGGCCCTGCCAGATCCACGACACTCAAGACAAGCCCGCCACCCACACCAACCGCAACTGTTGGGTGTTCAAACAAGCCGGCAAACCCGCAGCCGAAGAGCAAGGCAAGGGCCCACGCAGCGAGGACGATGACGAGCCCCGCGGTCCGAGCAATGGAGGACAGAAGCAGTTCCCTCCAGAGGTAAAGAGTGTGAACATGATATACGCCACTCACATACCCAAAAAGGAGAGGAAGCGCGCCCTTCGAGAGGTCTACGCCGTAGAGCCTGTAGCCCCGAAGTTTAACCCATGGTCGGCGTACCCGATCACCTTTGATCGACGAGACCATCCGACCAGTATCCGTCATGGGGGTTCGGCGGCCCTCGTCCTAGACCCCATTATCGATGGGTATCACCTCACTAAAGTCCTAATGGATGGAGGAAGTAGCCTCAACCTGATTTACTCAAACACGGTGAAAAAGATGGGTATAGATCCATCAAGGATCACTATGTTCTTCCCTCATCAATGCTTCTTGCGAAACTGTTCGGTATACATTACGATGCAACCGGCTAATAGACCGGGGGATTGAATTTAAAATATCACCCTAAGCATCACCCCGACACAATTGAGCGTGTGTTCGGCGTCTTGGATTTTGCTTTATATGCATTGGATCCGAACTATGTCTTGGGTCAATAGTTGGGTTGCCCGGCTCCTGTGTTTGCCCTCTTACGTTCCGCTCGTTCGGCTAAAAGGGCAAAGGGAGAACCACTGTGATTGTGCTTCCAGCTCGCCTGGTCAAGCACCTCAGGGGAGAAAGCCAAAAACTGATTGTCATAGTAAGCGAGAACCGGTCTGCAAATCCGAGCATAAGTGTCATACTAAAAAATCGATAGAGGTTATTCCGTGTCATACGATGAGTTTTGTACTTGTACAAACCATGTGATGCCGGCTTTAGCCTCGGTACATCCGAATATCACAAAACACTGGGGGCTAGTCATCAGCCCCCGCATTTTTTTACGCTCCTACGGCTAAGTGAAAGCGATAAAGCATCATAGTCCGATTGCCTTGTTCCCCTCACACTACCGCCTTCGGGCACCGATACCTCGGCTAAGGGTCACAGTGTGAAGGCAGAAACACCTCGCGTAGTATCTACGTGGGGGCTGAAGCCGACGACTCACAACTTTCAGATAAAACGGCCACATGGGAATCACAATAAATACAAAACTCAAAAGACATGATAAACCATGCAGCCTCATTATAAAGCGTTAACAGTCTTCGGAAATATTACAACGCGCTCACTCATAAAAAACATCCTTAGAGCATTGGCTTCTATCGCCCGAGCACCCTCCATTACTGCGGAGAAGTATCGCTCGGGGCGCCTATACTCCTTTCCAGGGGGCGGAGGTGCGGTGGCCATCTCGGTCGGCTTGAGTTTCGGCCAGTGCACCATGGTCCTTGCAAAGGCCATCCGAGCTCCCTCGATGCATGTAGAACGCTTTAGCGTGTCAATCCGAGGCGCAACATCGCACAGTTTCCGCACCAAGCCGAAGTAGCTGCTCGGCAATGGCTCTTCAGGCCACAGCCGGATGCAGAGATCCTTCATGGCCGGCTCCGCCATCCTGTGCAGCTCCATCAGTTGCTTCATCTGCTCGATCAGAAGAGGAGAGTGCTCAGGGGACTCAACTGTGCCCAGAATAGCCGAGCCTCATCATCCTCCTCTTGCGAAGCATAAAACTTGTTCGCGTCTGCTACGCTCTTTTGCAGGTCCGTACAGGCGCCTGAGGAATGCCACACCTGGGTGAGAAACGCAAACCTGCTACCACCAAAGGCACACTGTAGTAAATACGGCTTACCATCTGTGACAGCCTTGACTTGGCGGATTTCTTTTTCAAAGAACCGCTTGTCCACCTGCTCCTTTTGGAGCTCGGATTTCAGCGCGGATAGCTCGGTGGCTTGCTCTTTGCCTTTCTGCTCAAGGGCCTCGCACTTCGTGCTGGCATCCTTGAGCTCCTGCTGCACCTCCTCCACCCGGGCCTCGTGCTTATGGCTTGCAGTTTTTAATGCGGATAGTGCGGCTGCTGCTTGTTTGGCTGCCGCCTTCTCATCCGCGGCCTCCTGCTTCATCTTTTTTAGCTCGGCCTTGAGGTTCTCGACCTCCACAGCCGAAGCTGTGGAAGCAATAAATAAATAATTACACTGGGTTACCAGTGTGGATCACTAACGATAGACAACCCGGATATAACAATTCAGCCTACCTTGCGCCTCATTGAACCTCTTGTTCAGGAAATCAAGCTCCTCTTCGGAGCTCTTGAGCTTCCGATTTAGCTCGGCAAGCTCCGCAGCATTGACGGCCGCCGCCGATGACGAGGCCTACAAAAAATAAATAAATATCAGGTTATGTGCATTGAAACCCCCGAACTGTCAAGAATATGACCCTGTGTTCGGTCCTCTTAAGGGCTTTTAGAATAGTACGGGACAAATGGTGCCTTGCGCATCGTTGGTCACTCCTGGGTATTTGACCCCCGGGTGAGTTTTTTCAAACCCACCCAGGGCTCAGGGGCTACTACATATATAAAGATAGCACAAACTTAATAAAATTAATTTTTTTGGAAAAGGGTATTACGTGGCTCACCTTGAAGCCCGTCAAGAGACCATTAAAGGCCTGTTTCAGTCTGCTATCAACGGACTGAATGCCTTGCAAAACTGCACCCATAAGAGTGCGTTGATCCTCGGAGATGGAGGCACTTGATAAAGCCTCCTCCATCATGACCGGCCACCCAGTCATGGGTGGCACCGGTGGTGACCGGTCAACCCGATCTCTGATGGGGGATTGAGCCGGTAGCTCCGGAGGCACAGTGCGCTCCGGAGATGTACTCAGAGGGGACTGGACATTCCTCCGTCCTCCCTCCTCAGTGGCCAGGAGAGTTTCCTCCCCCTGGTCTTTGGCGGTCGAGGCATTGACCTCGGCCATAACATCATCTCCCCCACCGCCTGTGTTCGGCTCCGAAGGAGCCTGGCGCGATGACACCTCCGCGGCCTCTTTCGGAGCCCCTGGAGGTGTGGGGTGCGATGCAGTCCCACTCTCCGCCAACTCGGTGGATGGAGACTCCCCATCCGATATTTGGTCGGTGGGGAGAACGCGTGGTGGGCTGCAGATTAAAAGGCATTCGTCCATTTAAAACATTAAAAACTTCACATGAATGACCTAGGGGGTCTTCGGATTCGTACCTTTGAGCTGGGTGCTTGACCCTTAGGTTCCTTCGGGGAACCCTCTCAAAGTCCTCGGACTCAGCGTTGGAGTCCGAGCTGTCTTCGGCCAGGATTAACCTCGACTGACACGCCCTCTTCGGGGCAGGAGGAGGTAGATCCTCCACGACGTCTGGCGACACTGCCCTCTTTCTTGTGAAGGGGGAATCGCCTTTCCCCCCGTCCTCGTGCTCTTCCTCATGAGCAGAGGAGGCATGGGTTTCCTCGGACATAGTGTCCGGTAGGTCCCTTATGCGGAGGCCTTCTCGGTTTTTCTTCTTTTCCTTCCTCTCCGGCGCTGTGTACGGCACAACGACAAGCATCGACGTCAGCAGATCTGACCCGAGGCCTTCGGGCTGTGGGGCCGGGCAGTCCATTTTGACGGCCTTGCTTAGCTACTTCTGTAAAGATAAGATGGAGGTTGTTCAGCTCTTTGTCAGACAACAGGGCCGGAGTATCAAAATAATATCGTACCTGGGTAGGAGGGTTATCGGTGCTTAGGCTCGAGTCCTCCTCCTCGGCTGGCCAACTCTTCTGGGGCTTGAATAATGCCTTCCACAACTTCTGGTGGGTAATGCGGAAGAATCCTTGCACCGTAGGCTGGTCCTCGAGCTGATAGGCCCACATTGGGGAGGCCCGGTGCTGGCAGGGAAGAAGACGGCGATGGAGCATGACCTGGACCACATTGACCAGCTCGATCTTGGCCACGATTATCGAGGAAATACGCTTTTGCTGCGATTTCACCTCTGCGTCCGACCCCCAGTCAAGTCCCTTCTTGAGCCACGAGGTTAACCTCACAGGAGGTCCATATCTGAACTCGGCAGGTGCCGCCCAGCCCTCGTCCCTTGGTTCGGTGATATAGAACCATTCCTTCTGCCAGATCTTGATTGTATCGATGAAGGTACCGGCCGGCCACTCAACGCGGGGGAGCTTACTAATTACCGCCCCTCCGCAATCTGCGTGTTCGCCCGCGACTATCTTCGGCTTGACGTTGAATACCTTGAGCCACAGGCCAAAGTGCGGCTCGACCCGCAGGAAGGATTCATAGATAATGATGAATGCCAAAATATGCATGAAGGAGTTCCGGGGAAGATCGTGGAAGTCTAACCCGTAGAAAAACATAAGGCCCCTAACAAAGGGGTGGAGCGGAAAGCCTAGTCCCCGGAGGAAGTGGGGGACGAACACCATCCTCTCGCCTGGCTTAGGGGTGGGGACCACCTGGTTCGCCTCTGGAGCACGGTGGAAGACGTTGGCGGGGAGGTAGCCGGCGAGCTTTAACTCCCGGATGTCCTTGTCGGTGACCGTGGAGGCCTCCCACTTGCCCATGGAGCCCGAACCCGCCATGGCTGAGCTCAGAGGAGAGATTGAGAGAAAACTGGATCTGGGCTCTTGGAGCTTGGGAAGATTGAGGAAGCGAGGGATGCGAATGGGAAGCGTGAATAGGCCTCGGGTTTTTTCCCTTTTATGAGGCGTGACGCCGATGAGCCTCCCTCCACTGCGCCGCAAGTCTCTCCGCTTGCCGAGATATCCATGCCGTTACGCACACGTGAGAAAACCTAGGGCATTAATCATATCCCGTGTGAAACGGAGTACGATCTATACGTTGATGAGTCATGCCAATGTAAAAACGGCCTCGAACCGCGAATCAAGTTTTTATGACTGGTTCAGCGGTCGTAATAGGCCACGGCACTTCGTCAAAAAGACTGTCAGAAAACACTGTTTACGCTTCGACATTTGGCCTTTGGGGTAAGCAACTCATGGCGTCCGGACGATCGTATGATCGGAGAAATTATGCGTCATCGGAAGCCGGACTAGTCTCAGCCGATCATTAATGGGAAGAAGAACTCACCCCGCAAGCCGAAGACTCCGATCACGTGAAGCTGCCAGTGCTGTGACCCTTGGCGTTGGGGGCTAGTTCGGGGGCTACTGAGGGAGTCCTGGACTAAGGGGTCCTTGGGCCGTTGGCCTATCTCCCAATAGACCGGCTTGGTGGGCCGCTCTCTGACTGTCGCAGGAAGGGCTGGATACACCATGACCCCGTGTTCTAGAAGGAAGTCTCGAAGGCGCGTCGTGCACTCCAAGTCAAGATGAGGAAATCGGCATCTCCATCCTCAGCAGGAGAGCTATCATGTGTAAACCCTAGGTACCCCCCGGTGTCTATATAAACCGGAGGGGGTTTTAGATTGTAGGACAGAGAAACTCACCTAGGGTTTTAGCTATTCGATCTCGAGGTAGATCAACTATGTAACCTTCATACTCATCAATATAATCGAGCAGGACGTAGGGTTTTACCTCCATAGGAGGGCCCGAACCAGGGTAAACATCGTCTCCTTCGTCCCCTGTTACCATCGATCCTAGACTCACATCTCGGGACCCCCTACCCGAGATCCGCCGGTTTTGACACCGACACCCACGAGCAAAAAGTTTCAACCGGACACATAGAAAGATAGGGGCTTATAGTTTGGCCTCCCAACGTATTCACCTCGACGGTGATGTCAACAATAATAACTCATGCTCACTCATATCCAACTGGATATATGTGCCTAGATCTTTCCTCACCACATGATGCTTGCAAAAAGAAAAAGAAAAAAGGAATAGTGAAGAATACTTTGACTCTTGGATAAAAGTAAATACATAAAAGTAAAAGTTAAGCCCTTCGCAGAGGGAAGCAGAGGTTGTCATGCGCTTTTTTTGGTTTGTATGCCAAATCCCTTAATGCAAAAGAACGTCACGTTATATTGCCCCCTATGATAGCAACCTTTATTATGCAGTCCGTCGCTTTTATTACTTTGCCATCATAAGTTCGTACAACGCTCAATTTTCTCTTACACTAATTGATCAAACACATTTAGAAGCAATTTTTATTGCCTTAGTGCACCGATGACAACTTACTTGAAGGATCTTATTCGATTTGTAGGTAGGTATGGTGGACTCTCAAAACATGAGTTTGGATTTAGGGTTTTTGGATGCACACGTAGTATCTCTACTTAGTGCGAAATTTTTGGCTAGCAAAGATATTGAGCAAGCACCACATGTTGAAGGATCTATGACAATATAGCTTCTGTGTGAATATGAACAAACATAAATCATTACGTTGTCTTCCTTGTCCAACGTCAACAATTTTGGCATATAATATTTAATGGGGGCTCACAATCATAAAATATGTCCAAGATAGTGTATTTGCATGTGAATCTTCTCTTCCCTTATTAATTCTTTCATGAATTGCATCATTGACCAATGCTATGTTTGTCAACCTCCAATAAATTTTACCACTTATACTTTTCCTTATGTGATATCATTACTTACCATAAGATTAGTATATGATCCTTTTCATTTATTTCCTTTTTATTTTGATTGCAACAAGAAAGTAAAGAAGCAAAAGCTCAAACTAAACTTTATTATATAACTCTCACTCGATTACATAGATAGATAGATCACAAAACTAGCACTTGAAAATAGATCATACTAAACTTTTATTCAACTAAATCACGAAAGAGTGAACTAAAATAGGTAAAGGTAAATAAAAGTGATGGTGATACGATACCGGGGCATCTCCCCCAAGCTTGGCTCAAGCCATGGGGAGTGCCCATACCTGTGTACTCAAGTCTCCTTTGGTGGTGAAGACGATGAAGGTGGTGGTGATGAATTGGTAGGTTTGTCCTTCGACTTCCAGGGCAAGGGCTCACCATCAAAAGTTGACGCACGAGTCCCCCGAGTTGTGCAACTGGCAGCTAAACTCATACCTGTAAATCTTGCTTCATACTCAAAAACTTGGTTTTGAAGATCATAGATTTGACTTTGCAGAAAATTGATTTGCTCGTTGAAGGTGAAGACGATGTCCTTCATATACCGGCCATCCACCATCTGGTCACGGGTGAATTCTGTGATCATGGAGTGATTGGCACTAAGTCCACGCTCCACCATCCCTTGGCACTGGAAGATGTCTTGTTCCATCGCCTCGAGCCTAGCCTCCATGCTTCCCGTCCTCTTGGGTCCCTGAACATCTCGGATGTGGAGCACCCCCTCATGCATGCCAATGGTTTGAGGGTGCTTCATCACCTCCGACAAGTACGGGTTGATGACCTTCTCGAAGAACTTGTCCTTGGAGGAGCTTGGTGAAGCCATGGAGATCTAGATCTGACGAGAAAACAGCACGAAACAAGAACAGAGATTTTTTTTCTGCGATGCAGTGGTCAAAACAATCGGGAGAATATATAAAGAATTTTTAATCTTGGGAAGCAAGAATATGGAAGGAAAACGGAGTCGGGAAGGTGTCCGAGGTGGGCACAACCCACCAGGGCAGCTTGGCAGGGCTGGCGCGCCCTGGTGTATCGTGCTCACCTCGGTTGCTTTCCTGTTTATTTCTTAATTTCCTAATTTTTGTAATATTCCGAAACTGACAAAAAATATTTTTGCGGATTTTTCGGAGTCCGTTTACTTACCATATCATGTACCTCCTCTTTTTCAGAATTCTGGAGTGTTCCGGAAGGTTTCTTTTATGTGTTCCTCCGGTGTCATGGTTTGGATAACATTGCTTTCAACATTAATAGGTGTACCCGAGATATAGTGTTTAATTCTATGTCTATTGACCACCTTCGGGTTAGTACCTTCGGCATTATTAATCTTGATAGCTCCAGAACGATAAACCTCTTCGATAATATATGGTCCTTCCCATTTGGAAAGAAGCTTTCCTGCAAAAAATCTAAAACGAGAGTTGTACAAAAGAAAATATTCTCCAACTTTGAATTCCTGCTTTTGGATTCTTTTGTCATGCCATCTTTTAACCTTTTCTTTGAATAGTTTGGCATTTTCATAAGCTTGGGTTCTCCATTCATCTAGTGAGCTAATATCAAATAACCTCTTCTCACTGGCAAGTTTGAAATCATAATTGTGTTCTTTAATTGCCCAAAATGCTTTATGTTCTAACTCTAGAGGCAAATGACAAGTTTTTCCATATACCGTTTTGTACGGAGACATACCCATAGGATTTTTATAAGCTGTTCTATAGGCCCAAAGTGCATCATCTAGTTTCTTAGACCAATTCTTTCGAGACCTATTGACAATTTTTTGTAATATTAATTTTATTTCTCTATTACTAAGTTCAACTTGACCACTAGATTGAGGATGATAGGGTGATGCAATTCTATGGTTAACATCATATTTAGCAAGCATCTTACGGAAAGCCCCATGAATAAAGTGTGAACCACCATCAGTCATTAAATACCTAGGGACTGCAAACCTCGGGAAGATAACCTCTTTAAGCATTTTAATGGAGGTGTTATGATAAGCACTACTAGTTGGAATAGCTTCTACCCACTTAGTAACATAATCAACAACAACTAAAATATGAGTATACCCATTGGAGGAAGGAAAAGGTCCCATATAATCAAAACCCCAAACATCAAATGGTTCAACAACAAGTGAATAATTCATAGGCATTTCCTGACGCGTATCGATATTACCAATTCTTTGACATTCATCACAAGACAAGACAAACTTACGGGCATCCTTGAAGAGAGTAGGCCAATAAAAACCAGACCGCAATACCTTGTGAGCAGTTCTATCTCCCGCATGATGTCCTCCATAAGCTTCGGAATGACATTTCCGTAGGATTTGTTCCTGTTCATGCTCAGGTACACAATGTCTAATAATACCATCTAACACTTCTTTATAAAGATGTGGGTCATCCCAAAAGTAATGTCTTAAATCATAGAAGATTTTTTTTCTTTTGTTGGTATGTGAAAATAGGTGGTATATATTTAGTAAAAATGTAGTTAGCATAATTAGCATACCAAGGAGTGTTTTGTGAAACATTTATTGCAGCTAACTGTTCATCAGGGAAACTATCATCAATAGGTAGTGGGTCATCAAGAATATTTTCTAACCTAGACAAGTTATCAGCTACAGGGTTCTCAGCTCCCTTCCTATCAGTGATATGTAAATCAAATTCTTGAAGCAAGAGAACCCACCTAATGAGTCTAGGTTTAGCATCCTTCTTTTCCGTAAGATATTTTATAGCTGCATGATCGGTGTGAACAGTAACTGTGGAATCAACAATGTAGGATCTAAATTTATCACAAGCAAACACAACTGCTAAAAATTCTTTTTCAGTAGTAGCACAATTTCATTGGGCACTGTCTAGAGTTTTGCTAGCATAATGGATAACATTTAATTTTTTATCAACTCTTTGTCCTAGAACGGCACCAACAGCATAATCACTAGCATCACACATAATTTAAAAAGGCAAGTTCCAATCAGGTGGTTGAATGATAGGTGCAGAAGTTAAGGCTTTCTTGAGTGTTTCAAAGGCTTCTACACAATCATCATAAAAAACAAATGGAATATCCTTTTGTAAAAGATTAGTAAGAGGCCTAGAAATTTTAGAGAAGTCTTTAATAAACCTCCTATAGAAACTAGCATGACCAAGGAAACTCTGAATACCTTTAATATCTTTAGGACATGGCATTTTCTCAATTGCATCAACTTTAGCTTTATCCACCTCAATACCTCGTTTAGATATTTTATGCCCCAAGACAATACCTTCATTAACCATAAAGTGGCACTTCTCCCAATGCAAGATGAGATTAGTTTGTTCACATCTGTGCAAAACTCGATCAAGGTTGCTTAAGCAATCATCAAAAGAAGTTCCGTAAACGGTGAAATCATCCATGAAAACCTCCACAATCTTTTCACAAAAATCAGAGAATATAGCATTCATACATCTTTGAAAGGTAGCAGGTGCATTGCATAAACCAAAAGGCATACATCTATAAGCATAGGTTCCAAAAGGACAAGTAAAGGTGGTTTTCTCTTGATCAGATTGTGATACAGGTATTTGAGAGAAACCAGAATATCCATACAGAAAACAAAAATGTGTGTGCTTAGATAATCTTTCTAGCATTTGATCAATAAAAGGCAGAGGGTAATGATCTTTTCTAGTAACTTTATTTAATTTTCTAAAATCAATTACCATTCTATAGCCTGTGACAATTCTCTTTGGGATGAGTTCATTTTTATCATTAGGAACAACAGTAATACCTCCCTTCTTAGGGACACAATGAACGGGACTTACCCATCTACTATCAGCTATGGGATAGATAATACCTGCTTCAAGAAGCTTTAATATTTCAGTTCTTACCACTTCTTTCATCTTAGGATTCAATCGTCGTTGGTGATCAACAACGGGTTTGGCATCAGGTTCCATATTAATCTTGTGCTGACATAGAGTGGGACTAATGCCCTTAAGATCATCAAGAGTATATCCAATAGCAGCCTGGTGCTTCCTTAGAATTTTTAATAATCTTTCTTCTTCATGTTCTGAAAGGTTAGCACTAATAATAACAGGATATATCTTTTTCTCATCAAGATAAGCATACTTAAAAGTGTCAGGCAATTGTTTTAATTCAAACACAGGATCACCTTTAGGTGGAGGAGGATCTCCTAGAGTTTCAATAGGCAAATTGTGTTTTAGGAGAGGCTGTTGTTCAAAGAAATTTTTATCTATTTCATTTCTTTCATGCAAGTGCATATCATTTTCATGGTCTAGCAAATATTGTTCTAGTGGATCAGTAGGAGGCATGGCAATAGAAGCAAGACCAATTATTTCATCCTTACTAGATAATTCTTTATCACGAGGTTTTCTACTAAACTTGGAAAAATTAAATTCATGAGACACATCACCAAAACTAACACCGACAGTTTGTTTTTCACAATCTATCTTAGCATTGATGGTGTTCAAGAAAGGTCTACCAAAGATAATGGGACAAAAGTCATCCTGTGGGGAACCAAGAACTAGAAAATCAGTAGGATATTTTATTTTCCCACACAAGACTTCAACATCTCTAACAATCCCAAGTGGTGTGATGGTGCCTCTATTAGCAAGTTTAATAGTAACATCTATGTCTTCTATTTCGACGGGTGCTATATCATTCATAATTTCTTGGTATAAGGTAAAAGGAATAACACTCACACTAGCACCCATATCACATAAACCATGATAGGAATGATCTCCTATTTTGACTGAGACAACAGGCATGCCAACTATGGGTCTATGTTTACCTTTTTCATCGGGTTTGGAAATTCTAGCAGCTTCATCACAGAAGTAAATAACATGCCCATCAATATTTTCTACCAAGAGATCTTTAACCATAGCAACACTAGGTTCTACTTTAACTTTTTGAGAGGGCTTATATGCTTTAATATTACTTTTGCGAACCACAGTTGATACCTTAGCATGTTCCTTTATCCTAACAGGGAAAGATAGTTTTTCAATATAAGTAGTAGGCACAACTGGAACAACATTGTGAATGATGGTTTCATCGTTAGCTCTTACTGGTCATTTAACTTGTTTAATAGGGGGATGATATTTAAACCACTTCTCCTTAGGGAGATCAACATGAGTAGCAAATGATTCACAGAAAAAGGCTACTATCTCAGAGTCAAGTCCATATTTAGTGCTAAACTTGTGAAAAGCATCGGTATTTATAAAAGATTTAACACAATCAAACTTAAGCTTAATACCTGACTCATTACCTTCGCCAAGTTACCAATCTTCAGAGTTGCGTTTAATTCTTTCTAAAAGATCTCACTTGAATTCAATAGTCTTCTTCATAAAAGAACCAATTCAAGAAGTATCGAGCATGGATCGATCATTATTAGA
The DNA here is from genome assembly GCA_039707655.1 of Elymus sibiricus. Lineage (NCBI taxonomy): Eukaryota > Viridiplantae > Streptophyta > Magnoliopsida > Poales > Poaceae > Elymus > Elymus sibiricus. Next base: position 345,268,782 of record CM077669.1, on the reverse strand, counting down.
AAGCCGAGCATAAAAATTCTGAATAATAAATTCTCTCGGGAGCTCATGATTGGGGCATGAATATAACATGGAATTAAGCCTACCCAAGCTAGAGCGATGCTTTCTCCTTCACGAGGCCGAAAATTATGTATATAATTCCGATAATGATGAACTAGATGCATAGGATAAAACTTTTGGTGGAATTCTAATTGCAATCGATTCCAGTTCCATGATCCAATATCATCACATAGACTATACCATGTCAATGCTTTTCCCTTCAAAGATAAAGGGGAAACCTTCTTCTTAACTTCATCTCCGGATAAACCTGCAAGCTTAAATAATGCACAAATTTCATCCACATGTATTAGATGCATATCAGGATGTTCAGTTCCGTCTCCTGCATATGGATTAGCTAGAAGTTGTTCTACCATACCCGAAGGAATTTCATAACCAATATTTTCAGTAGGTGCAGTAGGTTGAGGGGTATCTAATTGTGGTTCCGGTCGAGGTGAACATACCCCGAACAAACCCCTCAAAGGATTGTTTTCCATAGTAGCAAGTGATAATAAATTTCAGCACGTAGTATAAGTTTTTCCTTACCAATTTCCACTTACCAAGAGCACTTCACTCCCCGGCAACGGCACCAGAAAAGAGTCTTGATGACCCACAAGTATAGGGGGTCAATCGTAGTCCTTTCGATAAGTAAAAGTGTTGAACCCAACGAGGAGCAGAAGGAAATGACAAGCAGTTTTCAGCAAGATAATTTATGCAAGCACTGAAATTGTAGGTAACAGGTACTTTGATAGCAAGATAATTGGTAACGGGCAAGTAATGGTAATGGTAAATAAAGTGCAGCAAGGTAGCCCAATCCTTTTGTGGAAAAGGAAAAGCCAGCACAGTCTCTTATAATTGGCAAAGTGTTCTTGAGGGTACACGTGAATTTCATCTAGTCACTTTTATCATGTTGGTTTGATTTGCATTCGCTACTTTGATAATTTGATATGTGGGTGGACCGGTGCTTGGGTGCTGTTCTTACTTGATCAAACCTCCCACTTATGATTAACCCCCTCGCAAGCATCCGCAACTACGAGAATAGTATTAATATAAAATCTAACCATAGCATTAAACGTTTGGATCCAAATCAGCCCCTTACGAAGTAGCGCATAAACTAGGGTTTAAGCTTCTGTCACTCTAGCAACCCATCATCTAATAACTACTCCACAATGCATTCCCTTAGGCCCAAGGATGGTGAAGTGTCATGTAGTCGATGTTCACGTGACACCACTAAGGGAATCACAACATACATATCATCAAAATATCGAAAACATATCAAATTCACATGATTACTTGCAACATGACTTCTCCCGTGACCTCAAGAACAAATGTAACTACTCACAAATAATATTCATGCTCAAGATTAGAGGGGTATTAAATAGCATAATGGATCTGAACATATAATTTTCCACCAAATAAACCATATAGTAATCAACTACAAGATGTAATCAACACTACTAGTCACCTACAGGTACTAATCTGAGGTTCCGGTACAAAGATTGAACACAAGAGATGAACCTAGGGTTTGAGAGGAGATGGTGCTATTGAAGATGTTGATGAAGATTGGCCTCCCAAAGATGAGAGGGTTGTTGGTGATGACGATGGCTTCAATTTCCCCCTCCGGGAGGGAAGTTCCCCCGGCGGAATCGCTCCGCCGGAGGGCAAAAGTGCTCCTGCCCAAGTTCCGCCTCGAGACGGTGGCGTTCCATCCCGAAAGTCCTCTCCTTATTTTTTCTAGGGCAAAAGACCTTAAGTACCAGAAGATGGGCACCGGAGGTGAGCTGGGCAGAGCACAACCCACCAGGGCGCGCCTGGGAGGCCTGGCGCGCCCTGGTGTCTTGTGCTCACCAGGTGGCCCCCCTCCGGTTGTTATTTGCTCCAGTATTTTTCATATATTCCAAAATAATTCTTCGTGAAGTTTCAACTTATTTGGAGATGTGCAGAATAGGTATCTCTGATATGCTTTTTCAGGTCCAGAATTCCAGCTGCCGGTATTCTCCCTCTTTGTGTAAACCTTGCATATGATGAGAGAAAAGGAATTAGAATAACTCCCTAAAGCATTGTTATGCATAAAAACATTATGAATAACAGTAGGAAATCATGATTCAAAATGGACGTATCAACGATCAATAGGTGGTGGTGTAACAAGTTGATTCAAAACAGAAGGTGAAGCAAAAGCAGAGCTAGATGACAGTTCCTTACCTCCTCTCGTGCGAGAGGGGACGATCTTAGTTCGATTGTCTTTCAGATTTCTCATAGGAGAAATTGGATATCCTTCAGTTAACTCAATAAATAGAGCTATGCTCCCCGGCAACGGCGCCAGAAAAAGGTCTTGATAACCCACAAGTGTAGGGGATCACAACAGTCTTCACGGGTAGTATTTCACCCTAATTTATTGATTCATCACAAGGGGAGCCAAAGCATATTTATTGGCCTTGACAGTTGAGTTGTCAATTCAACTGCACTGAGGATATCTCTCTGCAGCAAAGATTTTGTAGCACGACAAATAGTAGTAGCAAAAGTAACAGTAATAGTGACAGTAGCAGTTTTGTAGCAAGTGTTACAGTAACAATAGCAATAGTAACTTGGCAAGATTCAGTATATGTAACGCGTAGGCACGTGGATTGGTGATGGATAATGATTTAGATGACATTGATCATATAATAGTTACACACTAGGGCGACATAGAACTAGCTCCAATTCATCAATGTAATGTAGGCATGTATTCCATATATAGTCATACGTGCTTGCGAAAAGAACTTGCATGACATCTTTTGTCCTACCCTCCCATGGCAGCAGGGTCCTATTGGAAACTAAGGGATATTAAGGCCTCCTTTTAATAGAAAATCGGAACAAAGCATTAACACATGGTGAATACATGAACTTCTCAAACTACGGCAATCATCAGAAAGAATCCCAATTATTGTCACCTTGGGGTATGCAGATCATGACACATAATAGGTACTGTCGGCGTCCTGGGAACGGGGGTACCCAGGCCCGCCTGCCTACGGCCCAGGGCGCGGCTCATTTTGACAACCAGCACGGCCCGGCACGGTTTCACTCAAGGCAAGGCCCTCGCGAGAACCCCACCCTCGCGAGGGGGACGGCACCAAGACCCTAGATGAGAGAAGGACACCCCAGGCTGCCTCCCGAGGTGCAGAGATCTTTGTGCAGCACTCGGCCCCGTGAGGCTGGGGTGATGCAAGCCTGGCCAGGTAGGTGCCAGCGGGCACAGCAGGAGCAGTTTCCTCTTTGGTGCAAAGGAGGCAAGGACGAACGCAGGTTCCCAAGACATCCCCCCAAAGGTTTCCATTCCGGCGCAACAAGACCAAGACCACGAGCCCCGCAGGACGGACGTCATCGCCGAGCCCCCTCTGCATCACCACGGCTGCTTTGCAGGCGAAGACCACCTTTCGTCAGGATAAGGTGTACTCCTTGTCCCCTTTCGAATTTGGCCGCTGTGGGATCCCTTCCCGCCATTGCGATAAGGGAGGAGGACCCGGCTCATTATAAATGGAGGCTAGGTTGCATCGTAGAGGGGGGGGGAGGGAATCCGACACCACTCTAGCGCTCTCGCGAGGTTACTCATCATTGTACTAGTTCATCCAAGAACCTCCACGTGAGGCAATCCACCAAGAGCAGGAGTAGGGTTTTACGCTTCGCAGCGGCCCGAACCTGGGTAAATCTGTGTGTTCGTCTTCTTACCCACGGTTGAGTGAGTTCGATCTGACTTAGGCCATGGAGCTGTGAGCTTGAGGTCGAAGCAGGTGGGGATCTTCGCACACGCCCCTGAGTTTGAACCTCTTTGGGTTTTGCGGAGCCCGAAATCCGACATTTGGCGCGCCAGGTAGGGGGCGTGTCGGGATCCTTCCGCGAACTTCACCTCGCCTCCACTCGCCGCTCCCATGGCCAAAGGGCATCTATCCCGCGCTAAACGCCGGGCTGCTCTCGTCGCACGGGTGGCGCCTACAGGCCACGGCGCCCAGCGCCGCCTTGCCCCCCTATTGGCGGACGCCATCACCGCCCCAGCGTTCGACAGGCGCCGGAGCATGCCGTCTTCATCCACCATGCAGCACGACATCGGCGCCCCGACTCCCGCCCACGGCCGCGTCGCGGCGTCGTCCTCCCGAGTTCACTGTGACCTGACGCGCGAGCGAGTCGCGCTCCTCGTGGCCCGCGAACTGCAGCGCTACCACACCGCCCGCAACCGCTACAACGACTGCTGCGTCGCACGGCGAGGCGCGCCGGCCCAGCCGGCATGGACCAGGCGCTCCCTTACGGAACGAGCCTGGGGGCCCGCGCCCGTGGAACCCCTCGGCCAGCCGACGCAGCACCGAGAACACGCGGGTGCCCCTGGGGAGCGCGTTACGACACGCGACCACCAGGGGTGTGGCCCAAGGTATCAGGCACGCAAGAGTTCACCCCCGGCGCAGACGAAGATCCGTGGGAGACGCTGGCCGTGCGGAGTGGACGCGGCCTCGCGACTCCCAGCGTGCACGCCGCCCCTAAAGTGGGAAGCCGGCGACTCGTCTACACCCGCGCCCGGGGACTCGAGGACATCCACGACGACCGTACCGACGGGCTCCCAAGCCGCGAAGGGTGCGGCGACAACCACTACAACGACAGGAGGAGCATTCGCGACCGTGCGAGCAGCTCTCGCCGGGGCTGGCAAGGGCGGCCTCGCGAGGGCAGTTGGCGGGATCGGTCTTGCAAAGGTGCCTGGCGCTGGCAGCTTCGCGAGGCCCGCCTGCTGGTGGGGAGCTACGCTCAGCAGGCGCCTGGGAACGGAGGGTGGAGCACACGCCCATGTCCCCAGGCCAGGCGCTCCATGATTGGAGACGAGGGTGGAACACACGCCCATGTCCCCAGGCCAGGTGCTCCCCGCCTGGAGACGGAGGGTGGAGCACACGCCCATGTCTCTAGGATGGGCGTCGCCTGCCCAGAGACGGAGGGTGGAACACACGCCCATGTCTCTGGGCCAGGCTTCACCCGTCTAGCGGTAGAAGACCACGTACTCGCCCATGTCTCCGGGTCCGGCCCGGCCTGCCTGGGGACGAGGGGTTGAGTACCCGCCCGAGGCTTCCGGGCACCCCAGTGAGGCGCACTAGGGCACCGCCTCGGGCGCCAGCCTCGCGCTCGACGAAAGGACCCCGCGCCGAGCCTCACCCGCAGCGCGGGGGGCTGCGGCGCCGCTACGACGATGACGTTCGCCCCCGGGCCTCGGGAGGCCCGAGACCCTGTTTCGCACCGGGCCCTTCCTGCAAAGAGCGTGGGGGCCTCCCCCCGCACTCAAGGGCCCGTTCGGAGCCGACCCCACTTCGCCGCATCATGCTTGGGGGTAGGAAGTGGGCTCCATGCCCAGGAGGTATGGAGCTCCCTACGCACCCCCGGGCTCAACCCATGACACTCTCACGTAATAATGAGTGGGTTGTATATGCCCGGAGCCCCCCGAGGACGCAGAGGGGTTCCCACACACGTCCAAGTGGAAGCCCCATGCTCCGCGCTGGCGGACAACACTGTCCTCCAATGACTATGCCCACACCTAGTGGAAGCCCTACGCTCCGCGCTGGGGAGAAGACGAAGACGAAGACTAGACTAGGCGCCGGACGCGGCTGTTCCTTGTCCCTTTTTGTATTCGAATTTGCCATCTTTTGAAATGAAATTTGGAGTTCTTGCGATTTTCTTGAGGAAAGGGGGAGGGACATTCTTTTTGGTAATGATCTCCGTTCTACGTCTCGTTTTCTTTGAGAAGTTCAGCAGTTGCCGGCCCCCCTTTTTTCCTCTCACGCGTGTCCCGTAAGCGGGGGCTTGGCACGGTGGGCGCGTTCTTGCGCACACCCCGCCAAGGCCTCGGCGTTCGGACACTCGCAGAACGCGATCGGCCGAACCGGCAGAGACTCTTGGCACAAAGGAGTACAATGCTACGTATCACGTCATGCAAAAGCATCTCCAAAAAGTTTTTCCAAAATACATTCACGCCGCCGCAGGGGCCGCAGTCATAACCTTGGCAGGTAAACATGAAGACTACCTATGGAGACATGCCTCCATCATCGCCCTCATCATCATCACCATCGCCGGACTCACGCTCCTCGACCTCAAGCCGGCCCTCCGAGTCAGCAGAAGAAAACTCCGTGATCAAGTCCTCCACATGGTCCTCCACCCACTCAGCAAGGGCGCCTTGAATCACTTCGGGCACGGGGGCAAGCACATCTCCGAAGTCGAAGTGTGGGTCGAGGCGGAGGAGGTGGTTGAAGACGCGTGAAGCCGCCCACGCCAGGAGGTCACGACGTTTCTCCTCCACAAGATCGCGGATCTTCTCCGCACCCCCCTCTAGGCGCTCCACGACCTTGGAGAAGAAGCCCAAGTACCCCGCATCATCAGGGACGAGTGGGATCGAGACGCTTTCGCCATAGATGTTTCTCAAGGCCCGGTGGGCCCTCTTCTCGAGGGATTGAAACATCTTGGAGCGCGTGTGTTGAAGGCCGCGAGCACGGTCCGCCTTGTCCGAAGCCTTGTCCGCGAGGGAAGTGACGCCCTTTACCTGCTTATAAAGGAAAGACAGCTCGGCCTCGGCAGCAGCCTGGGCATCCAACGTGGCTTTCTGGCGTCGCTCCAACAGAACTAACCTTCTCCTGAGGTCGTCGGCCTCGTTTTTCAGGATTTCGCGTCGCCTGCAGAAACGGGACTCCTGGAGCTTCAACTTCGCGCGATAATCCTGGAGGAGGGTGCGCCGAACCTCTGCCACCTTGTCGCTGATCTCCCCCTGAACCTTCGCCTCACGGATGGTGAGGGAGTCCTCGGCGAGGGACACCTGGTGCTCCTCGAGATCCCCCAAGGGCCGCCCCCGCAAGTTGAAGGCTGCGCATGGAGAAGATCGTGGGAAGCTCGCACTCGAGACCCCCCAAGGGCCGCACGAGCTCGGGACAGGCGTCGTTCCGTGCAGGATTCCATGACCCGCGGATTGCGAGGCCACCACGGGTCCGGCGTCCTTAGGAGGCGGCGCTGGCGGCGCGTCTCTCTCTTCGTCAGGAGGAGACCTGCGAAGCAGAGATTCAGAAGGTGCACATCAGGAGGAGACTGAGGGGATTCGGACACTTACTCATCCACGGCGATCCACTTCGTCTTCGTCGGCACCCACAGCGCTGGGCTGCGGCTGCCCCCAGGCCCCCTCCTTTTCTGACAAACGCGGGGGCCTGGGGATGGTTCGTTCACGTCTGACGCCAGGCACCCTGTAGCAGAAGCGGCGCCCGCCTTCACCAACACGGTGTCGTCCTCGCCCCCAGGCAAGGCCGTCGCAGGATCCTGAGGGACGGGCGGCACAGGGCGCCCCTCCGCGGCAGCAAGGGGAGCCTCGGCCTCGGGACCCTCAGGGCCTGAGGCCCTCATGAGGGGATCGGTCCGAGACCCCGCTCCCTCCAAGGGGAGTAGCCCCCACTCGTCGAAGCGTGGCATCTGCCGGGCGAAGGCTCCCCCATCCCTGTGGTTGTACAGGGGGAGCCCATCCTGGGGAAGCTCGCCCGGCACCCCGCCAGTCAGGCGGCGAAGCAGTTCGTGCAGCGCGCAGGAAGGAAGAGGGGGAACCTGGAGCCTCATGGCATCGTAAGGGCCTGTGAAGGTCCACATCGGGCGGGAATGGCGCTAAAGTGGAGCAATCCGTCGGCGGGTGAACTCCCGCACCACCATCGCCATTGTCACCCCCGCCTTCTTCAGTTCTGCCAGCCTGGCCGAAACCAGCGCAAGCCGCGGGTCGTCAAGCTCCTCATGCTCCCACCCGGGACTCGGCTTTGCGGGGACCGACGGGATTTGGAGCAGGGGGCTGGGCTTAGCGACATCAACGTACACCCACTACCTCAGGAAGCCCTCCGCGTTTGGGGAAAGCCGGGCGTCGGGGGCCCCGTCGGCCGTCGCGTCGACAGCCCTCAAGGATACGCATCCCGAACAATGCCCCTCGGGGTGCAACTGGAGTGAGAAGAAGTGGCGAAGCAAGGCCACAGAAGGGGATACACCGACAAAGGCCTCGCACAGGAACGCGAAAGCAGAAAGGAGGATGATGGAGCCAGGGTCAAAATGCAACGCGTGGACCTGATAATGCGCAAGCACGGCGGAGAAGAAATCTGAGAACGGCGGTAGCAAGCCCGAGAAGAGGGCGTGGAGATGGAGGGGGACACCGGTGGCCTCCAGGTCAGTCTGAGGTCGCGAGCCCAGCCAGATCTTGGTCGCCCCCACTCGTTGGAGCCGGCGGCGACTGCCAGACGGACCTTCTCTAGCCCCTCAAGATTGACCACCGATGATTGACCTAACGCGGGCTCCGGCGAAGACGAAGGCCCCGGCACCTTCGTAGCCTCGCCCCCTCTCTTTTCGGGGGCCATGGCGGATGGCCAGGTCGGGGCGGATGCAAGATTTGGCTGAGAAGACGCTAGCCGGGGGAGAAAGAAGAACTGACGGCAGGTTTGATGGGGAACAATGACGGCAAGGTGGCGTGTGCCAGGCTGTTTGTCAGCCTGGGCAGTTGCCGAGGCAGCGCGAAGAGGTGTAGGCATCAGCATCTCGGAGGGCGCCGCGTGTCAAGCCTGGCCCGCATGCCATTGGGGCCCGCGGCGCTTCGGGCCATCTTCTCTAGCTTTGCCCCGAAGCCAACTCGAGCGCGCCTTGGGCCCGGAGGCTACTGTCGGCGTCCTAGGAACGGGGGTACCCAGGCCCGCCTACCTGCGGCCCAGGGCGCGGCCCACTTTGACAACCAGCACGGCCCGACACGGTTTCACTCAAGGCAAGGCCCTCGCGAGAACCCCACCCACGCGAGGGGGACAACGCCAAGACCCTAGATGAGAGAAGGCCACCCCAGGCTGCCTCCCGAGGGGCGGAGATCTCTGTGCAGCACTCGGCCCCGTGAGGCTGGGGTGACCCAAGCCTGGCCAGGCAAGCGCCAGCGGGCACAACAGGAGCAGTTTCCTCTTTGGTGCAAAGGAGGCAAGGACGAACGCATGTTCCCAAGACATCCCCCCAAAGGTTTCCATTGCGGCGCAACAAGACCAAGACCACGAGCCCCGCAGGACGGATGTCATCGCCGAGCCCCCTCTGCATCACCACGCCTGCTTTGTAGGCGAAGACCACCTTTTGTCAGGATAAGGTATACTCCTTGTCCCCTTTCGAATTTGGCCGTTGTGGGATCCCTTCCCGCCATTGCGATAAGGGAGGAGGACCCGGGTCATTATAAATGGAGGCTAGGCTGCATCATAGAGGGGGGGGGGGGAATCCGACACCACTCTAGCGCTCTCACAAGGTTACTCATCATTGTACTAGTTCATCCAAGAACCTCCACGTGAGCAATCCACCAAGAGCAGGAGTAGGGTTTTACGCTTCGCAGCAGGCCAAACCTGGGTAAATCTGTGTGTTTGTCTTCTTACCCACGGTTGAGTGAGTTCGATCTGACTTAGGCCGTGGAGCTGCGAGCTTGAGGTCGAAGCAGGTGGGGATCTTCGCACACGCCCCTGAGTTTGAACCTCTTTGGGTTTTGCGGAGCCCGAAATCCGACAGGTACATATAACTTGAAAGCTAGGATCCAAATCACTCTTATATTCATGAAAACATAATAGGTTCAGATCTGAAATCATGGCACTCGGGCCCTAGTGACAAGCATTAAGCATAGCAAAGTCATAGTAACATCGTGATCTTTCATGTTCCCTCAGAATCTGAGGAAGATGAAGCAAATGATGATGAACTCGCTGCAATCATCAGGAACAAACATAAGAGAGTGGCGCAAGCAAAGGGAACTCAAATTCCTCTTATGCTGGATCCAAGAATAGTGTTGGACTTCATTGATATCTGGCATAAAGATCCATATGCTCCAATTGACGACTTGAAAATGCCACTTGGTCCGAGTCACATGCTGACTATTTTCATAACTGAAGAGAAATGTAAGTATGAGAAGGCCAGAAGAGCCAAGAAGGATCAGTTCAAGAACGAGCGTTTCTTGAAGAACAACATTCTGACACTGACTCCTGACCAACTTGTGTCTACTCAAGCTGAAATCCAAAGCCTTAGCGATGAATATGACTGATACTACACTGATTGGAAAGGCGCCAAGGTTAGGTTCGTCAATGTGGCTGACAAAGTCATCAAGGACCACAACACAAGGGTTGCTGCTCGATCGCAACCACAAATTCTTTAGGCTGGAACATCTGCTCGACCATAATACAAGTGCAGCTGAGAAATTCACGCTGCTAAAGAAGTTGCCAGGGCAACCCACAATGTTGCACCTGAAGAAATTGTGAGGCCAGCTGAAGAATTTGCTGCGCCTGAAGAATCTGAGACTACCAGGGCGACTGCATCGGTCGTGCCTGAAGAAATTGCACCTACTTCATCATCTGCCCCTCCTGCAAAATCTTCAAGGGTGAGGAAAGACACACTTCCTTCTGCATCAGAAGTGAAGAAAACAAAGGCTGTGGAAAAGGAACCCGCAAAGAAAAGAAAATCATCATCCACTGCAGAACCCTCAGCTGCCAAGAAAATGAGAACTTTGCCAAGTTCTTCAGAAGAGCCAATTAATGCAACTCCAATTTCTGCAATGCCATCATATGAGATTGTCCCTTTTGGAGAGGAATATGTCATTCCTGAGGACAATGATGATGAAGAAACTCATTCTGCTGCTTCCTCAGAGTAGATTGATGAAGAGATTGAGGTGGAAGCAAATGCTTCACCCCTACCTGTATCATCGCATCAGCCTCAGCTCACAGCTGAAGAGGCTGGTGTTGAAGAAATTGAAGAGGACATGGACATTGGATCTACAACTCCTGTCATCAATGATGAATATTGGGAAGTAGCTCACCCAAATTCTCCCATGACCACCCCTCTTACTCAAATTCCTCAGTCGCCTACCCAGACTGAAGAAATTCTTACAGGGTCTGAAGGACGTCATACTCCACTTCAGTCTATTGCTAAAGAAATTCCAGCTACATCAGCTGAAGAAATTAACACCCGACTGCACCTGAGGAACCTCTCACTCAAATTCCTTAGTCTGGAGAAATTGAAATTGTGCAAAGGGACTTTGTTGGGCGGTACAAGCCAAATCTTCAACCCAAGCACTCTCTGCCCCTCAAAGGCACAAAGCGGCCCAAGTTCAACATGGCCAATTTCTTTGATGAGCATCATTTCTTCACTGGAGCAAATCCCTATGACTCACCAAGAATTAGGCGCAAGAGTTTCTGGACTCAAACCCAAGTCAATTTCTATTCAGTTTTTCTATTTGACAAGAGCAAAGTCTTTCAGCACCGTCAAATTCCTCGTGTGGATATGGAGTCCATTCCATGCTTCACCCCAGTCCTAAATGTTCTTCATGAAGCTGGTCTCCTACCATTCTGTGCTGACATATGTGAATGGAATGAAGAGCTTATTCTTCAGTTCTATGCTACCTTGCACATATCTGGTGACGCCTCTGATGTAAATTCTTGGATACTCGATTGGATGACTGAAGACACTCACTACGCTGTTCCAGCAACTGAATTGCTTCGTGTTGTCCCAGTTGGTATTCCCTCAGAAGGTGCAAGATGCCTATATGATGAAACTGAATTTCCAAATCACATGATGCAAGTGCTGATGAAGCCTTTGTCTCAAGGCCAAGCTCCAAGAACTACTTTCCTTGTGAAGGATTTGCTTTATGTGCCCAGGACAATATACCGCATTATGACCAAATCCTCAATCCAATCAACGGCCACAACTCTGAAGAAGAAGCGGTTGTTGGCATCATGAAGAATCTATTGTACAATATCATTCATGGGATTCCCATAAATTTTCATGATTTCTTCATGAGGACTTTGGCCAATATTGCTCTATCGCCATTTGAGTTGAAGACTTATGCTCCTGGGATCATGAAATTCATCAGATCAAGGTCTTCAATTCCTTAAATGGCTGACTAACAGAATCACTTCAGCTTAAGGCTTGTCCATTGGATGGCCAATTTCATAAGGCTGCATCTTACTCCACCAATGATGACTCTGCCACACAAGACTCTGCAGACAAGGCCATAGCCCAAAATCCTCAAGGTTCTGCCCCTCGCATGATGACTGATCGTGAGCTTCTGCTAAGTCTTCATCAAAAGATCGATCGCAACCACAAGTGGGTCAAGCATCAGTTTGGTTCAATTCTTCAAAACATCACCGTGACGCAGAATTCGGTGAGGAAGAACCATTACTACGTGCATGAAATCTTCGACCGCACCTGGGACATCCTCTCACACTTCAAGACTCCTGAAGAACTCAAGGAGATGGATTTTCAGTAGGACTTTGACTGGTCTCATCCTCCTCAGAAGAAATTCAGGAAGGTCAAAGTTCCTCTAGTTGTCACAAGTTCATATTCTTCATCGCGCGAGACGGATGAAGCTTAGGATCTTTATGACACTATTGCGGGCCCTGCATCAACAAACGACCCCGACAACAATGTTGGCGCTCCTCCACCAACTTCTGGATGAAATTCTTCAGGGGCGTTAGTCCTCAATTTTCATCCCTTTTGGTCACTTGATGACAAAGGGGGAGAAATTTGAGTTAGTCTTCAAGCGGGTCTCTATAATGGGTTGTTTTTGTTTAAGTTACAACTCTTGCTCTTCTGAAGTGTTTGTTTGATGAGTTGTAAACTAAAGTCCGGTGGTGGTCTGACTCTTTTGAACTGTTTTCCGCATGCTTATTTCCTCAAGTACCTTAATGCATGCATGCTGAATTTTGTCAGACACCATTTTCCATCATGCATTTCAATTTCCTCATGATATATGTTAAATGCGTGTATGGATTACAAGATATAGGGGAGGTCTCCATGATTTTATCCTGCCATGTGCATTTGCAGCCCAAAGCAAATTCCTCAAATATGCACATCTTCAGGGGGGTTCTTCTGTATCTTGCAATCAAATTCCTCAAACTCAGTACTTACACTTCATATGTTTATCCCCGTTGAAAACTTAACCTATTTGTCATCAATCACCAAAAAGGGGGAGATTGTAAGTGCATCTAGTACCCCTTAGCGATTTTGGTGTATTGAAGACTTATAGGTTAAGGGACTAATGTGTTTGTGAGTGTACACAGGTACTATAAGTTGCTGAGGAGTTTGATATATCCGACGAATGTCGACCCCTAAAAATGAAGGTCTTCAACTGGAGACTTTGATGCTTTCTCGAAGACTTTGAAAATGAAAAATCTGGTGTGACCTTGAAGATATTGATACAAGGACTATGAAGCGTGAAGACTTTTGTTTTCGTAGTTTCATTTCCTTTCTTTTGAGTCATAGGAAACACCATACTGTTAAAGGGGGTCGAGGTAATACCAAGGAAAATTTTCCAAGTGATGCTCATCTCAAAGCCTACACATACCCAATCATTCGAGTGAAGCCTTTGGAAATCTCTTGCAGTTCAGTCAAGTTCTTCAGTGACAGAGACGAATTCTTCTGGTCTCTGAGGAATTTGTTCTGACTTAGGAGTTAGGATTTAGCCAATGCGAATTGCCTACCGTGAGGAATATGATAGCCCTAAGAATTTGATAGTTCAAATCTCCGACCATTCTTGTGCCTTGCGCCAACTGGCCAGACATCTTATCCACATAACAGTCATATCATTAGGGGCATTTATGGCATATCATGTCAGGTTGCGCCCTGGCTATAAATAGCCCCCCCCCCCACAACTACTAGCTGGTTGGCTGCTCCAAGAGAGATTGACAAGTGTCATGTAGAGCAACCCATCCTCTGAGGACTTTGAGAGACAATCATCAGTGAGGAAAAACCCAAAACCCAAAACCCAAACAACCAAAACCCAAAGTGATTGAGCATCACTGAAGAGATTGTTCCTGTGTGGAACCGACGCTTGTTACCTTTGAAAATTGTGTATCTTCCAGACGGTTAGGCATCATGGTCTAGAGCATCCAAGAGGAAATTGTGGATCGCCGGGTGACCGAGTTTGTGATGGCTTTGTAGTCTACCCTGAAGACTTACCACGAGTGTTGGGCGAGGTCTGTGTGATCTTAGCTCAAGGAGAATACGATAAGGACTGTGTGTCCTCCGACTGTGTGTCCTTTGGTTTAAATACCAAGCCGCTCCGAACTAGATGTACGACTATCACAACAGATGGAACTGGGTCATCAAATCATTGTATTCACCGAGCTCCTGGTTTTATTTCATCAACCCTTTCATTTCCTCGTTAACTTGTTGATGAAATTGACTAAAGACTTTCTCAATTTCCTCATCTCAAATTCTTCAGTCACTTTGTCTATTGCCTGCTTATCCTGTCTTCACGCTACTTGTGCTCTGTGTATTTTTCATTTCATCATGATGACTATGCTACTGCTATGCTTCTCATGCACTTGAGTACTTATTTCGCTGCTAGTATTTCGTCACTTAGCAAATTCCTCAACTATTAATTCCTCAATGACGAATTTGTAAAAATCGCCTATTCACCCCCCTCTAGTTGATATAACGCACTTGCATGGAGGGGGTGGCGCACCGAGTGGTGCATCCAGGGCATAAGCCTTTAGTGCAGCCATGAGGTTAATCCTTAGATTATGGACCCAATCCGCACAGTTGCTTCAATCATCTTTCAACTTAGATTTCTCTAGGAACGCATTAAAATTCAGGGGAACTACTGCGCGGGCCATTGATCTACAACATAATTTGCAAAGACAACCTTAGACTATGTTCAAGATAACTAGTTCAAATAATCAAATTACTAAAGAACTGCCACTTAAATAAACATCCCTCAGGTTGTCTAAGTGTGACATGATCTAAATCCACCAACCAAAGTCCAATCATCACGTGAGATGAGGTGGTTTCAGCGGTGAACATCTCCATGTTGATCATATCCACTATATGACTCATGTTCGACCTTTTGGTCTCTTGTGTTCTGAGGCCATGTCTGTACATGCTAGGCTCATCAAGTCTAACCCAAGTATTCTGCATGTGTAAAACTGGCTTACACCCGTTTTATGTGAATGAAGAGTCTATCACACCCGATCAACACGAGGTGCTTCGAAACGACGAACTTTCATAACAGTGCATACTTGGGGAGAACACAAATTTATCTTGAAATTAAGTGAGGGATCATCTTAGAATGCTACCATCGTCCTAAGCAAAATAAGATGCATAAAAAGATAAACATCACATGCAAATCAAATAAGTGATATGATATGGCCATCATCATCTGTGCTTTTGATCTCCATCTCCAAAGCACCGGGATGATCTCCATCGTCACCGGCATGACACATCGATCTCCATCATCATGACCTCCGTCATCGTGTAGTCATGTGGTTGTCTCACCAACTATTGCTTATACAACTATTGCTAACTCATAGCGATAAAGTAAAGCAATGGCATAAAATAAATTAAAGACAACCCTGTGGCTCCTGCCGACTGCCTTACTCATCGACATGCAAGTCATGATAACTATACAAAACATGATTATCTCATACATTACATATATCAAATCATGCCTTGGCCATATCACATCACAACATACCATGCAAAAACAAATTGGACGTCCTCTACTTTGTTGTTGCAAGTTTTACTTGGCTGCTATGGGCAAGTAGCAAGAACCATTCTTACCTACGCAAAGCCACAACAGTGATAATCAAGATGCCTTTTAACCTTCTACAAGGACCTCCTTCATCGAATCTGACTCAACTAAAGTGGGAGAGATAGACACCCACCAGCAATCTTTATGCAAAACAAGTTGCATGTCAATCGGTGGAACCGATCTCTTGTGCGAGGACAAGTAAGGTTGGTCCGAGCCGCTTCATCCCACAATACCGCCGAATCAAAATAAGACTAAGGAGGTAAGCAATCGGAACATCAACACCCACAAACACTTTGTGTTCTACTTGTGCATATCATCTACACATAGACCTAGCTCATGATGCCATTGTTGGGGAACGTTGCATGGAAAACAATTTTTTTTCCTATGCCCATGCAAGATCTATCCATGGAGATGCATAACTACGAGAGGAAGAGTGTGCATACATACCCTTGTAGATCGCTAAGTGGAAGTGTTAAAAACACGGTTGATGTAGTCGTACGTCTACACGATTCAATCGCTATCCGTCCCGACCCAGTGCCGAACAGACGACACCTCCGCGTTCAGCACACGTGCAGCTCGATGACATCTCCGCCTCCTTGATCCAGCGAGCAAGGGCAGAGTAATAGATGGGTTCTCCAGCAGCACGACGTCATGGTTCTCCAGCAGCACGACGGAGTGGTGGAGATGGTGGTGGTGCTATCCCAGCAGGGCTTCGCCGAGCGCTACCGGAAGTGCGAATGAAGGAGAAAATGATCTAGGGAGAGAGGAAGGGCTGCGCCAAGGCTTGTGGTGCAGCTGCCCTCCCTCTCCCCACATATATATAGGGGCAGGGGGAGAGGTGCCTGGCCCTAGGGCATCATCCAAGGGAGGGGTGGCGGCCAAGGGGGAGCCTTGGCCTCCAAGGCAAGGGGGCGCCCCCTTAGGGTTTCCCCCAAACCTAAGGCGCATGGGCCCTTGGGAGGGGGTGGCACCAAGCCCAATGGGGGCTGGTGGGCCCCTCTCTCTCAGCCCATTAGGCCCTCTGGGGCAGGTGGACCCCCAGAACCCCTTCCGACACTCCCGACAAAAACCGATAAAATCCGAAACCATTCCGGGACCCGAATACCAACTCCCCATATATAGATCTTTACCTCCGAACCATTCCGGAGCTCCCCGTCACGTCCGGGATCTCATCCAGGACTCCAAAGAACATTCGTTCACCAACATATATATCCCAATAATACTATATTGTCATCGAACGTTAAGCGTGCGGACCCTATGGGTTCAAGAATCATGTAGACATGACCGAGGCACCTCTCTGGTCAATAACCAATAGCGGGACCTAGATGCCCATATTGGTTCATACATATTCTACGAAGATCTTTACCGGTCGAACCACGATGTCAAGGATTCAGTCAATCTCGTATGCAGTTCCCTTTGTCCATCAGTATGTTACTTGCCCGAGATTCGATCATCGGTATCCCATACCTAGTTCAATCTCGTTACCGGCAAGTCTCTTTACTCGTTCTGTAATACAAGATCCCATGACTAACTCCTTAGCCACATTGCTTGCAAGCTTCTTATGATGTTGTATTATCGAGCGGGGCCAGACATACATCTCCGTCATACGGAGTGACAAATCCTAGTCTCGATCCATGCCAACCCAACAGACACCCTCGGAGATACCTGTAGAGTACCTCTATGATCACCCAATTACGAAGTGATATTTTATACACACAAGGCATTCCTATGGTGTCAAGGAGTTGCATGATCTCATGGTCTTAGTAACAGATACTTGACATGAAGAAAGCAGTATCAATAAACTAGGTGATCCGATCAAATGCTATGCTTAAGGTTGGGTCTTGTCCATCACATCATTCCCTAATGATGTGATCCCGTTATCAAATGACAACTCATGTTTATGGTTAGGAAACCATAACCATCTTTGATCAACGAGCTAGTCTAGTAGAGGCCCTGGGGACATGGTGTTGTTTATATATCCACACATGTATTTAAGTTTCCAGACAATACAATTCTAGCATGGATAATAAACGATTGTCATGAACAAGGAAATATTATAATAACCACTTTATTATTGCCTCCAGGGCATATTTCCAACATCACACCCGTATAATTGAGGAATCTAACCAGCTTTGAACTGAGAGGGACCTACAAGCCTCAAATATCAAGATCTCTGGTCGCAGCTAGTTGCCGCCAAGAGGGCGAATCAAGAGGCATGCTTGTTCCACTCTGGTAAGCAGTACCCGTTTGCAGGTGGTGCCTTTCAATTTTGAAAGGACGGTTGTCTAAATCATTGTATGTTTGGCTGTTCTTCCAGACCAACCTAGTGGATCCAACTATACACCTTTGAATGATGTGATGATTGGTCTTGGTGAATTGCACACTCAAGCACAGAGGGCGATGGAGAAGGTGTTCTAGGCGCTATGGCCAACTGAAATTGTATCGAGAAGCCTGTCCGAGCTTGCCGGTCACTTGAAAGGTGCAAGACGTTGGATTAGGGAGTGGAAAAGATTGGCCTACCGCAAAGGTGCTCACGAATCTTGGGCCATGATCAATACACGCTATTGTCTTCTAGAGACAAAAAGGTTGGCCGTGGTTAGCCCTGTGGGGCCTGACGATAAAGAGATAAGGCCTAGCGCAAATTATGAAAACGTCGTGCCTGCAGCTTGGCTATCCAATAAGGACCATCGCCTGGATATCCTTATGGATGGTTTGAGTGACAGTATGTAAAACAATTTATGTCGTCTTGTAATAGCCTTTATGTATCTATATACTTCTTAGCTTATATCTCATATCCACATATGTCATACCCTGTTAACCGACCATTAGCTTCTGCCTCCTCGGCTGTAGATCGACGAGAGTCCTTAAAGCCGGGCCATGGATTGATGGCTCTATATTTTATGCATTTTTAGAGCTCATTATTTGCTTGTTTTCTTCATATATCATGTCCCATTGAACCAAATAGTTGTCCATTATGCATGATTACCGTTTTTGCACTTATCATTGTGAGCATAGCACATTTAGTGTTTTATTTATTTTTTATTAGTTTTATTTGTTTTCTTGAGTCTACAGGTGTTTTGGAGCAACCTAGGACCAAGAACGATGAAAGGAGCAAGGATGGGTTCGATACAGAGGCAACTAGGGGTCAAACTTAGCCATTTCGAAGGTCGAAAAAAGTCATTTTTTTCAAAGTGCTCCAAATCAATATCCAAGACAATAAATGGTTCAGCGTCGATCATATGAATCCAACGAGCTCAAGAACGTCAAATTTCGAGTTCGTATGAAGAATTGACGGTCGTTTTACCAGAGGAGATCAGAGTAAAAGGAGGCGTTCCAAACGACCGCGCGCGGTCGTTTCTGTGTTTGTTTGACGTACACACAACTCCAAAAGCTGCCCTTCCAGAGGGAATTCTTCACCAATTTCGTCCCCGTTCGATCCCACAAGATCCTTGGTTCTTAAGAAGAGATTGGGAGAGGATAAGGCTCAACTTGAGCCCTTGGATGAAGCCCATCAAGTGAGGAGGCTAGGAGGCTCCTTATATATACATCCTCAACCCTAGCCGTCACCATCCATATTCATTCACCAAGGTCACATCCATCTCCATCTCTATTGCTGCTCCATCACCACCATAGAGGAAGGGACAAGCTCAAGGGAAGAAGAGAGGGCTCCACCACGCGAGCATCGACCTTCGGGCATGTGCCCTCTCCACCGCACCACCACCGTCACCATCATCACCACCATCACCTCCTCCCTTCACCGACACGATGCCGTCTTTTAACTTTACCCTCACCTTTATGTTTGAGTAGATGTATTGTGTTCTCAAGGATTCAGATGAACTCTTCTATGATTAGTATTATTATGATTTCCAAGTGATCCAATATGCTCTTGTTCATGTTTAAGTTAGTATTCTCGCGAGTGTTGAGTGGAGGCCTCGCTCGCATTATTGTCGTGATTGGCCATGGAGGAACTACTGTCACTTCATATGGTAGGATGTTGAGGGAATTCGAGGTGATAGTAAAACCTCAGTCCCTAGTCTTTGTGTGGGGACCCTGACTCATAAGTCGTGATCACCGAATGTACGTGCACAGTGATCCCAGAGATCAATGCTCACCGAACACACAGAAACTAAATAACAAGTGTCTTACATCCATTACGTATCGCTTTACTCAAATATGGCCTTTATGGCCAAGTCTTCATAAGCTCGCAGCGGAAAATCTTCAACGATACCGTGGACTCATGCCATCTGCCTTAACCCTACAGGAATTCTGACTGGGAAGCGTCCTAGCTCGCATGTTCGTCACCAAGATACTCTTCATCATATCCTGTTCTTTCATGCCTGGCCAATAAAATAACCAGTGGCAAGCCAATGAGTACTTTGAATGTACTCCCAAGCAACCCATGTTTGGACAAGGTAAAACAATGCATGGTATAACACTAAGTAGGTAGTTTAGCAGAAAGCTAGTTTTGAGTGCAGTATCATGTCCTACCATCCATAACAATTATGCATCAACAGGTTGCAGATATCCATATGAACAGGTTATAGATATCAATGTAAGCAAGGTTTGAACATCACATGTTCAATCATTTCAACAAGTCGTCCGACTTAGCTCAAGTACCTCCTTGTCACACACACATCAAGTTTTGGGAAAACATCTGGACATAGTCTAAGCAGCACCACCCAACTGTCCTTGACTGTGGACACGACTATTCGAATAGTTTTACACTCTGCAAAGGTTGCACACTTTACCCATAAGACTCAGGGAACTTCCGTGTCATCCACGACTCGCGGTATATTACATACCCGAGGTAAGCACCCGAACAATGCCTTTCCCTTAACGACACTAAACAAAGAGTCTGCTCATTGGCCCACGTCTTCATGATGTACAAACACGAGTCTTGCTCAACATAGTACCATCCATGAAGGGACACAACGGTGTGCCCGATGTCTATGAAACCAGCCCATGGTCGCCCTACCTGGCACGACCCCGTATCGAGAGTGACCACGTGACTCCCGCCACTAGTAATGCGGGCTCTCTGCTAGCATAGACCAAAGTAATCAACAAAGCCCCTTCCCATATAGGGGTAGAGTGGTTGTACATGTAAGGTTGGGAAGGTCGACAAATCTTAAATCTAATCGGTTTTTGAAAACACACACATTCAACTTGCCTCAGTACACCACTTCTTTATCAAGTGGTTACCTAGTTCAGCACCATCTCCCTCGGGCATTAGTGGCACCTGGAGCGGTTTTCGAAAAGTCTTTGAAATCATTTCCTTTCCGACACTATGTATATTCCCATCCCACTTGCATAGAAACTACTTCGCATCCTAACTACTTCCCACCCGCACAACCCTCACAGGAAGGTAGGGTCATGCCTAGTGCAAGTATCAACGAGGAAAGTAACGAAGGTAACCCACTACGGTTGTCACCGTTTCATCATGATTCTATGCAACGGAATAAAGTGCCATATGTCATGCATAAAATGGTTTCTTAGACATGGTCAAAGGGCTGCTTGTCCGGCTTAGCAAAGTCTTCAAGGTCTTCACAAGCTTCTGGTCCGACTCCGAGCACTCTGTCTACTTCGTCAACTACCGTCGGAAACAACCACAATAAGCAACACAACAAGCAAAGAAATAAAAGTGATTTATAAATAGAAAATTTATTTTCCTTGGACATCTCTGGTCACAAGAAAAATACCTGAAATGGCTCTACTGAAGATGGATCAATGAGGCGTTTTGAATGGTGGAAATGGAGGTATTAGTGGTCTTGTGAAAAGTCTACAGAAAATATTTTAACAAAAATGAGTGAATGCACCCATGAAATAGAGAATGATTTTAGAAGATTCTAGAAAGTGGTTTCACTGGTTTTGGAGTTGGGATGATTTTCCTATGAATTTCCTAAGATGAAATAATTGGAAAGGGAGCTAATTATTAGGTACAACAGAGACAAGACATGGAAAAAATGTTAACCATGGCTAGATAAATAGGACATGATATTTAGAGCCTGTGGAAATTTGAATCACTCCATTTGGAGTTGATTTGGATGTTCTAGGAATTTTGCAATTTGGCTTGAATGATTCAAATTTGAAGTTTTGATTTGAAGAGAACTGAAAAGATTTCTGGGTAGGCCATGATTTTTGGAACCTGTAGGAATTTGAATCACAAATTTTGGAGGTCAAATGAATTTATTATACATTTTTGAACTCCTCTGATAAAAGAAAAAGACAAAGAAAAGGCTATTACCAATTGGGCTAAATAGCGCCCCAGGCGCAGGATAAGGAGCTGGGCCGGCCCAGTGGCTCAGCCGGGCGTGCGCAGGGGCCACGTGATACGCCTCCAACGTATCTATAATTTATGAAGTATTCATGCCATGTTTACAATAATTCTATATGATTTTGGTATGATTTGATTAGAACTAACCCGGACTGACGCTGTTTTCAGCAGAACTACCGTGGTGTTATTTTTGTGCAGAAATAAAAGTTCTCAGAATGAGCTGAAAATTTACGGAGAATATTTTTGGAAAATATAAAAAATACTGGAGCGAAAAGTCACCGGAGAGGAAGGCCGAGGAAGCCACAAGGGAGGGGGCGCCCCCCCTAGGGCGCGCCCCCCTAGCTTGTGACTTCCTCGGGAACCTTCTGGACGTGGGACCAACGCCAAATACTCCTATAAATATAGATATCTCCGAAAAGAAACCTAGATCGGAAGTTCCGCCGCCGCAAAGCCTCCAGAGCCACGAAAGATCAATCTTGGCCCTCTCCGGCACCCTGCCGGAGGGGGTCACCTTCACCGGAGACCATGGAGGAGGTGGACGGAGGGGCCATCATCGCCATGAAGGCCAAGGACCAGAGGGAGAACCTCTCCCCACTCAGGGGGGAGGCCATGGAGCAGGAAGCACAAGGGGGAGACCCTCTCGCCCTCTCTCCCGGTGGCGCCGGAGTGCCATCGGGGGAACCATCGCCGCGGTGATCGTCTTCATCAACATCACCTTCTTCATCACCATCCTCATGTCTTTTCAGCGGTCCACTCTCCCGCACCCCGCTGTAATCCCCTACTTGAACATGGTGCTTTATGCCACATATTATGATCCAATGATGTGTTGCCATCTTATGATGTTTTGAGTAGATTCCTTTTGTCTTATGGGTTGATTGATGATCTAGATTGGTTTGAGTTGTATGTTTATTTTGGTGCTGTCCTATTGTGCCATCCGTGCCGCGCACACGTGAAGGATTCCCACTGTAGGGTGTTGCAATACGTTCATGATTCGCTTATAGTGGGTTG
Source organism: Elymus sibiricus (assembly GCA_039707655.1). Classification (NCBI taxonomy): domain Eukaryota; kingdom Viridiplantae; phylum Streptophyta; class Magnoliopsida; order Poales; family Poaceae; genus Elymus; species Elymus sibiricus. Next base: position 345,245,932 of record CM077669.1, on the reverse strand, counting down.
CTTGAGTGACAAAAGCATAAACCCGAGTAGGTGGGTTGTTGCGTATGGGATAAAGGGGACTTGATGCTTTAATGCTATGGTTGGGTTTTACCTTAATGATCTTTAGTAGTTGCGGATGCTTGCTAGAGTTCCAATCATAAGTGCATATGATCCAAGTAGAGAAAGTATGTTAGCTTATGCCTCTCCCTCATATAAAATTGCAATAATGATTACCGATCTTGTTAACAATTGCCTAGGACAATTCCGCACACCGACCCATCATTATTCCACACTCGCTGTTTGTAATAAATTGTAATATATTCTAACTTTATGATAACAGAACCTATTTTTATATTCTAGTTCTCCGATATCATGCAAAGCTATTCTCTTCATACCCACAACGTAGTTTTATTTCTCGTTTCTAGTTGGAAGCAAACGTTCGGCGTACGTAGAGTCGTATCAGTGGCAGATAGGACTTGAGAGAATATTGATCTTACCTTTAGCTCCTTGCGGGTTCGACACTCCATACTTATCACTTCCACCTTTGGAAATTGCTACGATGATTCCTTGCACTTGGGGATTATCAAGCTCTTTTCTGGCGCCGTTGCCGGAGAGCAATAGCGTGGGGTTGATATTCTCGTGTGTGCTTGTTTGCTTTCTTCACTAAGTAGATTTTATTTTCCCTTTTTGCTTTCTTTAGTTGTGGGTGAAACAAACAAAAAAAATTAAATAATGAAAAATATAAAAATAATTACTTGCCTCTTGCCTAAGAAGTTTTTCAAAAAGAGAAGTGATTGGAAAGTTGTGCATTGGAGAAGTGAGGGTCGACCTTGAACACTTGTGTTCATGCTCATGGAAACAATATAGAATTTTTCATGGAAGTTTCTCAAAATTAATTATCCCCTTGTATATATCCATTGTATTATAAAAATAATGTTCCAAGATTTGGTTTTAGGTTGATTAGATTGCTTGTTTGCTTTGTGCGGTGCAAAAACAGAAACTTTGACTGTAGTGCATGAATTTACATTTCTTACTGGAACGTCATAAGTTTCTGAAATTTTTACACAGTACTGCTATACATATTGTTTAATTTGTCCTAAATTTGCAGAATTTTTTGAGTTACAGAAGTATACGAAGTTTCCAGATTACTACAGACTGCCCTGTTTTTAACAGATTCTGTTTTCTATGCATTGTGCTCTTATTTTGATGAATCTATGGGTAGTATCGGGGGGTATGAACCATGGTGAAGTTGGACTACAGTAGATGTAATGCTAATATGAATTTGGAATGAGTTCACAACAGTACTTAAAGTAGTATTTTGCTTTATTATACTAACGGATCTCATGAGGGTTTTGTTAAGTTTTGTGTGAATGAAGTGTTCGAAGATCGAGGAGGTATCGATAGAAGAAGAATACGGAGAGACAAGAGTTCAAGCTTGGGAATGCCCAAGGCACCCCAAGTAAATATTTCAAGGAGACTCGAGCATCTAAGCTTGGGGATGCCCCGGAAGGCATCCCATCTTTATTCTTCAACAATTATCGGTATACCTCGGTTTTTGTTTTGTTCACATGATATGTGTTTTTCTTTTCCTTTTATGCACCCTTCTAGTATGAGATAGTCCTTCATTGATTTTGTAGAATGCTTCATGCGCTTCACTTAAATCTTTTGAGTATGGCTTTATAGAATGCTCTTTGTGATTCACTTAAATCTTTCGAGTATGGCTTTGTAGAATGCTCTATGAACTTCACTTATATGTTTTAGAGTATGAATAAAATTTCTATCGGAGTTGGGCTTGGAAGTGTACCAATGTCATGCCTAGCTAGAAAGGCATTAAAGAAAAGCGCTTGTTGGGAGACAACCCAATATTTACCCTTTCTGTTTTTGTGTTTTAACATGATTAAGCTACTGTAGTAATCATGTTTTGTGCCTTTTATTTCAATAAAGTGCCAAGTAAAGCCTTTGGGATGACTCACAAGATGAGTAGAATTGATGCTGAACCAAAACAGAAACTTTTGACTCCAGTACAGGAATTTTCATTTTTTACTGGAGCGTGATAATGATCTGAAATTTTTACACAGTCTTTATATACAAATTCTTCAGGTTGTCCTAATTTTTTAGAATTTTTTAAGACAGGGAATTATGGCTACACTACAGATCTTCACATACTGTTCTGTTTTTAACAGATTCTGTTTTGCATGCATAGTTTGCTTGTTTTAGTGTTTCCATAGTTTATATTTAGTGGTATAAATTATGGGAATGATAGAATACAGTAGGTATCATGTGGGAACAATTATGAATCTTGTCTTGACAGTACCTAAGTGAATGATTTATCTTTATTACACTAACCCTTCTCACGAAGTTCCGTTAAGTTTTGTGTGATTGAAGTTTTCAAGTTTTGGGTGAGATACCGATATGAGGAGAATAAGGAGTGAAAAGAACCTAATCTTGGGGATGCCCAAGGCACCCCCAAGGTAATATCCAAGGAATACTCAAGCGCCTAAGCTTGGGGATGCCCCGGAAGGCATCCCCTCTTTCGTCTTCAACATTATCGGTAACCTCACTTGGAGCTATATTTTTATTCGTCACATAATATGTGCTTTGCTTGGATCGTCATTATATTTTGTTACTTTCTGTTAGGTGTTATTCCTAATCTTGTTTTTCAATAAAAAGTTCCAAGAATTGCCTTAGGATGCTTGCATTACTTGTTTGATGTGTGCTGTGTAAAAAACAGAAACTTTTTTTGTAGTGTTTGAATTTTCATATTTTACTGGAACGTGGAAAGTTTCTGAAATTTTTACACAGTATTTTAATATAAATTTTATAGTATGTCCTAAATGTTCATAATTTTTTGAGTTTCAGAAGTACACTGTTGTTATAAATTGCTACAGACTGTTCTGTTTGGACAGATTGCTGTCATAGTTTTGTTATCTACTTATCCTCTAGTTTCCATAGCCTATATTGGTAGATATCAATTGTGAAAATGATAGTAAACAGTAGATGATGTTTGAAAATTATTGTGCAACTTGTCTTGGCAGTACATGAATTGTTGATTTATTCTTATGTGTACTAACCTATCTCACGAGTTCTTTTCGAGTTTTGTGTGGATGAAATTTTTGAGAATAGGTAAAACCATGATATGAGAGGATTGAACGAGATACAAAAGCGCAAGCTTGGGGATGCCCAAGGCACCCCAAGTAAATATTTCATGAAGTCTCAAGTATCTAAGCTTGGGGATGCTACGCATCCCACCTCTCTTCATCAACAATTATCGGTTAGCCTATGTTGAGCCTAAATTTTTATTCGTTCACATGATGCGTGCTATTCTTGGAGTGCTATTTTTATTTTTTTTGCTGTTTGAATAAAATCATTGGATCTGAAATTCTTAGATGAGAGAGTCCTCACGTAGTTATTTAATTGTTGGCTACTCATTGATCTTCACTTATATCTTTTTTGGAGTAGTTTGTCATTCACTCTCGTGCTTCACTTTTATCCTATGAGTAAATGGTTGAATTAATTGAATATTGTAAATCTGAAATTAAATATGCTTCATATACTTATCCCATGGGGAGTAATGACTTCACACATAATAAGTATAGGTGGTGAAATTTATTGAAAGTTAGCAAACACCGCATTGGTCACTTGAACAATTCATGAAAGAATATTGAAGGAAGAGAGATTCCACATATAAATATACTATCTTGGACATCTTCTATGATTGTGAATACCCATTAACTATTTTCAAACTTGAGCAAATTAGTTGAAGTTGGACAAGGAAGACAACTTAATGAGTTATGTTTGGGTATATTTGTATAGAAGTTATATTGTTATGGATCCTCCAACATGTGGTGCTTGCTTCCACCTCATACTAGCCAAAACTTCCGCACCAAGTAGAAATACTACTTGTGCATCCAAACACCCTTAAACCAGTTTTGCCATAAGAGTCCACTATACCTACCTATGGATTGAGTAAGATCCTTCAAGTAAGTTGTCATCGGTGCAAAAAGCAATAAAAATTGCTCCTAAATATGTATGATCTTTTATTGTGAGGGAAAACAAGCGTTGTGCGAATTTGTGATGGTAAAGAAATAAAAGCGACGAACTGCATAATAAAGGTTGCTATCACAAAGGGCAATACAACGCGACGTTCCTTTGCATTAAGGGTTTGCACATCCAAAAACAAAAAACGCATGACAACCTCTGCTTCCCTCTGCAAAGGGCCTATCTTTTACTTTCTAAGTACTTACCTTTATGCAAGAGTCATGGTGATCTTCACCACTTCCTATATTTCGCCTTTTTCTCTTGGCAAGCGTCATGTGTTGGGGAATGATCTAGACATATATATCCACACAAATATATTTGATCATGAATTATTATTGTTGACAATTATCTATATGATAAATAAGTTGGGAGGCGAAACATTAAGCCCCTATCTTTCTCTGTGTTCGATGGATGCTATTTGTTCTAAAAATATGCTCTGAGTGTCAATAATCATGGAAGACTATATGATAGTTGAGTATGTGGAATTTGCTAAATCAAAGCTCTTACATAGACCCTTCCTGAAAATAAGATGAATTGCAATTGTTCGATGACTAGGATTATGGTTTGTTAGTTTTCAAGAAACTTTATGGTCTATACTTTAACATGTGAATAGCTTGTTACTTGATCATGAGAAGTTTTATGAGATGAGCTACTGTTTATGGTCTATATTGATGCTAGAAAAAGTGATTTGAATTATCATTGATCAAACTTGTGCACTTGCTAGCATTCACACTTCATAAATTATTTCTTTTATCATTTACCTACTCGAGGACGAGCAGGAATTAAGCTTGGGGATGCTGATACGTCTCCAACGTATCTATAATTTATGAAGTATTCATGCCATGTTTACAATAATTCTATATGATTTTGGTATGATTTGATTAGAACTAACCCGGACTGACGCTGTTTTCAGCAGAACTACCGTGGTGTTGTTTTTGTGCAGAAATAAAAGTTCTCGGAATGAGCTGAAAATTTACGGAGAATATTTTTGGAAAATATAAAAAATACTGGAGCGAAAAGTCACCGGAGAGGAAGGCCGAGGAGGCCACAAGGGTGGGGGGCGCGCCCCCCTGGCTTGTGACTTCCTCAGGAACCTTCTGGACGTGGGACCAACGCCAAATACTCCTATAAATATAGATATCTCCGAAAAGAAACCTAGATCGGAAGTTCCACCACCACAAAGCCTCCAGAGCCATGAAAGATCAATCTTGGCCCTCTCCGGCACCCTACCGGAGGGGGTCACCTTCACCGGAGACCATGAAGGAGGTGGACGGAGGGGCCATCATCGCCATGAAGGCCAAGGACCAGAGGGAGAACCTCTCCCCACTCAGGGGGGAGGCCATGGAGGAGGAAGCACAAGGGGGAGACCCTCTCCCCCTCTCTCCTGGTGGCACCGGAGTGCCATCGGGGGAACCATCGCCGCGGTGATCGTCTTCATCAACATCACCTTCTTCATCACCATCCTCATGTCTTTTCAGCGGTCCACTCTCTTGCACCCCGCTGTAATCCCCTACTTGAACATGGTGCTTTATGCCACATATTATGATCCAATGATGTGTTGCCATCCTATGATGTTTTGAGTAGATTCCTTTTGTCTTATGGGTTGATTGATGATCTAGATTGGTTTGAGTTGTATGTTTATTTTGGTGCTGTCCTATTGTGCCATCCGTGCCGCGCACACATGAAGGATTCCCGCTGTAGGGTGTTGCAATACGTTCATGATTCGCTTATAGTGGGTTGCTTGAGTGACATAAGCATAAACCCGAGTAGGTGGGTTGTTGCGTATGGGATAAAGGGGACTTGATGCTTTAATGCTATGGTTGGGTTTTACCTTAATGATCTTTAGTAGTTGCGGATGCTTGCTAGAGTTCCAATCATAAGTGCATATGATCCAAGTAGAGAAAGTATGTTAGCTTATGCCTCTCCCTCGTATAAAATTGCAATAATGATTACCGATCTTGTTAACAATTGCCTAGGACAATTCCGCACACCGACCCATCATTATTCCACACTCGCTGTTTGTAATAAATTGTAATATATTCTAACTTTATGATAACAGCACCTATTTTTATATTCTAGTTCTCCGATATCATGCAAAGCTATTCTCTTCATACCCACAACGTAGTTTTATTTCTCGTTTCTAGTTGGAAGCAAACGTTCGGCGTACGTAGAGTCGTATCAGTGGCAGATAGGACTTGAGAGAATATTGGTCTTACCTTTAGCTCCTTGCGGGTTCGACACTCCATACTTATCACTTCCACCTTTGGAAATTGCTATGATGATTCCTTGGACTTGGGGATTATCACCACGCCGAAAGCATATTCCTTGTGATACGTTTTCCTTTCGGGAAAACGCTTTCATGCGGAAGCCGTTTCCACTTAATATGACAGCGGGCCCGGGCGGATGGCTCAGAGGCTAACCAATGGGGTCGTCGGCCCCACTGGCAGGGCCGTCTCCTTCCTGGGGTCCACGTCGGTTGGAGAGGCAGGGGAGGTGGGACAGAGCGCGCGCCGATGCTCGCTCCAGCGTCTCTGTCCACCTTCGACGAAGCCCGTCACACCGGCGAGCTCAGGGGAGAGTCCCCCATCGCCCTGGATGGTTTTTGTCCTTGGGGAAGGCCGGGTTGGAGCGCGGGGTCGGCCACAGCGGAAGCTGCCGACGGTGACGGAGGCACGGTGATGCGGCTAACAGAGGGGGGAAAACGGAGCACGGGGCACGGGTTTGAGAGGTCGGTGATGCTCTGGTGCTGCTCAACGGAGGGGACAGGCTCGGGGAAGCCCGAATTTGAGCGAGGCCGAGGTGGGCATCACTGGTCGTAGGAGGAGGAGGAGAACGCGGGGGGATGAATGGGTGGGTCTAGGAGGTTCACCGGGAAGGGAGAGAGCGAAGGGAGACATCAGGGGAACTTGGGGCTAGCTTAAGTAGCCTGGCCGAGGCGCACCATGGACCATGTCCACGGGTGGCGCTCGGGGGTGCCCGACAGGGGAGAGAGGAGGGCAAGGGAGGAGGGCCCCGACCATCTGGCGTGTTGAGGACGTCGAGGCGACCTCGGGAGACACCACCTCGAGGCCAAGGTTGTCGAATGGCTCGGGATGGGAGCCGCTATAGTGCTCAGGCACACTGTAGCGCGCTCCAGAGCATGCCTTTGGCATGCCAGGGCATGCCATTGGCGTCCCGCCCGCAACCAAGGATGTCCACTAGTTCCTGGAAGGTACTGGGTTGCTCCAGGTTACTTAGGAGGTAAGGGAGTGGTAAAAGAGAGAGGGTATGGAGGTAAAAAAGGTGCTGCCTTGCTGAACCTAGTAGAGAGTGGGGGTTTGACCCCTCCAATAATTGAGCTACTGCCATGAGGTTTTTACTGGAGGTAAAAGGTAACATGGGGGGGTCTGTGGTAGAAACATGGGGCTAAGGAGAACACTTTAGGGGATCCAATGATTGATTTCTAATATGAACCAGAAGGTGTTTGATCTGAGTTTGAGCTAGTTAACTTGATCTACTTGATATGAAACTTAACAGGAATGACAATTAGGGCCAAATGAACTTGTCCACAGAAATTTAGCTAATTTGAAGAAACTAGCCAATTTAAAAGTTTCAAACCCTAGAAATTGGTAGAGACAACTTTGGATAGATCTACCATGTCTACACTATTTTCCTTGATGCTCAACTTGGTGTAGATATATCACTAGGGGATTAGAGCATGCCCAAAAAGTTTGATACAAAATGGGGAAACTTGACAATGCAATAAGTTCCAATTCTAGAAATCAGCATAAATGGCTTAGGGGGATTTGGATAGGTGGATATGTTCTCCTTGATGCACCACTTGATGTAGATGCATTATTAGAGTATTAGAACAGTCCACAAAGTTTGATCACAAATGAAGATACTTGACAATGTAAAGTTGATCAAATTTGGATCTGGTCAGAGGTTTTTTTGGGGCATTTTGATGAACCAAAACAACTGGGATTGAGATGAAACCTTGCAAGATCATCACCTATAGCATGTGTGACTTGCTAGAATTTTCCTGGATTTATTTGAGAATATTTCTTATAGAAATATTTCAAATGCTTGAAAAGAGAAGAAATGGTTTTGGATGGTTTTGTCCAATATTTTGAACATGAGCATGTGTTGAAACTCATATATATGGAACATATATGTCCAGTGAGTTTCCCTAATTTTTCTCAAATATTTTTAAAGCATAAAAATAATTTTCCCTACGAAAGACCATTTCTAGACTTAAGAAAAAGCCTTTAAATAAAATAGGAAAATAATCTTTAAAAATATACTTTGGTGGTTTTGGGAAGTCTTATATATGGTAGGTTCCAAATAAAGTCTCTGGGAAAAATGTTCACCCTAATTTGAGGACTTGTAGTACAAACCTCAATTCAGGAGTTTTTTGAAACCCTAAATTGAATAAAATGCTTTTTGGCCAAAATAATATTGTATAAAATAGTTTTAACATGGCATGATCATTTGGCAAAGAGTTTGGATCAAGTAGATGAGTTTTTAGAGTAGGATCAAGTTTATGACTCAAAGCACAAGCAAGCAATCAAGCAATCATCAATCAAGTCAAGCATCACAAAAGCACACAAAAAGTTTTTGTTGGCCCTGAGTTTTGAGTCATGTTAACTTAGTCATGAGGCAAAACACAGGGTGTGACACTTTGCAAGTTGATTGGGGAGTTCAGGTAAACCCATATCTCGCTGCGTCCACGGGGAAACCCTCAATTGATATTTTGTGATAACCGTAGTGGGGAAGAAACGGTTGGTGGCTTATGTGCCATGAAGTCTACGTTAGTGTAGAACATGTTCTGTACCGGGGACCTTCTACTTATGCATATGAATAGTGGATAGGATGTGAAAGAGAGCGTTTGCTCCACACTAGAGGTGCAGGTCATATTTCTAGTGACGACTTTGGAGTCTTAGAGAGCACTTTACTACTCAAGCACACTTTTTATTTACTCTTTTTACCTTCTTGTTCTTAGTGTAGTAAAGATTTTATTCAGTTTTCCTAGCAACTTATAGAGTAGACTATTTCCATACTCAGGTTTGGTTGCGTACATAACTGCATTAAGTGACAGCGTAGTTGCGGGATTTGTAGTGCCTTCCTATCAGCTCCATGTGGGTTCGATGCTCTACTTATCACGAAAGTGCTACGACAGCCATGTGCACTTGCAGGACATCAAGAATTTACTAGCGCCGTTATCGGGGAGCATAGCGCTTGGTTACTACTTACCCGCTCGTACATAGTTTATTTTGTTTGTTGCTATTTATGTTATTGCTTTTATCTTAACCCAAAAATACAAAAAAAAGTGTCCTGCTTTGAGATGTCATATGAAGACCTGGAGGCCGCAATGAAACAACACCAAGAAAAAAGTGGATACTTACAGAATACCAGAAAACCGACAAAGGTAAAGAAATGGGTTATAGATTTATGGAGTTGGAGATTATAACTAAAGATATCCCTAAAGGTTGCATACAGTGCCAATCTCTTCTCCATATGACCTTTTATTGCACAGATCACCCACATCCGGTTGTGAGATTATACAACCGCTTTGAACTTCCTCTTGAAGATGTTGAGGTAATTGAGGAGATGATGTTAATGGTTAGATCATATGAGCTTTTAATATGGTTCGACAGGTCCCGGACAAATATGAATGGGTGACTAAGCATCAAGTCTTATTGGAGGAAGTCTATGATTTTTGCATAGACAATAATTTTCTTTCGAATCCCTTATACGAGGACTATCAAGAACATCTGGATGCCATCTCCCAAGCCAAAATTTCACAGGAACATAACCTTATGCTGGAGGTTATGATTTCATACGACCACAAGACCAAGGCCAATGGTAATTGTTTTGACATGATTAATGTGCAGCTTGATGAATATGATGAAGGTTATGATTTACGTGCAGCTCCTCATCCTCTCCATTTTAATATTACCGTGAAGTTGCAGCCCCTAACCTTCCAGGCATGTCCACTTGTCCCGATGCATTGGCAATCGCCAAAGAGTGAGTATGAATTTTCATATATGATACTGATGCACCGTAAGCAAGTGCGCCTCCAACCGAGCTCTGCTATGAGGTGCTCCCAACCCCGGTCAGAGATAGGCATCCAACTCGGGGTTGATATCCCTTGGGATCCGGGTTGATGACCTTACAGAGCATCGAAGACTAGCTATATGGCTTTAAATAAAGCATTGCCTAGTAGTAGTAGGTAACCTGGAAGTCCGTAGGTGTCTTTCTTAGCTTTGTGTCTTAAGCCTAGTTGCATTCATGTTGCATTGGCACTTTTGTTTTTATTTTGAGTAGTTGCTATTTGAGTTGGTTTCTTGTTGTTTTCATTGGTAGAAATTTAGCATGTCAATAGCCTGCATCTTGTTGCACACCTCCTCCTATTTTTATTCCAAGTTATGTGCCTAACGCGAGGAGGGAGCACAAAAAGTTTTGTGTAGTTCTGCAGCACCAGGAGAAAAGACGGTGTCTCATACGACCACACTAGTCGTACTGGCGCTCGTATGAGCTCGTGGCCGCAAGCGAGAAGAGGACCAGAGCAAAACACGGCCTACTATACGAGTGCGTGCGCTCGTAAGGGCGGTCGTATCACCTTTCAGTCATGAAGAGCACCTCCATAGAGCAAAAGACGGTGTACCATGCAAGCTCTCGTGCTCATATGAGCGCCCATACGCCAAGACCACCCCGACAAGCAGAACTCTAGATTCAAAGACAATGTTCCGTACGAGTGCTTGTGCTTGTACGCGGGCCTGTTTGAGAGGGTGGTGCGGGGCGTATATATGCACCTCAAAGGTAAAAGTTTCTAACCCTTGCTTAGACGTAAGCTTGGGGGAGGTAACCACTTCTTGTGTTCTCTTTTAATAACTGCACTTTCTCTTTACTTTTGTAATTTTCCCTAGTTTAGTTTTAAGCGTGGTGAGGTTACTTTTTGCATGTGTAGTGTCTTGTGCAATGCTCTTTATCATATGGTTTCCATGCAATAGTGTGTCCCGCTATTTTGACATGCTTGCTTTGCACTTGTTTGACTTAGCTTGTGGAAACATTGTTATCTTCTGAAAAACATTGCCATATTCTTTTATCAAAAACTACTAAAGGAGTCCTCTGAACTATTGCCTTTCTTTCAGCTAATTACATAAGTTGGGGATTCTAGTGTTGGCTTGATTAGCGATTGAATGATTGTAGAGGCTTTTTGCCGATGAACCTAGCATCTTTAGTTGATTCAGGATGCGTAACGGGGTTTATTTCCGCCAAACTATCCCCTTGGGGTACATAGCTTTTGAATCTTATGAAACATGACACCGCAATGCTCTTGTGTAGTGTTGAGTTCTTTATGACTAAAGCAAGTTCGAAGCTTTTTGCACTTCTATTCATCTTATTTTGATAGCCTCTATGGTTTCGTGCATTGCCTTCTCTCACATTGAGACTCGGTGGATCCTTCATAGGTACATCACCCTTGGGAAGACTTTCTCTTGTTCTCCTACACATAAAGCACATCATCCCCACAAAATAGCCACCATACCTACCTACATGGCATCTTCATAGCCATTCCGAGCATATCGCCATGCACTACAATCATATTACATTACGTGATAAGATACATGTTTTCATTTGCCTTGCATGGTCATAGTATGGCTAGCTTGATATTTTCATGGCTTGTCTGTTTTTTGATGTCTATGCTACGCCGAATCATTGCACACACTGGTACACTGTCAGAGGCATTCATCATATAGAGTTTCTCTCATGTTTTCAGTTTTGCGTTATGATTACATCTAGTTGAAGTGAATCATTGTAAAGTGTATAGTTCATCATTGTAAGGTGTTTCTCCTAAGAGAGAGAGAGAGAGACAAAATAAAAGATGCACCATAGAGGTGCCACAAAAAAAGAAAAAAAGGAAAAAAGGGAAGAGAGAAGGAACAACACCATTATCCTTTTTATCATACACTAGTGCTTCAAAGTAGCACCACTTCATGCATTGTCAAGTAGAGAGTTTCATGGGCTTCATGTTTGATACTAGTGGGGAACCTATACTAACAAACTTGGCTTGTATATTTGGATGATGAGCATCCTCAAAAGCTCGAGGTCTTCAGGAGCAAGCAAGTTGGATGCACCACCACTTGGTCCATAGGAGAGCACATATTCATAGCTCTATGTGCATCCTGGTTGCATGGCGATCACTACTCCTTGCGTTGGCATCGTTCATAAGGTCTTCTCCATAGCCTAGTGGTCAGCTGCTTTGATACAAGACTTTCTTTGTTTTTGACTTCTCAAAACCCCAACCATTTTATATCTTTCCCATAAGTGTGAGGCATAGGCTTGCGCTTAGTGTTGCATAGGTAGTTGAGTGGTTGAATAACATAGACAGGCGATCTTGCTATTGGACCTGGTACGCCTTGGGTTGGTGTTTTTGAAGAAATCGCTAATGCTTGATTTCTTTTTCCTATGATAATTACTACTTTGTTCCTGGCATAATATTGACCTTCTTTCTAAACCTTTGGCAATAAAAATTTGGGCTCCATAGAAATATTTTCCTCTTTCTTAACCTCAATGGCAATGGAACTAACAGGATAACTTGTATTACTCCTTTGCTGGTTAACTTTTGCATGCTTGCACAATGATCATGGATATCACTTTTGGGGTTTGGCTCAATGTAAGCTTTAGAGTTGGTAACAATGAGATTTTGGTAGTCAAACTTCTTACTCAAGGACGAGCAATGTTTACGCGTGGGGAGATTGACGGCTCTATATTTTAGGCATTTTTAGAGCTCATTTGTTGCATGTTCTCTTTATATATCATGTCCCATTGAACCTGTTTTTTGCACTTATCATTGTGAGCATTGCCATTTAGTGTTTTATTTAGTTTTTATTAGTTTTCTTTGTTTTCTTGTGTCTACAGGTGTTTTGGAGCAACCTAGGACCAAGCACGATGAGAGGACCAAGGATGGGTTCGATACGGAGTCAGCCACAGGTCAGACTTAGCCATTTCGAAGGTCGGAAAAAGTCATTTTTATAAATGCTCAAAATCAAGATCTAAGACTATAAATGGATCGGTGTCGATCATACAAATCCAACGAGCACACAAACGTCAAGTTCCAAGTTAATATGAAGAATTGCCGTCTGTTTTGCCGAAGGAGGTCAGAGTAAAAGGCGGCGTTCGTGCGGTCATTTGACGTGCAGACAGCTTCGAAAGTTGCCCTTCCAGACGGGATTCTTCACCGATTTCATCCCCGTTCGATCCCACAGGATCGTTGGCTCATAAAGAAGAGATTGGGAGTGGATAAGGCTCATCTTGAGCCCTTGGATGAAGCCCATCAAGTGAGGAGGCTAGGGAGGCTCCTTATATACACCTCCTCAACCCTAGCCGCCGCCATCCATCTTCATTCACTAAGATCACATCCATCTCCATATCCATTATTGATCCATCACCACCATAGAGGAAGCGACAAGCTCAAGGGAAGAAGAGAGGGCTCCACCATGCGAGTACCGGCCTTCGGGTTTGTGCCCTCTCCATCGCGTCGGAGCCATCATCATCATCTTCTTCATCACGCTACCGCCACCATCATCATCTTCTCGTCCCTTCACGGGCACGCTGCCGGCTTGTAACTTGACCCTCACCTTTATGTTTGAGTAGATGTATTTGTTCTCAAGGATACAAATGAACTCTTCTATGAGTAGTATTATTATGATTTCCAAGTGATCCAATATGCTCTTGTTCACATTCAAGTTAGTATTCTTGCGAGTGTTGAGAGGAGGCCTCACTCGCACTATTGCCATGATTGTCCGTGGAGGAACTACTGACACTGCATAGGGTAGGATGTTGAGGGAATTCGAGGTGAGAATAAAACCTCAATCCCTTGTCTTTGCAAGTTGACAGGGGAGTTCAGGTAAACTCATATTTGGCTGCGTCCATGGGGAAACCCTTAATTGACCGTTTGTGATAACCGTAGTGGGGAAGCAACGATTGGTGGCGTATGTGGTATGAAGTCTATGTTAGAGTAGAACATCTTCTGTACCAGGGACCGCCCACTTTTGCATATGAAGAGTGGATAGAGGATACGAAAGAGAGTGTTTTCTCCGCACTAGATGTGCATGTCATATTTGTAGTGATGACTTGGGAGTCCTAGAGAATACTTTACTACTCGAGCACTTTCACTACTAACGTAGTATACATTTTATTTCGTGTTTTAACCTTCTTATTCTTAGTGTAGTAAACCTTTTATTCACTTTTCCTAGCAACTTATAGAGTAGATTATTTCCAAACTCAAGTTTGGGTGCGTACATAACTGCGTTAAGTGACAACATAGTTGCGGGGTTTGTAGTGCCTTCCTATCAGCTCCCTGTGGGTTTGACACTCTACTTATAAAGAAAGTGCTACGACAGTCATGTGCAGTTGCAGGACATCAAGGATGTCGGGGTACGACGATCTATGGGGCCGGCAAGGCCCCTTTCGTGGTTCGGCTAGGGAGATCCTCTGGCATAAAGAGCATCACCGGACCATGCACGCACGAGGGTTTAGACAGGTTCGGGCTGCCGGAGCATAAAACCCTACGTCATGTGTGTTTGTGGATTATTGGGTTCACCGTACAGGAGCATCACAGCCCGGCAAGGAATGCTCAAGGAGTGTTGCTACGCGTGTAAATGAACGGAGTGTCGACCTTTCTAAAGGTAGCCATGGACCTCCTTTTATAATCCAAGGGGCTACCACAGTGGCTAAAATGGTCTTTACACATACTAAACAATGTGTATCTATCTGCCAAAGTTGCTGGCAATAGCTATAGTGGGAAATACGTAACTCTGACGGACTAGGACATGCGCATTAAATGCACCGTGAGGTGGCCTGCTGGCGACATCTCCTTGCAAGGATTGCCTCTCCTTCTGTCTCGTTTGCCCAGCTACCTCTTATTCCTTCACCACGCCGTAGGATGGGTGTCATTAAAGCTGCTGTAAATCTGGTAAGCTGCCACGCACCCCAACCAGCCCCACCTAACCACCTGCCCGCTCGACACCTAGCTGATGTAGACAACCAGCCTGGCGACGTGGAGCGATGGCTTGGCGGGTGGAGGTCTTGGCGGGTGCATTAGTAGTCGAGTCCTCCGACAAGGAGGGCTTGCCGGTTCGCTCGACCCCTTCTATGAAGTGGTTTGGCGTCCATATCCAGCCCGCCAGGGTCTTGCCGGTCCGAAGGCCGCGGTCGTCTAGTGCACAAGTCAGGGTACTAAGGGCCCCGTTCTTTAGTACACCGATAGGATCCCCCGGGCCTGGGCCACACTTGCGTCCGTGACGTTGTTGGGCTAGGCCCAAAAATAGTGCACACGCACACGCAGCCGCAATTACCTGCGGTTATGATGATTTTCTGCTTCGCCCATGACGTACATTGACTGCGGGTCGTGGGAACGGTAGAGCGAGGCGGTTGCTTCGAGGGGTCGCGCCTAAAAAACCGCGCCGCCTCGGACTGGAAGAGGCGCCTCTTGCGTTTTCTTCCTTGTTAATAAAAGGGGATTTTTGCAAGCACGCTTCTCATTCCAACCGCATCCCTTTGCTCTACCGCCTCTGCTCCTCCTTCCTATAGCATAGAAACCCCGAGCTGCTCCTTTGCTTTCTCCACCACACGCAGTCGACTCAGCATGGCGCCCAAGCGAGGACTTCCTTCTGTTGCCTGGGGCCCGGCAAAGAAGGCCAAGAAGGCGGCGGACGCGGACGCGAAGGATGCCTTGGTGGTGACACAGAGGTGTGTCGTCTTCTTCCCCTCCGTGTTGACAATGAGTGACCTCGTCTGGAGGTACGCCATGATGTGGGGATGGGAGACCAAAGCACACCCGGTGTCGGAGGTGCTTTCGGGCGACTCCCAGCCCAGCAGTGAGAAGTATCCGTTCTTCACGGCATACTTCTACCATGGGCTGGTTCCCCCCTTTTCTGCTTTTTCGTAGATCTGATGCTGACCTATGGTTTCCGCTTGCTGGATTTCATGCCGAACGCAGTGACCACCCTGTAGGAATAGTCCCCAATGTATCTCTCTTCCGCCATTTTTCTATCCGCGCATAGAGGGAGAGGAGGCTTGCTCCGGCAGCATTATGTGGATCCCTCGTGCTTCTCACAAGGAGGTGTACCCCCCCGGCAACTTGCACAAGAAGGGGGGAAAATGGCGGGCAGAATGGTGCTACATCGTTGACTAGGAGCCCCCGGTCTTTTGCAAGGTCCAAACATCCAAACATGTCCGTGATGATGCGTGCAGCACCCTTGCCTTCGACGACAAGAAGCTAGAGATTGCCATCGCCCGCATGCTCCAGTTGAGGGCTGTCAGGCTCACCATAGAGATGGTGGGCTCTGATTTCCTCGCCAGGCGCATCGCTCCTCTCCAGGATCGGAAGCATTTTGCCTAGGAGTACGTCGGTCCTGCCGACGTTATGCGGATATGTCCCGGGCTCGACGGGGACCTGACCTTCCTGCAGCTCACTATCCTCCGCCATCAGCTCTTTTGCCCGGAAGGCAAGTTCATACTCCCGCCGTCCGTCATCCCTCTCTGCAACAACTCCCGGAAGGACGCAATTGTGGCGATGATGCCGGCATGCAACGCACACGAGGTGGACCCCACGTGGAAGGCGCCGGCGAAGGAGTTGGTGCAGACATGGTTTGATAATCTGACGGAAGCATGCGTCAGGGATGAAGGGTCGATGGTCCATGCAACCACTGACGCAGAGATCGATCATATCGGTCGGCGAGTTGCGGAAGCGTGCTTCGACGTAGGTGGCAGCAGCTCGGGGGCCGCCGCGCTTTGGGAATGTCGGGTCACGATGCACACAATCACCTATGGGGCCACGATCCCCTTTGTGGTTCGGCAAGGGTGAGGTCACGTTGCACAAAGAGCAGAGGTCATGAGACAGCACGACGACGAGACGCTGGTATTTTACCGAGGTTCGGCCACTAAGAAGCGTAAAACCCTACTCTTGCTTTGGTGGATTGATTGGGGGAACACGAAGCTCACGCATCGCTCAAACCCGGCAAGGTTGCCTTCGGGAGAGCTGCTACACGAGTACAAGTTGTCGGCGTTCTGGGAATGGGGGTGATACGTCTGCAACGTATCTATAATTTTTGCTTGTTCCATGCTGTTATATTATCATTCTTGGATGTTTTACAATCATTTTACTACAACTTTATATTATTTTTGGGACTAACCTATTAACCTAGAGCCCAATGCCAGTTTCTGTTTTTTCCGTGTTTTTGAGTTTTACAGAAAAGGAATATCAAACGGAGTCCAAACGGAATAAAAATTTACGGTGATTTTTTATGGACCAGAAGAGACCCACGGAGCATCGGAGCTGGGCCAGAAGATTCCCGAGGAGATCACAAGCCACAGGGGCGCGCCCCCCTGGCTTGTGACTTCCTCGTGCCCCCCCTGGACTCGTTTCCACCGCCATAAATTCCTATAAATACAGAAACCTCCGAAAATAAACCTAGATCGGGAGTTCCGCCGCCGCAAGCCTCCAGAGCCACGAAAAACCAATCGGGAGACCGTTCCGGCACCCTGCCGGAGGGGGAAACCATCACCGGAGGCCATCTTCATCATCCCGGCGGTCTCCATGACGAGGAGGTAGTAGTTCACCCTCGGGGCTGAGGGTATGTACCAGTAGCTATGTGTTTGATCTCTCTCTCTCGTGTTCTTGAGATGGCACGATCTTGATGTACCACGAGCTTTATTGATATAGATGAATCATATGGAGTTTTCCCCTCTCTATCTTCTTGTGATGAATTGAGTTTTCCCTTTGAAGTTTTCTTATCGGATTGAGTCTTTTATGGATTTGAGAACACTTGATGTATGTATTGCGATGGGATATCCGTGGTGACAATGGGATGTTCTATTGATCCACTTGATGTATGTTTTGGTGATCAACTTGCGGGTTCCGTGACCTTGGGAATCTATGCATAGGGGTTGGCACACGTTTTCGTCTTGACTCTCCGGTAGAAACTTTGGGGCACTCTTTGAAGTTCTTTGTGTTGGATTGAACATGATGAATCTGAAATTGTGTGATGCATATCGTATAATCAAGCCCATGGGTACTCGTGGTGACATTGGAGTATCTAGGTGACATTAGGGTTTTGGTTGATGTGTATCTTAAGGTGTTATTTTAGTACGAACTCTAGGGCTGTTCATGACACTTATAGGGATAGCTCATAAGATTGATCAGAAAAGATAACTTTGAGGTGGTTTCGTACCCTACAATAATTTCTTCATTTGTTCTCCGCTATTTTTGACTTTGGATTGAACTCTTTGTCACACGTGAGGGATTTACATATGATTCAACTATGTTAGTATTGTTGAGAGAACTTGCACTAGTGAAAGTATGAACCCTAGGCCTTGTTCCCAAGCATTGCAATACCGTTTTTGCTCACTTTTGTTACTTGTTACCTTGCTGTTTTTATATTTTTCAGATTACAAAAACCTATATCTATCATCCATACTGCACTTGTATCACCATCTCTTCGCCGAACTAGTGCACCTATACAATTTACCATTGTATTGGGTGTGTTAGGGACACAAGAGACTCTTTGTTATTTGATTGCAGGGTTTCTTGAGAGAGACCATCTTCATCCTATGCCTCCCACGGATTGATAAACCTTAGGTCATCCACTTAAGGGAAATTTGCTACTGTCCTACAAAACTCTGCGCTTGGAGGGCCAATACGAGTCTACAAGAAGAAGGTTGCATAGTAGACATCAGGGGGTACCCAGACCTGCCTGCCTGCGGCCCAGGGCGTGGTCCACTTCATTAGCCAAGCACAACCAGACGCAGCCCCACTCAAGACAAGGCCCTCGCGAGGACCCTAGGCTCGCGAGGAGGAGCAGCATCAAGACCGACAAAGGATGGGCCTCCCCAGGTCCCCTCCGGAGCGGCGGAGATCTCTATGCAGGACCCGGCCTCAGGAGTCAAGGGTGACGCAAGGACGGACAGGCGGGCGCCAGCGCGCCAGGCGGTGCAGTTTCCCCTTTGGTGCAAAGGCGGCAAGGACGTACGCGGGTTCCGAATGCACCCGCAAAGGTTTCCATTCCGGTGCAACAAGACCACGACCACGAGCCCCACAGGATGGATGTCATCGCCGAGCCCACCTCTGCATCATCGACACCTACTTTGCAGGCGAAGACCGCCTTTGGTCAGGGCGGGATGTACTCCTGTCTCCCTTCAAATTTGGCCGTTGTGGGATCCCTTCCCGCCATTGCGATAAGGGAAGAGGACCCGTGCCACCGCTATATATAGAGGCTAGGCTGCACCGTAGAGCGGGACCGGAAACCAGTCGATCCACTTAACCCAGCACAAAGCCAGCGGAGGGCCAAGAACACCTCAGGGACGCCCTCGCGAGGCTCCTCAACCTTGTACTAGTTCATCCACCGCACCTCCACGAGAGGCAATCCACCAAAGCAGGAGTAGTGTATTATGCTTCGCAGCGGCCCGAACCTGGGTAAACCACCGTGTTCATCTTCTTCCTCGTCATCGTGCGAGTTTGTCGTCTTAGCCATCGAGTAGTGAGCTGGGTAGGGCGAAGCTGCAGGGGAATCTTCGCACACGCCCCTGTGTTCGAACCTTGAGGGTTTTGCGGAGCCCGAAATCCGACATTTGGCGTGCCAGGTAGGGGCGTGTCGGAGTCTCCCTCAGGCCTCGCCTCGCCTCCACTCGCCGCACTCATGGCAAAAGGATGCCGAGCCCGCGCTGAGCAGCGGGCTGCCCGCGTGGCGCGGGCGGCGTCGGCGGGCCCTGGCACCTCTCGTCGTTCTGCCTCCCAGCCAGTGAGCGCCGTCACCGGCCGGGCCCTCAACTGGCGCTGGGGGCTGCCGCCTTCACCAACCACATGGCGCGCCCCTGCCGCCCCGGCCCATCCCCGCATTCGGGCCGCGCCGCCTCTCCTCCGAATCTGCCAAGACCCGACACACAGGCATATCGCGCTCCTCGTGGCGCACGAGCTACAACGCCAACACGCTGCTTGCGACCGCCGCAACGACGAGGGCAGGCGCGCCCCCAGGCGCAGCACCGCTGCCGACGAGGCCCAGGTGTATCTCAGTGAGGCTCGCACCCATGAACTCGCTCGACCGGCGGGCACAGCGCCCGGGCCGCACGGGCGCCCTCGGGATATTCGCGGCGGCCCGCGCTCACCGGGGGCCTGGCTCGAGTCGCCGGAGGCGCAGGAGCCGGCCGCAGGTGCCGGTAGAGACCGGTGGGAGGTGTTGGGCACGCGAGAGGGGCACCGCCTCGCGCCTCTCGGCACGCCCACCGGAACCAGGGAGGAGGACCAGAGGCTGGACTACGCCAGCGCCCGGGGGCTCGTGTAACTCTACAACGACCATGTTGACGCGCGCCAGGGCCACGAAGGAAGCAGCACCGTCTACCCCGGCGACAGGAGGCGCATACGCGACTTGGCGGGCAGCTCCCGCGCGGTCTGGTATGCACAGCCTCGCGGGGGCGGCCTGCGGGACTGGCCTCGTGAGGATGCCCGGCGTAGGCACCTTCGCGAGGCACACCCGCTGGTAGGGAGCTGCCTTGAGCAGGCATCTGGGTCTGGGGACCGGGGGTCGCTTGCCTGGGAACGGAGGGTGGAACATCCGCCCACGTCCCCGGGCCGGATGGCCCCAGCTTGGAGACGGACGGTGGAACACACGCCCATGTCTCCGGGCCAGATGATCCCAACCTGGAGACGGAGGGTGGAACATACGCCCTTGTCTCTGGGGCGCGCGACGCCTGCTTGGAGACGGAGGGTGGACCATACGCCCATGTCTCCGGGTCGGGCTTCGTTCGATCACCAGCGGGTGATCATGTACTCGCCTATGTCCCCGGGCCCGGTTTGCCTGGCCTGGGGGCGGGGCCTCGAATACCTGCGTGGGGACCCCAGGCACCCCAGCGAGGCGCGCTGGGGCACCGGCCGGGGTACCCAAGGCCCTTTTCCCGGGCGGGCCTTCCCATCGGAGGGCGCGAGGGGCTCCCCCTACGCTCGAGGGCCCGTCTAGAGCCGACCCTACTTCGCCATGCCATCGGAGTGGGCTTCATGTCCGCGGGGCATTGAGCTCCCTGCACACCCTCAGGACCAACCCGTGACACTCTCACGTAATAATGAGTGGGCTGTATATGCCTGGAGCCCCCCGAGGACGCGGAGGGGTTCCTTCCCAAGCAACGTGGAAGCCACAGCTCCGCGCTGGCGGACAATTCAACACTGCCCTCCAATGGCTATGCCCATGCAACGTGGATGCCCTATGCTCAGCGCTGGGGGAAGACGAAGACTAGCCAAGGGGCCGGACGCGGCAGTTGCTTGCTTCTTTTTGGATGTTCGAATTGCCGTTTTTTGGAATGAAGTTTGAGAATTTCGCAACTCTATATTTAAAAGAAAAAGGGGCGGGAACTTTTCTCTTTGTGTTCTCTCGTTTTACCGGTCTTGAGTTTTCTCTTTCTGGATTGGTGTTTCGCAAGGAGCCGCGCGCTCCAGGCCTCCCCGAGGCACCTCGGGGCTGGATAACGAGGCCCTGTCACCTCAGGAGCACGCATCTTTTAGCCGTCGACCCCTGCTCGGGGGCTCC
The DNA here is from genome assembly GCA_039707655.1 of Elymus sibiricus. NCBI lineage: Eukaryota > Viridiplantae > Streptophyta > Magnoliopsida > Poales > Poaceae > Elymus > Elymus sibiricus. The sequence continues at coordinate 345,224,357 of CM077669.1, read as the reverse complement.
GACCGCAGCACGGCACTAAAGCATGGAGCCGCGGGAGGCCCCAGGGCCTCCTGAGGCAGCAGTCGGCAGGACGGAATGGGGGATCGCTCAAGCATCAAGGGGGGCTCCTGAGCATTACGCCTCAGGAGCCTTACCGGTCATATAGCCCCTCGCCCCCTTGATGTCGTCCTTGGTGATCCGGTCGGCATCAAGGGTGTCGAGGCCTGACCCCGTAGTTGCGTCCTTGGTGATCCGGTCGTACACTACGGTGGTCGGGAAATGTGCGGGACTGGGACCTGCCGACGTAGAGCGGCTTGAGCGTTAAAGGGGGGCTCCTGAGCAGCACGCCTCAGGAGCCATACCGGTCATATAGCCACTCGCCCCCCTTGATGTCGTCCTTGGTGATCCGGTCGGCATGAAGGGTGTCGGGGCCTGACCCCGTAGTTGCGTCCTTGGTGATCCAGTCGTATGCTACGGTGGTCGGGAAATGTGCGGGACTGGGGCCTGCGGACACAGAGTGCCGAAAGGGCCCCCAAACCGTCCCACAAACAAGGAGGAAGCGTCCCAGACGGAGCCGCGGACTATCTGGATAGCCCGGTCACGCCTCGCGGCGCGTGCAAGATCGTTGCCACCCCACAAGCTAAGTACACTACCCAACCAAGCAGGAACCCTCTGATCTAATGACGACCCGAGGACGGGATAAGAGTTGTGCGCATTAATGTGGGAATGCAGGTACTGCGGGCCATCACGTGCGGCCACCGAGCCCCCTGAGGCCTGAGGCGCCAGGAAAAACGGCACGAGGGAAGGAACCCAGCCGTGACGAGCAGCAAGGCCGCCGACCAGGGGAGCGGTGGCCACAAGCAGCACCTCGTAAGAGGACACCTCGTGAGGGCCCTGACGGCCGCTGTCTCCAGGCCGCAGCGGCACTGGCATCAAGCCCCGCACGAGGAAACTAAACCACGACAACGGCAAGATGGCAACCAACAATTTAAGATGAGGAAGGGCGCAAACCAAGGTAGTACGCAATAGACTAACCCCCACGGGGGCAGAGTTTTTCTTCAAATATTACAGGCACCAAGAAAAGAAGACAAGGGATGCTTAGAGGGAGGAGTCGCTGTCGCCACCCGCGAAGCCGGCCGTCTCGGCGTCAGAATCGTCCTCCCCGCCAGAGGCGGGCACCTGGACGAACCGTCCACCAAGGACTCCACGTGGGGACGCACCTCGTCCCGGAGGGGCCGCTCGAGCTCGTCAGGCACCCGCTCCACGATGCGCGGATGTCGAGCTCCGGGGCGTGGCAGCGCAGGTTGGAGAAGACGAGCGTCAAGGCGAGGTCGAGGAGGTCGCGCGCGTCGGACTCGTTGTCCGCGTTCACGCGGGAGACACCGGTCTCCAGCGCCTCCACCACCTTCCGGAAGAAGTCAAGATAGCCCCCGTCGCCGTGCATGCACGGCAACGCGGGGGCTTCCCCGACGAATCGATTCACCGCGCCGGCCGCACGGTGGGCAATGTCCAAGTACTGCTTGGCGCATTGGGATTCCAGCAGCCTGGCATGCGCCGGCTCGTCTTGGGCGGCCTGCACGGCGTCAGCCGCCTCCTGGACCTGGGCCTGGAGGGACGCCAGCTCTGCCCTCGCCTCCGCTTCACCCCTGAGGGCGGCTTGGAAGGCGGCCTCGGCGGTCACCAGCCGGGCCCGCAGTGCCTCCACTTCCTCCTGAAGTTTGCCAAGCCGGCGCTTCTTGGCCGCAGGCGCCCTGAAAGGTGGAAAGAGTCATGCCCGGATCACTGGGCGGGACGACAAAGGAGGAGGGAGGCGGCGGAGTACTCACTCATCGACCATGGCCCAGCGCCAGCGAACTTGCGCCGGCCCCGAGGGCCCCCCACCGCTGCCTCCGGAGGAGGACGAGGGAGCCGGCGGTGCCGCGCGTTTCCCCGCACCTGCAGCGCTTCCTCCAGACGCCATGGAAGATGAGAAGATGGGAAGAGGAGAGGGCTTTCTCGGCGGAGCTAAGGAAGCAGGAAGATGCCTCAAGACTGCAATGCCCATCCCCTGCCAGGGGTGGGGCAGATTTATATGCGTAACTGCAGCCGCGAGGCGTCGTGGGAGAGCAGGCGTCGTGCACCTCTCGGGCGCCGCAGAGCGGTTCGATCGGCGCAGTGCCGTTCGTGTCGCTTCTCCTGCCGATTGACGGGTCACATTCGCGTGGCCCAAGGAGTAGAGGCTCGAAGCAGCAGCAGCATTCAAGGAAGGGAAATGATAGCCGGCGCTGCGCACGGGCGTCGCATCAATTTGACTTGGAGCGCTTCCTGACGCCCTCGGGGAGCGGGGGTGTCGCCGCCCCAGCGCTCGACGCATGTAAAGCCTGGCCCGCAGGCGTTTGGGGCCCACGGCGCTTCGGGCCGCCCTCGAGGCTTTGCCCAGAAGCCAACTTGAGTGCGCCTTGGGCCCAGGGGCTACTGTCGGCGTTCTGGGAACGGGGGTACCCAGACCTGCCTGCCTGCGGCCCAGGACGTGGTCCACTTCATCAGCCAAGCACAACCGGACGCAGCCCCACTCAAGACAAGGCCCTCGCGAGGACCCTAGGCTCGCGAGGAGGAGCAGCATCAGGACCGACAAAGGATGGGCCTCCCTAGGTCCCCTCCGGAGCGGCGGAGATCTCTATGCAGGACCCGGCCTCAGGAGTCAAGGGTGACGCAAGGACGGACAGGCGGGCGCCAGCGCGCCAGGTGGTGCAGTTTCCCCTTTGGTGCAAAGGGGGCAAGGACGTATGCGGGTTCTGAAAGCACCCCCCAAAGGTTTCCATTCCGGTGCAACAAGACCACGACCACGAGCCCCGCAGGACGGATGTCATCGCCGAGCCCACCTCTGCATCATCAACAGCTACTTTGCAGGCGAAGACCGCCTTTGGACAGGGCGGGATGTACTCCTGTCCCCCTTCAAATTTGGCCGTTGTGGGATCCCTTCCCGCCATTGCGATAAGGGAAGAGGACCCATGCCACCGCTATATATAGAGGCTAGGTTGCACCGTAGAGCGGGACCGGAAACCAGTCGATCCACTTAACCCACCACAAAGCCATATGAGGGCAAAGAACACCTCAGGGACGCCCTCGCGAGGCTCCTCAACCTTGTACTAGTTCATCCACCGCACCTCCACGAGAGGCAATCCACCAAAGCAGGAGTAGGGTATTACGCTTCGCAGCGGCCCGAACCTGGGTAAACCACCGTGTTCATCTTCTTCCTCGTCATCGTGCGAGTTCGTCGTCTTAGCCATCGAGTAGTGAGCTGGGTAGGGCGAAGCTGCAGGGGAATCTTTGCACACGCCCCTGTGTTCGAACCTTGAGGGTTTTGCGGAGCCCGAAATCTGACACAAGTGTCGAAAGGTCCGAATCTTCAGCTAGGTTGCCTTGGGCCTCCTTTTATAGCTCAAGGGGTGGCCAGAGTGGCAAAACAGACATTATCTAGTGATTAGATAGCTAACGGTGCTATCATAGCTAAGTCTGGCACTTAGGACAAAATGCCATAAATGCTAGCCTAGGTGGCGTGCGGGGGTGCATCACTGGCAAGCTTCTACCACCGCTCTAGCTAACTATTGCTCAGTATCTTGACACGCCTCTGGAGGGTGTCAAAGGGGCATGATCTGTCTTCCAGCGAGCCGCCGCGTACTTAGCGAGAGCCACTTAGCCACCTGAGGGCTCGACACCGCATCGACAAGTGACTGGTGTTGCGATGCGGTGGAGCGGTGGCCGATCGGCTCGCGTTTGCTGGGGGATGACTTGCCGGGTATTCCTGAAGATGTGCGTGCCTTGGTCCCCGGCAGGCACCGGGGACGCGGCTGGCGCGGCTCGGGCCCATTCTGGGCCGTTGCATAGACCTTTCCGTCGTTGCTTGGCCAGCGTAGGTTGCTTCTGTCGGAGTCTTGGTCTCGACTGTATTTATGTTGATGGGTTCTGCTACCACTGCCTGTGCATAGGTCAGGGGCACTGGGTACCCCATTCCTAGTGCACCGATAGGATCCCCCGAGTCTGGCCCAAACGCGCTCGTCCGGCGCCGTTGGGTCAGGCCCAAAATTTATGCACAGGCGCGCAATATGAGGGTGTAACTGCCGGCTTTCAAGCCCGCACTTACCCACTACCTGAGGCTGTTTCTGCCACGTGCGCCGCATGCATTGCGGGGAGTTTGCGGTGGATGCGCATGGCTCAAAGGCGTGGGAGTGGCAGAAGCTGTAGCGCTGAAAGCACATTTGCTCCCTTGGTGGTTTTGGTAATTAATAACAACATATATGTCATTGAACTAATGTTTCCACTAAGCATATTTCAGGAAAAGTTCAATGATGGGTTGGAAAAAGGATTGTGGAGAAACCCCAAGATGCAATGAAATGGATTGGCAAAGCTTCAAGCAAGAGGACTCTACATTTTACTTTGTGAGAAATCACTTTGAGTCCATAGGAAAGCCAATACTAATAAAAGGCGGTAAGGTACTGTTGGTGAACAAGATGCTCCACGTGCATAAGTGATAGTCACCAAAAACACCCACAAGCTCTTCCACAAATACTCTGTCTAGATACCTACCACTCAAATCAGTAAGACCAACAATTCCTATTCGGTCTCACCAAGATTCAAACCCTAGAGAGGTTATAAGCGAAACCCTAGCCCATCAGTGCAGCCGATTTCCACTTCGATGCCACCGAGTTCAGTTGCCAACTTTTTGGTTAGCTATTTTCAAGCATCGGTACCACCAAGTTTTGCCAATCGGTCTCACCGAGATTTGGACCAACTTTCTGGTTAGCCATTCTCAAGAATCGGTACCACCGAGTTTTGTGAATCGGTCTCACCGAGTTTTGGACCAACTTTCTGGTTAGCCATTGTCAAGAATTGGTACCACCGAAATTTGAGAATCGGTCTCACCGAGTTGTGCATTCTGACCATTGGTCATCTAATCGGTACCACCGAGAGTTATGTATCGGTCTCACTGAGATTAAAAAGTTACTGCCTTTTGGTCATTTCGGTACCACCGAGTTTTACACTTCGGTGTCACCGAGTTGGTCACTTTAGGTGTAACGGTTGGATTTTTGGGGATGCATATATATACCCCTTCACCACCACCCACTCGAAAGAGAAGCACTCAGAACTATTCCATACTTGCCCCATCCAATTTTCTGAGAGAGAGCCACCTACTCATGTGTTGAGATCAAGCTATTCCATTCCTACCATATGAATCTTGATCTCTAGCCTCCCCAAGTTGCTTTCCACCAAATCAATATCTTTCACCATAGCCAAATCTGTGAGAGAGTGATTATGTGTTGAGGAGTCTATCATCTTGAAGCACAAGAGCAAGGAGTTCATCGACATTACCGAGCCTATTACCTTTTGGAGGGTGGTGCCTCCTAGATTGGTTAGGTGTCGCTTGGGAGCCTCCTACTCCGTGTTGTGGAGTTGAACCAAGAAGTTTGTATGGGCAAGGAGATCGCCTACTTCGTGAAGATCTACCCATAGTGAGGCTAGTCCTTCGTGGCCGGAAGCCGTTATGGAATAGTCAAGGTTGCTACTTTGTGGACCCTCGACCGTTACCCTCCGTGGGTTGAAGACTCCATAAATGTGGACGTGCGATAGCACCACCTATCGGAACCATGGGAAAAATCTTCATGTCTTCAAATTGCGTTTGATCTTACTTCCTACCCTCTACTACATATGCTTGTTGTTACTTTCCGCTGCTATACTCTTAGACATGCATGTGTAGGGTGTACTTGAATTGCTATAATTGCTAAAATCTTCCAACACTTAAAATTGGAAAAAGGTAGAATTTTTATTTGGTCAAGTAGTCTAATCACCCCCCCTCTAGACATACTTTCGATCCTACAAGTGGTATCAGAGCTTTCGTCTCCATTGCATTGGTCCCACAACCTAGGAGAGTATGGCATCTAGTGAGGGAAATTATCACCGTAGAGGTCTGTACTTTGATGGCACAAATTTTGCTAGTTGGAGGCACAAAATGAAAATGCATATTCTTGGTCATAACCCCGTTGTTTGGGATGTTGTTAGTGTTGGCTTGCAAGGTGAATTCTTTGGTGATGGAAAGGAACCGGATCGTGAAGCGACCGCGGATGAATTGAAGATGTTGCAATACAACGCTCAAGCATGTGACATTCTCTTCAGCTGCCTATGTCCCGAAGAATTCAACAAAATCAGCCGTCTTGAGAATGCAAAAGAGATTTGGGATACTTTGGTTGATATGCATGAAGGTATCGAATCCGTGAGAGAATCCAAGTTGGATGTTCTTCAAAGTCAGCTTGACAAGTTCAAGATGAAGGATGGTGAAGGAGTCGCTGAGATGTACTCTAGGCTAGCTCTCATCGCAAATGAGATTGCCGGCTTAGGAAGCGAAGAAATGACCGACAAATTCATCATCAAGAAGATACTTAGAGGTTTGGATGAGAGATACGACACCGTGTGCACATTGATCCAAATGATGCCCAACTACAAAGATCTCAAGCCTACGAAAGTCATTGGAAATTGTTGCTCATGAGATGACACTCAAGGACAAAGAAGAGCTTCACAACAAGTCTAGCGGTGCTTACAAAGCCACAAGTGATGCTCCCGCAACTTCAAGCATCAACCTTGTCACCAATGAAGAGATAAGCCTCATGGTCAAGAAATTCAATAAGTTCTACAAGAATAGAGGCAAAGAACGAAGCTCCAACTCAAGATATGAAGAGAAGCGTTCGTCAAGTCATGACCGAAACTGCTACAATTGTGGGAAGCTCGGACACTACTCCAATGAGTGCACGGCTCCCTACAAACGAAGAGAAGAGTCACCTAGAAGACGAAGCTCAAGAAATGAATCACCTCAAAGAGAGAGAAGGAGTAGAGATGATCGTTATGAACGAAGACCCTCAAGGAGAAGTAGGGACTCGGAGAAGAAGTACAAGTACACCAAGAGCTACTCAAGAAGAAGACATCAAGCTCATGTTGGTGAATGGGTTTCTGGCTCTGAATCCGACTACAACTCCGAGAGAAGCTATCACTCCAACTCCGACTATAGTCAAGATGAAGGTGTTGTCGGACTTGCACTAGTGACTACCAACTCCTATGATCTATTTGATTCACCAAGTGAAGGGAGTGGAAGTTGCTTCATGGCTAAAGGCCCCAAGGTATCACACCCCGAGTATCTTGATTTCAATAGTGATGAAGATGATTTACTTGGTGATGATGACTTTCTCTTTGATAAAACTAGTGATGTTAGTCAAAATGAACTTGATAATTTTCATGCTAGTCAAGATAAGTCGGTTGATGATGATAAGATGAAAATAGAACAAGTAACTAAAGAATTAAACACTCTTAAGTTAGCCCATGAATCTACTCTAGAAGATCATAGAGAGCCTGTAAGGACTCATGAAAAGCTATGCTTCGAGAAGCTCACCTTGGAGCAAGAACATGAGTTTCTTAAAGCTATCAATGACGATCTCCGAAAGAAGACTTCATCTTATCTAGCCAAACGATTACTCTTGTCTACTTCATGCCACAAGTTAAACCTAGACAAACTAGTAACAAAGGGAAGAAAGGTTCTTCATCTAGTAGCAACAATAAAAATGCTAAATCTAATGATGTTGCTTCTAATAGTTCTATTGATTCCACTAATGATGATTCTCTTATCCAAGTTACACTTGAGCAAGAAAACAATTTATTGAAAGGGATTATAGAGAAAGGTATCTACAAGAGTCTTGCCGGGTGTAAGCAATTTGAGGAGATTGTACGCAAGCACGGAGGATACCAGAAGAACCATGGCATTGGCTACTTCAACGCTAATGGAGTTGAATGGGAAGAAGGTCAATACCGCAAGCCCAAGTTTGTTCCTCAAAGGGAGAAGTATGAACATACTCTTCCCAAGGGAACAAACACTCAAGAATACCTTCCACCACAAGACCACAAGCTTCAAGAGGACATTGACTCATATGAAGATGAATCCCAAGCTTTGGTGGAGTGGGTTCCCAAGGCTACTTCAAGCTCAACTTCTACAAGTGCCTCTTCAACACCAAGGATCCCCATCAAGTTGATGTGGGTCCCCAAGAAGAAGAACTAGAGAAGTTCTTGAGGGGTGACTCCGCCAATGAAATCCACTCACATTAATTATTGGCAAGAACTAGTTGCAATCAACGTCAACATCATGTAATAGTTCAAAGAGTCACACATTCCCTCAAAGGTAAGCAAGGGACAAGGTCATCAACAAATCCATGGACATCATCATGTATGCTTTGCACTCCATGTCCATAGATATCCTTGTATTTGTCTCTTGTGTGTTGGGACTAACCCATGTACGTGAGAAGAGTAAGGAAACAACAAGGATGCTCCCAACTCTTGGTGATCTTCATCAACCTTGAGCATCCACCACTACATCACCCACATGAAGTCTTGATCGACAAACCCAAGCTTAGTTTATCCCTCCTATGGGGGGATGTCACATCAAGGGGGAGCTTTACTCTAATACTTGAGTTAAGGCATCTCTTAGAATGTGACAACATTAAATGCTTTATGTAAAAGTGGTAACCCCACTTGTGCTTAAACGATGAGTATGACCTATGATCAAGTATTCTTACCTGGTTCCTTAGTCAATATACTCATGTATAGATGACTCTGTCATCGCCAAAATGCTTGATAGATGCTAGTATGTATGTGCATGTTTGCCATGATTTCATTTGACATCTTATTGTGTGAGCTTGTTGGTCTGCATTTCTTTAACCATTCGAGGACATCCAATTGTTGCTATTTGGCTTTTGATTTTTCTTTTGCCAATTGGATGGGCAAGAATGCCTAGGACCACTCTCTAGCTATCTATGCTTTCTCGTCTCATATTCCATTCTTGCTACATCACAAAATTTGAACAAGGACTTTTCGATCTCTCTGTGTGAGGAGCACTCGGAGTTCCGTATCGACAAAGGACCGACCATTAAAACCTCCCAAGTCCATCTCGGTGGAACCAATACCAAATTCTCGGTATCACCGAATGCCTAGGGTTGATCTGGTTTTCACACTCGGTATCACCGATTCCATCTTCTCGGTTACACCGAGTTTCCCTGTCAGCTGACAGTAGAGAAACTCGATGACACCAAAAAGTTAGAACCGGTGTCACCGATAGCCATGGGTATATAAAGAGGCGGACCCGACTTTTGAAATTAATTCCTCAAACATCATCCCCTCCAAAAACCCTAGCTACCAAACAAGACCCCTGGTCATCGCCTTCGTCTTCCCGAGCGCCTCCGCCGTTGGAAGTCCACGTCACCGACGGATTCTCCCCCCCCCCCCATCGCCGCCGTAGCGAGATCGTCACCGAGTTAGGGTACGATTTCGTCCCCTCGTGCGCTCCCCTCGCCGAATCTTGCGCATTAGGATTTTTCCATCTATAAGACAAAGTTTGAGATCGATCTATACACTAAAAATTTCATTAGACTAGCGAAGGAACAATTTTTTAGGGTTTGCCGTCCGCAACTTGAATCTCGGTGACACCGAAGCAAAAGAATCGGCTTCATCGATTCCCTTTTCTGGTCGACTGAGAACATCCTCGGTGAAACCGAGTGCCCATTTTCGGTCTCACCGAAAGTGGTGCCAAGTTTCTGTAATGCAGGGTGTTTGTCTCGGTGGGTCCAAAAAGTTTGCATCAGTAGTACCGAAATTCACTTGGCAGAATGCAAATCTTAAGAAATTTTAGTTCAAATTTGAGAAAACCTTCTGCAATTTTGTGATGACTCAACCTATCCACTCTTCTATACTCCATTCACAGGGTCAGAGATGTCAGGTTCAGATAATTGCCAGAATGATTTTAGAGAGAAAAATGTTGACATGAGCTCAGGCACTAGTCCTGATGAGAGCTTTGATGATGTTCCTAGCTCACTTGATCTGCCCAAAGCTGCAACCAGGGCAAGAAGGAAGCTCAACTCAGATGAGGAAGATGAAGATTTTATACCTGAGGAGCTATCCAAGAAAGATACTGCTGCCAAGAGCACTGGTGCTGCCACTACTTCCAAGAAGAAAGCTATAAGGAAAGAGTATGCTAGCTTAGGGTCAGTGAGAGCACCAGAGAGTGCTAGGGCAAGAATGACTGTTGAGCCCTCAAAGAAGTCTATGCCTAAGAAGGCAGGAGAGAAGAAGAAGTCCAGGAAGAGGATCATTTATGTCATGGGCAGGCCTACCTCAATGTATGAGGACCCAGCAGAGGCTGCTGCTGAAGAAGAAGAGGAGGAAGAGCCAGCTGCCAAGGCTCCTCCTAAGAAGTAGAAGAAGCTCATGGCTGATGCTATGCCTAAGGACACATCATCCAAAGGCACCAAGACTGCCCCCAAGAAGGCTGTTGTTGTTCCTAAATCCACGAGGTTTTCCAGAGACATCCCAGCTTCTAGCAAGAACAAGACCTCCACTTTCAGGGAAGCTGAGGATGATACACTGTCTGCTTTGATGAAGCTAAGGCCACACTTTCCAGAGCATAATGCCAGCCACTTGCTAGCTGAGGATATGAAGAAGAGGAAGGACTCAGGTTTGAGAGAGTGGGGAGCTGTTGATCCATATTCACAGAGGAGGAAGACTGTTGTGGACTACAGGTTCTATACAAAAGAACAACAAGACTTCTATGAAACAATTTTGCTTGACAAGAGCCTTGCTGTGAGTGATATGAGGTTTGTGGACTGGAAGTACATCAAGGACAATGTGGATTACTTCCCAAGTGTGCAACACAACTTTCATTGCATTGGACTTGATGAGTTTGTTGGTAAGGAGTTTACTGCTTGGAATGATGAAATGATCATGAAATTCTACTCCACTGCTCATTTCTATGTAGATGGTAGAATTGTGTGGATGACTGAAGGTGCAAGGTATGAATCCACAGTTGAGGAGTGGGCTGCCATCTTAGGAGTCCCAGAGGTGGAATATGGTGACATTAATGTATAAAATGAGCCCAAGGCAAGCCACAATGCCATGAAGAACATGTACAATGAGATCCCTGCTGTACATCTGAAGTCTCACAAGCTAGGATCCATTTACTTCCTCCAAGATGGTCCACGCACGATCAACACTATTTTGAGGCATACCTTGATGCCTAAGTCTGGAGATGAGAAGATGATAAGAGGATATTCTATCAACATGCTGCTCCATCTAGATCAACATACCAGATTCAGAGTGATGGATCTGATAGTGGAGACGGTGAAGAGGGTTGCTGCTGATCAGAAGCGCTCATGTTGCTATGCACCCTATATCCAGATGCTTATCAACTCTAAGTTGGAGAAGCACATATTTGCACTTGACCGACCACATTTGCCACTATTGCCAGAGCTAGAAGACAACGTTGTGGTGATGGACCCAGATCATCCCACCTCAGCTACAGCACAGGCACATGCAGAGGTAGCCAGAGACTCTAGTTCTTAGGTGCCAAGGTCTAGGAGTGAGCAGATGGATCTCCTACTTAGCTCTATGCTCAGCATGTAGAAGGACATTGGGAACATTTTGAAGAACCAGGAGAGCCTCTCGAGGATTGTTGACACCAAATTCCATATTCTCAACAACAAGGTGGATGAGCTCACAGTGACTGCGAATGAGCTCAAGAAGGAAGTTGATGGCGTGCCCAGTACCCACACTACTGATGATGAGGATAGTCCACCTCTCCGGACAACCACTCAGTTCAGGACTCAGCCCAGATCTGCTACAATGCCAGTTCCAGAGTCTCGACCGTCTTCATCAGCACCTGCCGCAGCTCCTTCAGCTCCTTCAGCTCCTCCAACACCTCCAGTTGCTACTCCGACTCCATCCATGACGTCTGCAGAAGTCTTCACTGATGTCGTTCTATCAACTCCTTCAGCAGCCACCGGAGGAGATCAGCCCCAGAAGAGCGCTTAGTTATATACCTTTGAACTTTTTGGTAACTTGTTGCCAAAGGGGGAGAAGATGTATATAGATCTTTAGGCTTCGAGAGAGAGAGAGCGTTGCTTTTTATCGCTTTTCAAAACATTGATAACTTTTGGTTGGTTTGCTTGTGTTAAACTTTGTTGGTGTTTGATCATACACTTGATGTGTATTGCTACTATTTCCTATCCTTGTGATGCTTATGAAATAATCATTCACCTTCGCTTGATTGTGTTGTGCTATGATATTCATTCTTATTATTCTCGCACACCACCAAGTTGTATGTGACATGGAAGAGTGCCCCATGTAACTAATCGATTGTGCATTTGCATTCAAATGCAAATTCAAAATAATGCACAAATTTAGGGGGAGCTCTTGCTTATCACATACTTCTCAAAGCGATGATTATATTCATTGATTATATCATACATCGAAGCTTTGATCTATATGTTGTCATCAATTACCAAAAAGGGGGAGATTGAAAGCACATTTTCTCCCTTGGTGGTTTTGGTAATTAATAACAACATATATGTCATTGCGCTAAGCATATTTCAGGAAAAGTTCAATGATGGGTTGGCAAAAGGATTGTGGAGAAACCCCAAGATGCAAGGAAATGGATTGGAAAAGCTTCAAGAAAGAGGACTCTACATTTTACTTTGTGAGAAATCACTTTGAGTCCATAGGAAAGCCAATACTATTAAAAGGGGGTAAGGTACTGTTGGTGAACAAGATGCTCCACGTGCACAAGTGATAGTCACCAAAAACACCCACAAGCTCTTCCACAAATACTCTGTCTAGAACCCTAACACTCAAATCGGTAAGACCAACAATTCCTATTCGGTCTCACCGAGATTCAAACCCTAGACAGATTATAAGCCAAACCCTAGCCCATCGGTGCAGCCGATTTCCACTTCGGTGCCACCGAGTTCAGTTGCCAACTTTCTGGTTAGCTATTTTCAAGCATCGGTACCACCGAGTTTTGCCAATCGGTCTCACCGAGATTTGGACCAACTTTCTGGTTAGCCATTCTCAAGAATCGGTACCACCGAGTTTTGTGAATCGGTCTCACCGAGTTTTGGACCAACTTTCTGGTTAGCCATTGTCAAGAATTGGTACCACCGAAATTTGAGAATCGGTCTCACTGAGTTGCGCATTCTGACCGTTGGTCATCTAATCGGTACCGCCGAGAGTTATGTATCGGTTTCACCGAGATTCAAAAGTTACTGCCTTTTGGTCATTTCGGTACCACCGAGTTTTACGCTTCGGTGTCACCGAGTTGGTCACTTTAGGTGTAACGGTTGGATTTTTGGGGATGCCTATATATACGCCTTCACCACCACCCACTCGAAAGAGAAGCACTCAGAACTATTCCATACCTGCCCCATCCAATTTTCTGAGAGAGAGCCACCTACTCATGTGTTGAGATCAAGCTATTCCATTCCTACCATATGAATCTTGATCTCTAGCCTCCCCAAGTTGCTTTCCACCAAATCAATCTCTTCCACCATAGCCAAATCTGTGAGAGAGTGATTGTGTGTTGAGGAGTCTATCATCTTGAAGCACAAGAGCAAGGAGTTCATCGACATTACCGAGCCTATTACCTTTTGGAGGGTGGTGCCTCCTAGATTGGTTAGGTGTCGCTTGGGAGCCTCCTACTTCGTGTTGTGGAGTTGAACCAAGAAGTTTGTACGGGCAAGGAGATCGCCTAATTCGTGAAGATCTACCCATAGTGAGGCTAGTCCTTCGTGGACGGAAGCCGTTATGGAATAGTCAAGGTTGCTACTTCGTGGACCCTTATGGGTGGAGCCCTCTGTGGACTCTCGCGACTGTTACCCTCCGTGGGTTGAAGACTCCATAAATGTGGACGTACGATAGCACCACCTATCGGAACCACATGAAAAATCTTCGTGTCTTCAAATTGCGTTTGATCTTCCTTCCTACCCTCTACTACATATGCTTGTTGTTACTTTCCGCTGCTATACTCTTAGACATGCATGTGTAGGGTGTACTTGAATTGCTATAATTGCTAAAATCTACCAACACTTAAAATTGGGAAAAGGTAGAATTTTTATTTGGTCAAGTAGTCTAATCACCCCCCCTCTAGACATACTTTCGATCCTACAAGCGCCAGGGATTCGAGCGATGGGGCGATTACCTGTTCGCCCGTGATCGTGGGTAGCGGGAATTGTGGAGACGGGCGGCCACCTTGGAGCGGAGGAGAGCCAGCCCTCGTTCCCTTCCCTATAAATTGGGGGGTCACAACGGGCGATGCTCATCCATCCTCATCTCCTCCGTCTTCGGATGCGCTAGTCACCACCTATTTGAGAGAGATACACCTTCATCATAATTTATTAGAATACTCTATGTGCTTCACTTATATCTTTTGAGCTTAGTTGTTGCTCTAGTACTTCAGTTATATCTTTTTGAGCACGGTGGCGTATAGATTTTGTAGAAATAATTGCACTCTTGTTCTTCACTTATATTTTTTTAGAGTTAATAAATAGTGACAGTAATTTGCATGGGTCATAAGACTAGTCCAAAAATAATAGTTATTCAATGAGTGATGATCAAAACCATCATGTAGCACATAAAAGAGAAATCTTGGGTTAATGATATTGATGTGGTAATATGAAAAAGGTGTGAGTGCATGATTGTTGATTCGTAGAAGTATCGATATTAAGAGGTGTTAATTTCCCGTTTGTCTAATATTAAAAAGGCATGGTGGGGATGTGTGAGCATTTCTATTCCTCGTTGAAATCCTAGTGTTGTTTCGGGTCGGAGGCGTGCTATGGTTAACTCCTCCCAACCTCCTCCCTCGGGGCATGCGAGTAGTACTTTGATTTGTGATAAACTAATAAAACTTTGCAATAAGTATATGAGTTCTTCATCACTAATGTGAACCCATGGACATACGCAATCTCACCATCTCATATTTTGCTAGCCTCTTCGGTACCGTGCATTGCCCATTCTCACCTTAAGGATCGGTGCAAACTTCGCCGGTGCATCCTAACCCCGTGACATGATACGCTCTGTCACACATAAGCCTTCTTATATCTTGCTCAAAACAGCCACCATACCTACCTATTATGGCATTTCCATAGCCATTCCGAGATATATTGCCATGCAAATTCCACCGTTACTTCATATGACTAGTTCGTTCATCATCATCTTGCTTTGCATGATCATATAGAGCTGACATAGTATTTGTGGCAAAGCCACCGTTCATCATATTTTTGATACATGTCACGCTAGATCATTGCACATCCTGGTATACTGTCAGAGGCATTCATATTGAGTCATATTGTTTCATAGTTCTTCATATCAAGTTTTCATGTTGAGTTGTAAGTAAATAAAAGTGTGATGATCATCATTATTAGAGCATTGTCCCAGTGAGGAAATAAAAATGGGGGAGGCCAAATGAGACCACCATAAGAAAAAATGAAAATGAGGGAAAAAGAGAGAAGGGACTTTGCTACTATCCTTTACCACACTTGTGCCTCAAAGTGGCACCTTGTTCTTCATATAGAGAGTCTCATGTTATGTCATTTTCATATGCTTGTGGGAATCACTTTTTCGTTATTATAAACTTGGTTTGTATATTTTGATGATGGGCTTCCTCAAATACCCGAGGTCTTCATGAGCAAGCAAGTTGGATGCACACCCCACTTAGCTTCAGTTGAGCTTTCATACACTTATAGCTCTTGTGCATCATTTGCATGGCAATCCCTACTCCTTGCATTGACATATATCGACGGGCAACTCCATAGCCCGTTCATACGCCTAGTTGATGCAAGATTTTCTTCTCCACTTTTTACCCCTTTGATATCTACCACCATATTCTATTCCACCCTTATGCTATGTCCATGGTTCACGCACATGTATTGCGTGCAGAATAAAAAGTTGATGCACACTGAAAAAGTACGATCCAATTGCCTAACTTGGACAATGTCGTGCTTTACATTTGTATTAATGTGGTGAAGACGGAGTCTTACCTTGCTAATATGATAAAATGAATGGGGGGTAAACATTCTTTTTGGATTGTGTATTTGAAAGATTGATGATTTTGCTGCTTGTGCCTATAAATATTACTATGTTGATGTTTGTTAATTCATCGTTTCTCAATAAGCATACATGCAAAATATTACATATTAGGTAGCATGTCACATCAAAAATTCTGTTTTTATCATTTACCTACTCGAGGACAAGAAGGAATTCAGCTTGGGGATGCTGATACGTCTCCAACGTATCTATAATATTTTATTGTTCCATGCTATTATATTATCGTTCTAGGATACTTTTTGACTAATAATTTACCAATTTATATTATTTTTGAGCACTAACCTATTGACCCAGTGCCTAGTGCTAGTTGATGTTTTCTGCGTGTTTTTTACTTTTTAGATTTACAGTACCAAACGAAGTCCAATTGCCCCGAAACTTTTTTATGATTTTTTGTAGACCAAAAGAAGACATAAAAGCTTCGGGAGAAGACCGGAGGCCGCACGAGGGAGGCACAAGCCAACAGGGCGTGCCCAGGGGTGTGGTCGCACCCTGATGGCTTGTCCCTCCCTCGTGGCCCTCCTGGCCCCGTTCTTTGGCCTATAAATTCACATATATTCCAAAATCCCTAGGGGGTATCCCGAAACACTATTTTCACCGCCGCAAGTCTCTGTTCCGCCACGGTCCCATATGGAGCTCCATTCTGGCACCCTGCCGAAGAGGGGATCGATCATGGAGGGCCTGTTCATCAACCTTGCCGCCCTCATGATGATGTGTGAGTAGTTCACCACAGACCTACGGGTCCGTAGTTAGTACCTAGATGGCTATCTCTCTCTCTTTTGATCTTCAATACAATGATCATCGCATCTTTACTTTGATCTATTCGATGTAATTCTTTTGTACGGTGTGTTTGTTGGGATCCGATGAATTGTGCGTTTATGTTTCAGATTATTCATGAAAAGTATTTGAGTCAAACCTGAATATTAAGATTCTTATTTGCATGATCATTATAGCTTCATAAATCTGTCCGATCTATTGAAATACTTTGGCCAACTAGATTGATATTTGTTCAGTGAGAGGGGTGCGCTGTAGTGGGTTCAACCTGACGGGTTTCTATATCCTAGTGACAAAGTAGGGGACAAGATACGTCTTTGTGTTGTTGCCACTAAGGATAAAACGATGGGGTTAGTTCTGGTTAATTGAATTCTCTTTGTCTACATCATGTCATCGTTCTCCAAGCATTACTGTGTTTGTCATGAACATAATACGTAGAGAGGCAAGCATAGAAGTGTTCTTGAAGTGGAGTAATAGTAATAGGTGCAGGCAGGAGTCGGCCTATTTGCTTATGGACGTGATGCCTATATATACATGATCATTGCCGTGAATATCACATAACTATGCGCTTTTCTATCAATTGCCCAACAGTAATTTGTTTACCCACCGTATGTTGCCCACATGAGAGATGTCTCTAGGGAAAACTATGCCCCCCGGGTCTATTCACTTATATCTTTACAAATCCTATATTTACCTTACTGCAATTTATTTGCTTTTATTTTATTTTGAATTTACAATTATCTACTATTATCTACACACTTCACTTGCTTGCAAATAACGAGATCAAGGGGATTGACAACCCTCTTGCCCGCGTTGGGTGCAAGTTGTTTTGCTCTTTTGTGTGCAGCCGCTGAAGACGGTTGTGGATTGATATTCCTATTGGTTCGATAAACCTTGGTTTCTTAACTGAGTGAAATACTTACCCGTATTGTGCTGCAATTACTCGTTCCTCTTCATGGAAAACCCAACGCAGATCACAAGTATCAACCACGCCGCCACAATAGACGTTGCCAGGGGAGGCGGCTTCTCCCATCAACAGGAACCCATGGTTGAACTTTCATGCTGAAGATTTCTTGTCTTGCTCTCTTCTTTTGTTCTTTTTTGTTTTCTTGTACTTCTTCTTAGTTCGATTTTCCTTTTTCCCCTGGCGTTGCAGATCTACCCCCGTCGGGAGAGCTCGATGCGGATGTCAACGTCGAGGGGATCGCTAAGGTGGCAGCCGAGGAAGCGACCCGGATCGCAGTTGAGGAGGACGCCATCCATCGTGGCCCCAAGGACACCGGCAAGAAGGTCCTCGAGGGACCGCCCTTGGAGATGGCGGCAGATGCCATGGAGGCTTCTGCCTCGAGACCATCGAGGGCGGGCCCATTCTTCTCGCTGGGGGCCGACAGAAGGATTGTTGTCGGTTCGTCATCATCGCCGAGCCACCCCTATGCTGGTACTTAAGGATCGGCGACCTGTAGTTTGCCAACTTTCCCGGGGACGCAATCTTCGAGGCCTTCTCTGAAGGGGCGACCATCGATGGGGACGTCGTCACCCCAAGAGGAGGAGCAGCAATCGACCCCCTTGGTGGGGGCGATGAATCCAAGGACCACGCCATCCTGTCCTCCATGGGCAGGGATTTTCGACAGCTGCAAGCGCTTTATGCTGGCCGTTCTGAGAGGCCGGATCGCTGGGAAGCTCTTCTTGAGGCCGCAGAAGATAGGTTCCAGGTGCTTCTCTCCGAGACGCAGTCCTGGTTTACTGAGATCCGCAAGGACCTTGCCGCGCAGTAGGTCAACCTTACCAAGGCCGAAGCCGAGTTTATCAACCAAAAGGCCAAGGCAGAGAAGATCTGGCAGGAGACGGAGCAGATCTTCGCCAACACAGAAGCAGAGCAGACTTCATGCAAGGTCTTGCTCGATTGCCAAGAGGAGGAGCTCGCCGCCTGGGTAAGGGCTCTTGCCGACAAGCTCAGGGCCGGACTGGAGAGGCAAATCCAGGAGCTGGAGTCAAAGCATAAGGACGCTATCGAGCGGCAAGCTGTCGAGCATGCCGACAAACTCCAAGAGGTCGTCAACACCGCCGAAGCCGCTCAATCCATCAAGGTCGAGCTGGAGAGCAAGGTGCAGCGGCTGGAAATGGACCTCGTTGCTTCTGAACAGGAGATCTCGAAGCTGAAGGACGACATCCAAAAGGGGACTCAGGCCCTGGCGGACCCGTAGGTGGGGCTCGTTGACAAGACCAAGGAGGTGGAGGTTTCCGTGGCCGCCAACGCTGATCTGCGCATGAAGGTGAGTTCCCAGGAGGATAGTATCGAGGTCGCCCATCGCAGGGAGCGTGGTTTTCTTGAGGAGCTCTGGAAAGAGAATGACTTGCTCGCCTCTGCCGCGCACACCTCCAACCAACTCCTGGAGAGCGTTGGGATGTGGACGGAGCAACTTATCAACATCGCTGGCAGGCTCTCCGCCCAGCTTGCAAAGATGGCCTTGGAGGAGTGCGCCTTTTCGAACGACATCAGAGAGGTGCGAGCGCACGGCTGTCCATCTTCTTCGGGAAGCTCGTCGACGTCTTGGAGAAGTAAGAAGTGGGGCGGGCTGATGAATTCCTCCATGGTTGCCACGAGCTGTGTCGCAGGGCCCTCCACAAGGTCCTGGTGAAGGTCTCCTACCACAACCCGACATCGACTTGAACAAGGCCTTCTCCAAGCTGCCGAAAGGCTTCGACACGAGCGAGCTTGACGCCCTTGTCGCCCCAATCTCCGACAGGGCCGGTTCTGTAACCCTGGACAACTAAGTTTCTTTTCTTGCGATGCATGTTATCCAAAACAATCGCCTTGAATTAGCACCGTAACCTTGCTTTCATAATGTATTTTGTTTGCTGAAATGAGTGTTTATCCCCCTTTAACATAGTTTGAATTTGTGTGTTTTTGTTTATCCCATACGCTTGCCGGAAACGCCTGTTGGTGCGTGCATCTGTATCGTGAGTGCTCGAAGGAACGGTTCCTTGGCAGCCTGCTGGTGATGCTGCTGCCGACAAGGCCTCCTTGTTGTCCTTGCTGAGGCTACTTAGGATGTTGAGAAGACTCGAAACAACCAAGTGCGCAAACAATTTCAACAAGGGTCCTTCGCGTGCAGGTTTTCTCACACAAGCATCAACTTCGTTCAAGGAGGAAGCTCCAAATTTTTGAGAAGTTTCTGCAACTTAGCTTCCTATCATTGAGTTTTGTCGGGGCACAGATGCACACGATCACCTATGGGACCAGAGGCCCCTTTGTGGTTCGGCAAGGGGAGGTCATGTTGCACAAAGAGCAGAGACCATGGGACAACACGACGATGGTACGCGGGTGTTTTACCCAGGTTCGGGCCGCTGAGAAGCGTAAAACCCTACTCCTGCTTTGGTGGATTGATCTCAGGGAACACGAAGCACATGCAACGCTCTCACCCGGCAAGGGTTGCCTTCGGGCGAGCTACTACGCTAGTACAAGTGTCCAAAGGTCCGAATCTTGAGCTAGGTTGCCTTGGGCCTCCTTTTATAGGGCAAGGGGCAACCACAGTGGCAAAACAGTCATTACCTAGTGATTAGATAGCTAACAGAGCCATCATACCTAAGTCTGGCATTTAGGGAAAAATACCATGATTGCTAGTCTAGGTGACACGCGGGGATGCATCCCCGGCAAGCTCTTACCACCGCTTAGCTGGCTGTTGCTTAGTGTCTTGACATGCCTTTGGATGGGTGTCAACTGGGCATAATCTGTCTTCTGGTGCGTCGCGGCATGCTTGGCGAGAGACACATAGCCACCCGAGGGCTCGACACCGCATCGACAAGTGACTGGCATCGCGGTGCGGTGGAGCAGTGGCCGATCGGCTCGCGCCTACCGGGAGATGGCTTGCTGGGTCTTCTTGAGGGTGTGCGTGCCTCGGTCCCCGGCAAGCACCGGGGACATGGCTGGCGCATTTTGGGTCCCTCCTAGGCCGCTGTATTGAGCTTGCCGGCATTGGAAGCCAGGGTAGACTGCCTCAGTCGGGGGCTTGGATGTTGATGTTATCTCCTTGATGCGCTCCTTGATCTCACGTAGAGCGGCTTCTTAGTCTTGGGTTGGCGTTGGCGAGGCAGTGCTACTACTGCCTATGCATAAGTCAGGGGCACTAGGTACCCCATTCCTAGTGCACCGACAGGAGCCCCCGGGTCTGGGCCAAACGCGCTTGCACAACGCCGTTGGGTCAGGCCCAAAATTTATGCACAGGCACGCAATGTGAGGGAGTAACTGCCGACCTTTAAGTCAGCACTTACTTGATACCTTAGGCCATTTTCGCCACGCGAGCCGCATGCATTGAGGGGAATTTGCGGTAGATGCGCATGGCCCACAGGTGTGGGAGTGGCAGAAACCGCAGCACCAGGGATTGGAGCATCGAGACGGCTACCTGTTCGCCCGTGATCGTGGGTAGTGGGATTGGTGGAGATGGGCAGCCGCTCTGGAGCGGAGAAGAGCCAGCCCCCATGCCCTTCCCTATAAATTGTGGGGTCACGGCGGCGATGCTCATCCATATCCTTCTCCTCCTTAATCCCAAGTCCACGTTGCTTGTCCTTCTCTTCTAGTACGTCTTTGGGTGCGCTAGTTCTCGCCATGACGAGGGGGCGGGGACGACTCTCAGCTTCCGCCGGGGCGACGAGAGCTTCCCTTAGGGATCATGCCGCTGCTTCAACCGCAGCGACTGGAGGTGGTTCCAGCGCACGGTGGGAGAGCTGGAAGAGGTCGGGGCCAGCGTGGGGCTCGTAGCCGGGGGAGGCGGAGCGCCGCCTCCGACCCTCCTCCGGTGGCGGTTTCTTCCTCAGTAATGGACCATACTTAAAGCACGGCGCTGGAGTTTGTCATCGGGCTGCATGGTCCTCCTCATAGCCGCTTGCGACTCCCTCGTCCTTTCGCCATGGTGATGGAGGTCGACAAGCCGCACGCGATGTGGTTGCGCATGCACAGCTGCTGCAATGGCGCTGTGCGAGCCGACGTCGAGTTCCCGGTGCCCCGCGTCATGTTCCTTAGGCGCGGGTGGAGAACCTTTGCACGCGCTCACAATTTTATGGGCGGGTACGTCCTCCGCTTCAAGGTGGTGGAGGCCGACACGCTCTCCATCAAGATCTATGGGCATTCGGGCGCTCGTCTCGGCTGCTGTGAAGAGAGCTCGAGTGGCGACGAAAGCTCCTCCTCGAGCGATAGCGACGAGGAGGACAGTGTCGGTGAAGACGGCGACAGCGAGCTCCAGGCCATCAAGTTGGAGTATGACTACCTGGACTCCAGCTGACCACCGGCCGCACCATCACCGTCAGTGAGCTCCCCCCTCCCCCCTCCCCCTGGCAGAGCGATTTGCCGGGGGTTCTCGACTTGGGCGCCGCCTCTTCTCCTCAGCTGGACCTTGGCAGGCTCGTGGACTTCGGCTTCATCTTCCTTGACGGTGGTCCCGCAGAGCCGTTCCCTGACAGCACTGACGGGGTCAGGCTGGGCTTCTGCTTAGGTCCCTGTGACGCCCCCTGTACGACCAAGATTAGAGACTCACTGATTGATATCACAACACAAAACTAGACACAAAATAAAGTCATACAGCTTCATATTACAAGCCAGGGGCCTCAAGGGCTCGAATACAAAGCTCGACAAAGCACGAGTCAGCGGAAGCAAATAATATCTTAGTACAGACATAAGTTAGACAAGTTTTGCCTTAAGAAGGCTAGCACAAACATAAGCAGCGAATCGAAAGAGGCGAGGCCTCCTGCCTGGGAACCTCCTAACTACTCCTGAGCGTCGGCGTTCTCCACGTAGTAGTAGGCTCCAGCGATGGTGTAGTAGTCGTCTCCGGCGTACTCCATCTCCTGGGCTCCATCGTCTGAACGCAGAATCGTATCGAAGACTAGCATCTTCAGCATCTTGCAGCATTAGAAGAGAGTAGACCTGTATCTCATATATAGTCATATTATTGAAGCAATTTTATTAAGTAACCACGCCCAGAGATTCTTCCTCGACTCCCTACGAGGAAGCAATCTCGGAGCCACAATTCAATTCAAATTAAATCACAATTTTAGTTGTATAAGGTCAAGGTACATCTCCAAGTCGTCCTGTTACCGTGGACACAGCTATTCGAATAGTTTGTTCTTCCCTGCAGGGGTACACTGCATTTCCAACACGCCTGATCACCTCCGGCCGGACACACTTTCCTGGGTCATGCCCGGCCTCGGGATAGCAGCACGTCGTCGCCCCACCTAGGCTCAACGAAGAGGCCAGCCCGCCGGTCTAAATCCTAAGCACGCAGGTTCGTGGGCCCACTTGCCCTTGCGCTCCTGCACGATGCGTGGGCGGCCGGAAACAGACCTAGTACACCCCAGTCCAGGAGCTACACCGTCCAGTCCAATCCGGCGCGCGCCGCTCCATTGCTGACGTCCGAAGAGCTTCGGCTGATACAACGACGCTGAGTACCCATAACTTCTCCCACGCGATGGTTTGGTGCGTAAAAAGGCCAACGACCCAACTCAGATCAAATACCCAACCCATTAGCATTTTATTAATGCGGGGAAAGCGCGACCCATGAAGTGCGGTCCGTCGCCCCGCCTGGAGGACCGTGGCAAGGGCCTCTCCTGCCCGTCCACGCCTCATCATCATCAAACTGTGGGTACCCCTCAGGGCCGACCAACCACCAACATGTTTCAGTAACCCGGTCATAGTAACTATGTGTATAAAACATCAAGGCGGAACCTGAGGAATCACCCTCAAGGGGCCCCGCTCGATGAAACCGTCAAGGTGGGCTTAGAAGAATCACCCTCGAGGGTCCCACACTTGAGGGGTTGCACGACAGAGTCATCGTCAGGAGTGGTGAAGGAGGAACCACCCTCGATAACCATGACCGACTAGCTACACTACAGAGCTAGCATCATGAGTACTTCACGAGGTGTCACCCTCGGTACTCCATAGTAGCGCTGCAGAGTCGTACAACTAAGGGGGTGTGCGGTGATGTGAGGGGCCTGGCTTGTCGGTCGGTTGACCGAGTCTTCGAGTCTTCGGGTCGTCGATGAAGAAGCAAGGGCAACTGGGACTAAGGGGTCACTGGGGGTTCATTGATCAACCTATACTAAGCAGTTGATATGATTGCAGGTATAGTAACAGTTTATCAAAAATAGGCTATGCATTAGAATAGGAGCTAACTAATACAGTAGCAAAATCTAATGTAAGAATAAGAGGGAAAGGAATAGGCGATATCGGAATGCTCAAGGGGGGTTGCTTGCCTTGCTGCTCTGCGGCAAAGGGCTGAACGTCAACGGCGTAGTCATACCCGGCAGCAGCGTCGGTCTCGGGGTCTACCGGAGAGAAGAGGGGGAAGAAACAATAAATATAAAGCAGACAAATGCATCACGATGCATGACATGGCAATATGCAGGGCTAGGCATGCACTAACACAGTACTACACGATGCAGACGGAGCGGGAGAATATCTGACGATATTTCCTGGGCCTTTGGATTTATCGGACAGACGATCCGGAGGGGAAAGTTCCATGTTCATCATGCTAGGAGCATGTGACAGATGAATGGAGGGCATATTTGGATTCATGGGATTTTTCTGATCAACTTTCATGTATAAAGTTTTTTCATCTGAGATACAGATTATTTTCTATGATTTTTCAGAGATTTAATCAATTTCTGGAATTATTCTATTTATTTAATCCAACATTATCCAGAACAGTGTAGGGTGACGTCAGCATGACATAAGCATTGCATCAGCAGTCAACAGTGGGGCTGACCAGGTCAAACCTGACCAGTGGGTCCCACCTGTCATTGACTCATTTTAAATCCAGGGTTATTTTAAAACTAAACATAGTTAATTAGTGAGTGGGGTCCATTTGTCAGTGAGGGATTAGTGTTAAACTAATTATTTTTATTAATTTAATTACTTAATTAGCCAACTGACAGGGGTGGCCCACTGTCATAGACACAGGGGTGTTCGGCCCCACCGGTCAGTGACTGGGCTGTGCCCAGTCAGCCAGTTGACCAAGTCAACTGGTCAACTGGGTCGCCCTAGGCCCACTGGCAGGGTCACTAGGGGTGGCCCCAGTCCAGCCACGTCGGCGGCGGCCGGCGGCTCAACGCCGGCGACGCCAAATCGCGGCGGAGGGCACGGGCGAGCTTCGGGTTTCGCCACGGGGCACCAAATCGAGCGCGGTTTGCTGTGTTCGCGATCTGCGGCAGCCGGCGTTCCATTCCGGCCATCGGGGCGAGCTGGGACGGCCGGTGGAGGGAGCTACGTCGACGGCGGCGGAAGCAAGCTTCGGGCGTCTCCGGTAACGGCGACGCAGCGCGGTAGCTAGCGAA
Source organism: Elymus sibiricus (assembly GCA_039707655.1). Taxonomy (NCBI): domain Eukaryota; kingdom Viridiplantae; phylum Streptophyta; class Magnoliopsida; order Poales; family Poaceae; genus Elymus; species Elymus sibiricus. The sequence goes on along the minus strand of CM077669.1, from coordinate 345,199,346 downwards.
CTAAAGGGGCTGCACGATCCTACGCGACGCGGCGAGCACGTTGGTTGCACGCCCGGGACCATTTGGTCACCGGAGGCTCGTCGGCGACGAGCTCAGGCGGAGGAGCGTTCGGGTGCGCGTCGTGGACGGCGCTAGGAGGCACGAGCGGGGGCGTGCGTGTGCGCGTTGTGCTCCTGGGAGCACCAGGAGCACGGTGCTGCGCTCAGGCGAGCGTGACGGCGACGGTGGCGACGACCACAAGCTCGGCGGCGGCGGCGCGCTTCGGGCTCCGACGGAGCAACTACCTAGGGGGCGCAGGCGAGCTTATCTACGAGGGGGAAGAGGAGCTGGAGCTCACCGGGACCTGCAGGTGTGCAACGGTGGGCTCGGGGAAAGGCGACGGCGGCGAATCGAGGCGGCGGAGCTCCGGGCGTCCGAGGAGGAAGAAGAGTCGAGGGCGACGGCGCAGAGCTCCAGGGGCTTGGTCCAGCGGTCGAGGAGGAAGGGCTCGTCGCGGCGGAGCTTCTGGATAGGCTACGGAGGCGGGAGAGTGGCTACGGCCGCGGCTAGCCGGCGTCCATGGCGGCGGCTGCGCTCGGGAAGGAAGGGGGCGAGCAAGGGAGAGGGGGAGAGGGGGGGCAGGTGAGATCCAGGGCGACAGGGGCGCGGCTCGGGGCGAGGCTTATCCCCTCGCCCACCTGCTCCCGTCGGCGTGGCGAACGGCGACGGCGCGGCGCGGCTCTGTCCACGGCGGGAGCGACACGGAGGAAGAAGGATGGAGGGCAGGTGGGAGTGGGCTGGGCCAGCGCGGCCCAGTCGCCAGGTAAGTGGCCTCTGGCCCTTTTTCCTTTTGTTCCTTTTCTGTTTTCTTTTATTTAAATAACAGAGAGGAATAAAAGAATATTTGGGTACACTGTCCACTTAGGAAAAATATGGGAAGTGTCCCATTAATTCACTGGTGAGTTTAGACAGTGCCACAAATATTTTGGAGGCCAGTGGATATCTTTTGCATTTTTCATAAATGAAAAAGCAATTTTAAAGTGTTGAATTAGCACTGTTTAATTGCTACTGTTCATTTTTGCAAAAGAGTGATGTTGTTTTCCTTAACAACATTAGTTTTGAGATTTGTAACAAGTGTGCAACATTTTTCATATGCTATTTGCAACTTTATTTTATTACATTAAAAATTAATGCCCTTTTTAGGTGAAATTTAAAATGAGATATGATTTTCAACTTGATCACATTCTACTTAGCAAAATGATTAGGCACTGTTCATGGTCATCACTGTGCTTAATTACAATGATCACTGTAGCCAAAATCCAGGGTGTCATAACTCTCCCCTACTAACAAGAATTCTCATCCCGAGAATTAAGAAGTAGCAGGAAAGAGCCCGGGGTATTCTACACGAAGATGATCTTCGCGTTCCCAAGCGGCTTCATCTTCAGAATGATTTGCCCACTGCACCTTGAAGAACTTGGTAACCTTCTGACGAGTCCGACGTTCAGTTTCATCGAGAATGCGGACTGGTTGCTCTTTGTAAGAAAGGTCTGGTTGCAGCTCAAGCATATCATGATCCACTGCTCGGATAGGATCCTTGAAGCAGCGACGAAGTTGTGACACATGGAACACATCGTGAACCTGAGAAAGGTTTGGCGGTAGTTCCAGTTGATATGCCACTTTTCCACGCCTTTCGAGAACAGTGAAAGGACCAATATATCGAGGAGACAGCTTGCCCTTGATTCCAAAACGGTGTGTACCTCTCATTGGCGTGACTCGAAGATAAGCCTTTTCGCCAGGTTGATAGACCATATCCTTGTGATGACGGTCATACTGACTCTTCTGACGAGACTGAGCAGCCTTCTGATTTGCATGAATAATGCGGACTTGATCTTCGGCATGTTGGATTATATCCGGACCGATAAGTGTACGTTCCCCAGTTTCAGACCAATTCAGTGGAGTCCGACACTTACGTCCATATAATACTTCAAAAGGAGCCATCTTCAGACTAGCTTGATAGCTATTGTTGTAGGAGAACTCAGCATACGGGAGAGATTCCTCCCATTTCTTGCCGAAAGAAATGACACAAGCTCGAAGCATGTCTTCGAGAATCTGGTTGACTCTTTCAACTTGTCCCTGGGATTGAGGGTGAAAAGCGGTGCTGAAGGACAAACGGGTCCCCATAGCTTCCTGGAAACTTGTCCAGAATCTTGAAGTGAATAAACTGCCATGGTCTGAACTAATCACCAATGGAATACCGTGGAGTGAAACAACTCTGGACATGTAAGGATCTGCTAGCTGACTAGCAGTAATAGTTTCCTTGACAGCCAGAAAATGTGCAACTTTGGACAGTCGGTCAATGACGACAAGAATAGCGTCATTACCTTTCTGCGACCTGGGAAAACTAGTAATGAAGTCCATTTCAACATGATCCCATTTCCATTCAGGAATAGAAATAGGTTGTAGAGTTCCAGCAGGCCTTTGATGTTCTGCTTTGATCCGACGGCAAATGTCACATTCTGAAACATAGCGTGCAATGTCTTGCTTCATGTTAGACCACCAGAATCTTCGACGAATGTCTTGGTACATCTTGGTACTACCAGGATGAATAGACAGCGGAGTGTCATGACCTCCTGAGTCAAATCATTAATTTTCTCCTTACACGGTACCACTAGGCGGCCTTTGAAGTACAAAGCGCCATCCTCAGCAATAGTGAAGGGTGAAGGCTTTCCTTCTGCGAGATTGAATTTAATCCTCTCGACTTCACTGCACACTTCTGGATCCACTTGATGACGTCCACAAGATCTGGTTTAGCAACCAGAGTATTAAGAGAACCCTGGGAAACAACGTGGAGGTTCATTTTGTAGGACTCTTCAGGAGGGGGAGCGAGATAACCCTGAGGAACAATATGGAGGTTCAGGTTGCGAAATTCTTCTTGAAGACGGGGATGAACCTTATGAACCTGAAGGTGATTGCAGTATGATTTGCGGCTCAAAGCATCAGCCATTACATTAGCCTTGCCTGGTGTATAAGAAATACCCACAGTGTAGTCTGCTATGCGCTCCATCCATCTCTGTTGACGGAGGTTCAGATCTGGCTGAGTAAACAGGTACTTCAGACTTTGGTGATCGGTGTAGATCTCGCAACGATTACCAACAAGGTATTGTCGCCACTCTTTCAGTGCATGAATTACTGCTGCAAGTTCAAGGTCATGAACTGGGTAGTTCTCTTCATGAGGACGCAATTGACGAGATGCATAAGCAACCACTCTGTGTTCTTGCATTAGGACACAACCCATTCCTTGACGTGAAGCATCACAATAGATGACGAAGTCCTTACGAGTATCCGGAGGAGCAAGCACTGGAGCAGACGTCAGTTTGTCCTTAAGTGCTTGAAAGCTCTCCTGACATTTTTCTGTCCACTCATATTTAACACCTTTGTGAAGCAGATTGGTTAAGGGCTTTGCAATCTTGGAGAAGTTCTCGACGAATCGACGGCAATAGCTGGCGAGTCCGAGAAAACTTCTGACTTGTTTGACATTCTTCAGGGGAGTCCAGTCAAGAATAGCCTGAACTCATTCAGGGTTGACCGCAATACCATCCTTGGAGATCACATGACCAAGGTAGGTTACTTCGTCCATCCAGAATTCACACTTTGAATACTTTGCATAAAGTTGATGTTCTCGAAGCCTCTCCAGTATAAGACGAAGATGTTCAGCATGCTCTTCTTTATTCTTGGAGTAAACCAGGATATCATCCAGATAAACCACGACGAATTTATCGAGGTAATCCATGAATATGTAGTTCATCAGGCGAGAGAAGGTTGCTGGAGCATTGGTTAAGCCGAAGGACATGACGGTGTACTCGTAAGAACCATAGCGAGTAACAAATGCAGTCTTGTGAATATCCTCTTCACGAACCCGGATCTGATGGTAACCCAACCTCAAGTCGAGTTTTGAATACACCGCTGAACCAGCAAGTTGATCATACAGATCGTTGATCCGAGGAAGCGGATATTTGTTTTGAATCGTTGCTTGGTTGATGGGACGGTAATCTTGAACTAACCGATTCGTACCATCTTTCTTGTTGACAAAGAGAGAAGGTGCTCCCCAAGCAGAGGAACTTAGACGAATGAAACCCAGACGAAGCGAATTGTCAATTTCTTGCTTAAGTTCAAGGAGTTCATGTGGTGGCATCTTATACGGACGCTTGGCTATAGGAGTGGTACCAGGTACCAAGTCGATGACAAACTCGACAGCTCTAGCAGGGGGGATCCCTGGAAGTTCCTCCGGAAAAACATCTTGGAAATCCCGGACAACTGGAATGTTTTCAATCCCTTCGAGAGGTGACTCATTTAATGCATTCATAGCATATAGTCGGGCTTCAGCATTCCGAACAAGATGAGCATGATAGCTTATGATCTCATTCGAAGGATGTAGGAGGTGGACGGTTTTGGTGTCGCAAACAATTGAAGCGGTATGTGCCTTCAACCAATCCATTCCGAGAATGAGATCGATATTGGAAGACTTCAACATTATGGGGGAGGCATGGAATTCTAACCCTTCAATTTCAATGGTGACATTGGGACTATTAATGGAGGTCCGACATTGGCCCGCGGGAGTGTTTACCACTATTGGGACGTTCATCTCTTCACACTTAACGTCATGCATGCATGCGAAATCTTCAGACATAAAAGAATGCGATGCTCCTGTATCAAACAATACAAAAGCTGGTACTGAGTTGATGAGAAGAGTACCCATCACAGTAGTAGGCTGGTCTTGAACTTCATTCAGAACAATATTGTTGGCTTGAACACGTCCCTGAGCAGGCCTGGCATTGTTGTTGCGGGGCTGGTTGGTAGGCAGTGCAAGTTGATTCTGATTCTGCCTGCATTCTCTAGCACGGTGTCCTGGACGCCCACACTTGAAGCACAACCCATCCTCAGGACGAGAAGGGGGAGCAGGAGCTCGTGGTGGCGGAGCTGGGAGCCTCGGCTGCCTGGGTGGGGTGGAGGCAGACGAGGTGCAGCATAGGACGGCCTCGGAGCAGGAGGCGGTGCATGGTACATGTTGTGGGGGATCCAGATCTTGCGCTTCTGACTTCCTGAGCCCGAAGATGAGCCCATGTCATGGTTGCGCTTGCTGCTCTCCTTGTAGTCTTGCAGACCCGTTTCCACTATAATAGACTTGTTCACCAAGGTGGCAAAGTTACCGAAGTCTTGAGCAAGGAGTGCCAGCTTGATATTCGGGTGGAGGCCTTCACGGAACTTCTCCTGCCTACGAGCATCAGTTGCGACGTCTTCTTCAGCGTAGCGAGATAAGTCTAGAAATTCCCGCTGATAAGCATCCACAGTCTTATTGCCCTGGACTAGGTTGCGGAATTCACGCTTCTTCTTATCCATCATTCCCTAAGGAATGTGACGAGCACGGAACGCAGCTTGGAACTCCGGCCAGGTGATGATTGTTCCAACAGGCTGTGAGCACCTGTGGCTGTCCCACCATTGAGCAGCGGGACCCTTCAGAAAGTACGAGGCAAGGGTGACATAGTTAGCCACTGGGGCGCCTGAAGACTCCAGTTCAAAAGTGATGTCACGGAGCCAGTCATCTGCGTCAAGCGGCTGAGTAGAGTTGCGGTAGGTCGTAGGGTTGAGGCGCATGAAGTCTTGCAGAGTCATTGGGGCTGGCTGCTGATTCATATTCGGCCTCAGGATCTAGTCCATCAGCCCTTGCATAAACTGGCGATTCAGTTCAAACTGTTGCATCATACCAGCCATGTAGTCCGGTGGTGGTGGTGGTTCAGGCGCACCACGACCACGACCAGCTGGCCTAACCATTCTGTCAAACTTTAACAGTGGTAGTTTAGCATTTGGTAATTGCAAAATCAATGAATCATTCATGAAGTAAATTATACAAAGAAGGAAGTGAAATAAATACGACATAGTAGTTCAAATTTCAACATAGTAGTTCGAAATCAACATACAGATCCATACATAGGTCTATTACAAACCATGAGTCCGTTACGAAATAGACGATAGGTCCGGCATGAAAATAACCTAGACAACTAGGCGGCACGCAGGCACGCGGTGGAGGGATACAACAACGGGACATAGCGATAAGCTACATCAACGTCGGGGACAACGAAAGTAGCCACAGAACTGCAGATGACCCTGATTGTGAAACCAGGTGGCAGGGTCCTGCATCCCGTGTACACTCCGATGCAGAACCTGCATACCAAGCGGGAGCGCAGGTCCACGTGTCGGAGTACGACCTCCAACCTCAGGCCATCCAAGACCTACGGGAAACTCAGTCTGAGGCGGGTAAAGGATGTGCTCCGGATGTATCCTCGCACGGACTGCTGGCAACAAGTGCTCCATAGCCTGATACAGACGAGCTCGGGTTGCGTACAACTCCACGTTAAGAGCCCTGACAGTGCGATCCAGTGCCTCCGTGTACTGAACCAGAACCTGTGGGTCGTAATGACGACTCACGTAGGGGGTGCAGACCGCAGTGTAGGATCGGTCGGTACGCTGCCGTGCAAAAGGGGTCAAGACCTCAGCGTCGGCTGCCGTATCAACTCCAGCAGGGACATACGGGATGTATCTGTATGCCGTCTCCTCCAAACAAGGGTTCGCTGCACGAAGACGAACAATAGCAGCATAGGCGGCATCCTGTACTGCCATCTCAACAGTCACTCCAACGCCACGGAAGGTGTGCAGCTCAGTGATGGAGCGGTCCTGTCGATCCCAGATAACCATCTTAGCCTCATACTGTTCCTGGTTGAATTCGCGGTAGTCCTCGTAAACAGTGTACTCGGGGTACCAGCGATATCCCAGCTTCTTCAAGAGGCCGACCAGAATGGCCGGGAACCCAGTCGTATCGTGCGCAAAGGTCAGACGAACGATCTGCCTAGCGGGACGCATCTGTAACAAGGAGATTCAAGATGTCAAATGACAGTGTGTGCATCATAACTTCAAAGAAGACAATTTTCAACGAAACAATTCTTCGGTGGACGTGATCACGAGAACCTAATGTTAGATTTAGCAAAATCTTTAACCCGAAAGAGAAGAGAGATTAGAACCCAGAGTATAGACGAGGAATAAAAGATCCTAATACTACCCGATTGAGATGTGGGCCCGTAAGCCACACAACTATGTTAGTAAAAGTTTTTCAAGTACTAGACTCGACTTTGGCCAAGGAGTTGGAAAGGGGGCTACCTACAGGCAGTCGGCTCTGATACCAACTTGTGACGCCCCCGATCTCGACCGTACGCTAAACATACACGCAATGCGTATGACCAAGATTAGGGACTCACTGATTGATATCACAACACAACACTAGACACAAAATAAAGTCATACAGCTTCATATTACAAGCCAGGGGCCTCGAGGGCTCGAATACAAAGCTCGACAAAGCACGAGTCAGCGGAAGCAAATAATATCTGAGTAGAGACATAAGTTAGACAAGTTTTGCCTTAACAAGGCTAGCACAAACATAAGCAGCGGATCGAAAGAGGCGAGGCCTCCTGCCTGGGAACCTCCTAACTACTCCTGAGCGTCGGCGTTCTCCACGTAGTAGTAGGCTCCAGCGGTGGTGTAGTAGTCGTCTCCGGCGTACTCCATCTCCTGGGCTCCATCGTCTGAACGCGGTAAACGTATCGAGGGGGAAAAAGAAATGCAAAGCAGCGGTGAGTACTCATCCAAAGTACTCGCAAGACTGACATCAGAACTATGCTAAGTATGCATCAGTATCAATGGAGGGGATTATATCTGGGCTGACTGCAGAAAGCAAGAATAGTGGGAAGGCCTAGTCCTATCGAAGACTATCATCTTCAGCATCTTGCAGCATTAGAAGAGAGTAGACATGTATCTCATATATAGTCATATTATTGATGCAATTTTATTAAGTAACCACGCCCAGAGATTCTTCCTCGACTCCCTGCGAGGAAGCAATCTCGGAGCCACAATTCAATTCAAATTAAATCACAATTTTAGTTGTATAAGGTCAAGGTACATCTCCAAGTCATCCTGTTACCGTGGACACGGCTATTCGAATAGTTTGTTCTTCCCTGCAGGGGTGCACCGCATTTCCAACACGCCTGATCACCTCCGGCCGGACACACTTTCCTGGGTCATGCCCGGCCTCGGGATAGCAGCACGTCGTCGCCCCACCTAGGCTCAACGAAGAGGCCAGCCCGCCGGTCTAAATCCTAAGCGCGCAGGTTCGTGGGCCCACTTGCCCTTGCGCTCCTGCACGATGCGTGGGCGGCCAGAAACAGACCTAGTACACCCCAGTCCAGGAGCTGCACCGTCCAGTCCAATCTGGCGAGCGCCGCTCCATTGCTGACGTCCGAAGAGCTTCGGTTGATACAACGATGCTGAGTACCCATAACTTCTCCCACGCGATGGTTTGGTGCGTAAAAAAGCCAACGACCCAACTCAGATCAAATACCCAACCCATTAGCATTTTATTAATGCGGGGAAAGCGCGACCCATGAAGTGCGGTCCGTCGCCCCGCCTCGAGGACCGTGGCAAGGGCCCCTCCTGCCCGTCCACGCCTCATCATCATCAAACCGTGGGTACCCCTCAGGGCTGACCCACCACCAACATGTTTCAGTAACCCGGTCATAGTAACTATGTGTATAAAACATCAAGGCGGAACCTGAGGAATCACCCTCAAGGGGCCCCGCTCGATGAAACCGTCAAGGTGGACTTAGAGGAATCACCCTCGAGGGTCCCACACTTGAGGGGTTGCACGACAGAGTCATCGTCGGGAGTGGTGAAGGAGGAACCACCCTCGATAACCACGACCGACTAGCTACACTACAGAGCTAGCATCATGAGTACTTCACGAGGTGTCACCCTCGGTACTCGATAGTAGCGCTGCAGAGTCGTACAACTAAGGGGGAGTGCGGTGATGTGAGGGGCCTGGCTTGTCGGTCGGTTGACCGAGTCTTCGAGTCTTCGGGTCGTCGAGTAGTCGATGAAGAAGCAAGGGCAACTGGGACTAAGGGGTCACTGGGGGTTCATTGATCAACCTATACTAAGCAGTTGATATGATTGCAGGTATAGTAACAGTTTATCAAAAACAGGCTATGCATCAGAATAGGAGCTAACTAATACAGTAGCAAAATCTAATGCAAGAATAAGAGGGAAAGGAATAGGCGATATCGGAATGCTCAAGGGGGGTTGCTTACCTTGCTGCTCTGCGGCAAAGGGCTGAACGTCAACGGTGTAGTCGTACCCGGCAGCAGCGTTGGTCTCGGGGTCTACCGGAGAGAAGAGGGGGAAGAAACAATAAATATAAAGCAGACAAATGCATCACGATGCATGACATGGCAATATGTAGGGCTAGGCATGCACTAACGCAGTACTACACGATGCAGACGGAGCGGGAGAATATCTGACGATATTTCCCGGGCCTTTGGATTTATCGGACAGACGATCCGGAGGGGAAAGTTCCATGTTCATCATGCTAGGAGCATGTGACAGATGAATGGAGGGCATATTTGGATTCGTGGGATTTTTCTGATCAACTTTCATGTATAAAGTTTTTTCATCTGAGATACATATTATTTTCTATGATTTTTCAAAGATTTAATCAATTTCTGGAATTATTCTATTTATTTAATCCAACATTATCCAGAACAGTGCAGGGTGACGTCAGCATGACATAAGCATTGCATCAGCAGTCAACAGTGGGGCTGACCAGGTCAAACCTGACCAGTGGGTCCCACCTGTCATTGACTCATTTTAAATCCAGGGTTATTTTAAAACTAAACAGAGTTAATTAGTGAGTGGGGTCCATTTGTCAGTGAGGGATTAGTGTTAAACTAATTATTTTTATTAATTTAATTACTTAATTAGCCAACTGACAGGGGTGGCCCACTGTCATAGACAGAGGGGTGTTGGGCCCCACCGGTCAGTGACTGGGCTGTGCCCAGTCAGCCAGTTGACCAAGTCAACTGGTCAACTGGGTCGCCCCTGGCCCACTGGCAGGGTCACTGGGGGTGGCCCCAGTCCAGCCACGTCGGCAGCGGCCGGCGGCTCAACGCCGGCGACGCCAAATCGCGGCGGAGGGCACGGGCGAGCTTCGGGTTTTGTCCACGGGGCACCAAATCGAGCGCGGTTTGCTACGTTCGCGAGCTGCGGCAGCCGCCGTTCCATTCCGGCCATCGGGGCGAGCTGGGACGGCCGGTGGAGGGAGCTACGTTGACGGCGGCGGAAGCAAGCTTCGGGCGTCTCCGACAACGGCGACGCAGCGCGGTTGCTAGCGAACTAAAGGGGCTGGACGATCCTACGCGACGCGGCGAGCGCGTTGGTTGCACGCCCGGGACCATTTGGTCACCGGAGGCTCGTCGGCGACGAGCTCAGGCGGAGGAGCGTTCGGGCGCGCGTCGTGGACGGCGCTAGGAGGCACGAGCGGGGGCGTGCGTGTGCGCATTGTGGTCCTGGGAGCACCAGGAGCACGGTGCTGCGCTCAGGCGAGCGTGACGGCGACGGTGGCGACGACCACAAGCTCGGCGGCGGCCGCGCGCTTCGGGCTCCGACGGAGCAACTAGCTAGGGGGCGCAGGCGAGCTTATCTACGAGGGGGAAGAGGAGCTGGAGCTCTCCGGGACCTGCAGGTGTGCAACGGTGGGCTCGGGGAAAGGCGACGGCGGCGAATCGAGGCGGCGGAGCTCCGGGCGTCCGAGGAGGAAGAAGAATCGATGGCGACAGCGCAGAGCTCCAAGGGCTTGGTCCAGCGGTCGAGGAGGAAGGGCTCGTCGCGGCGGAGCTTCTGGATAGGCTACGGAGGCGGGGGAGTGGCTACGGCCGCGGCTAGCCGGCGTCCATGGCGGCGGCTGCGCTCGGGAAGGAAGGGGGCGAGTGAGGGAGAGGGGGAGAGGGGGGCAGGTGAGATCCAGGGTGACAGGGGGGGCGGCTCGGGGCGAGGCTTATCCCCTCGCCCACCTGCTCCCGTCGGCGTGGCGAACGGCGACGGCGCGGCGCGGCTCTGTCCACGGCGGGAGCGACACGGAGGAAGAAGGACGGAGGGCAGGTGGGAGTGGGCTGGGCCAGCGCGGCCCAGTCGCCAGGTAAGTGGCCTCTGGCCCTTTTTCCTTTTGTTCCTTTTCTGTTTTCTTTTATTTAAATAACAGAGAGGAATAAAAGAATATTTGGGCACACTGTCCACTTAGGAAAAATATGGGAAGTGTCCCATTAATTCACTGGTGAGTTTAGACAGTGCCACAAATATTTTGGAGGCCAGTGGATATCGTTTGCATTTTTCATAAATGAAAAAGCAATTTTAAAGTGTTGAATTAGCACTGTTTAACTGCTACTGTTCATTTTTGCAAAAGAGTGATGTTATTTTCCTTAACAACATTAGTTTTGAGATTTGTAACAAGTGTGCAACATTTTTCATATGCTATTTGCAACTTTATTTTATCACATTAAAAATTAATGCCCTTTTTAGGTGAAATTTAAAACGAGATATGATTTTCAACTTGATCACATTCTACTTAGCAAAATGATTAGGCATTGTTCATGGTCATCGCTCTGCTTAATTACAATGATCACTGTAGCCAAAATCCAGGGTGTCACAGTCCCCCTTTCGCTCTTTTTCTTTTTGTAGCTTGCTCCTAGGGGAGAAAGTCAAATAAAGATCTATTAGGAAAGAGCTCTCCAATGTATCTTGATCCATTTTGTATAAAAAAATGAATGAATGCTATTTTTCTTCCTTAAGTACTATCCTTTTCTTCTTGTTTGTACTGCGCCAGTATGTTTGTCCTTGCCGCATGGAACTACTTGCTGGGTCAGCACTAACCGCGAGCGCCAAAAGGGGTAGCGTGCCCCCGGCAGCAGGCTGGTATCGTTCCCCGGCAAGGCTCCTTGTCGGTATCGTCGCGGCCCCCCAGAGCTGGTGATCAACAGGAGCTGAGAGGCGGCTCGTCCCGACAAGGGTTTCCGTTACGGGATGAACTTTGTGGCATGCAGTCAAAAAGAAATAAGGATGTGTTTCCTTAAGGGAAGTAAAATAGCACCGGACTTGGGATACGCGATTAGTCTTATCTTTTCAGGCAGTATCCCTCTCTGGAGTATGTCGAGCCGTTGTCCTTGTTTCCTTGACCTTCTTCTTTGTTTTCCTGGCGGTAAAACATGTAAGGCAATAGGTCTCTATCCTTTAGGGAGAGAACACACTGACAAGGATTACAGGCTCATCAAGTACTCTAACAGATCTCTAAAAACTTAAAAGCGATAACATTGCAACATAAGAAAAATGCATAGTAAACATGCAATTTGATGATATGATGCAATGCCTAGCTTTATTTTCGGCGTGCACAGGGTCTGCGCCTGGCTTTGTACAAAGGGTTACATGCAACCGCGGCAAGTCTTGTACAAAAGGTGGCTGTCGGGGACTGAGCCCGGCAACCGCGCCTTACGGGTAGAACTTACGAAGATGCTCAATGTTCCATGAGTTAAGCATTTTGATGCCATCTTCGGTCTCCAGACGGACTGCGCCAGGTCTGGTGACTCGTGCTACCCGGTAAGGGCCTTCTCACTTCAGCGTCAACTTGTTGGTACCCTTGGCGTACTGAACGCGCCTAAGGACAAGGTCGCCTTCCTCAAAGCTCTGGGCATGGACCCCACGGCTATGGTAGCGGTGCAGGGCTTGCTGGTAGCGTGCAGCACGCACAGCGGCCCGGTCATGCCGTAGCTGCTTTTGCTCTACTTCATCGTAGGCAAGTACTCGAGGTGACCCGTATATGAGTTGTGTGGGGAGAACTGCCTCCCCCCCCGTATACCAGGGAGAAGGGTGTCTGGCCGGTAGCTTGATTTGGTGTCATTCTGAGGGACCAAAGAACCACCGGAAGCTCATCTATCAAACGCTTGCCGCATCTCCGCAGTCTGTCGAAAGTTCTTGTCTTGAGTCCACGCAACACTTCAGCGTTCATCCTCTCGACTTGCCTGTTGCTCCTTGGGTGGGCAACAGAGGCAAAGGAGACCTTGCTTCCAAGGTTTTGGATGTACTGCATAAAGGTGCGGCTCGTGAGCTGGTGCCATTGTAGGTGATCACCCTGTTGGGCACTCCAAAATGGCACACCAGTCCTTTCATGAACTTGACAGCTGACTGCGCGGTCACCTTCCTCACTGGTTCCACCTCAGGCCACTTTGTAAACTTGTCGACTGCTACGAACAAGAATTCAAAGCTCCCGACAGCACGAGGAAGGGGACCCAAAATATCAAGCCCCCAGACCGAGAATGGCCAGGATAAAGGGATCGTCTGGAGAGCTTGCGTCGGTTGATGGATGTTCTTTGAGTGGAAATGGCAGGCTTCACACTTGGTGACTAGCTCAGTTGCATCTTGGAGGGTAGTGGGCCAATAGAAACCCTACCGGAAAGCTTTCCCGGCAAGGGCTCTTGATCCAATGTGAGACCCACACACGCCTCCGTGAATCTCTGCCAACAGCTTCAATCCATCTTCCCGGCAAATGCACTTCAATTTCACACCGTTGGGTCTTTTTCTATTCAGGGTGTCAAAGAAAAACTGGGACATACTTGACAGACGGGCTACTTTTTCGGCCTCTTCTTACCCTCCGGGAAGTTCTCCTGTTTGAAGGAAATGGACTATGTGTTGTGCCCAAGCTAGAGCCTGGGGCTTGACAACTAGGACTAAAGGCATCTCCTCGTCCGTGGGAGCGCTTGTATCGACTGCAAGAACCTGGGGTTCCGCAGGAGGGAGCTGCTCACCAGGCGAAACGAGACTATCCCCGGCAGCTTCTCTACCAGCGGCTTTGGGAAGCTCTGCCGGGAAATGCTTGCCGGAGTTCAGCTTTCTTCTTTTCCTGATCATCGCTGATGGGAATATTGATGGCTGAGTGAGGTGGAGAACAAAAGTTCCTGGTTCCACAGGGAGCTTCTATGTAGCGCACTTTGACAGATGATCAGCGATGCCGTTTTCCGCACGCGGTACGTGTTCTGTTTGTAATCCGTCAAAGTGCTCCTCCATTTTCCTCACTTCTTCCACGTATGCTTCCATCAACGGACTCTGATAGTCTTTATTGACTTGTCTCACCACGAGCTAAGAATCTCCTCGGATGATCAGCTTTTTAATTCCCAAATCCATCGTGATCCTGAGCCCGGCAAGGAGCCCCTCATATTCAGCAGTGTTGTTGGTGGCCTCCTCCCGGGGAAAGTGCAATTGGACTACATACTTGAGGTGCTCTCCGGTGGGGGCGATGAGGAGCACGCCTGCTCCGGCGCCCTGGAGCGAGAAAGCACGGTCAAAGTACATGATCCATTCTTTAGGCGCTTCCTTGCCAGGGAGGACTGTCTTTGGATCTTCTTTATCTGGCGTGGGCATCCATTCTGCAATGAATTCTACTAGCGCCCTGCTCTAGATTGTGGAAGTACTCTCATACTTCAAACCGATACTTGACAGCTCTAGCGCCCATTCAACGATCCTGCCAGTGGCTTCGGGGTTCCTTATTATGCATTGCAACGGGAAGCGAGAGACAACGGTGATCTCGTGGGCTTGGAAGTAGTGGCGCAGCTTCCTCGAGGCCATGAGAAGGCCGAAGATCAGCTTTTGCACTCCAGAGTACCTTGACCTAGCCCCTTGTAGCAAGGAGCTGACAAAGTACACTGGCCGCTGCACCACCTTCTTCTTCGCCGCTTCCTTAAAACCGCCTTCGCCTGCCGGCTCAAGTTCCTCTTGGCTCGTATCTGGCCCTGCCACGGATGTTTCGGTTCCACCTTTAGTGAGATCAGTCACAACAGCTACTCCTTCACCCACTTCTCGCTGCACCACCAGTGCTGCACTAACCACTTGATTCATTGCCGTCAAGTATAGCAGCAACGGTTCTTGCGGTTTAGGCGCGACCAAGGTGGGTGCAGAGGAAAGGTAAGCTTTTAGGTCCCGCAGTGCTGCTTCTGCTTCTGGGGTCCACTTCATCGGGCCGGCCTTTTTCAGAATCTTGAAAAACGACAGGGCACGGTCATCGGATTTGGAGATGAACCTGCTCAACGCGGCAATGCATCCGGCCAGGCGCCTTACATCCTTGACAGACTTAGGTGCCTGTATCTGCTCGATTGCTTTGATCTTGTCGGGATTGGATTCTATTCCTCGCTGAGACACAAAGAACCCAAGCAGCTTGCCGGATGGGACACCAAACACACACTTCTCAGGGTTGAGCTTCAAGTTGATTTTGCGCAAGTTGACAAGGGTCTTTTCCAAGTCTTGTATGAGAGTTGCTTCATCCTTGGTCTTGACTACTATGTCATCCATGTAAGCTTCGACATTCCTGTGCAATTGTGGTTCAAATCCAATCTGCACGGCCCTTGCAAAGGTAGAACCAGCGCTTTTTAACCCGAAAGGCATACGTACAAAGCAGTACGTGCCACACGGAGTTATGAATGCGGTCTTTTCTTCATCTTCCTTGGCCATGAATCCGGTGGTACCCGGAGTATGCGTCCAGGAAGGAAAGCAAGTCACACCCGGAAGTGGAATCAACAATCTGGTCGATGCGCGGCAAGGGAAAAGGGTCCTTCGGGCATGCTTTGTTTAAGTCAGTGAAATCAATGCAAAGCCTCCATTTCCCATTTGCCTTGCGCACCACTACCGGGTTGGCTAACAATGTCGGATGCAACACTCCTCTGACCAAACTAGCTGCTTCAAGTTTCTTGATCTCCTCGGCAATGAACTGCTGCCGCTCCAACACTTGCTTCCTAACTTTCTGCTTGACGGGCCTGGCATGGGGGTAGACAGCAAGGCGGTGCTCAATTACCTCCTTGAGAACACCGGGGATATTAGATGGTTGTCAGGCAAACACATCGACATTCGCCCACAGGAAGGCAATGAGCGCGCTTTCCTATTTGTCAGTAAGGGTGGCGCTGATGGTAAATGTACCGTTAGAGCCATCATTCCCTGTCGGGATCTTCTTTGTCACGGGATAGGTGACCTTGGATCTCCTGCTAGTGGAACTCTCCAGCAGGTCGTCGACGGGTGCAGCGCACTCCGAAGAGGCGCGCTTCCCAGAGTCCTTGGCGACATCTCTGCTAGGCTTCTTCTCTTTCTTTGATTCTTTGGCGGGAGCTGGTGCTCCTACAACTTCAGCTGCTACCGCATCTCGATACATCTTGTCCACACATATGACTGCATCCTTTTTATCAGATGGGATGGAGATGATTCCTATGGGCCCTGGCATCTTCAAAGTGTTGTAAGCAGAGTGGGATGCTGCCATGATCTTAGCCAGAGCTGGGCGACCAAGAATTCTGTTGTAAGGCAGGGGGAGTTCAACCACATCAAACACCACCTTCTCGTTCCGGTAGTTCAACTCCCCGCCAAACGTCACAGGCAAAGTGATCTTTCCCTTGCGTCGGCTCCTGCCGGGGTTGACTCCTTGGAACGTACCCGTGGCCTTGAGCTCTCCGTCAGGGATCTGCAGCCTTTCAACCACCTTAGGGGAAATCAAGTTCAACCATGCCCCGCCGTCAACTAACATCTTGGTTACTTTGAGGTTGAGGATTGTTGGGGAGACCAACAACGGCCAACATCCGACCGTAGTGGTGCGATAAGGATGATCCTCTTCATCAAAGATGATAGGCATGCGGGACCAGTTGAGTGGCCTTCTGGAATCTACAGTTGGCTCCACAGCGTTGATCTCACGCGCCCACTGCTTGAGCTGGCAGTGAGAGGAATGCAAGGATGCACCCCCATCAACGCACATGGCTTCAGTTGCCTTTTGGAACTCTTGATCACTGGATCCTTCATCATCCCCATCATCACTCATATCATCTTCTTCTTTCCTCTCACGGCCTCTAGCAGGTTTCCCCTTCTGTTGCGGGGCCTTGCCGCGGCGGCCTCCTCTACTACCATGGCCCTTCCCGGCAGCTCCATCTTGGCCCTTCTCCTTGTCGCGCTTCTCGTATTCAGCCTTCAGCTTCTCAGCAAGCTGCTCAACTTGGCGGCATTCTTGGAGATCATGGCCCTTGGTGCGACGGATCTTGCAGTATGGCCCGTCGGACTTTCCGGTTTTCTTTGCTGTTGCGGCCTCGCAGCAATCAGCGCATGCGGCAGCTCCCTTGCCGGGGGTCTCGGCCTTGGCCTTCTTGCCGGCAGCGAGATTGCCAGAGCTCTCCAAGGCCAACACTGCTTTCCCTTTGCGCTTCTTGTTACGTCTTCGGCTTCTCCCTTTTGAGCCGGGGGCATCGTCGCGTCATCTGAGTCGACTTCGACGCCAGTCTCCTCTCCGAGGAGTCGCCTTCCTTCCTCAGCACGAGCACACTTGTCCGCCAATGTGTATATCTCATTGACGGTCTTGGGGAGTTTTACATTCATCTTGGCCCGCATCCTCCTGTTACGCACGTTCGAATGGAATGCGGCAATCACGGCTGAGGGGTGTATCTCCGGGATATTGCGTTGCACTCGGCTGAATCTCTGGATGTATTTCCGCAGGGTCTCTCCTTCCTTCCACGGAAGGACTTGCAGGTCGCTGGGCTATCCTGGCTCCTGGTGGCTACCTGTGAAGGCGCCGACGAACTCGTTGCACAGATCAGCCCATGACGAGATAGAGTTTTTCGGCAGGTGCATCAGCCACGATCTCACATTTGGATTGAGTGCCAAAGGGAAATAGTTGGCGAGCACCTTCTCATCTCTTCCTATAGCGGATTGAACGGCAATCGTGTAGATGCCCAGGAACTCTGCCGGGTTCAGCTTCCCGTCGTATTTCTCCGTCAGCTCAGGCTTGAAGGCTCGGGCCAATGGCCAGCAGACCTGTCGCAGCACGCGAGTGAAGGCAGGGCACCCAACCTCATAAGGCAGGTACCCGCCAACACTGGGCGTGGGGTCGCCAGCGTCTAGGCCGTTGCGCTTGTCGGATTGGCGGTGTGCTTCCCGGCGCCGCTCGATGGTGATGCATGCGTCTTCCCTCCGCCGGTCGTTCAGGACACGCCGCTGGTCCCGGTGATCGTGTGAGCCAGACAAGACCATAGATGCCTCGTCAGGCTTGTTTGCATGCGGAGCTTGTCGTGGTTGCCTCTGGGCCTGTTGTTGTGGAGGGGATTGTACCGTTGGCACGGCCCCCTCGACGCGACCGTCAGTCCGGGCCACCGTTGCCGTCCACGGGTATCTTGATGGCTCTGCATGCTGCGACCTGCTGGCTTCGACGAAACCGATCAAACTCTGGATGGTGGCTCTCCACTCGTCCATCTTGTCAACCGCCGGCGGGAAGTTCAGCAATAGTTGAGCCCGCACCATTGCTTCTGCTGTTGTGGTTGGCATGGCTAAGGAGGCGGACCGCGACGTCGCTCAACTCTTGGTGGAACCAAGAGGAGCGTCACCGCGCCCTTGTCGCTGTGCACCAGTCGCCGAGGCGGTCTGACGTGGTGGAGGTCGAGCTTGTGTGTCTACGGTCCCGCTTGGCGCTCCGACTTGCTCCGGGCAAGGCGCGTGTCCAGCAGCCGCGCCTGCAACAGGCGCTGCTGGAGGGCCATGGCCGCCCCCAGAATGGGCACCGCTGCTGCGACCGCGGCCACCAGTGCGGAGCGGAGGTGGAGACGGATTGTTCTCCTCTCCCGTGGAACTAGGGGCGGGCTCGACAAGATGTTGTTGCTGTCGCTCTTCTTCAGTGTTCCTCACTCCGGCTCCGACCGCGAGAGACACGACGGTGGCGCCGCCTGCACCTGTGGCTTCGCCCACGACGCCTACCACATCCGCCGCTGCCGCGGTGGCAATGGCGTCCGCGGCCGCGTGCGAGGGAGCCTTCGAAGTGGAAGGATGTGTGGTCGCTCCGCTCTTCTTCTTGGGAGCCATGGATGAAGAAGACGGTGATGAAGATCAACGCGCTGTCCACGGCCTCAGGTTCGCGCAAATGAAGCACGCCCCTACCTAGCGTGCCAAAGATGTCGGGGCACGGATGCACACGATCACCTATGGGACCATAGGCCCCTTTGTGGTTCGGCAGGGGGAGGTCACGTTGCACAAAGAGCAGAGACCATGGGGCAGCACGACGATGGTACGCGGGTGTTTTACCCAGGTTCGGGCCGCTAAGAAGCATAAAACCCTACTGCTTTGGTGGACTGATCTCAGGGAACACGAAACACACACAGCGCTCTAACCCGACAAGGGTTGCCTTCGGGCGAGCTACTACGCTAGTACAAGTGTCCAAAGGTCCGAATCTTGAGCTAGGTTGCCTTGGGCATCCTTTTATAGGGCAAGGGGCAACCACAGTGGCAAAATAGTCATTACCTAGTGATTAGATAGCTAACAGAGCCATCATACCTAACTCTGACATTTAGGACAAAATACCATGATTGCTAGTCTATGTGGCACGCGGGGATGCATCCCCGGCAAGCTCTTACCACCGCTTAGCTGGCTGTTGCTTAGTGTCTTGACACACCTCTGGACGGGTGTTAACTGGGCATAATCTGTCTTCCGGTGCGTCGCCACGTGCTTGGCGAGAGCCACTTAGCCACCTGAGGGCTCGACACCGCATCAACAAGTGACTGGCATCGCGGTGCAGTGGAGCGGTGGCCGATCGGCTCGTGCCTGCCGGGAGATGGCTTGCCGGGTCTACTTGAGGGTGCACATGCATCGGTCCCCGGCAGGCACCGGGGACGTGGTTGGCGCGTTTTGGGCCCCTCCTGGGCCGCTGTATTGAGCTTGCCGGCGTTGGAAGCCAGGGTAGACTGCCTCTGCCGGGGGCTTGGATGTTGATGTTATCTCCTTGATGCGCTCCTTGATCTCATGTAGAGCGGCTTCTTAGTCTTGGGTTGGCGTTGGCGAGGCAGTGCTACTACTTCCTGTGCATAAGTTAGGGGCACTGGGTACCCCATTCCTAGTGCACCGACAAGTTTCTTGCCGCAAGGCGATCGTCCTTGAACGCGTCTGTGGGCATAATCAAGTCATCCACCGCCTGACTTTGTATAAAGGATTACACGCCTTGCCAGTGAACTTGCACAAAAGGGGTTGCCGGGCGGCCCGGCGGCCGCGCCTTACAGGTGGGACTCACGAAAGCGCCCATCATTTATGCGTGTTCTGCATTTGAGTGTCGCTTCCGGTCTTTAGGTGACTCTTTGTCGTTCCTAGTGACTCGTCCCACCCGGCAAGGGCTTGGCGGTCTTGTTCTTCTTGCTCCTGGCGGTAGAGGTCTCTGGTAAGTCCTCGATGGGCGCGCTGCACTCTTTGGCGTCCTTCCCGGAGTCTTTACGAGATTCGCCAGAGTTCTTGTTCCTGTTCTTACCCTAGGGAGCTTTGCCGACAGGAGCGAGTGCCTCGTCGGCAGACACAGCCACTACCTCCCAGAAGAGCTTGTCGACGTAGAGGACCGCGTCCTTGTTGTCAGCGCGGACGGTGATGACGCTCATCGCCCCTGGCATTTTAAGGGTGTTGTAGGCGTGGTGGGACGCCGCCATGAATTTTGCCAACGCCAGTTGGCCCAGAATCCCATTGTACGACAGCGACATCTTTGTGACGTCGAAGACTACTCTCTCTATCCTGAATTGAGCTCACTGCCAAACGTAACCGGCAAAGTTATTTCCCCCTTAGGTTGAGATCTTCTTGGGTTAACCCCTTGAAAAGATCATCTCGGCTTGAGATCCGATTCGGGAATCTGCAGACGCTTGATTACGTCTGGTGATATCATATTCAGACCGGCTCCACTATCGACCAACATCTTCGTGACCTTGAGATTGTGAATTGTTGGTGATACCAACAATGGCACACACCCGACGGCAGTGATGCGGTCGGGGTGATCCTCAGTGTCGATGATGATGGGAGTGTTGGACCACTTGAGGGGCTTTCTTGCCTCTGCCGCTAGCTCTGTCGCGTTGATCTCACGGGCCCACTGCTTGAGTTGCCGGTGAGAGGAGTGCAAAGATGCGCCTCCGTCAACACACATGGCATCGACAGCCTTCTGGAACTCCGGGCCTTCAGATTCCTCTTCATCTCCGTCATCATCATCGTCTTCGTCGTCAGACTTTTTGTCTCGGCCTCTAGTAGGTTTCTCCTTGCGCTGCTTGGCCTTGCCGAGGCGGCCCCCATGGCCACCGTTGTTTTTCTTGTCGGAGCCACCTGCACCATCTTGGCCCTTTTCCTTGTCGCGCCTTTCGTACTCTTGCTTTTGTTTCTCAGCAAGTTGTTCTACTTGGCGGCACTCGTTGATGTTGTGACTCTTGGTGAGGTGGATCTTGCAGTATGGCTTGCCGGTCTTTTCTCCTACCATGGCATCCTCGTCTTCGGAGCATGCTGCGACATTCTTGCCAGAGCCCTCGGACTTGGCCTTCTTGTCGGAGTCGGAGTTTTCATTCCCTTCGACAGCCATTACTGCTTTTCCCTTGCGCTTACGGTTGCGTTTCCGGCCTTTTTCCTTGGAGGTTGGCACGTCTTCGTCATCGTCCGAGTCGACCTCCGCGCCAGCGTCCTCTCTGGGGAGCGTCCTCCCTTCTTCAGCTAGTGCACATTTGTTAGCCAAAGCATATAGCTCGGTGACATCCCGCACCTTATTGATGCTCATCTCTACACACATCTGCCGGTTGCGCACGTTCGTGTGGAACGTGGCGATCACTGTGGGATGGTGGATGTCGAGGATGTTGTGTTGTACGCGGCTGAACCTCTGGATGTACTTGTGGAGTGACTGGCCCTATCTCTGGGGAAGCACATGCAAGTCGCTGGGTAGCCCTGGAAGCTTGTGGCCTCCATGGTATGGACCAACGAACTGGTTGCACAGATCCGCCCAAGAGGAGATGGCCCCTTCCGGCAAGTTCATCAGCCAACTCCTCATGTTGGGCTTGAGCGCCAACGGGAAGTAGTTTGCGAATACTTTTTCATCGCATCCTCCGGCAGCTTGCACGGCGATGGTGTAGATGCCGAGGAACTCGGAGAGGCTGATCTTGCCGTCATACTTGTCGGGCAGCTTAGGCTTGAAGGGTCTGCTGGAGGGCCAACGGACTTGCCATACTCGTGAGTGAATGCCGGGAAGCCTATCTCGTAAGGCAGGCTGCCGGGCACCCCCGGCGTGGGCTCGTCAACGATTGGATCCGCGCGACCATCGGACTGGTGGCGTGCCTGTCGTGGTCTCTCGATGGTGGTGCGGGCTTCCTCCTTGTGCCTGTCCTTCAAGACATGGCGTTGATCTTTATTCAGCCGCGGATCTGTCGACGCGTACGACACCTCATCTTGTACGTCGCTCCGGCGGGTAGGTTGCTATTGTTGTGGGGGAAACTGCACCGTAGGCGCCCCGCCGGTGTCGCGTCCAGTGGTGGGATCCCCCAGAGCTGCTTGGCGGGCGCATGACGGGCCTGCTCCCTCCGGCATATCGCGGTTCGCAAAGCTCAGCAAGCTCTGGGTAGTGGCTTTCCAGTTTTCCATCTTCTCTGGCGTGGGTGGAAAGTTCAGCAATACCTGGGCCTGCGCCAGAGCTTCCCCTGGAGTCTTGGGCATGGAGCGATGCGAGGCATGGGTGGCGCTCTTACTCTTGATAGTGCCAGGAGGAGCGTTTCCCTGCGCCGTCGCGCGCTGCTCATTCCCTCCAGGAGGTTGTTGTCAAGCTTGGCCATGCGTGTCTTGAGAGGGACGCGCATGCGTCTTGTCCGCACACCGCCTAGCGTCGCCACCTTGGGGATGTTGGTCGCGGTTGTCTTGTGAAGGTCGCGGCAGAGGTCCTGTCACCTCCGCTGCTGTTGCCGCAGCCGCCTCCGCTTCCACGGTGTCGGCCCCGATCGCTGCAGGCGCGTTCCGCGTCTCCACGACGGCAGGGTCCGGATCGCAGCTCACGGAGCTCCACGCGGTGTTGTGGCTGCGCTCACCGGCGCGGTTGTTACTTCTTGAGCTTGCGTTGGTTTTCCCTTGAAGAGGAAATGGTGATGCAGCAAAGTAGATAAGTATTTCCCTCAGTTGTTGAGAACCAAGGTATCAATCCAGTAGGAGGTACAAGCAAGGCCCCAATCTATGCACCTGCACAAACAATCAAACACTTGCACCCAACGCTATAAAGGGGTTGTCAATCCCTTCACGGTTACTTGCAAGGATGAGATCTGATAGAGATAGATATAAAAGATTACTAAAACGAAAACTAAAATAAAAGTAAATAAATTGCAGCAAAGTATTTTTGGTTTATAGATCTGAAAATATAATATGGAAAATAGAGCCGGGGGCCATAGGTTTCACTAGAGGCTTCTCTCTTGAAGGAAAATAATACGGTGGGTGAACAAATTACTGTCGAGCAATTGATAGAAAAGCGCATAGTTATGACGTTATCCAAGGCACTAATTATGCATATAGGCATCACGTCCGTATCAAGTAGACCGAAACGATTCTGCATCTACTACTATTACTCAACACATCGACCGACTCCTGCCTGCATCTAGAGTATTAAGTTCATGAAGAATAGAGTAACGCATTAAGTAAGATGACATGATGTAGAGGGATAAACTCAAGCAATATGATGAAAACCCCATATTTTTATCCTTGATGGCAACAATACAAATACGTGCCTCGCTACCCCTACTTTGTCACTGGGTGAGGACACCGCAAGATTGAACCCAAAACTAAGCACTTCTCCCATTGCAAGAATTACCAATCTAGTTGGCCAAACCAAACCAATAACTCGAAGAGACTTGCAAAGATGTGAAATCATGCATATAAGAATTCAGAGAAGATTTAAATAATATTCATAGATAATCTGATCATAAACCCACAATTCATCAGATCTCGACAAACACACCGCAAAAGAGTATTACATCGGATAGATCTCCATGAAGATCATGGAGAACATGGTATTGAAGATCATAGAGAGAGAAGAAGCCATCTAGCTACTAGCTATGGAACCGAAGGTCTGAGGTGAACTACTCACGCATCATTGGAAGGGCAATGGTGTTGATGTAGATACCCTCCATGATCGAATCCCCCTCCGGCAGATTACCGGAAAAGGCCCCAAGATGGGATCTCACGGGAACAGAGTCTTGCGGCGGCAGAAAAGTATTATCGTGGCTCTCTTTGGTATTGGGGAAATATTTATGAATTTATAGGCGAAGAATTAGAGTTGGAGGAGCTACGGGGGGCCCACAAGCCAGGGGGCGCCCCCCCCCCCCCCCCAGGGGCGCGCCCTGGTGGCTTGTGGCCCACCCGTAGGTCTTCTGGCCTCTTTTCCAAGTCTCCTGGGTTCCTTCTGGTCCAAGAAAAATCATCGTAGAATTTTATTCCGTTTGGACTCCGTTTGATATTCCTTTTCTGCAATACTCAAAAACAAGAAAAAAAAACAGAAACTGGCACTGGGCACTAGGTTAATAGGTTAGTCCCAAAAATAATATAAAATAGCATATTAAGGCATATAAAACATCCAAAACAGATAATATAATAGCTTGGAACAATAAAAAATTATAGATACGTTGGAGACGTATCAGCATCCCCAAGCTTAATTCCTGCTCGTCCTCGAGTAGGTAAATGATAAAAACAGAATTTTTGATGTGGAATGCTACCTAACATATTTATCCATGTAATATTCTTTATTGTGGCATGAATGTTCAGATCCATAAGATTCAAAACAAAATTTTAATATTGACATAAAAACAATAATACTTCAAGCATACTAACAAAGCAATCGTGTCTTTTCAAAATAACATGGCCAAAGAAAGTTATCCCTACAAAATCATATGGTCTGGCTATGCTCCATCTTCCCCACACAAAGTATTTAAATCATGCACAACCCCGATGACAAGTCAAGCAATTGTTTCACACTTTTTATGTTCTTAAACCTTTTCAACTTTCACGCAATACATGAGCGCGAGCCATGGATATAGCACTATAGGTGGAATAGAATATGGTGGAGGTTGTGAGGAAAAGGAGAATATAGTCTCACATCAACTAGGCGTATATACGGGCTATGGAGATGCCCATCAATAGATATCAATGTGAGTGAGTAGGGATTGCCATGCAATGGATGCACTAGAGCTATAAGTGTATGAAAGCTCAAAAAGAAACTAAGTGGGTGTGCATCCAACTCGCTTGCTCACGAAGACCTAGGGCAATTTGAGGAATCCCATCATTGGAATATACAAGCCAAGTTATATAATGAAAAATTCCCACTAGTATATGAAAGTGACAAAATAGGAGACTCTCTATCATGAAGATCATGGTGCTACTTTGAAGCACAAGTGTGGAAAAAAAGATAGTAGCATTGTCCCTTCTCTCTTTTCTCTCACATTTTTTTATGGTGGGCATCTTTGGCCTCTTTTTTTTATTTGGACTTCATTGGCCTCTTTTATTATTTGTAAAGTCCGGAGACTTATTCCAACTTGTGAGGGAATCATAGCTTCCATCATCCTTTCCTCACATGGGACAATGCTCTAATAATGATGATCATCACACTTTTATTTACTTACAACTCAAGAATTACAACTCGATACTTAGAAAAAATATGACTCTATATGAATGCCTCCGGCGGTGTACCGGGATGTGCAACGATCTAGCATAGCAAATGACATCAAAAAACGGACAAGCCATGAAAACATCATGCTAGCTATCTTACGATCATGCAAAGCAATATGACAATGATGGCGCATGTCATGATAAACGGAACGGTGGAAGTTGCATGGCAATATATCTTGGAATGTCTATGGAAATGCCATAATAGGTAGGTATGGTGGCTGTTTTGAGGAAGGGTATATGGTGGGTTTAATGCACCGGCGAAAGTTGCGCGACACTAGAGAGGCTAGCAAAGGTGGAAGGGTGAGAGTGCGTATAATCCATGGACTCACATTAGTCATAAAGAACTCACATACTTATTGCAAAAGTCTATTAGTTATCGAAGCAAAGTATTAGACGCATGCTCCTAGGGGAGAGGTTGGTAGGAGTTAACCATCGCGTGCTCCCGACCCTCACACAAAGGATGACAATCAATAAACAAATCATGCTCCGACTTCGTTACATAACGGTTCACCATACGTGCATGCTACGGGAATCGCAAACTTTTAACACAAGTATTTCTACCAATCCACAATTACTCACTAGCATGACTCTAATATCACCATCTTTATATCTCAAAACTATATGCAAGGAATCAAACTTCTCATAGTATTTAATGCACTTTATATGAAAGTTTTTATTATATCCCTCTTGGATGCCCATTATATTAGGACTAAATTCATAACCTAAACCAATTACCATGCTGTTTAAAGACTCTCAAAATAATATAAGTGAGGTACGAGAGTTCAATTATTTCTATAAAATAAAACACCACCGTGCTCTAAAAAGATATAAGTGAAGCACTAGAGCAAAATTGCCTAGCTCAAAAGATATAAGTGAAGCACATAGAGTATTCTAATAAATTCATTATTTATGTGTGTCCCTCTAAAAAGATGCGTGCATCAAGGATGATTGTGGCAAACTAAAAAAACAAAGACTCGTATCATACAAGACGCTCCAAGCAAAACACATATCATGTGGTGAATAAAAATATAGCCTCAAGTAAATTTACCGATGGATTGAAGACGAAAGAGGGGATGCCTTCCGGGGCATCCCCAAGCTTAGGCTCTTTGGTATCCTTTAATATTCCTTGGGGTGTCTTGGGCATCCCCAAGCTTAGGCTCTTGCCACTCCTTATTTCATAGTCCATCAAATCTTTACCCAAAACTTGAAAACTTCACAACACAAAACTCAACAGAAAACTCGTGAGATCCGTTAGTATAAGAAAAATAAATCACCACTTTAGGTACTGTTGTGAACTCATTCTTTATTTATATTGGTGTAATATCTACTGTATTCCAACGTCTCCATGGTTCATACCCCCCGATACAACCCATAGATACATCAAAATAAGCAAACAACACAAAGAAAACAGAATCTGTCAAAAACAGAACAGTCTGTAGCAATCTGTAAACTTAGAATACTTCTGTAACTCCAAAAATTCTGAACAAATAGGAAAATCTGGGAAATTTGTATATCAATCTTGTGTAAAAATTTCAGATTCATTCGACGCCCTGGTAAATTTATAAAATTCCTGGACTGAGCGCAAAAGTTTCTGTTTTTCAGCAAGATCAAATCAACAATCACCGTAAACCATCCCAAAGGTCTTACTTGGCTCAAACACTAATTAAAACACTAAAACACAATTACTACAGAGGTAATAATGTGTAATTTATTCAAGAACAGAAACAAAATAAAAAACATAAAAATAAAATTGGGTTGCCTCCCAACAAACGCTATTGTTTAACGCCCCTAGCTAGGCATAACGCAATAGATCTAGGTATTATCATCTTTGGTATGCAATCCATAAGTAGCTCTCATAATAGATTCATAAGGTAATTTAATTTTCTTTCTATGAAAGTGTTCCATGCCTTTCCTTAACGGAAATTGGAATCTAATGTTTCCTTCTTTCATATCAATAATTGCACCGATCGTTCTAAGGAAAGGTCTACCAAGAATAATAGGACATGTAGGATTGCAATCTATATCAAGAACAATGAAATCTACGGGCACATAATTCCTATTTGCAACAATAAGAACATCATTAATACTTCCCATAGGTTTCTTAATAGTGGAATCCGCTAGATGCAAATTTAAAGAGCAATCATCAAGTTCATGGAAACCTAGCACATCACATAAAGTTTTCGGAATCGTGGAAATGCTAGCACCCAAATCACACAATGCATGGCACTCATAATCTTTAATTTTAATCTTAATAGTAGGTTCCCACTCATCATAAAGCTATCTAGGTATAGAAACTTCCAAGTCAAGTTTTTCTTCAAAAGATTTCATCATAGCATCAACGATATGTTTAGTAAAAGCTTTATTTTGATTATAAGCATGCGGAGAATTCAACATTGATTGCAACAAGGAAATACAATCAATCAAAGAACAAATATCATAATTAAAGTCCTTGAAATCCAAAAGAGTGGGTTCATTGCTATTTAAAGTTTTGACCTCTTCGATCCCACTTTTATCAATTTTAGCATTAAGATCTGTAAACTCCGAATCATTGGGACGACTTTTAACTAAAGTTGACTTATCTCCAGTCCCATCTTTATCAAGATTTATATTATAAAACAAAGATTCAATAGGAGTCACATCAATCACTTTAAGATCTTCATCATTATTATCACGAGAACACACTTTTTCAAGCCATTCACGCTTAGCACGCATTCTAGCGGTTCTTTTCTTACACTCATCAATAGAAGTTCTCATAGCTTTTAAAGACTCGTTAATATCACGCTTGGGTGGAGTAGATCTAATTTTCAAAGAATCAATCTCAAGCGAAATTCTATCAATGTTCCTAGCCAAATCATCAATCTTGAGCAATTTTTCTTCAATCGTAGCATTGAAAACCTTTTGCGAACTAATAAATTCTTTAATATTATTCTCAAGATCAGAGGGCATCTTATTATAATTTCCATAAGGATTATTATAGTAATTACCATAATTATTAGAGGAATTACTAGGAAACGGCCTAGGGTTGAAATTACCTCCATACGCGTTATTACCAAAATTGTTCCTACCAACAAAATTCACATCCATAGATTCATTATCACTACCAATCAAAGAAGACAAAGTCATATCATTAGGATCAATAGGAGCACTCTTACTAGCAAACAATTTCATTAATTCATCCATCTTTCCACTCAAAGTATTTATTTCTTCAATAGCATGCACTTTTTTACTAGTAGAAGATCTTTCGGTATGCCATTGAGAGTAATTTGCCATAATATTATCTAGGAGTTTAGTAGCTTCTCCTAATGTGATTTCCATAAAAGTACCACCCGCGGCGGAATCTAAAAGATTTCTAGATGCAAAATTCAATCCCGCATAAAAAATTTGTATAATCATCCATAAACTCAAACCATGTGCGGGGCAATTTCTAATCATTAATTTCATCCTCTCCCAAGATTGTGCAACATGCTCATGATCAAGTTGCTTAAAATTCATTATATCGTTCCTAAGGGAGATGATCTTAGCGGGCGGAAAGTACTTGGAAATAAAAGCATCTTTACACTTATTCCATGAATCAATACTATTTTTAGGCAAAGATGTAAACCAAGTTTTAGCACGATCTCGTATTGAGAACGGAAATAGCTTCAATTTAACAATATCATTATCCACATCTTTCTTCTTTTGCATATCACACAACTCAACAAAAGTATTTAGATGGGATGCGCATCTTCACTAGGAAGGCCGGAAAATTGTTCTTTCATAACAAGATTAAGCAAAGCGGCATTAATTTCATAAGATTCCGCACTAGTGGCGGGAGCAATCGGAGTACTAATAAAATCATTATTATTAGTATTGGAGAAGTCACACAACTTGGTATTCTCAGACATCGTGACAAAGCAAGCAATCTAGCACACAAGCAAACAAAAAGCAAACGGAAAGACGAACGGAAGAAGGGCATTTAAAAGGCAAATCTTTTTGGTTTTTTCTAAAAATCATTTTAGAAGTGGGGGAGAGGAAAACGAGAGGCAAATGGCAAATAATGTAAATGCAAGAGATGAGTTTGTGATGGGTACTTGGTAGGCTTGATGTAGATCTCCCCGGAAACCACGCCAAAAATTGGCAAGTTGACGGAAGAGTTCTTGTCTTGACTTGCTATGTATCCTCCCCGGCAACTTCTTGAGCTTGCGTTGGTTTTCGCTTGAAGAGGAAAGGGTGATGCAGCAAAGTAGATAAGTATTTCCCCCAGTTGTTGAGAACCAAGGTATCAATCCAGTAGGAGGTACAAGCAAGGCCCCAATCTATGCACCTCCACAAACAATCAAACACTTGCACCCAACGCTATAAAGGGGTTGTCAATCCCTTCACGATTACTTGCAAGTATGAGATCTGATAGAAATAGATATAAAAGATTACTAAAACGAAAACTAAAATAAAAGTAAATAAATTGCAGCAAAGTATTTTTGGTATTTTTGGTTTATAGATCCGAAGATATAATATGGAAAATAGACCCGTGGCCATAGGTTTCACTAGAGGCTTCTCTCTTGAAGGAAAATAATACGATGGGTGAACAAATTACTGTCGAGCAATTGATAGAAAAGCGCATAGTTATGATGATATCCAAGGTAATGATTATGCATATAGGCATCACGTCCGTATCAAGTAGACCGAAACGATTCTGCATCTACTACTATTACTCCACACATCGACCGACTCCTGCCTGCATCTAGAGTATTAAGTTCATGAAGAACAGAGTAACGCATTAAGTAAGATGACATGATGTAGAGGGATAAACTCAAGCAATATGATGAAAACCCCATCTTTTTATCCTTGATGGCAATAATACAAATACGTGCCTCGCTACCCCTACTTTGTCACTGGGTGAGGACACCGCAAGATTGAACCCAAAACTAAGCACTTCTCCCATTACAAGAATTACCAATCTAGTTGGCCAAACCAAACCAATAACTCGAAGAGACTTGCAAAGATATGAAATCATGCATATAAGAATTCAGAGAAGATTCAAATAATATTCATAGATAATCTGATCATAAACCCACAATTCATCGGATCTCGACAAACACACCGCAAAAGAGTATTACATCGGATAGATCTCCATGAAGATCATGGAGAACATGGTATTGAAGATCATAGAGAGAGAAGAAGCCATCTAGCAACTAGCTATGGACCCGAAGGTCTGAGGTGAACTACTCACGCATCATTGGAAGGGCAATGGTGTTGATGTAGATGCCCTCCGTGATCAAATCCCCATCCGGCAGATTACCGGAAAAGGCCCCAAGATGGGATCTCATGGGAATAGAGGCTTGCGGTGGTGGAAAAGTATTATCGTGGCTCTCTTTGGTATTGCGGGAATATTTCTGAATTTATAGGCGAAGAATTAGGGTTGGAGGAGCTACGGGGGGCCCACAAGCCAGGGGGCGCCCCCCCCAGGGGCGCGCCCTGGTGGCTTGTGGCCCACCCATAGGTCTTCTGGCCTCTTCTCCAAGTCTCCTGGGTTCCTTCTGGTCCAAGAAAAATTATCATAGAATTTTATTCCGTTTGGACTCCGTTTGATATTCCTTTTCTGCA
The DNA here is from genome assembly GCA_039707655.1 of Elymus sibiricus. Taxonomy (NCBI): domain Eukaryota; kingdom Viridiplantae; phylum Streptophyta; class Magnoliopsida; order Poales; family Poaceae; genus Elymus; species Elymus sibiricus. The sequence continues at coordinate 345,168,383 of CM077669.1, read as the reverse complement.
ATACTCAAAAACAAGGAAAAAACATAAACTGGCACTGGGCACTAGGTTAATAGGTTAGTCCCAAAAATAATATAAAATAGCATATTAATGCATATAAAACATCCAAAACAGATAATATAATAGCATGAAACAATCAAAAATTATAGATATGTTGGAGACGTATCGGCGGTGAATGCGGGGGTCTCCTCCGTCGGTGTCGCTGGCAATCACTTGGGATGGCACCTTGGACACTGACGGAGAGGGCGTCCCCGTGCCCTTAGCCTTCTTGGGAGGCATGGCGTCGAAGAAGTTGTCGATGATGACGTGCAGCGGTCGGTGAAGGTCCACGCAAGGGTCCCCCTACCTGGCGTGCCTAAGATGTCAGGGTATGACGATCTATGGGCCGGCAAGACCCCTTTCGTGGTTCGGCTACGGAGATCCTCTGGCGCAAAGAGCATCACCGGACCATGCACGCACGAGGGTTTAGATAGGTTCGGGCCGCCAGAGCGTCAAACCCTATGTCCTGTGTGTTTGTGGATTATTGGGTTCACCGTACAGGAGCGTCACAGCCCGACAAGAAATGCTCAGGGAGTGTCGCTACACGTGTAAATGAACAGAGTGTCAACCTTTCTAAATGTATCCATGGACCTCCTATTATAATCCAAGGGGCTACCACAGTGGTCGTGGACCTTCCCACCCACCCAACCCAGGTTTTCAGCAGAGGCCTCAGGCATCCAAGTCAGCAAATGCTCCTCCTCCAGGCAACTTCCATCCGTCTCAGAGGTTACGTGTCACAAGTGTGGTCAGAAGGGCCATTACTCCAACAAGTGCACCAACCAGCGGCGTCTTCCGCCTCCTCCTCCTATCAGGTCCCCCCGGCAGTGCTATGGTGAAGCACAATCCCAAGTCAGCAAGAGTGAACATGGTCAATGCGGCTGAAGCAGAGGATTCTTCTCAAGTGATAATGGGTAATCTCTTGGTTAATTCTATTCCTGCAAAAGTTTTGTTTGACACTGGTGCATCACATTCATTCATATCAAGATCTTTTGTTGCGAAGCATGACATTGTGACTGAAGAGATTCCTAGGCCTTTAAAGGTTGTTTCTCTGGGTTTGCAAATGAAGGCAAATGTGTTCGTTCTCGATGTTTCTATCGAAATTGGCAGCTATTCCTTTCTGGCCTCTCCAATTGTTCTCGACAAGTCGGATATTGATCTTATTCTTGGCATGGATTTTCTGGCGATGAACAAGGCTTATGTTGATTGCAAAGCTAAAGAAGTCCAATTGACTCATCCTTCTGAAGATGTGATCATTTTCGCTGCTCGCGATGACACGATTCATCTATTTTCTCTCAATGAAAAGGGTAAAATTTCTGCCATCTCTCAAATTCCCATTGTCTCAGAGTATGAAGATGTCTTTCCAGAAGAGTTGCCAGGAATGCCTCCTCACAGGCCACTAGAGTTTGTGATTGAACTCGAGCCTGGAACTGAACCGGTGTGCAAGCGTCCTTATAAGCTTGGCCCCAAAGAGCTGAAAGAATTGAAGAAGCAGCTAGACGAACAAGAGCGTCTGGGTCTGATCAGACCAAGTTCTTCACCTTGGGGTTGTGGTGTTCTGTTTGTCAAGAAGAAAGATGGCACGGACCGACTATGTGTCGATTACCGCCCATTGAATAAGAAGACAGTGAGGAACAAGTATCCACTTCCCAACATCAATGAGTTGTTTGAGCAATTGAAAGGTGCCAAGGTTTTCTCGAAGTTAGATCTCCGTATGGGCTATCATCAAATCCGCATTCGTGAAGAAGAAATTCCAAAGACTGCTTTCAGGATGAGTTTTGGCTCTTATGAGTACACCGTCATGTCCTTTGGTCTAGCGAATGCGCCTCCGGCCTTCTCTAGAATGATGAACTTCATATTCTCTCCTTTCAAGAATGAGTTCGTCTTGGTGTATTTGGATGACATCCTTGTGTTCTCGGAGACCGAAGAAGAGCATGCAGAGCATCTCTGGCTTGTGCTTGACAAGCTAAGAGAGCATCGATTCTATGCTAAGTTCTCCAAGTGTGAGTTTTGGCTCAATGAAGTGGTGTACCTTGGGGATGTCATCTCTGTCGAGGGCATTAAAGTGCACCCTGAGAAAGTTGAGGCAATTGTGAAGTGGGAGCCTCCTCAGAATGTCAAGCAACTTTGAAAATTCCTCGGCCTTGCAAGTTATTGCAGAAGATTCGTGGAGAACTTCTCTCAAATTGCTAAGCCTTTGTCTAACCTCCTTCAGAAGAGTGTCAAGTATGTGTGGACTCCTAAGTGTGATGTGGCGTTCAATACACTCATGGAAAAGCTGACTTCAGCTCCAGTTCTCACTCCTCTAGATGAATCCAAACATTTCCAAGTGTTCTGTGATGCTTCCCTCCAAGGTCTTGGTGGTGTTCTGATGCAAGATAAGAAGGTTGTGGCTTATAACTCGAGGCAACTGAAGCCTCACGAGAAGAACTACCCCACTCATGATCTTGAGTTGGCGGCAATTGTTCATGCTCTGATGACCTGGAGACATCTATTGTTGGGAAGACCAGTTGAGGTGTTCACCGACCACAAGAGCTTGAAGTACATTTTCACTCAACCCAATCTCAATCTTCGGCAAACTCGTTGGGTGGAAATGATCGAGGAGTACAATCCAAGCATTGAGTATACTCCTGGTAAAGCAAATGTCATTGCAGACGCGCTGAGCAGAAAGGCGTACTACAACAGTCTTATTCTCAAGCCTCTTCAACCCGAGCTTTGTGAAGCATTCCGCAAGCTCAATCTCCAAGTTGTTCCTCAAGGATTTCTTGCCAATCTTCAAGTCTCTCCGACTCTAGAAGATCAGATTCACCAAGCTCAGCTTCTTGATGCTATGGTGAAGAAAGTGAAGAAAGGTGTGGCCAAGAGCATTCCAAAGTATAAGTGCTTTCGTGTTGATGACAAAGATACCTTGTTCTTCGAGGACCGTCTGGTGGTTCCAAAAGGTGATCTCAGGAAGGTTATCATGAATGAAGCACATAATTCCCTCCTCTCAATTCATCCTGGAAGTTCCAAAATGTATCAGGACCTCAAGCAAACCTTCTGGTGGACTCGTATGAAACATGAGAGTGCTCAGTTTGTGAACGAGTGTGATGTTTGTCGTAGAGTGAAGGCGGAACATCAACGTCCAGCAGGCCTCCTTCAGCCTTTGCCCATCCCAGAGTTGAAATTCAATCATGTTGAAATGGATTTTGTCACTGGGTTTCCTAAGTCCAAGAGAGGAAACGATGCCATCTTCATGGTCATCGACAAGCTCACCAAAGTTGCCAACTTCCTTCCGGTCAAAGAATCTATCTCGGCAGCTCAGCTAGCAGAGCTGTACACATCAAGGATAGTTTCTTTGCATGGTGTTCCTCAGCTCATATCCTCAGATCGTGGGAGCATCTTCACTTCCAAGTTTTGGGATTCCTTCCAGACTGCAATGGGGACCAATCTCCGTTTCAGCACAGCTTTCCATCCTCATACTAGTGGTCAAGTTGAGAGAGTCAATCAAATCCTCGAAGATATGCTCAGAGCTTGTGTGATTTCTTTAGGCATGAAGTGGGAATATTGTCTCTCATTTGTTAAGTTCTCATACAACAATAGCTTTCAAGCAAGTTCCGGCAAGGCTCCTTTCGAGATTCTCTATGGCAGAAAATGCCGCACCCCGCTCAATTGGTCTGAAACCGGTGAGCGTCAAATCCTTGGTAATGACATGATCACTGAAGCAGAAGAAATGTGTCGTGTCATTCGTGAAAATCTCAAAGCAGCTCAATCCCGTCAGAAGAGCTATTATGATAGCAAGCATCGTGACATGACCTTTCAGATCGATGATTTTGTCTATCTCAGAGTGTCCCCCATGAAGGGCACTCAACGCTTTGGCATCAAAGGAAAGCTTGCTCCACGCTTTGTGGGTCCTTTCAAGATTGTGGGCAAGAGGGGTGACCTTGCCTACCAACTCGAGCTTCCTCCCAATCTCTCAAATGTGCATGACGTGTTTCACGTCTCTCCGCTCCGGAAGTGTTTCAAGACTCCCGAGCGCACCATTGATCTCCAAGACATTGACCTCCAAGCAGACCTATCCTATCATGAGCATCCAGTTGCTATCCTTGAAGAAACTGAGCATAAGACTCGCAACAAGTCAATCAAGTTTCTAAAGGTGAAGTGGTCACATCACTTCGACAAAGAAGCCACTTGGGAACGAGAGGACCATCTCCGTTCCGAATTTTCCGAATTCTTCCGTTCCTAGATCTCGGGACAAGATCCTCATGTAGTGGGGGAGAGTTGTAACAGCCCAAGTGCATCCATTGCCATTCTTGTAATATATATTTCATGTGGGAACCTTCATGTTGTGCCACCTTGTGGTTGAGTAATAATATTTTTGCTTCATGTCATTCCTCATGCATCATGGCATTATGGCATCATCACATAAATTAATGTGGCATCATAAGTTTGTGTGTTGTTGTGATGTGAGTATAGGTGTGGAGAGGTGTGCTTGCTAGTGGGATTTTGGTTGTGTGAAGTCCTTCCTCAAATCATTTATCAACTATGCCAAAAAAAAACTTTAATTGCTTTGCAAGTTATGTGATTATTTTGCTTGCTGTTCATCTCATTAAAAAAAGTTGAACTTATTTTAAACATTCTGTTAAGATTTGTTAGTCTACTCTCAATCATGTTTTCATGCTTTGTCATTTTCAAATCTTTGCAAAACAGGTTCCAATTATAAATATAAGTGAATTAATGGATTGCTCTAAAAATGCCAACTGCATTTTTGTTAAACATGGCATTATTTTGTGAGTCCCAATCTATTTTTGTTTTTCTCAAATATCTCTTTCCAATCTGCCTGGCATTTTGTTTGTTTTGTTGTTGTTTTAAAAGAAAAAATGTTTCCTGAGAGAGAGAGAGAGAGAGAGAGCAGTGTTCACCTGGGCCTTTGCCTTCCCCTGGCCCAACAGAAGGCAGCCCAGCGCAGCCCACTAGCGACAGGTATCGTCAACCTCTGTACGGCGCGCATCCGAGCACCCCACGTCGACCCCTTCGATGATTTGACGGCCGTCCGACGATCTAGCCACCTATAAGTTGTGTCCCCCGCGTAGCCCTAGCTCCCCGCAACCCATTCCTTCCCTCTCCTTCCCTCTCCGCCGCCAGGTAAGCGAGGAACGCTCCATGCCATAGCCATGCCCTCCATGCTCTGGCTGAGCTCGAGGTCGAGCTCGGGGTAGCCTCTCCATCGCGCCTCCGGTGCTCTGGTGCCGCGGGTAGGGCGTCCCCGTTGCACCTCTTCTTCCACGACGACCCACGCATCACCAACCCCCTCTGGAGCTCCCTCACCATAGTCATCTTCTTCTTCCCGTTCAGATCCGAGACGTGCCGGACTTCCGCCGGCAATTGTGTTGTCTCCATCGCGCATCCGGCCGCCCCTTCATGTCCGAGGTAAACTAGGTATGCCCCTCTCCCTGCCTACCCCAATCTCTCGCGCTCTAGTGCCCCGTTCTTGAAGATCCGTCTGTGCCAAGATCGCGTTCTCGATGCTCCGGTCAAGCTTGCGTTTTTTTGTGGTTGCTGTGTTGCGTTGTGTTGCCGAGCCATCGTGACCGTGCCCCGCCGCACGTATGTGTTGCTGCTTGCCTCGCGCACGCACCTTGCCTCGCGTAGCCCTGCTAGTGCATCGCCTCGCCGAGCTTCGCCGTGCTGCCATGGTTCGGGAGGTCGAGCTCCTCGCGCGGCCCTGCCTTGCCTCGCTCCCCCCCCCCCGCGGCAGCCCCGGGAACGGGACCCCCTAGGGATCCCGCACCCCCGCCGGGGTTCTCCCTCGCCGAAGACCGCCGGTGATGGCCGCCGGAGCCACCTGTAACATCCCAAAATTTTCTAAATTTTGGAATGTTAATAATAAGTTACTACTAAGTGAATTGCTATGATTTTCATGGGAAACTAAAACCTTTTCTGTCTTGTTTAAAAAAAATCGAGTTTGGATTTCTTCTCTTTCGGACTCCTATGAAATATTTTGAAATCATAATCAAATTGCAGCGTGAGAATAAAATGACTTTCTCAGATGTGGTGGATGCATATTTCATTTCAAGTTCTTTGAATTCTTGAGTTTCATTTCAAATTGGAACTTATTTGGAGTTTTCATGCCGTTTAAATATTTCCAACTATTCGAATGAAAATTTAGTGAGAGGAGATAATGAGACTTCTCCAAAAATATAGTTGGAAATATTTAATATAACACGACTATCTTTTTGACATTTATTTGTTGCTGTTTATTTTCTTAAAACAAATTACATAGGTGTTATAGCCTAAAAGTGAGTTTTAATAAAATACATATGTGCACAGAGCCTTTACACTAAATACATGTATAACATAAATTATTTCCGTGGTAAAACTATTTTTTCCTGAGTGAACATATTAGTCCTGTGTTATTCAACATTTGTAATAATTATTTGGACTAGAAATGTATTCGCATAAATCCTAAATTAACAAATAGGCCATTCCTAGTCTACTGGGCTTAGTCCATCATTTTTTAGTAACGTACGCAGTCCACCAGAGGAGGCCCAGCCTTTCCCACGACCCTTGGTGGTCTTCTTCCTCGAACTCTCATGCCAGGAGCCATGAGACACACACGCAGCACACCTCCTCCTGTGCCCCACCCCCTCCCCTCCTCCTCCTCGCCCGAAATTCCTCTGAATGCAACCCCCTCGTCTCCCTTGACCTCTCCCATCCCCTAGTGCGCGCCAGAACCAACCATAATGACCACCACAAGTGCTTGAAACTGCAGCCATTAACACATCTTGCCCCACTCGACTCCGGCCCTTCCCGAGCCCTATAAAAGCACCTCCGCGAGCACCTCTCACCCCTCGTCCAATTCCCCTTCTCTGGGAGCTCTTACCTGCTCCACACCTTTGTGAATTGCTCGTCGGAGTTTGGAAGCTTCGGCGGTCACTCCATGCCGCCACGGGACGAGGCCGAGCCCAGGACCTCGCCCAACGGAGTCCCTTCGTCTACCTCTACACCGTTCGGCCTTTCGTTCACACCGGAGACCATCTTTCCCAACTCCGTCGAAAATCCGGCAAAACTCCGGTGAACTCTCTCCTCCTGTACTTCTCTGTTTTCTTTAAAAGAAAAACGAACGGGTATCCTTCCATAGCAGCGCGATAGGTGGCACCTCATATCAAATCCCGTAATAGATTTTCAGAAAAATGCACAATCTTTAGAAATTCATATCTTTTGATCTACTTACCCAAATTTGACAAATAAGATATCCACGGATTCGTTAGAACCTGTAGTTTAAGATAAAAATATGAATATTGACTTTTGGGCAAACTAATTTTTTTTTTTGATTTAAATACGAATTTGAGTAATTTTGCTATATCTTTTATTCTGTAAATCATATAAAAATGTTTTATATATAAAAGTTGGACCTTAGGACCTCACCTCTCTGTTGGAACCCATGTCATAATTTATCAACTATGTTTAGTGACTATTTTAGCTTCAACGCTTTAAAATGATTCTCTTTAGTCATAATTCATTACTCTCATTCAATTCATTTTTATTCTTGGATAAATCCCTTAGATTGATCCCTACAAGACCTCTCTGGTCATTTGTTACCACCACAAAAATTTGGAGTTACAAGATTAAGAATTTAATTCTTTCATCTTGAAACTTATGCCATATCCATTCCATTAACCCATATTCAAATATTTCGATCAAACCCATTATAGGATTTGCCGTAGAACCTTGACCGCAACCGTCAAATCATGATATCCACTTTGTATCTATATGGTCCAACCCTAGAATATGACTATGTCATATTTTCTTCAAAAGTCAAACTTGATCCTATAGCAACCCTAACCATGCACTAGAAATTTTTGTAGTGGCAATCGAATACCGTGTGTTAGTATTGGATTTCATTTGGATTTTGTTGTGTGTTGAATTATTTTTCCTCTATCGTTAGATATATCGTAAGGTAGAGACGACTAAGAGTAGAACATTTCATCTTCAAGAGACCCAGGCAAGTTGCAACTTGATCATACTTTGTCCTATGCTTTTGAAATATGCATGATCTCTTTCAAATTTACTAGTATGCATGTTTTCTAAAAGAAAATTTTGCAAAGTATTATTGCTAGCTAAAGCCCTAGGAACCTGTAGCTATGCTTAGCCATGCTTACAAAGAAAGGGGTTGGGAATCAAATAAGTTTTTAAACGAATAAACTTGCCCTCTTTTGGGGCAACATTTGTGAAAACTTTTGAAAAACAAAACTATATATTATTTTACTTCTACTCCCTGGGCGGAACGGTCTGACGGGAGCGTCTACAAGTGATTGCGCCCATCGGGGTCTTGCAGTGAATGCGCCCGACTGGGGTCTTGCACATAGGATTCTGGTGGGGACCGCCGTCCAGGGGACCGAGATCTTCCAAGTACAGTTTGATGTAGCTTCCAGTACAACCACATGCTAATATAGGCTCTGGCTTAGCTTAGTACTAACGAGAAACCCTTACCTCAGGACCGCCATCGTAGAGGGGCTTTCATTGCCTAAGATGCGGGCGGCTTGGTCAGGTATAGGGGGCTGTTACGGAAAGGCTTCGTCACAATCTCCTCCTAGTCATGCACCAAAGTGTGCAACGATAAACGGGGTTGATTGTGTCATGTGGGGAACGTGTACGACCTCTGCAGAGGGTTAAACCTAATCAATTAGCCGTGCCCCCGGTTACGGGTAATTTTGAGCAACTGAAGACTTGGACTGAAGAAGAATATCCCCTCTCTTTTCCAAAAGTCTTTTTTAAGGGTTAAAGTTGAGGAATGAGCACAGTGAATGTGTTTCACTTCAACCTTATGTATGTTTTACAACTAATTTTGGAGAATGAGCACTGGTGCGTATATCCAAGTGTTTCACTCCTACCTTTGATACTAAAAACTATTTTTATTTCAAAAGAAGTTTACAAAATTTAGGGTAGGAGAAAATTGGCTTTATGCAAAGGAAACCTCCACCAATACTTACCCTGCATATATATTCTGTTAGATTTTCCTTTGCAACTTGCGAGTACATTCCACGTACTCATCTGCACGTGGCATGTGCAAATCTCGACAAATTAAGAGACGATAGGGTTATGGCCTACACTCAACGAGCCCAGTGGTGTTGATGAAGCCCTAACTTAGTGACTGCGTATTATTCCGATGTATTATGTGCCAGCATTGAGCTGTGCCAACGGTATGTATTTTGCCTAACTCTGGATCTATCGTTGTAGTAAAATGATGTATGTCTTATTGATATTCATTCTTGTTACTGTGTGTGCTAGCTACGATCCAGGGATAGCACAGTAAGCACAGAGACTTGGATTATACCTAATCCGGGTCGTTACAAAATGGTATCAGAGCATACGTTGACTGTAGGACGTGACCCTAGAAAATGGTTTAGAAATAGGAAGACCTTGATAGGAACAACTAATATTTTCAGTATTACTAAAAAAATTGCATTTCTCGTACCTTTTTGTTTTGTTTACAAAGTCTCTCCTATTTGAAACCTGTAGATGGAACATTGTGACTTGAGTCAGGCATCCCACTATGAGAAAGTTTTATTTGGAACCCATCTTTTATGGTTGGTTCAGACACTAGGACTTCGAGTCCCCAAGATTGAAGCATGGCATCATCTGGAAGGAGAAAACTACTGGAATGCCAACATTACCATTTATGGACGTTCAGAGATGGAGAACATGATCTTCTTCAAAATGCATCCAACTCTTAAGGGAGTTGTGAGTGATGTCGTACATGGCATAATAGCACGTCTATGTAGACGTTATCACCAGGAGTTGGGAGGCACTTTCTTCCGTGACCTGGGGTGGCAAGAGATCACCGGAGAACCTAGAAGGATCAAGGAAGATCACAAGAGAAAACTCAACGACATGTTGAATTATAATCAGGATTTAGAAAGGTATATCAAAGGTCTTCAAGTGGAGCATTCCGAAGCTTTGCAGAAGATAGAGGCCATGAAGGAAATTAGGACCTCCTGGAGCAGAAGGTGGAGATAATGCGAGAAGAGTTGGAGAAAAACAACGACGAACTCCAGGATCAAGAGACAGAAATCTGGAAACTACAGAAGGAATTGTGGGAAGAGAAGGCTCGCAATAAGAAACTCAAGCTAGAAAACAAGGTTCTAAAAGGAGAAGAGATTGAAGAAGAGGAATTATCAGTCAACTCCTCTGATGAGAGTGGCAATACCTCCCTCAGCAGCATCAACCTGAATGATGAATCTAGAACTTAAGACCACCATGAGTGTAATAAAGAAGGATCGCTTTGCGAGTAGTGTACCTGACCATGCCGAACCTATGTGGATGGCGGTAAATAGGAATGATTGAATAAAATGCATCTGTGGATTTGGAGTTTTATTGGATTTTCCATTTTTTCTAATTATGGTTTTCATTGGAGTCGTGTGATGTATGATTTTGTGTTATTAGGATACGTATTCCATAGGTTGTATTATTGATTCAACCTTGAGAGGTGTGAGATACGGATGATGTATCAGAAGACCATCACATGGGCGAATTCTCACGTATTGAATATTGTCAAGGATCAAAGGAAATGAAGATTTTATGATGAACCTTAGTAAACGAGCCTTTTATAAATGCTAGAAACACCGAGGTAGGAGTTGATGTGTATCCATCTTTCTTAAAGCTCCATCTCACCCTTGACCAAAACCTTGAACCCCATGGACGAACCAAAGACCAATTGGTATACATTACAACTATTTGGAAGGATGAAGAGATAGAGTATCTTCGTACAAAAAATGGAGAAGTATACTAGACTTATGAACCATGTCCCACTTGTTGAAGAAACCAACCCACTGAAGAATGTTCCACCATTTGTGTGACCTATCCCTTGCTTGAAGAACTAATCACTAAACTTTTTCCTGGACCAAGAATGTGTATTCAGATGGAAACAACCACATTTCAATAATAGATGCTTATCCGTATTATTCTGATTTTTTTTCTTCCTTTCAATAATACCTGCAGATGGCAACCATCTTTGAATCTTTTCACAAAGGCCCGGAGATGATAATGACCCTAACCAGTGACCATGACTTTCCCAAGATCCTAAAAGACATGATGGGATACATTCACCTTGAAGGAGATGCAGTCTACAAGGGTTATCCATTTATGGATAATGGATTGGAACGTTGGTACGTGGAAGTACACCTCTTTCGTGTAAAGGGAGTTTGTCCAAAGACGACTGGAGAGTACTTCTTCATCTCTAGAGTACCTCAACCAACCTTCTTCGACTCTGTTCGGGAAGCCGCCATGGAAGCCATACGCCAGATTGGGGAAATCCTCAAATCTAGACTTCATCGTACCCAAGAACATTTAAGGGAAGTACAAGCAGAGCTGACGTACATGAAGTTCATGGCCGCCGCGAAGAAGCAAAGGATTAATGAGTTCAAGGACTACGTCGCACGCTTTCAGCTGGATTAAATTTCTTACGAAGGAATAAGGGATAATGTTGGGTTACACGCTTGACCATACCAATCCATGTGGATGGCAGCAGTTTAAGTAAGCTATTTTGGAGTTGTATGAGATAACCAAGGATGTAATAAGAATTATATATGCAAGACCAAGGAACATCAATGTTGTTATTCTTACTCAACTATAAGAATCCCAACATTTATCGTCTCTTCATGGATGAAATTTTCAGCCCCAAATTACAACTTCTGTTGAAGCTTCAAGACCTAAGCATCATTTCTACGAATCATGATCTAACCACCCATAATTCCTTAGTAGCACTTCAACCTCCATCACACCCTAGTGATCATCAATACTATCCTCCAGGACCATTACTTTCTTCAAATCGCAACTTGCAAAGGTGCATGGAAGGAAAAGGATCGTCACATACATCATTCATAGAGGCATTAAAACTATTACCTTTGGGTAAGAATTGATCAATTGCAAACAGAATGCAACCCTAGCACACAGAAGTTTAGCTATTTCATGGACGCAAGTTTTAGCACAAACCATGTAATCAACGCCACCCAAAGACGTTTTATTAGTTGTGCAGGTGAAGACCTCTTTAAGAGGAGTGAGAAAGACCGAGTGTTAGAATACGTGATTCACCTGTCCACATATGAAGTAATGGTTTGAGTACGGGATGGATTGGCCCCCATACCGGAGACTCTTATTATATACTTTCCTATGTGAGATTGGTAAATCGGAGAGATTAAAACCATAGAATGGTAAGACGTATTACCCTTATAATAGGCAAACGTGCCTAACGTAGATGGTACGGTGAGGAAGAAACATGAAAGAGCTCTACGAGAAGCTATCGACCACCATGAGAGTCTCGGTAGTTGTTTTGGAATATATGGATTTTGAGATAGACTTTTCTTTGAAGAAAAGCCGGTTCTAAACCACAATAGCTCGATGAAAAATCATCATCGAATATAGAGATCGTGGAAAACAAGACAAGCTTGTTCTTAAGGGTGGTAGTACCCAAAGAACAGCTTGGGAGGATCAATCCAATCCACAGTTAGCTAAGAGCAAGGATGGTGTCTAAGGCCTCAGGATTTGTTGAAGTGACAACGGTAAAAGGAATTGTACCAACGTAAGACATTCCTGCAAGCTGGAGGTGAAGAATAAATCGTAAGACTCCGGATGCTAAGAACACCCCGGGGAAGTAACCCAAGAGACCCCAACCCTAACCTATTTCTCGCTAGCCTCTGCAAATCTCGAGGACGAGATTTATTTTAAGGGTGGTAGTTTGTAACATCCCAAAAATTTCTAAATTTTGGAATGTTAATAATAAGTTACTACTAAGTGAATTGCTATGATTTTCATGGGAAACTAAAACCTTTTCTGTCTTGTTTCAAAAAAAATCGAGTTTGGATTTCTTCTCTTTCGGACTCCTATGAAATATTTTGAAATCATAATCAAATTACAGAGTGAGAAAAAAATGACTTTCTCAGATGTGGTGGATGCATATTTCATTTGAAGTTCTTTGAATTCTTGAGTTTCATTTCAAATTGGAACTTATTTAGAGTTTTCATGCCGTTTAAATATTTCCAACTATTCGAATGAAAATTTAGTGAGAGGAGATAATGAGACTTCTCCAAAAATATAGTTGGAAATATTTAATATAACACGACTATCTTTTTGACATTTATTTGTTGCTGTTTATTTTCTTAAAACAAAATTACATAGGTGTTATAGCCTAAAAGTGAGTTTTAATAAAATACATATGTGCACAGAGCCTTTACACTAAATACATGTATAATATAAATTATTTCCGTGGTAAAACTATTTTTTCCTGAGTGAACATATTAGTCCTGTGTTATTCAACATTTTAAATAATTATTTGGACTAGAAATGTATTCGCATAAATCCTAAATTAACAAATAGGCCATTCCTAGTCTACTGGGCTTAGTCCATCATTTTTTTAGTAACGTACGCAGCCCACCAGAGGAGGCCCAGCCTTTCCCACGACCCTTGGTGGTCTTCTTCCTTGAACTCTCATGCCAGGAGCCATGAGACACACACGCAGCACACCTCCTCCAGTGCCCCACCCCCTCCCCTCCTCTTCCTCGCCCGAAATTCCTCTGAATGCAACCCCCTCGTATCCCTTGACCTCTCCCATCCCCTAATGCGCGCCAGAACCAACCATAATGACCACCACAAGTGCTTGAAACTGCAGCCATTAACACATCTTGCCCCACTCGACTCCGGCCCTTCCCGAGCCCTATAAAAAGCACCTCCGCGAGCACCTCTCACCCCTCGTCCAATTCCCCTTCTCTGGGAACTCTTCCCTGCTCCACACCTTCGTGAATTGCTCGTCGCAGTTTGGAAGCTTCGGCGGTCGCTCCATGCCGCCACGGGACGAGGCCGAGCCCAGGACCTCGCCCAACGGAGTCCCTTCGTCGACCTCTACACCGTTCGGCCTTTCGTTCACACCGAAGACCATCTTCCCCAACTCCATCGAAACTCCTCCTGTACTTCTCTGTTTTCTTTAAAAGAAAAACGAAGCGGTATCCTCCTATAGCAGCGCGACAGGTGGCACCTCATATCAAATCCCGTAACAGATTTCTAGAAAAAATGCACAATCTTTAGAAATTCATATCTTTTGATCTACTTACCCAAATTTGACAAATAAGATATCCACGGATTCGTTAGAACCTGTAGTTTAAGATAAAAATATGAATATTGACTTTTGGGCAAACTAAATTTTTGTTTTGATTTAAATACGAATTTGAGTAATTTTGCTATATCTTTTATTCTGTAAATCATATAAAAATGTTTTATATATAAAAGTTGGACCTTAGGACCTCACCTCTCTGTTGGAACCCATGTCATAATTTATCAACTATGTTTAGTTACTATTTTAGCTTCAACACTTTAAAATGATTCTCTTTAGTCATAATTCATTACTCTCATCCAATTAATTTTTATTCTTGGATAAATCCCTTAGATTGATCCCTACAAGACCTCTCTGGTCATTTGTTACCACCACAAAAATTTGTAGTTACAAGATTAAGAATTTAATTCTTTCATCTTGAAACTTATGCCATATCCATTCCATTAACCCATATTCAAATAATTCGCTCAAACCCATTATAGGATTTGCCGTAGAACCTTGACCGCAACCGTCAAATCATGATATCCACTTTGTATCTATATGGTCCAACCCTAGAATATGACTATGTCATATTTTCTTCAAAAGTCAAACTTGATCCTATAGCAACCCTAAACATGCACTAGAAATTTTTGTAGTGGCAATCGAATAGCGTGTGTTAGTATTGGATTTCATTTGGATTTTGTTGTGTGTTGAATTATTTTTCCTTTATCATTAGATATATCGTAAGGTGAAGGAGAGACGACTAAGAGTAGAACATTTCATCTTCAAGAGACCCAGGCAAGTTGCAACTTGATCATACTTTGTCCTATGCTTTTGAAATATGCATGATCTCTTTCAAATTTACTAGTATGCATGTTTTCTAAAAGAAAATTTTGCAAAGTATTATTGCTAGCTAAAGCCCTAGGAACCTGTAGCTATGCTTAGCCATGCTTACATAGAAAGGGGTTGGGAATCAAACAAGTTTTTAAACGAATAAACTTGCCCTCTTTTGGGGCAACGTTTGTGAAAACTTTTGAAAAACAAAACTATATATTATTTTACTTCTACTCCCTGGGCGGAACGGTATGACGGGAGCGTCTACAAGTGATTGCGCCCATCGGGGTCTTGCAGTGAATGCGCCCGACTGGGGTCTTGCACACAGGATTCTGGTGGGGATCGCCGTCCAGGGGACTGAGATCTTACAATTACAGTTTGATGTAGCTTCGAGTACATCCACATGCTAATATGGGCTCCGTCTTAGCTTAGTACTAACGGGAAACCCTTACCTCAGGACCGCCATCGGAGAGGGGCTTTCATTGCCTAAGTTGCGGGGGGCTTGGTCAGGTATAGGGGGTTGTTACGGAAAGGCTTCGTCACTATCTCCTCCTAGTCGTGCACCAAAGTGTGCAATGATAAACGGGGTTGATTGTGTCATGTGGGGAACGTGTACGACCTCTGCAGAGGGTTAAACCAAATCGATTAGCCGTGGCCCCGGTTACGGGCAATTTTGAGCAACTGAAGACTTGGACTGAAGAAGAATCTCCCCTCTCTTTTCCAAAAGTCTGTTTTTAGGGTTAAAGTTGAGGAATGAGCACAGTCAATGTGTTTCACTTCAACCTTATGTATGTTTTACAACTAATTTTGGAGAATGAGCACTGGTGCGTATATCCAAGTGTTTCACTCCTACCTTTGATACTAAAAACTATTCTTATTTCAAAAGAAGTTTACAAAATTTAGGGTAGGAGAAAATTGGCTTTATGCAAAGGAAACCTCCACCAATACTTACCCTGCATATATATTCTGTTAGATTTTCCTTTGCAACTTGCGAGTATATTCCAAGTACTCATCTGCACCTGTCATGTGCAGATCTCGACAAATTAAGAGATGATAGGGTTATGGCCTACACTCAATGAGCCCAGTGGTGTTGATGAAGCCCTAACTTAGTGACTGCTTATTATTCCGCTGTATTATGTGCCAGCATTGAGCTGTGCCAACGGTATGTATTTTGCCTAACTCTGGATCTATCGTTGTAGTAAAATGATGTATGTCTTACTGATATTCATTCTTGTTACCGTGTGTGCTAGCTACAATCTAGGGATAGCACAGTAAGCACAGAGACTTGGATTATACCTAATCCGGGTCGTTACACTGCCATTTTTTCTCCGTGTCCGAAGGTAGAAGAAACCCTCGCCCTGGCCTGTTCATATGGAGCAACGCCCCCCCTCTAACCAAATCCCCTTGCCTAGCCCAGCGGTCGAGCCCCCACGCCTCCACCATGGAGGTCATGGGTTCGAATCCCCCCCCGGGGCACCTTTTTCCCTTTAATTTCGTTGGCCCAACTGTGGGCCCAAGGGGCCCTGTCACCCTCCTAGGGGCCCTGGTGTCACTACCAAGTGGCCCCTCTTTTATTATATATTTTGTTTCCTTCTTTTTCTCTATTTGAGTTAATTCCATTTAAGGAATATTCCTGTTTGTTTTTATTCCTAATCTGTCTATACCTAGGACATGCCAAATCTAGCATATGAGTGACTATAAGTGTATGTTTGATTTTGTGAATGCCATTTTGTGAGTATTATCTACAGCAAGATAGGCATGTGGCATATGGTTTTGGGGTAGAAAAATGCAGTGGTCCCTGGTCACTACCAAGTGGCCCCTCTTTTTTTATATATTTTGTTTCCTTCTTTTTCTCTGTTTGAGTTAATTCCATTTAAGGAATATTCATGTTTGTTTTTATTCCTAATCTGTCTATACCTAGGACATGCCAAATCTAGCATATGAGTGACTATAAGTGTATGTTTGATTTTGTGAATGCCATTTTGTGAGTTTTATCTACAGCAAGATAGGCATGTGGCATATGGTTTTGGGGTAGAAAAATGCAGTGGGCCCTGGTGTCACTACCAAGTGGCCCCTCTTTTTTATATATATTTTGTTTCCTTCTTTTTCTCTGTTTGAGTTAATTCCAGTTAAGGAATATTCATGTTTGTTTTTATTCCTAATCTGTCTTTACCTAGGACATGCCAAATCTGGCATATGAGTGACTATAAGTGTATGTTTGATTTTGTGAATTCCATTTTGTGAGTTTTATCTATAGCAAGATAGGCATGTGGCATATGGTTTTGGGATAGAAAAATGCAGTGGATCCAATGGTGGTATTGGATTTTCCATTTGAGCAAGTTTATGAAAAAGTTATTTTGTGATATTGTGCCATTTTGTCTTTTTCACATGAATTTAATCTTGCATTATATGGAAATCTTGTCAACATGAAATATGTCCATTAGAGTGTGCTCTAGCCCCTGGTATTTTTGCTTGCCATGTTAGATCATGTTATGGGTGGCAATCTTGATGTTAATATGTCACTAAAAATCCGTTTTCACATGCCCAAAATATTCTAAGTGTTGGAAATCTGTTATTTTGTTGTCATGTTGTCTAGATGGTTCCCATGCAGACATTGTTCCTTTGGAGTTGGCACCATGGCATGAATTGTTGTACTTGTCATCCTCTGTAGCTGTATGTCAAGATCTTGTGGATTAGACCATTGCATCTTATATAAAATTTGCTGTCAACATGCTATTCTGATAACAAGTGCCATGTTTGTCCTTGCTAAATTTCACTAAGTATGAGAATCTGTTATTGTCAATATGTCATCTTGTGAGGATGGTAGCCATTGATACATGCATGTTTTGATGTTGCCATAAAGTAATTGATCGAAGTACATGTTGCCCTCTACCATCCTGTTAACTTTCATGCCATGAAAGTTCCTGTAGCATATATAAAATTTGCTATCAAGTTGCTATCATGTTAACTCAGATTCTGTAAAACTGGAATTTTCACTAAGTCCCTAAAAAACTGATTCAACATGCCATCTTGTGAGCATAATTGCCATTGATCTATGCTTCCTTTCATGTTGCTGTAGATAGATGATTTGTTGTGCATGCTGTATACTTCATGCCCATGCCTTGTTTGTATTTTGAAACTTGGTGTAGCTCTGGATATGTGTGTTGCATGATGACATGTCGCTGTTTGTGGATAGATTGTGTGTTGGATTGTTTTGTGACTTGTGGGAGCTATACTCCATTGTTTTGCTTGTTCTTTAGCTCTATTCTTGCTAGATTTTCATTGCCTATCCAATGCCATCCTTGGAATACCAAGGAATACCCCATGGCCTCCCTCATCTTGTGTTTTTGTCTCCGTTAACGTTCGTACCTTGCTGGGAGTGTACCGTGAGCTACGTTACTCCGTTTGCAACGTTCTACATATGCATTTGCATCGATTTTGCATGAAGCATTCATATTTTACATGATCATGCATGTTCAAATAACTAAACTTGAGGTTCTGTCCAGAATACTAAAGAACTTAATAATTGCATGAGAAACATGACTAGCATAGGGTTGCCATGTTAAATACTTCAACTTGGTCATGCATCATCTTGTTTGTGCATTGCACCTTGTTTGTATGTTCATTTGGTGCTGTTTCTCTTTGGGTAGACGCGAGTGTCAAACCTGAGTACGAGGATCGAGGAGAGTACAACTACGAGGACCCAGCTCTTTGTCCCTATGAAGACCCAGCAGGCAAGATGATCATACCCGGATCCCGACACTGTTTTTGCTAGGCTAGATGTCTCGCTTCTACCGTTATGTTTCGTTACCTACCACTTAAACTGTCAGCCTCCTAAATTTCCATGAAAGCCTCTAACCCTCCACCTCCTAGCAAAACATTGCTTGGCTACGTTACCGCTGCTCAGTCCTTATCTTATAGCGTTGCTAGTTGCAGGTGCAAGCTTTCCATGTGTTAACATGGATTTTGGTTATATCACTCTATTTACTGTTATTTAAATTAATGCACATATATATCTGGCAACGGTGGAAGGCTTGGCCTTTTTCCTGGTGTTTTGTTCCGCTTCTGCCGCACTAGTTCTCAGTACCGGTGTTATATTCCATATTTTGCGCTCCTAACATGCTCGGGGTTGTTATGGGGACCCCCTTGACCATTCGTTTTAGGTTAAAGCTTGTCTGGCAAGACCCAACTTTGGTACTACATTTGTTAATCAACTTAACAAAAATGCATAGGGCTTAGCTACCCCGTGGATAATTAATCAACAACCCAGGCCAGTGCTCTTCATGAGTGTTGGTCCAACCCAGAGCCACCTCGGGGCAACTCGAGGGATGTCTATAAGGCCACTGTACGTAGTGCTCATCCGGTCGTGTCCTGAGAACGAGATACGCGGCTCCTATCCGGTTCATCGACACGTTGGGCGGTCTTGCTGGACTTGTTTTACCTTTCTCAAATGTCTTGCGCGAGGAATTCAGATTATACTTCGGGCTATCTCGAGGTTGCGGTTTTCCAGTGGAATTGCCTAGGAAATCACGGTATTCGGGGTCGAGGTTATTCCCGCGGCGTGTGGTTAGTTTGTGATGGATGAGTTGGAGCACCCCTGCAGGGTTAAATCTTTCTAAAAGTCGTGCCCGCGGTTACGTGGCAACTTGGAAATTTGTTTAACACCCGGTAATAGTTAACTTGAAGTAAACTCAATAAAATACACCAATTGTGTGCGTAACCGTGACTGCCTCTGCTCGTGAACATGAACTGAGAGAGAACACGGTGGGGTTATGATTGACGTAAGTAGGTGTTCAGGATCACTTAGTGATCATGCTAGTTCACGTCCGTCTTTCGTAGGCCACCATATTTACATTCATGCTCTCGTAAGTTAGCCACCAAATACATGCTTAGCGCTTGTTGCAGCCTCACCACTTAACCAATTCCTCACCTATTGGCTTACATAGTTTCGGTACCCGGGTTATGAGATTGCTGAGTCCGTGTGGCTCACAGATTACAACAATACAGGTACATGTGTCGACGAGTACGTGCCAGATGACTTGTCGCAGCTCCAGTGGGAGTATGATGAAGAACGTAGGCGTATGTATGTTACGTATCCAGATGAGTAGGGAGCTTCGTGGTGGTGATCCTGGGATAGCAAGACTGTTTATCATTGCTTCTTTTATCGTTTGATTTCGTCCGTAGCCAGACCCTGTCTTCTGAATGATTTATGGATAATTTGTGTGTATTTGTAAGATAGCTTGTGGCGAGTGTAAGCCAACTCATATACTCATCTCTTCCTACATGTATGCAATGTTTACTGTACTTGCGAAATGACTAGATGCGCTTCTATCCCCGTCGAGGCCCTCGTGCCTTAATAGGGATAGGACCGCATCTTGGGCGTTACAAGTTGGTAATCAGAGCCATACCGACCATAGGAGCCCCTTGCTTGATCGAACTTGGCCGAGTCGAGTCTAGTGAAAAACTATTTTGAGTCTAGTTATATCGGAGAGTAGGTTTCTTTTACTCCTCTTCTATACTCTGGTGAGGAATTACGACTTAGGAATTTTCATTCTACTCCTCTTCTCGCTCAATTTTTTTTTAGGATCATGCGAGTATTTTGGAGTCTCTATGATACCGATGTGATGGGAATTCTGTTCTTGGTGCCTCCCGTACGTATGGATTGGACCCGGGGAGTAGAGCTCCAGGGGATTCTTGACACATCGTTATCATTCAGTTTCCTTAGTACTTAAGAACGCGGATGTTCGAAATTGCTTCAATACTATTCGTGGTGCGAAGAGTGTGGCAGCACCTAGTACTGGGGAGCGGGATCACATGTACTGCCATCTTTAGTATCATTGTGATTACGAGGGTCTGAGGTAGATGAGTTACCGAGACCTTTGGTTGTGTGTTGAGGGATGTGATACACTGGAGAGTAGTATTACTGCTAGGAGTTGAGTGATGGATAAAAACTCCGTGTATCCGTGTACCCGATTGCATAACCAAGATTTCGAAAGTTCCTAGATGGGATTTCCAGTAGTTTCCTAGGATCATCTTCCGACAGATGTATGGTGGTTTATACATTTGTTCTAAGCAACCTTAGATCAATACTTGTTGTGTTATTTCAAGTGGCTCCATGATCTAATGATGTTATCACGATCCAGCAGAAAGCGTTCTTACTATTTGCAGTTTGAATGCAATTGATGATATCCCGTTGCAATTTCTTTCAAGCCGTTGATTCAGCTTATTTCAATCATCTTATCAATGGTATGCTGATAATCTTGTCCATCTTCAGGATGGCTCCAGCAACTCGTGGGAATCAGGGACCCCCACCTCCACCTCCAGAAGCTTGCAAGCTGTGATGGCCCCAACCAATGCAAACACTCAGATGTTGCTCAGGTTGCTGCAGGAAAGGGAGCAGGGGCAGCAAGGTCATCAAGGGAATTTCCATAATTAGCCGCAGTTCGCCACTCTAAACCAGTTCCTCGCAAATCAACCCAAGTCCTTCACCTATTGTGAGAAGCCTCTCGATGCAGACGATTGGCTCCGTGACATGAACAAGCATTTTGAGTGCAGCAATGTTAGGCCAGATGACTATGTCAAGTTTGCAACTTTCTAGCTTAAGGGTTAGGTAGGAGATTGGTGGTAGCTGTACAAGGATTCCAGAGGTGGCCGTGCAGTCTCTTGGGATGATTTCTGCCGTGACTTTAGAGCCCATCATATCCCGACGAACTTTGTCGAGGGTATGCGTGAGAAGTTCAGGAATCTGAAGCAGAGGAGTATGTCTGTCTATCAGTACAACTCTGAGTTTCAGAATTTGGCCCGCTATGCTAAGCAAGATGTTCCTGATGAGAAGTCCAAGATTCATCAGTTCAGAGGTGGCCTCAGAGAAGATCTTCAAATTGCTCTCGTCCTTCACGAGCCTCTTGTGTTTGATCAGTTCTACAACTTGGCTCTTAAGTTCGAGGCAATTCAGCTCAAGCTTGAGAATTCCAGGAAGCGGTTCAGAGACTCCAACCCTTCTTTGTCCAGCTCTCATATTGTTCCTAAGCAGCAGAAGTATTGGTTTCCTCCTCCTCCTCCATTTCGTCCTCCTCACCAGCAGAAGCAGCACGGTGGTCGTGGACCTTCCCACCCACCCAACCTAGGTTTTCAGCAGAGGCCTCAGGCACCCAAGTCAGCAAATGCTCCTCCTCCAGGCAACTTCTGTCCGCTCTCGGAGGTTACGTGTCACAAGTGTGGTCAGAAGGGCCATTACTCCAACAAGTGCACCAACCAGCGGCGTCTTCCGCCTCCTCCTCCTATCAGGCCCCCAGGCAGTGCTATGGTGAAGCACAATCCCAAGTCAGCAAGAGTGAACATGGTCAATGCGGCTGAAGCAGAGGATTCTTCTCAAGTGATAATGGGTAATCTCTTGGTTAATTCTATTCCTGCAAAAGTTTTGTTTGACACTGGTGCATAGCATTCATTCATATCAAGACCTTTTGTTGCTAAGCATGACATTGTGACTGAAGAGATTCCTAGGCCTTTAAAGGTTGTTTCTCCGGGTTTGCAAATGGCGACAAATGTGTTCGTTCCCGATGTTTCTATCAAAATGGGCAGCTATTCCTTTTTGGCCTCTCCAATTGTTCTCGGCAAGTCGGATATTGATCTTATTCTTGGCATGGATTTTCTGGCGATGAACAAGGCTTATGTTGATTGCAAAGCTAAAGAAGTCCAATTGACTCATCCGTTTGAAGATGTGATCATTTTCGCTGCTTGCGATGACACGATTCGTCTATTTTCTCTCAACGAGAAGGGTGAAATTTCTGCCATCTCTCAAATTCCCGTTGTCTCGGAGTATGAAGATGTCTTTCCAGAAGAGTTGCCAGGAATGCCTCCTCACAGGCCAGTAGAATTTGTGATTGAACTCGAGCCTGGAACTGAACCGGTGTGCAAGCGTCCTTATAAGCTTGGCCCCGAAGAGCTGAAAGAATTGAAGAAGCAGCTAGACAAACAAGAGCGTCTGGGTCTGATCATACCAAGTTCTTCACCTTGGGGTTGTGGTGTTCTGTTTGTCAAGAAGAAGGATGGCACGGACCGACTATGTGTCGATTACCGTCCATTGAATAAGAAGATAATCAGGAACAAGTATCCACTTGCCAACATCAATGAGTTGTTTGAGCAATTGAAAGGTGCCAAGGTTTTCTCGAAGTTAGATCTTCGTATGGGCTATCATCAAATCCGCATTCGTGAAGAAGATATTGCAAAAAATGCTTTCAGGACGAGTTTTGGCTCTTATGAGTATACCATCATGTCCTTTGGTCTAGCGAATGCGCCTCCGACCTTCTCGAGAATGATGAACTTCATATTCTCTCCTTTCAAGAATGAGTTCGTCTTGGTGTATTTGGATGACATCCTTGTGTTCTCGGAGACCGAAGAAGAGCATTCAGAGCATCTCCGGCTTGTGCTTGACAAGCTAAGAGAGCATCGGTTCTATGCTAAGTTCTCCAAGTGGGAGTTTTGTCGCAATGAAGTGGTGTACCTTGGGCATGTCATCTCTGCCGAGGGCATTAAAGTGCACCCTGAGAAAGTTGAGGCAATTGTGAAGTGGGAGCCTCCTCAAAATGTCAAGCAGCTTCGAAGCTTCCTCGGGCTTGCAAGTTATTGCAGAAGATTCGTGGAGAACTTCTCTCAAATTGCTAAGCCTTTGTCTAACCTCCTTCAGAAGAGTGTCAAGTATGTGTGGACTCCTGAGTGTGATGTGGCGTTCAATACACTCAAGGAAAAGCTGACTTCAGCTCCAGTTCTCACTCCTCCAAATGAATCCAAACCCTTCCAAGTATTCTGTGATGCTTCCCTCCAAGGTCTTGGTGGTGTTCTGACGCAAGATAAGAAGTTTGTGGCTTATACCTCGAGGCAGCTGAAGCCTAGCGAGAAGAACTACTCTACTCATGATCTTGAGTTGGCGGCAGTTGTTCATGCTCTGATGACCTGGAGACATCTATTGTTGGGAAGACCAGTTGAGGTGTTCACCGACCACAAGAGCTTGAAGTACATTTTCACTCAACCCAATCTCAATCTTCGGCAAACTCGTTGGGTGGAAATGATCAAGGAGTACAATCCAAGCATTGAGTATACTCCTGGTAAAGCAAATGTCATTGCAGACGCGCTGAGCAGAAAGGCGTACCGCAACAGTCTTATTCTCAAGCCTCTTCAACCCGAGCTTTGTGAAGCATTCCTCAAGCTCAATCTCCAAGTTGTTCCTCAAGGATTTCTTGCCAATCTTCAAGTCTCTCTGACTCTAGAAGATCAGATTCACCAAGCTCAGCTTCTTGATGCTATGGTGAAGAAAGTGAAGAAAGGTGTGGCCAAGAGCATTCCAAAGTATAAGTGCTTCCGTGTTGATGACAAAGATACCTTGTTCTTCGAGGACCGTCTGGTGGTTCCAAAAGGTGATATCAGGAAGGTTATCATGAATGAAGCACATAATTCCCTCCTCTCAATTCATCCTGGAAGTTCCAAAATGTATCAGGACCTCAAGCAAACCTTCTGGTGGACTCGTATGAAACATGAGATTGCTCAGTTTGTGAACGAGTGTGATGTTTGTCGCAGAGTGAAGGCGAAACATCAACATCCAGCAGGCCTCCTTCAGCCTTTGCCCATCCCAGAGTGGAAATTCGATCATGTTGAAATGGATTTTGTCACAAGGTTTCCTAAGTCCAAGAGAGGAAACGATGCCATCTTCGTGGTCATCGACAAGCTCACCAAAGTTGCCCACTTCCTTCTGGTCAAATAATCTATCTCGGCAGCTCAGCTAGCAGAGCTGTACACGTCAAGGATAGTTTCTTTGCACGATGTTCCTCAGATCGTGGAAGCATCTTCACTTCCAAGTTTTGGGATTCCTTCCAGACTGCAATGGAGACCAATCTCCGTTTCAGCACAGCTTTCCATCCTCAGACTAGTGGTCAAGTTGAGAGAGTCAATCAAATCCTCAAAGATATGCTCAGAGCTTGTGTGATTTCTTTTGGCATAAAGTGGGAAGATTGTCTCCCGTTTGCTGAGTTCTCATACAACAATAGCTTTCAAGCAAGTTCCGGCAAGGCTCCTTTCGAGATTCTCTATGGCAGAAAGTGCCGCACCCCGCTCAATTGGTCTGAAACTGGCGCGCGTCAAATCCTTGGTAATGACATGATCACTGAAGCAGAAGAAATGTGCCGTGTCATTCGTGAAAATCTCAAAGCAGCTCAATCCCGTCAGAAGAGCTATTATGATAGCAAGCATAGTGACATGACCTTTCAGATCGATGATTTTGTCTATCTCAGAGTGTCCCCCATGAAGGGCACTCAACGCTTTGGCATCAAAGGAAAGCTTGCTCCATGCTTTGTGGGTCCTTTCAAGATTGTGGGCAAGAGGGGTGACCTTGCCTACTAACTCGAGCTTCCTCCCAATTTCTCAAATGTGCATGACGTGTTTCACGTCTCTCGGCTCCGGAAGTGTTTCAAGACTCCCGAGCGCACCGTTGATCTCCAAGACATTGACCTCCAAGCAGACCTATCCTATCATGAGCATCTAGTTGCTATCCTTGAAGAAACTAAGCGTAAGACTCGCAACAAGTCAATCAAGTTTCTAAAGGTGAAGTGGTCACATCACTCCGACAAAGAAGCCACTTGGGAACGAGAGGACCATCTCCGTTCCGAATTTCCCGAATTCTTCCATTCCTAGATCTCGGGACGAGATCCTCATGTAGTGGGGGAGAGTTGTAACAGCCCAACTGCATCCATTGCCATTCTTGTAATATATATTTCATGTGGGAACCTTCATGTTGTGCCACCTTGTGGTTGAGTAATAATATTTTTGCTTCATGTCATTCCCCATGCATCATGGCATTATGGCATCATCACATAAACTAATGTGGCATCATAAGTTTGTGTGCTGTTGTGATGTGAGTATAGGTGTGGAGAGGTGTGCTTGCTAGTGGGATTTTGGTTGTGTGAAGTCCTTCCTCAAATCCTTTATCAACTATGCCAAAAAAAACCTCTAATTGCTACGCTAGTTATGTGATTATTTTGCTTGCTGTTCATCTCATTAAAAAAAGTTGAACTTCTTTTAAACATTCTGTTTATATTTGTTAGTCTACTCGCAATCATGTTTTCATGCTTTGTCATTTTCAAATCTTTGCAAAACAGGTTCTAGTTATAAATATAAGTGAATTAATGGATTGCTCTAAAAATGCCAACTCCGTTTTTGTTAAATAGGGCATTATTTTGTGAGTCCCAAACTATTTTTGTTTTTCTCAAATATTCTTTCCAGTCTGCGTGGCATTTTGTTTGTTTTGCTGTTGTTTTAAAAGAGAAAACGTTTCCTGAGAGAGAGAGAGAGAGAGAGAGAGATAGAGCAGTGTTCACCTGGGCCTTTGCCTTCCCCTGGCCCAACAGAAGGCAGCCCAGCGCAGCCCGCTAGCGACAGGTATCGTCAACCTCTGTACGGCGCGCATCCGAGCACCTCACGTCGACTCCTTCGATGATTTGACGGCCGTCCGGCGATCTAGCCGCCTATAAGTTGTGTCCCCCGCGTAGCCCTAGCTCCCCGCAACCCATTCCTTCCCTCTCCTTCCCTCTCCACCGCCAGGTAAGCGAGGAACGCTCCACGCCATAGCCATGCCCTCCATGCTCCGGCTGAGCACGAGCTCGAGCTCGGGGTAGCCTCTCCATCGCGCCTCCGGTGCTCTGGTGCCGCGGGAAGGGCGTCCCTGTTGCACCTCTTCTTCCACGACGACCCACGCATCGCCAACCCCCTCTGGAGCTCCCTCACCGTCGTCATCTTCTTCTTCCCGTTCGGATCCGAGACGTGTCGGACTTCTGCCGGCACTTGCGTCGTCTCCATCGTGCATCCGGTCGCCCCTTCATGTCCTAGGTAAACTAGGTATGCCCTTCTCCCTGCCTACCCCAATCTCTCGCGCTCTAGTGCCCCGTTCTTGAAGATCCGTGTGTGCCAAGATCGCGTTCTCGATGCTCCGGTCAGGCTTGCATTTTTTTTGTGGTTGCTGTGTTGCGTTGTGTTGCCGAGCCATCGTGATCGTGCCCCGCCGCACGTATGTGTTGCTGCTTGCCTCGCGCACGCACCTTGCCTCGCGTAGCCCTGCTAGTGCATCGCCTCGCCGAGCTTCATCGCGCTGCCATGGTTCGGGAGGTCGAGCTCCTCGCGCGGCCCTGCCTTGCCTCGCTCCCCCACCTCCACGACAGCCCCGGGAACGGGACCCCCTAAGGATCCCGCACCCCCGTCGGGGTTCTCCCTCACCGGAGACCGCCCGTGATGGCCGCCGGAGCCGCCATTTTTTTCTCCGTGTCCAAAGGTAGAAGAAACCCTCGCCCTGGCCTGTTCATATGGAGCAACGCCCCCCCTCTAACCAAATCCCCTTGCCTAGCCTAGCGGTCGAGCCCCCATGCCTCCACCAGGGAGGTCATGGGTTCGAATCCCCCCCCCCCCGGGGCACCTTTTTCCCTTTAATTTCGTTGGCCCAAGGGCCCACCTGTCACCCTCCTAGGGGCCCTGGTGTCACTACCAAGTGGCCCCTCTTTTTATATATATTTTGTTTCCTTCTTTTTCTCTGTTTGAGTTAATTCCATTTAAGGAATATTCATGTTTGTCTTTATTCCTAATCTGTCTATACCTAGGACATGCCAAATCTCGCATATGAGTGACTATAAGTGTATGTTTGATTTTGTGAATGCCATTTTGTGAGTTTTATCTACAGCAAGATAGGCATGTGGCATATTGTTTTGGGGTAGAAAAATGCAGTGGATCCAATGGTGGTATTGGATTTTCCATTTGAGCAAGTTTGTGAAAAAGTTATTTTGTGATATTGTGTCATTTTGTCTTTTTCACATGAATTTAATCTTGCATTATATGGAAATCTTGTCAACATGAAATATGTCCATTAGAGTGTGCTCTAGCCCCTGGTATTTTTGCTTGCCATGTTAGATCACGTTATGGGTGGCAATCTTGATGTTAACATGTCACTAAAAATCTGTTTTCACATGCTCAAAATATTCCAAGTGTTGGAAATCTGTTATTTTGTTGTCATGTTGTCTAGATGGTTCCCATGCATACATTGTTCCTTTGGAGTTGGCACCATGGCATGAATTGTTGTACTTGTCATCCTCTGTAGCTGTATGTCAAGATCTTGTGGATTAGACCATTACATCTTATATAAAACTTGCTGTCAATATTCTATTCTGTTAACAAGTGCCATGTTTGTCCTTGCTAAATTTCACCAAGTCTGAGAATCTGTTATTGTCAATATGTCATCTTGTGAGGATGGTAGCCATTGATACATGCGTGTTTTGATGTTGCCATAAAGTAATTGATTGAAGTAAATTTTGCCCTCTACCATCCTGTTAACTTTCATGCCATGAAAGTTCTGGTAGCATATATAAAAGTTGCTGTCAAGTTGCTATCATGTTAACTCAGATTCTGTAAAACTGGAATTTTCACTAAGTTCCTAAAAAACTAATTCAACATGCCATCTTCTGAGCATAATTGCCATTGATCTATGCTTCCTTTCATGTTGCTGTAGATAGACGATTTGTTGTGCATGCTGTATACTTCATGCCCATGCCTTGTTTGTATTTTGAAACTTGGTGTAGCTCTGGATATGTGTGTTGCAAGATGACATGTTGCTGTTTGTGGACAGATTGTGTGTTGGATTGTTTTGTGACTTGTGGGAGCTATACTCCATTGTTTTGCTTGTTCTTTAGCTCTATTCTTGGTAGATTTTCATTTCCTATCCAGTGGCATCCTTAGAATACCAAGGAATAGCCCATGGCCTCCCTCATCTTGTGTTTTGTCTCCGTTAACGTTCGTACCTTGCCGAGAGTGTACCGTGAGCTATGTTACTCCGTTTGCAACGTTCTACATATGCATTTGCATCAATTTTACATGAAGCATTCATATTTTCCATGATCACGCATGTTCAAATAACTAAACTTGAGGTTCTGTCCAGAATACTAAAGAACTTAATAATTGCATGAGAAACATGACTAGCATAGGGTTGCCATGTTAAATACTTCAACTTGGTAATGCATCATCTTGTTTGTGCATTGCACCTTCTTTGTATGTTCATTTGGTGTTGTTTCTCTTTGGGTAGACGCGAATGTCGAACCTGAGTATGAGATCGAGGAGAGTACAACTATGAGGACCCAGCTCTTTGTCCCTCTGGAGACCCAGTAGGCAAGATGATCATACCCGGATCCCGACACTATTTTTGCTAGGCTAGATGTCTCGCTTCTACCGTTATGTTTTGTTACCTACCACTTAAACTGTCAGCCTCCTAAATTGCCATGAAAGCCTCTAACCCTCCACCTCCTAGCAAAACATTGCTTGGCTACGTTACCACTGCTCAGTCCTTATCTTATAGCGCTGCTAGTTGCAGGTGCAAGCTTTCCATGTGTCAACATGGATTTTGGTTATATCACTCTATTTACTGTTATTTAAATTAATGCACATATATATCTGGCAACAGTGGAAGGCTTGGCCTTTTGCCCGGTGTTTTGTTCCGCTTTTGCCGCACTAGTTCCGAGTACCGGTGTTATATTCCATATTTTGCGCTCCTAACATGCTCGGGGTTGTTATGGGGACCCCCTTGACCATTCGTTTTTGGTTAAAACTTGTCTGGCAAGACCCAACTTTGGTACTACATTTGCTAATCAACTTAATAAAAATGCATAGGGCTTAGCTACCCCATGGATAATTAATCAACAACTCGGGCCAGTGCTCCTCATGAGTGTTGGTCCAACCCAGAGCCACTTGCGGGGCCACCTCGGGGCAACTCGAGGGATGTCTATCAGGCCACTGTACGTAATGCTCATCCGGTCGTGTCCTGAGAACGAGATACGCGGCTCCTATCGGGTTCGTCGACACGTCGGGCGGTCTTGCTGGACTTGTTTTACCTTTCTCGAATGTCTTGCGCAAGGAATTCCGATTATACTTCGGGCTATCTCGAGGTTGCGGTTTTCAAGTGGAATTGCCTAGGAAATCACGGGATTCGTGGTCGAGGTTATTCCCGCGGCGTGTGGTTAATTTGTGATGGATGAGCACCCCTGCAGGGTTAAATCTTTCGGAAAGCCGTGCCCGCAGTTACGTGGCAGCTTGGAAATTTGTTTAACACCCGGTAATAGTTAACTTGAAGTAAACTCAATAAAATACACCAACTGTGTGCGTAACCGTGACTGTATCTGCTCGTGAACATGAACCGAGTGAGAACACGGTGGGGTTATGATTGACGTAAGTAGGTGTTCAGGATCACTTAGTGATCATGCTAGTTCATGACCGTCTTTCGTAGGCCACCATATTTGCATTCATGCTCTCGTAAGTTAGCCACCAAATAAATGCTTAGCGCTTGCTGCAGCCTCACCACTTAACCAATTCCTCTCCTATTGGCTTACATAGTTTCGGTACCCGGGTTATGAGATTGCTGAGTCCCTGTGGCTCACAGATTTCAACAATACAGGTACATGTGTTGACGAGTACGTACGTGCCAGATGACTTGTCGCAGCTCCAGGGGAGTATGATGAAGAACGTAGGCGTATGTATGTTACGTATCCAGATGAGTAGGGAGCTTCGTGGTGGTGATCCTGGGATAGCAAGACAGTTTATCATCGCTTCTTTTATCGTTTGATTTCGTCCGTAGCCGGACCCTGTCTTCTGAATGATGTATGAATAATTTGTGTGGATTTGTAAAATAGCTTGTGGCGAGTGTAAGCCAACTCATATACTCATCTCTTCCTACATGTATGCAATGTTTACTGTACTTGCGAAATGACTAGATGCGCTTCTATCCCCGTCGAGGCCCTCGTGCCTTAATAGGGATAGGACCGCATCTTGGGCGTTACACAAGGAGGGCTTGCTGGTTCGCTCGACCCTTGTATGAAGTGGTTTGGCGTCCAGATCCAGCCCACAGGGTCTTGCCAATCCGGAGGCCGCGGTCGTCTGGTGCACAAGTCAGGGTACTAAGGGCCCCGTTCTTTAGTACAACGACAAAGGATCTCGGCCTACGCTTAGAAGGGACCAGGCAGTCTAGCCATAAGTTCAAAACATAAGTCATGCAAAGAGTTATGCTCTATTGCTTTTTAACGCAAGTCATATCTTTGGTGAAAAATAGTTCCTCCAACAGTTCTGTTCCCCGGGTTGCCATGTTAATAGTGACTAATTTTGCCGATATTCCTTCCCGGTGGTCCGAGCACTCACGATCGAGGAATACTTATAGGTGGTCGAGGACTCGAAAGATCCCTTTCTGTCTCCTCTTGAAGACTTCGATTTTCACTTCCTTCGTTGTCGACCAATGATATCTCCTTTTTATTGATCCGGTATTGGAACAATAAAGGGTATCCCGCACCTATTTCCTTAGAGGTGACCCTAGGTATCCAACCCCACGAGAGGAAGATTCCCTTGAAGCAATGGTCTGTAGCAAGCTTTTGCTAAAGTCTCAATCTAGCTTTTGACCGGATCACCAAGCAAATTGTGATTCAAACAATTATAATAAAAAGAAGGTATGGGGATGAGGCCTCAATGCTTACAACCATGTATTGGTGTTGGGATCAAAAATGATATTTGTTTGTTCCCGGGAAGTTACCCATCAAGAGGTGCTTGCTTCGTATCGGTGTGGGGTGTTTATCCAAATAACATCTTGACCGGCACGAGTCCTACATCAAGAATTAGTTGTCCTACCGAAGGCCCTATCCATCTCACTGGGTTTCCTCGATAATTAAGATAATAATATTAGGCAAAAGCATTGGGTGTTTAACGACTACACCTTATGAATCCCCAAGGATATGATCCATGTTACCCTACTAAACCTTATTGTCACCGGTGTTGGGTATACTACACTTCACAGTCCCCTTGCTCCTAGCCTCACCATTTCTCAATCTCCATGATCTTGGGTACCTGCAGGGATGAAGATCGCGAACAAGACAAGAGACACTTCATGAAACAATTTTATTTCACACATACGAGAT
Organism: Elymus sibiricus; assembly: GCA_039707655.1. NCBI lineage: Eukaryota > Viridiplantae > Streptophyta > Magnoliopsida > Poales > Poaceae > Elymus > Elymus sibiricus. The sequence goes on along the minus strand of CM077669.1, from coordinate 345,136,481 downwards.
GTTGTGTCAAAGACTTCCATTGATCCCTTCACCAAATATCTGGGGTTGCAAGGCTCATGCCTCACCCCATACCTCACTGAACTACTCCCACATGGAGATCAGATCGCGAGAAGAAAACATTGAAGAACACATCTTGGCATTGATTGATTGCAATATGTATTACGATGGATGCCTTGTGTGATGCACGATTACAAGTATGAACTGGATGTGAGAGCACTATGGTGGTGGAGATGGCTATGGAGATGAAAATGGTGGCGGCTAGAGTTTGTGGATGAAGATGATGATGAAGAGATTCTGGTTGTGCTCCACCCCCCGTTCCGTGTTGTTCTATTGACATTTTGACATTCTCCCCTTTGTAAAAGTTGTTCAGGTGGATGACCTTCCTCGATTTCCATGCCAAACGACCGCTCATGCGAGCGCATGCGATCGCATGGAACACCGTCTTTGGCTCTGGTGGCCTTCTGGCGCCTCCTTCTGACTTGTTTCTTATCCATTTTCCTTCCTTTCCTTCCTCCCACGTGATTTCTTTCCTTTTAGGCCATTTCCTGTGGAAAATATCAAAGATAGGATTTGTGGAATCCTTTGCATTCATTAGTCATTAGTGGCAATATCGGAGCAAATATCTCTCTTTTAATGAAATATCTTGGTTTAAACACGGTTGACATGAGTGTAAAAATATCACTCATCAGCTCCCCCAAGCTTAAACTTGAGCGTCCTCGAGCAACATAGAGAGAAATCTGAATCATAAGGAACTCAGTTGTTTAAACCGAAATAACGAGAAGGTTTTGGTTCACTTACGATCGGTATGCCTGGATAGCCCTCTGCTTATTGACCTGAAAACTTATCATAGATATAGGGGTGGCATGGTCATAGTGCAAGTGTTAGTGAAGCAAAGATAATCAACACTAAGTTTCTGATCTACTAGATGCTCAAGTGCTCATGAGCACACCCACAATTGTCTCCTCCTCTAGGCTCCTAAACACTTTGTTTCAATCATTGTTTGCTCGAACTTTGATTGCCACGTGAAGGAGATTATGCCAAATAAGTGACCATGCATAGGTTTTCACAGTGGATTAATGTTTGGGAACTATGGACCTTTAGCAATAATTTCTCTTTCGAGCTCTTCTGATCAGTCCCCTTTATTTACCACATACACACCCACTCAAGACAAAGCCGAATAATATTTGGTTGTAGTGTTGCCACTACATACGGTAACAAACTCAAAGCCGAAATCTGAGTTGTCTCTCTTGGTGGACCGTTCATTGGCCGGCGGAGTCCTCAGCATTACATCAAGAAGGCTGACGAAGCCACAATTACACACGTAAACGCATATATAGTAGCAAATACCATGGCACCAGCCAGAGTCTGTAACACAATGTTGAGATATACAATAGACATTTTTCGCATAATCTCACCCACCATCCAACTAAGTTCCTCTAGACAATTTAATCCACGAGTTCTATCGAATCTATTAAAATTAACAACATGGGGTTGAGTATTTCAAGCATCACTTCCACTACAATTTCTAAACTCCCAAGTATTGAAAGACTTTCTCTTGTGCAAATTTATACTTGGTTAATAACATTCCATTCACAAACTATGCCACGACAAGTCTTAGTTGTCTAAACTAAAGAAAACAAAGGCTACAAAATTATTTCAGCTACTAGAGCAAAACCTTTGTATCAACTATCAAGACGTACTCCCATCTACACATATCACACATACAACTACTACATCTACTCTAAGTATCCAAGTGCAAAAGACGGGGGGTCATAGGACATACCTTCAAGGTTGCGAATTAACACACTTCTCTTCCTTACTCTTGCATTCCTCGTTTTCCTGGCATAGATCAACTCCTCGGGGAAAAAATGCAAACGAACTCCAAGGGGCTAAAATGAAGAACAAGAGCAGAGCAAAGCTTATTCTATTTTTTTGGTTTTTTGGTTTTGAAAACTAACTTGCACCCAAAAAATCACAAAGAACAAAAATAAATATAAAAGCAAAGCAAATAAAAAGCAAAGTGCTGGAACAAACCAACACAGGTGTTTCGAAGCTCCTCGAGCTTAAGTACAACCTCATTACAATTTATGCAAATACCGCCACATCTTGATGTAGAAGTGGCAATAACCTCCCCCAAGCTTAGGATCTTGCAAGCCCAAACCAGTGAGATCACTGTGGCGATTGGTCAGGAGACCACTCCTACCTCCAGTTGAAGAAGTTCATGTTCATGTTGGCAATCGTGCCTCTCAGGGACGATGCGGTGTTGCTCATATCATGGATAGAGCCCTGAAGGTTATTGAGGTCCGCGTAGGTGGTGCAGTCTTGTTGGGGAGTGCTCCTCCTCTTCGTCGGTGACGAGTTCTTCTTCATCTACTTGTTCAGGTTCTGGCCCTTCTTGGTCAAAAGTTGCATCTCCTTCCTATGCAACATAATGCAATTGTCCATTCTCGATGGAGAAACGGTTAGGCGTAGGTGTGGGTAACAAGTACACCACTTCGGGAATTTTGATACAATGAAGGCCATTACAAACTACTACCATTCCAGCGCTAGTAAGAACACGAATGTTGAAAAAGAGTGTTACCGACAATGGGGCGAAGATTATTGTAGTTGAGGCCAAGGGAGTTGGCTAACATAGTGATCACTCCTCCACACACGATATCTACTTCTGCATGATTTGCTTGATGCGCGAGGTGTAGCAAAACTATTACCCCTAAGTTTGGCGAATAACCGATGTCCAGGTTTGCTGCTTTCCCAAGAACTAGCATGTTCTCATCATTCACCTTAGAAACTTCACCTCTTGCCTGCAACGAGTTAGTGCATAGTGGAAATAACATATAGCAGGACTTTCAATGCAACTGGATCTTTGCTTAGAGCCATGGTGACTCGTCTGGTAAAAGGATTGCCTTAGGTGCGGGTGAGTGAAATCATAAACATATCTAAAATCATCATCATTATTGGGGAAGCCAAAGTGGTTACACCACTCATCAAGAGTGATGTCAAAGTCTTGGTCAAGGAGACAGAAAGTGATCCTCTCCTTCCCTTGTTCATTTTGCATTAAACCAACATTGTACGAGAGAGTACTAAGAAACTCAAGCGTCAATCGTTCATAACTCTCACATCCCTGGTAAACAAAATGATGCAACCCTCCATTATGACAAAGCAAATTAAAATCATGAGTGATACCTAGCTTGGCGAGAGTATTCACACAAGCCCATTTGGTTGCTTTGATCTTCCTTGTGGTGAGCTTCTGGAACTTCTTCCTTGCTCCACGGTCGGTGAAGACAACCCCCTGAGTGAAAATTTGTTGTGGTTGTGCGGTGGATGAACTCGAACCACCGCGTACGCGAGAAGACCTCCATGTAAACATCGTAAATCGATCACACGGAAGGATTTGAACTGAAAACGAACAAGTAGAGAGATCGTGCGAAGTTTTCCTAGGGTTTGGAGAGGTTTGGAGGAAGAATAAGAAGAAAAGGGAGAGATGGGGGCAAAATACCTCCTTCCTCTGGCTTATGGGAGCCGCCACATGTAAAACGACCGCTCATACGGGCGCAAGCGCCCGCATGGAACACCGTCTTCAACCCGGTTTAACTCACCTTTGCCTGTGTGCAGATGAAACGACCGCTGAAACAGACGCTGGCGCCCATTTAAAACGCTGACGTTCGCTCTTTCTACTTTGTGTCCTAGTCCAAGATGCCAAACAACCGCTCGAACGGGTGCATGCGCCCGTTTGGAACGCCGTCGAATGCCCTGGACTCGGTGATGGTTTCTGCAAAGAAACAAAACGATCGCAACAACGAGCGTGTGTGCTCATTTGGCATTGTCTTTCTCTCTATTGCCTCTGGCTGTTTTGCGTTGGAACCTCGTGCATGTCAAACGACCGCCCAAGCGACCGCTGCGATCGGCCGTCTTTTGGTTTGTTTCTTCCGAAACTTGTACTTTTCTTCGTTTTCCTGAGGTGTTAGTTCCATAGCAATACATAGACATATTTCCAGTCATTCAAACGTCAATCATGTAAATCATCTTGCACAAGGCTAGGCCTTCATTAGAACAACTCTTCCAAACTCATTTCTTTACATGGAACTTCAATCACTCTTTTATTAAAAACAAAAATAGAAACCCACTTGTCTACTTTATTCGCGTGGGTTGCCTCCCATGAAGCGCTTGTTTTCGGTCGTATAGCTCAAACGTAGTGGTGATCAAGGTGGTGCTAGAACACCAAGACCATAACTTCTGGCATTCAAAATGATGCCACCTCCTGTGTAGGTCTTTAATTAGTTTTTCCTGGGGAAATGCCTTATAAGGATCTTTAGCTGGTAATAAAAATGAACATTCCCCTCAAACACATTTATCACAGCTTTGACAGTCCTTAGAAAAGGTCTACCGAGAATTATAGGAGCAATTGGATCTTCAGGCAGATCTACTATAACAAGATCAATCATGACAGGGCAATCATTAATTTGAACTATAACTCCATGCTTACTGCCTACTGTGTGAGTAAAAGTAGAGTTATCCATATTCAATATAATCTCAGTATTAGCATAAGGACCAAGATTGAGACTATCATAAACAGATTTTGGGATAGTGGAAACACTTGTCCCTAGATCACATAAAGCACTAAACTTATTAAATCCTATCTCAATCTCTATAGTAGGTTCAAAAGCATCCTCTTGCTTAAATGGTAACTTACTGGATAGCTTCTTTATTTCATCGTCAAGTTCACGTACCTTGGCTGCAACTTGTTCAACAAAGACATTATATGCCTCATCATTAGTTACCTATGGTAGTGAATACTTCATGGATATCATATTGAAAAAAATCTGCAACGGTGTAATTGAACTCTGGCACATGGCTTGTGTCAAGAACCTCACCTTTCTCTTTGTTGCTCCTTACCATTTTAACTTCTTCAACCGGTTTAGGCTCTGGTTTACCTGCAAATTATCATGATTCTTCAAGATATTCTTGGAGTTTTCATTCTGCTTAGTCTGGCTAGCCATAAAACTTTTAAGAGTTTCTTCAAGAGTATTTCTATTGCTACCATTAGCTCCATTAAAATTATTGGATGCACCTCCATTATAAGGATAAGGAAGTTTAGGAGCATAACCATTATTTTTCCAATTGGGATTATAGTTATTACGAGCAATAAAATTCACATCATTGGTATCTTCATTGGTGATGGCATTGACATTTACCTCTTCTTTACGTTTCATCAAAGAGATAAGTTCTTGTAGCTTGGTTGTCAACTTTGAGCTATTTTCTTCTATGACATTCACCTTCTTTGTGGTGGTTCTCTTAACATGCCATTGGGCATGGTTCTCTTGCATATCATCTAGTATCTTCTTGACATCTTCTATAGGATTTCCCATGATTGTTCCTCCTGCAACTGTGTCAAGCATAGTTTTTGACATGTGATTCAAGCCATTATAAAACACATGAAGGATTAACCACTACTCCATTCCATGATTGGGGCAGTTTCTTAAAGCTACTTTCATTCTATCCCACGCAAGCGCTAGTAGCTCGCGTTCCTCTTGCTTGAAACCTATAATATGAGAACGAAATTTCATAATTTTTGCAGGTGGGCAAAACGTAGATAAAAACTTACCACAACAAGCAACCCAAGAAATAATACTACCTTTAGACAAAGCTAAAATCCATTCCTTAGCTTTCCCTCTCAAAGAGAAAGGAAATAAGAAAAGTTTTAGAACATCTAGGTCATAATCCTTTATGCGTGTCATGTTTCACAATTTAGTAAAATTATGTAAATGCATCATGCATCTTCAGAAGCAGAGCCTCCAAATTGGTCATGTAGAACCATGGAAACTAGGTTCAGTTTAATCTCATATTCTGCAACTGCAACATTAGGTTGTGCTATTGGTTCACGCATGAAATTGTTGATAGGAGTAGCAAAACACCCAAGATTACGAGCCGTAGTAACTTTTTGGTATTAAAAGACTTGCAACAAATAAGACTAAAACTAAAACTGAAAAGTAAAAAACAAAAACTGAAAATTAACTTCAACAAAAAAATCTAAACACAAAGACTAGGAATACTAAACTCCTCCCTGGCAACGATGCCAGGAAAAGGGCTTGATATCTCCTTTTGTTTGATCCGGTATTGCAACAAAAAAGGGTATCCCGCAACTATTTCCCCAGAGGTGACCCTGGGTATCGAACCCACGAGAGGAAGATTCCCTTGAAGCAATTGTCTCTAGCAAGATTTTGCTAAAGTCTCAATCCAGCTTTTGACCGGATCAGCAAGAAAATTGTGATTCAAACACTTGTAATAAAAAGAAGGAACATGGATGAGGTATGAATGCTTACAACCATGTATTGGTGTTGGGATGAAAAATTATATTAGTTTGTGCTCGGGAAGTCACCCATCAAGAGGTGCTTGCTTCGTATCAGAATCGGGGATGTGTCCAAATAACATCTTGACTGGCACAAGCCCTGCATCAAGAATCAGTTGTCCTACCGAAGGCCCTGTCCTTCTCGCGGGGTTGCCCCGATAATTAAGATAATAATATTAGACAAAAGCATTGGGTGTTTAATGACTACACCTCATGAATCCCCAAGGATATGATCCATGTTACCCTACTAAACCTTACTATCACCGGTGTTCGGTATAACACTTCACGGTCCCCTGCTCCTAGCCTCACCGGTGCTCAATCTCGATGATCCTGGGTACCTGCAGAGATGAAGATCACGGACAAGACAAGAAACACTTCACGAAACAATTTTATTTCACACATACGAGACGTTGTGTCAAAGATTTCCATTGATACCTTCACTAAATACCTGGGTTGCAAGGCTCATGCCTCACCCCATACCTTACCGAAGTACTCACACATGGACTTCATATCGCGAGAATAAAACATTAAAGAACACATCTTGGGATTGATTGACTGCAATATATCTTACAATGCATGCCTCGTGCGATGCACGATTACAAGTATGAACTAGATGAGAGAGCACTATGGTGGTGGAAATGGTTATGGAGATGGAAATGGTGGCGGCTAGGGTTTGTGGATGAAGATGATGCTGAAGAGGTTCTGCTTGTGCTCGATGCTCCGTTCTACGCTGTTCTATTGACATCTCGACGGGTTCCCATTTATAAAAGTTTTTCAAGTGGATGGCCTTCCTCGGTTTCCATGCCAAACGACCGCTCATGCGAGCGCGTGCGGTCGCATGGAACGCTGCCTTTGGCTCTGGTGGCCTTCTGGCACCTCCTGGTTACTTGTTTCTTCTCCATTTTCCTTCCTTTCCTTTCTCCCACGTAATTTCTTCCCTTTTTAGCCCATTTACTGTGGAAAAATATCAAAGAGAGGACTTGTGGAATCCTTTGCACTCATTAGTCATTAGTGGCAATATCGGAGTGAATATCTCTCTTTTAATGAAATATCTCAGTTTAAACATGGTTGAAATGAGTGTAAAAATATCACTCATCAACCAACTATGTTATCGTGACCGCTATCTTTCGGCTTCACCCATCTGAGCTGCTTGCTTGGTTTACCCGGGAGCAACAATCGCAGAGGTGCTCCCTTTACCCTCTAGCCGAATTTGTCGAGAACGTAGAGGGCAAGCACATGAGCCAGGCAACCCGGCTTGGCAAAAAATCTCGTCAAATTGATGCGTATTGTGGCTTTATAACGAATTATAGGAAGGAGATGATTGTATATATAGATACAACGCCGAGGATAAGTGGGATCCAAGGAGCCCCCAAGGTATTTATGCCGAGGTATTTTTTAGGGTTTTCTATTCTTGTGCCTCTGGTTCCTTAGTTGTACTCATTCATCCCCACGCTGTTAACTTTTGCTCACTTTTCCCCACTCCCTTGTCTGAAACCCTCAGAAATGGTCACAACATAGGATGCCGTCGGGTCAATGCTTTGACCGTTAACTGTTGACGAGTGGGGCCGCGCTAGACTGTGTCGCCCGTTGGACCTGCCAAGTGGGGCCACGTTGGACGGTGGCGCTGGTTGGACCGTTGGGCCTTGGTTTCGTTGGATTGTTGGGCCATTGCATGAAAAGCCTGCATGCATGCACTAAAGCATGCCGCCACGATACAGAAGCCTGCTATGCATGCACGGCATGATCCAGCTAGCCTTCATACATGCACCGATGCGCGCCACCATGATGCCCCACTGACACAGCCTTCCTGCATGTGAGCCATGACGGACGCAGTAATGGTCGTTGCCGCTAGTTCGTCTCTTCTCGCACGCGTTTCCTCGATTGATTCATAGTTCACAACGTTTTAGTCTTTGACCTCCGCAGCATCAATACAACATGGCAATTAAAGTCTAGCGCATACCGATCAACGCGCGTCGTTTGAACGTAGCAACATGCGACCGATGCCCTTATTTAAACCACCCATCCCTCCACATATCATCCACACATCCATTTGTGCCGCCCCCTTCTCTTCTTCACCCAAATCCAGAGCACTCTCGAAGCTAGGCGAAGATGGAGTACTATGGCCTCACCTTCTAGCTGCCACCGACCATGTCGGAGAGGCGGTACCCCGCCGGCGTCGTCGTGGAGAAAATGATCCGCCTGTGGACAATCTCACGCTGGAGGAGTGCTAGGGATTTGGCTGAGTGGTTCCTCCGTGCGGGCTTCGCCCACCTCCCGTCGGGCTCGCCGGTGATGTTTCGACTGGAGGAACTGCGTCCAAACTCCAGCTCTCCACCGACAGGGCTCATCGTCAACTTCAGCAACAGATTTGATGTGTACCAGCTGCTCGGCAAGGTGTTTTGGTGTGGGTGCGAGTTCATCGCATTCACAACCTACAACATCTTCACGAATATCGATAGAATCTTCTCCACCCTCAACGTCATCCACAGCCTCCCCTACTACCTCGGCGAGAACGACATGGAGGAGGAGCAGTGAAGAGGAGGCGCAGTGAAGATGGCGATGAAGGATATGCCCGGTCTCATGAAGCTTGTCTTGCCCTATGGTATTAGGGATTTTTATATATTTCTATTTTATGTCATTGGTTGTACCGTGAACTTTTTATCTATGTCGTGTTATATCGTGTTTTATGTAAGAACTATGTTATGCTTGCTACTTTTACCCTTACCCTGTTTATATATCTATGTTATGCTTGCTACTTCTATTTGTTACTTTGTAGCCCATTCGGCTTGTTATATTCATGTTGTGTGATATTTGTATTTTTGCCCTATATTTTATGGGCTCCAAAGTTTTGGCACGCGCGGCTAATGGACTAGTTGAGGTGTCAAAAAGGAAAGGGTACCCAAAAGGAAACTAAAGCTAGAAAAATGAGCCATGTTGATGTTGAAAAGAAGAAGAAAAAGAAGCTAATTTTTTTTGAATTGTTGGTGGCCATATATATTTTATGAACAGAAAGAAGCTATTTTGAATAGTTTGTGGCCATTTTGCATGATGAAACTAATTTTTGAAGGGTAGCCCATTTTTTACTTGTTGGTGGCCATATTGCATGAAATAAAAAGCTAATTGTTGACTTGTTGATGGCAATATCAATTGTTGTGTAATCTCAAATGATGTAACCTATTTTTGTAATCAACGTGCACTCAATCTCTATAGGTGCAATCAAATCAATAAGCAAAAAAGAACAGAATCAACGTGCACTCAATCTCTGTAGGTGCAATCAAATCAATAAGCAAAAAAACAGAACCAACGCGTGCACTATTTTGTTTCTGCAATTCTTTTGCGAAGAGCCATCTTTATCATGATCATCTGCCGAATCTTATCAAATATTTTCCATATCAGAAGCCCTATCAATGACTTGATCTTTGTATTGAAACACTCTGTCAGGTTACTGGTCACATAGTCTACTTTGAATATTTCATTGAATTTGCTTCTTGACCACAACTTTCCATGATGTGCATCTAGGTACTCCTTCACCAGAGGATTGTGAGCATACAACACTCTCAAATGATGCTCATGCTTCCTCTCACTGCATGTGTATGATGCTGGCCATAAGTTCTCATCATAAACTTTACCTTTGAATTTGTTCTGAAATTTTGCGCTAAGTGTCGCATATATTCCCTATGCTCCACTCCAGGGAATACAATTTCTACTGCACTCTCCAAACCCTTGCAAGCATCTGTCTGTATAGCTAAACCTGGGGGTGCACCTATAAGGTTGCGCAACTGCTGCAGAAACCAGACCCAACTTTCCTCAGACTCTGCCTCCACCACACCAAATGCAACTCAGAATAGCCAGTTGTGTCCATCAACTACAGAAGCTGCCACCAGTTGCCCTCTCCACCTTCCATTCAAAGCAGTTGCATCAACAGCCAAATAGGGCTTGCAATCATCCAGAAACCCCTGCCAACAAGCCTTGAAACAAACAAAAGCCCTCCTGAAGCACTCCTTCTCGAACGACTTCCCTTTTATTTTGTATGGAACTGTATGCTTCTCAATCTCTACAACACTCCCTGGACTAGTAGCTTCCACTTCAGCTTTAAATGTGTAGAGTAACTGTAAGCTCTCATTCCAAGGACTATTAATCCTGTCAAGAGCTATTTCCTTAGCATAAAAATCCTCATGTAAGGTATAGCAATCTTGTACTTATCAAATAGCTTCCCATGTAGTGTTGTTTGGCCAAGTTGGTTTTTCTCTCAACCAATCCAAAGTTGCATCTGCCACCCACCTAGTCTTTGCTAGCTTTGTTTTAGCCTTCCCCCTTCCCCCTCCAGGTGGACAAGTGTGCTGGTGTGGGTTCTTTTTTCTGAAACAAAATATAAAAGGAAGTACCGTTAAGAAAACATTACACAATGATCTAAAAATAGAATGAATCAGTATAAACTGAAATACACAAACCTGAATGAACTTGCTCCTCAACATATGTGATGCATGCAACCTCCATCTACACCTATCATATGGGCAATGAACAGTGAACCTTGATGGCTCACTCCTATCAATCACATATGTATTTTGAGTGAGAATGCAGTATATAGTCACTGCATTACGACAGTCCACCATCGACTGGAATATGGTGCCGACAGCAAGCTGAGGATCTTCCCTGTTCCACTCAATTGTTGGCATGTCCTCACCATCATATTCATCTAAAACTAAGTTGTCGATGTTCTCCTCTCTCTCTTCATCGTCAGTGTCATCAAATCTAGCATGGCTGATAGGTTGCTCCTGATATTCATCTTCCATTACTTGTTTACTAACAATATCTACAAGATCAGGGAACATATTCTCATCCTCGTCATCATGTCGAGGCACCTCTTTGTCTGGCTCTGCATCTTGTTCTACATCGGCTGCAGCAGCGACAGGAGAAGCGGCATCAAACATATTGTGACTTTCAGAACCACTAGCTCTGCTTGGTTTTGACCTAGAAGGAGTGTCGGGGTGCTCTCTGTTAGCAGAGACAGAAGATTTCTGAACACCCTTCCCCTTGTCACGTTCATTGCGTGGCTGAAGCACCTCGATATGGATTTTACCGAAGCGGCTTTCAACATTCAAAGTAAAGAGCAATCCCAGATGCTCATCACAAGTTAGTGGTATAAATTTTTGCTTGGTACAGCTGAATTTTTTTAGTTCAACAGCATCGGCAGGGCTCCACCCATATAAATGTTTGCTTGGTACCGCTAAATCTTTGAACGTTATACTGGTTTCTACCACCTTCGGATAGAAAAATCCAGTAATCATATGCGGTTTTCTACCACACAACACACTAACTTCCATCCTAACCGACAACCGGAAAGCAAGCGCGGGATCAATCCTATTCGATTCAAATAAGGGTTGCAGTTAGGCCGGGAACAATTCAGAAAAGTTTGAATGACTCAAGCAAGTAGCGGTCAAATAGGGTCAAATTTATGAATCAGCAAATCAGTTAAAGGGGAAAATGATGTTTACCCAGGTGTAATCCATGAATTATCCGCCGCCGATTCGAACCAATCCTCTCCACGGTCGACGGACTTGAGAGCCTTCTCCCCTGACATCTCTGCTTAATCCAGATGGGGATGTGGGGGTATATCTGGCGGAGGGCCCGACGGCGGCGGAGGCGGAATGGGGTTAGAGGTTGGAGGGCACGAAGGTGGTGGAGGGGGCGGAGCGGCGCGGTGCTGTAGTGGCTCGAGCTCGAGGTTCGGACAAGCCCATCTGACGTGTCTCAATGCGGCCCCAAACGTCAGAGCGGTCAAAGGAGGACCCATTCCGACGCAGCCCCACTCGTCAGAGTTAAGAGTCAAACCATTGACCTGACGACATCCTCCGCTGTGACCATTTCCGAGGGTTTTGGACAAGGGAGTGGGGAAAAGTGAGCAAAAGTTAACAGTGTGGGGATGAATGAGTACAACCAAGGAACCAAGGGCACAGATGTAAAAAATCCTATTTTTTATGCATCCCCGGTGTAGTTGATAGACCGGGGTACTTTATGTGCTAGTCCATTATGTCGCTTGGGAACTATGCATGGTGTGTCCATGAGCCACGAGGTACGTAGTGCGATAACAACGGTTGTTAAAACGAGAGACATAATGCTACGAACATTAGTGTGATAAATTAATGCTAATATATGTATAACAGGTACAAATCTAAGAGGAAAGGTAAACAAAAAAGTTAAATGAAGTAGGTCGAAGAAGGTTAGTCAACCGTGAAAGCGACAAAGTCAAGCTGCGTTCCATGGATGTGGTTTCAGGCGATTGCTCTCGGGATCATGAAGAAGATAAGCTCCTCCGGTGAGCACTCTGTCTATGAATGGTCCATCCCATTTAATAAATAGTTTATGCTGACCCAGCTTGTCTGGGTGGTTGCATAGGACTAAATCCCCCATGTTCTAAGACTTTGCTCGGACCTCTCTACTTTTGTAACGCCTAGCCTGTTGTTGGTAAAAAGTAGAGCAAGCCCGCGCAACATCGCGCTCTTCTTCGAGGGCGTCCAGCTCATCCTGTCGATCCAGCTCGGCTTCTTTTTCTCCATACATGCGAAGTCGGGGTGCGTCATGTATAAGGTCACTAGGAATTATAGCCTCGGCGCCGTAGACCATAAACAATGGTGTGTACCCTATCGATCTGTTCAGCATGGTGTGTAAGCCCCAAAGGACAGAGTCTAACTCCTCCACCCATTTGCAGTCTGCTTGGCCCAGAGAGCGAACTAGGCGTGGCTTTATGCTGCTTAAGATTAAATGGTTGGCCCTTTTGACCTGACCGTTGGACTACGGGTGGTATACAGAGGAGAAATCGAGTTGAATGCCCATTTTTTCACACCATGCTTTGACTTTTTTGGCTGTAAATTTTATCCATTTTCGGTAATAATACTGTGCGGGACACCGTAACGATGCACCACTCCTGAGATGAATTCGATTACTGGCCCCTCCTTCGCCGAGGTCACTGGTTTGGCCTCTATCCATCTGGTGAATTTATCAACCATCACAAGGAGGTATTTCTTGTGGTCGGTTCCCCCTTTAAGTGGGTCGTCCATATCTAGCCCCTAGACCGCGAATGGCCATGTAATGGGGATGGTACAGAGAGCAGTGGTCGGCATGTGACTTTGATTGGTGAATGATTGGCAACATGTGCACTGTTCCACGAATTCCGTGGCGTTTGCTCGGGTAGTAGGCCAGTAAAATCCGGCTCGAAAAACCTTGCTTATCAAGGTTTAAGGTGTTGTGTGATGGCCGCACATACCGGAATGGATTACAGAGAGCAATACCTATCCTTCATCCTCGGATATACACCTCTAGAGGACACCTATGATGCCAGATTTGTACAATTCCCCTTCGTGGACCTTCTACGCCTTTGGTCGTCGAATTACTCGTTTGGCTTCCGTTTGATCCTATGGTAACTCCTTATGGAGTAAATATGTCAGGATAGGTTCGGTCCTTGGTGCGATAACTACCATGATTTCATGCGTCGAGGATGTTACTTCGATTGCTGAGCCCACATTTATCTACTTGTTCAGCTCGATGGTTGTAGGGGAACCTCCTCAAAAGTACAAGGTTCGGTTGATTGCGTTGCGCTCTGCCACACCATGGATGGCTTGAAGAGCCGTTCTAGATGTCTTTTCTAGCACGGGTCGCGTTCGGCACCCATCTTGGCGAGTATATCGGCAGCTTGATTGATATCCCATGGTATATGGTGAAACTCAATCCCCTCGAAACGGGCTCAGATGGCCATAACCGTGTTATGGTAGGCTGTCATCTTTGGGTCTTTAGCGTCGAAGACCCCGTTGAGCTGAGAAATGGCGAGGTTAGAGTCTCCCCGGACCTCAAGACGTTGAATCCCCATTGACACATCCATTCGGAGTCCATGCAACAAAGCTTCATATTTTGTGGCATTGTTGGAGTCAGTGTACATGATTTGAAGAACGTACCTGATATTATCTCCAGTTGGTGAGGTGAGAACTACCCCCGCTCCTAGACATGCCAGCATTTTGGAACATTGGAAGTATATGGATGTGAGTATGTACTGTCCTCTCTAGGGAGCTCATCCTCTGTCCATTCCGCCACAAAGTCTGCAAGGACTTGCGATTTTATAGCTCGGTGGGGTCGGTATGCAATTTCGAAAGGTAGGAGCACAATGGCCCATTCTGCAATTCTGACTGTCACATCATGGTTGTTAATAATGTCGTTTAGTCGCACCTCTTAGGCCACTGTAGTTGAGCACTCTTTAAAGAAATGCCTTAATTTCTGTGAGGCCATAAACACGACGTATGCTATGTTTTGGTAGTGCAAGTACCAGGTCTTGCATGGAGTCAGTACTTTGGAAACGTAGTACATCGTCCATTGTACCTGCAACTTGTGCCCCTCCGAGCTACGTTCGACGACGAGCACGACACTGACCACTTGGTTTGTTGCCAAGATATATAGCAACATTGGTTCACCTAGGTGAGGGGCGACCAAGATTGGTTTGGTGCCAAGGTGAGTTTTGATTTCCACCAAAGTGGTGCTTGCCATCTTTGTCCATACAAAATTCTTTGTTTTTTAAGCAGCCAGTACAACAACAAGGCCACATATCCCGCTAGTCGTTGGACATGCTTGAGCTCCATTAGAACCTCTAAATGATCCGATGCTTTGATCTTGTCGGGGTTTGCTACTATTCCTCTGTGGGAGACTATAAAGCCGAGCAGTTTGCCGGAAGGGACATCGAAAACACATTTTTTTCGATTCAACTTTATGTCATAGGCTGAAAGCTTCTTGAATGTCTCCCGGAGGTCATATATGAGCATGTTGGCCTGATGGGTTTCGACGAGCATGTCGCCGAAGTATGCTTCGGATGTCTTGCCGATTTGCGGCTCTAGGCATGCCTAAATCATTCGTTGGTATGTTGCTCTAGCGTTTCTAGGCCGAAGGCATTGTATTAAAGCAGAATGGACCATAGGGGGTTATGAAAGATGTTGCAGACTGGTCGGATTCCTTCATCTTTATTTGATGATATCCAGAATAGGCATCCAAGAAACAAAGCAGGTTATGCCCTGCTATGGCGTCTATTATTTGGTCGATCCAAGGTAAAGGGAGGGGATCCTTTGGGCAAGCCTTATTTACATCCTTAAAATCGACACAAAGACGCCACAATCTCTCCTTTTTTTGTACCATCACCAGATTTGACAACCACTGAGGTTGTTTAATCTCTCGGATGAATCCAGCCTCCAGCAGTTTAGCTAACTCTTCCCCCATAGCATGTCGTTCGGGTTCCGAGAATCTTCGAAGTGCTTGTTTTACTCGCATAAGGCCTCCGGCTATGTTAAGGCTATGTTCAGACAAATTTCTAGGAATTCCTGGCATGTCTGATGGTTGCTAGGCAAAGAGGTCCCAGTTTTCCTGAAGAAAAGCCCACAATGCATCGTCAAGTGCTGGCTCTAGCCTCACTCCAATAGAAGCCATTTTAGTCGGGTCATCGGGATGTACCTGAAATTTCGCTAATTCATCAGCTGGTTTGAAAGATGTGGACTTCTGCCTTTTATCGAGGATGACGTCATTCTTGTCCACAGTTGCGCGTAGCACTATTAGCTCTTTGGTTGCGAGAGCCTTGACATCTAGTTCCAAGGAGAGCGTTGCTGACTTATTTTCGGCCCTAAGGGATCGGTCCATATTACTTTCCACCGTAATCACCCCGTTCGGTCCTGGCATTTTTCTTCATGTAGGAATAGTATGGGACCGCCTAAAATTTGGCGAACACGTCTCGCCCGAGAAGCGCATGGTAGATGCTTCCGAATGGGACGATGTTGAAGATTAATTCTTCCAAGCACTAGTTGTCGGGGGTGCCGAACACTATGTGAAGCGAGATTTTACCACTGCATCGTGCCTCCCTTCCTGGGATTATTCCTTTAAATGTTGTTCTGCTTGGCTCGATCCGGGTTTTGCCAAGCTGCATTTTTCGCAGGGTATCCTCGTAAATGAGGTTAAGACTGTTTTCACTGTTCTTTAGGACTTTTTTTATCCTGTAGACGTCTATTACAGGGTCGAGGACTAGGGTTACGACTCCTCGGCTTCGGCTAAGCTTTGGCTGGTCTCCATGCCCAAAGGTTATCGGTGTGTCTACCACTTCTTGTTCGAGGTCGTCATGTGATACACATGCTTTACCTCCTGGAGGGCTCTTTTTCTTTGGTTCTGCAAGGGATGTGTCTCGTATATCATTAGGCTCTCATCCTCACCAGATGAGTGGTCCTTATCGCTTGGCAAGCTCTCTTAGTCCTTAAATGGTCTGAGGTTGTCTAGGAGATTCATCCCTTATGTTGCGACCTGACGCACAACCCAGCATGCTAAAGCTTGTGTGTTGGGTTTGTGTTCAATATAACGGAGTGTATTGCACATGGTTCATTTAAGATTGTGTCCAGCGTCGTCTTTGTTTTACTTGTCGGTTGTTTCTTATGAGGCTCGTGGAGAGCGACCCGCTCGTTGATTCAGGGACGCTTCCTCCTTTGGTGTAGGCGCCTTAAGCAGGGTCTAGCAGGTATTGGATTGAATCCTACGATTCTTGTTCCGCTAGCCAGGTATCTTTCATGATGCATTATCTTGACAGCATGTCGGATAGCTTGGGGAATGTTCCAACACGTCTCCATGCAAAAAAGTTAGCTATTCCTTCATCTCAACAACAAAGGCGGAAGGCTGCGATAGCCTCCGTGTCGCGCAATCTGGGATATTGTTTTTATGAACAAGAACCTCATACAGAATAGTCATGCAGTTTCCTTTGGCTTTTGCCTGACATAAGCTAGTTCCCAGACATGTGCTATGTGGCCGGTGGGTGGGAAGGCGACTCCGAATCCTGACCAATCTAAGGTCGGTTTTCTAAGATAGTTTTCCGATGGGTGGCTTGAAAAAGCCTTTGGGGGATAATGTGATATAACTTTTACGAGTCCGTCTTGGTGCGAGTTCAGATCTGAGCTCCAGACTCAATCCGATTGATCACAGCCCCAGGAGGGGGGGCCGACTCTTCAGTCGCTCCTTTTTTCTGGTGCTCGGCCTGATCCGAGGATGCGACAAATAATTATGCCACGAAATTAGAGTCGTCCGGTTTTAGATCCTTGTGACGAGGAAGCGTTTCAACTCGCTCACATGCCTTGGCTAACCCAGGTCTTGAATGATTGGCGTGGGTAACATGTCGGGACAGATCTGTCAGTTAGGTGAAGTTGCCATCGAGCCCAAGTGATCACACGACGAGACCTGCATGGGCCACCCATTTCGGTGCTAAATCCGGCAGATCTTGGGTAGGGGGTCCCAAGCTTGGTGATCTGAGCTAGATGGTAACAGGAGAAATAGGGACACGATGTTTACTAGTGTTCGGGCCCTCTTGAGGAGATAAAACCCTACGTCCTACTTCTTATATATTTATTGTGATGGAGTACAAAGTACAAATTTATGTACCTCGAGATCGTATGAAGTTGTTCTAAGCTCTAAATCTTGTGAATGTGTATCTATAGACTAAACCCTAGGGCTTATATGATGCGGGGGGTACCTAGAATTCACACTTAGTCGGTTACAATTTAGGGATAAACATGATAATCTTTAAAACACGCTTGAAGTGTATGCCAAGTCTTAGGGAGATCTTCATCTTGATTATGTCAAGGATGTAGGCCGGCATGGCCTATTCATCCGTCTTCACTGGGTCCTCAGCCCAACCCATAACTGGTGGCACGACATGGCAAGCATCCCCTAGTCCAAGACGCCAACACTCATCAAGCATGTTGCTTTCAAGAATGGGTGTGTCATCGTCCCCCAGGAAGAATTCAATCTCTCATGAACGCATCCGAGAGCTAGAACACATGATTGCAACTTAGGAGGCAGACGCAAAAAAGGCAAGTGGTAGGTTTGAACAAGACTTGGATGTGATACCTTTTGCCTAGATACAAGAAATTGAAGTCATAAAAATGAAGCAACTATTAGAGATTGAAGCTCGCAAGATGAATCAGCACAAGCAAACCATTGTTTTTGAAAAAAGGCAAAAAAAATATAGAGGCAATGCTTAGTCACCTGATAAGGAAGTCGATGCGGTCATCCCAGGACAGCGTCTGACAAACACCCATGGCCTAATGTTTCATTATAGATCGTCAACATGATTTTCCTACGCCTTCTTTGTAGTGTTGATACAATCCCATGGTTGCTCATTGTAATTGTCGGGTTTCACTTTTAGTGAAAGATCTATTGGAAATGTTTGAATTATCATACTCCAACAATTTAGAGCTTAAATCTATGTTTTTTCTTCTTCTGAAAATTCAAAATTTGGCTGGAAAATGTAATGATATACAAATTGATGTTGTCTTCAAACTAGAACGGTAATTGTGATGGAAATGCTTATCGTCACCCACGTATGGACCCACATGTTAGCAGACACGTCAACATCCACTAGGCCAATATCTCAATACCATTGACCGCACAAATATGAGGCACTAGTTATTACTCACGTCCACCGTCGATGATAAAACCAAAGTTAGGCCCATGTGGAAGCAGCCATGTCAGCATATGTTGGGCCCATATGTCATAATTGGCCGGTCAAACCGACGAACCAATTACTGGTGAGGAATTCTCTTCACAAAAACGATCTTAGGTGACAGATCAGCCTATCAAAGGTGACAATTTTGACCATCGCCGAAAATGGCCATCCGTGAAAAACCTGGTTTCCTCACCTAAGATATGATATTAGGTGACAAAAAAAGTGAAATCGTCAAGATTTTATTTTTTGTGACGGCACTTCAGTGGCTGTGGGGGTGATGGCCAGAAACCGTCACCAACATATTTTCGGTGACGAAAATTGGTTTTACGTGATACAAATAAATCGTCCTAGAAGTCCTCCGTTTTGTAGTGAATTGAGAATACATTTACATCCGTATGATAATACATAATAACATGTGACGATGTGGTCTTGATATATATTATCATTCGGTTGGGTCTATTCAACACCATTATTCCTATAACAATGTGCTCCCATTGTTGTTCCCATCCTTGTTACTTTGACAATGACCTATGATCATGAAAACGAGATCATGATGCAACACATGACCTAGTTTTAGGGGCGAGATTAGAAACCTATATGGTGTGTTTATGTTTCCGCACATGCGAGTGAGTTTGCCTTAGAATATCATATTCAAGAATCATTGCAATTATAGCATAGAAAATAAACAATTATTACAATAGTGGAAATAAATAATAACATTTTAGCATATTTCCAATAATATGACGATGTTGGATCCGGTTTCTTCACCATCAGGGCGCAAACCATATGTTGCGGAACTGTGCCCTATTGATAATGGACCTCGGCCTTCAGCTCAGCCGAGTGTCGACATGGGCCTATCCGGTGGGGATTCCCTCATCATGGTATTTCCTGCATACATGTAAAGCATTTCTAATGTCCACAACAATGCGCAAGGTATCAACTAGCAGATAGTACTGTTTTCACCCAACCTTGTATCTTGTTCCAAATTCTGTCCTTCAGAGACTTGGAGGCCTATTTTTTATCTCCCAACATCAATTAGCATCACAATGTATTTTTTTCACTTATATATTCATTATTAACATTTAGCTTTGACTTAACCTCCTCTTTGATGGTTTAAGGTCAACCCATACAGGAAAATATTAAGGATGTCTCCAAATTAACTATCTGTCCAGAGGCCTTGCAATAGCTATACAAAAGGTTTGATGCTTCTTCAACCCCTTCTCTACTTGCTTTTAAGAACAACATGATGGCCCATAAACTATCTGCCACTCTATTTGTTGAGTGAACGCAAGCCCAACTACAAACTCAAACCATTACCAGGCTCACTCAAACTACATTTGGTCAAACTTTATAACATGATGGCCCTCATTAGTAATCGCTATTAAGACGGTTCACACATGTGGTTCGCACCGTGTGAGTTGAAGGAAGCCATCTAATTGAGTCACCGATTTCTACGTAAGTTGGTAAGATGAAAGTTCATGTGATTTGTATCCTTTTTGGTCGGTTTTCCGATTTTCTGGTTCTTTCAGTTTTCTTTCATTGTTATTTTTCTTCTAACTTTAAATTTTTTGGACTCATTGATTTATTTTTCCATTCTTTTCTTTTTTATTTGTAAATATATATTTGTAGACCTGGAATTTTTGAAATACTTGATGAATATTTTCTCAATATATGATGACCTTGGAAATAAACAACACGCACAATTTCTAATACCCAATGAACATTTTTTGAGATACACGACGAACATTTTAACAAATGGTTAGTTTTTATAAATAAACTATATCAAATTACATGTGTATTTTTTAAATCCATTATTTTTTTCAGAATTATATTGACATTTTTAAAATTACATGAAAACTTTTCACAATTATATAAAATATTGTATATACAATTTACATTGTTTATATTTTGGCACCAGGAACGTGACCCGACACCCACACCCGCCTCCAAACAGGCTATAGCCCAGCTGATTTCGGCAGCTCACTACGAAGCAATTTTCCTTTTTCGTTTTTGTGTCGTCTGTAAACAATTGACCAATTGTCACGCATTAACTTTCAAAAAATAAAAAAACGATGTTTTTATAAAACAAATTCATAAAAATGGTTAATTCGAATTATTCATCAATTTTGAGAAAATCAGAATTTGAAAAAGATACATTGATTCTGAAAAAATGTTCATCCAATCCAAAAAAAGTTCATCAATGTTGAGAAAAAATTCAAAAATTTGATAAAAAGTTCAAAAACTTAAAAATGTTCATAGAGTTTACCAAACCATTTCACAAAGTTGAAAGAAGTTAATCGAATTTTTTTAAAAATATCAAATTTCGAAAGAAAATCATCTATTTAAAAATAGTCAGCGATTTGGAAAAAAGTCACGAGTTTCAAAAAAAGTTCCTGAATTTTGGAAAAAGTTCATCTATTTGAATAATACATTTGTGAATTTGAAAAAGAAATAAAAAAGCACAGAGAAAAAAAGGTAAGATGAGACAAAATAAAAGGAATAAAGAAGAAAGGACGGAAAAACACCCGTGTAAGGTGGTGTGGTGGTTATCATGTCAATCGCTGAGCTCCCGTGTGGGAGCTCCTAGTCGCCGCTCGCTGCGGCAACCAGTCGGGGCTTCGCACAGGGCGACCCCCGACTGGGCCGGTCCAGTAGGCGCGCGACAACTGTAGCTTCTTTTTAACTTTTCTCCTTATTTCCTTTTTTGGGGTCGTTTTTCTTCCCGTTTTCCTTTTTATCCTTTATTTATCAAAACGAACAAACGTTGAATTTCTCAATCATTTTTTGAAAACATAAGCGTTTTCGAAAACAAAGAACAAATTTGAAAACGCGAACCATTTTTTAAAGGATGAACATTTTTTGAATCTTGAGAACAAATTTTTAAACCAAGAACAATTTTGAAAAATCCTGAACAAATTTGGGACCGTGAACAAATTTTTAAAGCACGAACAGTTTTTGAATCTTAAGAACAAAATTATGAAATGGAGAACAATTTTGAAAACCCCGAACAAATTTGGAAGCGTGAACAATTTTTTAAAAGCACGAACATTTTAAAAATCTTGAGAATTTTTTTTGAAAATGAGAACAATTTTGAAAAATAATGAACAAATTCATAGACGCGAACAATTTTTGAAAATACGAACATTTTTTTGAATTTTGAGAACAAATTTCGAAAAACAAGAACATTTTTTGAAAAATATTTTCAAAAACCCAGAACATTTTTTGAAAATCTAGATTTTTTTTTTGAAAATCCAGAACATTTTTCTAAAAGGCAAAAATATTTTTCGAATTTGCAGAACAATTTTTGAAAATCCCAAACATTTTTTGAAAATCCTGAACATTTTTTCGAAAAAAGCATAAATATTTTCTGAATTTGAAGAACATTTTTTGAAAATCTAGAACATTTTTCTAAAAAGAAACAAAAATCGAATTTGAAGAACAATTCTTGAAAATCCCGAACATTTTCTGAAAATCCAGAACATTTTTGAAACAGAAACAGAAAAAAAAGAAACGGAAAAGAATAAAGAAAAAAGAAAACGAAAAAAAAGAAAAACCGGTTCAGGAAACCTTCTAAAAGGTTCCCAAAACCGAAAAAACCAGCTGCGAAAGTCTAGAAGGTTCCCAAAACAGGGATCCCCGCAACCGGTAATGGGCCGGCTCAGATCGCTTCGCTTCCTCTTTATCCTGTGCGAAGCCTCGACATCTTGACGCAATGTGCGTCGTATAGAATTTTCCCTCCTGTGTCGCCGAAATCACTAGTTAGCGAGTACACCTTCCAACGATTACTCCCACCTCCCAGGTTGCGACAAGTGGCGCACTGCATGCGTGCCACTTGTCGCAACCTGAAAGTTTTTCCCTTTTTTCGTAGATCCGTATTTTCAAAACATTTTATCTCCTAAACCGTGCGTCCATATCTCGAACCGTTTTCACCGTTGGCTTTCTCGCGTCGAGATCTTCAAAACTAGATCCCATGTTGATAGGTTTTGACGAACTTTTTTTTTCACGAAAAAAACCGGACGAAAAAAACCGTGCCTCACGCGATAGAAAAAAAAACAGAAAACGTTTTCCCTTTCCGAAAGGCACGGGTCGTGTCTCCCGCGAAGGCAAAACCGTGCCTCTCGCGGAAAAAAAAAAGAGCAAAAAACACGTTTTTCCCCTTTCGGGGCCGTGCCTCTCGCGATAGCAAAATCGTGCCTCTCGCGAAAGCAAAACCGTGCCTCTCGGGGAAAAAAAAAGAGACCAGAAAACGCGTTTTTTTTTCCTTTCCGAGAGGCACGGCCGTGCCTCTCGCGAAGGCAAAACCGTGCCTTTCGTGGAAGCAAAACCGTGCCTCTCGCAAAAAAAAACAGAAAACACGTTTTTTCCTTTCCGAGAGGCACGGCCGTGCCTCTCGCAAAGGCAAAACCGTGCCTCTCGTGGAAGCAAAACCGTGCCTCTCGCAAAAAAAACGTGTTTTTTCGCGTAAAAAAATAGAAAACGCGGTTTTTCGCGCAAAAAAAAATTGAATTTTTTTTTCGTCCAAAAGCTACGAAAGACCGGTGAAAAACCGGAACACCAAAAAGATCCAAAAAAAACCACTCAAAAAAGGCGAAAACGCGTGCGAAAAAATAAAAAAACAAAATCCGAAGGGAACGCTCAGAGCGCGACACGTGACGGCGACTGGAAACGCACCAAGTGGCGGCGCGTGGAAGTGATCGCTGGAACGCTTGTGAGGGAGTGCTCGCTAACTAGTTGCTCCCCACGCGGGTTCGAATCCCAGCTCACGCGCAATGGGCCAGCCCGACGTGACCTTTCTTCTTTATTCCTTTTCTGGTGGGGCGTGACTATGCCTCGCTAAGCGTGAGACCGTATGAGTGCTCGCCTTAAGCGCCTGCGCCTATGGGCTGGCCCAGCATGCAGGGCCTTAAGCGCTCGCTATTTTCTTCTGTGTTCTTATTAATAGTTATGTTTTATCTTTACATTGTTTATATTTCGGAATACTATATATATACATATATATATATATATATATATATATATATATATATATATATATATAGAAAAAAACAGTATATAAAAATTATATATATAAGAAAAAACAGTATATAAAAATTATATAAATTATTAATCCTGAATTTAAAAAATGATGAATGTGTATAGAAAAACGTTTCTGATATATATGAGAAATATACCACGTGAATCAACAGAATTAGATATTTAAACATGTATATGAAATATGTTAATCATGTAATATTAAAAAAAATATTAAACTTTTATAAAAATATATCCCTTATGTAATGAAAAAATGTACAAGGTGTATGGAAGAAACTAGACATCAAAAAACATGTTTTGAAAAATCTCAATCATATATTATAAAAATGTTGAGCATGTATAAAAATGTAAAATGTGTACGAAAAATATAGGCATCAAAACATGTATTTTTATAAAATGTGAATTATATATTTGAAAATTTTAAATGTGTATATATAAATTGTTTCTGATATATAGGAAAAATATAAAGTGCGTATGATTGTTTTTAATATGAAAACATGTATATGAAAAAAAAATCATGTATTTAAAAAATATTAAACATCTATAAAAAATGTTCGTGGTGTATAAATAAAATATACAAGGTCTATGGAAAAAAGTGGTAATACAAAATATGTTTTAAAATGTTAATAATATATAAGAATTTTTTTAAAAATGTATAGAATAATATTTATACATGTACAAAAAATATACAATGTGTACGAAAAAATAGACAAAAAAAGATGTATTTATAAAAAATCATGGATTGGAAATATGTTAAACGTGTATAAGCAATTTAGCTAATGTATACGAAAAATGTAGACTCGTGTTGAGAGAAAAATCAACGAAAAAGAAAACAAATAAAATAAAAATCCATTAAAACCCGAGAATGAAACAAAAAATCAAAAAAGAGGCGAAAACCCGAAGTAAGATGAAGAAACCCCCAAAAGGATGAAAAACAACAGAAAACCAAAGTATACCGAATAAAAAACCCAAAAAAAAAGAGAGAATAAAAAAACTCGAAAGAAAATCAAAGTCGAAGAAAAGACGAAGCAACCACGAGCAAGCGAACAAATGTGCTGGCATAGAGGAATAATTCAAGCAAGAGCTCCTTTCATCTCGTGCTACAAGCGAAATATAGCTCTCACGGGACTAGTGGTCCTAGTCTTAGGCGGATAGATATATTCCTAACATGAGCAATTTAACCATTTCACCGGTACAAACTTGTTTAGATCAATACAAACCAAGTTCCACAATACCAGGCCAACATGTAATTACAAAATCAGGTTGGAAGCAACAATTTTTTGAATCTTTTGAAACTAAAATTCAATGTGTGTGAAAAGCAGCAAGAGCATATAAATTAACATGGTAAGCAGGATAAGTATAGTTACATGGCTTCGTGTGGCTGCTCTAAAACTCTGAATCTTTTTATTTTTTGAAAGTATCCGAAGCTCTGAATCTGGTAACATGGGAAATACTTCGGGTGGTGGGCTAGCCAACCTGAAATCAACTCCTAGTGTTTTTACTTCATTGATGAGTGTGTTTTCTTTTCTTGAAACGAGCCAAAAAATTGACATTTTTATTTATTAAGAAGAAGGTAGTTGTCTGGCTAATTAGGGGAGAATCGAGCGAAAACCTAGATTACAAACCCTCACACATGGCACACGCGGACGACCTAGCCACAACAAGATCACAATCCAACCATATACACAAACGTCAAGAGGAAGAAATGCCAAACAATCGACCGTAGCTTCGAGGACATGACATCTTCGATTTTGCTGACGAGCTTCACAGGAGAAGATTGCAAGCCACACACCCACCTAATATAGTGTAGCATTCGGAGAGCACCGCCTGCTGAAGACCGCCCTCCTAGAGTCATCATTGTCACAGTGAACCCATCGCCCATAGCTCTGACTTCTCTATCACAGCCAGAAACCAACATAAGAACACCTATTGGCGCCCTAGACCTTTGACATCAGAAGGACAAATCGCGACCCGGCTCTGCTCGCACCATCGCCGTTGCCACATGTGTCGCAACGCCACACCAACCTCGCCTCAACCGAGAACCTGCGGACCACGATGTTTGTGCACATCCAACCTACAGGAAGTACAAATGGGACCAAGATCTCCAAGATGGTGCTCCAAAGAGGGAATTCACAATTGGAGATAACGTTGCTGCTTGATCCAATCATGATCTTGACTTTTGTCCAATGATCTCGACCCAAGAGCTGAGAATACACAAATCACCTTGGAGGCGCCTCCAAGGAAGAACACGATATCCACGGGCGTCGTTGCCACCATCCGAAAGCATCGACTAAGCTTTACCCAGATTAGTAACACCACCACTCCCACGTGGTCGACCAACGCCAATGAACATCAACACTGACCCGCGCACTCTTGCACAGTAGTCGCGCCGCCCCCACGCAGAGACCACTAACAAACCTCGTTGTCCAGCCAACCACGACAAAGCCACCAGCATGAAGGATGGCGCATAAGGATGTAAATAGAGTGTCGTTTAAACCACTTATGGGTCTATCAGTTTAAGATTTTTTTTGGAAAAATGAACTATCGAACTAACTAAAGAGGCCTTGCAACGTTGTTTATCGCTCCATTTACATCGCTACTGATGCACATCCTCCAGACAAGGAAGGTCAGGTTGCCACCCCGCACCACCTCGCTGGCCAGATCTGGTGGTCCAGAGCCCACACAAAACGTTGTCGTTGCAGCCCGAACTGCAAAGCCGCTAGAGTTGCGACCCGCCGAAGAACCGTTATCGCTGAGCTGACCACACAGGAGAGACGAGCCTCCCACCACCAAGCACACTGCGGTCGCCGCTTGTGCGCAGAAACTCGCTGCCCCAGCATGGATGAAGCGTCGAACAATCTAGGTGAAGTGTCAAAGATGATTGCTAGAGTTCAAGAGTGAAGTTACAACGACATGTCAATGATGAAGAAATTGTTGGCGGTATGTGTTGAAACCTTCTGTTGTCATGCAACTGCCTTAATTAGTTTTGAATCTGCACCGAATATTTTCCTCTAGTTTCACTAGGTGCGAGATACATACATAGTGTTGATGTCAGCTTGACCTGTATCCAACCAAACAAACTTGACTTGTATCAAACAGGTGTGATTGTGCGTCACCAGCAATGATTCCGAATCAAGTAAGAGCATCTTCATCCGGGCGCCTCAAACCTGTTTCAAACGTTCGGGCGGACGACCCGGTCACTGACCGGTAAAAAACTGATCCAAGCGGGCTCTTCATATCGGCCCTAAACGCCTGCGCTGACCGACATCCCTCGTATCTAGCCTAAATCTTGAGTAGATATGGGGAGGGCAAACGCTCCTGAGCGCGTCTGCGAGGTCGGACCAGACAGGTGGACCCTATACCAAATTGCATCAAACCCTCCTCTCCCGACCTAGCCGATTCCAATGTTCCTCTTTTCTTTTCTCTCTCCTTCGCGCCGGCCACCACTAGCTCCACCGCCACCCCTGCTCCACCTCCATGATGAGCCCTCAACGCCGCCATCATGGCCCCAACAATCTGCACATCCACTCTTGCAATCACTGACATCATCGCCGGCCCAGAAGACCCAATGGTACATCCCACAACTCTCAGACTGCACCATGCCCTTTATGTGCACATTGTTCGACCACTTTTTTAATCGTTTCTTAGGCAAAACGATGGATTCAAATGGTTCGTCAGACGAGGAGTATGGACCGACAGAGCTTGACGAAATGATTCGAAATGAGTTCTTCGATTCGTCGGATTCATACGAAGAAGATGAGATGAACATGATCAAGAGCATCAAACAGGAAATGGATCGGCTGGTGGAGCACATTCAACTTCAAGGGTTCGGTCAAAGGGAGAAGAGTTTTGAATCGGGATCAGGTCTCTAGAGCTCGGCTGCTGTACAATGACTACTTTGCTCCCAACCCAACTTTCCCGGATGATCCATGGTTTCATGAATGGTTTCGTATGCGCAAACCATAGTTCTTGTGTGTGGTGGAGGAAGTGGGTGCACACAATCCCTACTTCAGGATGACCAACTGCTTTGAGGGTGCTTGAACTTGGTACCGCCGTCGATGTCGTTGGTGAGATGGTCCAGATGGGGAGAGCACATGTCTGAAGACCACTTTCAAGTTTATCCACAGCGTGGTGTGGGTGTTTGGACTATAGTATCTGAGAGAACCAAATGTGCAGGATACCGAAAAGTTGTTGGTTATTGGAGAGGCAAGAGGTTTTCGAGGTATGCTCGGTTCAACTAATTGTGTGCATTGGCAATAGACGAACTACCCAAAGGTTTGCGCGGGGTGTACCAGGGTCACACCAAAGAGTTGTGTGCATTGGGAACTATGGCATAATATAACTTGTGGATTTGGCAAACTTTCTTTCGAGTGCCTGGGTCTCACAACGACATCAATGTGCTTCAACGATCTCCCATGTTTAGGAGACTTTGTAATGGGGAACCGTCGTCATGCAACTACATTGTCAACCGTCATGATTACAACATAGGATACTATCTTGCCGATGGTATATATCCTCAGTAGACGGCCTTTGTGCAGACCATATCCGAACCCCAAGGCAACAATCAAGAAGCTGCTGGGAAGTATGTGGAGATGGCATTCAGAGTGCTCCAACCTCGTTGGAAAAGTATTCATGGAGTTGATGATTGGGAATCAGAGACTTTGTGACACTGATGACATATTGTGTCACTTTGCACAATATGATCGTTAAGGACGGGAGGTGATGGGTAGCCCAAACCAATGATTTTAAGACGCTGGGAGAACAAGTCCACATTCACAAGATGCAGGTGCATCAGAATCTTCAAGGTCATCCGGTGCACGCGCAACTATTCAATGATATCATTGGAAATATATGAAGCTACAATGAAAACCAAAAAGGTAATGCTTAAATTGTACACTTCAAATAAAATTTATGTTTGAACTACATATTTTCGCTGTCAATATCTATTATTTACGTGCACATTCACATGCATGATGGACGTACATGAATTTATATAAATTTAAGAGTTTGGATTTAAGATGCATGACTACCGAGCATGACATATGAGGTACATGACTACCAAGCATGACATATGATGTGTATGACTGTTTGGCCCCAGCAGGCTCTTTGCTTATGTTCTAAGACTGGTGTGTATAACTGTTTGCTTTATATATAAAGCAGGACGAAAGCCTAATTCAAGCATGACATATGATGTATATAGGTGGCTCGAATTTGCAAATATGCTATAAGAAAAGAAAACGGTCCGAAGAGCTCAACGTTTGTTGACCAGCTGCTACCAGACGAAGTGCGCTGATCCAATCCAAAGAGGAGTAGTCTTTTTTTTTTTTTTTTTTGATCAGGAGTAATCTTGGCTCGTATAGGGAATAAAAGAAACGAGCACCTCACCAACCTGTACAAGTGACAGCACTTGAGTAGTGCTACGGTGCTGCCTGTGTGTACCAACAGTGTTACTACTCCAGCTCCACGCTCGACGAATTCTCAGGAGCCGTGCACTGTGCAATTAATGGTACGGTATATTCTTTTAACACAATAAATACGTAAGCATTTATATATACGCGCATAACTCATCTTTATAAACTTATACACACGTAAGCGTTTATATATACGCGCATAACTCATCTTTATGAACTTATACACGTACACCTCATCTTTAGGCTGGTTGTAATGGGAAGTATCATATA
Organism: Elymus sibiricus; assembly: GCA_039707655.1. Classification (NCBI taxonomy): domain Eukaryota; kingdom Viridiplantae; phylum Streptophyta; class Magnoliopsida; order Poales; family Poaceae; genus Elymus; species Elymus sibiricus. The sequence goes on along the minus strand of CM077669.1, from coordinate 345,106,918 downwards.
CTAGTATCATGCATATGATACTAGTGTATGATACTACATCCGTAATGCATAATATCATGTATTAGTAGCATAGATAGTTCATTTATTATCATGCATGACACATAGTAGCATATCATTTAATATGATACTCAATCCTCTCTTTTTTCATTTAATTCTATGTCACCTCATCAAAATTGCTTAGTTGACATGCATGATACTACCTAAGATACCCCTATTACGACCAAACTTATGAGCGTCTTCGAGAGGCTGAGCCGACATATCTCTGAGATTACGAAGTCACCGTAAGCGCCTCCTCGTCAACGAAAACGTCTCCTCCTATTAAATACGCATCATCGAAAATTCTGAATTTTAATCCTGATGAGCTGAAGATATCACTGCTTTTCTAACCATCCAACCACATGTCGGTTCGTAAATGATAAGCCACATTGGTTGGTAGTTGACACTACACTAGTAGCACTCCATCTTCCCGGGTCACTCAATCTGAGAACGGCAAGCCGCAAAATATAGTGTAGAATACGTTCCATCCTGACTGGCCGCGTCGCATCATCCACCCATGATGGCGGTGGAGATCACACATGATCCATCCATCGCATGACACGGACACGGACACGGGACACGCAGATTCATGCGCATATGCTCTTTCCCTTCTCAAATCTCGCATCTCCTATTGATCATCCTCAGCCTAATTGCTCTGCTGTGCTGATCCGGCCAAATAACAAATACCAAAGCTAGAACAGAAAAGAAAAACTACAAGGGGGTACTACTAGCACTAGTATTAGAGCATCTACAACCGGACCTCTCAAACCCGCCTCAAACGTCCGGACGGGCCGTCCGGTCACTGCCCGGTTACTTTTTTTTTGACCTAGACGGACCCCTCAAACGGCCCTCAAACGCCCGGACTGACCGGGCACCCCCATATCAAGCCCAAATATGGGGCGGATATGGGGCGCCCGGGCGCGTCCGGGCACGCCCGTCACGTCGGAGCCGGCCCATGCTGGCCCACCCCTACCCCACATATATTCGTCCCCATCCGCCTGCCGGACCAAACCCTAGCCACTTCACTCCCTCCCTTCCGCTCCCCTCCGCCACCCGAGCTCTCCTCCGGCTCCTTTCGGTCGTCTCCGGCATGACGGACAGTGGATCTGAGTCCTTCAACTCCAGATCCGTCGACCCCGAGCTCATCCCGCGCGGCCCCGAGGAGGAGATGGCCGTCCGGCTTGCGCTCCGCCGCGCCCGGGAGGATGCCCGTGGACGGCGCGGCTCGGACTCCCTCCGTCGGGAATCCATTGCGTCCGCCCAAATGGCGCATGGATCCGGCGTTAGGCAGGCCGTAGCAGCCTCGCCGGAGGCCGTGCGGTCCGCCTGGCGTCCGAACGCGGTGGCGGACGCGCAACCCCTCCGGTGGCGCGCCGATTTTCGGGACGCTTTCGAAGAAGGCATGGCTCGGCGTCGACGCCGTGCAAGGCAGCGGGCGCGGGAGGCGGCGGATGCCCTCGCGGCGGCGGACGTCGGCGAGGCAGATCACGTTGCATGTAATAATATGGATTTGAGGTTTCTAATTTGAGATGTCCGGATGTGGAATTCGTTTTATGAGGGGTGACCGGTCACTGTCCGCGAGCGCGTCCGCGAACATTTGAAGGGTCGGATTTGCCAAGTCCGGCTGTAGATGCTCTTACGTGTTGGGGCATGGGGCGAAAACAAAGTCAACCAAAGCGGTTCCGTTCTCGAAGCCTAGAAGGCCGAGACGGTCGCTACACGGCTTTACGCACCCACGCAATCCGGTGCGCGCCGCACCCGAACCCGATGGCTAGTTTATGGGCGCGCGCGTACGTCCGCTAATGACTCAGAGATGCAGCGGCTAGCTGTTTTTCTACCGGGGGCCAATCTACTCGCAGCACTGATCTTCATCTAATCCTCGTCTGCATCGTCAGCTAGCAGCCCAGGCCGTCACGTGGATGAGTTGATCTCCCATGTATACGTCTGTTTTCTTTTTCTGAGGAACTGTATACGTCTGTTTTAGCGCTAGCGTCGTGATTTGGCTGGTCAAATCACTTGTCCGTGTATTTAAGTCAGAAATGTGGTGTCCTGTTGTATCGAAGATGAAATTTGGCATCCTGTGTACTTTTGCTTTGTAATGTCACGTTCTGTGTGGGTAGTTAAGCTCTGTTTTGTTAATTAAGCCATGTGATGTGATGTGCAAATAAAGATCAAATGTGCACGGCAGCTTTTTTGATTATTATTTTCCTGCTGGCTGCACGCTGAGGTTCATGTGTACAATCTACAACTCCTGTAGCTCATTGTGAAAATGGACAAATTTGGCCTTTTTCTGAAACTTCAACATAAAATGGCCCCAGTTTGAAAATATTTCACAAATGGCCTCTTTTGCATGACGCCCGGGCCTAGGGCGCCATGCTAGAGAGCATGACGCCCCGGGTTAGGGCGTCATGGTAGCGACATCTAGCATGGCGCCCCGGGCCATGCCAAATAACACGACGCCCTAGCCCGGGGCGTCATGCAAAAGGGCCATTTTTTAAAATATTTTCACACATGGGCTATTTTATGTTGAAGTTTCGAGAAAGGGTCAGTTCTGTCCATTTTCACTAGCTCATCATTTACATTTGAGGGAGTAATCAGCTCAGCATGTACATACATATTTTTGTACCCCACACACAGTGGCGGAGCTAGATAGGATGTTCAGGGGGGCGAGGTTGCAAATATGGTTGTTTGGCGGGGGGGGGGGGGGGGGGGGGGGGGCAAAAGCTAAAAAAATGCTAATCTAAACACCCCCAAAAAAGTGAGGCTGGGGGGGGGGGGCATGGTCCTTGCTGGCCCCAACTAAGCTCCACCATTGCCCACACACACTACAATCATGATGTGCATGTGGATTGGTCAAACGCTAGCTTGTCAGGATCCTTTCTCTGGCCCGCCTCCCCTCTCCTCCCGTCCGCCTCCCGCCTCCCCTCCCCTTTAGATTCCTTCTGATCCCCTCCGCCTCCCGTCCGCCTCCCGTCCGCCTCCCTTTACCTCCGCCTCCCGTCCCGTCGCCGTCGGATCCCGGCTGGGCAGAGCCCATGCGGGAGGATGATGGCGGCGGCGGGGCGCCCCTCTGTCGCGGTTTGAAGGCGTGGCTATGACGGTGGATCTTGAGCGGGCGCCTTGGGACGATGTGTGTGTGGCCATGGCGCAGCCACGCAACGATGTGACCTCCTCTACCTTTGACTGTCTTCATCGTCGGTCCAAAGGGATCTGGTCGGTGGGCGTTGCCTCGCGGTGGCTTCTCGGCGGCGGATCAAGTGGAGGATGAGATGGTGGCCTAGCTGCTGAAGTGGGTGAGGATACCACCATCGTCGGCGGCACTCGTGGGTGTCGTTTTCCCCGTTGGAGGCGATGGTGGGGTCGTCCTTCGCTCCATTGTTTCTGGAAGAAACCTCAGATCTGGAGGAGGCTACCATTGACGGCGGCGCCCGTGGGCGCGTAGCCCTCGTTGGAGGCGTTGACGGGCCTCCTGGATCGGATGATGGCGGCGCCTTCGTCATCACCCCCATGGGGGCATCATCTTTGGAGACATTCATTGGCTGGACGAACATGTGGACGACTTGGTGGTTGGGCGTCGGTAGGTGGTGGAGCGGTGCTTCATCCTACACATCGATGGTGGCGGATCTCGGCGGCGTGGCGCAGTGGAGACTCGGCGTCCGATGGGTGGCGATGGACTCACCCAGGAGGACGACGCTGTGTGGCGTCGATGGGCAGAGAGGCCTGGTAAGGTCGATGCGTCAGTATCAGATCTGAGGATGGATCGATGGATGAAGGAGGTAACGGCTCTTGCAGCGTGCGCATATGGTGCCCACATAAAGTGCGTCGGACCGGTGTGTAACCCAGTCCAGGTATTTTGGTTTGGATGGGGCATCTGACATTAGATGTTAGGTGTTGATGTGATGTCTGTTTGGTATTAGGCTCGGACATTCGTCACCCATTCATCACGGGGATAGAAGTAGCGACCGGTGTTGCCAAGATGATGACTTCAAGCTTACTGATGTATTACCTTGTAGGGGCTTCGCGCATAATTAATAAAATGACTGCATGCATCGTCCAAATGCAGAGGCCAGGGGTACATCCTCCTTTTAGAAAAAGATGATGTGCCCGTGTATTCAGTGTAGACTAATTCTCTTTTCTTTTTTTCACCATACCTGCTGCTGGACTTTTTTTTGCATGGTGATACGTTTCTCATTTATAGAATAAGATCAAGTTACAAGACACGTAAACACCGACCTTACAACACTGAAAGGATAGAAAAATCCTATGCAAAATACCATCGCCTGTCCCTCTCCTTCGACACCACCAAAGCGGCCATCGAAAAGAAAGAAGACAGATCACCTCTTCACCCGAGCTCGACGCGGCTCCATCGCTGATCAGCAGCTTTACGGACCTCCAAAGTAGTTTGCCAGAAGCAAAATCATTGCCGTTGAAAGAATCAGACCGGGGCAACATGTCCCCGGACACGCCATCGAACTCCAGATCCGACACCCCCGCATGACAACAACGTCTGAGGAGGAAACCAGAACTGCCATCCACCGACCACAAAACCAGCACAAGATGCACCATCTTCCAGCTGTCACTTGCGTAGACAACCGTCTGCGTGTACTCCTGAATGATAAAACCTCCCTGCTTCACCATGACGTCGGAGACAACGCCGCAGCAACGGGGACAGAGCAGAAGGAGAGACACACCTGATGGAGTCGCCGCCGCCGCCTCGCCGACACCATCCATGAACCCTAACGCCGCCGATCTGAAGGATCGACAAACACACGATGCCATCAACTCCGAGACGCCGCCATGAAGGACACCGTCGGTATGGGAGTGAAGTTGATGCAGATTTATTCGTCCGGACGCCGCTCCCACCACCCCAACAACGCACCACGACCTACAGATCCAAACCCTAACTACAGACCGGAGGAACGGGGTCCCCCCTCCCTCCTGCCGCCGGAGCAGCAGCCGGAGGGAGAGGGGCCAGCGCCCTGGCCGGTTGAGATCCGGTGGAAGAGAATCCCCTCCCTAGTCGCCTGGCTCCTGGCGGCGGCTAGGGTAGGAAACGCGAGAGGCACGTCCACCTGCTGCTGGACTTGCTGCATGTGTGAGCATAGGAATGATGTAATACACGTACAACTACACGGCTGCGCGTACGTCCGGCTGCGGATAAATTCATATTTTGACCCTTTTATGAATAATTAGCACGATTTGACCTATATTTGAAAATATGTTCGGATCTGACCTTTTTTCTATCGTCATAGACGATGTGCTACCGCTATAGTCAATGACGGTAGACTCCTGTCACGTTGCGTGGCCGAAATGACGTGACAACGCTACCACCACAACCCTTGGCGGTAAGGTACCTAAGGCGAAAATGAGATATAAATTGTGTCGTGCGATGTACTAGTATATAAGTGTTTCGTAGCTCAAGTGGCTAACGTATATAATATTCTTCAGTTAGGCCCTGTGTTTGAATCTTGGATTATGCAAAAAAAAACTTTCCGTTGTTTTTGCCCAACTAAGAAACACATTTGGTCTACTTAATATTGGATATGAATTATTGTTAAAAAACAGTTTTTTACTTATAGATAACTATTTATAAAAATTCCTAGAAAGATATAAATATATATGTTGCCTAAGGTAAAATGAGGTACTCCCATGTACATTTTGGTATGAACATATACTCCCGTGTATATTTTGGTATGAACATATATGATGCTTAGGGTAAAATGAGGTACCCCGTGTATATTTAACCTGTGTATATTCTGGTATAAACATATATGATGCCTAGGGGAAAACGAGGCACTTCCATGTATATTTTGGTATAGACATGTATGATGCCAGGGTAAAATGAGGTCCCGTGTATAATTAACCCGTATATATTTTGGTATAAACATAAATAATACCTAGGATAAAATGAGGTACTCCCATATAGTGTAAACCATGTGTATTTTGGTTGGTAAAGAGGGAGTAATAGATATTGGAGTGCACACAATCAGATAAAAGCATACACCTTGCCGTGTACACTACTATTAGAGCATTCTGATGGCTAGCTTGTTAAATAATCTCATTTTATTTAGGCATTAGCTAAAGCATATTTTCAAATATAAAAAAACACAATATATTATTGGTTTACTGAAAAATGTAAGGAAAGACATTGATATGTTGAAACCCACATTTTACCCTAGCATCATATGCATTTATATCTTTCTGGGAATTTAAAAAATAGTTATATATAAGTAAAAAAAAATAACCCATATCCAATATTAATAAGACAAAATGTGCTTTTTAGTTAGGCAAAAACAAAAGAAAAAACATGTGTAATCCAATATTCGAGCACAAGACCTAACTAAAGAATACCACATACATTAGCCACTTGAGCTACAAAACACTTTTGTACTAGTAAATCACACACTTGAGCTACAAAACACTTTTGTATTAGTAAATCGCACGACACAATTTATATCTCATTTTCGCCTTAGATACCCTACCGTCAAAGGCTGTGGTGGTAGGCGTTGCCACGTCATTTCGACCACGCAACGTGGACATGAGCCTACCGTCATTGACTATGACGATAGCCCATTATAATCTACTGTCATTGTTTATGACAGTAAAAAAAGGGTCAGATCCGAACATATTTTCAAACATGGATCAAATCGTGCTAAATTTTCATAAAAAAGGCAAAACAGTGAATGCGTCCTCCGGCTGCGCCTGCCCGGGACGGGCGAGTGTCCGCGCACGTGAAGCCCTAATGCCCGGTTTGGGGATTCCAACAAAATATTTCGTGGGAATTGCGCTTAGATCCGCTCATTTACGCCGGGCAAAAGCCGCTTTATAGCTTTCATCGAACCCCGGGCTGGGTGACGGAACGGGTGGGTGGCGGCACGACGGGACGTTTTTACAGTGCCACCTGATTTATTTCGGTCTGAGTACATGCCAAAAGCATCTGCAGTTACTGCTCACCATCTAGGTTCTTGGAGATGACCTGACCACGTCGGCGTGAGGCACGCATACACGCTTGTGTCTCATTTGCAACACCTTTGCTTCATGTTTTGCAAGTGGTCCCATTTCTGGATGCCAACGGGGCTTGGAAGGTGAATTTACTGGAACAATTCTTTTTGTCATCCCCATGTTGAAGCTATACCAGAAAAGAGCTTAACTTCTTTCAAGGCCAGGGTACCGAAAATCCAACTCTGAGCTCGGGCTCAGCTGCTCCCGCTGACGAAAAAAATTAAAAAAAATACAAGAAAATTTCAAAAAAAATTCATTTTTTTTGTGTGGTAGATATTTTGATGCGTGAGGTTCGCTCCAAATTTCAAGTTATTTGGACATCTGAGCAGCTCTCGGAAAAAAAGACAAATCGGGTCAGAAAAATTCGTGAACAGTAAACCTTTTTTACATACCCCGATTTGTTTTTTTTGCCGAGAGCTGCTCAGATCTCCAAATAAGTTGAATTTTGGAGCGCTCCTCACGCATCAAATTACCTACCACACAAAAAAATTTGGAATTTTTTGAATGTTTTTAGTATTTGTTTTGATTTTTTCCGTCGGCGCGGGTGCAGATGCACCCGAGAGCCGAAACGCCGCTCTCGCCAAGGTACCCACTATAGCACAGGCTATGGCGTGACTCGCTATAACACAATAAAAATATGCCCACTATAACACAATAGAAATAACATCCAAGGCAACATGAAGAGTGAAAATATGCAGAGCCAACTATATAAGGGAAACGCTTTCTATCGGTATACCGATAGGAGGAAATCACCAGACGCCTTCTGGATGCTAGCACCTCCCATCCAACGTCACGTGCTTGCCCTATATAACTCCTTCCCTACAGCCGCATCTTCCCATCCACAGTCATCAAACCCTAACCACGTATTGACGCTCCTGCTCCCGATCTCCTCGACGGCGTTGGTCTCGTCAAATGCGGAGCGCTGGCAACTCCCCATAAGCCCATCTGATCTCATGCCGCCGGCCGCCTCGACAATGACGAGATCATCTTGTCCCCTCATCCCGTGATGGCAAGGAGGACGCACTCTGCGGAAGGTAGCTGCCGCAACGCCGGAGCACGACAGGCGCGCAAGGTCTTCATGGCCTTGCCCCACGGCTCCCACCACGACGCTCCATCTTCCTTGGCATGCTGCCCCGCCCACGACCATCTTCCACGGCACCCTTCACCAACGGTGAAGAGCAATCCACGGGGAGCCCCTAATGCATGTTCCTCCTCCACGTCGTGTGCGCTGCTTGTGGCCTTTGTTTCCATGCCGACGCTGCCTACACGACGGCCTTATGTTCAATCATGGGTCATGCCAGTGTGGATGCTTCCATAGTCTGGCAGGTGTGTCCCTCGCGCACGTGCAAATGGCATCACTGTGAACCATGGTGACATTGTACCAGATGATCAGATGAAGATAGCCCCGTGGGCCGTGGCCATTTTTGTATACAGAAGAAAATTCTGCTATCACAGGAAGCAAACCCTATTTTTATTGGAAGCATTGTTTCGTTGGAAGAAGAAAATCAACAATATTTTATTCGACATCCATTTTCTTCTCTTTTTGGAGGCAATGTAAGATCTGAGAAAATATTTGTAACTTGGGAAGCAAACACTATATTTTCTTTGTTAATTTCCCTCTTTGGAAGCACTGTTGATGGAAGCATTATTCAGTATCAATCTTGTGAACGAACTACTCAGATGTCTTGGAAGCAATCCCGTTGAACAAGGAAAACAAAATATTGTAGGTAGGAAGCAAATTTAAATTGCACTGAGCTCACCTCAATTGGAAATATCTTTCCTCATATGGAAGCAAAGTGCATGGTCTATAATTAGATGTGGTGCTAGCAGTAAGAATAGTCGAGATTATTGGAAACAATTATCAGGAATGTTTCCTTAAGAAAACAGTGCTTCCATCGGTACAAAAAAATGCTTCCATCCATGGAAGCACGAATAATATTTTGTCACACATCAAACAACCATGCATCTAACAATCATGTACTATGGTTCGGACGTTTCAATTTATGCCCCCACATGACTACATCCAAGTGTATTTTGCTTCAAACGTCCTAGTCCAATGAACCAACGAATCTTGAGGAACTTTCGGGAGCAGTTAACCCGATTAGAGGCGTGATTAAAGGGATTATTGTTTATAAAAGGAAACTTTCACGTAGTGGGCCTCCAAGTAGTGATGAAGCACGTGAATAGGGGAGTATTAACGGAAGACACCTATTACTTGTCATAGGCGTGGGAATAACTAGCAGATCTGATGTTGATCTTGCTTCTAATCCGATGGTCTACAACTAGTCTGATAGATGCATATCATCAGTAGTCTGATGCTTAGTGGTGCCCATTATATAATTGGTATCATAATAAAAAGATTGTCATACCAAGTACTGGTTACGCCAAGTCATAAAATCATTTTATTACAAATTCAAAAAAATAAGCAAAAAAAAATGACTTCTTACCATTTCATTTGTAACTTCCTGAAAAGGATGAACAAAAAAAATTATATTCACAACAATGGTGTGTAAGAAATAATATAGAGAATAAATAGCATTAACAAAACGTTACATTGATGTGAGACTCACATTTATAACTTGCCTTCTTGATATCTCATCTTCTTAAATAGATCAATTACGACATCATTTGTAATGGTAGAAAATATAATTTTCACCACATAGCAAATCAAGCAATCACTCATGAACTGATCACCCATTTTGTTACGTAAAACACTCTTCACAGTATTCATGCTCAAAAGCATCTCTCCATTGATGCCGTGGCAACCCGCAAAATTAGCATCAACTTTAGAAGTTGATACACCAAAGGGAAAGCAAGATGCTTCTTAGTGCCCAACAACTTTTTAGCGAGGTCGCAATGCCATCCAAATTGGCAAATCTTTGGTCCGCTCGGACATTCTCAATATAAATTCAAAGTTCATGTCCAAGATCCATCAATTTTGATGAATCAAAATTCAAACTCAGCTACCTTCAACAAACTCTCCAAGATAAAAGCAGCGAAAGAGTTTTTGGGGTTGAAAGAAGCCATGTGAATAAGCAATGCATAATTCACTTCATTGAATCTGTCATCAAACTCTCGAAGTTGCCAATCAATAACAGTGTTAAGACACTCTATTTGATAATGACGTAGGTTTGTTATATTGATTCTTTTTCGTGGATTATGTCGATTGACATATTAATCATGCATGATTAGTTTTGGAATGTAATGTTCTTCACAAAATGAATATACCTTCTCCAGAAGTGATTCCAACCCATTATTCTTAGATGTTGTAGATCATTCCATGTTGACTTCACACATGACATTACATTAAAGATATCTTGATCGTTTTGTTGCAATGCATGTGACAGAGTGTTGGCACTCGCTAATATATGGAACATCATGTGCAAATAGAACACAAAATCAAAGGTCCAAAATATGATAGAAGACCACATGCTTCACGTTTCTTGGAATCTTTCTTGCCTTCTTTTGATACATACTTGAGGACACTAACAATTGATGGGAACAACTGAATTAAGCTTGAGAGGGTTCTATAGTGAGAACCCCAACGGGCGTCTCCCGCCTTTTCAAGCGATTGATCTTGATTCAACCCCGTGTCGATACTAATTCGTCCACTACTTATGGCTTTTTTTACACATTCTCTCTATTAGTCTCTCTGATGATGTATTTTCATTTGCGAGAAGCACCAACCACATTAAACAGAAGAGATATCATGTAAAAGAATCTACAATATCTTCATTCTTCTTTGAAATCACTATGATAACCAATTGGAGTTGGTGAGCAAAACAATGCACGTAATATGCTGACCTATTCTTCCAGAATTTTAGCTTTCAAACCATTGAACTCACCCCTCATATTGCTCGCCCCATCATAGCATTGCCCTCTAACTTGTTTGAAGCTTAATCTAATATCAACAAGCAATTTATCAAGGGCTGACTGGGGACACGTTGCAGATTTTTCCTTCACGTGTACTACCCCAACTAGTCATTCCAGGATTAGCCAAAGCTTTTCAACATACCTCAACACAACAACCATTTGTTCTTTGGCTGACACATCAGAAGCCTCATCAATCAACAAACTGAAAACATCACCACCAATTTCTTCAAGAATAGAATTCAATGTTATCTCTAACAAACAACATAAAATATAATAGTGGGTGCTCGGAGAGATAAATCATACGAAATTAATAAAGAATAGCGAAGCTAGTAATTTGCCTTTGCAAAATAATTTGCAAGTTCCTTTTGAATATCTGGAGACACCCATTTGCATTTTTTGGAGCATTCTTAAGAACTACATTCCTCACATCCTCATTTTGATTTGCTAATGTTTGTACCAACTCGGAAAAATTCCCCTTATTTTTAGATTCCTCTAACTCATCATTGCCACGGAAAGCTAAACCTTGATGTAACAAGTATCTAACCGATTCGTGTAGGAGATATGCCCTAGAGGCAATAATAAATGATATTATTTATCTCCAAGTTCATAATTATGTTTATGTTCCATGCTATAACTGCTATGGTTCTCGAGTCTGCAATAACCACGAGGCTCGAAGGAAGACTCATATGCACGTGTGGTATAATAAACGGTAAAATGTATTCCTAGTCTTGCCTCTAAGACTGGCTCAAGTATTGCATGATGATCCTGTTTTCCTGATCATGGGCATGGCTATGCCGGCAATTTTGAGGGCACAATGTTAGAAGAACATTTGTGTTGAATCGACCCGAATTGATGTTATGCTATGAGATACATTCGTCACAAGTTAATGGTTAATAACACAGAGATGGTTTACGTTTGCATGATTCCTTAGACCATGAGAGTATCGAGTTTCTTCATGCTTGCTTCATGAACTTTGGGGTTTGTTAAACGTCATCCGTAAATGGGTGGCTATTACAGCGGCTTACGGGTTCATGGAAAAGTATGTCAAGTAACTTGATAGCTCAAGATTGGGATTTGCTCCTCCGATGATGGAGAGATATCTCTGGGCCCTCTCGGTGTTACGGTATCCATCATCGTCTGGCCAGACACTTTGTGATTTGATCACGGGGATGCCGGAACACGGGAACGAGAAAAGAGAACAATACCGGTAACGAGGTAACTGGCATAGTGGACAAGTTGTTGATCCACGGGGATGCCAACATGTCTCACCTCGGGTATTTGTAACATATCGCGAAGCAACAGGAATAGCACACGGCAACTGGAGGTTCACTCGAATATTCATTCGTGTGGGTATAGGGGTCAATATGGGTGTCCACGGCTCCGATGTTGATCATTGATCGGAAGGGGTTCCGGATCATGTCTATGCTTCACCGAACCTATAGGATCACACGCTTAAGGGTCATCTATCTCTTGAATACTAGACAGGGAGTCTGAGAGAAATTCACCGAAAAAGTTTCGGAGACAACGGAAGAGTTCCGGAGAGAGAACACCGGAAGAGTTTCGGTAAAACCGAAAAGTTGTTTCGGAGTGTACCATAAAGTCAAATTGGTTTCGGCGCATGCCTGGAAATTATTGGAAGGTACCGGAATTGTTCCGGTAACTTCTGAGATTTTTCAGAGACAAAAACCGGAAATGTTCTGGACTGCCGGAACCGCTTTAGTTGCTTTTCACAGATGAAAATCACTAAACCGAAAAGTTGTTTCGGAGTACACCATAAAGTCAAATTGGTTTCGGCACATGCCTGATAATTCTTGGAGGGTGCCATAATCGTTCTGGAAACTTTCTGGAATTTTCCGGGAAGAAAACCGGAAATGTTCCGGAGCTGCCGGAACCGCTTCAGATGCTTTTCACAGATGAAAATCACTAAACCGGAATTGTTTCGGAACGCGTTGAAAATTATTTTAGTGGGTACTGGAAATGTTCTAAGCCCACATAAATATTTTCAGTTCGAACGGACGCTGAAATATGTCGTCGTGAATAGTGAAAGTGCTTTTTGGATTACTTTATGGAAAGCCACCTTTTGGGGCTTTACTCACAAATATCTCTAGGGATGACATGGAAGGATATGGGCTGCCCACTTGCTTTTACCTTTGTGCCCTTGTGAAGGGCATTTTGGGTATTTCAAGTGTCACCCTACCCCTTGGGTTTTCCTATAAATAGAGGTGGAGATGCACTCTCCACACTCACTCTTTCTCACATACAAGTGCCATCTGATGTTATCCGGCTTCTCTCTCCCTCCCAGGGAAATAGTTTCGTAGAGCCGAAAGGCTGTCTGGGTTCCGGTGGGAACTAGTTCTGGACGGCGAAGACCTGCCGGATAGATGACACCGTATGTGTGCAACTCTGTAGAGAGATCGTAGTTTCGGTCTTAGTTCGAGAGTGCCTCCCGAAGGGCTGTCCGAGTGACGGTCCGAGTTTCGAGGGTCCTCCCGAAGGGCTGTCCGAGTGACCGTCCGAGTTTCGAAGGTCCTCCCGAAGGGCTGTCCGTGACACCGTCCGGGGGATTGTCCGACCGCCTCCCGGAGGGCTGTCCGAGGGGAAGATGAGGGTATACATCCTCGCGGTTGGAAGGTTGTAAATCCTAGCTGCGGGGATCTGCACCGCCGATCGTCATCGACTCTACTTCCGCTGCGCTACGAGTCGGTAACGAAAAAGATCAAACCTTGTATGCAGTCTCCATAGTGGTCCTGGGCTGGTGCGTAGGTCAGAAATTTTTGTTTTCTGCTGCGTTACCCAACAGTGGCACCATGAGCCAGGCTATGCGTAGATGCAGGTTGCGATCTAGAATACATAGAGATGTATGGGTGTTGCACAATATAATTAGGTAGTAGATGAGTTTTATTACTGAAAATTATTTGTGCGGGTAGCAGATGAAATATGTTACCCGATGTTCTTGTTGCTTCCCTGGAATTTGCATATTTCTGATCTTGATAACAGCATGGTGGAGTTTCAATGTTCTGGCAATCCGCGATCCTGATTGATCAACGAAGTGCTAACAGTTCATTGAATTCCACCATAGTTAAAAAGAAAGATGAAATTTCGTAGACGAAAGGGCAATGCAGATATGATCTGCACGGGGGTCATGCGTATGACGAAGTTTAGTATGGGGCTCGAGATTTTATTATCTTGTGTTTCATACACCCCGTAATGTTAATCTAGCGACTTGGATTATCATGCTTGATGATGGACGTTGGTAGCTTCGGTTTGTTTCGAAACATTAGAAGCCACGTAAAACAAGTTTTTGCATGAACCTTTTAGAGACGTCTAACTTGGTTTTGCAGGATGGTTTGCATGTGCATATGATGTGGTATAGCAGTGCTCATATTAATTTGATTATGTATGAGATGACTATATGATGTAATATTAACATGACCTGCGTGTCATGATTCGGCATGATGGCTGGAGCCATATGATTGTCACTTTAATGACCTGCGTGTCAACCTTAAGTAATGCACTTATTTTATTAGCTATAGAGATAGCAATATTATCTGGTGCATCGACAAGGTGGTGGCAATCTTCGCGAAGGTGAACACCAACGCGAATGCCGAAGACGAAGAAATGTTTGACTTCTCCGTCAGAAGGGGCTATACCATGTCATGCTAATTATGAATTGCCTGAGATGTTTATCCCTTATGATGCACCCTTCTTGATTGCGCGGTAGTCGCTTTTTATTAGGGTGATCTCTCACAAAAATATCAAGTAGTTAGTGTTCTCCCAAGTGTAGCACCGTCACGGCACCTAACTTTTCGGGGTACGACATGTACACATGAGTACAAACGATTAGGGATGTGTGAGGCGGGTGAGGTCAGACCTCGCAGCGAGATCACTTGGTTGTCTTGACGTTCAGGCAGGACAGTCCTGAGCTCGGAACACATGCATCGAAAGATGGACAAGAGTCACATAGAGATGTGATTGGCAAGTTGGCCTACCGATTGAAGTTCACGTCATCAGTGATGAACCCGTCAATGGCGTCGAATTGAAATGCGGATCTTGAATCACTCACAATCAATTATGAGAGATATTGATTTGAGTGGGAGCGCACTGTTGAATTAACTTCTTTTAATTCTCAGTGCAATTAATTTTGAACACTGTCTAAGTGTGATTTGCAAAATAGTTGTAGAATAATGGCTCGCATTTCCACCTTCCCTGTTAAAATTGAATAGCTGTTAAATATCTGGTTAAAACTTTACGGTTGGTAACGTAATGTGAGGATTGTCCTCAAGAGTGCCGAGAAGGACTTTGTCCTATCGCATACTTTCGGTATTCTCCCGCTAATGCTATGGATGATATGACTCTCGTCCTTCAATCCAAAAGCTAAAATTCCGTTACGGTCAAGTGAAATATGTTTGCTTCCATGAGACCCGAACTTCGAAAGTTTGGATAGTTATGTGATATTCATGGAATCTGAAAATCATTTTCAGAGACAGACAAAGGCTAAAAGATATGAAATATCCAAAGCAATGTTTGTTTGCAAAACATTAGTAAAGTGTTTACTATGCATTTGACTGATAAGAGAGGGATCCAGGAGAACACCTGTCATATAATGAAGGTGAATAAAACAACAGCTTAAAGAGAAAGGAAGTGTCCGAAGGGTGTTAGTGAAACTTTCACGCCTAGGAAGTCCGGGGCTAACGCCACTCTCAAGTTGGGTGCTTCTTCTAAGAGTAGGAGAAATACTAAAAGTTAAACTGTTAGAAGTATAAAGGTAAAAAGAGAGAAGACTGGAATATCCAGCTCATGTATGAATGTCATACAAGTTTTTGATGTATAGAAGGCTGGTCAAAGATATAGTTCTTGGGAATTATGGTTAAACATGTTAATCACTAATTCTTGGGTATTGTGAGTTGATCACAAAGATACCCGCTCGATTGCATTCTGTTGCAACTCGATGTAAGAACTACTATGGCCTGAAAGACTAGCCAGGGATGAGGTTTTGATACGCGCTGGAAACATAGTAAAAGTTACTATACCTTCCATTGGTGTATTCCCTATGTATTTACTTTCATAATTCATTTTAGAGTTTCATATACTCTAGCCCTTTGCATAAGGTATCTTGCAAGAAGGTTGTTCATAAGAGAACTTTTGATGTTCGGTGATATGAATAACATAAGGGCCATACTTTCATTATGAATGAGATGTATGTTATGAATATTGATAATAATACATTACCTCTATATTTACTTTTATAATTCATTTAGAGTTTCATATACTCTAGCCCTTTGCATAAGGTATCTTGCAAGAAGGTTATTCATAAGAGAACTTTTGATGTTCGGTGTTATGAATAACATGAAGGGCCATGCTTCCATCCAGGATGGGATGTATGTTGTGAATATTCATGGTAATATGATACATCCATAACACTGACGCTAAATGTCGCAAGACTAAAAGAATACCACATATGTGTGGCACTGCATTTGGTCACATTGGAGAAACCCGCATGGAAAATTCCATTATGATGGATTTTGATGTCGTTTGATTTTGAATCATCTGATACTTGCAACTTTCGTCCGAAAAGTGAAGTGACTGAAATACCGTTCACAGGCCATAAGGAACGAGCAACAAACTTATTGGTGATCATACATTTTGATGTGTGTAGTTCAATAAATGTTGTTGCAAGTAGTGGATTTATCTCTCTTCAGAAATGACTCAAGTAGATATATGGATATTTACTTGATGAGACGTAAGTCTGGATCTTTTGAAATCATTCAAAAGATTTTCAAAAATGAAGTAGAAGTTGTTGTAACAAGAAAATTATGTTTCTACAATTCGATTGCAGAAAGGAATATTTGAGTTACAAGTTTAGTGAATGTCTGATGAGTTGTGAAAAGAGTTTCATAACTTGCACCTCCCGGAACACCACTACAAGTGGAAAGTCCGTGAAGATGTAATCAAACAATTTATGACATGGTAAGATCAAAGATGACATAAATAAATTTGCCATTATCCCTTTGAAGGTGATGCTTTAGAGACTGTGGCTTTTACACTGAAAAGAGCTCCATCGGGTCTGTTGAAATGACGCCATGGTATGGTACGCCCAACCATGCTATATCTTTTCTTAACATTTGGAATATGGGGCTTGTGTAAAAGGTTACAAACCTATTCCAAATCAGACAAGTGCTACTTTGTAGGTTATCCCAAGTCATTGGGTATTCCCCCACCACTATACCGAGGCAAAGGATTTTGCCACAAAACGGTATGCTTTTAAAGAGAATAGTTCTTACAAAAGGTGAGTGGGAGGACAGTGCAACTCGACGAGATAACCAGTATCTTCGTCATCAGATCAAAGGAAAGAAACCTTGGAAGTGATTCCGGAGTTTCCTACTGCGATTGATACGGAAGTCTCTACAATAAAATGTATGGACTTCGGTCAAACTTGCAGCTGAACCACGTAGGCAAAGCTCGTGCAAACCTATCAGGTGCGCAAACGAGATATTGTTGTTAGACAACAGTATACCTACAATACACAAGGAAGCGTTGATGGGCCCTGACTCCGGAATTGGCTAAATGCCAATACAATCCGAGATAGTTTCCATATAAGTGATTCAAGATTAAAATCTTGATACACCTTTAGGAAGACTTAGAGTCTAACGAATATTTATGGAACTAAAACTGATACGGAAAAAAATGTTTTATCCATAAAGCTCGACTTGTTGCAATAACAAGTTCAAGGAGTTGACTACGATGAGATTGTCTCACCGTAGCGATGCTTAAAGTCGGTTCGGGTTGAACTAGCAATTAATACATATTTCAATCATGAGATATGAAACATGGATGACAAAAGGATTTCCATCTGATGGAAATGAAACCTAGGACTTGTATGTGATACAGTCCAAAGTAATTTGTCGATCCAGAGGATGCTAGTAGGTATGCAAACTTTAGAGTTCCAGCGATGGACAGAAGAGAGCAAAGAGGAGTTGGATTCTTCGTGTTTTGATGAAATGGTCAAAGGGGTTTGACTTCATCAATGGATAACGAAGATGCTTGTGATTCAAGAAAGTAAGTGGGAGCATAATAATATTTCTAAAAACCTTGTGTGCTTGACACATTGTTAATTGGAAATAAAATTTCTTGACACGAATTATTACTTCATTTGAAAATAGTTTTTCGATGAAGTACTTAGGCTAAATAGCCTCAATATTAGGCATGATGATCTATGGAGATAGATTTACCTAATGGGGCTAAGCAATGAATACATATTGACAAGGTGCTAAAACCTTTTAGCATTTAAAACGCCAAGGAGTGATTCTTGCCGAAGTCACATGGAAAGAGTTTTGCAAGACTCGGTGTCTCAAAACACAGATGAGCAAAATACATGATGGTGATTCCACACACTCTTGTGTTTGGATTAATCATGTATTCCATGGTATGTAAAAACAACCAGATATGTCCAATACTCCAAAGTTGTTGCGAGTATAGATACCAAAGTGATCAAAAGTACTGACCATAGGACAACAGTGAAAGATGTCATTGAGTACTAGAGTAGTACTGATGACATGTTTTCTCGCAAGCAGAGATTATGAAGTGCTCATTGTAAGTAATTACATCGATACAGTCTTCATCAATGCTCCATGCGATTTTCGATTTAAGTTAAGGGTTTTTGTGTAATACACAATATGGTGGCACGGTAATTGGAAATTGTTCCAAACAAGATACTGTGGCGAGTTCTATAACAAAGGCTAAGTATGTTGACGCTTTAGAAGCGACAAAGAAGTTGTTGAATCATATAGTTCATTCATGAACTTAGTAAGGTTCCAAGATGGCTTTGGTCTATGGGACACTATTGCAGATAGTTGCTCCATAGCTCAGTCTGAGGAATCAGGTTTCGACCAATGATTCACACATATGCAAAGCCAAGTCCACACAAAATATGAATTTTGTGAAAGCGTGAAAACGCAAGGATATGCAATGTTACACACAGAGCTGAAGTCGTCAGATCCGTTGGACATCAGGCTATACCACATGCGAAGCATATTTTACACCAGTGTGCCATAGGTGTAAAGTGCATTAGCATTGACTAGATTATTGACTCTAGTTCAAGTGGGAGTCTGTAGGAGATATGCCCTAGAGGCAATAATAAATGATATTATTTATCTCCAAGTTCATAATTATGTTTATGTTCCATGCTATAACTGCTATGGTTCTCGAGTCTGCAATAACCACGAGGCTCGAAGGAAGACTCATATGCACGTGTGGTATAATAAACGGTAAAATGTATTCCTAGTCTTGCCTCTAAGACTGGCTCAAGTATTGCATGATGATCCTATTTTCCTGATCATGGGCATGGCTATGCCGGCAATTTTGAGGGCACAATGTTAGAAGAACATTTGTGTTGAATCGACCCGAATTGATGTTATGCTATGAGATACATTCGTCACAAGTTAATGGTTAATAACACAGAGATGGTTTACGTTTGCATGATTCCTTAGACCATGAGAGTATCGAGTTTCTTCATGCTTGCTTCATGAACTTTGGGGTTTGTTAAACGTCATCCGTAAATGGGTGGCTATTACGGCGGCTTACGGGTTCATGGAAAAGTATGTCAAGTAACTTGATAGCTCAAGATTGGGATTTGCTCCTCCGATGATGGAGAGATATCTCTGGGCCCTCTCGGTGTTACGGTATCCATCATCGTCTGGCCAGACACTTTGTGATTTGATCACGGGGATGCCGGAACACGGGAACGAGAAAAGAGAACAATACCGGTAACGAGGTAACTGGCATAGTGGACAAGTTGTTGATCCACGGGGATGCCAACATGTCTCACCTCGGGTATTTGTAACATATCGCGAAGCAACAGGAATAGCACACGGCAACTGGAGGTTCACTCGAATATTCATTCGTGTGGGTATAGGGGTCAATATGGGTGTCCACGGCTCCGATGTTGATCATTGATCGGAAGGGGTTCCGGGTCATGTCTATGCTTCACCGAACCTATAGGGTCACACGCTTAAGGGTCATCTATCTGTTGAATACTAGACAGGGAGTCTGAGAGAAATTCACCGAAAAAGTTTCGGAGACAACGGAAGAGTTCCGGAGAGAGAACACCAGAAGAGTTTCGGTAAAACCAAAAAGTTGTTTCGGAGTGTACCATAAAGTCAAATTGGTTTCGGCACATGCCTGGAAATTATTGGAAGGTACCAGAATTGTTCCGGTAACTTCTGAGGTTTTTCAGAGACAAAAACCGGAAATGTTCCGGACTGCCGGAACCGCTTTAGTTGCTTTTCACAGATGAAAATCACTAAACCGAAAAGTTGTTTCAGAGTACACCATAAAGTCAAATTGGTTTCGGCACATGCCTGATAATTCTTGGAGGGTGCCATAATCATTCTGGAAACTTTCTGGAATTTTCCGGGATGAAAACCGGAAATGTTCCGGAGCTGCCGGAACCGCTTCAGATGCTTTTCACAGATGAAAATCACTAAACCGGAATTGTTTCGGAACGCGTTGAAAATTATTTTAGTGGGTACTGGAAATGTTCTAAGCCCACATAAATATTTTCAGTTCGAACGGACGCTGAAATATGTCGTCGTGAATAGTGAAAGTGCTTTTTGGATTACTTTATGGAAAGCCACCTTTTGGGGCTTTACTCACAAATATCTCTAGGGATGACATGGAAGGATATGGGCTGCCCTCTTGCTTTTACCTTTGTGCCCTTGTGAAGGGCATTTTGGGTATTTCAAGTGTCACCCTACCCCTTGGGTTTTCCTATAAATAGAGGTGGAGATGCACTCTCCACACTCACTCTTTCTCACATACAAGTGCCATCTGATGTTATCTGGCTTCTCTCTCCCTCCCAGCGAAATAGTTTCGTAGAGCCGAAAGGCTGTCTGGGTTCCGGTGGGAACTAGTTCTGGACGGCGAAGCCCTGCCGGATAGATGACACCGTATGTGTGCAACTCTGTAGAGAGATCGTAGTTTCGGTCTTAGTTCGAGAGTGCCTCCCGAAGGGCTGTCCGAGTGACTGTCCGAGTTTCGAGTTCCTCCCGAAGGGCTGTCCGAGTGACCGTCCGAGTTTCGAAGGTCCTCCCGAAGGGCTGTCCGTGACACCGTCCGGGGGACTGTCCGACCGCCTCCCGGAGGGCTGTCCGAGGGGAAGATGAGGGTATACATCCTCGCGGTTGGGAGGTTGTAAATCCTAGCTGCGGGGATCTGCACCGTCGATCGTCATCGACTCTACTTCCGCTGCGCTACGAGTCGGTAATGAAAAAGATCAAACCTTGTATGCAGTCTCCATAGTGGTCCTGGGCTGGTGCGTAGGTCGGAAATTTTTGTTTTTTGCTGCGTTACCCAACAATTCGAAGGAAGTATTCAACCATATACAATTTTGCCTTTTTGTGATATTGATTTACTTGTTGAGGGCAACCTTAATGGCCTGATCTTGATTCATCAAGGCATCACACCTTCTAGCAGCTATATTTTGATAGCTATTAACCTCATCCACGTGAGTATCTAATATGTATCTCTTATTCCAACTAGAGAAACCATTAACAACACATGAATCATTCCCACCTTGACCGTCGATGCAATCTCGGTACAAATAGCAACATTGGAAAAATGCCTTATGCACTTTATCACTGTACTCTAGCCAATGATAATCTTTAAACCATTCTGGCTTGAATCTTCGTTCAAATCCTCCGATGGTCTTCTGCGGATATATAAAGCTTTCTTTTGTCCTATAAGGTCCTCTAGTTAAATATATTCTTCTGATCTCATCTTGCTTCTTTGGATTCTTAGTGTAGTGTGATATTCTGTTTTGATTAGCCGGATCAAAAGGAAGTTTATCCAAATCAATGTCTACTAGAGTAGGAGTACCAATCTTTGATGCGTGATCTTGCCTTAGTCTAACTGGGCTTTAAGTCCGTGCCAGATCAGTCTATGGTGTCGTTCGTTTCTGCAGAAATTTGTCCATATCCTTCTAGTCCTAGCCTCCTAGATGCAGCAAAAAACATAAACCTAAACTTAGTAATTAGCCATGAAGATAGAATGAGTTGTTAGTGTTTGAGAGCAAGAGAAACTAAGAAAGATATTGACGTGCCTACCTGAGAATTGCCGACGGGTAGGGCAAGTGGGAACCAACACTCAGGAGATTAAAGATTATGCGTCGGCGACGGCCGGTTGGACGGCATCACCCTTGGAGATTAGGGATCGCTGTTGTTCGTTGCTATTGGAAATTGGGGATTAGAGATGGACAGTTGGGGTGGGGAAAAGTATATGCTAAGGCGATGAGACGGTGAGGCGAACTGGCGATGGCGAATAAACAAAGAGGGCATGTGTCGGTGAGGGTGTTCTTGTAAGTGCATCTAGTGCCACCCTTGTTTGGTTTTGGAGTATTGAAGGCAAACGTGGTTGAGGGACTAATGTGTTTGTGAGAGTTCACAGGATAACACAGATAGAAGTCCCTGGAGATTCGGTTTAATCGTCGAAGACGACCCCTAAAAATGTCCGAAGACATTGATGATGGCTGAAGCCATTGGTGGTATGCGAAGATAATCGCCTGAAGATAATGAAACGCGAAGACGAAGTCTTTGGGTAGTTTTGTTTCTTCTTTCCCGAGTCATAGGAACAACCGCACTGTTAAGTGGGGTCGATGTGATCGACGTCAGACGCTGACGTGATGCTCAACCCAAACCTATGTCTTCGAGTGAAGACAATGAGAGGAAATCTCTTCCAGAGTTGGTTGAGTCGTCTTTACTTGCAGCCCAAGTAAAGCTCCCGTGTGTGTTTGAAATCTGACCGTTGTGACACGTGTCGGTTGGCCATTGACCCAGGGTCATTTTGGTCATATCAGGCCGGGTTGCTCGCTGGCTATAAATAGCCCAGCCCCTCCACCATAAGAAGGTGACTGCTCAAAGAGAGATACGACTATTGTCGTTTTGGAGCAACCCACCTCAAAGACATTGAGAGAGAGAAACATCCTGCGAGGATAAACCTAAACACCCAGAGCTAGAGTGTTTGAGCATCACCGAAGTCGTTCTGTTCTGAGAGAGCTGAAGACTTATTACACTTGAAGACTGTGATCTTCTAGACGTTAGGCGTCCGGGTCTAGAGCAATCCAAGAGTCATTGTGGATCGCCGGGTGACCAAGTTTGTACGGGTTTCAGAAGTCTCCCCTGAAGACTTACCTGAGTGATTGGGCGTTGTCTAAGTGACTTCGGCTCAAGGGGAACAAGGTGAAGACGAGGTCTTCTGAGTTCAATCTCAGCCTCCCTAACCAGACGTATAGTTGTCACAGCAACTGGAACTGGTCCAACAAATCCTGTGTCTTCATCAAGCTACTGGTTCTATCCTTCACTCTTTTACATTCTGTTCTGAACCGTGAAGCCATTGCTTGAATACTACTGTGTGAAGACATACTCCGAAGACATTCATATCTGCTATTTATCTTCATACTGTCTAAGTTTGTCTTCGACTCATCTTAGTGTGTACGATGATAACGCTCAACTTACTTGTATGTCTTCATTGTATAGCATGCCTTGCTTAGATCCTTGATATCTATCCCTACCTGATCCTGTTCCGCTTTCGCATATTTCGAATACATTCATTGTTTCGAAGCCTTTCATAAAAATCGCCTATTCACCCCCGTCTAGTCGATAACTAGCACTTTCAATTGGTATCAGAGCAAGGTACTCCCTTGTTCTGTGTTTCGGTTTAACCACCTGGAGTTTTAGCTATGTCGACTGTAGGGATTATCAAGGTCTCCGCTGCGTGCCCAGTCTTCGATGGCACCGACTACCCCTACTGGAAGAACAAGATGCGCATGCATCTCGAAGCCATTGACAACGACCTATGGTATGTCGTCATGGCGAGCATTCCTGAGGTTGGCGAAGGTGTTACTGCTGCTGATGTGAAGAGGTTCGCACAACTGGACTCCACCGCCAAGAACATTATCTGTGGTCACCTGACTAAAGGACAGTATGGCCGTGTGAGTGCACTGAACACTGCAAAGCTAATCTGGGAATGGCTATCCAAGGTGAATGAAGGTGTCTCATCTCAAAGAGACTCTCGTGTTGATGTGCTTCGCAACCTGTTCAACCGCTTCAAGAGACTCGACAACGAAAATGTCCAGCTCACGTTTGATCGTCTCACTGACATCTCAAATGAGCTGAATGCACTTGGCGCCACTGATATCACCAAACATGAGGTCGTGAAGAAGCTACTCAGATCACTTGACAGTTCCTTTGACACTCTCGCACTCATGATCCAAGAGCGCCCTGACTTCAAGAGTTTGGATTCTGTTGATATCCTCGAGAGGTTGAACACACATGAATTCCAACAAGCTGAGAAGAGGGATATCTACGGTCCCAGTTACAGTCGCTCTCATGCCCTGAAGGCCAAGGCTGTGTCCTCATCTGAAGACGGCTCTGACTGCAGTTATGATGGTGCTGAAGACTTTGGAAAAGAACTTGCTCTGCTTGTCAGGAAATTTAGGAAGTTTGCCAAGTCAAAACGCTATGCAAAGTCTTCAAAGCGTGATTCCAAGAGGTCTGCTGAAATGTCTTCAAGGGACAACAAGAAGCAAACCTGTCACAAGTGCAAGAAAGTTGGCCACTTCATTGCTGATTGTCCTAGCTGGGAAAAGGAATCCAAGAAGAAGAGCAAGGACTATGACTCAGATGACAAGAAGAAGAAGAAGTATGCAAAGTCTTCATAACACAAGAAGAGTTCATCTGGCAAGGCACATGCTTTTATCGGAAAGGAGATGGATTCACAGTCTGAATTTGGTTCTGAGGCCGAGGAAGGATTTGAGGAGGAATCTGACGCTGAAGTAGCTAGACTAGCAATGGCTTCGGCATATCTCTCCACTTATGTCTTCGAACGCGAAGACATCGACTCATTCTTCAACACCGAAGCCAGTGATGATGATACTACTCCTGCCTACTGCTTCATGGCGAAATCCTCCAAGGTATCCTCAAAACCCTCACGTCATGACTCTGAATCCGAAGCTGCATCTGATGATGACATGAAACCTAGCTATGCTAAACTTGTAAAAATTGCCACCAAGCAACAAAGTGCCATGGAGAAAATGCAAAATACTCTAGAGAAAAGCGATGACCTGTTACGCGAAGAAATGAGTCTGAACGAGACTATGGCTGAAGACATGCGTAGTCTTCGTTCAAGGTTTGAGGATCTCCAAAGTCGTCATGATGCCCTCTCAAATGAACATGAGAAGCTTTATCTCGAATATCTTCAGAAAAAGATTGTACTTGAGAAGTTGAGAGAAGTTCATGATGACCTACGAAAGGAAAACGACTCACTCCTAGCAGAACAGATCAGTACCGCTCATGATGAATTTGATGCTCCATGCTTAAAATGCCTTGCTCGTGAAGCTAATGATTCAACTGCTGAATGTTCAAATGCTTCTGAAAATGCATTATCTTCAACTGTATCTGTGGTGACTAACCCCTCATCTGAGGAAACCACCGCCATCACTGACGACAATGACAGATTGAAGACATTGCTTGAAACTGGCATGTACAAGAGTCTGAAGGGGCATCAGATTCTTTGTGATGCACTGAAGAAGACAATCTTGAACAAAACCCCTACGAAAGAGGGTTTGGGTTTTGAAAGAAACATCAATGTTGATGGTTCTTACTGGACGCGTGAGCAGTATCCCAAAACCACATGGGTTGCTGCAAAAGGACCTTCAGTGGATCCATCCACATTGTCTGCTTTTAACTATGCTAACCCTGTCATCATTGACGAGTCATTTGACTCCAATTATAAGTTGTTCAAATCTATGAATGGTGAAGTGTTTGCCAGGTATATTGGAACTAACTGCAGGAATGGTTCACCTATGAAGAAGATCTGGGTTCCAAAATGTCTTCTCGAGAATCTTCCTGCCAATGTCATGACAATATCGAGGAAGAAAACAAACCCCAGACCAAAGTCTTCATATGATCATTCTAACACCTATGTTTCGCAGGGAAGAACTGAAAGGGCTCATGAATATGTGCACTATGGCATGAACCGTTATGTTCATCCCACTAAGAATTACTCTGCATATTCATTTGAGTACTCTAACCCCCCGTGAAATGTACCATTAGGGCATCTTTGCCTAAATTCTCTGATGTTGCCTTACGTCTCATTGCTTCTAAGCCACCCCTTCGCATGTGGGTGGTTAAGAAGAACTAATACCTTCATGCAGCATCGGGTCTCCAGATAGGATGAAGCCTATCGTGAAGATTATCTTTGCATTGATGAAGACAATCTTGTTTGGACGCAAGATAATCAATACGAATGTCATCATTAATATCGTCCAATGTCTTCATACAATCGTGCACTGCAATATCTTCATCAATGCATGTTACGGTTGCATGCCTTGGTGAACTAGACTAATTCTCATGCAGGAAGAAAAATCCAATGCCACTGAATGGATTATGGATAGTGGATGCACCAGTCATATGACTGGTGATCGAAGCCTATTGATGGAGCAAACTCTTCGACTTCCAAAAAAAGACCACATCGTCTTTGCAGACAAGAGCAACTTCAAAGTATTGAGACTAGGTAGAGTTGCTATCTCAAGGGACCGACACATGAAAAATCTCATGCTTGTCCAATCTCTTGGTTACAACTTGATGTCTGTCTCAATGCTCTGTGACTTAGATATGCTTGTCATATTTGGCAAATTTTGATGTGTTGTGCTAATGGCCTCTGACAAAACCAAAGTCTTCGAAGGTTTTCGAAGATGTGATTTGTATATGGTAGACTTCTCTGCAGGACCACAGGTTGCCTCATGTCTTCTAGCAAAGGCTTCGGAATGCTGGTTATGGCACAGAAGGCTAGGACATGCCGGGATGAGGAACTTACACACACTCGCCAAGAAGAAGCTTATCATTGGCGTCGAGGGTGTCAAGTTCAAGAAGGACCACCTCTGTGGTGCCTGTGAAGCCAAGAAGATGACCAGGGCCAAACATCCCTCGAAGACAATCATGATGACTGACGGTGTCCTGGACTAGGGGGTACTCACCACGTCATCTCCCGACCAGTGGGTCGGGCCAAGGACCCCCGTGATGATTCACTAATGGGCCACTTCGGGCAGCCCATGCCGAATACAAGGAGGATTCCACAAGACTTGGCGCACAAGACAAGGACTCCTCTAAACCCTAGGCCTACGGTGCATATATAAACCGAGGCCAGGCTAGTCAACAGATCAATATATTACATCTCATAATCTCATGGTAGATACATGTACTCTGTACTATCCCCCATATGAATACAATCAAAAGCAGGACGTAGGGCATTATCTCCTTGAGAGAGCCTGAACCTGGGTAAAATCCTGTGTCCATGTTACCATCGCTCCAAGACGCCTAGCTTAGGACCCCTACTACGAGATATGCTGGATTTGACACCGACACTGGTGCTTTCATTGAGAGCCTGCTGGCAGTCGCCGTGGTGCGATGGGAATTCAGATCGTCACTGACGCGATCTACGCGTTGGAACCGAGCTTTGTTGTCGATGTCGGCATCTTCGTCGCCGGCTCGACTGGTCACCTCGGCTGGACCGAGGACTGCGCTCCGTGCCGGATTGTCAAGATCAGACGGATACTTTCATCGTCATCATCTCCAATCTCTATCAAGATCACGAGAAATCATCCATGGAGCTCGGGGGTTCGATGTTGACATCGTCCTCGAGCAACCGTGTAGTTTTTCTGGACAACGACTCGTGTTCGTCGTCCCCGCTTCCTCGAGCGTCGCCTTGACGATTGATTTGGTGGAACTGTGCGGAATTGAGTCTATAATGACCCCGTAAAAAATTTTCGTATTCCGATGGAGGAATCTTCGGCGATCTACGAAATACCGGAGCCCTGTCGAATCTGGACGGGAATCGGGATGAGTTTAGGGAGAGGTGTCCAGCTTCCATCTCGGACATCGTTTGGAAGATCCCACAGTTCATCGGCTGCGGAATTCCCATACCGATCACCCCTCAAAATTTCAGCTCAATCCGACCGTTCAAACTCCGGGAAACGTCCGATGAGTACATCAATTTTTCCGATCTGTTTTCTGCGCGAAAACGAATCCAACCCGAGTTCATCTTTTTCATGAACGGGTTGTCGGACGTCCTTTTTGAAGGAAATTTTCTCATCATCTCGGTCATCTGACCAAGAGTTCGGCATCGCGAGGGCCGAATAATCATCAAGCGAACCTCGTCATCCGCGGGTTGTATGGGTTGGGCGCTCCGTTGCTTCATCAAGCCAGCATTGACCTCGTCACAAATTCCGACCTGCGTCGGCATCGCCGCACCATTACTTTTTCAAGCTGACGTCCACCACGCCGACCTGCTTTGACACGTCGGCTGGCATGGGGCTCTAGCGTCACCTTACCGATCTGCTCCATCACCTCGGCTAGACTAGGGGCTTCGTCATCTCCTCATCAACCCGCTCCGGAGAATTCGGCGTCACCAGCCGACCAGCTTCGACACCTCGGCTGGCATGAGAATTCGGCGTCACCAGCCGACCAGCTTCGACACCTCGGCTGGCGTGAGACTTCGGCGTCACCAGCCGACCTGCTTCAACACCTCGGCTGGCATGAGACTTCGGCGTCACTAGCCGACCTGCATGAGACTTCAGCGTACGCCGATCACAGCTTCGCCATGTTAACTTGACCGAGGACTTCATCTCGCCACATCGACCGTGCAGCGTCGCCACTTCGTCAAGCCGAACTCTTCGTTCAGGCACCTCGGCGCCCAGGCCATATTCCTTTACTTATTTGCTTCACTTAAATTAACTAAGTGAAAGAATTTTTTTAAAATATATTATTATCTTTCTTTGTTATTACTTTTGGCTTGCACTATTTTATGAGTGCAGGAAATCGACTTCGACTGTCGTCACGCGGTCACCCCGGCGTCACCTTGCCGACCTACTCCACCACCTCGACTGGACCGGGGGCTTCGCCTCACCACATAGGCTGAGCCGTGTCACTACTTCGGAATGCCGAGCTCCTCGCTCGGTCATCTCGGGCTTGGGGGCTGGGACCTCAGTCATGCCAAAGACTATGCACCATATCGGATCTGTCAAAAGTTCGATGGGCGTCCCCGTCCCGCCACAAGCCCGGATCGCGTCATCGACACCGAGCACATTAACCAGCTAAGTCGCTTTCATGTTAAAATATTTTCAGCTTTCTAATTTTGTTCGGTTCGACCGAGCGTTATACTTTTTTGACAAAAAGTTGTTTGTGAAAAACTTTCTTTGTCAAAACTTTGTTTGTTACAAACAAATTCAAATACCCCGTTTACTTGGGGGCTTCCTTTATGAAACCTTTTCTCTTTGCATGTGATTATTATTATACAGCTTCTTTCCTTGCTCGCGTATTATGCCAAAATATGCATCATGTTGACTTAAGTGTTCCGCAAAGCTGGGTTGCCTGGCTCCTGTGCTTACCCCTACGTTCCCGATTGTTCGGCTAGGGAGTAAAGGGAGCACCTCTGCGATTGTTACGATCGGGTCATCCGAACTCGTACCTCAGACGGGTGAAGCCGAAAGCTAGCGCTCGTATTGTTTTCAACTATGGTCGGCACATGACGGAACTCACGCGTACACAAATCTATTGCACAAGTCTCATAGTAATCATGAGTGACCAAAGAAAGGTACCGTTGGGGGCACTATTTTCTTTGAAGATGCTTCTTACGTTACATAAGTAATATAGCATAAGTTCCCTGGGCGCGCTTTGTCTGTTACAGCCTCATGGCCTGATTGCCTGGTTATCCGAAACACCGCCGATATTCTCGGTAGGCGGAGTAGATAACACTTTTTGGCCCTTGGCCGAAGAGGGAGAAGCCGACGGTCGGTTAAGACGCGTTCAAAGTTCGGGCAAACACAGATATTATATAAGTACTTCGGTACATATAATAATTATACATAAAATTCTTTTACCCAAGTCACTTGGGGGACTCTTAAATTAATATGAGCCGTTTTATAATAGATGTTTTCTTCTTAGTCGTTGCAAAGTCTTTTTCTACCACTCCTTTCTCGACTCAAGTGTATGATCAATAGCCGGGTAGTCTGGTTTCTCTCTAAAGCCGCTCGCGTTTAGTTCGCTAAACTGGCCTGAGAAACACTCCGCCTTCGGGATAGGGAGGTTGAAGCTGAAGGCTGACCCACTTGAAGTCTAGAGATCGGATGTGTCATGTCAAAGCACGATGGAAGCACAATTTTAAGACCAATTTCGTATTGGCACCAAAAAACTTGATTCAATCTAGACGTAAAGTTTTTTACGCAAGTTTTTTGGTCTTTTGAGCTTATAACATCTTTCACCTATTTTATGTTTTCCTTTCAGGAAGCGGGACATTCTCTTGGTTGAGGTGTTCAGCGTGATGGTCTTGCTAGGAAACTCTTTTCTAAACTACAGTTCGGCATCTTTCCTACTGAACTCCACCTCGGTGTTGTCAAAACACATATGACGGTTGAATTAGTTCCCGAGGATGTACGATCCTAGGGTCGGCCGTGTTGCCCAACCCAAGTCTCGGGGGCTACTACATTGACAATTCAATGCAGAAAATTTTAGTGCAATACAATTTCCGAGGAGATTATGATCCTTGGGTTGGTCGGCCGCACCCAACCTGAGTCTCGAGGTCTGTGCACACCGCTTTTGTGTTCCGAAGTTTGCTGCCGAGCTAGGAGTTGATCCTCAGGCCGATTTTGCGAATCAACCTGAGTCTCAGGGGCTACTGGGATCAGCGGTTTTATGTCATCCTTCAGGCGCATCTCGGGTTTTAGACCGACACACACCTTGAGGGCTACTGGCTATATATCTCGGCAGAGAATAAATTGCACCAATCGAAAATATCCACAAAAAATCAGCCCACGGTCGGGGTGGTGCACCACCTCGGAAGCAGTCCGGCATAAAGCTC
Source organism: Elymus sibiricus (assembly GCA_039707655.1). Classification (NCBI taxonomy): domain Eukaryota; kingdom Viridiplantae; phylum Streptophyta; class Magnoliopsida; order Poales; family Poaceae; genus Elymus; species Elymus sibiricus. The sequence goes on along the minus strand of CM077669.1, from coordinate 345,076,102 downwards.
GGGCGCAAGTGGCTGGCTCCATAGAGAGCATTTCCGACATTAAGTTCGGATGAATTCCGTTAATTTTTTAAGGTCCAAGGTAGTTTATGATAGCTCGGACGCTGATCATCATTGGAGCTCGGATGCAGTCCGGCTTGGAGCTCGGAAGCAGTCCGGCATGAAGCTCGAGATCGGAGATGCCTCAGAAGCAGTCCGGCATAAAAGCTCAGATGTGAATGGCTGGCTCCGTAAAAGACTATTCTGGCATTTAAGCTCGGATAAAGTCCTTCAAATTTTCGGAGACCGAGGTAATTTATGACACCTCGGATGCCGACCAGCGTTGGAGCTCGGACACAATCCAGCGTTGGAGCTCGGACGCAGTCCGTCATTGGCACTCAGATGCCGATCAGCGTTGGAGCTCGACTGCAAAAAGATACCTCAGATGCAGCTCGGTGTTGGAGCTCGGATGCAAGTGGCTGGCTCCATAGAGGGCATTTCCGGCATTAAGCTCGGTTGAACCCCTTCAACTTTTTCAAGACCGAGGTAATCTATGACACCTCGGATGTAGTCCGGCGCTCGGATACAGTCCGGCGCAAGAGCTCGGATGCAGTCCGGTTTTGGAGCTTGGCTGTAAAAAGACTCTTCGGATACAGTCCGGCGTTGGAGCTCGGAAGCAGTCCGGCGTGGGTGCTCGGCTGCAAAAGATACCTCGGATGCAGTCTGGCGTCGGAGCGCGGACGCGAGAGGACTCCGCCGCACGGGAAACACTTCGAACCCGAGGTGTGGCGTAAAAATAACAAGGCATTGATAAAGGCCGAGCACTTAAAGGGACTCCTCGGATGCCCGACGTGTGAACTCTTTGGATTCAGCTCGGCGATCCTCAAGATCGAAGATGGGAAGATTTGTTGAACTAGTTTCCAAGGCCGACGACCGAAGATAAAGAACTATTCGGAAGAACCGAGGAGCGTCCCCAACTTGAAGACCGGTTCAGGGGGCTACTGACGGTGTCCTGGACTAGGGGGTACTCACCACGTCGTCTCCCGACCAGTGGGTCGGGCCGAGGACCCCTGTGATGATTCACTAATGGGCCACTTCGGGCAGCCCATGCCGAATACAAGGAGGATTCCACAAGACTTGGCGCACAAGACAAGGACTCCTCTAAACCCTAGGCCTACGGTGCATATATAAACCAAGGCCAGGCTAGGCAACAGATCAATATATTACATCTCATAATCTCGTGGTAGATACATGTACTCTGTACTATCCCACATATGAATACAATCAAAAGCAGGACGTAGGGTATTATCTCCTTGAGAGAGCCTGAACCTGGGTAAAATCCTGTGTCCATGTTACCATCGCTCCAAGACGCCTAGCTTAGGACCCCTACTACGAGATATGCCGGATTTGACACCGACAATGACCAGACGTCCTTTCGAGCTACTACATATGGACTTATTTGGCCCTACTCACTATTCCACCTTCTCTACCACTGCAAATCTATATGGCTTCGTAATTGTTGATGACTATTCTCGATTCACTTGGGTGCATTACATACTCTATAAAACAGAAATGCAGAATGTCTTCAGGCGTTTCGCAAATAGGTGTATGAACAACTACAACATCAAGATCAAGCACATCAGGAGTGACAATGGCACTGAATTCAAGACCACAGGCTTGGATACCTATCTTGATACTCTTGGCATCACTCATGAGTTCTCTGCTCCATACACTCCTTAGCAGAATGGCGTCGTGGAGCACAAGAATATGACTCTCATTAAGATGGCTCGCACCATGCTTGACGAATACAAGACACCACGGAAGCTATGGGCTGAAGCTATTGATACTGCATGCCACATCATCAACAGAGTATATCTTCACAAGTTCTTCAAGAAAACATCATATGAGCTTCTCACCGGTAAGAAACCCAATGTAAGTTATTTCAAAGTCTTAGGTGCAAGATGCTGGATAAGGGATCCACACCACACTTCAAAATTTGCACTGAAAGCACATGAGGGTTTCATGCTTGGTTATGGAAAGGATTCGCACACCTACAGAGTCTTCAACATTTTTCACAACAAAGTTGTTGAAACTGTAGATGTGCGATTCGATGAAACTAATGGCTCGCAAAGAGAGCACCTACCTCCTGTGCTAGATGAACTACCACATGATGAAGCTATCAGATTGATGGGCACTGGAGAAATCGTGCCTGAAAAACCAAAGGTTGAAGAAGTCATCATTCCTCCATCCACCCAGCGTGAAGACAATGCTGAAACTGAAGACATTGCTGCAGACGAAGACAATGCTCAATAGAAAGAACAACGTCTTCGCCGTGCTCATCCACGCGTGGCTAATGAAGTCCAAATTGAGAGAATGCTAGACATCATAAATGCACCAGGTCCACTCACTCGCTCAAGAGCTACTCAATTGGCTAACTTTTGTGGGCATTTTGCTTTTGTAACTATCTCAGAGCCCACCAAAGTAGATGAAGCTTTCAAGGAATCAGGATGGATTCAAGCCATGCAAGAAGAGCTTCACCAGTTCGAGCTCAACAATGTGTGGGAGCTCGTGAAGCGCCCTGATCCAAGGAAGCACAACATCATTGGCACGAAGTGGATCTTTCGCAACAAGAAAGATGAGTATGGCCAAGTCATCAGAAACAAGGCTCGACTTGTGGCCAAAGGTTACACACAGGTCGAGGGTATTGACTTCGGTGAAACATTTGCTCCTGTTGCTAGACTCAAAGCCATTCGTATACTGCTTGCTTATGCTAACCATCATGACATATGCTTATATCAAATGGATGTCAAAAGTGCATTCCTCAATGGCAAGATTGAGGAAGAAGTATATGTTGCTCAACCACCAGGGTTTGAAGACCCAAAGCATCCTGACAAAGTCTACAAGCTTAACAAGGCACTGTATGGCCTCAAGCAAGCACCAAGTGTCGTGGGAACGAGCCTGATAGTAGAAGATAGGGGTACGAAAGGAGAGGGCAGAGTCCTAGCTACGGCGAGGGTGTACACACAGATGTACGAGTTCAGGCCCCTCTCGTGGAGGTAACAGCCCTACGTCTCGGTGCTCATGAGCTTTTCTGTCGTGTGGAATATAGGAGTTACAGGGTGCGAACCCTTGTGCCAGAGGGGAGGGGTGGCTTATATAGAGTGCGCTGCCCCTCATAATGTCCGGCATCTAAGGGTCAGATCGTGGCTATAAAGATGAACGTTACTGGTAACGTATGTAATAAATGCTACTTATGATCTAGACAAACGCCTGCCCATTGGCCTCCCTGGGGTGGCTTCCGATCTTCTGTGGTCGACTGTCTTCTAGTTCTTGCCGAGTGAAATGTAGCCGTCGAGTGGATGAAGAAACCTCCGAGTGGATGTTGTCGAGTGACTTGTACGTCTTGGTGATTTCAGTCGGAGACTTCCTTGTAGTCCTTAAGTTTGATAGGGCAGTGTCCTTAGGTAAGGTATGTAGGTCAGGCCTATGACCCTACCCTAGGTACATAACCCCATCACCAAGAGCTTGGTATGACACACTCAAGGAGTTCCTCAAGAAGAAAGGCTTCAAACCTAGTTCACTCGATCCCACTCTCTTTACTAAATCCTATGATGGTTAACTATTTGTATGCCAAATCTATGTGGACGACATTATCTTTGGCTGTACTAATCGATACAGTGATGAGTTTGCCTTTATGACGCAAGAGAAATATCAAATGTCGATGATGGGAGAACTGAAATTCTTCCTAGGGCTTCAGATTCGACAACAACCCAATGGCATCTTTATATCTCAGGAGAAGTACCTTAAGGACTGTCTCAAGAAATTTGGCATGAATGAAGCCAAAGGTTACAAGACGCCAATGCCTACCAATGGTCACCTCTGCACTGACGAAAATGGTAAAGATTTCAATCAGAAGGTATATCGCTCCATGATTGGCTCTTTATTGTACCTATGTGCATCTATGCCAGATATAATGCTTAGCGTTTGCATGTGCGCCCGATTTCAAGCGACACCAAAGGAGTCGCATCACCTAGCGGTGAAGCGGATACTTACATATCTGTCTCACACCCCAACACTAGGGTTATGGTATCCAAAGGGTTCGAAGTTTGAGCTCGTTGGCTGCTTAGATTCAGACTTCGCTGGCGACAGGGTTGATCGCAAGTCTACCTCAGGCACATGTCACTTTCTGAGACGATCTCTTGTATGTTGGTCTTCGAAGAAGCAGAACTGTGTATCACTCTCCACTGCCAAAGACGAATACATTGCTGCTGGCGCTTGCTGCACTCAGCTTCTCTGGATGAAGCAGACTCTCAAGGACTACGACATCAACCTGAAGCATTTACCTCTCTACTGCGACAATGAGAGTGCAATCAAGATCTCCTACAACCCAGTACAACATTCGAAGATGAAGCTTATTTAGATACGACATCATTTTCTTCGGGATCACGTGATGAAAGGTGACATCAACATCAAGCATGCTGACACTGAAGATCAATTGGCGGATATCTTCACGAAGCCTTTGGATGAGAAGATATTTTGCAAGTTGCGGTGTGAGCTAAATATCTTAGAATCCTCAAATGTCCTTTGAATGGGAATACATCCTAACGCTTATGCATGTTGATGACTTTGATGCACAACACACGAGGTAATGTATGTCTTCAATTCATGAAGACTTACACTGCAAGTGTGAATACATTAACGAAGAATATGACTTCAGAGCCCCACGATAATTGTGCGCCGTGTCTGGTCAAGTATTCTTATACGGTGGGTAACGCCACCAACCAATCTCAAAGACATTGCTTTTATCTTTGCTTTTTACAAGGCTTTGAGACACTGAGTTTATCTTCGAATCTGAATCTTATCTTCAAAGTATGCACGTGTTTTTTTGAATATTCCTTGCATATCTATGCGTATATTGGAGTTTTGTCCTATACAAAATTTGACCTATAGCTATATCTTCAAGTTTTACCTAGGCAAATGTGATCGGACCCGACAACCCCAACTGTTCTTACCTCGTCCAAACCTATTCAACTCCAGTTATATGCATTCTAAATTGACACGTGTTGATTGTCTTCACTGCATCCTTGTCAGTCGAAGGCAAAGACAACCAAACATTTAAACTCTTAAAATCTTATCTGTTACCGCGTTTTTCGCAACAACTCCCGTGCCACCGCTTCGATAAGTGTAGTTGGCTGTCAGACGTGTTGCATGCTCACCACGTGTCCCACTAGACCCGAAGAGTCCGGGGCATAAACGTCCAAACTGTTTGGATGTCTCCAACCTTATAAATACAAGTGCCCCAGCTCAATAATTATCTTCCACTTCCTCCACCACCTCCAAGCTCCAAACCCTAGAGCCGTCGCTGGATTTCATCGCCGCCGGAGAAGGAGCGCTTCGTTGTCGTGACTCCTCCATCGACGTACTCACGCCGGCTGTGACCATCTTCGTCCGCCGCTGCCGTAGGTGTCAGCCACCACCAAGCTAGGGTGTGGCAGATCGAACTACTCGGCCTCTCCGCCTCGTCGACTAGTTCATCGTGTTCTTCACCGTGGTAATAAAATCTGAATTTTTACCACGCGTTTGATCTTTGCAAATTACCAAATATCTGCGAGATCTATTTTTCCACTATCATTCCAATAGATCTCACACTTGTGCCTCTATTTGCTAAATTCTTTTACTTATGTTGCAAATCTGGGTTGATTTCTCACTTGTGCAAATTCTCGAACTTGCACAAATCTGAAATCACCCTATTTGTGACCAAAAGTGAAAGTCTTCGGTGGATAAGGTCAATGTCTTCATACCACGATATCTTGTTTTAAATCTTCTGAGAATGCATATGACCTCTTCCACTCCCTCGCATCTCTAACTCTTTCACAAGTACATGTCCGCAGCAGAATCGCTTGGATCTCATAGTCTGAATTCATTTGCAGACTACTTGAAGATTCATTTGCACTCACCAGGGGCAAGCTCTCACTTGAATCTGTCTTTGAAGCCTTTGCTCACCTCGAAGTCTTTGAAGACAATGGCCAGAGACGATGCTCCAAAGAAAGGTGGTAGACAGAGAAAACTGAACACTGCTAAAGATCTACCTCCCAAACTCTATGCGAAGTATAAGTCAGATGACGAGGAAACCTATGGTCAGAGAAAGAGTCGGATACAATGGATCAGAAGATATTGTGCTGTTGAGTGGTACAATTACCACTATGTCACTGAAGAATATGCTGAGAAACACTATAAGCAAGCTCCATGGACTGACATTGTCTACAAGAATCTTCCTCCAAAGACAAAGTCCGATGCCATAAGGATTGGTTTCTACCCATGCATGTTCAGGCCACCAATGCCCGGGAATCCACATCCAACTAGCGTTCAAGGCTTTGTTGTTTCTGGAGATCCTGAACACTATGTTCCACCCCCTGTCACTAATCTGAAGCCTAAGATGAAGGCAAAGGCTTCAAAGCCCAAGGCTGTTGGGACAACATCACAGGCTTCAAGGTCACCTTCTGTTGAATCCGATGAGTCTCGCGTCGTTAGGCGAATGAAAAGGAAGGCTGCTGCTTCCAGAGGACCGAAGCCATCTATCTCACTGATGGATGCTGCAAATATGATCGGGCTCTCCGATGATGAGTATGATGATGAAGCACTGGCAAGACTGATCCAGCAAAAGGAAGAGGAAGCTAAACATCATGAAGACTTACCTCTCTTCGACCCAGCAATACTCGAGACTTCATTGACGAGTGGTTTGCTGATCCATCCCTCACCATCGTCGCCCTCTAGCTGCCCATTGGGCTCAACGTAACCTTTCAAGGGCTCGTGAATGAGGAGCTCTCTGTGGCACAAAAGGCCGTTCAACTCAAGGAAAAGATTAGCCATGAGAAGGCACTCTTCAAGGCCAACGTCCACAAGCTCAAGGCTGAACAGATCCAAGGCTATCAGCTTATGATGAAAGACCTCAAGGTAGTGTTTGAGAAGAGATGTGAAGCTGTGAAAGGCGCTCTTGTGCGTCTCAAGAAAAAGGCCAGCACCATGATTCAAGCTCACAATGAAATGCTGAAGCGCAAGGCTCTTGGCCAACCTGCTCTTGATCCACGGATCGTTGAAAGATCCCGACAGGCTTCAATGTCTTCGGACCATACCGCTCCATCAAGGTCTGAACCACGAGGCATTGTGTTTCCAGCTGGCTTCTTCGGCACTCGAGCACCTTCGCCTTCCTCTGCCGCCACTAGCAAGAAGACAATGAAAGCCGAAAATGAAGCCAAGAAGCGCAAGGCTGCTGCCTCTAAAGCCCAACCTCCAAAGAGGTAGAAGCACTATTAGGAGAAACCTTATAGGCAGGACACTATCAGTAGCGCTGGAAAGTAACAGGCGCTGCTGGTAATTACCAGTAGCGCTGGATTTTGGCAGCGCTACAAGTAAAGACTTATCAGTAGCGCTGGAAGCAAAAAGAGCGCTACTGCTAAGGGGGGCCCGACGAGCCCACCGACACTGTTGGTAGTAGCAGCGCTATCTAGAATACAGCGCTACTACTAAGATTTTAGTAGTAGCGCTTTTTTCAGTGGAACCGCTACTGCTAATGGGCCCCACTTAATAGTAGCGCTCTTTCTGCAAAGCGCTACTACTAAGTAACATAGCAGTAGCACTAGCTGAAAAACAGCGCTACTGCTATGTGTGGTTGGTGCCACCTTTTCACCCCCTCCCCCTCCTCCCCCCTTTGCCCTCTCTCCCCCTCCTTTCCCCTCTCCCCTCACCATTGTTGCCCTTCTTCTCTCTTCCTCCTACCTCTCTTCTCTCCCCATTAATGCCCCCTCCACCATAACTCTCCTCCATAAATGGCCTTCTCATCTCTAGCTAGCACCATAAATGCCCCCTACCTCATTTATTTGGCTCTCCCTCCATTCCATTAGATATAGATCTAGCTAGCTCATCTCTCTCCCTCTCCATTAGTTACCTAGAGTCATCTCTCCTCCCCAACAACTAGATCTAGCTAGCTATTTAGCCATCCACACTTTCGATCCCTATAGGTAGCGAAAGGCCTCATCCGGTCGATCGGTCTCTCTCGGGAGATAGGTGAGTAAAAAGTTGTTCATTTCAAGAATGGGAATATGTGTGTGAATGGGAATATGTGTGTTTGGGATATGGAGAGATTTGTGCGAGTGACATGCCCCCGAGTTGCTTATGTTTTGCTGAAATGTCGATTTATTTCCGTTTTGGTGAATTTCGAGCAAACTCGATATGTCCTTTTTTAGGCATGGTCATGCCAAATTTTTATATGACTTTGATGCATGCATGCATTTTTTTATAACCCTTTTGCTTATTATACCATGCATGCAGTCGGTCATGAAGGTGAGTGGATGGAAGGTGGAGCGATACATGCAATCCGCGGTGATGGACATGCATGCAAATAATCGGACTAGGATTTGATGTCCGTGTACAAGATGCAAAGAAGGAGTCCTTTTGGACCCTTTTGATCGTGGCAGGTTGAAGGCGCACCTGCTGATGAACGGTTTCATGGATGGCTATACTCGGTGGATAAGTGAAGATGATGATGATGAGGACGTCCACATGGCAGGGAATAACGACATGGGGCTAGACGAAGAGATGACCGATCGACACGAAGACGATGGCGCCGGACATGGCGGCGGGGAAGAGTTAAATGACGGCGGCGGAGAAGATTCCGGACACGGCGAAGCAGAGTTCAGACATGGCGGAGAAGAGGCGGCGGTCACGCCGCAGTCTTCGACGCTACTAAGTGCAGTCGTGCAGGACCCTCATGTTCGAGACCTCCTTCGCAAGAGTACGACTAGCGAGAGAGCTGCTTCTAGAGAGGAGGCCAAGCTGGCGCAACTTGAAGTAGACTCGAAGACTCCATTGTATGACGGTTGTGATCCCGAGGTGACCCGCTTGAGTTTCACGCTCGAACTTCTAAAGACGAAGGCCAAAAACAAATGGACAGACAAAAGCCTCGATGAGCATTTGAAGTATCTACATAATAAAGTTCTTCCCGCGGGGAACCTGTGTCCTACTAGTGTCGATGAGGCCAAGAAAATCGTTTGCCCTTTTGATTTGCCGCACATTAGGTACCACGCATGCATCAATGATTGCGTCATTTATCGGGGGGAGCACGCGGAAAAAACCAGCTGTTCAGTGTGCAATGCTTCTCGATACAAGAAGGCAGGAAAGAAAGCTCCTCAGAAAGTTGTATGGTACTTTCCGATCACTCCCCGTCTGCAGCGGTATTTCATAGATCCTAAGGAAGCAAAGCTCATGCGCTGGGACGCGGAGAGGAAGAAGCCCGACGATGGAGATGATCCGAAGCTGAGACACCTCGTAGATGGTAGCCAGTGGAGAGCATTCAACACCGTATATGGATTTGCTGCAGAAGATCCAAGGAACATCGTGCTTGGTGCGAGTACCGATGGCATGAATCCGTTTGGAAACCAAAACACCAACCACAGCACATGGCCCGTCTTTGTATGGATGTACAACCTCCCCCCATGGAAGTGCATGAAGACAAAGTACATACACATGAGCATGCTGATTCAATGGCCGAAACAACCGGGAAATAATATTAACCTGTATATGGGGCTTCTGAAAGAGGAGCTTGACACGTTATGGAAAACACCGGCATGGACATGGGACGCCAGCAAAGGAGAGTATTTGTATATGAGAGCCGCGCTGATGACGACGGTGCACGACTATCTCGGTTACGGGTACACCTCAGGCCAGGTGTGCCACGGATACTGGGGATGCACGAGGTGCATGGATGATACAACATCTCAGCAGCTTACGTCAACGAAAGATGGCAGGTCCGGGAAAATCGTGTACATGGGGCATCGTAGATGGCTCGAGAAGGATGACCCGTGGAGAAAGCGTGGAGATCTATTCAATGGGTTGGCTGAGCATCGAGGACCTCCATGTAAGAGGAGTGGCGCCGAAATCAACAAGCTGTTGAAAAACTGGGAACAGTGCCCCGCGCCGGGAAAGATGAAAAAGGCGCCGGAGCCGCTACTGAAGGTATGGAAAACGAGGTCTATTTTCTGGGACTTGGAGTACTGGCCCAATCACGACACGCCTCATTGCCTTGATCAAATGCATATCACGAAGAATGTCCTTGAGAGCTTGCTTGGCACACTGATGAACATGCCGGAGAAGACCAAGGACGGGCCGAAGGCAAGGAAAGACTTGGAAGATTTGAAGATCAGGAAATATCTCCACCGTAAAAAGTCGACGGAGGAGACGGAGACGGAGACGGAGGAGGGGGAAAGGGGCAGAAAAGTCAACAAGAAGGAGGAGAATTATTGCCCCCTTCTTGCTTCACCTTAAGTGCGAAGGAGATCGATAAATTCATCAAGTGCCTTATGGGAACCAAAGTCAGTTCCGGTTATGTGGGAAGATAAGCAGATTTCTAGACCCCAAGAAGAAAAGGTTCAGCGGGATGAAGTCTCATGACTGTCACGTGATGATGACGCAGATACTCCCGGTTGCCATTAGAGGGATAATGGACAAGCATGTCCGTGACACGCTTACTGGTCTCTGCAACTTCTTCGACGTTATCTCTCGAAAGTCCATAAGTGTGAAGCAGCTCTGAAGGCTACAGGAAGAGATTGTTGTCATACTATGTGAGCTTGAGATGTACTTCCCGCCCGTGTTCTTTGACGTCATGGTGCATCTGTGTGTCCACATCGTGGACGACATCATCGACCTCGGGCCGACATTCCTTCACAGCATGATGCCATTCGAGAGGATGAATGGGGTCATCAAAGGATTCATTCGTAACATGTCCCGTCCCGATGGGAGCATCGTCCAGGGGTATCTGACGCATGAGTGCATCTCCTTTTGCGAGAATTATATAGGCGTCGGAGACCCTGTTGTTGGTTTGCCCGTCAAGAAGCACGATAGGAGGCTCGGAGGAGAAGGTCACAACAACGGCTGGAGGGAATTGCACGTGGACTACTCAGATCGACAGAACGACTTTGACAGGCTAACTTAGTAGTGCTACATCACCTAGATGTGGTAGATGATTATGTGGCACAGCATAAAGAAACCATCGCAAATAAGTACCGTGATAAGGGGATGCTCAAGACGGACGACGAAGTTACTGTAGAGCACAACGCCACTTTCTTGCGTTGGTTCAAAGAGCAAGTTCTTGAAAATCCCCCGGAAGAGGGCAGTTCGGACGGATTGCTCATACACGCCTTAGCACATGGCCCCGCGCCTAAACTCGCGACCTATCAGTCATACGATATCAACGGGTACACGTTCTACACGGAGGCCAAAGACATGGACAGTGATTACCAGAACTCCGGGGTGACGATTGAATGCGTGACCGACGCCAACGGCACAACCGAAAGATTCTACGGAAGGGTCGAAGAGATCTGGGAGCTTGACTATACTGGATTGCACGATGCGACGATGTTCCATGTCAGATGGGCTAAGGACGTCGTAAGAGAAAACAAGTATTTCACTACCATGTCTATACCCGACGCGAAGAGCGCAACCGTGAACGTTAACGTCATCGCCAAAACTGAGCCATGGGTACACGCTAAGCACGTGACACAATGCATCTTCATAACCGACCCGACCAATCCCAGCCGTGTTGTCGTGAGGAGAGGCAAAAGGAGCATCGTCGGAATGGATGGAGTCGCCAACGAGGAAGACTACGACCAATACGGCAACCCGACGAGGGAAGATGACGATGACGATGAAGCATACGTGAAAAGAAGAATCAATACTACATTACGTAAGAAATATCGTACTCCATGGTTCCGGAAAAGTCACAAGGAGGGCTCAATTATTCGGCAACGAACAAGAAAGGGAAGAAGCTCAATGTGAAACATCGTCGACGCAGCTGAGAAACCATCATTTATATATATGTATCTATTTGTGTACGCACTTAAGTAACCGTTATCGGTCAACTGATATATATGTTACCACCACATGCATGGTTCCGGTGATATTCGCGCAGTGTGGGAGGGAGACACCGTCGTAAACAGAAAGGAAGAAAGCAATACAAAAGAAATACAAAAGGGAGAAAGCAATACAAAAAAAAAACAAAAGGGAGAAAGTAATACAAAAGAAAAAGAAAAGTAAACAGAAAAGAAAAGGAAAATAATAAAAAGTAATACATATCAGTAGCGCTGGATTATGAACCAGCGCTATAGCTAATATAGTTATAGCGCTGGATCCTAAAACAGCGCTACTACTATGTGTATTTTAGAATTAAAAAAACTGAAAATTAAAACAGTTAGCAATAGCGGTGGATTACCACACAGCGCTATAGCTAATTTAGCTATAGCGCTGGTCCTAACCCAGCGCTACTACTATTTTGAGTTAACCGCCGCGCGTGCTCAAATTTTGCCAACTCCCATTCCCCCCCACTCTCCCACCTCTCCCCCTCCTCTCTGTCACGCGCCGCCGTCGCCCCTGCCCGCCGCTCCGACCTCCTCCTCGTCCGCGTGGACGCCCGAGCCCTCCCTCGACCTCACCATCGCCGCGCGGGCCCGCCCTCGCGCCGCCGCCCCTGCCCGCTCTGACAACTATTCTGTTGCCGCCGGCCGTCACCCCTGCCCGCTCCGGCCTCCTCGTCCGCGCCGCCGCTGTCGACCTCACCCTCTCTCTGCGTCGCCGCCCTTCAGGTACCCCCTCCCCCCACCTCCCCCTCTCTCTAGTCAATTAGGAAAAAAATCTAGGGTTCATATCTATTGTTAAAAATAGAATTGTTGCTACTTAGTAATAGAAGACAGTAGGAATTAATTAATTTTTGTCGCTATAAATAAAAAACTTTAAATAAAAAACAGTAGCAAATTTTGTAGCTTTAAATAAAAAACTAGCTAGGCTTTGTAGGTATAAAAAACAGTAGCAAAAATTTATAAAAAACAGTAGCAAAATGTTTGAATGTTGGTTGCTTTGTATATGTGCTCCTGTTGGTTGAATGTTGGTTGCAAATTGATGTTATATATGTGCTCCTGTTGGTTGCAAAATGTTTGTTGCAAATTGATGTTGGTTGCAAAATGTTTGTTGCAAAATGTTGCAAATTGATGTTGGTTGCAAAATGTTTGCAATGTTGGTTGAATGTCGAAGAATATCCGAGTGGCCTATGTTTTGCTGGAACGTTGATTCATTTCCGTTCCGGCAAATTTCAGGTGCTCCATATGTCCACTTTTTAGCAAAGTTCATGCCGAAAATTTCCTTGATTTTAGGCATGACTTGTGCTAGAAACTAGGACATATGGAGTGCCCGGGATTTGCCGGAAGGGGAATGAATCAACATTCCGACCAAATATAGGCCCCTTTTTTCTCTTCATTATATCTTTTATTTACAATTGTTGAATAGGAAACATGTCTAGCCACGCCTCAGCCGGGGGTTCTGCTCGCCTCGAAGAAGACCCTATCTAGGCAGCAAATCACTATTTCGATTAACTGGACGAACACCAGATGGGGGTGCATGGTGGCGGCAGTGCCACCAACCCCGACGCCGACGCCGACACTGGCACCAGCACTGGCACCGGCACCGACACCACCCCTGAGACCGGCAACGATGCTGTCATAGCCGGTAAAGCACCGAAGCAAAAGAGGTCACGAAGACCAAACGAGCTCGGCATCGGACAAATTGTGGTCACGGAGATGCACCCCAAGAAATTAGAGCCAACAGCGCCGGATGAAGCGCACTCGTGCTGGGGCAATCAACTAGGATGCATCCTCAGGGAAACCGCCAACATCAACGACGAGAAGTTGAAGAAGATACCACATATGGAGCACATGCTCCTAAAGAAGTTGCACAATAGGTTCCTGTTCCCCGGCCGCACAGAAAGCAAAGAACCGTGGGACGACGACGCCATGACAAAGATAAACAACAAGGCAATGGTGATGTTCACCAACGACTTGTCCGCCTGGAAAGTTCGGGTGAAAAAAGCGATTGATAAGAATGAACCGTGGTCCAAGATTCATGCTGACAATCCGACACTTACGGAAGAGGACTTTGAAAAATTCAAGGAGACTTGCGCTAAAGATGAAACCAAGAAAAAGTCAGAGAAAATGGAGGTGCTCCAGGCCAGGAACACGCCTCCCCACCGCCTCGGAAGCCGTGGTTACGGGGGGAAGAGGCACGTATGGGCCAAGGAAGACGCCGAACGTGAAAGTCACGGAATCCCAGACCCCTTGGCGGAGTTCACCGACCCGCTGGAGCGTGACTGGATCAGGGCCCGGTACAAGTGGGACCGCGCCAAGAAGACCTTTTACACGGACCCGAACACGAGGGAGTTCATGAGACTTCTGGTAATTGTTATATTACCACATTATCATATTAGCTTCCAATCAATTCGACTACAAGTTTTGTCACATTATTAGTAAACCATCCACGTTCCTTTTGCAGAAAGAGCAGCACCAAAAGGCAGCCGAAAGCGATGAGTCGTCACAGTCGTCGGCGAGGCCCAAGTGGGACACCCATTTCAACCGGGCCCTGAACATACTGAAAAAGGTCCCGGAGGACACACCGCCGTCCTATGGACGTGTGCACGGCGTCGGAGATGGCGCCTCGTGGAAGACGTGCTACCGCGAGGAGCTAGAGGAAAGAAGGAAGAGAAAGTTGCTTACTCAACAGACCATCGACGAGAAGGTCGCGCTTGCGATCAATAAGTCCAAAGCTGAGACCAAAGCAGAGTTGGAATAGATAGTTGATGCAAGGGTCAGTGCAGCGGTAGCTGGCGTCACGGCTGACTTCACATCTTCCATTTCCAGCTTGCTTCTGGCATTTTTTGAATGGACGAAGAAAAATCCAGATAAAGGGCCAGCGGACTTTCCCCTTCCCAGCTACGTCGGGAGCAATTCGGTGAACATTGCACCACCAGCACCTGCTCATGCCACCGCACATGCTCCCGTTCCTGTTCATAGCAGCCCGTCCTCCGTCTCTGGCCTACTCGGCGGGCCTTCGTCTATGGCTGAGCTCGACGCCCTCACGGTAATTACGCGTCATACCCTTTTCACCAGCATGTCTATATAGTCTTCCGTTTCAATTGCCTTTCGGATGTTTGACGTCGCAGACATGTCTTCGTAGGCCAACGATACCCCGTGCACCCTACTGTACGACATCAAGGGCCAGAAGGTGGCCGTGGGAAAGGCAACGATCGTGAAGCCGAAGGACCGCATGTTCCACAACCGAGAGATGCCCGATGGCGTCTTCAAGGTTAACGTGGCCAGTGTCTTAGCGGGCTTCGAGGATTTGCCTCCTCCGGTACCAGTCGATGACGAGGAGACCCCTCAACGGATTGGCGCATGCAAGAGCTGGTTCTTGCCTTGGCCGAAGACTCTTCTTCGTGTCGAGGCGCCCAGTATCACACCAACGACAGCTTCTCAAGAAGGTATGAACACCACCCCACCTACCAAATTACCTGCACCTGTCGTGGCGGGTGATAGCGGACGACGCGAGGGAGAGCCTCCATTAGTGCCAGATGATGTTGCCCCCATTGTCGAAGAAGCAAATGCTGATGATGACATGGAGGAGGAGGATGATGACCCAGACAAGTGTTTCAATACCTTCTATGATGATGGAGGATTGATGGCTCAGGACGACGAAGACTCAGGCTATGAGCGTGGAGATGATGACTTGATGCTGCCTGATTTGCTGGAGCTGGAACGTCCTAAGGCGGAATGCAAAAAGTCTCTCTTCAAGCGATCCTCGCAGGAGACGCCTCCAGATGCCGCCTCTACCCAGCAACAACCCGAGGGCCGTCCACTGATTAGCCCAACGACACTGGGGGTGACAGTTAGGGAAGGTATGGTGGGCTTACTACCGCCACCCGCCAAGAAGCAAAGGAGGAGACCGGACAGGAAAGGCCCTAAAGGCGCCAGAGCTGCTTCAAGCAGCCAGCCGCCTCTGAAGCCCCGGGAGGTAGACAGAATACCTGTCGTAGGTGCGGAGCGTTTCCATGTCGCCGGCCACCCGATCCTACCTCAGAAAGCGCTAGAGGACATACCGAACAATGATCTAAGGAGACTTCATGATGATGTGCTGGCCAGAGAGAAAACCCTTCTCATCTCGGAAAAACTAGGATACCCGCTTTACGCGGCTCAGGTGCCGGGTGGGAAGTTATACGTCGAGGGATGGCCCGTGGATAAGTTCATCCTGCGATTTGACTACATCTACGACATGTTCCACATGACCAAGCTGGATTTCCAGTTCATCCGCTTGTATGCGCTGTATCTCAACTACATCATCAGGATCGAGAACATAAAATATATCTGCGTCACGGACCCGTACCATATGCACGAGAGCTTCTTGGATGTCTGCAAAGAGCACCGTGACTATGCGAGCAAGTACATCGGCGGCTTCATGATCGCTAATAAGGAAAAGGAAGCGATTCTCCTTCCTTATCATCCCACGTAAGTCATCCGCGCATATCCTTTCGTAAGTGTTAATCATTCCTTTGCAAGCATGGAGGCTAATTTGAGGTGTACTTAATTTGCGCAGCGGGGGGGGGGGGGGGCGCCGTCCTCATCGTTCTTCACCCAGAATACTCCCATGCTATATACTTGGACTCATCGAAGAACATCAAGAAAAAGGATTACAAGCACATAAAGAGTGTTCTCGATAGTGCCCTGTTAACCTTCATCCTGTCTGGTGGATATATCAAGGTGAAAAAGCACAGGAAGAATGGGCTGGTTTTCAGCCATAAGACCGACTTCTGCTGCATCCAGCAACCGCACAACAGTAAGGCTGATGGATTCTACCTCATGCATCACCTGCTCGAGTTCAGAAGGGATAATCAACGCCTTCGCATGTCAGCTACTACCAATGATGCCGAGATTGTCAACTGGGCCACAAGCATAGGAAAGGCACCGGATCATCGAATCTGAGCTGAGTTTTATCACGTACAGTGTGAACTTGCCCAAGTGATCATGAAGCTGGTCCTCGAACCAACAGGGATGTTCTACCATGGGCCAATCACGCGGGATGATGTCCGAGCACTGCTAATCGCTCAGCGTCTGGACCTGAAGCCTTTCAAGAAGCTCGGGTGCTTCCTCCCTGACTATGTTGATTGGACCGAGGACTGATTGTCGTTGACAATATATGTGTCACTAGCGTCCAGACGAAACTATGTGATGTAATTAAACCGTGGTCCTGAACTAGCGTAGATCGCTCTAGTTAATTAGTTTGGGTATGAGGAACTTCGTCATTTATGTTTACTATAGGTTGCTTGTATTTTTCTAATTATGCCTCTTTGTTTTCTTAAGTACATTATGTTGCATATTATCGTTCAGTTCATCAACTGACGATGCAGGTACATAGATCAGAGATGGCGAGGACTGCTACGCCGTGTTCGTTGGGAGGGTTCCAGGAGTCTACGACCACTGGTCAGACGCTCAGGCCCAGGTGGACAAGTACCCCGGTGCTAGCCACAGAGGGTTCGACAGCAAAGCCGAAGCGGAAAGTAGTTACTTGAGGTGGACGCTCCGGCAAGAGCGGGGGCGGAACCGTCGGTTCCTCAAGTACTACATAGTCGCGGTCTTGCTCATGCTGATCGCTCTTCTCTTCTACATCATGGTTTAGATAGAGATGATGAAACTTGTGTGTGTGACATGACCATGCAGTTGCACTTATTTGAGACATGAAATGACTTGTGTATCGCTATTTTCGAGATGTGACGATATTTGTGTTGAATGATGATGATGATGGTATGACGAGACTACTGTATGTGTATGATATGATGAGAATAGTGTATGTTTATTGTGATCTGATGAAACTACTGTATAGAGCCTATATAAATACATCACAAATACGTAGAGGGGGTATGAATCTGTGAAGGCAGGAATACTAGCAGCAGCGCTGGAAGGCATCTAGCAGCAGCGCTGGATTAGCAGCAGCGCTTGCCTTTCTGCAGCGCTACAGATAGTTAGCAGTAGCGCTGGTCAGTGCAGCGCTACTGCTAACCAGACTTAGCAGTAGCGCTGCACCAACCAGCGCTACTGCTACAACTTAGCTGTAGCGCGTTAGCAGTAGCGCCGGACCCAACGCTACTACTATAGGTTTTCAAGCGCTACTAGTAGGGTTTCTCCTAGTAGTGAAGACAAAGAAGCTGATGCCATCTGTGTCCACTCAAGCACCTCAACCCCCACCTGGTCCATCATCCACCCCTGCTACTCAACAGGAGCCACTGCAAGTGACACCTATCTCCATGGCTCCTCCTGCCTCTGAGAACCAAGAGGGGCAAGTGATACTACACGAGTTTGCTACCACAGAGACTCCTGCTACCAAAGACATTCCAGCTGCTGAAGACCTCGCAGCTGAAGACATTGCTCCCGAAGCTCATGCTGACAAAGCCAATGTAGAAGAAGAAAACCCCATGCTGAACACTGATGATCCGCTGATCGAAACGCCAACACATGATGACAGTGAGTATGTTGACATCGGCACTCCTTTTAGGCCAACTATGCCAGAAAACATACCAAGCACTCCACCGTCTGCGTTTTCAACTCCTGTGCCTAGAACACCTGAGTCTCCATTTGTGGCCATAGAAGTTGAACCTACTGAGCATGCGTCGCCTCTCAAAAGGCTTCGCCGTGGACCTAGACTGGACATATCTTCGATGCAGAGCATCCCTGAAGACAAGGTCCGCGTGCCTCCAACTGCACCAGTCGAGGGAGTCCTCAGAATCAAAGACATTGCTCATAACGCGCCAGAGACCGAAGCCCCAGCCTCTGAAGACAATGCTGCTGATAACATTGTGGGCGAAGTCAATGCCCCATCCCCTGATGGTCCTCCAGTTCCTGCGACACCTTCCTCCGACGACAATGGTGACAACATTGTCCTGGCTCGCAATAGATAAGGGCAAATGGTTCCCACCAAATGGCCTAGGCTGGTCGCACCACCAAGGATGGGTCCGCAATATGAATTCAACATTCAAAGGCGCCCCAATGTTCTGAACCCAATGCCAAGGCTCCCTATGCTCCGCCAACAAGGGCGTGCTCGTCCTCATGTCTTCAGCGTTAGAACATTCAGGCTCAATAACACCTTCTCCGACTCCGACTGCAATCCATATACTCGCTCGAAGAATCAGTCTGATAGGTTCTGGAGCATCCCTCAAAGGGAATACTACACATGTGTGCTCTATGGCCAGAATCGAATTTTCCCACACAAACGACTCAGTCTTGAAGCCATGAAGGGACTGCCATGTTTTGACCGAGCAATTGATTGTCTTCGGGATGTTGGACTCCTGGCTTTTGTCACCGATCATGAAGACTGGAATGAGGAGCTCATTCTTCAGTTCTACGCCACCCTCCACATCTCTAGCTTTGGCCAAGACCTGAAGACATGGAAGATGCACTTCATGATTCGAGATGAATATGTCACTGCTGATGCTACGAAATTATTTCCAGCAACACCTCTTGCATCCTCTGACGACAATGAAGCCATACCGAGTATCTTCCAACTGGCCGAGCCAAATATGACTGATATGCTTACTATGATGAAGCCTTTGGCCCCTGAAGTAGATCTGCCAAACTCATTCTTCATTGAAGATCTTCAGTATCTGCCGAAGACTATCTACCATATTCTTCGCCACACCATTTGGCCAATCAAGGGGCATTCATCTTCGCACAAGCTTGAAGGGGCTCTAAAGACATTGGTCTACAACATCGTCTATGGCATCAGGTTTAATCTTCAAGATCTCTTCCTGCGCAATCTGGCTGCTAATGGCATCACCTTGTTTGAACCTAAGATCTATGCACCATGGATCATGCGTTTCATCAAGTACAAAACCAACACTAGGTTCTTGCCCTCTGCTCGCAATCATGGAATATATCTTCCAGATGTCGAAGTCATTCACACTGACATCTACCCTCCAAAGAGCAAGAATCCCCTCATGCAAGGCACCAGTGGCACAGCTGATGAAGAAGGACTTCACATTCCATCTGATGTGTCCCGTGCGAGGCTTATTGGATCCATTCTACAACCTCAACCAAGTGTCACAGCCACTGAAGCCACTGCCAGCACCTTGCCTCGCCAAGAAAGGACTAGGATAGAGCGTGCCATGACAGATCGAGAGCTTCTTGTCTCTCTCATCCAGAAACAAGATCGTCATCATGAGTGTACTTGAAGACAAATGGCTTCTGTGGTACAAGACATCAACAGGATCCACAATCTCATAACCAAGAATGCCTTTGTTGCTCATGAGACAAGCCGCCGTGCTTGGAGGACATTGACAATGCTCCCACCTGAGGATGAACTTCGTGAAGATGGCAATAGGCAACACTTCCATTTCAGTGCTCCACCACCTCGCACAGAGAAATGGCATTAGACGCCTTTTCTCGAAGATAGTGACTTCTCCTCCGAAGCCCCATCCGTCAACGTGCGTCTTGCCAATGATGAAGCTGACGACGTCACCTCTCCTTCAACTACACATCGCGACACCGCACCAAGCTTGCCTGCACCAACCTCCCCTGACCCTAATGCACCGTCGTCTTCAACTCCTACTGGAGACGCGTAGTGCTCAATGTCTTCGCCCTTTTTGGTCATTCGATGACAAAGGGGAGAAGCATTGGCTGATAGTCTTCAAACGGGTCTACTAATATGGGCTGGGGGCTGCTTTTTTTTGTTAAGTTTACAAATCTCGTTTCTAAACATTCGCTATTTGGGTTGTAAAACTTAAGTCCTGATGGACGTCTGCACTTTTTATGTTTACCGTACTATTTGGCGCTACTTCAAGTTATCATATGCGACTGAAGTCCTACTGCAGACGCCCATTTTTCATTATGCATTTCATTATCTTTGAAATATCATTTAAATGCATAGTGATTGGATTACAAGATATAGGGGGAGATCTCCACAAACTATAACCTGCCATGTGCTTTTGCATTCCAAGCAAAAATCTTCATAAGCACATCTTCAGGGGGAGCTCTCTATATCTTGCAATCATAATCTCCAAGTCTTTATCTTCACATATTTTATTCCCGTTGAAAACTTCAACAAGTTTGTCATTAATCACCAAAAAGGGGGAGATTGTAAGTGCATCTAGTGCCACCCTTGTTTGGTTTTGGAGTATTGAAGACAAACGTGGTTGAGGGAAAATGTGTTTGTGAGAGTTCACAGGATAACACAGATAGAAGTCCCTGGAGATTTGGTTTAACCGTCGAAGACGACCCCTAAAAATGTCCGAAGACATTGATGATGGCCGAAGCCATTGGTGGTATGCGAAGATAATCGCCTGAAGATAATGAAACGCGAAGACGAAGTCTTTTGGTAGTTTTGTTTCTTGTTTCCTGACTCATAGGAACCACCGTACTGTTAAGTGTGGTCGGTGTGATCGAAGTCAGACGCTGACGTGATGCTCAACCCAAACCTTTCTTCGAGTGAAGACAATGAGAGGAAATCTCTTCCAGAGTTGGTTGAGTCAGCTTTACTTGCAGCCCAAGTAAAGCTGTCGCGTGTGTTTGAAATCCGACCGTTGTGACACGTGTCGGTTGGCCATTGACCCAGGGTCATTTTGGTCATATCAGGTCAGGTTGCCCGCTGGCTATAAATAGCCCACCCCCTCCACCATAAGAAGGTGGCTGCTCAGAGAGAGATACGGCTGTTGTCATTTTGGAGCAACCCACCTCGAAGACATTGAGAGAGAGAAACATCCTGCGAGGATAAACCTAAACACCCAGAGCTAGAGTGTTTGAGCATCACTGAAGTCGTTCTGTTCTGAGAGAGTTGAAGACTTATTACACTTGAAGATTGTGATCTTCCAGACGGTTAGGCATCTGGGTCTAGAGCAATCCAAGAGTCATTGTGGATCGCCGGGTGACCAAGTTTGTACGGGTTTCGGAAGTCTCCCCTGAAGACTTACCTGAGTGGTTGGGCGTTGTCTAAGTGACTTCGGCTCAAGGGGAACAAGGTGAAGACGGGGTCTTCTAAGTTCAATCTCAGCCTCCCTAACCAGACGTACAGTTGTCACAACAACTGGAACTGGTCCAACAAATCTTGTGTCTTCATCAAGCTACTAGTTCTATCCTTCACTCTTTTACATTCTGTTCTGAACCGTGAAGCCATTGCTTGAATACTACTGTTTGAAGACATACTCTGAAGACATTCATATCTGCTGTTTATCTTCATACTGTCTAAGTTTGTCTTCGACTCATCTTAGTGTGTATGATGATACGCTCAACTTACTTGTATGTCTTCATTGTATAGCATGCCTTGCTTAGATCCTTGATATCTATCCCTACCTGATCCTGTTCCGCTTCCGCATATTTCAAATACATTCATTGTTTCGAAGCCTTTCATAAAAATCGCCTACTCACCCCCCTCTAGTCGATAACTAACACTTTCAGTTCTGGACTAGGAGGTAATCAGTCCTTGTGGGCTGAGCTATGGGCCCATTGTACCACTGCTTGAAGGACTACGGGAGCGTCAGGACTTGTTCGTGTAAGGGAAGGAAACCTGTAAAGACTTGGTGTGCACCCTAAGGAGGGCTCCGTATTTGGTATAGTTGTAACCGACCTAAAGATGTAACCTAGCTCCCCCTGGGTACCTATATAAGCCCAGGGGTTTAGTCTGTAGAAGGACGACTATTCACCCTAGGGTTTAGAGCATACACAATGATCTCGAGGTAGACATAAACCTGTACTTGATACCCCATTAACAATACAATCAAAGCATGACGTAGGGTTTACCACTTTAAGATGGCCCGAACCTGGGTAAACATCATCTCCATACTCTCCTTATTACCATTGTTCTTAGATCCACAGATCGGGACCCCTACCTAAGATCTGTTGGTTTTAGAACCAACATTGGTAGCCCATATAGGTCCGCAGTGTGGTCGATCCGGATCAATGGCTCATCTTCAGATCAACAACGACATCAGCCGTGGTGACATCTACGTCCATGACCAGCTTTTTGTTTTCAGAAGTGTGGTCCTTTACGCTGGCTCCACTGGCTGCCTTGGCCGGATTGCGAG
Organism: Elymus sibiricus; assembly: GCA_039707655.1. Taxonomy (NCBI): domain Eukaryota; kingdom Viridiplantae; phylum Streptophyta; class Magnoliopsida; order Poales; family Poaceae; genus Elymus; species Elymus sibiricus. The sequence goes on along the minus strand of CM077669.1, from coordinate 345,053,196 downwards.
CTTTGCCCCCGACCAGGTGGTCATGTTCGATCTTGGAGTACACCGCCGACGCCTGCGGTGACCTTGCTCTCTCCGGCTGGGCCCCAGATCGGTTGGCGAACTTGTCGGACGCCGTAATCTCGGAACCGGCCCCCGACCTTGATCCCCTGCCAAACATTGTCGAGGGTCCGGCCACTAGTCCGGACACACCTCTTCCAGTCATGGATTTTGACCTTAAATTGGATCCAGCCTCAAAACTTGTCTAGGACACAGATCAAGCATCCACCCCGTCCTTGGTTTCGTATTCGATCTCCTCTTCGGGTCCTGGACATGGGCTCAATCCCACACCAGACCAAGATTTGAGCTCGAGTTCGATCACCCTCGTTGCGACCAATCCCGACGTCACCCCAACGGTCCACGCAAACGTACCCCGGATCAGCCCGGCTTATAGTCAGGCGATAGACCGACGGACCCCGACTGAACTCTCATTGTTAAACGAGATGCTGGATATGATCCAGAACCTCGGGATCTCGGATGGAAAGACTTCAGTCTATTACCAGATCAGATGTAAAGCTGATACATAGGAAATTTACGCCCAACCAACCACCCACCTAGTCGCAACAGTCGAGGACCTCACTGATATTCTCGACTACACATCAGAAGATGTAGACATGGAGGAAGATGTCGGGGATAGACCGGCCGCCAAGCAATGCTAGACAAGCAAGTGGGCAGAAACCTCCACCTATGATGTTTACATGTTGGACACCCCTCGTGACGATGCAGGAGGAAGCGATGAACACGCACTAGTGCAGCTGAGTCCTATACTGACGTGGCTTGACATTGCGTCGGTATTTCCCCAAACAGGAAGGGATGATGCAGCACAACGACGGTATGTATTTCCGTCAGTTATGAAACCAAGGTATCGAACCAGTAGGAGGATCACGCAACACTATGTAAACAACACCTGCACACAAAGAACAAATACTTGCAACCCGACGCGAAAGAGAGGTTGTCAATCTCTCCACGGTAAAAAGATAGATTAGGTTGTAATAGATTGGATAGATAGATCTCGCAAGAACACAAAATAAAAGAGGCAAATAAAAAGTGCAGCAAGGTATTTTTGGGTTTTTGGAATAATAGATCTGAAAACAAAAGCGGCAAAAAGATAGATCGGAAAGCAATATGTTGGAAAAGTAGACCCGGGGGCCGTAGGTTTCACTAGTGGCTTCTCTCATGAGTATAACACACGGTGGGTGAACAAATTACTGTTGGGCAATTGATAGAAGATCAAATAATCATGACGATATCCAAGGTGATGATCATTATATAGGCATCACGTCCAAGATTAGTAGACCGAAACGATTCTGCATCTACTACTATTACTCCACACATCGACCGCTATCCAACATGCATCTAGTGTATTAAGTTCATGGAAAAACGGAGTAATGCAATAAGAACGGTGACATGATATAGACAAGATCTATTCATGTAGGAATAGACCCCATCTTGTTATCCTTAATAGCAATGATACATGTGTGCCTCGCTGCCCCTTCTGTCACTGGGAGAGGACACCGCAAGATCGAACCCATCACAAAGCACCTCTTCCCATGGCAGAAAAATCGATCTAGTTGACCTAAATAAACCAAACATTCGAAGAAGACATACGAGGCTATAAGTAATCATGCATATAAGAGATCAAAAAAGACTCAAATAATATTCATGGATAGAAACTGATCATGAACTCAAAATTCATCGGATCCCAACAAACACACCGCAAAAAGTCATTACATCTAATAGATCTCCAAGAGACCATTGTATTGAGAATCCAAAGAGAAAGAGGAAGCCATCTAGCTACTGCCTACGGACTAGTAGGTCTATGGTGGACTACTCACGCATCATCGGAAAGGCACCAATGAGGATGATGAACCCCTCCGTGATGGTGTTAGATTGGATCTCGCGGTTCTTGAACTTACGACTGCTGGATGTATTTTTCGTCGACTCCCCTAGGGTTTATGGAATATTTGGGTATTTATAGATCTCAGAGGCGGTGGAGAAGGTTCCCGAGGTGGCCACAACCCACCAGGGCGCGCCCGGGGCCCCTAGCGCGCCCTGGTGTCTTGTGGGCGGCCCAGGCTCCCTCATGGTTACTTCTTTGGCCCACTGGCCTTCTTCTGGACCAAAAAAAATCTCCAAAAAGTTTCGTCGCGATTGCACTCCGTTTCGTACTGATATTCTGCAATGTAAAAAACAAGCAAAAATAGCAACTGGCACTTGGCACTATGTCAGTAGGTTAGTCCCAAAAAAATGATATAAAGTTGCGATAAAATGATTGTAAAACATCCAAGAATGATAATATAATAGCATGGAACAAGCAAAAATTATAGATACGTTGGAGACGTATCAGCATCCCCAAGCTTAATTTTTACTCGTCCTCGAGGAGGTAAATGATAAAAACAGAATTTTTGATGTGGAATGCTGCGTAACATGTTCATCACATATTCTTTTCTTTTGTAGCATGGACATCTGGACTTTTAGATGATTCAAAGCAATAGTCTAGTTTTGTCATGAAGACTTTAATACTCAAGCATGCCAACAAGAAAACATGTCTTCCAAAATATCAACACTAAAGAAAGTTATCCCTAGCCCATCATGGTCAATCATTGGTCCATTCATGAAACACACTCAAATATTAGCTACACCCAATGCACAAGTATGATCTTAGTGCCCCCTAGTTGGTGCTTTATAAGAGAAGACGAAGACTCAAATTAAAAATAAAAATTGCATAAAGTAAATAGATAGGCCCTTCGCAGAGGGAAGTAGGGATTTGAAGAGGTGCCAGAGCTCAAAGTTTAAATCAAGAGAGAAAAATATTTTGGGTGGCATGCCTTTCCTGTCAACGAAAACAACAAAGTAGTTCTCAATACTTTCCATGCTAGATACATCATAGGCGGTTCCCAAACATAAAGTAAAGTTTATTCCTTTTTCCACCATTCTTTCACAATCCATGGCTAGCCGTATCCACGGTTGCCTTCCATACCAACACTTTCCAAGGAATTTATTATTTGACAACATAAAGTAAATTTCTTTTTCATTTCGGGACTAGGCATCCCTATTACGGCCGTACTCTCGTGCAATGACAAGTGAGTAAACACTCATCTTGAGAAAAACACATCTAGCATGGAAAAATATTGGATACCCCCTACCGTTTCATGAGTGGTATGAGCACACAAAAAGGAAATTTATTTTGAAAATTAGAGATGGCACATACAAATTTTCTTAGAACGACATGGAAATACCGCATACAGGTAGGTATGGTGGACTCATAAGGCAAAACTGGGTTTCAGGATTTTAGATGCACAAGTAGTATTTCTACTTAGTACAAGTGGAGGCTAGCAAATAGATTGAGAAGCAACCAACCAAGAAACGAAAATTCACATAAACGGGCATTGAGCATAACTAACACCGAATAATGCACCATAAGTAGTATGTAATTTCATTGCATAACTATTGACTTTCGTGCTTGCATCGGGAATCACAAACCTTAACACTAATATTCTTACTAAAGAATAATTACTCACCAACAGGACTCACATATCACTATCATCATGTCTCAAAACTGTTACAAGGAATCAAGTTTAATTTGTCCAATGATCTTCATGAAAGTTTTTATTATATCCCTCTTGAATATCTATCACTTTGGGACTAGTTTCATATATTGCAATTGCTTTTGACAAGCTCAAATAAATTGAAGTAAAGAACATGAGCATACATATTTCATCTCTCAAAATAGTATAAGTGAAGCATGAGAGAATTTCTTCAAAAGTTACTAACTCTCAAATTAATCTAAGTGAAGCATGAGAGTATTTCTTGAAAATTTCAAAGCACACCGTGCTCAAAAAGATATAAGTGAAGCACTAGAGCAATTCCATAGCTCAAAAAATTTAAGTGAAGCATATAGAGCAATTCTAACAAATCATAGAATAATTTTGGCTCTCTCAAATATGTGTGTACAGCAAGAATACTAGTGACAAACTAAAAACAAAATCAGGCAAAGAATCAAATAATACAAGACGCTCCAAGCAAAACCCATGATATATGACAAATAAAAATATAGCTCCAAGTAAAATACCGATGGTCGTTAGAAGAAAGAGGGGATGCCACTCGGGGCATCCCAAAGCTTAGTTGCTTGTTTCTTCTTGGATATTATCTTGGGTTTGCTGTAGCATCCCCAAGCATATGCTCTTCTCATTCCTTATTCCTTCATCCATCGTGATCTCACCCAAAACTTGAAAACTTCAATCACACAAAACTAAACAAAACCTTCGTGAGATCCGTTAGTATAATAAAGCAAATCACCACTTTAAGTACTGTTGCAAACCCATTCAAATTTTATTATTGCATTATACCTACTGTATTTTAACTTTACCATGGTTTATACCCTTCAATACAAACCATAGATTCATCAAAACAAGCACACAATGCAACGAAAACAGAATCTGTCAAAAACAGAACGATCTGTAGTAATCTGTACTCTAACCATACTTATGTAACTCTAAAAATTCTGAAAAATTAGGAAAACGTAAATAATTTGTATAGAAACACTGTGGTATAATTTCAGCTCATTATCATGCTCCAGTAAGAAATGAAAATCCACGCACTGGAGTCAAAGTTTCTGTTTCAGATTCAGCATTGTTTCTACTCATCTTATGAATCATCCTAAAGGCTTTACTTGGCGAAACACTAAATAAAACATAAAAACACAATCATAACAGAGGCATAATTGTGTCAACACTTAAAAAACAGAAAGAAAAAGATGAAAATAAATTTATTCATTGGGTTGCCTCCCAACAAACGCTATCGTTTTACGCCCATAGCTAGGCATAATGCATAGATTCAAGTATTGTCATCTTTGCTTTTTGCTCCATAGGATGATCTCATGATTGATTCATATGGTGGCTTAATTCTTTTTCTAGGGAAGTGTTCCATACCCTTTCTTAGTGGAAACTGAAATTTAATATTGCCTTCTTTCATATCAATCACGGCACCTATAGTGCGTAAAAACGGTCTACGAAGTATAATGGGACAAGACGGATTGCAATCAATACCAAGAACAATAAAATCTATGGGCACATAGTTCCTATTTTCAAGAATAAGAACATCATTAATTCTTCCCAAAGGCTTTTTAATAGTAGAAGCCGCCAAGTGCAAATTAAGAGAACATTCTTCAATATTGGTAAGACCAAGCACATCACATAGAGATTTCGAAATCGTTGAAACACTAGCACCCAAATCACATAAAGCAAAGCACTCATAATTTTTAATCTTGACCTTAATGGTAGGTTCCCACTCATCATGTAATTTTCTAGGAATTCAAATCTCTAACTCCAACTTTTCTTCAAAAGATTTCATCATGGCATCAACGATATGTTTCGTGAAAGATTTATTTTGTTCATAAGCATGGGGTGACTTTAACATGGATTGCAGCAATGAGATACAATCAATCAAAGAGCAACTATCATAATTAAAATCTTTGCAATCCAAAATAGTGGGCACATCACTAGTTAAAGTTTTGACCTCTTCAAACCCACTTTCATCAATTTTTTCATCAAGATTTTCACCCTCCAAATTATTGGGACGCCTTCTAACTCAAGTTGACTCTATTTTAGTCCCTTTATCATCAATTTTAATATTACTAAACAAGGAATCAATAGAGGAAACACCAATCACTTTAAGATCTTCATCATTTTTATCCTCTAGAGAGATTGGTTTAGCGGCCATTTGATTTATTAAAGTGGCTTGTGCATCGGATATTTTACCAAGCAGATTTTCAGCATGAGCATACTTAGATTGGAGATTAGAAAGTTCTCTACTAATATCATCAAGTTGTTTCGTTATGTCATCTAGTACGGTAGAGTGTTCTTTAAGCTCCTCGGTAAAATACTTATTATGCTCAAATTGTGTAGTCATATAATCCTTAGTAATCTTCTCAATTTCAAGCAAAATATTGGGGTAAGGAACATCATGATACTTTCGCTCAGGCATCATGACTACGCAAACAAGATTGCAAGCAAACAAGAGATCTGACGAGTAAAAGGCAAACAAAAAAGTGGGCGAATAAAACGGCAAATTTGGTGAAGTGGGGGAGAGGAAAATGAGAGGCAAATGGAAAATAATGTAATTGCAAGGAGATGAGATTTGTGATTAGGAACTTGATAGATGTTGATGATGTCTCCTCGGCGCCAGAGATTGCCACGTTGAAGAGACTGCTTCCTCCTCGGCAACGGCGTTAGAAATTCCTTTGACGTGGCTTGAGACTGCGTCGGTATTTCCCCAAAGAGGAAGGGATGATGCAGCACATCAATGGTAAGTATTTCCCTCAGTTATGAAACCAAGGTATCGAACCAGTAGGAGGATCACGCAACAATATGTAAACAACACCTGCACACAAAGAACAAATACTTGCAACCCGACGCGAAAGAGAGGTTGTCAATCTCTCCACGGTAAAAAGATAGATTAGGTTGTAATAGATTGGATAGATAGATCTCGCAAGAACACAAAATAAAAGAGGCAAATAAAAAGTGCAGCAAAGTATTTTTGGGTTTTTGGAATAATAGATCTGAAAACAAAAGCGGAAAAAAGATAGATCGGAAAGCAATATGTTGGAAAAGTAGACCCGGTGGCCGTAGGTTTCACTAGTGGCTTCTCTCATGAGTATAGCACACGGTGGGTGAACAAATTACTATTGGGAAATTGATATAAGATCAAATAATCATGACGATATCCAAGGCGATGATCATTATATAGGTACCACGTCCAAGATTAGTAGACCGAAACGATTCTGGTAGACCGAAACGATTCTGCATCTACTACTATTACTCCACACATCGACCGCTATCCAACATGCATCTAGTGTATTAAGTTCATGGAAAAACGGAGTAATGCAATAAGAACGGTGACATGATGTAGACAAGATCTATTCATAAAGGAATAGACCCCATATTGTTATCCTTAATAGCAACGATACATGCGTGCCTCGCTGCCCCTTCTGTCACTGGGAGAGGACATCGCAAGATCGAACCCATCACAAAGCATCTCTTCCCATGAGAAGAAAAATAGATCTAGTTGTCCTAACTAAACCAAATATTCGAAGAAGAAATACAGGGCTATAAGTAATCATGCATATAAGAGATCAAAGAAAACTCAAATAATATTCATGGATAGAAACTGATCATGAACTCAAAATTCATCGGATCCCAACAAACACACCGCAAAAAGTCATTACATCAAATAGATCTCTAAGAGACCATTGTATTGAGAATCAAAAGATAGAGAGGAAGCCATCTTGCTACTGCCTACGGACCCGTAGGTCTGTGGTGGACTACTCACACATTATCGGAGAGGCACCAATGAGGATGATGAACCCCTCCGTGATGGTGTTAGATTGGATCTCGTGGTTCTGGTACTTGCGGTGGCTGGATGTATTTTTCGTCGACTCCCCTAGGGTTTCAGGAATATTTGGGTATTTATAGAGCTCAGAGGCAGTGGAGAAGGTTCCCGAGGCGGCCACAACCCACCAGGGCGCGCCCGGGGCACCTGGCGCGCCCTGGTGTCTTGTGGGCTGCCTGGGCTCCCTCCTGGTTACTTCTTTGGTGCACTGGCCTTCTTCTGGTCCAAATAAATTCTCCGAAAAGTTGGCGGCCTGGGCTCCCTCCTGGTTACTTCTTTGGCCCACTGGCCTTCTTCTAGTCCAAAAAAATTCTCCAAAAAGTTTCGTTGCGATTTGACTCCGTTTGGTACTGATATTCTGCGAAGTAAAAAACAAGCAACAACAACTACTGGCACTTGGCACTATGTCAATAGGTTAGTCCCAAAAAAATGATATAAATTTGCTATAAAATGATTGTAAAACATCCAAGAATTGTAATATAATAGCATGGAACAAGCAAAAATTATAGATACGTTGGAGATGTATCATATACAAATGGGTTTTACCCCCTTTCCATGACGCAGTTTTAAACCGTCACCTTGCGTGTGTGGGCGATAGGAGGACCTATCCCACATGGCACAGATAAATCGTCGGTGATGCCTCCGTCCGGTCACACACACCAGGCAAAAATTGAGCTAGTGCGATTGGGAGGACCATCACAAACAGACATATTGCAGAAGTCATGTGAGATGTGCTTAGCATCCCACACAGGGAATCCCAAAGATACGTCTCCGTTCGTATTGCACATCACACCCAATTTTGTGCATAACATCGTTTGTGATAGGGCTGGCCATCACACACGATAGTTATAATTTCGTCGATTGTGTTATTCAATACATCACTCACGGTGCCTAGAAGAAACTGTGGCATAAGGCTGTCGATCACACACACTTGTTATGTGAAAACATTTGTGGTAGGGTGGCCTAACGCGCACAGTTGTCGATCGGAAGTCATGTGTGACTGTTCACTGATCCAACATGCAACTTTTTAGAAACCGTGTGCGTTTGTTGAGGTCATCGCCCACGGTGTTGTCTTAGAAACCGTCTGCAATAGGAACCCCAATAATTAGCCTAATAGCTCTATTATTTATAATCCGTTTAGTAATCAAATTAACATTTCATATGAAGCACACAATATATTTCCTATTCGTATTACGACAACTAGGATTTCATAATTGAATTACATCAGGGTACGACATCATATAGGCATATACTACCTAGCTACCCAATTGCACAACATGACAAAGTTTCAAATGCAACATCTAAAACCTTTGGAAAGTATCATTATAGACGGTAAATAGACAGATGAGTCTCGTTTAGAAAACTGTTGAAGCCGAAGGCGAATATTGAGGCTTCAATGATGTTGAAGGTCCTCACAACTTTAGGCCAGTGTCCGTGGATGATTGCCCACCCATCCTTCATCCTCTTGAGGAAGACTTCAAGATTATACCGTGGGTGCTGCATGAATACCTTCCTCGCCTCCTGACCATACAGGTGGTTTGAGACGTAATCATCGATGAACTGCCTTGAAAAGTACTGAAAACAAACATATGCTTAAATATCTTTTCTAAAATTTGAAATGGCGCAAAGGGAAAAGAACAAGGTGAAAGAGATGGTACCATCCTATAGTTGACTAATGTCTTCTTCATTGTGCAGACAAACATCTTGTTGTTTTTCGTAGCTAGTTTCTTTATCTTAACAATCTTTCTGAGTTTCTTGATTTGACTGATATTCAAGGACACCTCATTTCCCCACATGCAAAAAGGGTCGAACAGTGGGGTTTAAACCTCTTACAGCAGGACCTACATGTGCAAGAACAAATTATTAAAAACCTTAATATTAGAATGGTTCCTGCAATTGCACAATAATATGCTATTAGCCAAAGGACCATGGATGTGCAAACCTCTATGGTAAACTTCAGTATCTCCCATTGTTTCCCCCTGTAACATATGTAAGATAGATATTGATCAGGTTATAAGTGATATTTGGCATACTATCAATGAAATATGTTAATGAAAAATAAACACATTGCAGATCCAATAGATTAATTCGAGCCACATGGAAAAGCCAGTTATCTAAACCAAGCATGCTAAGAACTAGGAAATATAGCAATTGTATATGTTTCACATGTATTTAGTACCTCTAAATTTGATTTATTTCTCACATGCATAACAATACAAAATTGTACCAACAACAATCGAACATCACATTGCAGATTTGAACTAAATAGTTAATGATCACCACAACAAATGAACCAAATAGTTAACTAAGCACCACATTGCACAATAGAACATACTAGAAGGTTAGATTGCAAGTAGTATTACATTGGACATTTCACTGGAATTTCAAAATGAAAGGCACGAGCAGCACATGCAATAGGTTAACCAAACATGCTTAACTGGCATAGCTAGCTGAACATATATATGTCCTTAGTGATAAAGCTAAGAAAAACAAGCTATTCCTCATCGTCGGAGATATCGATGATGGTGGGCTCCTTCAACTTGGAAGAGGGCGAGGCCTCCACACCGTGGGTGCACCCCTCGTAGTGGTGAGTGGCCTGATTCTGCCCCGGGACCAACATGCGGGCTCTAAAGCTGAGGTAAGCACGGGCACGCTGAGAAAACACCTCATAGTCTTCATCGAACGCACTTGTGGTGCCCTCGAGAAAAGACCACGAGCTATCGTTTATAGAAGACAACTGCGTGGCGGCGTCCGCGCGCGAGGCATCGACGGTGGCCTCAACAGCGAGGTGCTCCTCCAAGATCTGGGGGTCGGCGCGCATGGCAGCCACCGCTGGCTCATCCGCGCATGCAACTGTGATTTTCTTCTCCGCTGCCAAATGCTCCTTGAGATCCTGGCTATACTGCATGCACCATGGTTTCAGCGGTGATTATTTGGAGGATGGGGCGGTGATTTGGGTGGAATGTGTCATGCTGGTGGTCGGGCCATGTTGGATGGAGGAGGGGGTGGGAGAGAGTGGGTATTGGGGAGGTGTCGATTACCTGACTAGATGGAGGAGGCCGAGCAGCAGGAAGGAGCGTCGCCGGCGTGGAGGCGACGCTACAAGCAAGTAGTGAAGGTTTGAACTAGGAAAGGAATGAGGAAACACAGGAAATGCAGCTTTTGATTGGTACCGGGGGGTGAGGGAGGTAGATATTTCCACGGTAGCCAAAATTTACGTTCGGTGTAGCTAAAAACTGGCGCGGAAAGTGTCATCGGACACAGTCCCTTATTCAGAACTGTGTGCGATATCTAAACATCACAAACGAAGCCTGTACTTTACCCTGCGTGTGATGAGCTTGAAAGTGCAAATTATTCAGAATTGTTTGCGATATCTATAGATCACAAACGAAGCATGTACTTTACCCTGTGTGTGATGAGCTTGAACATGCAAATTTTTGTGTCCAAGCTTCTGACTTAAGATTGGTACCGGGGGGTGAGGGAGGTATTTATTTCCGTGGTAGCCCAAAATTTTCGTTCGGTGCAGCGAAAATCTGGCATGGAAAGTGTCATCGGACACAGACCCTTATTCAGAACTGTGTCCGATATCTAAACATCACAAACGAAGTGTGTACTTTACCCCGTGTGTGATGAGCTTGAACGTGTAAATTATTCAGAACTGTTTGGGATATCCATACATCACGAACGAAGCATGTAGTTTACCCTGCGATGAGCTTGAACGTGCAAATTTTTGTGTCCAAGCTTCCGACGTAAGATTGGATACTACATTGCACACGGTTCGTGCCAACAAATTGTGTGTGATGTACTTGAATTTCATTTTCATTTGGAAGATGGAATGGGGATATGTCGGCAAATTTTGGTCCGGATTTCTCTGGTTACAATGGTCATCCACGTCGTCGCATAATTTAACATCAATTGCTAATTTCGGTACTACACAAAAGAGCCTACACCACAGCCCGCACTTACTTAATCGAGCAATTAAACAAAGCTGGTTGACCTAAACATTATTCTAACAAAAGACCAGCGCTCTAAACAAAGACTAATGTTCTGCTGTGCACTCGTCGATCTCCGCCGCATCCTCCATGACCAGCTTGCGCTCGACGACCTCCAGGGGAAGGGGCTCCATGGCATCCATCACCACATACTCAACAAGCATCTCGCAGTCTGCCTCCACCATCTCTTTGGAAAAGGCTGCCACGAGCCGGGTGTGGGCGGCCGCGGTCCGGGCGTTGACGGCCTCCATCTCGGCTAGGGAGGCTGCCGACGAATGGACGGCTGCCCGAGCGCTCTCGGCGATTGCCAACTCTTCGGACGTAGGTTGCCGATCGGTGTCGGAGAAGGACGCTGCTATTTGTGCGGTGACCGACACAAGCTGGGCGTGGGCGGCCTCAGAATAGGCGTGGGCAGCCGCCATCAGGGCTAAGGCGGCTGCCGAGGAACGGACAACTGCTATGCAGTTCTCGTCATTTGCTATCTCGATTGCGGATGTTGCTGCTGGCATCTCAGCTGCAGCAGAAGTCCTTTCAGCGGCTGCAACCACCTTGTTGGAGATTGTGGCCGCGCTCATGGATGTTGTGAGCATGTTCATGGCTGATGCGGTTGCGCTCGGGCCGGAGTGGGTCGCCGAAGTTGCCTTCACGACGCGGATCCACGCCCCCATCTTTCACTGGTGACGTTTGAACAGTAGAGTGGTCTTGGGGAGTAAGTGTGACTTTGTGGTTGACGCGCCGGCGGTGGACTGTAGCCGATGAAGCTTCTGGCGTAAACTATATATGAGGATTGGCCCAAGATATATTATACCACATCACACACGTTTCATGATCAAGAACTGTTTGTGATGTACTTGATTTTCATATTGTTTTGAAGCGAAAAATGAGGTTACATCGGCAATTGAAGGTGTTTGGAATGCAATAGCATTTATCTATAGTGAACGTGCAACTATAGGAGTGTCTGTTAAAATATGGAATTATTCAGGGTTGTTTAGGCCTTTTTAAATATTTAAAGAGTTTTTTAGAGATTTCACGTGCATAGTTCAAATATGAACTACAGTTAAGAACCCGTGTTTTCAAATTCCAGTAAATCCAAATATCGTCAGAAGTTCATGAAACTTTGCATGGTGTCATGTCATGGCTCATGTGTGTTGTGGTAAAAAAATTGCCCAATTTGGGACAAGTTTTGGCACAAACCTCTTACAAACCGAATATTCTCACAAGAAGCCATGTGGTTCCGATAGGGAACGTTCACCTTTTATGTGTGAAACAACATCCACCGTCTCTTCTCGCCTAGAATTTATTTCTAGAGTCACCAGAGAGCAACATTACTGTCCTGCTAAACTATGGAATTTTCCATGGTTCGCTTGGCCTTTTTAATACATTAATTGAGTTTTCTAGGCATTTAATGTGCATAATTCAAATTTAAACTACAACCACAAGGTCTAGCGAATGAAAATAGGTTAAAAAATCATATACATTTCCCTGGATGCATGTTTAGGTCCCACGCAAGAAATGAGAATGAATTTCAAACATCTCAGTGTCTTGGCTCAGCCGCAAACATTGGGAAACTTGGTTTTTAAATTCATGTAAATCCAAACCTCGTCAGAATGAAACTGGGGCATGGTGTCATGAACTTGCCTGTTGTGTGTTGGGGTAAAAAAAATTCCAAAATTTGGACAAGTTCTGGCACAAGCCTCGTACAAACCGAAGATTCTCACAAGAAAGCCATGTGGCTCCGATAGGGAGCATTCACCTTTTATGTGTGAAGCAACAGCCGCTGTCTCTTCTTGCGTTGAATTTATCTCTAGAGTCACCATAGAGCAACATGACTGTCGTTCTAAACTATGGAACTTTCCAGGGTTTGTTTGGACTTTTTAATACATCAATTTAGTCTTATAGGCATTTAATGTGCATAATTCAAATTTGAACTACAATCACAAGGTCTAGCGCATGAAAAAAGGTTGAAAAATCATATACGTTTCCCTGGATGCATGTTTAGGTCCCACGCAAGAAATGGGAATGAATTTCAAACATCTCAGAGTATTGGCTCGGCCGCAAACATTGGGAAACTTGGTTTTTAAATTCCTGTAAATCCAAACCTCGTCAGAAATTGATGAAACTTGGGCATGGTGTCATGACCTTGCCTATTGTGTGTTATGGTAAAAAAATGCCCAATTTTTGACAAGTTTTGGCACAAGCCTCTTACAAACCGGAGATTCTCACAAGAAAGCCATGTGGTTCCGATAGAGAACGTTCACCTTTTATGCGCGAAACAACATCCACTATCTCTTCTCGCCTTGAATTTACTTCTAGAGTGACCATAGAGCAACATGGCTGACGTGCTAAACTATAGAATTTTTCAGGGTTAGTTTGGCCTTTGTAATACATTAATTGGTTTTTCTAGGCATTCAATGTGCATAATTCAAATTTGAACTACAATCACAAGGTCTAGCGCATGAAAATAGGTTAAAAAATCATATATGTTTCCTTGGATGCATGTTTAGGTCCCACGCAAGAAATGGGAATGAATTTCAAACATCTCAGCGTCTTGGCTCGGCCGCAAACATTGGGAAACTTGGTTTTTAAATTCTTGTAAATCCATACCATGCAAGAAATTCGCGAGACTTGGGCATGGTGTCATGACCTTGCCTGTTGTGTTTTGTGGTAAAAAAAATTGCCCAATTTTGGACAAGTTTTGACACAAGCCTCTTAAAAACCGGAGATTCCCACAAGAAAGCCATGTGGTTCCGATAGGGAACGTTCACCTTTTATGTGCGAAACTTGACATGGTATGTCATGACAAGGGCACAGATATGCCGTGGTAAAAACTGTCCAACTTGGACATGTTTTGGCACAAGCCTCTTACAAACCGGAGCTTATCACAAGAAGCTCTGTGGTTTCGATTGGGAACATGCATGTCACATATGCCGGTCAAACGACATTTGATGCCTCTTCTCTCCTTGATTTTTTTATAGAAACAACATAGACAAATAGGTGCGAAGTGCAAAAAATATGAATAAATTAAGGGATCATCTAGATTTTTAATACATTAATTGAGTTTTTCATGTACATAATTCAAATTTGACCTACAGTCACAAGGTCTATGTTGGGCAGGGCCTCGTCATATAGCGCAAATATGGTGTGGTATTTTCCGTGTCCACTTTGAGAGAAGGCGCAAACATTATTAATAGCCAACAAAGGCATTTTGGAACAAAAAGTTGCCACGTTACCATCGCAAACATGTGTATTATTTATAAATCATCGACGTTCTACTGACCATTTACGTGCTGCCACGCGTCGCACTCTGTATCGGCTAGGAGGTAGCATGCAGACAAGTGTTTGAGTAGATGGGAGGCGTGCGAGTAGTCCTCCACATGCTCATCGGGGAGGCGTGTCCTTTGACCATCATCGCAAACATTTCAAATTGAATACCCATATGCAGACCGAGGACAATAGATCCTTCGCCACTAAGCCAAGTCAAAATCTGGTGCGAAGGATTTTTTTTCATTGCGTCATCGCAAACGTTTGTGTATGATGACCCATGTGCTTAGTACAGACAATGAGTTCAGATTTGCTTTTGTATTGGGTACATTGCCATTTGTCAAATTGGAAACATTGGCATTTGTCGATCTCGTAACATTGACATTCAACATCATTGTAGCACTAACATTTATCAAATTTTGCAGGAACAAAATCACTATTACGGTGCAATTTTGCAACTGAAATTCAGTAAACATAGATTTCATTCATAGATTAAGCAGTGGTCTTTATACAAAATAGTTCAACTGGACAGCTGAACCAAAAAACTTTTCCCTAGTTGTTGCAAACCACGTACTAAAATAGCTAGTTCAACTATATATACTAGCTAATTTAAAGTACGTGGTACAGTTCAACCATATCTATAGTTAGATGAACTGAACAAAATAGCCCCTAAATACTAATACGAAGGGGCTCTGTACTACTTCCAGTAGCCTCTCCTCTGCCGAGCACGTTCAGTAAGAGGCACAGGAGGAGGAGCCTACCCACGAGCTGGAGGAGTCGAATTCGCCGCCTGTCACTACTGCCCTCCGCCGCTCCTGACTCTTGACGCACCTCCTCGAAGCAGCGGGACTCGAAGTAGATCTCCTCATTCTACACCATAGCTTCAGTGTCTGCTACGACCATGGCGGTGGTGAGCCTCATTGCGTAATTGACCTAGCGCTCCTCCTCCTCATGTAGGAAGTTGATGTAGCGTGCAAGGCTGCTAACGCAAAAGCCGAGCAGCTGGACTTTGGCGGTGGCCTCCTCCTCCCGCCTTCGGTCCGCGGTGGTGGAGTGGGTGATGTCCCTGGCGGCTGACGCTGGGGTGGCTACCAAGGCGGACGATGGTGTGGTGGCGGCAAGGCGACCGCTGGTGGGGTGGCGACAACGGCGGTCGGTGATGGGGTGGCGACCACGACGGTCGCTGACAGCAGCTGCCTTCGAGCAAAGGTGGCGGAGTGTGTGGTGGGTGGCATGCGCACACCCAACAAGGACGCCACGCGCAGTACATGCTTCTGAGGACTGCACCGCCGACGCGGTGTAGCCTCCTAGCTGGAGTTGTCCTCTAGCAAAGTGGCGGAGCAACGACGACGCACATGTGCCATTGGCGATTGAGGGAGAAGCAAACTATTGATAAGTTACGGGCAGGGAGGGGATGAATGTAATGTGGAATCGTGGGCCATGAGGATTTATAAAGAAGGCGGCCAAGCATTGGGGATTTGGGGGATTTCGGCGAGCAGGGCGGGAAGCTTGCGCGGGAACCTGTGCAGTTGCGTGGGAACGGGAAGGCCAAAAGAAACGTCTGCACGCTCCCGGAGCGTGCACTGGATTCCTCGGGCGGCAACGCGGTGACAAGACGGAACAGAGGAGGGAGAAATGACAAGTACACAAACGGTTAATAATAAAAAGCGTTTGCGTTTTATTACATAGCGAACGGCCGTTCTGCACGCACCGTCGGGAACTGCTCTACGCATGAGGCGGCTGAGGCGACCGCGGCGCGCTTTTCTCGCGTCCGTGCGTGCGTGCACTGCCGGCGTCCCTCCACGCGCGAACGATCACGTACGTTTGTGGCACCATATGCATGCGGTTGCGCCGTACTCGGCACCATCATGCAGTTATACGTGCGCCACCCTGCAGTTAAGCGCTACAAAACTGCCATGCAGACATGCCGAAATTTCAGGTGTCCGACGCCCACCCTTTTATTCCCGCGGCCATTTATCTTCATCTCTTCCACCTTCCAATCGCCACACACAACAGAAGAAGCACACCCAAGACGACAAATAATAGAGGGAGGATGCACATCTCTTCATCGCTTCAATCTTCCCACGCGGATCCAATGGCGGCTTCCGGCGCCGAGCGGCAATTCGCCATTAATGTCAAACAGTACACCCACATCAGGAAGACGGACCTCTCGGGGATGTACACCAACGACCCGGTCGTGGTGGAGAACTCCATCAACAAGTTGGAGCAGCTACTTGCTGAGGATGACAAGTACAAAATGGTCGGCTTTGACCTCGAGTACACCAGCGGTCGTGCTAGGCATGATCGTAAGGTTGTTGTCGCCCAGTTGTGCGTGCGCCATCACGTGCTTGTCTACCACTACTTCCTGGCCACAAGGTGTCGGGGTATACGAACAGGGGTGTTCATTTCCCCTGACTTGTGCATGGACAATAAGCCTCCGGCCTTCATGGCATGAGCCCGCCGGGAAAAGCTACCACACCACTAAGCAAACATTCAAGACCCAGGCCCCGACAGCAACGACCTACAAAAGGCCAAGCAACACCGGCAAGACCAACTCAACAGCCCAGGAGGGGCCCAAGGCGCGCCAGCCACGTCCCCGGAGCCTGCCGGGGACCGAGGCACGCACATCTTCAGGAAGACCCGGCAAGCCGTCCCCCGGCAAGCGCAAGCCGATCGGCCATCGCTCCACCGCATCACAATGCCAGTCACTTGTCGATGCGGTGTCGAGCCCTGGGTGGCTAAGTGGCTCCTGCTAAGCACGTGGCGACGCACCGGAAGACAGATTATACCCAGTTGACACCCGTCCAGAAGCGTGTCAAGACCCTAAGCAACAACCAGCCAAGCGGTGGCAAGAGCTTGCCGGGGATGCATCCCCGAGCGCCACCTAGACTAGCAATCATGGTATTTTGTCCTAAACGCCAGAGTTAGGTATGATAGCTCTGTTAGCTATCTAATCGCTTGATAAAGACTGGTTTGCCACTGTGGTCGCCCCTTGCACTATAAAAGGAGGCCCAACGCGACCTAGCTCAAGATTCGAACCTTTGGACACTTGTACTCACGTAGCAGCTCTCCCGGACGGCAGCCCTTGCCGGGATTGAGCATTGCGTGTTCTTCGTGTTCCTCTGATCAATCCACCAAAAGCAGTAGTAGGGTTTTACGCTTCACAGCGGCCCGAACCTGGGTAAAAACACCAGTGTCTCGATCGTCGTGTTGCCTCATGGTCTCTGCTCTTTGTGCAACATGACCCCCCTTGCCGAACCACAAAGGGGCCTCTGGTCCCATAGGTGATCATGTGCATCCGTGCCCCGACATATTTGGCGCGCCAGGTAGGGGGCGTCATTTGCACGAACCCGAGTTCGTGAGCAGCGATTCGATCTCCGTCATCGTCTTCTTCATCCATGGCTACCAAGAAGAAGACCGGCGCGATCGCGCATCCACCCGCTTCGAAGGTCCTCTCGCACGCAGCCGTGAGTGCTACTGCGGCGGCGAACGAGGAGGTCGTCGAGGGCGGCGCACCTGGCGCAGGCGGCGCCACCGTCGCGCCCCCACGGCCAAAACCGGAGCAAGGAACGCCGGAAAGAAATGAGCCGCCTGACCTCAGGGAGGTGCGGCGTAATCTGGTAGGCCAAGGGAAGAAAGAGGTACTTGGCTATACCTTTCTCCCCTCTCCGTCCCCGCTTGTGATCGGCTCTGCACGGCGGCAGTACCATCAGTGTCGATAAGCTCGCATGAGGTTCGGTCTTGCATTTGTTCCGCCAGGGATAAATCCCAAACCGAACGCTAGAGTGAATCCACCTGTTGACGCCCCCGGCAAGCAAACCACGGTAAGGCCCCGCTCGCCTATGCGCGCATCGCATAGGTCACCGCTTGGCCGTTGGGCCTAAAGGAAAGGAGGGAGGGCTCAGCCATTCATGTTTTCTCTTCCGTTCCCGTCGGTTATGAACATTTGCATTAACCCGACAGACTCATGCCGCGGATTGTACTCATAACTAACGGATCTCTAAGTTTCTCCATTTCGCCTCTCCTCCCGTTCCCTACCTCATAGGGCAACAGTGGGTACGCGCTCATGCGCGCACCAGGGAGCACGAAGAGGAGAGGCGCCAGTGGACAAAGGGAGGGGCTATGAACGCAGATAAGCACGCGCCAGGGCAAAAGAAAAGCCATGACAAAAGCTAAGTTGACATGGTTATCAACTTCCATTAGAATTTACATTTTCATACCTCTTCGTCGAACCAAGGGTTTCATATGATGAATCTTGCGTGTGATGGGACCTTATCATGTTTGTTCGCGCCCATGTTTTGTTTCGAACCTGCTCAACAAAATGCGCGGCAGCACCAACACTGCCAAGGGAAATCTCACCGGCAGCATGCCCTTGCGAGCAGAATGCTAAGGACCCATTCCTCAAAGCAATCGCGGCAACACGTTGTTGGCGGGTAACTAGAACGCGCAAAGAAAACAATCATATGAACGCCAGTAGGGAAGCGAAGGGGATAGCATATGTTTGCATAAAAACATCAGTTTAGCAAGCATTAAAGCAAATAAAGTGCATGCCCTAACACGAGATACCTACTATGTCTTGAGTACAGGATAGCATGACAACAAGGAAAGCTCAAGGTTAACCCCGATGGCTCCCCTGGGTCCTTGGGACTCCGAGGACCCTATCTGCAAGGGGACCGACCTTCTTCGCGCCAGCAGAGGTGTCAGCGCCCAACGACAGCTTCTTGAAACCATCGGAAAGGTCGAGCTCCGGATGGAAGAAGGCGAGGTTGCTCAGGACCAGGAAGAGGGCGTCGCGTGCCAGCTTCTGGGATTCGTTGGCAAAGCAGACGGCCCTGTCTTCCTCGTACGTCTTCAAACCTTCGATTAGGCCATCAAAGAAGAGTGTCAGGTTGACGCTTGGAGGCTCGTGTCTGCCGACGGTGAAGGCCCAGCTCTTCATGTCCATCTTTGCAATCTGGACAATAAGGCACTCGATGATGTCAACCATGCTCTTGATCTACAGATCGCGCTGCTCAATTAGGTTCTCCAGCCTCTCTTCAGGATCCTTCTGAAGGGTCTTTGTGCTGTTCAAATCCGTCAGCAACAGTTTCTCGCGAGCCCCGACAGACTCAAGGTCCTTCTCCAAAGAAGCAAGCCTGGATTTCACATCAGAGATGGTCTCGTTGGCGGCATCAAGATCTTGGCCCCTGGAGGAAAGCTGCGACTGCACCTCTCCCAGGGTAGCTTCCACCTTTCGCGCTCCCTCCTTGAGGGCCTCGATCTCCTTGGTACTCCTGGCAAGGTCCTCCGTAGACTTGGTCAGTTGAACCTCGAGTTTGGCCTTGGCGGCAGATGCAGCATCTAGCTCGTCAGCCACCTTCTTCAGTTGGATTGCGGACTCCAGGGAAAATGCGTCAAGAGTGGTCTTGTGGCTGTCCTCCAGCTCCTCGGTACGCTACCGGACTCGGGCCTCTAGCTCCCCATCCTTGTTGTGGAGGGTAGCCTTGAGGGCCCCTTCCCGGGAGGAAATGCTCTTCTCTCTGGCGCCCAGAAGTGCTTCGCGCTCCGCCAGTTGAGCCTTCCAGGCGGCTACATCCTCTTTGGCCATGGATAGCGTCTCATGCTACCTCTTGAGAGAATGGACCTGCCGGTTATACCACTCTCGCAGCTCGCTCCCTTTGTTCCTCAGCTGCTGGTCCACGAGTTCGGCCGAGTCACGCTGTTCCATGACCGTCTGCCACTTGACGCTGTACCTGCTCTACATGTCCTTGAGTCCTGCTGCTATGGATTCCAGAAAAGCCAAATCCTTGGCGCCATCGGCAGTACCATCAGCTCCTTCGATCCTTTGAGACAGCGACACCAGGATCCTATTGATTTCCTTGTCAAGGTCTGCGCCCGCTGTAAAGGGTGAGCCAGGAACTGAGGGACCCAGCTGAGCAGTGACCAGCGCCAGGTGGCTCTGGGGAGACCGCAGAGCTGATGCCATCGGATAGCTAGGCGAGGAGGGCCCCATGGACTGAAGAGGTGTCTTCTCCTCAACCACTGTATCCGGGCCAGGCGCGCTGCCGGGGTTTTGCTCCGTCCTTTCTGAGGACCCCTGAACGTCCCCGGCATCCTGCCCGTGTCCCTCCGCGGCAGCAATCTTCATCGCCTTCGTAGCAGCGTCCTTCCCAATTGCATCCACCTCTTCCAGCAAATCAGGCTCTTCAAGTGGCGGAGCTGCGGATTAGAGCAATAACAGAAGTATGGAAGTCAGAAATTAATAAGGCGCGTAAAGGGAGAGAACAGGGAAAATAAAAATGCCGGCAAGTGGGATACCCGATGGAGGTTGCTGTGGAAGGACATCTCCTTTCCGGCAACATCAGTTGCCGGCGAGCGGTCTGTCACCGTCCTTTCGGCGATGACCTCAACACGGGCAAACTCTTCGGTGGAGGCCCTTGCCGGCGAATCTTTCTCACGGGCGACGATTGACGAGAAATTTTGAAGGGGAGGTTCCTCCTGGCGAGCCTCTCCCTGATATTTTTCTCCCGTCTCCCTATCAGGTGAAGGGAGGCGTCCTTCCTCATCCCCACCAATGGACGAGGCCTACACTTGGATTTCACGAAGAGGGCTGGACCGGGGGCTAGGCGCGGGGTTCTCCTCCGCGTCTCCTGTCGGGCTCATGCCTACCGCGGAATCCGGCCCTGCCGCAGATTTGGCCCGTTTGGTCCTATGCGCAAGGGTCTCCTCGTCCTCATCCCTTCCAGAATCAAGCATACAAGATTGACGTGGCTTGAGACCGCGTCCGTATTTCCTCAAAGAGGAAGGGATGATGCAGCACAGCGACGGTAAGTATTTCCCTTAGTTATGAAACCAAGGTTATCGAACCAGTAGGAGGATCACCACCACCCAATAAGCAGCACCTGCAGACAAATAACAAATACTTGCAACCCGACGTGAAAGAGAGGTTGTCAATTTCTCTACGGTTAAAAGATAGATTAGGTAGTGATACATAGGAGAGATAGATCTCTCAAGAACACCAAATAAAAATGGCAAATAAAATATGCAGCAACATGTTTTTGGGTTTTTGGTTTTGTAGATCTGAAAACAAAGATGCAAAAAGATAGATCTGAAAGCAATATGTTGGAAAAGTAGACCCGGGGGCCGTCGGGTTCACTAGTGGCTTCTCTCATGAGTATAGCGCACGGTGGGTGAACAAGTTACTGTTGGGAAATTGATAGAAAATCGAATTGTCATGACGATATCCAAGGCAATGATCATTATATAGGCATCACGTCCAAGATAAGTAGACCGACTCCTGCCTGCATCTACCACTATTACTCCACACATTGACCACTATCCAGCATGCATCTAGTGTATTAAGTTCATGGAAAAACAGAGTAATGCAATAAGAACGATGACATGATGTAGACAAGATCTATTCATGTAGGAATAGACCCCATCTTGTTATCCTTAATAGCAACGATACATGCGTGTATTGCTGCCCCTTCTGTCACTCGGAAAGAACACCGCAAGATCGAACCCATCACAAAGCACCTCTTCCAATGGCAAGAAAAATCGATCTAGTTGGCCTAACTAAACCAAAGATTCGAAGAAGAAATACGAGGCTATAAGTAATCATGCATATAAGAGATCAAAGAAGACTCAAATAATATTCATGGATAGAAACTGATCATGAACTCAAAATTCATCGGATCCCAACAAACACACCGCAAAAGTTTACATCAAATATTTCTCCAAGAGACCATTGTATTGAGAATCATAAGAGAGAGAGAGAGGAAGCCATCTAGCTACTGCCTACGGACCCGTAGGTCTATGGTGGACTACTCACGCATCATTGGAGATGCACCTATGAAGAAGATGAACCCCTCCGTGATGGTGTTTAGATGGGATCTTGAGGTTCTGGAACTTGCGGCGGCTGGAATTGTGTTTCGTTAACTCCCCTAGGGTTTTTGGAATACTTGGGAATTTATAGGCATCAGAGGCGGTGGAGAGGGGCCCCGAGGAGGGCACAACCCATGAGGGCGCGCCCTGGTGGGTTGTGGTCTCCTCGGCCCACCTCTCCGGCACTTCTTTGGCCCACTTGGTGTCTTCTGGTCCAGAAAAAATCTCCAAAAAGTTTCGTCGCGATTGGACTCCATTTGATATTGATAATCTACGATGTAAAAAACAAGCAAAAATAGCAGCTGGCACTTTGGCAGTATGTCAATAGGTTAGTCCCAAAAAATGATATAAAGTTGCTATAAAATGATTGTAAAACATCCATGAATGATAATATAACAGCATGGAACAAGCAAAAATTATAGATATGTTGGAGACGTATCAGCATCCCCAAGCTTAATTCCTACTCGTCCTCGAGTAGGTAAATGATAAAAACAGAATTTTTGATGTGGAATGCTGCCTATCATGTTCATCATATTCTTTTCTTTTGTATAGCATGGACATTTGGACTTGTAAATGATTCAAAGCAATAGTGTAGTTTTAACATAATGACTTCAATACTCAAGCATGTCAACAAGCAACCATTTCTTTCAAAATATCAACACTAATGAAAGTTATCCCTAGCCTATCATGCTCAATCATTGATCCATTCATGAAACACACTCAAATATTAGCTATGCCCAATGCTCAAGTACGATCATAGTGCCCCCTAGTTGGTGATTTATAAGAGAAGATGGAGACTCAAAGTAAAAATAAAAATTGCATAAAGTAAATAGATAGGCCCTTCACAGAGGGAAGTAGGGATTTGTAGAGGTGCCAGAGCTCAAGGTTTAAATTGAGAGAGAAAAATATTTTGGGTGGCATGCTTTTCCTGTCAACGAAAACGAAAAAGTAGCTCACAATACTTTCCATGCTAGATATATCATAGGCGGTTCCCAAACAGAAAATAAAGTTTATTCCTTTTTCCACCAAACTTTCACTTTCCATGGAGGGCCGTATCCACGGTTGCCTTCCATACCAACACTTTCCAAGGAATTTATTATTTGACAACATAAAGTAAATATTTTTTTCATTTCGGGAATGGGCATCCCTATTACCGCCGCACTCTCGTGCAATGACAAGTGAATAAACACTCATCTTGAGAATAACACATCTAGCATGGAAAAATATTGGACACTCCCCACCGTTCCATGAGCAGTACGAGCACACAAAAGATAAAATTTATTTTGAAAATTTAGAGATGGCACATACAAATTTGCTTGGAACGGCATGGAAATACCGCATATAGGTAGGTATGGTAGACTCATAAGGCAAAACTTGGTTTAAGGATTTTGGATGCACAAGTAGTATTTCTACTTAGTACAAATGGAGGCTAGCAAATAGATTGGGAAGCAACCAAACCAAGAAACGAAATTTCACATAAGCGAGCATTGAGCATAACTAACACCGAATAATGCACCATAAGTAGGATGTAACTTCATTGCATAACTATTGACTTTCGTGCATGCATAGGGAATCACAAACCTTAACACCAATATTCCTACTATAGCATAATTACTCACTAACATGACTCACATATTACTATCATCATGTTTCAAAACTATTACAAAGAATCAAGTTTAATTTGTCCAATGATCTTCATGAAAGTTTTTATTATATCCTCTTGGATATCTATCACTTTGGGACTAGTTTCATATGTTGCCATTGCTTTTTGACAAGCTCAAACAAATTTTAGTGAAGCACATGAGCATAAAGATTTCATCTCTCAAAAAGGTTTAAGTGAAGCATGAGAGGATTTATTCAAAATTTACCTACTCTCAAATTAATCTAAGTGAAGCATGAGAGTATTTCTACAAAAATTTCCAAGAACACCGTGCTCTAAAAGATATAAGTGAAGCACTATAGCAATTCTATAGCTCAAAAGGTTTAAGTGAAGCACATAGAGCAAATCTAACAAATCATAGCATAATTTTGGATTTCTCAAATAGGTGTGTCCAGAAAGGATACAAGTGACAAACTAACAAACAAAGCAAGCAAAGATACAAGATGCTCCAAGCAAAACTCATGATATGTGGCGAATAAAAATATAGCTCCAAGTAAAATACCGATGGTCGTTAGAAGAAAGAGGGGATGCCACTCGGGGGCATCCCCAAGCTTAGTTGCTTGTTTCTCCTTGGATATTATCTTGGGGGTGCTGTAGCATCCCCAAGCTTAGGCTCTTTTCAGTCCTTATTCCTTCATCCACCGTGATCTCACCCAAAACTTGAAAACTTCAATCACACAAAACTCAACAAAATCTTCGTGAGATCAGTTAGTATAATAAAGCAAATCACTACTTTTGGTGCTGTTGCAAACCCATTCATATTTTATTATTGCATTATACCTACTGTATTTTAACTTTACCATGGCTCATACCCTTCAATATAACCCATAGATTCATCAAAACAAGCACACAATGCAACGAAAACAGAATATGTCTTAAACAGAACAATCTGTAGTAATCTTTACTCTAACGATACTTCTGTAACTCTAAAAATTCTTAAAAATTAGGACAACGTAAGGAATTTTTTATCAACACTGTTTTAAAATTTCAGCTCAAGATCACGTTCCAGCAAAAAATGAAAATTTATATACTGGATGCAAAGTTTCTGTGTCAGATTCAGCATCGCTTCTACTCATCCTATGAATCATCCTAAAGGCTTTACTTGGCACAAACACTAAATACACCATAAAAACACAATCATAACAGAGGCATAATTGTGTCGACACTCAAAAACAAAAAGGAAAAGGCAAAATTTATTTATTCATTGGGTTGCCTCCCAACAAGCGCTATCGTTTTACACCCCTAGCTAGGCACAACGCATAGATTCAAGTATTGTCATCTTTGGTTTTGGATCCATAGGATGCCCTCATGATTGATTCATATGGTGGCTTAATTCTTGTTCTAGGCAAGTGTTCCATACCCTTTCTCAAGGGAAATTGAAAACGAATATTGCCTTCTTTCATATCAATCACGACACCTATAGTGCGTAAAAACGATCTACCAAGTATAATGGGACAAGACGGATTGCAATCGATATCAAGCACAATAAAATCTATGGGCACATAGTTCCTATTTGAAAGAATAAGAACATCATTAATTCTTCCCAAAGGCTTTTTAATAGTAGAATCCGCCAAGTGCAAATTAAGAGAACATTCTTCAATATTGGTGAGACCAAGCACATCACATAGAGATTTCGGAATCATGGAAACACTAGCACCCAAATCACACAAAGCAAAGCACTCATAATTTTTAATCTTGACCTTAATGGTAGGTTCCCACTCATCATGCAATTTTCTAGGAATAGAAATCTCCAACTCCAACTTTTCTTCAAAAGATTTCATCATGGCATCAACGATATGTTTAGTGAAAGCTTTATTTTGTTCATAAGCATGGGGTGAATTCAACATGGATTGCAGCAAAGAAATACATTCAATCAAAGAGCAACTATCATAATTAGAGTCTTTGCAATCCAAAATAGTGGGCACATCACTAGTTAAATTTTAGACCTCTTCAAACCCACTTTTATCAAATTTTTCATCAAGATTTTCACCCTCCAAATTATTGGGACGCCTTCTAGCTAAAGTTGACTCTAATTCAGTCCATTTATCATCAATCTTAATATTACTAAACAAGGAATCGATAGAAGAAACACCAATCACTTTAAGATCTTCATCTTTTTTATGAAGGCAATCACTAGAAAACGATTTTTCTAAGATTTCTCTTTTAGCTCTAAGCATAGCGGTTCTTTTCTTACTTTCATCCATAGAGACATATAAAGCTTTAATTGATTCATCAATCTTAAGCACAAAAGCTTTCAACTTGAGATTTTTAACATCATGAGAAATTCTATCAATGCATCTAGACATATCATCAATCTTATTCAACTTTTCCTCTATAGTAGTATTGAAAGCCTTTTGCGCATTGATAAATTCTTTAATATTACTCTCAAGATCCGATGTGTTCCTATTATTATTGTAAGAGGAATTACCATAATTATTAGAGGAATTTCCAGGAAAAGGCCTAGGATTAAAATTACCTCTATAAGCATTGTTATTGAAATTGTTTTGCGAGACAAAATTCACATCTACGGAATCACTATTTTGCTCAATCAAGGTAGACAAAGGCACATCATTAAGATCAATAGGAGCATTTTTACTAGGAACCAATTTCATCAAAGCATCAACCTTATCACTCAAAGTACTAATTTCCTCAACCGAATTAACTTTCTTACTAGTAGGTGCTCTTTCGGTATGCCATTTAGAATAATTATCCATGATATTATCTAGCAATTTAGTAGATTCACCCAAAGTAATCTCCATAAAAGTACCACCCGCGGCGGAATCTAAAAGATTTCTACAGACAAAATTCAACCCCGCATAAAAAAATTGTATGATCATCCAAAGATTTAAACCATGGGTAGGACAATTTCTTAGCATCAATTTCATTCTTTCCCAAGATTGTGCAACATGTTCATGCTCAAGTTTCTTAAAATCATGATTTGTGTCCTAAGGGAAATAATTTTCGCGGGAGGAAAATACTTAGTTATAAAAGCATCCTTGCACTTATTCCAAGAATCAATACTATTGCGAGGCAAAGAGGAAATCCAAATTTTTGCACGATCCCGCAAGGAAAAAGGAAATAATTTTAACGTCACAATATCATTGTCCACATCTTTTTTGTTTTGCATATCACACAATTCTACGAACGTGTTTAGATGGGACGCGGCATCCTCATTAGGATTACTGGCAAATTGATCTTTCATGACAAGATTCAACAAAGCGGCCCTAATATCACAAGACTCCGCACTAGTGACGGGAGGAGCAATCGGAGTACTAATAAAATCATTGTTATTAGTATTGGAAAAATCACACAACTTGGTGTTCTCTTGAGTCATCTTGACTACGCAAACAGGATTGCAAACAAGGAAGAGATCCGGCGAGAAAAAGGCAAACGAAAAAGAGGGCGAATAAAACGGCAAATTGGTGAAGTGGGGGAGAGGAAAACGAGAGGCAAATGGCAAATAATGTAATTGCAAGGAGATGAGATTTGTGATTAGGAACCTGGTAGATGATGATGGAGTCACCTCGGCGCCCACGATAGGCACGTAGAAGAGACCGCTTCCTCCCTGGCAACGGCGCCAGAAATTCCTTTGACGTGGCTTGAGACTGCGTTGGTATTTCCCCAAAGAGGAAAGGATGATGCAGCACAGCGACGGTAAGTATTTCCCTCAGTTATGAAACCAAGATTATCGAACTAGTAGGAGGATCACCACCACCCAATAAGCAGCGCCTGCACACAAATAACAAATACTTGCAACCCGACGCGAAAGAGAGGTTGTCAATCTCTCTACGGTAAAAAGATAGATTAGGTAGTGATAGATAGGAGATATAGATCTCTCATGGACACAAAATAAAAAGGACAAATAAACTATGCAGCAATATGTTTTTAGGTTTTTGGTTTTGTAGATCTGAAAACAAAGATGCAAAAAGATAGACCTGGAAGCAATATGTTGGAAAAGTAGACCCGGGGGCCGTAGGGCTCACTAGTGGCTTCCCTCATGAGTATAGCGCACGGTGGATGAACAAATTACTGTTGGGCAATTGATAGAAAATCGAATAGTCATGACGATATCCAAGGCGATGATCATTATATAGGCATCACATCCAAGATAAGTAGACCGACTCCTGCCTGCATCTACCACTATTACTCCACACATCGACCGCTATCCAGCATGCATCTAGTGTATTAAGTTCATGGAAAAACGGAGTAATGCAATAAGAACGATGACATGATGTAGACAAGATATATTCATGTAGGAATAGACCGCATCTTGTTATCCTTAATAGCAACGATACATGTGTGTCTTGCTGGCCCTTCTATCACTAGGAAAGAACACCGCAAGATCGAACCCATCACAAAGCACCTCTTCCCATGGCAAGAAAAATCGATCTAGTTGGCCTAACTAAACCAAAGATCCGAAGAAGAAATATGAGGCTATAAGTAATCATGCATATAAGAGATCAAAGAAGACTCAAATAATATTCATGGATGGAAACTGATCATGAACTCAAAATTCATCGGATCCCAACAAACACACCGCAAAAGTTTACATAAAATAGATCTCCAAGAGACCATTGTATTGAGAATCATAAGAGAGAGAGAGAGAGAGAGAGAGAGAGAGAGAGAGAGAGAGAGGAAGCCATCTAGCTACTACCTACGAAATCGTAGGTCTATGGTGGACTACTCACGCATCATCGGAGAGGCACCTATGAAGAAGATGAACCCCTTCGTGATGGTGTTTAGATTGGATCTCGAGGTTCTGGAACTTGCAGCGGCTGGAATTGTGTTTCGTCGACTCCCCTAGGGTTTTTGGAATATTTGGAAATTTATAGGCATCAGAGGTGGTGGAGAGGGGCCCCAAGGAGGGCACAACCATCAGGGACCGCCGGGGGCCCCCTGGCGCGCCCTGGTGGGTTGTGGTCTCCTCGGCCCACCTCTCCGCCACTTCTTTGGCCCACTGGGTGTCTTCTGGTCCAGAAAAAATCTCCAAAAAGTTTTGTCGCGATTGGACTCCATTTGATATTGATATTCTGCGAAGTAAGAAACAACCAAAAACAGCAACTGGCACTTTGGCACTATGTCAATAGCTTAGTCCCAAAAAATGATATAAAGTTGCTATAAAATGATTGTAAAACATCTAAAGTTGCTATAAAATGATTGTAAAACATCCAAGAATGATAATATAACAGTATGGAACAAGCAAAAATTATAGATACGTTGGAGACGTATCAAAGATCAATCAATAAAATCAAGGATAAAGACTTCGACAAAGATTGTGATCGAATGACGTACTCCGAGGCGATGAGCATGGAGCCCAGCTCGTATGATGCAGACGGCGGAGTTGATCTGCCCCTTTTTAGAGTTGCGGGGGCTGAGCTTGGTGGAGGGACCAGGACTTTCGGTAAAGGCGAGCTTGGCGGAGATGTTGGGCTTGATGGGGGGCTAGTGTCGTGGTTTTATCACAGCAGATGTCCTAGTGAAAGGACTGAGGGGTGAAGCCATCGCTACGATGGTTAACTCGAAGGGGTTGGTCGGGACGAAAGACACCGGCTTACCCAGGTTCGGCCCCTCTCGAAGGAGGTAAAAGCCTACGTCCTGCTTTGAGTTGTATTAATTGGGTATCGATTACAAGGGAGCGTATTCCCTTGACCTAGCTCTCTATCAATGGTTTCGTACCTTAAGCCGCCCAGGGAACCCGCCTTTATATACACAGGTCGAGGCCCTGGGCTTACAAGAGTCCGGTCCAGGTTACATCTAGTAACCGAGCTTATCCTTAAATCGCCTTGCCCTCTCCGGGAAGCCAACTCCCGGCGGCTTATGCCTCCGGGTTACACACCGTCTTCCGGCTCTGGGCCTCCGCCTGGCCCGTCTGGTAAGTTGACTCCAGGCTTGTCTTGGCTTTCTGTCCTGTTTAAGGCCTTACTGCTATGCCGCCAACTTCCTAACCCGGCCCCACCTGGGCGGGTCATCCATGGGGTTATATCCCCAACAGTAGGCCCCAGATTGACTTGAACCTGTTCATGTCAATCTTCAAGTCTTCTAGTTGGTGAGTCTTGTGCTCTTCATAATCATCTAACCTAAAATAAATCTTTATAACCCGCCATGTAAAATGGGTGATGTCATTTCTGGTAAATCCAGAAAATCTTAATGACATCACAACGGATCTTTGTATTAACTATTCAACCCAAAAATCGAGGCGTTTTCTTGGTCAATCATCATCATGTCCCCTCGTTTCTTGCGTTGGACTGTTGCTGTTCCATCTCCCCCTTATAAATAGGCGTCGGGGGGCCCATCTGAGGGAGTCCAGGATTAAGATGTCCTCGGACTATCGGCCTATTCCTTATGGGCTGGGCTCGTGGGCCACTAGTTGGAGGATTGGACTGACCGAATACCCCGTGACCAGGGGGGAAACCTCAGGAGCCGAGGCGTGCCCTTCAAGCTTAAGATGATAGAATAGGCATGTTTATTCCTTCGATAAGCAACCGACTATGTGTAACCCTAGGGACGCCTGGTATCTATATAAGCCAGAGGGTTTAGTTCGTAGAGGTAGGTGAACTCATCTAGGGTTTAGCTACTTGATCTCGAGGTAGATCGACTCTGTAATCTTCATACACATCAATACAACCAAGCAGGACATAGGGTTTTACCTCCATAGGAGGTCCTGAACCTGGGTAAACATCGTCTCCTTCGTCCCCTGTTACCCATCGATTCTAGATCCACACCTCAGGACCCCCTACCCGAGATCCGCCGGTTTTGACACCGACATTGGTGCTTTCATTGAGAGTTCCGCTGCGCGATCGCTAGAGGAATCGATGGCTCGCCTTATCATCAGCGATGAAGTCTGCAGCAAGGACGTTTTCGTTCCTAGTCAGATTTTCGCGTTCGACAGCATCGTATCGCATGCCGATCCGGCCGGCCATCTTGGCCAGGTCGGAAGTTTCATCCCCGATCACGAAGTCAGATTCGGGAACCTTGAGTTCGTCGCTGACTCCCGGGGAGATCTCGTCTTACGAAGCTCTCAGCTCTCAGCTCTCATGGAGGAGCCTGCAGGCCCCGACGCCTTATCGCCGGAGGCAGCAGGTCCCACCGCTGAGGTGGCCTCTATCCCTGGGTCGGCCATAACGGCCAACCCAGCTGATATGCTCGGATTTGCCGCGGACGAATACAACACGGGCCCGTCATCGAGCGACCCTGGGACAACGGCGCTGCGGATCGACCCCATGCGCTCCAGCGACATGGACCCCACCGACATCTCGTCATTAAATGAGTTACTTGGCCGGATTCAAACCATGGGCATGACCGACGGCCAGACCTCAGTCTACGACCGGATCGGGTTTAAACCCGATGATAGGGAGATTCATACCCCACCGATCACTCACTTAGTCGCCACCGTCGAGTGTCCGGACGGAGGCTCGTCCTCTCAACTACCGGAATTAAAAACAGTTTACATCCCGGTTTCCGACCGTCAAGATCTCTCCTACAATCCGGAATCCGGAACCCACATCGGAAATAGTTTGGGATCGGCCGCCGATCTAGCGCGTGACCTAGAACCCGCGCAGAGGGGTCCTGTTGATAATATGGACTCCGAACCCGCCACGCCGGATCCCGCGATGACGCGGGAGGCAAACACCATGATCCCGGACTCACATCCTGGCGAGAAACTAAAATTTTCCCCGCCCACCACCCAAGTGGAGCACTCCTCAAGCAGCGCAGGAGAGCCCAAGTTATCGGGCTTATCGGAAGTTAAACAACAGCCAGGGGAATCAGTCCATCAATTTTGGGCTAGACTCCTCCTTATTAAAGACAGAGTACCAGACTCTAGTGGCCAGGAGATAATAGCAACCTTCAGGCACAATTGCCACATTGAAGGAATCCTCAATGCCCTAGCCAATCGCAACATTCATGACTTCACCGAGCTATCGGACCTGGTACAAAAATATTGCGCCATGGAAAGCACCTGGCAAGCCGAACGTTTGTTTTCGGAGCCGGTCCCTGCCGAACACCCTAGAGGAGCTCGGAAAAAGCGAATACCTCCGAAACGGCCGGCCGAACACGAACCTGTCGAGAAAAAGAATAGACCCCCTACGGGAGTCAGAACTGTCCCTGATGGACTATTAGACAAGCCATGCCCTATACACTCTGTATTACTAAACACAAGCCCGACTCACAGCCTTAGAGCTTGCTGGGTCGTCAGGCAGGGCGCAAAAAGCGGAGAGGCCATCCTCGAGGCCCTACCTCCAGACAGACGTTCAACAGCGCCACCAGAATGCAACGCCGAGATCCTGACGATCTACGAAACGTTTTCCTCCAGGAATAAGAGGAAGAGAGCTCTTCGAGAACTCAAACAAATCTATCAGGTGGCAGTAACGAATTCAAGGACAGACACACCTATCACCTTTGGAGAAGCTGATCAACCAATCACCCGCCCCGGCTGAACACCTGCCGCACTGGTCCTCAACCCCATCGTCGATGGGTTCAGGTTACAAAAGGTGCTAATGGATGGCGGCAGTGGTTTGAACCTCATTTACGAGGATACATTGGAAAAAAATGCAGTTCGACCGATCCCGCATCGAACATAGCAACACAACCTTTCGTGGGATCATCCCTGGGAAAGAGGCACATTGTTCTGGACGCGTTACCCTCGATTTGGTATTCGGCATGCCCGAGAACTACAGATCCGAAGAACTTCTCTTTCATATCGTGCCCTTTCACAGTGGTTACCACACTCTGTTGGGGCGTGACGCTTTCACAAGATTTCAGGTTATACCACATTACGGGTATATGAAGCTCAAAATGCCGGGCCCAAACGGGGTGATCACAATCACAAGTGACCCGAATAGAGCCCTTCGAGCCGAAAACAGAACAGTAGCGCTCGCCCTCGAGGCACTAGGTGAGACCTTTGCAGCAGAGGAATTGACCGCACTCCGGTCAACAGTGGACAAGGATGATGTGGTCCTTAGCAAGAGGCCCAAACCCACGTCCTTTAAAGCTGCAGATGAAATCGTCAAATTTGAGGTACATCCAACGGACCCCAATAAAACAGCGTCCATCGGAGCTCAGCTGGACCCCATGGTGGATGAAGCACTGCGAACATTTTTACGAGAAAACTGGGATATCTTTGCCTGGCATCCTTCAGATATGCTAGGAATCCCACGACGGCTAGCAGAACACAGTCTGAACATAATCGCAGGCTTCAAGCCCGTCAAACAGGCTCTACGCCGATTTTTCGAACCCAAGCGACAAGCTATGGGCGAAGAACTAGCAAATTTGCTGGAGGCCGGATTCATAAGAGAAATCAAACACCCTGAGTGGTTGGCAAACCTGGTGATGGTACCGAAGAAAGATAAATCCTGGCGGCTGTGTGTCGATTTCAAAGACCTTAATAAAGCTTGCCCCAAGGACCCTTTCCCCTTACCACGCATATACCAGATTATTGACGCCATAGCCGGACACGACTCATTGTGCTTCCTCGAGGCTTATTCCGGGTACCATCAAATCAAAATGAAGGAATCCGATCAAGCTGCAACTGCATTCATCACCCCCTACGGGCCATTCTGCTTTAACACAATGCCTTTCGGGCTAAAAAACGCAGGTGCTGCATACCAGCGTATGATTCAGACATGTCTCGAAAAACAAGTCGGTAAAACAGTCGAGGCATACATGGACGACGTGGTCATTATGACCAAACACGTCAGCCAGCTGATAGACGACCTCAGGCAAACTTTTGCTAGTCTACGGGAATATGATATATGGCTCAATCCGAACAAATGTTTCTTCGGAGTTCCCGCTGGTAAACTACTCGGATTCATTGTTTCCCATAGAGGAATAGAAGCGAATCCTACTAAGATCCGCGCCCTATCTCAACTTGCGATTCCTAGAGAGCTAAAGCACGTCCACAGGCTGGCGGGCTGCATGGCGGCTTTGAGCCACTTTATCTCCCGCCTTGGTGAAAAGGCTTTACCGCTCTACAGGCTGCTGAAACGGACCAAAAACTTCGAGTGGACCGATGAAGCAGCGGCTGCACTAGAGGAAATTAAAACACTGCTGGCCAGCAGCCCCATACTCACGGCGCCAGGCGCCGGTGAACCAATGTTACTGTACATCTCGGCCACCAATCAAGTGGTTAGTGCGGTGCTCATCGTCGAACGAGAGGACGAGGGTCACAAATTCCGGGTGCAAAAGCCAGTCTACTATGTGTCAAAAGTGCTAACACCATGCAAGTCCAGATATCCGCACTACCAGAAGATAGCCTATACAGTGTTTATGGCATCACGAAAGCTCAGACACTACTTTCAAGAATGTTCGGTCACGGTGGCATCCGAAGTACCCCTGAACGATATAATCAATAACAGGGACGCCACCGACCGCATAGCCATATGGGCCGTCGAACTCCTTCATTTCGAAATCGCCTATAAGCCACGACGAGCTATTAAATCTCAGGTGTTGGCCGATTTCCTTGCCGAATGGACAAAGGCCGAGCTCCCCAGAGAATATAGTACATACTCCCATTGGACGATGTACTTCGACGGATCCAAGACACTGGCCGGACTGGGGGGCTGGAGTTATCCTCACATCTCCCATGGGAGACAACGTCCGGTACGTGTTGCAGATCATGCACGCCGATTCCAACAATGCGGCCGAATACGAAGCACTATTGCACGGGCTTCGGATGGCAGCATCGATGGGCATACAACGGCTTGAAGTATGAGGAGATTCTAATCTCGCCATCTCTCAAATCAACGGCGAATTCGATGCTAAAAACCCAAAGATGGCAGCATACAGAAATGTCATTCTAAAAATATCCGTACGGTTCGAGGGGCTAGAATTCCACCATCTCGCTAGAGATAGCAATCAGGCTACTAACATACTCGCCCGTATGGGGGCCAGGCGTGACCCCGTCCCGAAAAACACCTTCCTTGAACGGATTTTCAGGCCATCGGTGGTATGGCAGGACGAGAATAAGGGCGCTGGAGCCATCAGTACGGAAGAGATTGTCCCCCTATAAATGAACCTGATGAGCAAATCATCGGCGGTTCCGAAACGCCTTCGGCTCATGAGGTCATGGCAGTAATCGCACCATGGACCGAGCCCTTCCTTGCCTACCTTCTCCGCCAAGAACTCCCCGACGACCAGACGGAGGCGAGACGCATAATTCCGCGATCCAAGGCCTATAAGGTCCACGAGGGTGAGTTATATAAGAAAAGCACTACCGGGATACTCCAACGGTGCATATCTGAGGAAGAAGGAAGGCAGCTTTTGGCCGAAGTCCACGCAGGCATGGGCGGCCACCACGCCGCAACACGGGCCTTAGTAAGCAAAGCCTTTCAACCCAGATTCTTTTGGCCCACCACTCAAGCGGACGCCCAAGCACTTGTCCAACATTGTGTTGGATGTCAACTATTCACAAATCAAAGCCACATACCCCTCACAGCTCTTCGGACTATTTCGATCACCTGGCCTTTCGCGGTCTGGGGGCTAGATATGGTCGGACCAATTAAAGGGGGGACCAAGAAAAATAAATATCTACTGGTCATGGTCGACAAGTTCACCAAATGGATCGAAGCAAAACCAGTAAGATCAGCTAAGTCCGGATCGGTAGTCGACTTTATATCCGGCGTGGTACACCGTTATGGTGTCCCGCACAGTATTATAACGGACAATGGATCCAATTTCACCGCCCAGGAGGTGAAGGACTGGTGCGCAAACATGGGCATCAAGCTCGATTACGCCTCGGTGTATCACCTGCAGACCAATGGACAAGTCGAACGGGCCAACGGCCTAATCATGAGTGGCATCAAACCACGTCTGGTCCGATCTCTTCATGAATCTAACTGCAATTGGGTAGAGGAGCTTGACTCCATTCCGTGGGGTCTGCGTACCACCCCGAATCGATCAACGGGATAGACACCGTTTTTTATGGTCTACGGGGCAGAAGCAGTCCTTCCCTGCGATATCATTCACGACGCACCTAGGGTGCGCATGTACGAAGAAAAGGAGGCCGAGTTAGATCGGCAGGACGACTTAGACGCCTTGGAAGGAGAGCGCGATATAGCTCGGTCCTGCTCTACTTTCTATCAACAGCAGGCTCGGCGCTACCAAAGCAGGGAGGTTAGAGGGAAGGCATATAATGTGGGCGAACTCGTCTTACAACTCCCAGAGAAGCAGAGGCAAAAACTCAATCCCAAGTGGGAGGGCCCTTTCATAATTGACGAAGTACTTACAGGAGGGGCTTATCGCCTCCGCAACCCGCCGGAGAATCGCCTCGAACCAAACCCATGGAACGCATCTCATCTTCGGCGCTTTTATGGCTAGACCGGTGTCGTCATATTTCTTACCTTTCTTTTTCTTTTTCTTTTTTTCTTTCGTATTCTTTCCCTTCCATTTTAGCTTTACAGGATTGGATATCATTTCCCAGCATGTGTTCGGCTAAACCGAGCTTGTGTTAAGTTTTTTGGCATACATCTTCAAATGTCCTATCCGAAAAAACACCTGGGGGCTTCTTCTTGAAGCCGATTATTATATATTCTGTGCACCGATTCACATGTATTGTGCATGCACACTTCCCTTATCATTTTTAAGCCAGTATATGCATCAATTGGACCTAAGATTTTGGCCAAGCTGGGTTGCCTCGCTCCTGTGCTTACCGTCTACGTTCCCGATTGTTCGGCTAGAGGGTAAAGGGAGCACCTCTGCGATTGTTACGACCGGATCATCCGGATACATACCTCATACGGTTGAAGCCGAAAGCTAGCTATCTTAAGAAGAAAATTGGTCGGCTATGACGGAAGTAAAAAACTTTTGGTGGTTATCATCATTACCTGGGATTATTTTCCCAAAGAAGCCATTATCCACATACTAGTAGTATACGACCATGATATCTACGATCTACGTAGCAACCTGAAGGAAGGTACCGATAGAGGAACTATTTTCTTCGGAAGATGTTTCTTACGTTAAGCAGTAATATAACATATCTCCCTATGCACGTTCTGTCTATTCACACCGAATGGCCGGATTGCCTGGTTCCCCGAAATAAGTTCCTTTTATTGAAGGACATTCGATACGGAACACTCCCAAGCTCTTAGCGAGGGAGGTCGAAGCCGATGGCCGGTTAAGACAATGTTTACAGCATAGACGGAGCAGTTTTTGATTTAAAGTATATAGTTACATAGAATCAAACACCTGGCTGCTGGTCAAGATTATCTATTAAGGTATCCAGGGTGCAATCTTCTTGCGAAAGACGAGCGGCGGGCATCACTTGGTCGTAAACCAAATGAAGTGGCACTTCTTGCCCATCCGGCCCTACCGGCCCAACCCGAGCCATATGCTCTGGGTTAAGTTTGGTAAAGCGGGTCTTGACCATTGCCCACGCCTCTCGCGCTCCCTCTCGACAAGTCGATGTCTTCCATAACTCAAAACGACATCGGGCTCCTTTAAACCGCTCAGCCTGTTCAAACATCCCTTATGGAGGCGTCTCGGCAGGCCAGAGCGCTTTGGTCATGCTCCTCATGACTCTCCGAGCCCGCTCATGTACGACAGACAGTTCCTTCAGTAGGTTCCCTCAGAATGATCCGATTTCTTCCTCGGGCCGCCCGGTCTGGAGACCTAGACACGAGACGAAGCATGTCCCTTACACTTGATATAATAAAGGTACTTTTCGGAATTACGAAGATATAAGTGCACTTACAGAACATGCCCCTCTGTAATCTTTGGTTCTCTTCTTGGGCTTGAGCCAATTGAGTTTTCAAACTCTCAAGTTCTTCGGCTTGCCACTGGTTTTCCGCCTTAAGCTGGTTCTTTTCCTCAAGACTTCGGTTCAACACACGGCAGTCAGCCTCATGCTGAGATTCAGCATACCTCTGAGATTCTCGGGCTGTATCCAAATCTTTCTGCAACTGCCCTATGGACTCAGCTGGTATAAAGTACTCTCTCATTAGTACGGGAATGTCGAATAATTCAGTAAATTGACATACTCACAGTGCGCCTCTCGGGTGAAATTCTTCACTTGCTCAAGCTCGGCCTTCACGGTTTGTACCTATGTTCGGCTCACCTTGAGTTCCTTGGCCAACTTCTCATTTTGCTTCCTTGAAACCTACATTATAAATAAAACAATATTCAAATCCTTAACTCGGACGTTCCGACCAAATCAAGGCTCGGGGGCTACTGGATTAATATTTGTGTTCGGTTGTTAAAACTGATTACTCACCTCCAGGCTGGACGATATCAGTTTGGCGGCTCCCTCAAGCCCAGCTCGGGCAGCTCTGATGTATGTGTCCACCAAACTTAGGGCATTAAACTCTTGTTCGGAAAACACTTGGTGGCGCAGGGCTTCCTTTCGCCGCCGGTGATTCATCGCACTCTCTACCTCGGACTTAGTGACCGAGACGTCCATAGAATCTTTAGGGGGCTGATCCGTCACAGGGGCCTCCGCGTCAAGTTCAGCATGAGCAGAAGACCTTGATTAATGATGGTTGCCTGGCGCCTTGGCGACATTCCCGGAAGAAGGTGGTTGTACTCGTCTCCTGAGTATTTTGACACGAGATTTTGTGAGTACTTATTGCAATCATGACAATGGCCGAACTAAACGGTTAAATAAAGTACCTCTTGGTTGAGTGCACGGTCGAGGTGGTCCCCGCGGTTGGCTCGCGAGGAGGATTCCTGCTGTTGCTCGGTACGGGCCCTGCTGCCGTAGACGACGTTCGACGTGTGGACCGACGACCCTTGGGAGTAGAGATCGGCACACTCGGGTTGGCAGGGGTCGCTCGCCCTATACGGGAAGAGACCTTCTTTTTACCAGTGGTGGGAGAAGGAAGTGGTCCGGGGTGATCGGCTAGAAGAGCCACCTTGGAGCCGTCAAGGCTCTCCTGGTAAAAGACCCCGTCCTTGTATTCAATTGATAGCTCCAGATCGTCATGGAATCCGGGATCGTCGTCGTGAGAATAACTCTCTGGTTGAGGCACCGGACAGCTGACTATCTCGACCCAGCGCCTCCAACTCTGTTCGGACAGATTGAAAGTTTCGATCACAAGGATTATACATAAATATCCGAACTCAGAAAACAAAGCCAAAGGCTTACCGATTCGATGGGGTTATGACTCGAATAGCCATCCTTGGCTGACAGTCGAGCAAAATCTTCTTTTTCTCCTTTGAAAAGATCGGCCAGTATGGCCGTCATTGCCGCCTGATTGGCAGGACCCTGCCGTTGGGAATGGGTGGTGTCACTTGTTCCGTTGTAACGCCACAGGGGGTGTGTCCTTTGCTGAAGCGGTTGAACGCATCGAGCAATGACGGCTGCCATCACGTCGATGATGGTTAACTTACTGTGAACTAGTAGCCTCACTTGGGCGGCTAGGCGTTTTACTTCGGCACTTTCCTCTTGGGATGGACTCTTCGGTCGCCAGTTGAACCTTTTCTTCAAAGGAGCGTCGAAGTATTCGGGCAGACCCCTCCGAGCTGGGTCAAACAGGGGAACGTCCTCAATATAGAACCATTCCGAGGTCCATTCTTCAGACTCTTTCTTCGGAGTCCCCACGGGATACCCCGTCCCGGCTATACGCAATACTTCGGATCCACCCACTTCCTGAATTGTCCTACCCCGAATACGGGGGACAAGGCAGAAGTACTTCCTCCATAAACCAAAATGGGCCTCGCAGCCCAAGAACATCTCGCAGAGGGCAACAAAGCCCTAAATGTGCAGGATGGATCCAGGGGTGAGATGATGGAGTTGGATCCCATAAAATTCCAATAGTCCCCTCAAGAAGGGATGAATGGGGAATCCTTGGCCCCGTAAGAGGAAGGACACGAAACATACCCGCTCTCCCTTGCGTGGAACGGGGAAATTATCTGCGAAGGCCTCGCCGTTCGAAGAAGTCAATACGGCGCGGGTAAACTCCAGATCCGAGGCGGGAAGATAACCCTGGGTCTCAAGGTTGCGCAGCTGGAGGAGGGATACTGAACAACTTTCCCAATCTCCGGGAAGGGGGCTGTGAGGATGTGAGGAGGAGCCAGGGATGCTCGCCATATTTTCAAGTTCTCTCACTTGGGGCTTTTCGATGGTGAGGAAGAGGAATGGGTTGCCTAAGCCACGATTCAGCCTGCTTAAATGGACGGTTCCTCCCCTTCGCTTGCAGGAAGGGCAGTCCTGTAAAAGGCTGATGGGCCGCCCATCTCCCATTGGTGCACAGGGATCGAGGGGCGTCGTTAATTCTGGATGGCGAAGTTAATGCTGTGGGCCCCGTGACATCTCGACGATCGAGAGCTCACTAATGACCGCTTTATTGTTTACCGAATAGAGAGGAGGAGAAGAACTCGCCTCACAAGCCGAAGACTTTGGGAGCACAGGACCGCCCGGACTACATACCTCGGCATTGGAGGCTACTTCGGGGGCTACTGAGGGAGTCCGGGATTAAGGGGTCCTCGGACTGCCGGCCTATTCCTTATGGGCCGGACTCGTGGGCCACTCGTTAGAGGATCGGACTGACCGAATACCCCGTGACCAGGGGGGAAACCTCAGGAGCCGTGGCGTGCCCTTCAAGCTTAAGATGATAGAATAGGCATGTTTATTCCTTCGATAAGCAACCGACTATGTGTAACCCTAGGGACCCCTGGTATCTATATAAGCCAGAGGGTTTAGTTCGTAGAGGCAGGTGAACTCATCTAGGGTTTAGCTACTTGATCTCGAGGTAGATCGACTCTGTAATCTTCATACACATCAATACAACCAAGAAGGATGTAGGGTTTTACCTTCATAGGAGGGCCTGAACCTGGGTAAACATCGTCTCCTTCGTCCCCTGTTAACCTTCGATTCTAGATCCACAGCTCGGGACCCCCTACCCGAGATCCGCCGGTTTTGACACCGACACCGTCCTTTTCACTTTCCCCCGCTGCCGCTCTCTCTTCTCCTTCCTCCAAACGCCCGTGCGACCGAAGCTCCGCCGCACCGGCCAGACCGCGTCGTCGTCCTCAACAAGGCCGCTGCATCACCCTGTTCATGACCAGAGCTCGCCGGCGCTCGCCCGCACCCCCTGCGTCTTCCAGGTTCCACTCTTCTTCTCTCTTAGATCCTCATTAGTTCATCAGAGTTCTTCCGAGTCCACCACCGTTCATCGGAGTGCTCACCATTGATTAGAAAGGAAACATCTTTAGGCTCCGAATCACTAGCCAAATCGCGCGGTGCTCTACTTAATATGTATTTTGTATTCAGAGTAGATCACTTCTTCACTGTAATCTGCACATTGACTGCCCATTCTTCTATCACTATTTTTAGGGTTAATAAATATTTCCCCTTTTTTCTTCGTCCGTAGATCCGCAATTGTAGCTATACTCGGTGAAACTTGTTTGTCCATACTTAGCAGCATTTTCAATATTCACTGTCCATTTGACCCGCCATCACGCTGCTGGCTCTCCCTGGCAAAATATAATCCGCTTCATACCTGTAGTTGATGGCGGCTCATAATTTAACAATGACCCGCCAAATAGCGTTGTCGTCTTGGAGTCATATCTGTTTTTGTCATGTAGTATTCTTAACCCGCCGTATCTCCATGCCTTTCCAAAGTGTGTAACCCGTTCCGTCATGGCTAAGGCCCCCACTTCTTGCAATTGGGTAGGCTCCAGGGTTACCGAGGATATACTTAGTGATTTCGTAGTCATGGGGGTTTTGCCGGCTCAAGACGTCATCCATTTGCGGGTTCCTGGCACCGAGATCACTCCCGAACCCAAAGATGGGGAGGTGGTTATCTTTACGGATCATCTTCTCCATGGCTTCTCACCGCTCGGGTAAAAGTTTTTTCGGGATGCCGTGCACTTTTATAAACTCCACCCTCAAGACATTGGTCCCAATTCTGTCACCAACTTGTACCAATTTCAAGTGTTCTGCGAGGCGTATCTGCAAGAAGAACCTACTATTGACCTCTTTACAGACTTATTTTATATCAACCACCAGACCAAGATAGCAGATTGGCCAAGTCTTGAGCTCGGGGGCGTTTCAATCCAAATGCGGAGAGATGTATCTTTACCCCCAGCCACTCTGCCCAGTCATCCCAAGGATTGGAACCGCAC
This sequence comes from Elymus sibiricus, assembly GCA_039707655.1. Lineage (NCBI taxonomy): Eukaryota > Viridiplantae > Streptophyta > Magnoliopsida > Poales > Poaceae > Elymus > Elymus sibiricus. Next base: position 345,010,941 of record CM077669.1, on the reverse strand, counting down.
CTGGTTTTACTGCAGAGATACTGCCCCGGAGGAAGAAAATCCATTGTCAGGTTATCGTCCCTACCGGCTCTGCACAACCACCGAGCTCCCAGACCGGTTGTTCGCCATAGAGCGCGCCCAATATGCTCAAACATTTTCAAAGATTAGGGCTTTATTAGACAATGGGTTAACCGGCGTTGATTTAACCCGCTGCTGGGTTTCTTGGAGAATCTTACCATTGGCGGCGGCTTAATGTGTGAATATACTGGTGAAGTGAATGACCCTCAGCGCTTCAACCAGACGCCTCTGATAGACAAGGATCACAACTTGATTGTCAAATCATTGCTGGGAGAACCTCAGGAGGTTTGCAACAAGATGGGGTTAAACCCCTTCTATGCTCTTAACCCGGCTCCCGCAGTAAGACTTTTCACTTTAACCTTCACTCTTTCCCTTTAAATTTTGCACTTCACACACCTCATTTAACCTTTCTGCAAATGCATTTAGGCTGACTCTCCCTTCTGGAAGAGGAGAATAACCACAGCCTCCACTTCAAAGAAGAAGACCAAGGCAACTAAGACCCGGGCTCCGGCTCGTATAAAGAAACCTACAGCTCAGGAGATGCTTGAACTGGATGACTCGAAGGTAGAACTTGACTCTCTTGGCCTTCTTTTCATGCAACTTATTGACGCCGACTCCTCTCAGGGTGATGCGGAGACAAGCCAAGCCGGCGCAGCAGAGGTAACTACCATCTCCTCTGACTCGGAACCTTTGCCAAGAGAGAAAATACGGCGGGTCATCCGAAAAGTAAAGTTTTCACACCCCCTTGCTCACTTGGATCCCAACTTTCTTTTGAAGAAGTAGCAAGATGACCTCAGGCGTCAGACTCGGAGCGGCGGCTCTAAAGATTTGGTAGATGGCTTACCCGACGCTTCGGCTCCTCGGAAATGCCGTAACGAGGTAATTCATAACTTTGTTTTTCTTTTCTTCTGCATGCTAGCCTCATACAGTAAACTACTCATATTGCTCAACTTTAATTTTTCAGGAAACACCTCCTTCCTCTGGCAACTCAACTGCTTCAAAGATGCCACCTCTTGTCAACAACCAAGGGTAGCTTTCTTCTTTGCATCCAATGTTGCTTACTAACCTTTTATCCTTGCATACAACTTATCATGAAATCTTTTGTTCATAGGGCCCAAGCCAAGAAGAGGAAAATAAGCGGGTCATCCGCCAATCCTGATGCCCCCGAGCCGGAGAATCGGAAGCTTGACACTCCTGACACCTGTGTTGAGCCCTCTGAAGCTCAACAAGGCGCCCATGATGAAACACCCCAGCCTACTGAGCCGGAGGATGTTGATATTGTGATTACTGAAGCTAATCTAGAAGCTGATCCTAAGCCGCCCAGTCCTCTGCCAACAGCTGAAGATGTGACTTCCCATGAAGAAGGGGTTATCATTACTGGGACGGGTTATTCAACTCCAGCCCCTTCCAACGTGCTGACCAAGCATATTAGCAAGGATGAGGCACCTTCACCTGAGAAGGAGAAGGTTAAACTTGATCTCCCCAATCTTGAGAAGCTTACTATTGACGAGCTGCATTCTGGATATTTGAGCCGCCTCTCCGCAAGCCGGGACATGGAAGCCAACTTAGTTGGTATGATGAAGAAAAAATATGAGGTATACTCAACTTATCCTCATTCCATATATCCTTATGTAGCCCCCAAGAGCCGGCTTATTTTCTTGAAGATAAGACGGGTCTTCAATAACATAAACACTTTACTTCATCAACATGTAGCCCCCAAGGGCTGGGTCATTATGCAAATAATGAGTCGGCACTTATTTTGCTGACATGAAAAAATTCCAACAGTAGCCCCCAAGGGCCGGGTCATTATGTAAATAATGAGTTGGCACTTTTTTTTGCTGACATGAATAAATTCCAGCCGTAGCCCCCAAGGGACGGCTTATCTCTTGAGATAATCGGGTCTTTTACATTTGTAAAGAAAAACTAGTCGTTCTGCAAATTGTAGAGCCTGTAGCCCCCAAGGGCCGGTTTATCTTCTTGAAGATGATCCGGGTCTGCTTGTATTTTATGCTTGAAAGAACTGATATACATTAGCCCCCAAGTGTCAAGTATATTGCTTGCAATGTGCTTGAGACTTGTAACAAATTTCTTCACTGCCACCAAGCGTCATTATGCACCGTGCTACCGGCTTAGGATTGGCAAACTTCCACTTAACAACTGTTATTGTACAGGAAACTTTAAATGTGGCCGAGTCAAGTTTGACCAACCTTAGGAAAAACCTGGCTTTCCAACAAGACGCCCGAGCTGAAGCTGACGCAAAATGGCGGATCTCCTCAACACAGCTGGAAAAGACCAAGGCGGATTTTGAAGCCTACAAACAATCTGTTGAAGCTGAACAAGCCGCCTTGATTAAACGTGCAGAAGACGCCGAGGGCCAACTTAAACCCGTTACTGAAGAACTGACCAGTCTTAAACGCCATGTAGCTCGGATGACTGAAGCTGTCTTTGGTAAGTATTGTTGACTATCTTATGAGCATTCTGTTCAAACAGTTTTATAAAAGACTCGCTCGGCGACTTATGCACATTGAACTATTTGCAGGCCACCGGACACGCAATCTTCCAGACGACAGCCTGTTGAAGTTGAAAGCTTTATATTAATTCACTGAGCAGCTGTACGCTGGAAGTCTTTTTACCATCAGGGCTGTTATGGGTGAAAAGGGCACTCCAAAGCTCATCAAAGACATGCTGAAATGCCTCTCAACAATTCCCAAGCAGTTTGAAGAATTGAAAAAATCAGTTGCCCGTAAGGGCACAATAGCTGCTTTGAGTCGGGCTTTGGCTTATGCACCAGAGCTTAACCCGGAAGAGATGGTTGGAGGGTTCCCACGGCTGAAAGATGACGGGTCAGAATGTGACGCCCCCGGTCTTCGACCGTACGCTAATCAATCACGCAATGCGTACGACCAAGATTAGGGACTCACTGATCGATATCACAACACAACACTAGACACAAATTAAAGTCATACAGCTTCATATTACAAGCCAGGGGCCTCGAGGGCTCGAATACAAAGCTCGACAAGCACGAGTCAGCGGAAGCAAATAATATCTGAGTACAGACATAAGTGAAAGAAATTTTGCCTTAAGAAGGCTAGCACAAACATAAGCAGCGGATTGAACGAGGCGAGGCCTCCTGCCTGGGAACCTCCTAACTACTCCTGAGCGTCGGGGGCAGCCTCCACGTAGTAGTAGGCTCCAGCGGTGGTGTAGTAGTCGTCTCCGGCGTACTCCATCTTCTGGGCTCCATCGTCTGAACGCGGCATCGTATCGAGGGGGAAAGAGAAAGCAAATCAGCGGTGAGTACTCATCCAAAGTGCTCGCAAGACTGACATCAGAACTATGCTAAGTATGCATCGGTATCAAAGGATGGGATATATCTAGACTGACTGCAGAAAGCAAGGATGAGGGGGAAGGCCTAGTCCTATCGAAGACTAGCATCTTCAGCATCTTGCAGCATTAGAAGAGAGTGGACTGGTATCTCATATATAGTCATATTTTTGTAGCTATTTTAATAAGTAACCACGCCCAGAGATTCTTCCTCGACTCCCTGTGAGGAAGCAATCCCGGAGCCACCATTCATTTCAAATTTAATTCACAATTATAGTTGTATAAAGTCAAGGTACAATTCCAAATCGTCCTGTTACCGTGGACACGGCTATTAGAATAGATTAATCATCCCTGCAGGGGTGCACCACATATTCCCCAACACGGCTGAGTCACCTCCGGCCGGACACACTTTCCTGGGTCATGCCCGGCCTCGGGATATCAGCACGTCGTCGCCCCACCTAGGCTCAACGAAGAGGCCAGCCCGCCGGACTAAATCCTAAGCACGCAGGTTCGTGGGCCCACTTGCCCTTGCACTCCTGCACGATGCGAACGCAGACGAGGTCAGTCCTAGCACCCCTTAGTAACAAGCGCGATGCCGTTGCGGACCACTCGGGCGCGCGCCGCTCCATTGCTGACGTCCGAAGAGCTTCGGCTGATACAACGACGCTGAGTGCCCATATCTTCCCCACGTGAAGGTTAGTGAGTATTAAGGCCAACGACCTAACTCAGATCAAGTACCCAACCCATTAGCATTTTATTAATGCGGGGCAAGCGTGACCCATAAGGTGCGGTCCCGTCACCCCGACTCGAGGATGTGTGGCAAAGGCCTCTCTCGCCAGTCCACGCCTCATCATCATCAAACCGTGGGTACCCCTCAGGGCCGACCCATCACCATCATGTTTCAGTAACCAGGTCATAGTAACTGTGTGTGTAAAACATCAAGGCGGGAACCGAGGAATCACCCTCAATGGTCCCCGCTCGATGAAAACGTCAAGGTGGACTTAGAGGAATCACCCTCGAGGGTCCCACACTTGAGGGGTTGCACGACAGAGTCATCGTCGGGAGTGGTGAAAGAGGAATCACCCTCGATAACCACGACCGACTAGCTACACTATAGAGCTAGCATCATGAGTACTTTACGAGGTGTCACCATCTGTACTCGATAGTAGCGCTGCAGGGTCGTACAACTAAGGGGAGTGCGGTGATGTGAGGGGCCTGGCTTGTCGGTCGGTTGACCGAGTCTTCGAGTCGTCGATGAAGAAGCAGGGGCAACTGGGACTAAGGGGGGTCACAGGGGATTCAGTGATCAACCTATACTAAGCAGTTGATAAGATTGCATGTATAGTAACAGTTTATCAAAAGCAGGCTATGCATCAGAATAGGAGCTAACTAATACAGTAGCAAAATCTAATGCAAGAATAAGAGGGAAAGGAATAGGCGATATCGGAATGGTCAAGGGGGGGGGATTTGCTTGCCTTGCTGCTCTGCGGCAAAGGCCTGATCGTCAGGGGTGTAGTCGTACTCGGCAGCAGCATCAGTCTCAGAGGCTACTGGAGAGAAGAGGGGGAAGAAACAATAAATACAAGCAAACAGATGCAACACGATGCATGACATGGCAATATGCAGGGCTAGGCATGCACTAACGCAGTACTACGCGTTGCAGACGAAGCGGGAGAATATCTGACGATATTTCCCGGGTCTTTGGATTTATCGGACAGACGATCCGGAGGGGAAAGTTCCATGTTCAACATGCTAGGAGCATGTGACAGATGAATGGATGGCATATTTGGATTCGTGGGATTTTTCTGATCAACTTTCATGTATAAAACTTTTTCATCTGAGCTACGGATTATTTTCTATTAATTTTTAAAGTTTTAATCATTTTTTGGAATTAACAGAATTAAATTAATTCGAAAAATGCTATTATGACATCATGCTGACATCAGTATTGCATCAGCAGTCAACATCACAGTGGCCAGGTCAAACCTGACCTGTGGGACCCACCTGTCATAGACACAGCTTTATTTCAGATTTTTAATTAAACTAAACAGAGTTAATTAGTGAGTGGGGTGCATCTGTCATAGGGTCATTAGGCTAAGTTAATTTATTTTAATTAACCTAATTAACTAATTAGTTAGCTGACAGGGGTGGCCCACCTGTCATACACACAGGGGTGTTGGGCCCCACCTGTCATTGACTGGCAGTGCCCAGTCAGCACGTTTGACCTGGTCAACAGGTCAACCAGGACCGCGGGGCCCGCGGTTCAGTGACCCTGGCAGTGGCCCCGGTCCAGCCAGGTCAATGGCGGCCGGCGTTCGTCGCCGGAGCAACTACGGCGAGCACCCGAACGGCGAGGTGGCTTGGGTTTCGCGTGTGGTGGGTCATTTCGCGCGTTCTTGGGCGCGTTCGAAAGCTGGAGACGTCGCCGATCCGTTCCGGCCATCGGGGTGAGCTGCGGTGGACGGTGGCGAGCGGCAGGTCGACGGCGGCGGAGGCGAGCTTCGGGCGATCTCCGGCGCGTGCGTACATGGCGTTTTCGAGCTAACTATTGGCACTACGCGGGCCTACGTGATGCACTGAGTCGAACGGTAGCGCCGGCAGGACCAAATGGGCACTGGATGGTCGCCGGCGATGAGTCCTTATGGCGGCGGGTTCGGGCTCCGGTGAAAGCCGATGCTACGAGCTCGGGTTCGTCGAGGGGAAGGAGGGGAAGGAAGCAGGAGCTCACTGGGGTCCTGTAGGGGTGCTTTGCGGGCTCGGGGGAGGCTCGAGGTGGCCGGAATCGACGACGGCGATCTTCGGGAACGAGGAGGAAGACGACGGCGTGGGGGCGATGCAGGGCTCTCGGGGCTCGGGCTCGTGGTCGAGGAGGACGGGGCGGTCGTGGCGGAGCTTCTAGGCGCGACGGCGAGGCGCGGGAGGCACGGTGGCCGCGTCTAACCGACGGCCATGGCGGCGGCAGCGCTCGGGAGTGGGAGGAGCGGGCGATGGAGAAGGAGAGAGAGGCAACAGAGGCGTCCCGGGGAGAGAGGGGCTTCCCTCTTATCCATCCACGGCGACAGGGGAGCGAGGGAGCGCAGGGGGGGGCCCGGGTGGGCGCGCTGTTCTCTCCTGCTCGACAGCGCGCCTGGGGGCGTCAAGAGGTAGGGGAAGGGGGGCTAGTTGGGCTGGGCCGGCCACTGTAGCTGGCGGGCCTAAGTGCACAGGGGCATTTCTCCTTTTCTTTCTCTTTTCCTTTTTCCAGCTTATGTTCCATTTATTTTCAGCCTCTATTCCTTTTAGCAAAAATGTGCAATAGGGTCCAAATATTATCTTGCAATATTCCACCTGTCCACAAAAAGTTTGGGAATTTTTCGGACTGGTTTGCATTTTTCAAATAAATATTGGAGCACTTATAAATGCAAATAGGCTCTGTTTTGGAAGGTGGGGTCCACACCATAAACTTGGTGATGTTGTTTTCCTCAACATCATTAGTTTTGGATTATTCCACAAGTATGCAACATTTTTCCTTTGCTGTTTGAGGATTTATTTTATCATCACAAAATTCAAAGCCTTTTTCAGTGGAATTTGAATTGAAAAATGAACTCAAACTTGATCAAGCCCTGTTTACCAAAAGATTAGCTTAATCACTTGGCCTTTACTGTAGCTTAATTACAATCATCACTGTAGCATAAAACCAGGGTGTCACAATTCTCCCCTACTAACAAGAATTCTCGTCCCGAGAATTAAGAAGTAGAAGGAAAGAGCCCGGGCTATTCTGCACGAAGATGATCTTCGCGTTCCCAAGTGGCTTGATCTTCAGAATGATTTCCCCACTACACTTTGAAGAACTTGGTAACCTTCTGACGAGTCCGACGTTCAGTTTCATCAAGAATGCGGACTGGTTGCTCCTTGTAAGAAAGGTCTTGTTGTAGTTCCAGCATTTCATGGTCCACTGCTCGGATAGGATCCTTAAAGCAGCGACGAAGCTGTGACACATGGAACACATCGTGAACCTGAGAGAGGTTTGGCGGTAGTTCCAGTTGATATGCCACCTTACCACGCCTTTCGAGAACAGTGAAGGGACCAATATAACGAGGAGCCAGCTTGCCCTTGATCCCGAAACGGTGTGTACCTCTCATTGGCGCGACTCGAAGATAAGCCTTTTCACCAGGTTGATAGACCATATCTTTGTGATGACGGTCATACTGACTCTTCTGACGAGACTGAGCAGCCTTCAGATTTGCATGAATAATGCGGACTTGATCTTCAGCATGTTGGCTAATATCCGGACCGATAAGTGTACGTTCCCCAGTTTCTGACCAATTCAGAGGAGTTCGACACTTACGTCCATATAACACTTCAAAAGGAGCCATCTTCAGACTAGCTTGATAGCTATTGTTGTAGGAGAACTCAGCATACGGGAGAGATTCCTCCCATTTCTTGCCGAAAGAAATGACACAAGCTTGAAGCATGTCTTCGAGAATCTGATTGACTCTTTCAACTTGACCCTGGGATTGAGGGTGAAAAGCGGTGCTGAATGACAAATGAGTTCCCATAGCTTTCTGGAAACTTGCCCAGAATCTTGAAGTGAATAAGTTGCCACGGTCTGAACTGATAACCAGTGGTATACCGTGAAGTGAAATAATTCTGGACATGTAGAGTGTTGCCAGCTGACTAGCAGTGATCGTTTCTTTGACAGCTAGAAAATGTGCAACTTTGGAAAGTCGGTCAATGACGACAAGAATAGCATCATTACCTTTCTGCGATCTGGGAAAACCAGTAATGAAGTCCATTTCAACATGATCCCATTTCCATTCAGGAATAGAAATAGGTTGCAGGGTTCCAGCAGGCTTTTGATGTTCTGCTTTGATATGACGGCAAACATCACATTCAGCAACATAGCGAGCAATGTCTTGCTTCATGTTAGACCACCAGAATCTTTGACGAATGTCTTGGTACATCTTGGTACTACCAGGATGAATAGTCAGCGGAGTGTCATGTGCTTTCTTCATGACCTCTTGAGTCATATCATGGTTTTTCTCTTTACTCGGTACCACTAAGTGGCCTTTGAAGTACAAAGCGCCATCCTCAGCAATAGTGAAGAATGAGGGTTTACCTTCCGCCAGGTAGCGTTTAACCCTTTCGACTTCATTGTCACACTTCTGGATCCACTTGATGACGTCCACAAGATCCGGTTTAGCAACCAGGGTATTAAGAGAACCCTGGGAAACAACATGGAGGTTCATTTTGTAGGACCCTTCAGGAGGGGGAGCGAGATAACCCTGAGGAACAATATGGAGGTTCAGCTTGCGGAATTCCTTTTGAAGAAGGGGGTGAACCTTGTGAACCTGAAGGTGGTTGCAGTGTGACTTGCGGCTCAAAGCATCAGCCATTACATTAGCCTTGCCTGGCGTATAAGAAATACCCATGTTGTAATCTGCTATGCGCTCCATCCATCTCTGTTGACGGAGGTTCAAATCTGGCTGAGTAAATAGGTACTTCAGACTTTGGTGATCGGTGTAGATCTCGCAACGATTACCAACAAGGTATTGCCACCACTCTTTCAGTGCATGAATTTCTGCAGCAAGTTCAAGGTCATGAACTGGGTAATTCTCTTCATGAGGACGCAATTGACGAGATGCATAACCAACCACTCTGCGCTCTTGCATTAGGACACAGCCCATTCCTTGACGTGAAGCATCACAATAGATGACGAAGTCCTTACGAGTATCCGGAGGAGCAAGCACTGGAGCAGACGTCAGTTTGTCCTTAAGTGCCTGAAAGCTCTCCTGACATTTTTCTGTCCACTCATATTTAACACCTTTGTGAAGCATATTGGTTAAGGGCTTTGCAATCTTGGAGAAATTCTCGACGAATCGACGGCAATAGCTGGTGAGTCCGAGAAAACTTCTGACTTGCTTGACATTCTTCGGGGGAGTCCAGTTGAGAATAGCCTGAACTCGTTCAGGGTTGACCGCAATACCATCCTTGGAGATCACGTGACCAAGGTAGGTTACTTCGTCCATCCAAAACTCACACTTTGAATACTTTGCATAAAGTTGATGTTCTCGAAGCCTCTCCGGTATAAGACGAAGATGCTCAGCATGCTCTTCTTTATTCTTGGAGAAAACCAGGATATCATCCAGATAAACCACGACGAATTTATCGAGGTAGTCCATGAATATATAGTTCATCAGGCGAGAGAAAGTTGCTGGAGCATTGGTTAAGCCGAAGGACATGACGGTGTACTCGTATGAACCATAGCGAGTAACAAATGCAGTCTTGGGAATATCCTCTTCACGAACCCGGATCTGATGGTAACCCAACCTCAAGTCGAGTTTTGAGAACACTGATGACCCAGCAAGTTGATCATACAGATCGTTGATCCGAGGAAGTGGATATTTGTTTCGACTCGTTGCTTGGTTGATGGGACGATAATCTTGGACCAATCGATTCGTACCATCTTTCTTCTTGACAAAGAGAGAAGGTGCTCCCCAAGCAGAGGAACTTTGACGAATGAACCCTTAACGAAGCGAATCATCGATTTCTTGTTTCAGTTCAAGGTGTTCATGTGGAGGCATCTTATATGGCCGCTTAGCAATAGGGGTGGTGCCTGCCACTAGGTCGATGACAAACTCGACAGCCCTTACAGGGGGATCCCTGGGAGTTCTTCCGGAAATAATCTTGGAAATCCCGGACAATTGGAATGTTTTCAATCCCTTCAAGAGGTGACACATTTAATGCATTCAAGGCATATAGCCGGGCTTCGGCATCTCGAACAAGATGAGTATGGTCAAGCTCTAGCATGACGATAATGATGGGGCCTAACAGCTTGGAAAGACATGATTGAGTACAAACTCATAAGCAAAGAAGATTCTAAGAGTCGTTTAATCTCAAAGCGTACCCGATTCAGATATATATATCCTTGATTGTCCAACAACTCAGAACACGAGGAAACTGGAATCAGTGAAATATCATAGTTGTTGAGGAGCTCATAAGAAGTTATAAAGCCCCATGATATTTATCAAGATACCAGGGATAATACTCAGAGGTAGATCAGAATAGAGGTTAGACTAGTGTATTGATCTGTGGAGGACAAGCACTTTAACTTGTCTGAGAACGAAATCAAAGTAGAACAACATGGTCGGAACCACGATTGCAAAAGGGCAAGATCAAAGATACAAGATCAAATCATACAATGAAGGATTATTGAAAGGAGAAGCTTCTATGGTAAGATCAACATTGTTTCCATGGGCATGAACACAAGGTTCAAGGTCGACTCCCACTTCATCAATGCATCACCTGCCATTTACACCTCGCCTTTGGTGAAGTTATAGTTTTGAAAGTTTAACTGGCAAAACGCCAGGAGAGTATGACTCGTGAAAATTGTCGGGTTCAAACGAATTAAGGAAGGCATAGGTCCAACCCATCGGGGCATCTTAGGAACATATACCACAATCTTCAAGAGTAATTAACACATGCTTGGCAACAGAGCATGGCTGACAAAAGCATAGGATACACCTTATCAGAGGGAGAAGACACAGTTTACCAATGGCATCATGTATCAGGGGAAGAACATCACAAGAATTGTGAAGGTGAAGGATGCTATCGGATAATAACCCAACACTGGGTCCGTCGGTCCACAAAGGACCCGATGTGAGTATCGGTACCCAATCAAAGGGAGAAGGAATGCAAGGCATCAGATCATAGAACATCCAATAATTGATGCTCAAATAACCAAAAGAATTAAGATTCCCCATTTTGGTGTATCGGAATCAGATGCTCCGATAATTACAAATAAGTTGAAAGGACTTAGCTGGACAATCAATCAAGGTTGATTTGTCGGGAACCCACTCATGTTTAGAAAGACGTCTGAGCCGGACGGATAATTTATGATAAACAACTGATGACTGCGTGCATCCACACACAGGTTGAATCAATAAAATCAAATGAAAATCACAGAGGATTTTAATGGATATTGCTTGACATATGGAATTAACCATAATGCAAGCCGGCGAGAAAGGTCAAGAGCAAAAGGCTACTGAGGATTTCGGGAGATCGAATAGCAACTCGAAGGACTTGCGAAACCCAACATAACTGAGGACGAACGAATTCTCGATAAGACAATTCGATGTACATTGTAACAACAAGTACAACTAGATATGAAAGTATGAGCGACAATTGTATGTAATCATCCATAGGGATTGATGGAGGAAGGAAATCGCAAAGGCGATGAGCACAAGTTCTCGAGAGAACTTCGGAGAGTATCTTCGAAGTCTTCTGATGAATCAAGCCATCATCTGGAATGAGGGGCTCTCCGGGGGAAGTAGTTACGAGAACCTAGAGTTAGAGTTAATAAAGTCTTTAACCCGAAAGAGAAGAGAGATCAGAATCCAGAGTATAGATGAGGAATAAAAGATCCTAATACCACCCGATTGAGATGTGGGCCCGTATGCCACAGCATCAGTGTTAGTAAAAGTTTTCCAATGACTAGACTCAAATTCGGCCAAGGAGTTGGAAAGGGGGCTACCTACAGGCAGTCGGCTTTGATACCAACTTGTGACACCCCCGGTCTTCGACCGTACGCTAATCAATCACGCAATGCATACGACCAAGATTAGGGACTCACTGATCGATATCACAACACAACACTAGACACAAATTAAAGTCATACAGCTTCATATTACAAGCCAGGGGCCTCGAGGGCTCGAATACAAAGCTCGACAAGCACGAGTCAGCGGAAGCAAATAATATCTGAGTACAGACATAAGTGAAAATTTTGCCTTAAGAAGGCTAGCACAAACATAAGCAGCGGATTGAAAGAGGCGAGGCCTCCTGCCTGGGAACCTCCTAACTACTCCTGAGCGTCGGGGGCAGCCTCCACGTAGTAGTAGGCTCCAGCGGTGGTGTAGTAGTCGTCTCCGGCGTACTCCATCTCCTGGGCTCCATCGTCTGAACGCGGTATCGTATCGAGGGGGAAAGAGAAAGCAAAGCAGCGGTGAGTACTCATCCAAAGTGCTCGCAAGACTGACATCAGAACTATGCTAAGTATGCATCGGTATCAAAGGATGGGATATATCTGGACTGACTGCAGAAAGCAAGGATGAGGGGGAAGGCCTAGTCCTATCGAAGACTAGCATCTTCAGCATCTTGCAGCATTAGAAGAGAGTAGACTGGTATCTCATATATAGTCATATTTTTGTAGCAATTTTAATAAGTAACCACGCCCATAGATTCTTCCTCGACTCCCTGCGAGGAAGCAATCCCGGAGCCACCATTCATTTCAAATTTAATTCACAATTATAGTTGTATAAAGTCAAGGTACAATTCCAAATCGTCCTGTTACCGTGGACACGGCTATTCGAATAGATTAATCATCCCTGTAGGGGTGCACCACATATTACCCAACACGCTTGAGTCACCTCCAGCCGGACACACTTTCCTGGGTCATGCCCGGCCTCGGGATATCAGCACGTCGTCGCCCCACCTAGGCTCAACGAAGAGGCCAGCCCGCCGGTCTAAATCCTAAGCGTGCAGGTTCATGGGCCCACTTGCCCTTGCACTCCTGCACGATGCGAACGCGGCCGAGGTCATTCCTAGCACCCCTTAGTAACAAGCGCGATGCCGTTGCAGACCACTCGGGCACGCGCCGCTCCATTGTTGACGTCCGAAGAGCTTCGGCTGATACAACGACGCTGAGTGCCCATATCTTCCCCACGTGAAGGTTAGTGCGTATTAAGGCCAACGACCTAACTCAGATCAAGTACCCAACCCATTAGCATTTTATTAATGCGGGGCAAGCGTGACCCATAAGGTGCGGTCCCATCACCCCGACTCGAGGATGTGTGGCAAAGGCCTCTCTCGCCAGTCCACGCCTCATCATCAAACCGTGGGTACCCCTTAGGGCCGACCCATCACCATCATGTTTCAGTAACCAGGTCATAGTAACTGTGTGTATAAAACATCAAGGCGGGAACTGAGGAATCACCCTGAATGGTCCCCGCTCGATGAAAACGTCAAGGTGGACTTAGAGGAATCACCTTCGAGGGTCCCACACTTGAGGGGTTGCACGACAGAGTCATCGTCGGGAGTGGTCAAAGAGGAATCATCCTCGATAACCACGACCGACTAGCTACACTACAGAGCTAGCATCATGAGTACTTTACGAGGTTTCACCCTCGGTACTCGATAGTAGCGCTGCAGGGTCGTACAACTAAGGGGAGTGCGGTGATGTGAGGGGCCTGGCTTGTCGGTCGGTTGACCGAGTCTTCGAGTCGTCGATGAAGAAGCAGGGGCAACTGGGACTAAGGGGGTCACAGGGGATTCAGTGATCAACCTATACTAAGCAGTTGATAAGATTGCAGGTATAGTAACAGTTTATCAAAAGCAGGCTATGCATCAGAATAGGAGCTAACTAATACAGTAGCAAAATCTAATGCAAGAATAAGAGGGAAAGGAATAGGCGATATCGGAATGCTCAAGGGGGGGGGTTGCTTGCCTTGCTGCTCTGCGGCAAAGGCTTGATCGTCAGGGGCGTAGTCGTACTCGGCAGCAGCGTCAGTCTCGGAGGCTACCGGAGAGAAGAGGGGGAAGAAACAATAAATACAAGCAAACAGATGCAACACGATGCATGACATGGCAATATGCAGGGCTAGGCATGCACTAACGCAGTACTACGCGTTGCAGACGAAGCGGGAGAATATCTGACGATATTTCCCGGGTCTATGGATTTATCGGACAGACGATCCGGAGGGGAAAGTTCCATGTTCAACATGCTAGGAGCATGTGACAGATGAATGGATGGCATATTTGGATTCGTGGGATTTTTCTGATCAACTTTCATGTATAAAACTTTTTCATCTGAGCTACGGATTATTTTCTATTAATTTTTAAAGTTTTAATCATTTTTTGAAATTAACAGAATTAAATTAATTCGAAAAATGCTATTATGACATCATGCTGACATCAGTATTGCATCAGCAGTCAACAGCACAGTGGCCAGGTCAAACCTGACCTGTGGGACCCACCTGTCATAGACACAGCTTTATTTCAGATTTTTAATTAAACTAAACAGAGTTAATTAGTGAGTGGGGTGCATCTGTCATAGGGTCATTAGGCTAAGTTAATTTATTTTAATTAACCTAATTAACTAATTAGTTAGCTGACAGGGGTGGCCCACCTGTCATACACACAGGGGTGTTGGGCCCCACCTGTCATTGACTGGCAGTGCCCAGTCAGCACGGTTGACCTGGTCAACAGGTCAACCAGGACCGCGGGGCCCGCGGTTCAGTGACCCTGGCAGTGGCCCCGGTCCAGCCAGGTCAACGGCGGGCGGCGTTCGTCGCCGGAGCAACTCCGGCGAGCACCCGAACGGCGAGGTGGCTCGGGTTTCGCGTGTGGTGGGTCATTTCACGCGTTCTTGGGCGCGTTCGAAAGCTGGAGACGTCGCCGATCCATTCTGGCCATCGGGGTGAGCTGCGGTGGACGGTGGCGAGCGGCAGGTCGACGGCGGCGGAGGCGAGCTTCGGGCGATCTCCGGTGCGTGCGTACAGGGCGTTTTCGAGCTAACTATCGGCACTACGCGGGCCTACGTGATGCACTGAGTCGAACGGATGGTCGCCGGCGACGAGTCCTTGCGGCGGCGGGTTCGGGCTCCGGTGAAAGCCGACGCTACGAGCTCAGGTTCGTCGAGGGGAAGGAGGGGAAGGAAGCAGGAGCTCACTGGGGTCTTGTAGGGGTGCTTAGCGAGCTCGGGGGAAGCTCGAGGTGGCCGGAATCGACGACGGCGATCTTCGGGTCCCGAGGAGGAAGACGACGGCCTGGGGGCGATGCAGGGCTCCAGGGGCTCGGGCTCGTGGTCTAGGAGGACGGGGCGGTCGTGGCGGAGCTTCTAGGTGCGACGGCGAGGTGCGGGAGGCACGGTGGCCGCGTCTAACCAACGGCCATGGCGGCGGTAGCGCTCAGGAGTGGGAGGAGCAGGCGATGGAGAAGGAGAGAGAGGCAACAGAGGCGTCCAGGGGAGAGAGGGGCTTCCCTCTTATCCATCCACGGCGGCAGGGGAGCGAGGGAGCGCAGGGGGGCCCCGGGCGGGCGCGCGCTCCTCTCCTGCTCGACAGCGCGCCTGGGGGCGTCAGGAGGTAGTGGAAGGGGGGCTAGTTGGACTGGGCCGGCCACTGTAGCAGGCGGGCCTAAGTGCATAGGGGAATTTCTCCTTTTCTTTCTCTTTTCCTTTTTCCAGCTTCTGTTCCATTTATTTTCAGCCTCTATTCCTTTTAGCAAAAATGTGCAATAGGGTCCAAATATTATCTTGCAATATTCCACCTGTCCACAAAAAGTTTGGGAATTTTTGGGACCGGTTTGCATTTTTCAAATAAATATTGGAGCACTTATAAATGCAAACATGCTCTGTTTTGGAAGGTGGGGTCCACACCATAAACTTGGTGATGTTGTTTTCCTCAACATCATTAGTTTTGGATTATTCCACAAGTATGCAGCATTTTTCCTTTGCTGTTTGAGGATTTATTTTATCATCACAAAATTCAAAGCCTTTTTCAGTGGAATTTGAATTGAAAAATGAACTCAAACTTGATCAAGCCCTGTTTAGCAAAAGATTAGCTTAATCACTTGGCCATTACTGTAGCTTAATTACAATCATCACTGTAGCATAAAACCAGGGTGTCACACAGAATTCACGCAAGAGGACTATGCTCGTTACTTCAAGGCGTCTCGAGTATTGGCCTGCCAACTAGCCGCAGAGGCTGATCTGAAGGTTTATCAGGCGGCTTATGACGACAACAATGCATGAGTTTGGGCGCCTACTTTTGAGCCGGTGGATCTGACTCCTGAGCGTCGTAAGCATATCTTTGCCCCTGATGTTGACCCGTCTCCCATCTTGCATGATGAAGCTGAATTCCAGGCCTTAATCAATTGCAACTGGGATGTGGACAACCTTCAGATCCACGAGACAGAAGACCCGGCGCAGGATGACCCGACAGCAACTTAGGCGAGGAGTTGACCCAGGATGAAGTTTAACCCGAAAACACTAACGGCCGGGTTGTGATCGTATGAAAAACTTTGGTCCAAAATTTTGGGCTCCACGCAGCCCTGTAATAGCTTTAGCTAAAAACTGTTTGCCTGTGTCATGCCTTCGTGCATGTTTTGAGCTTCATCAATTTATATCCTGGCTGCTTTGCTGCTGCAAACAACTCCTGTGCAGGCCATTTACGACCACACTCCTAGGCGAGTTTAAAAACTCAGTACTCCATAATCTTGAAAATATGGAAACAAGACCCGCTGGCGGGTCATGACAGCAATAAGCTTTGACTAATGAGTAATCATCCAAAGATTAATAATCTCCTCATGAAAAATTCCTGCAAAAACAACAAACAGAAAATATGGACGTGTATACTTTCAGTTGCTGTAAGGCGTCTTTAAAGGCACATCCCAAAAGAGATCAACCCTTTATATATATTTTTGAAAAAACTCAAGATTTTTGCTTCAAAGAAGCTAGGCATTAACGCCTATAATCCCGTAAGCCGGCTCTCACGTGACATAAATCCGTCATTTTAACCTTAACAAGTTCAGGGTCTTAAAAAAGATTGATTGTTAAGAGTATGAACGGGCCACATAGCGGAGAGACTACAATGAACATGTGAGTTTATCCTAGCTCTTTGTTACCCGGCTCTCTCGTGACATAAACTGCCGTTTTAACTTTGACTTGTTCAGGGTCTTGAAAAGATTGACTGTCAAACGTTCGGCGGGTCACCTGGCGGAGTAGCAAGTTGCAAACAGGCAGGTTTTACTCAAATATGGCTTTTAAGCCAGTCAAGAGGGTATGAAAGCTAAACCCAGTGGGTTGGAAGCCCCCAAGTGACCTTATGAATAATCAACTCTTTGCACAAACAATTGCTGCATGAAAACGGTAGAGGCCCCGAATTATGGCGATGCCGGCTTTATTATATTGAAAAAGGTATATACAATGACAGAGATATGTACATTGATGTGAGTCAATGACTCAAGTATAGTAAGGCCGAAGATGAGCAATATTCCACGGCCTGCTGGTCTCTCCTCCGGAAGTGCGTGATTTGTCGCTCTCCCGTATATCAATGAGGTAATATGACCCATTGTTGAGATTCTTGCGGACCACAAAAGGTCCTTCCCAAGGGGGTGATAACTTATGCATATATGTCTGATCTTGAATCAAATAGAGCACTAAGTCGCCTTCTTGGAACGTCTGGCTTTTAACTCTGCGGCTATGATAGTGATGCAGATCTTGTTGTTAAATTGATGACCGTGCGGCTGCAAGATCCCGCTCTTCATCCAAGGCATCCAATGCGTCCTAACGCGCCGTCTCATTATCAGTTTCAACGTAAGCCGCCACCCTGGGCGAGTCATGATGGGTATCACTGGGGAGAACAGCTTCTACGCCATAAACCATGAAGAAAGGTGTGTAGCCTATTGATCTGTTGGGGGTGGTTCTGATGCTCCAAACAACTGAAGGTAATTCCTCCACCCAACAACCCGGTGTTCGTTCCAAGGGAACCATAAGCCGGGGTTTGATCCCTCTCAAAATTTCCTGGTTAGCACGTTCTGCTTGACCATTAGACTGTGGATGAGCCACGGAGGAGACATCGAGGAGGATGTGTTCACTTTCGCAAAACTCTTTCATAGCCCCCTTGGACAGATTTGTACCATTATCAGTGATAATACTGTGAGGGTAACCAAAACGAAAGATCAGCTTTTTGACAAACTGAACTGCAGTTGCTGCATCGCATTTGCTGACTGGCTCCGCCTCAATCCACTTTGTAAATTTATCAACCGCCACCAAGAGGTGGGTCTTCTTATCTTTAGACCTCTTAAACGGTCCAACCATATCAAGCCCCCAGACCGCAAATGGCCAGGTGATTGGGATCATCCGCAACTCTTGAGACAGCACAAGGGCACGTCGTCCAAATTTCTGACACCCATCACATTTACTAACCAAGTCCTCCGCATCTGCATGAGCTGTTAGCCAATAAAAACCGTGCCGAAAAGCTTTGGCCACCAAGGATTTTGACCTGGTGTGATGACCACAATCGCCGGCATGTATCTCTTGCAAGATTTCATGGCCTTCCTCCGGAGAAACACAACGTTGAAAAACGCTAGTCACGCTGCACCTGTGCAACTCGCCATTGATAATAGTCATGGACTTAGACCGCCTCATGATTTGTCGCGCCAAGGTCTCTTCCTCGGGCAACTCACCACAAGTCAGATATGCCAAATAGGGCAGTGATACGTCTCCGTCGTATCTATAATTTTTGATTGTTTCATGCCAATATTCTACAAATTCATATACTTTTGGCAACTTTTTATACTATTTTTGGGACTAACATATTGATCCAGTGCCCAGTGCCAGTTCCTGTTTGTTGCATGTTTTTTGTTTCGCAGAAAATCCATATCAAACAAAGTCCAAACGGGATAAAAACTTACAGAGATTTTTTTTGGAATATATGTGAATTTTGGGAAGTGGAATCAACAGAAGGCGGTGCCCGAGGGGCCCACAAGCCACAGGGGCGCGCCCTGGAGGGTAGGGCGCGCCAGGCTGGCTTGTGGCCACCCCGTAAGGCGGTTGGTGCGCTTCTTTCGCCACAAGAAAGCTAATATCCGGATAAAAATCGTGTTAATATTTCAGCCCAATCGGAGTTACGGATCTCCGGGAATATAAGAAACGGTGAAAGGCCAGAATCTGGGAACGCAGAAACAGAAGGAAACAGAGAGAGAGATCCAATCTCGGAGGGGCTCTCGCCCCTCCGCCACCATGGAGGCCAAGGACCAGAGGGGAAACCCTCCTCCCATCTAGGGAGGAGGTCAAGGAAGAAGAAGAAGGAGGGGGGCTCTCTCCCCCTCTCTCCCGATGGCACCGGAACGCCGCCGGGGCCATCATCGTGACGGCGATCTACTCCAACAACTCCGTCATCTTCACCAACACCTCCATCACCTTCCCCCATCTATCTACAGCGTTCCACTCTCCCGCAACACGCTGTACCCTCTACTTGAACATGGTGCTTTATGCTTCATATTATTATCCAATGATGTGTTGCCATCCTATGATGTCTGAGTAGGATTTTGTTGTCTTATGGGTTGATTGATGATCATGATTGGTTTGAGTTGCATGTTTTATTATTGGTGCTGTCCTATAGTGCTCTCCATGTCGCGCAAGCATGAGGGATCCTCGCTGTAGGGTGTTGCAATGTCTTCATGATTTGCCTATGGTGGGTTGCTTGAGTGACAGAAGCATAAACCCGAGTAGGTGGGTTGTTGCATATGGGAGTAAAGAGGACTTGATACCTTGTAATGCTATGGTTGGGTTTTACCTTAATGATCTTTAGTAGTTGTGGATGCTTGCTAGAGTTCCAATCATAAGTGCATATGATCCAAGTAGAGAAAGTATGTTAGCTTATGCCTCTCCCTCATATAAAATTGCAATAATGATTACCGGTCTAGTTATCGATTGCCTAGGGACAATTCCGCAACTCCTACCACCACTTTTCCACACTCGTTAAACTAACTTAGTTGTTTCTTTATCTAAGCAGCCCCTAGTTTTTATTTACGTGCTCTTTATTATCTTGCAAACCTATCCCGTTACACCTACAAAGTACTTCTAGTTTCATACTTGTTCTAGGTAAAGCGAACGTTAAGCGTGCATAGAGTTGTATCGGTGGTCGATAGAACTTGAGGGAATATTTGTTCTACCTTTAGCTCCTCGTTGGGTTCGACACTCTTACTTATCGAAAGAGGCTACAACTGATCCCCTATACTTGTGGGTTATCAAGACCTTTTTCTGGCGCTGTTGCCGGGGAGCAATAGCGTGGGGTGAATATTCTCGTGTGTGCTTGTTTGCTTTATCACTAAGTAGATTTTATTTGCTGTTCCAAGTTGTTCTCTATCTTTAGTGATGGATATGGAACACGAAAAACCAAAAAAATTAGGTGTACTTGCTACTCATGGAGATGGGGAACCTCCTAAAACCCTCGATGCTCGTTATGTGGAAAATATTATGCACTACTTTAATAATCCTGAGAAACCCCCATTCAATTATATAATGGGACACACATTGGATTAACGTGAATACTTTAGGGATTATCGCTTGACTCAAAAAGGGAAACTGTTATGGGATCAAATTGATATGTTGAAATGGTATGCTTGGAATTTATGCAAGAGATATGATTATACTTGTTGCTCTAGGATGAAGGCTCCACACCTTCCTTTTTCATGTAAATTTAATGATAATGAAACCTTGGCTTCTTATGCTAATGGTATTTATGATTACTATGATGTGGAACGAATAGAAGAATTCGTTGCTTTTAAGGGTGCTTATGAAATTGAATCTTTGTTTGAGAAGTGTGAAAATTATGATGATGTTGTTTGAAGACCTGAAAATTTTGCTATACTTAAATATTGCTATGAGAATTATGAATATAATTCCGATATTGATGCATTTATTGAGAAAGTCTCCGCTGTCCAAGAAGAGACTAATATTTTGCAGGAATCTATGGAAGAAGAAATTCCTGACACTGTGAGCTCATTAGATGAAAAAGATGACGAGGAGAGCGAAGAACAAAAGGAGGAAGAGCGGATTAGCTACCCGTGCCCACCTTCTAATGAGAGTAACTCTTCAACTCATACATTGTTTAATTTCCCTTCATGCTTACCGAAGGATGAATGCTATGTTGATTGCTATGATCCCTTGGATTCATTTGAAATATCCCTTTTTGATGAAATTGATGCTTGCTATGCTTGTGGCCACGATGCCAATATGAATGATGCTTATGGAGATGAACTTGCTATAGTTCCTTATGTTAAACGTGAAATAGTTGCTATTGCACCCACACATGATAGTCCTATTATCTTTTTGAATTCTCCCAACTACACTATATCGGAGAAGTTTGCACTTATTAAGGATTATATAGATGGGTTGCCTTTTACTATTACACATGATGATTTTGATAGATATAATATGCATGTGCTCGCTGCTCCTACTTGCAATTATTATGAGAGAGGAACTACATCTCCACCTCTCTATGTTTCCAATACGATAAAATTGCAAGAAACTGTTTATACTATGCATTGGCCTTTACTTTGTGTGCATGAATTGTTCTTTTATGACATGCCGATGCATAGGAAGAGAGTTAGACTTCGTTGTTGCATGATATATGTTACTTTGTGCTCACTACTAAATTACAAATCATTGTTAATTAAAATTGGCTTTGATATACCTTGGGATCCGGGTGGATCCATTACTTGAGCACTTTATGCCTAGCTTAATGGCTTTAAAGAAAGCGCTGCCAGGGAGACAACCCAGAAGTTTTAGAGAGTCATCTTATTCTCTTGTGTGCTTTTATATAGTTTAAAAACAAAAAAAATAAAGAGGGGAACCTAAAACTTTTTCAAAAAGAAAAGTGAAAGTGAGAGGGACGAGCATTGTGAAAGTGGGAGCTAGCCTTGAACTTTGTTCATGCCCATGGAAACCTTGTGAATCTTAATTACAGAAACTTTTCAACAAAAATAAGTATCCCCTTGTATAAATCCATTGTATTATAAAAATAATGTGCCAAGATTTTCCTTTAGGATGATTAGATTGCTTGTTTGGTGTGTGCAGTGCAAAAACAGAAACTTTGGCTGTAGTGCGTGAATTTATATTTTTTACTGGAATGTCATAAGTTTCTGAAATTTTTACAAAGTACTGCTATGCAAATTATTTATTTTTTCCTAATTTTTCAGAATTTTTAGAGTTACAGAAGTATAGTAAATGTTCAGATTGCTTCAGACTATTCTGTTTAAGACAGATTATGTTTTTGATGCATTGTTTTACTTGTTTTGATGAAACTACCGATTGTATCGGTGGTATAAGCCATAAAGAAGTTATAACACAGTAGCTAAAATGCAAAAATAAAATGTGAATGGGTTTGCAACAGTACTTAAAGTGGTGATTTGTTTTATTATACTAACGTATCTCACGAGGGTTTTGTTATGTTTTGTGTGATTGAAGTTTTCAAGTTTTGGGTGAGATCACGATGGATGAAGGAATAAGGAGTGGCAAGAGCCTAAGCTTGGGGATGCCCGAGGCACCCCAAGGTAATATTCAAGGACTCCCAAGAAACTAAGCTTGGGGATGCCCCAGAAGGCATCCCCTCTTTCTTCTAACAACCATCGGTAATTTTACTTGGAGCTAGAGTTCCAATCATAAGTGCATATGATCCAAGTAGAGAAAGTATGTTTGCTTATGCCTCTCCCTCATATAAAATTGCAATAATGATTACCGGTCTAGTTATCGATTGCCTAGGGACAATTCCGCAACTCCTACCACCACTTTTGCACACTCGTTAAACTAACTTAGTTGTTTCTTTATCTAAGCAGCCCCTAGTTTTTATTTATGTGCTCTTTATTATCTTGCAAACCTATCCCGTTACACCTACAAAGTACTTCTAGTTTCATACTTGTTCTAGGTAAAGCGAACGTTAAGAGTGCGTAGAGTTGTATCGGTGGTTGATAGAACTTGAGGGAATATTTGTTCTACCTTTAGCTCCTCGTTGGGTTCGACACTCTTACTTATCGAAAGAGGCTACAACTGATCCCCTATACTTGTGGGTTATCAGGCAGCGTCCAATCAGGAATAGCGCGAAGAGCCACCACCAACTGTCCTTTCGGGTCAGGTATAGCAAGATCCTCCTCAGAAGGTAATTTGACCGACGGGTGATGCTGTACATCTAGAAACACATTAGGCGGAACCGGCTTACGCTGAGACCCCAGTTGTGATAATGCATCAGCCGCCTCATTCTTCAGACGATCAATATGATCCACCTGATAACCCTTAAAGTGACCAGCAATGATATCAACCGCATGGCGATAAGCCGCCATACGAGGGTCTTTAGAATCCCACGTGCCTGAAACCTGCCGAGCCACCATATCTGAGTCGCCCAGACATCTGACCCGACTCAAATTCATCTCCTTGGCCACACGGAGCCCATGAAGCAAGGCTTCATATTCAGCTACATTGTTAGTACAAGGAAACATTAACCTTAATACATAACAAAATTTGTCACCTCTAGGGGAAGTCAAAACAACTCCAGCCCCTGAGCCTTCCAACTGTCTGGATCCATCAAAGTGAATTGTCCAATATGTATTGTCCGGCTTCTCCTCAGGTGCTTGACACTCTGTCCAGTCATTGATAAAATCCACCAGGGCTTGAGACTTGACAGCTGTTCGAGGCACATATCTCAAATTAAGAGGCCCAAGCTCAATTGCCCACTTAGCAATCCTGCAGGTGGCCTCTCTATTTTGAATAATATCTCCCAAAGGAGCAGAGCTGACCACTGTGATTGGATGTCCAAGGAAATAATGCTTCAGCTTGCGATTCGCCATGAACACTCCAAACACCAGCTTTTGCCAATGCGGGTATCTTTGCTTGGATTCTGTCAAAACCGCGCTGACGTAATAAACCGGCCGCTGGACTGGGTATTCTTTGCCTGCCTCCTTGCGCTCCACAACAACTGCAGCGCTGGCGGCCTTGTTATTAGCCGCCACGTACAGGAGCAATGGCTATTTTTCCACGGGAGCGACCAAGACAGGCGGCTCAACTAACTGTTTCTTGATCGCCTCAAACGCATCATTGGCAGCATCGCTCCAAACAAAATCATCTGTCTTCTTCATCATCTGATACAGAGGGACGGCCTTCTCTCCCAGGCGGCTTATGAATCGGCTTAAAGCGGCAATACGACCCGCCAAGCGCTGAACATCATTAATGCATGCCGGCTTAGATATTGAGGTGATGGCCTTTATTTTGTCCGGGTTAGCCTCAATGCCCCGCTCTGAGACCAAAAATCCCAGGAGCTTGCGTGCAGGTACACCAAAAACACACTTAGCCGGATTAAGCATCATCTTGTAAACCCACGGGTTATCAAAAGTTTCCTTCAAATTGTCAAGCAGAGTCTCCTTCTTCCTTGATTTGACCACGATATCGTCCACATAGGCATGAACATTGCGTCCGATCTGACTATGAAGACAGTTCTGTACGGAGCGTTGATAAGTCGCCTGAGCACTTTTGAGTCCAAAAGGCATGGACACGTAGCAGAAAGCTCCAAAAGGTGTGATGAAAGATGTATTCTCCTGGTCTTTAACTGCCATCTTGATCTGATGATAACCCGAATAAGCATCCAGGAAACATAAACTATCACAACCTGCCGTTGCGTCAATGATTTGGTTGATATGGGGGAGAACAAATGGATCAACCGGAGAAGCCTTGTTAAGGTCCGTGTAATCCACACACATGCGCCATGTGCCGTTCTTTTTAAGTATGAGCACGGGGTTAGCCAACCACTCCGGGTGAAAAACTTCCACAATAAATCCGGCTGCTAAGAGCCGGGCTACCTCTTCTCCAATAGCTTTACGCCGCTCTTCATTGAAACGACGGAGGAATTTCTTGACTGGCTTAAACTTAGGATCCACATTAAGGTGGTGCTCAGCGAATTCTCTCGGTACACCGGGCATGCCAGAAGGCTTCCATGCAAAGATGTCCCGATTCTCACGGATGAATTCGATGAGCGAGCTTTCCAATTTGGGGTCCATATTAGCCCCTATAGTGAACTACTGCGATGATTCGCCAGGAACGAAGTCCACCAACTTGGTATCCTCTGCCACAAACTTCAGGGGCGGGTCAGACTCTGTGCTGGGCATCGTCAACGGGGTCATATCCGCTGGGTCAACATTGTCTTTATAAAATTTGAGCTCCGCCTCAGCACAACTTGACTCTGCATACACAGCATCGCCTTCCTCTCACTCAAGAGCAATCTTCCGATCACCATGCACCATAATCGTCCCCTTCAGACCCGGCATCTTGAGCTGCAAGTAAACATAACAGGGCCGAGTCATGAACTTGGCATAAGCCGACCGTCCAAACAGAGCATGATATGGACTCTTGATTTTAACCACTTCAAACCACAAGGTCTCTACGCTGTAGTTGAACTCATCACCAAAAGCCACCTCAAGGGCAATCTTTCCAACTGGATAAGCCGACTTGCCAGGCACTACACCGTGAAAGACTGTGGATGACGTCTTGAGATCTTTGTCAGTCAGGTTCATCCGGCGGAAAGTGTCGTAATACAGGATGTTGATGTTGCTGCCACCGTCCATGAGCACCTTGGTGAACTTGTAGCCTCCTACCCGAGGGGTTACCACAAGGGCCAACTGCCCCGGCTTATCAACTCGTGGCGGGTGATCCACCCTGCTCCATGATATTGTGTGCTCGGACCACTTTAAATACTATGGAAGAGCCGGCATCGCTGCATGTACCGCCCTCTTGCGCACCTTCTGGTCACGCTTATCAAGACTCATAGTGAACACGTGATACTATCCTCCATTAAGTTAATTCGGGTTACTCTGAAACCCTGACTGGTTGTTTTGCTGCTGACTACTATTGTCGGGCTGCTGATTGTGGCCTCCATGGTTACCTTGGCTCTGATAACCCGAATTTGAGCCGCCTGCACCAAAACCTGACCCATGAGAGCCGGATCCTGACCCGCCGGGCGGTCCGTTGCCGTTACCATGATGCTGGTTAAGGCTGTAATTCCGGAACTCCCGCATGATATAACAATCCTTCCAAGCGTGGGTGGACGACTTCATGGGAAGGCTGTGCTTCGGGCAGGTGTCATTGAGCATTGCCTCCATGTTGAAAGGCTTGCCCTTGCCAAAAGGCGGTTTACCGTTACCCTTGGTGAGGTTGTTTCCAGTGTTGGTGTTGGCCACCAGATCTAACCCGCCGTCTGGATGCTTCCGTTTACCACCATTGCCTGGGTTGTTATTTCCTGTCCCGTTCTGCTGCTGACCCTTGCCGTTGCCATTTCTCTTACCCTTAGCACATTTCTCATCATCAGAACCAGGATCCTTCGTGCTGTGAGAGTCTGCCTATTTAGTGAGAGCCGCCATGAGCTCACCCATGTCCTGGCAAGAACGCTTGAGCCGTCCAAGCTTCTGCTTAAGGGGCAAAAAGTGCCAATTCTTCTCCAGAATCAGAACCACCTGAGCCGCCGTGATATTATCAGATGAGTGGATAATAGTTGAGACCCGCCGGACCCAATGATGGGCCGACTCATCCTCACGCTGCACGCAATGATCCAAATCCACGATCGTCATAGGCTGCTTGCACGTCCCTTGAAAATTCTTGATATATCGTGCTTTCAACGCGGCCCAGGAATTAATGGTATTGGGTGGCAAACCCTTTAACCATGTACGAGCCGGTCCTTCCGACATCATGATGAAGTACTTAGCACAGACTGCATCATTGACGTCTAATATCTCCATGGCTAGCTCATAACTCTCAATCCAGGCTTCTGGAGGTAGATTAGCTGTGTAGTTAGGCACTTTGTGTGAACCCTTAAAATCCTTCGGCATGCACTCGTTCTGTAGAGCCGGTGCTAAACACGGCACTCCAACAGCCCTGGAGGTGACTCCGGCTCCCACCGAAGTTGAAGGGGTCACCGGGGGCGGCTCTTGGTAAGCCGGCGCGGCTGACGCCTCACGTTGAGCTCTGGCATTATCCACGATCACCTGAGCATTAACAACGGGCATGCCATCATGAGGTGGGTTCCGACGTCGCTCGCTGCTAGAGACCGCCGGCAACTCTATGTGCCGGCTATAACTGCGGCTTAGAAGAGGGGTTGAGTGCACACGACTCCGGCTGTACGTATACTTCTCCTGTTGGGCCACTGGTGTCTGCAATAACTCAATGGCATTCTGTGCTTCTGCGGCGAAGGGTGTTCCGTCGGTGAGAGGGAGCGCATTGAGTCTGGCAGCTGTCGCTATCATGTTCTCCACTGGGTTAGAATAATGACCAGGTGGTGTCAGAAAACGCTGCGGCGGGGTCTGATTCCTGCGGGGCAGGTCTAGCTGCCGATGCTGAGTCATCGGCCTATTCCCAGGCACTTCCGCTGTTTGGGCCACGGTCAGAGGTGCGTTCGGTCCTGCCCCCGGCGTGTTAAAAAGGTTTCTAGGCTCATACTGCTCAGGCATGCGTGTCTGACGCCTCATCCGAAAAACTGCTTCAGAGGCTTGTTGATCAAGATTGAGGCGAAAAGCTTCAGCCCTCAGACGCTCCGACTCAGCATCCATCTGAGCCTGCATTGCATTGATATCCTCTTGGGCCCTGGCCATCTGGTCTTTTAGCCTCGCGATCTCTACATTATGGCCTGCTTGATTTTCAGTTGTGACTTCGGTTCCCATCAGAGTTGTCAGCTCGTTCATCAGATCTAGCAAAACTTGAGCCGGCAGCCTGGCTAACCCGGACCCTACCACGCCAGCAGCCGCTGCACCAGCCGCCGTGCTGCTGGAACCCGGCACCGTGCCTGCCATGAAGATGGTGGCTTGGCACGGCGGCTCATAGGGCTCCAAAATACTATCGCCATCGAAGTAGCCCCCAAGCCCACCATCGTGAAGCTGGTAAATTGACTCCGTCTCTCCTCTCGAGGATCCATCCTCCGAGCATGAAAGTGCGTTATATCGACTAGAGGGGGGTGAATAGGCGATTTTTACAAATTCGTCACTTGAGGAAATACTAGTTGAGGAATTTGCTAAGTGACGAACTACTCGCAACGGAATAAGTACTCAAGTGCATGCGGAACATAGCAGTAGCATAGTCATCATGATGAAATAAAACTTACACAGGGCATGAGTAGCGTGAACCAGTTGAGAAAGTCTTCAGTCAAATTCTTCAAACTTACACAGGGCATAAGCAGGTAGAAGATACGGTGACTGGAGAATTTGGGGTGAGGAAATTGAGAAAGTCTTCAGTCAAATTCTTCAAACAGTAACAGTTAATTTCATCAACAGATATATGAGGAAATGAAAGGGTTGAGGAAATGGAACCAGGTAGCTCGATGAAGACAATGGTTTGATGACCCAGTTCCAACTGTTGTGACAGTCATACGTCTGGTTTGGAGTGGCCTGGTATTTAAACCAGAGGACAAACATTCCCAGGACACACAGTCCTTACCGTATTCTCCTTGAGCTAAGGTCACACAGTCCTCGCCCAACACTCGTGGTAAGTCTTTAGGGTAGACTTCCAAAACCCTCACAAACTGGTCACCCGGCAATCCACAATTTACTGTTGGATGCTCTAGACCACGGTCACCCGGCGATCCCCAATTGACTGCAGGATGCACTAGACCATGACGCCTAACTGTCTGGAAGATACATAGTCTTCAAAGGTAAAAAGCGTCGGTTCCACACAGGAACAATTTCTTCAGTGATGCTCAATCACTATGGGTTTTGGTTGTTTGGGGTTTTTCCTCATTGATGATTTTCGCTCAAAGTCCTTGAGGAATGGGTTGCTCTCAAATGACAAGTGTCAAGTTCTCTCTCAGAGCAGCCAACCAGCTAGTGGTTGAGGGGGGCGGCTATTTATAGCCAGGGTGCAACCTGACATGATAAGACATAAATGTCCCCCAATGATATGACCGTTAGGTGGATAGAATATCTGGACAGCTAGCGCAAAGCATAGCAACGGTCAGAATTTGAACTCTCAAATTCCTCTGGGCTTATCATATTCCTCACTTGTAGGCAATTCACACTGGCGAAATCCTAACTCCTCAGTCAGACCAATTTCCTCACAGACCAGAAGAACATCATCTCTGTCTCTGAAGAACTAGACTGAACTGTACGAGGTTTCCAAAGGCTTCACTCGAAGGATTGGGTTATGTTGAGGCTTTTGAGCTGAGCATCAGATGGAAATTTTTCCTTAGTTTTACCTCGACCCCCTTTAACACTACAGTGTTTCCTATGACTCAAAGAAAGGAAATGAAACAATAAAAACAAAAGTCTTCACGCTTCATTGTCCTCGTTCATATCTTCAAGGTCACACCATCTTCTTCATTTTCAAAGTCTTCAGGGAATACCAAAGTCTTCACCAAAGTCTTCAGTTGAAGACATTCATTTTTAGGGGTCCATATTCTTTGACTATACCAAACTCCTCATCGACTTATAGAGCCTGTGTATACACACAAACATATTAGTCCCTTAACCTATAAGTCTTCAATACACCAAAATCACTAAGGGGCACTAGATGCATTTACAATCTCCCCCTTTTTGGTGATTGATGACAAATAGGTTAAGTTTTCAACGGGGATAAACATATGAAGTGTAAGTACTGAGTTTGAGGAATTTGATTGCAAGATATAGAAGAGCCCCCCCTGAAGATGTGCATATTTGAGGAATTTGCTTTGGACTGCAAATGCACATGGCAGGATAAAATCTTGGAGATCTCCCCCTATATCTTGTAATCCATACACGCATTTTATATATATCATGAGGAAATTGAAATGCATGATGGAAAATGGGGTCTGAGGAAATTCAACATGCGTGCATTAACATACTTGAGGAAATAAGCATGCAGAAAGCTGTTAAAAAGTATCAGACCACCATAGGACTTAAGTTTATAACTCAATCAACAAAAGCTTCAGAAGAGCGAGAGTTGTAACTTGAACAAAAACAGCCCATATATAGACCCGCTTGAAGACTAACTCAAATTTCTCCCCCATTGTCATCAAGTGACCAAAAGGGACGAAATTGAGGACTAACGCCCCTGAAGAATTTCATCTTGAAGGTGGTGGAGGAGCGCCAACGTTGTCGGGGTCGGTTGGTAGAGCAGGGCCTGTAGCAGTGTCGTCAATATCCTCAGCTTCATTCGTCTCACGCGATGAAGAAAATGAACTTGTCACCTGCTGAGGAACTTGAACTTTCTTCCACTTCTTCTTTGGAGGAATTGACGACTAATATGATGAATTTCATGATCCAGGGAGCATAAGGCTTCAACTCGAACGGTGACACTACAATATTGGCCAAAGTCCTCATGAAGAAATCGTGATAGTTGATGGGAATCCCATGAATGATGTTGAACAGCAAATTCTTCATGCTGCCAACAACTTCTTCTTCTTCAGAGTTGCGGCCCTTGATAGGACTGAGGGTTTTGGTCAATATGCGATAGATGGTCCTTGGCACATAGAGCAAATCCTTCACTAGGAAGGTGGTCCTTGGAGGTTTTCCAGGTGCCAGAGGTTTCATTAGCACTTGCATCATGTGATTCTGCAACTCAGGTTCATCATAGATGCATCTTGCTCCTTCTAAAGGAATTGGAATGGGAACACATTGAAGCAATTCATTTGCAGAAGCAGTGTAGTGTGTGTTGCCAGTCATCCAATCCAGAATCCAAGTGTTGATATCATAAGCTTCACCAGAGATATGTAGAGTTGCATAGAATTGAAGAATCGGTTCTTCATTCCAATCGCAGACATCCGCACAGAATGGAAGAAGTCCAACATCATGAAGAACTGAGAGCACAGGAGTGAAGCATGGGATGGATTCCATACCCAGATGAGGAATGTGATGATGCTCGAAGACTTTGTCCTGGTCAAACAACACAGCAGCATAGAAATTCATCTGAGATGGAGTCCAGAACCTTGAGCGACCAACCCTTGCTGAGTCATATGGATTAGGTCCAGTGAAGAATATGTGCTCATCGAAGAAATTTGCCTTGATTAATTTGGGACGCTTCGTGCCTTTGAAAGGAAGCTTTTGCTTCGGCTGAAGATTTGGCTTGAAGCGCCGTCCAGTCTCGATGGGAACAATAGCAGTTTCTTCAACTTGAGGAACTTGTGCAGCAGTTTGATCAGGAACATCTTGGACAGGAATTTCATCAGCTGATGTAGCTGGAATATCTTCATGAGCAGTCATGATGGGAGTGCACAGATCGGCAGACTCTGTTGGAATTTCTTTAGTTGGGGCTGGAGACTGAGGAATCTGTGTGAGAGGAGTGGCCATTGGTGAATTTGGGTGTGCTGCATCCCAAAATTCATCATGGATGACTGGAGTGGTAGATCCAATGTCCACATCCTCATCTATTTCTTCAACACCGGCCTCTTCAGCAGTGAATCGAGGCTGGGGTGATGACACAAGAGGGGTTGAAGCATTTGCATCCACCTCAATTTCTTCGTCAATCTGCTCTGAGGAAGCACCAGATTGAGTTTCTTCATCATCCTCACTTGGGATGACATAGTCTTCACCAAATAGGACTATTTCGTAGGCTGGAACTGATGAAATAGGAACAACATCAATTGGTTCATTTGAAGAACTTGGCAAAGTCTTCAATTTCTTCGCAGCTGAGGAATCTGCAGATGGTGATGCTTTCCTCTTCAGAGCAGCGCCCTTTTCTGTAGCCTTGGTTTTCTTCGCTTCTGATGCAGAAGGAAGTGTGACAGTCTTCACCTTTGATGATTTTGCTGGGGAAGCCTGGGGTGAAGTTGGAACAGTTTTTTCAGGCACGACTGATGTAGTCGCCCTGGCAGTTTCTTCAGGCACAGCAGTTTCTTCAGCTGGCCTCTCAGTTTCTTTAGGCGCAACATTGGGAGTTGACCTGGGAATTTCTTCAGCAGCATGAATTTCTCCAGCTGCACTTGCAGTTTCTTCACCAGGCTGAGCAGAAGTTTCAGCCTGAGGAATTTGTGGTTGCGATCGTGCTGCAACCCTTGAGTTGTGATCTTTGATGACTTTGTCAGCAATGTTGACAAATCGAACCTTGGCACCCTTCCAGTCAGCATAGTACTTGTTGAATTCATCACTGAGGCCTTGGATGTCCTTTTGGACAGAGATGAGTTGGTCAGGCGTCAGATTGAGAACATTGTTCTTCATGAAGCGCTCTTTCTTGAACTGAGCCTTCTTTGCCTTTCTGGCCTTCTCGAACTTCCACTTTTCTTCACCGATGAATGCGGTGAGGACATGGCTAGGACCGGGAGGAAGCTTCAAGTCATTAATTGGAGTGTTTGGATCGTTGTGCCATATGTCAATGAAGTCAAGCACAGTCCTTGGATCCAGCAGAAGAGGAATTGAAGTGCCGTTGGCTTGAGCCACCCGCTCTTGTTTATTTCTGACAATGGCAGCAAGCTCTCCATCACTTGCTTCATCTTCCTCAGATGCTGAGGGAATGTTGAAGACCACTTGTTTCTTGTGAGGACTTGACCTCCTGCCTCGTCCAGCTGTTGCCTTCACTTTCAGCAAAGTGGGACTACTTGATGAATGTGCTTGGGCTGATGAAGTTGCAGATGCCCCAGAAGCAATTGAAAAACCAGCAGTCCTGTGACAAGATGACAGATGCATTGGTGTTGATGATTTGGCAGCAGCAGTTGAAGATTTTGCAGCCACTGAGGACATTGCAGGAGCCCTTGATGATTTTGCCTGAGGCATTTTCTGTGAAGAACTTGGGGCTGAGGACTTTGGTGCAGAGGATTTTGCAGTGGATTTCTTCACCACTGATTTCTTCGGATCAGAGGCACTAGCAGAGGCACCAGCAGCAGTAGAGTCCTCATTGAATTTCCTCACATCTTCTTTAGAGATCTTTTGAAGCTTTCTCTAACGTTTTGCCCATTCTTCAGGAAAATCCTCAGCTCTCATGAGGCTAGAGGGGTCAGCAGCCTGGTTATTTCCCAGTGGAGGTCTTCTGCAAGGTGGTTTCAGTGCAAACTTCTTCATATACTTAGGAGTGACATAGCGATATTCTCGCCATTCCTTCATCCATCTCCTCTCAATCTTTTGGATGCGGATTTTTCGCTTTTCCTTGGTCTCTTTCCCATAGATTTCTTCATCAGGTGTGCAATACACAAGATAGATGTCCTCAGGGATCTCAAATGCAGTATTGGATTCAAGCTTCTTTCCTCCTTTCTGAGGTCTTTTCCCATCAGCCATTTTCTTCAGCTGAGGATTATGAACTGTTGAAGTTTCTGATGAAGTATGCAACTTTTCTTCAAGGAACGCTGCAAATGAGTTAAGTTGATGAGAACCTAGAGATTCATCAGCTGACATTTGTACCTGTGAATAGAGTGTAGGTGCGAAGAATTTGAAGAGGTCATATGCGTTCTCTGAAATTTTTGCAAAAAATATCAAGTTTGAGGAATTTGACCATAGATGCCTTGAAGAATTTCACTAAGTGTTCTTGACTTAGGTTCCAAAGTTGTATAGATTTGATGATCCACACAATTGAGGAATCTTGAAGAAAATCATAACTTAGCGAAATAGATCAAGAGAAGGAGTTTGTTTGGTGCTTTAGAGATGGATTGCTGAAGAATAACTCCTTTTTCAGGATTTTGTGAAAATCATCGGAATCAAAAATGGCAATAAAACTAGATTTTATTTACCGTAAGTGATGAACACGACGAACAGAGAAGTGAAGTGAAGGAGTTCGTCAGTCCAGATCTCCCACACCCTAGCTTGGCAGAGGGAGACAGCTATAGCGGCGGCGGGGTGAAGACTTCCGCGGCCGATGCGAGTACAACGACGGCGAGGTCGAGGCAGTGAAGCTCTTCCTCTCCGGCGACGATGAGGTTAGCGGCGGCGCTAGGTGTGGATCTCGGGAGAGATGGGAGTGAGGAGTAACCCGAGCAAGTGGAAGGGAGGGGATATTTATAGCGGCAGTAAAACAAACTGGCCCGAAGATTTTGGACCAGTATGCCCCTGACCCTTGCCATCCACGCGACATGTGTCACCCACGTACTGTGTAGTGGAGATAGTGGGGGATCGTAGGTTATCCAGTCGTGGGAATCGGAACGGTTTGAGCGGCAATCGCCAAAAATTGAGATTGAATATTTTAATGTTTCGTTCGCAAATTCTTCAGCTGTCAAGGACACAGTGAAGACTTTGAACAGGTTTCAAAGTAGAACGCATATGAAGAATTTGTGAACAGACTAGGTTGAGCTTAGCATAGAGGGGAAACGGGTCCGATCACATTCACTTAGATGAAAATCAACTTGAAGAAATAGCTATAAGTGAATGCTGTTGAAGACATTGAAAAACTCAATATATATATATATATATATATATATATATTTATATTTATATATATATATATATATAGCCAATGATGAAAAACTCATGTGAGGAACATTAGTTGAAAAGTTTGAAGAATTTGAAAGTTGAGGAATTTGCAAACTTGAAGAAATTGACAATTTTGATGAATTTGCAAAATGATGAAAAACTCAAACTTGAAGAATTTCAACAGATGTTGGCGGCGTTACCCACCGTATAAGAATGATGATTTCAGACACCGCGTACAATTGTCGTAGGGTTCAGAGAATCAAATTCTTCATTAATTTCTTCACACTTAGAGAGTTAGTCTTCATTGATTGAAGAAAAAAGTTACTTCGTGTGTTGCACATCAAGGTCATCAATTTTGCATAAGTGTTAGGATGTGTGTCCTTTCAAAGAACATTCGAAGATTCTAAGATATTTAGCTCACACCACAACTTGCAAAATCTCTTCTCATCCAAGGGCTTTGTGAAGATATCAGCCAGTTGTTCTTCAGTCTTCACGTGGTCGAGGAAGATATCACCCTTCATCACATGGTCATGAAGAAAATGATGACGAATCTGGATGTGCTTGGTCTTTGAGTGATGAACTGCGTTGTGAGCAATCTTGATGGCACTCTCATTGTCACAGTAGAGAGGGACATTCTTCACGTTGATGCCGTAGTCCTTGAGGGTTTGCTTCATCCATAGCAATTGAGCACAGCAAGAACCAGCAGCAATGTACTCAGCTTCAACAGTTGATAGTGACACGCAGTTCTGCTTCTTCGAGGACCAACAGACTAAGGATCGTCCGAGGAAATGACAAGTGCCTGACATTGACTTGCGGTCCACACGATCACCAGCATAGTCAGAATCAGAATATCCAATGAGGTCAAGATCTGAGCCCTTGGGGTACCATAATCCTAGTGTTGGAGTGTGAGCAAGATTTCGAAGGATATGTTCCACAGCCTTATGGTGTGATTCCTTCGGTTTTGCTTGAAATCGGGCACACATGCAAACACTAAGCATAATATCTGTCCTAGATGCACATAGATACAATAAGGAACCAATCATGGAGCGGTATACCTTCTGATCGAAATCTTTACCACTTTCATCAGTGCAGAGTTGACCTGATGTGGGCATAGGAATCTTGAAGCCTTTGCAATCCTGCATGCCGAATTTCTTCAGGACATCCTTCAGGTATTTCTCTTGAGATATGAAGATGCCATTGCGTTGTTGACGAATTTGAAGCCCTAAGAAGAATTTGAGCTCTCCCATCATAGACATTTGATATTCTTCACCCATCATATAGGCAAATTCGTCACTGTAACGTTTGTCAGTACATCCAAAGATAATATCGTCCACATATATTTGGCACACAAATAATTCATCATCATATGATTTTGTGAAAAGAGTTGGGTCAAGTGAACTGGGTTTGAAGCCTTTCTTCATGAGGAATTCCTTTAGTGTGTCATACCACGCCCAAGGGGCTTGCTTGAGGGCATAGAGGGCCTTGTTGAGTCTGAAGACTTTGTTCGGAAACTTAGGATCATCAAAACCTGGGGGTTGAGCAACATATACTTCATCCTCGAGCTTACCATTGAGGAATGCACTTTTCACATCCATTTGATATAAGATGATATTGTGATGGTTAGCATAAGCAAGCAATATACGAATAGCTTCAAGTCTAGCAACAGGTGCAAAAGTTTCATCAAAGTCAATTCCCTCAACCTGTGTGTAGCCCTGTGCCACAAGTCGAGCCTTATTCCTTACTACCTGACCAAGTTCATCTTGTTTGTTGCGGTAGATCCACTTGGTACCTATGACATTGTGCTTGCGAGGATCTGGGCGTTTGATGAGTTCCCACACATTGTTGAGCTTGAATTGATGCAATTCCTCTTGCATGGCTTGTATCCACACAGGCTCCAAGAATGCTTCATCAACTTTAGTGGGCTCTGTGATAGAGACAAAAGCAAAGTGCCCACAAAAGTTAGACAAATGTGAAGCCTTTGAGCGTGTGAGGGGACCTGGTGCATTGATGTCGTCAAGAATTTTCTCGATCTGCACTTCATTTGCAAGTCGTGGGTGAGCAGGTTGATAACTTTGTTGAGGCTGAGCATTTTCTTCAGCACCATTGTCTTCAGGTGTATCAGCATGAATGTCTTCAATGTTTGGTACAACTTCTTCAGAGAGTAGTTGTTCTTCAGTAGGGATTACATCTTCAGTGGCCTTGAACCTAATGGATTCCTCAGGAGGCATTTCATCTAGCACAGGAGGCAGGTGCTCTCTTTGCGAGCCGTTAGTTTCATCGAACCGCACATCTACAGTTTCAACAACCTTGTTGTGATAGGTGTTGAAGACTCTGTAGGTGTGCGAGTCCTTTCCGTAACCAAGCATAAAACCTTCATGTGCTTTCGGTGCAAATTTAGAACTGTGGTAAGGATCTCTAATCCAGCATTTAGCACCGAAGACTTTGAAATAACTCACATTGGATTTCTTGTCAGTGAGGAGTTCATATGAATTCTTCTTGAGGAGTTTGTGAAGATATACCCTGTTGATGATGTGGCAAGCAGTATTGATTGCCTCTGGCCAGAAGCGACGAGGGGTCTTGTATTCATCAAGCATGGTGCGAGCCATCTCAACAAGAGTCTTGTTCTTGCGCTCCACAATGCCATTCTGCCGAGGAGTATAAGGGGCAGATAGCTCATGAGTAATACCAAGTTCATCAAGATAATCATCAAGACCAGTGTTCTTGAACTCAGTCCCATTATCACTCCTGATATGCTTGATTTTGACGCCGAAGTTCGTCGAGGCCCTTGAAGAAAATCACCTGAAGACATTCTGCACTTCAGATTTGTACAGGATAATGTGCACCCAAGTATAGCGAGAGAAATCATCAACAATAACAAAGCCATATAAGCATGGAGTATTTGTTAGAGTGGCATAGTGAGTGGGACCAAAGAGATCCATATGAAGCAATTCAAAAGGATAAGTGGTAGTCATGATAGTCTTGGATGGATGCTTGGATCTGGTCATCTTTCCAGACTCACAAGCCCCACACAAGTGATCCTTGAGGAATTTGACACCCTCAATACCAATGACGTGCTTTTTCTTCGCGAGCGTGTGCAGGTTCCTCATGCCAGCGTGTCCAAGTCGTCGATACCATAGCCAGCCTTCTGAAGCTTTTGCAAGTAGACATGTGGCCGGCTGCGGACCTGTAGAGAAATCAACAATATACAAGTCTCCTCTCCTAAAGCCTTCGAAGACTTTGGATTTGTCAGATTCCATGATGACAACACAACGATATTTGCCAAAGATGACAACCATATCAAGATCACAAAGCATTGAGACAGACGTGAGGTTGAATCCAAGGGACTCGACAAGCATCACCTTATCCATGTGTCGATCCTTCGAGATTGCAACCTTACCTAGACCCAATACCTTGCTTTTTCCTTTGTCAGCATAGGTGATATGCTTCAGATGAGAGGGAGGCAGTGGGATATTCATCAATAGGTTATTGTCACCAGTCATGTGGTTGGTGCATCCACTGTCGAGGACCCACTCAGTTGCTTTAGGCATTTCATCCTGTAGATGAATTAGTACAGTTTACGAATGCATATGCTTCAGAGTAAAGAATATGACTTCAAATTCATCAGATTGAATTTCATCACATAGTATAGTAAGCAAAGTAATATGAGGACGTGAGAAATGAATGATTCATTTCTTCATGAATAGCTTGCATCTCTTCAAGCATTTCCTCAGGTCTCCAGCAAATTCATCAGACGTTCAAGTTCGTCTGGAGACCTGACCCTACATAAGAGATTAGTTCGATTTCTTCACCACCCACATCTGGAGGTGTGGCAAAGAGTTCATCATTCTGCGAGCTCCATATGAGAAGGGTGGCATAGAAGCAAGTGCACTTCGTTTCACAGGACGAGGGTTAGAGTACTCATATGAATAAGCAGAGAAATTCTTCGAGGACTTATGAACATAATGATTTGAAGAATAATGAGCATATTCATGACCCTTAGATTTTCCCTACGAAGCAGAAGCATTAGCACGAGAATGATATGATTTTTGACCATATGAGGAATTTGGTCCAT
The DNA here is from genome assembly GCA_039707655.1 of Elymus sibiricus. Classification (NCBI taxonomy): domain Eukaryota; kingdom Viridiplantae; phylum Streptophyta; class Magnoliopsida; order Poales; family Poaceae; genus Elymus; species Elymus sibiricus. Next base: position 344,972,621 of record CM077669.1, on the reverse strand, counting down.
GTGAGGACTTTGGTCCTTGTGAAGACTTTGGTCCAACTGAAGAATTTGATCTGGGATTCCTGTTCTTCATTGGTGGTGTCATGAGGACATTCACCTGAAGACTTTCCAAGCAGCTCTTGGGAACCCACATTTTCCTCAGAGGGGGACCATTCCTGCAGTTAGTTCCAACATATCTAGCAAATACTTCACCATTCTGATTTTTGAACAGTTTATAGTTGGAGTCAATTGATTCATCAGAGGAATATGAAGATTCACAAGTAAAGCCAGATAAAGTGGATGGATCTACAGGAGGTCCTTTTGTAGCAACCCATGAGGTTTTGGGGTACTTCTCAGGTTTCCAGTACGATCCATCGGCATTGAGTTTCCTCTCAAATGCAATACCCTCTTTCCTAGGGTTCCTATTCAGAATTTGCTTTTTGAGCACATCACAAAGGGTTTGATGCCCTTTGAGACTTTTGTATATGCCTGTCACATACAATTCCTTTAACCCTGCATTTTCGTCTGTGATACTTGTGATATCCTCTGATGAGGAATTTGCGACCATGGAAATAGTTGAAGAATTTGCAGCAATAGAAGCATTTGAACATTCAGGTGAAGAATGAGCAGTTTCACGTTCGATGCATTTCAAACAAGGTGGAATGAATTCTTCCTGAGCGGAACTGATATGTTGAGCAAGCAAGGAGTCATTATCCCTTTGTAAGTCCTCATGAGACACTTTTAGTTTCTCAAGCTCTTGCTTCCTTTGAAGAAATTCATTGGAAAGCTTCTCATGATCATGTAGAAGGGTTTCATGACGACTTAGAAGGTTATCAAACTTAGACTTAAGACGTTGAAAGTCATCAGTCAGAGTTTGAGTCCGGTCCACTTAGTCATTCAACAGATCATCGCTTTTGTCTAGCATTTTCTGAAGCCTTTCAAGAGCACTTTGTTGTTTAGTGGCAATATTAGCAAGTTTGGAATAGCTAGGTTTCACATATTCATCAGATTCACCTTCACTTGATTCAGAGGAGGAATGGTGTTTGAGTACCTTGGCACCTTTTGCCATGAAGCAATAGGTGGGAGCATAGTCATCGTTGTTGACGTCAGAGTCGTTGGAGTTGCCATTTTCTTCATCGTTGAAGATGGACTTGCTGACGAAAGCAGTAGCGAGAGCTTGGCTCGCCACACCAGAGTCTGACTCCTCCTCTTCTTCATATTCTTCAGATTCTTCTTCAGAATCCATTTCCTTGCCAATAAGTGCCCGAGCCTTCCTTAAATTGTTCTTCTTGTGCGATGAGGACTTTGAAGATGAGGACTTTGAAGATTTCTTCTTTTTCTTCGAGTCGTCAGAACTGTCATCCTTGTATTTCTTCTTCCTTGACTCTTTTTCCCAGAGAGGACAGTCAGACATAAAGTGACCAGATTTCTTGCATTTGTGACAAGTTCTCTTCTTGTAGTCGCTTGAAGAATCTGATTTCTTCATGCCACTTTTTGATGATTTTCCAAACCGACCTCTCCTTGAGAACTTCTGGAATTTCCTCATGAGCATTTCTAGCTCCTGACTCAGTACTTCGGGATCACCAAGACTACTATCAGATTCTTCGTCTTCAGATGAGGAAATTGCCTTAGCCTTCAGAGCACGAGATCTTCCATAACTTGGCACGTAGAGGTCTCTCTTCTCAGCTTGTTGGAATTCATGAGTATTGAGTCTCTCAAGAATATCAGTAGGATCTAGTGACTTGTAGTCTCCACGTTCTTGGATCATCAAAGCAAGTGTATCGAATGAGGAATCAAGAGATCTCAGCAATTTCTTCACCACCTCATGGTCGGTGATGTCAGTGGCACCAAGAGCCTGAAGCTCATTGGAGATATCAGTGAGGCAATCAAAAGTTTGCTGAACATTTTCGTTGTCGAGTCTTTTGAAGCGGTTGAAGAGATTGCGAAGAACATCAACTCGAGAGTCACGTTGAGTTGAAAATCCTTCATTGACTTTGGACAGCCTATCCCAGATAAGCTTAGCAGTCTCCAAAGCACTCACTCTGCCATACTGACCTTTGCTCAGATGGCCACATATGATATTCTTCGCTTGAGAGTCGAGTTGCTTGAATCTCTTCACATCAGCAGCATTGATAGTGGGAGTGACAAAGGGAACACCATTTTCCACAACATACCAAAGATCGTTGTCAATTGCCTCGAGATGCATGCGCATCTTGTTCTTCCAGTAGGGGTAGTCCGTCCCATCAAAGGAAGGACACCCAGCTGAGACCTTGATCATGCCTGTAGTCGACATAACTAAAACTCCAGGTGGTTAAACCAAAATCACACAGAACAAGGGAGTACCTAGCTCTGATACCAATTGAAAGTGCGTTATATCGACTAGAGGGGGGTGAATAGGCGATTTTTACAAATTCGTCACTTGAGGAAATACTAGTTGAGGAATTTGCTAAGTGACGAACTACTCGCAGCGGAATAAGTACTCAAGTGCATGCGGAACATAGCAGTAGCATAGTCATCTTGATGAAATGAAACATACACAGAGCATGAGTAGCGTGAATAGGATAAGCAGGCAGAAGATACGGTGACTGAAGAATTTGGGGTGAGGAAATTGAGAAAGTCTTCAGTCAAATTCTTCAAACAGTAACAATCAATTTCATCAACGGATATACGAGGAAATGAAAGGGTTGAGGATATGGAATCAGGTAGCTCGATGAAGACAATGGTTTGATGACCCAGTTCCAACTATTGTGACAGTCGTACGTCTGGTTTGGACCGGCCTAGTATTTAAACCAGAGGACACACAGTCCTAGGACACACAGTACTTACCGTATTCTCCTTGAGCTAAGGTCACATAGTCCTCGCCCAACACTCGTGGTAAGTCTTCAGGGTAGACTTCCAAAACCCTCACAAACTGGTCACCCGGCAATCCACAATTTACTGCTGGATGCTCTAGACCACGGTCACCCGACGATCCCCAATTGACTGCAGGATGCACTAGACCATGAAGCCTAACCGTCTAGAAGATACACAGTCTTCAAAGTTAAAAAGCATCGGTTCCACACAGGAACAATTTCTTCAGTGATGCTCAATCACTATGGGTTTTGGTTGTTTGGGGTTTTTCCTCACTGATGATTTTCGCTCAAAGTCCTCGAGGAATGGGTTGCTCTCAAATGACAAGTGTCAAGTTCTCTCTCGGAGCAGCCAACCAGCTAGTGGTTGAGGGGGCGGCTATTTATAGCCAGGGTGCAACCCGACATGATAAGACATAAATGTCCCCCAATGATATGACCGTTAGGTGGATAGAATATCTGGACAGCTAGCGCAAAGCACAACAACGGTCGGAATTTGAACTCTCAAATTCCTCAGGGCTTATCATATTCCTCACTTGTAGGTAATTCGCACTGGCGAAATCCTAACTCCTCAGTCAAACCAATTTCCTCAGAGACCAGAAGAACATCGTCTCTGTCTCTGAAGAACTAGACTGAACTGTAAGAGGTTTCCAAAGGCTTCACTCGAAGGATTGGGTTATGTTGAGGCTTTTGAGTTGAGCATCAGATGGAAATTTTTCCTTAGTTTTACCTTGACCCCCTTTAACAGTACGGTGTTTCCTATGACTCAAAGAAAGGAAATGAAACAATAAAAACAAAAGTCTTCACGCTTCATTGTCCTCGTTCATATCTTCAAGGTCACACCATCTTCTTCATTTTCAAAGTCTTCAGGGAATACCAAAGTCTTCAGCAAAGTCTTCACCAAAGTCTTCAGTTGAAGACATTCATTTTTAGGGGTCCATATTCTTCGACTATACCAAACTCCTCATCGACTTATAGAGCTTGTGTATACTCACAAACATATTAGTCCCTTAACCTATAACTCTTCAATACACCAAAATCACTAAGGGGCACTAGATGCACTTACAGAGGAGATGAGGGTTTCTCCTCCTGACGCGGAATCTTCCGCGAGTTTCGCGCCTTGTGTGAAGCCGACGTAAACATGCTTCCGGCCGGGTTTGATCCGGGCGGGTGCTGTGCACCGGGCCGACTCGACGAGGTTGGTGCAGATGTCCGGACCGGGCTTAGATCCGCCGATCTTCCCGATGAAGATGTGAATTCCGCCGAAGGGGGCCCGGTACCCGTACTCGATTGAGTCGGCCTCGGGTCCCCAGCCAGCGTCGTCAATGTAGAGCTTGCCGCGGCGACTCTTAGTCATCCTGCCAACGGCGTATCCCTCGATCCCTGGGAGAGAGCCCTTCGAGTACTCCAAACCACCACGCATCTTCCCCACGGTGGGCGCCAACTATCGTGGTTTTATCATGGCAGATGTCCTAGTGAAAGGACTTAGGGGTGAAGCCATCGCTACGGCGGTTAACTCGAAGGGGTTGGTCGGGACGAAAGACCCCGGTTTACCCAGGTTCGGCCCCTCTCGAAGGAGGTAAAAGCCTACGTCCTGCTTTGAGTTGTGTTGATTGGGTATCGATTACAAGGGAGCGTATTTGCTTGACCTAGCTCTCGATCAATGGTTTCATACCTTAAGCTGCCCAGGGAACCCGCCTTTATATACACAGGTCGGGGCCCTGGGCTTACAAGAGTCCGGGCCGGGTTACATCTAGTAACCGACCTTATCCTTAAATCGCCTTTCCCTCTCCAGCAAGCCAACTCCCGGCGGCTTACGCCTCCAGGATACACACCGTCTTCCAGCTCTGGGCCTCTGCCCGGCCCGTCTGGTAAGTTACTTCCAGGCTTGTCTTGGCTTTCCGGCCTGTTTAAGGCCTTACTGCTAAGGCGCCAACTTCCTAACCCGGCCCCACCTGGGCGGGTCATACCATAGGGTTATATCCCCAATAGCTAGGGTCCGCCCCTATAACCCTTCGTCGCTTGACGGGAGAAGCTTTGACTTGAGAAAGGCGGGAGGATTGGCGGCGTGCTACTTCGAGCCCGCCTCCCTTGGAGATCGTCTTCTTCACCTTCGAGGGGCCCAGCGAAGATGCAGGGGCCGTTGGTTCTCGGTTGACACGTTGACGGAGGCGACGCCCTGGTTCTGGAGCTTGAGGGCCAATTTCAAGCCCCTCTTCCTCCACCTCCGGCTCTCTCGCCTCCTCCACTTCAGTCCCCTCCTGGGTTACTGTCGCCGTGGCCCGGGAGCCCCCAGCCCCAGCAGACTCCAACCCGGCAGCCTCCCCCGAAGCAAGGTTTCCGCTCTCCTCTTCGAAAGAGTCGTCGTCTCTAGAATCCTCCTCCTCCTCTTCCCCTGAGGCTGCTCCCTTGGCGGCTCTAACATCCTTGTCTTCCGCAATCCGAGCGGCGATGAAGGCCCTCTCCACCGTCCTGGTGGGCGCAGTCAGGTTATCCTCTGGCCTGGAAGCTCTTTCCTCCAGGCTGGAGACCCACTCCATCTCGCTCTCCAGGACGGGCAGCTCCCAATCAGGCTTAACCCCGGAGGCGTCACAATCAGGCATCCATTGCAGGATTTGGCTCCGGACAGAGTTGTGGTGCAAGGGGACGACTCCTGGCGGCAAATGGAACGGCCCAAGGCGGCCGAACAGCTGATCACACAGCCAGCCATGGCCATAAACTGTCAGGTTGTTGGCAGGGCCTGGGTACAGTCGCATCTAGTCGGCAGGACCGTTGAACTCCCATGCATGCATGTGCCTCTTCTGCAGTGGCGCAATGCGGTGACGGAGGAAGTCAACCCCCACATGCTCGATGGTCAGCCCAACAGCTTTAAGGCGGATGATCCTGTTTAGCGCCAGGCGGACTTTGCCATCGGTGAGGCCCGGCTTGCCCTAGTCGCTGCCGCGCGTGACACATCCGGTCCGCGCCAAGCAGAACTCGGGGGCTTTGTCATCCTTGATCCAGCACCAATCGCCCCTCCACTCTTCCCACTTCCCACGCTGTTGTCCAGGAAGGTAATCCCAGTCATCCTTCCTGCCCCAGGGGATCCAGCTTATATTCCCCGAGCGGTGGGATCTGTCCTCAATCCGAGGAATGAAGAAGTGCCTGAACAAGTCCACATTGGGGACGACTCCGACGAAGTTCTCGCACACATGAGAAAAAATCGCCATAAACGCCATTGCATTAGGCATGAAGTCCAGAAAGTGGAATCCATACGCCTCCATCATGGCACAGAAGAAATCAGAGAAGGGGGTAGAGAGGCCACAGTAGAAGTCCGCGCAGAAGAAGCGGTACGAATCTGATGGCTTCTTCTCCTTGGGGCTGTCCGGCAGGACTACGGGTGCTCCGTGCCCCTTCGTCGCCCTCCCCTACATGTAGGCATACCTGTTGATCAAGGTATTGCCGTCCAGGCTCGACGGGGAAATAACCACATCTCCCTGTCGCCGCTTCTCTAGCTCTTCCGCTTTCTTCTTCCTCTCCTCGACCACTAGGTCCGCAGATGTGGTCGTCTGCTTCCCCTTGTTGGTGGCCGTCTTACGCTCCATCCCTAGAGCTTTCAAGCGCGGCGAATGATCTAGCAGCACTCGGTGGGTCGGAGGTGGTGGCGGGAGCGGTTTTTCTCTTGGCTTGAGGAGGAAGATGAAGGACGGAGAAAAGAATGCGAATGAGTAGCACCCCTGTGCATTGCCCTTTTTATTTAGGGGGACCCACACGGGGGCTGGCTCTTCGCTATCTTTTCGGAAAACTGCCGTTTTATTACTGGCAGTTTTTTACTCTCCAACGGCTACTGTTCCACGACCCCATGACCTGAGATAATTGCGCGGGGTGGACGTGGGACGGCAGGACAGCATCACTTTGACGCGTGTCCGTGCACTGTTTGGGGCCTAACCCAACATGCCAAACGACACGTATGGCTTCTATCGGGGTATACGAACAGGGGTGTTCATTTCCCCTGACTTGTGCACGGACAATTAGCCTCCGGCCTTCATGGCCTGAGCCCGTCGGGAAAAGCTACCACACCACTAAGCAAACATTCAAGACCCAGGCCCCGGCAGCAACGACCTACAGAAGGCCAAGCAACACCGGCAAGACCAACGCAACAAGCCAGGAGGGGCTCAAGGCACGCCAGCAACGTCCCTGGAGCCTGCTGGGGACCGAGGCTTGCATATCTTTAGGAAGACCCGGCAAGCCGTCCCCCGGCAAGCGCGAGCCGATCGGCCACCGCTCCACTGCATCACAACGCCAATCACTTGTCGATGCGGTGTCGAGCCCTCAGGTGGCTAAGTATCTCCCGTTAAGAGCGTGGCGACGAACCGGAAGATAGATTATTGTTGGAAATATGCCCTAGAGGCAATAATAAATTGGTTATTATTATATTTCCTTGTTCATGATAATCGTTTATTATCCATGCTATAATTGTATTGATTGGAAACTCAAATACATGTGTGGGTACATAGACAACACTGTGTCCCTAGTAAGCCTCTAGTTGACTAGCTCGTTGATCAAAGATGGTTAATGTTTCCTAGCCATTGACATGAGATGTCATTTGATAACGGGATCACATCATTAGGAGAATGATGTGATGGACAAGACCCAAACTAAGAACGTAGCATTTGATCGTGTCAGTTTATTGCTATTGTTTTCTGCATGTCAAGTATCTATTCCTTTGACCATGAGATCATGCAACTCACTGACACCGGAGGAGTACCTTGTGTGTATCAAACGTCGCAACGTAACTGGGTGACTATAAAGGTGCTCTACAGGTATCTCCAAGGGTGTCTGTTGGGTTGGCATGGATCAAGACTGGGATTTGTTACTCCGTATGACGGAGAGGTATCTCAGGGCCCACTCGGTAATACAACATCACATTGAGCCTTGCAAGCAAAGTGACTAAAGAGTTAGCCACAGGATCTTGTATTACGGAATGAGTAAAGAGACTTGCCGGTAACGAGATTGAACTAGGTATAGTGATACCGACGATCGAATCTCGGGCAAGTAACATACCGAAGAACAAAGGGAACAGCATACGGGATTAACTGAATCCTTGACATAGAGGTTCGACCGATAAAAGATCTTCGTAGAATATGTAGGAGCCAATATGGGCATCCAGGTCCCGCTATTAGTTATTGGCCGTAGAGGTGTCTCGGTCATGTCTACATAGTTCTCGAACCCGCAGGGTCTACACACTTAACGTTTGGTGACGATTAGTATAGTTGAGTTATTATGTTGGTGACCGAAAGTTGTTCGGAGTCCCGGATAAGATCCCGGACATGACGAGGATCTCCGGAATAGTCCGGAGGTAAAGATTGATATATGTGATAATAGTGTTTCGATCTCCGGAAGAGTTCCGGAGTTCACCGGAAGGGGTTCCGGATGTTTACCGAAGTGTTCGGGTGCAGCAACACTTTATATGGGCCAAAGGGATAAAGCCCACGAGGTATTGGAAAGTGCAAAAGTAGTTTTGCTGCCGCGTAAGCGGTACTACCGCTTGGTGAAGCGGTACTACCGCCCGAGCGGTACTACCGCTTGTGTGAAGCGGTACTACCGCCCAAGCGGTACTACCACTTGTGAGCGGTACTACCGCTTGTGCGCGGCTGTGCACGGTTCGGCCGGGATCCGAGTTGGACTCTTTCCCTGCGGGCCAAACCGACCTTGTGCGGGCAAAACCGACCTGGAGGAGGCTTTTACTCCAAGTTTAGACCCCAAGGCTCAACATATAAATAGAGGGGCAGGGCTAGCACACGGGATACATCAAGATTTCCCCAAGCCGTGTGCGGCAACCCTAACCCTCTAGTTCCTCCGTCATAATCTCCGTAGTGCTTGGCGAAGCCCTGCAGAGATTGTTCCTCACCACCATCACCACGCCGTCGTGCTGCTGGAACTCAACCACTACTTCATCATCGCTCGCTGGATCGAGGAGGTGAAGGCGTCATCAAGCCGTACGTGTGTTGAACGCGGAGGTGCCGTCCGTTCGGCGCTAGTTCGTGATCGGATCGAGGGACGACTTGCGATTTGGATCGCGGAGACGTTCGACTACATCAACCGCGTTTCTTAAACGCTTCCGCTTAGCGATCTACAAGGGTATGTAGATTCACTCTCCCTCTCGTAGATGCTCATCACCATGGATAGATCTTGTGTGTGCGTAGGAAAATTTTTGTTTCCCATGCAACGTTCCCCAACAATTATACCCAGTTGACACCCGTCCAGAAGCGTGTCAAGACCCTAAGCAACAGCTAGCCAAGCGGTGGCAAGAGCTTGCCGGGGATGCATCCCCGAGCGCCACCTAGGCTCGCAATCATGGTATTTTGTCCTAAACGCCAGAGTTAGGTATGATAGCTCTGTTAGCTATCTAATCGCTAGATAAAGATTGTTTTGCCACTGTGGTCGCCCCTTGCACTATAAAAGGAGGCCCAAGGAGACCTAGCTCAAGATTCGAACCTTTGGACACTTGTACTCACATAGCAGCTCTCCCCGACGGCAGCCCTTGCCGGGATTGAGCACTGTGTGTTCTTCGTGTTCCTCTGATCAATCCACCAAAAGCAGGAGTAGGGTTTTACGCTTCACAGCGGCCCGAACCTGGGTAAAAACACCAGTGTCCCGATCGTCGTGTTACCTCATGGTCTCCTCTCTTTGACCAACATGACCCCCCTTGCCGAACCACAAAGGGGCCTCTGGTCCCATAGGTGATCGTGTGCATACGTGCCCCGACACAAAGCTTTGCGAGCGTTTCACCAGGTTTGTCAACAGCCCCGACTACAGGTTCGCAATGGTGGACACCACCAACGATCTAAAGGTGTTCAAGACTTCGGGCTTGTCCCGCTAGAAGCTTGTCAACATCCAATGTCATGTAATTGTATGCCACATATCAACTGTATCGCACACGTATCGCACATGTATCATTTAGAAGAACCAATTGTATGCCACGTATCACACACGTAAGTCTTTTCTAAATCGTATTTGATGGTTCCGCCATTGCACACAGTTTTCATTATTGGTGACGAAGCTATAACTATACCGTTTGTGATTGATGGATCACACACAGTTTGGTCGTAGGGTCTCTGATTGATGTCTCATCTTTGGATCTTCCTGTAGTAGTGACCCCTCCGTATGCAAGCAAAGCGGGCGATCCCGAAGAAAGTCTGGCAAAGGCAATAACAACACTGGGGAGGCTAATAACGGCAACTCGGAAGACAACAACACTCCCCTGGCTGTCGAGGACCTGGGCGGCGCCGAAGAGGTCACGTACGGTCACATTGACAGTGCCAAAGGGGATATTCTCTCTTATGACCCTGAGGATGACCACTACATGCCGGAAGTGGAGGACACAAGCCTCGGGTCCGACGACTTTGTCGTTCCCAAAACCTTTGAAGCCCTCGAGGCCTACCGGAGACGTGTGATGGCAACTGCCCGAAGTGTTAAACTAGGGCGAGCTCGGCTCAAGGCCGATCAAGATACACTAAACAAGAAATGGGTCGAGATCTTGTCAGCCGAACAAAAGCTCGAGGATAGACGTGAGAATCAAACATAGTCCTACCCATGAAGTAGCCTACTTTCAGAATTCGATGATGAAGTGGACGATGATCCTTCATAGAACTATGATCGTTATGATCAGCAATACCGCCCTCCTAGGGGACGGGACAGGTGTCAGAGTCTGGGATCTATGTCAAAGAACTTCTACAAGAACAAGGTTCGAACACTGGGGGGGGCTTTGATTCGTCTCCAACGTATCTATAATTTATGAAGTATTCATGCCATATTTACAACAATTTTATATGGTTTTGGTATGATTTGCATGGAACTAACCCGGACTGATGCTCTTTTCAGCAGAACTACCGTGGTGTTGTTTTTTGTGCAGAAATAAAAGTTCTCCAAATGCAACAAAACTTTTTGACGTTTTTTGGAAATAAAGAGGCACTAGAACCTTCATGGGAGGGCCAGAAGAGCCACAAGGTGGCCACAACCCACCAGGGTGGGCCAGCCCCCTTTGGCATGCCCTGGTGTCTTGTGGGCCCCTCGTGGCCCATATTCGCGTGAAACCAACGCCCAAAAATCCTATATATTCAGAAACCCCCAGAAATAACCCTAGATCAGAAGTTTCGCCACCGCAAGCCTCTGTAGCCACGAAAAACCAATCTAGACCCCATTCCCGCACCCTGCCGGAGGAGGAAATCATCACCGGAGGCCATCTTCATCATCCCTATGGTCTTCATGATGAGGAGGGAGTACTCCACCTTCGGGGTTGAGGGTTTGTACCAGTAGCTATGTGTTTAATCTCTCTCTCGAGTTCTTGATTTGGCACGATCTTGATGTATCGCGGGCTTTGTTTATATAGTTGGATCATATGGTGTTTTCCCCTCTCTATCTTGTTGTGATGAATTGAGTTTTCCTTTGAGATTTCGTTATTACCGGATTGAATACTTTTATGGATTTGAGAGCACTTGATCTATGTCTTGGCACTCAACTCGCAGATTCCCGAGGTGACATTGGGGTAATCTATGCATAGGGGTTGATGCACGTTTTCGTCCTACTTTCTCTGGTAGAAATCTTGGTGCACTATTTGAGGTTCTTTGTGTTGGATTGAGTATTATGAATCTGAAATTATTTGATGCGTATCGTATAATTAACTCATGGATACTTGTGGTGACATTAGAGTATCTAAGTGACATTAGAGTTGGTTGATGCGTATCATATGGTGTTATTTTAGGACGAACTCTTGGATACATCGATCGGAAAGGATAACTTTAAGGTGGTTTCGTACCCTACAAACAATTTCTTCTTATGTTCTCCTCTAGATAAGAACTTTGGAGTGATTCTTCATTGCAGGTTGAGGGTTGGTTATGTGATCCAATTATATTAGCATTGTTGAGAGATTGCACTAGCGAAAGTATGGACCCTAGGCCTTGTTTTAAAGCATTGCAATACCGTTTGTGCTCACTTTTGTTACTTGCTACCTTGCTGTTTTTATTGTTACTATTACAAAAATCAATATCTACTATAATTACTACACTTGCATCACCATCTCTTCGCCGAACTAGTGCACCTATACAATTTACCATTATATTTGGAGTGTTGGGGACACAAGAGACTTTTTATTATTTGGTTACAGGGTTGTTTGAGAGAGACCATCTTCATCCTATGCCTCCCACGGATTGATAAACCTTAGGTCATCCACTTGAGGGAAATTTGCTACTGTCCTACAAAACTCTGCGCTTGGAGGCCCAACACGAGTCTACAAGAACAAGTTGTGTAGTAGACACCAGGCTTGGCTTGCGACCTGCAACACGACGTCAAACACAACAAGGTCGACGGTGAGCTAACTCCTCCTCATCGGAAACGATGGAGACACACGAGCTACCCAGGTTCGGGCCACCGTGCGGTGTAAAACCCTACTCCTACTAGTGATTTGGTTGCCTTGGAAAGGAGGTGCTTGAGGCTCCGGTACACGGGGTGTTTTGGGTGAGAATGGCTCGATCCCCTTACATGGACATGGCCCTTCCTCCTTTGTAGTGCCTTGGTCCTCTTCCCCGAAAATATCAGTGGGAAAGGGTTGCCACAGGGCGGCAATTCGAAGGACAGGTGCCAGACCTATCCTGACGAAAGGTGGTCTTCACGTGATAAAGCAGTCTCCGTGACACATTCGTGGGCTCGGCGACGACCTTCGCCCTGGCGCGCCGATCCGTCCTGATCCTCTTTCACCAAAGTGGCAACATTTGGGGAACTTGCTTTTGGACGGGCAGCGGACGCTGCCCCCTAATCACCAGGAAGGAAATCCTCTCTGTCCGTGTTGACCGGCACAACCTTTGTCATCCTCCTTCGAGCGGGTGTGTCACCCACGTGATGGGCATGGGCCCCGCGGCAGGCACCACGCGCCAAGCCTCATGGGTCCATCCTGCAAGAGGGGCCTCGTGGGTCGGCCTGGCGCCTGGTAGCTTCGGCAGAGCTTGAACTAGTGGCAAGGGTCTTGGTGAGACATGTCCCTCGCGAGGCAGCTTCCTCCGGAGCGGCCGGGGCAGCGCCTTCTTCCTTGGGACGACCCGCGCGTCGGCCTCTGGGTGAGCGGCAGACGAGCCGTGGTACCCTAGTTCCCACTAGGCCAACAGTAGCCCGCGGGCCCGCGGTGCGCATGTTCCGCGAGTGAAGCATGAAACGGTGCGGGCCGAAATGCCGCCAGCCCTGACGAACTACCCAGCCAGGAGGTGACGTGTGTCAACCACAATGGGACGTGACGTTCTCAGTCCCCTACGACGCCCCAGGAACTTCACGCCCGCCTAGAAAATTGCTGCGCGTGTCGGGTGAAACCATCATTGCTCGCCTTCCCCGTACGCCTCCCTTGCGCACCACTCCTCCTTCCTTATGCACACGCCGCTTGCCACTTTCCCTCCAGCTTCTTCGCCTCCACCATTGCTTTCCATTGTCATGGCACCGAAGGGAAGCGCCGCCGCTACCGGAGCACAGGCGGAGCCCGTGCTGTTGTCTTCCTCCCCTGGAAATGGCGCTAGCCAACACCCAAGGTCCGTTTCGACGTAGAGGCATGGGCCGCCGCTGATGAGTAAGTTCACCAACCTCCCTTGTCTATCACTACTCGCCGCCGATGAGGATAGTGGACTGAGTCACTGATCCCTACAAGGCGCCTGGGCACAAGAGGCAGAGGGCCGCCTCACCCGCGGTGCCTTCGCCGGTAGGTCTCGCCGGGGAGGTCCCCGCTCCACCCGTCAACCTAACCCTGGGGGGGGGGGGGGTCTGGTGCTGTGGGCGCCCACCGGAGGACCGTGGAGAGCCCCCAACACGCGACCGGCGACACTGCCCTGGCCAAGGGCAAGGGCCCTGCAGAGGGGAGGCCCTCGCGGGGACCTCGCGGGTGGCCGACTCAGGGGGCGGCGCTGGGGCGCCCCGGTGCCTGGCCCTTCAGGGGGTCAGGGCAGTGCCTTGGTCATGCGTGGGGCCTTCGGGAGCGCCCGCGCCGCTCTCGACACGCTTGAGGCCGACCTTCGGGCGGAGAGCGAATGACGCTTGGTGGCCGAATCCCGTGCCCGCAGAGCGGAGGAGCAGACCGCCCTCCGCGAGCAGGAGCTCCGGGCACGCAAGGACGCTGCAGCCACACGCGAGCAGTAGTGCGCCGCCCACGAGGGGGAACTGGCCCAGAGGGAGGAGGCCATCGCCGGTCAGGAGACCGACGTGGCCCTTCTGGAGCGAGAGGCCGCCCGGACCACCTCCGACTAGGAGGCGGAGCGCGAGCGCCTCCGGACCCTGGAGGCCAGGTTCTCGCCGACGGGGCCACTTTCGAGGTAGCGTGCGCCGCGGCACAGGCCCACCTCGAGAGGAGGGAGGCCTTTTCCAATGTTGAGGGTGATGCTAGGGTCACCAGGGAGCAGGAGGCCGCTCTGGAGGAGTACCATGGCAAGCTAGCGCAGTAGGAAGCCCGCTTCCAGCTTAATCACGATGAGCTCCAGAAGGAGGTTGACGAGCTCAAGGCCCAGCTCCAGGCTACCGGGAGCAACCTCCAGGCCGCCCTCGAGGGCAAAGGGGACGTTGAGGCAGAGTTGGCATCGCTCCAGGCACAGGTTGGTGAGGCCGCCGACGCCTTGCAGAGGGCCCAGGACGACGAGGCGGAAGCACGGAGGATGCAAGCGTAGCGCGCTAAGCTATTCCTGGGCCTCGCCATGCGCACCAGCGGTGCGCTTGAGTGCTTCGTCGAGGATGTCCCGGTGCTGCCCCGCGCGAACTTCGACGGGCGCTACCTCAACTTCTTCACCAAGGTGGTGGAGATGCTGGAGGCGGGAGCCTCCAAGGTGGACGAAGCCATCGGGGGAGGCGCCCGTGACCTCCTGGATTGCGCGACGACGCGTGGCTTCTCCAACCTTTGCCGCCACGACCCCACCTTCAACTTCTCCCTTGTGGTGGAGCCAGTGTCTGTGGAGATCCAAGGCCTGCTCAGGGACGAGGTGCGTGAGCACGTGGACTCCCTAATCGAGCGGTTCACGTAGGTCGAGCCCTCTGAAGAGACCGGCAGCCTTGGAGGGGACCTCCTGAGCGACGACGACGAGGGCGGACCCTCCTCCATTTGAGATCTTATCTTTCTTTTCCAGTTGCATTGAGAACCACCCGACCCCGTGGGGGCGTAAAGACATTTGTAGGGAACTTTTGCTTTAAGTACTCGATGCTTGATGTATTTAATGCGTTTCCGTTCTCCCTCTGAGGCCTGCTTCTTTTTACTTTGCTTTTGTGTCCTGCGTCACTGGGACCCAGCCCCCGAGGCGGGATACACCATTGCTGGTATACCTGAAGAAAGGGCTCAACAAGGCCAAAGGGTGTAGGCTTGATACGTCTCCAACGTATCTATAAGTTTTGATTGTTCCATGCTGTTATATTATCATTCTTGGATGTTTTACAATCATTTTATAGGAACTCTATATCATTTTTTGGGACTAACCTATTGACATACTGGCAAGTGCCAGTTGCTGTTTTTTGCTTGTGTTTTACTTCGCAGAATATCAGTACCAAACGGAGTCCAATCGTGATGAAACTTTTTGGAGATTTTTTTGGACCAGAAGAAAGCCAGTCAGCCAAAGAAGCACCCGGGAGGAGGCCCAGGGGGCCCAGAAGACACCAGGGCGCACCAGAGGCCCCCGGCATGCCCTGGTGGGTTGTGGTGGCCTTGGGACTCCCCTCCACCGCCTCTAAGCTCTATAAATACCCAAATATTCCAGAAACCCTAGAGGAGTCGACGAAAAATACTTCCAGCCGCTGCAAGTTCCGGAACCACAAGATCCAATCAAACACCATCATGGAGGGGTTCATCATCCTCATTGGTGCCTCTCTGATGATGCGTGAGTAGTCTAGCATAGACCTATGGGCCCGTAGGCAGTAGCTAGATGGCTTTATCTCTCTCTCTTTTGATTCTCAATACAATGGTCTCTTGGAGATCTATTTGATGTAATGACTTTTTGCGGTGTGTTTGTTGCGATCCGATCAATTTTGAGTTCATGATCAGTTTCCATCCATGAATATTATTTGAGTCTTCTTTGATCTCTTATATGCATGATTACTTATAGCCTCGTATTTCTTATTCGAATCTTTGGTTTAGTTAGGCCAACTAGATCTATTTTTCTTGCCATGGGAAGAGATGCTTTGTGAAGGGTTCGATCTTGCGGTGTCCTCTCCCAGTGACAGAAGGGACAGCGGGGCACGCATGTATCGTTGCTATTAAGGACAACAAGATGGGGTATATTCCTACATGAATAGATCTTGTCTACATCATGTAATCATTCTTATTGTGTTACTCTGTTTCTCCATGAACTTAATACACTAGATGCGTGCTAGATAGCAGTCGGTGTGTGGAGTAATAGTAGTAGATGCAGAATCGTTTCGGTCTACTAATCTTGGACGTGATACCTATATAATGATCATTGCCTTGGATATCGTCATGATTATTTGATCTTCTATCAATTGCCCAACAGTAATTTGTTTACCCACCGTGTGCTATACTCATGAGAGAAGCCACTAGTGAAACCTACGGCCCCCGGGTCTACTTTTCCAACATATTGCTTTCCGATCTATCTTTTGCTGCTTTTGTTTTCAGATCTATTATTCCAAAACCCAAAAATACCTTGCTGCACTTTTTATTTGCCTCTTTTATTTTTTGTTCTTGTGCGATCTATTTATCCAATCTACTACAATCTAATCCATCTTTTTACCATGGAGAGATTGATAACCTCTCTTACGCGTCGGGTTGCAAGTATTTGTTCTTTGTGTGCAGGTACCATTGACATAGTGTTGTGTGATTTTCCTACTGGTTCGATAACCTTGGTTTCATAACTGAGGGAAATACTTACCGTAGCTGTGCTGCATCATCCCTTCCTCTTTGGGGAAATACCGACGCAGTCTCAAGCCACGTCAAAGGAATTTCTGGCGCCGTTGCCGGGGAGGAGGTACGAAAGTAGTCTCCCGTCAACTTGCCAATTTCTGGCGCCGATGCCGGGGAGACATCATCAACATCTATCAGGTTCCTAATCACAAATCTCATCTCCTTGCAATTACATTATTTGCCATTTGCCTCTCGTTTTCCTCTCCCCACTTCACAAATTTGTCGTTTTATTCGCCCTCTTTTTCGTTTGGCTTTTTCTCATCAGATCTCTTGTTTGCATAGTCACGATCACTCAAGAAAATAAAAAATTGTGTGATTTTTCCAATATCAATAATAATAATTTTATTAGTACTCCGATTGCTCCTCCCGCCACTAGTGCGTAGTCTTGTGATATCAATGCCGCTTTGTTGAATCTTGTCATGAAATATCAATTTTCCGGTACTCCTAATGAGGATGCCGCGTCCCATCTAAACACATTCGTAGAATTGTGTGATATGCAAAAGAAAAAGGATGTGGACAATGATATAGTGAAGTTGAAATTATTTCCTTTCTCCTTGCGGGATCGTGCAAAAATTTGGTTTTCTTCTTTGCCTCGCAATAGTATCGATTCTTGGAATAAGTGCAAGGATGCTTTTATTACTAAGTATTTTCCTCCCGCGAAAATTATTTCCCTTAGAACTCAAATCATGAATTTTAAGCAACTTGAGCATGAACATGTTGCACAATCTTGGGAAAGAATGAAATTGATGCAAAGAAATTGTCCTACTCCTGGTTTAAATCTTTGGATGATCATACAAATTTTTTATGCAGGATTGAATTTTGACTCTAGAAATCTTTTAGATTCCGCCGCAGGTGGTACTTTTATGGAAATTACTTATGGTGAAGCTACTAAATTTCTAGATAATAATATGGCAAATTATTCACAATGGCATACTGAAAGAGCACCTACTAGTAAAAAGGTTAATTCGGTTGAAGAAATTAGTACTTTGAGTGAAAAAGTTGATGCTCTTATGAAGTTGGTTGCTAGTAAAAATGCTCCTATTGATCTTAATGATGTGCCTTTGTCTACTTTGATTGAGCAAAATAGTGATTCCGTAGATGTGAATTTCATCTCATGAAACAATTTTAATAACAATGCTTATAGAGGTAATTTTAATCCTAGGCCTTTTCCTGGAAATTCCTCTAATAATTTTGGTAATTCCTATGGTAATTTTCTTACAATAATAATAGGAACCCCTCTAATCTTGAGAGTAATATTAAATAATTTATCAATGCTCAAAAAAATCCAATACTACGATAGAAGAAAAGTTGAATAAGATTGATGACATGTCTAGAAGCATTGATAGAATGTCCCATGATGTAGAAAATCTCAAGTTGAATGCTTTTTCACCTAAGATTGATGAATCAATTAAAGCCTTATATGTTTCTATGGATGAAAGTAAGAAAAGAACCGCTATGCTTAGAGCCAAAAGATAATTTTTAGAAAAAGCGTTTTGTAGTGATTGCTTTCATAAAAATGATGAAGATCTAAAAGTGATTGGTGTTTCTTCTATTGATTCCTTGTTTAGTAATATTAAAATTGATGATAAAGGGACTGAATTAGAGTCAACTTTAGCTAGAAGGCGTCCCAATGATTTGGAGGGTGAAAATCTTGATGAAAAAATTGATTAAAGTTGGTTTGAAGAGGTCAAAACGTTAACTAGTGATGTGCCCACTATTTTGGATTGCAAAGATTTTAATTATGATAGTTGATCTTTTATTGAATGTATTTCTTTGCTGCAATCAATGATAAATTCACCCCATGCTTATGAACAAAATAACGCTTTTACTAAACATATTGTTGATGCCATGATGAAATCTTTTGAAGAAAAGTTGGAGTTAGAGATTTCAATTCCTAGAAAATTACATGATGAGTGGGAACCTACCATTAAAGTCAAGATTCAAAATTATGAGTGCTTTGCATTATGTGATTTGGGTGCTAGTGTTTCCATAATTCCGAAATCTCTATGTGATATGCTTGGTCTTACCAATATTGAAGAATGTTCTCTTAATTTGTACTTGGCGGATTCTACTATTAAAAAGCCTTTGGGAAGAATTAATGCTGTTCTGATCCTTGCAAATAGGAACTATGTGCCCATAGATTTCATTGTTCTTGATATTGATTGCAATCCGTCTTTGCCCATTATACTTGGTAGACCGTTTTTACGCACTATAGGTGCCATGATTGATATGAAAGAAGGCAATATTAAATTTCAATTTCCACTAAGAAAGGGTATGGAACACTTCCCTATAACAAGAATTAATCCACCATATGAATCAATCATGAGAGCATCCTATGGAGCAAAAACTAAAGATGACAATGCTTGAATCTATGCATTATGCCTAGCTAGGGGCGTAAAACGATATCGCTTGTTGGGAGGCAACCCAATGAATAAATTTATTTTCACCTTTTCTTTCTGTTCTTGAGTGTTAAAACAATTATGCTACTGTTATGATTGTGTTTTTATGTTTTAATTAGCGTTTGTGCCAAGTAAAGCCTTTAGGATGGCTCACAAGATGAGTAGAAGCAATGCTGAATCTGAAACAGAAACTTTGACTCCAGTGCAGGAATTTTCATTTTTTACTGGAGTGTGATAATGAGCTGAAGTTTGAAAACAGTATTTCTATACAAATTATTTATGTTGTCCTAAGTTTTCAGAATTTTTAGAGTTACATAAGTATGGTTAGAGTACATATTACTACAGACTGTTCTGTTTTTTGACAGATTCTGTTTTCGTTGCATTGTGTGCTTGTTTTGATGAATCTATGGTTTGTATTGAGGCGTATAAGTCATGGTAAAGTGATAATACAGTAGATATAATGCAATAATAAAATATGAATGGTTTTGCAACAGTACTTAGAGTGGTGATTTGTTTTATTATACTAACGGATCTCACGAAGGTTTTGTTGAGTTTTGGGTTAGATCACAACGGATGATGGAATAAGGAGTGAAAAGAGCCTAAGCTTGGGGATGCTACAGCACCCCCAAGATAATATCCAAGGACAAACAAGAAACTAAGCTTGTCCCCTCTTTCTTCTAACGACCATCGGTATTTTATTTGGAGCTATGTTTTTATTCGTCACATATCACGTGTTTTGCTTGGAGCGTCTTGTATTATTTGTGTCTTTGATTGATTTGATTTTTAGTTTGTCACAAGTATCCTTGCTGGACAAACCTATTTGATAGATCCAAAATTATGCTATGATTTGTTAGAATTGCTCTTTATGCTTCACTTAAAAAATTTGAGCTATGTAATTGCTCTAGTGCTTCACTTATATCCTTTTGAGCACGGTGTGCTTTAATTTTTTGAAGAAATACTCTCATGCTTCACTTAGATTTATTTGAGAGTTAGTAAATTTTAAAGAAATACTCTCATGCTTCACTTAGTTTAATTTGAGAGTTAGTAAACTTTGAAGAAATTCTCTCATGCTTCACTTATACTATTTTGAGAGATGATATTTCGATGCTCATGTTCTTCATTTAAATTTATTTGAGCTTGTCAAAAGAAATGGCAATATATTAAACTAGTCCCAAAGTGATAAATATTCAAGAGGGATGTAATAAAAACTTTCATGAAGATCATTGGACAAATTAAACTTGATTCCTTGTAATAGTTTTTAGACATGATGATAGTAATATGTGAGTCATGTTGGTGAGTAATTATGCTTTAGTAAGAATATTGGTGCTAAGGTTTGTGATTCCCTATGCAAGCACGAAAGTCAATAGTTATGCAATGAAATTACATCCTACTTATGGTGCATTATTCGGTGTTAGTTATGTTTAAGGCCCGTTTATGTGAATTTTCGTTTCTTGGTTGGTTTCTTCTCAATGTATTTGCTAGCCTCCACTTGTACTAAGTAGAAATACTACTTGTGCATCCAAAATCCTTAAACCCAGTTTTGCCTTATGAGTCCACCATACCTACCTATATGCGGTATTTCCGTGCCGTTCTAAGCAAATTTGTATGTGCCATCTCTAATATTCAAAATGAATTTCCTTTTTGTGTGCTCGTACCGCTCATGAAACGATAGGGGGTGTCCAATATTTTTCCATGCTAGATGTGTTATTATCAAGATGAGTGTTTATTCACTTGTCATTGCACGAGAGTACGGCGGTAATAGGGATGCCCAGTCCCGAAATGAAAAGAAATTTACTTTATGTTGTCAAATAATAAATTCCTTGGAAAGTGTTGGTATGGAAGGCAACCGTGGATACGGCTGGCGATGGATTATGAAAGAATGGTGGAAAAAGGAATAAACTTTATTTTACATTTAGGAACCGCCTATGATGTATCTAGCATGGAAAGTATTGAGAAATACTCGGTCGTTTTCGTTGACAGGAATGGCATGCCACCCAAAATATTTTTTCTCTCTCAATTAAGCTTTGAGCTCTGGCACCTCTACAAATCCCTACTTCCCTTTGCGAAGGGCCTATCTATTTACTTTATGCAATTTTTATTTTTAATTTGAGTCTCCATCTTCTCTAATAAAGCACCAACTAGGGGGCACTATGATCATACTTGTGCATCGGGTGTAGTTACTATTTGAGTGTGTTTCATGAATGGATCAATGATTGAGCATGATGGGCTAGGGATAACTTTCTTTAGTGTTGATATTTAGAAAGACATGGTTGCTTGTTGGCATGCATGAGTATTAAAGTCTTTATGTCAAAACTAGACTACTGCTTTGAACCATCTAAAAGTCCAAATGTCCATGCTACAAAAGAAAAGAATATGTGATGAACATGTTAGGCAACATTCCACATCAAAAATTCTGTTTTTATCATTTACCTACTCGAGGATGAGTAGGAATTAAGCTTGGGGATGCTGGTACATCTCCAACGTATCTATAATTTTTTTATTGTTCCATGCTGTTATATTATCATTCTTGGATGTTTTACAATCATTTTATAGCAACTTTACAACATTTTTTGGGACTAACCTATTGACATAGTGCCAAGTGCCAGTTGCTGATTTTTGCTTGTTTTTTACTTCGCAGAATATCAGTACCAAACGAAGTGCAATCATGATGAAACTTTATAGAGTTTTTTTGGACCAGAAGAAAGCTAGTGAGCCAAAGAAGCACCCGGGAGGAGGCCCAGGGGGCCCAGAAGACACCAGGGCGCGCCAGAGGCCCCCGGCGTGCCCTGGTGGGTTGTGGTGCCCTCGGGAATCCCCTCCATCGCCTCTAATCTCTATAAATACCCAAATATTCCAGAAACCTAGAGGAGTCGACGAAAAATACTTCCAGTCGCCTCCTCGGGATGCCTCCCCACCGCCTCTGCTGCCTATAATTTCCCAAATATTCCAGAAACCCTAAGGGAGTTGACGAAAAACACATCTAGCCGCCGCAAGTTCCAGAACCGCGAGATCGAATCTAACACCATCATGGAGGGGTTCATCATCCTCATTGGTGCCTCTCCGATGATGCGTGAGTAGTCCACCATAGACCTACGGGTCCGTAGGCAGTAGCTAGATGGATTTCTCTCTCTCTTTTGATTCTCAATACAATGGTCTCTTGGAAATCTATTTGATGTAATGACTTTTTGTATGTATTGTTGCTATTGAGGATAACAAGATGCGGTCTATTCCTACATGAATAGATCTTGTCTACATCATGTCATCGTTCTTATTGCATTACTCTATTTCTCCATGAACTTAATACACTAGATGCATGCTGGATAGCGGTCGATGTGTGGAGTAATAGTAGTAGATGCAGAATCGTTTCGATCTACTAATCTTGGACGTGATGCCTATATAATGATCATTGCCTTGGATATCGTCATGATTATTTGATCTTCTATCAATTGCCCAATAGTAATTTGTTTACCCACCGTGTGCTATACTCACGTGCGACAAAGAGTTCACTCCAAAGTCACAAATAGCGGAGAACAAACGAAGACATTATTGTAGGGTACGAAACCACCTCAAAGTTATCTTTTCCGTTCAATCTTATGAGTTATCCCTATAAGTGTCACGAACAGCCCTAGGGTTCGTACTAAAATAACACCTTAAGATACACATCAACCAAAACCCTAATGTCACCTAGATACTCCAATGTCACCACGAGTACCCATGGGCTTGATTATACGATATGCATCACACAATTTCAGATTCATCATGTTCAATCCAACACAAAGAACTTCAAAGAGTGCCCCAAAGTTTCTACCGGAGAGTCAAGACGAAAACGTGTGCCAACCCCTATGCATAGATTCCCAAGGTCACGGAACCCGCAAGTTGATCACCAAAACATACATCAAGTGGATCAATAGAACATCCCATTGTCACCATGGATATCCCCATCGCAAGACATACATTAAGTGTTCTCAAATCCTTTAAAGACTCAATCCGATAAGAAAACTTCAAAGGGAAAACTCAATTCATCACAAGAAGATAGAGAGGGGAAAACGCCATATGATTCATCTATATTAATAAAGCTTGCGGTACATCAAGATCGTGTCATCTCAAGAACACGAGAGAGAGAGAGATCAAACACATAGCTACTGGTACATACCCTCAGCCCCGAGGGTGAACTACTCCCTCCTCGTCATGGAGACCGCCGGGATGATGAAGATGGCCTCCGGTGATGGTTTCCCCCTCCAGCAGGGTGCCGGAACGGGCTCCCGATTGGTTTTTCGTGGCTATAGAGGCTTGCGGCGCCGGAACTCCCGATCTAGGTTTCTTTCTGGGGGTTTTGGTATTTATAGGAATTTTTGGCGTCGGTCTCACGTCAAGGGGACTCCCGAGGGGCCCACAAGCCAGGGGGGCGCGCCCTAGGGGGCGCCCCCTAGGCTTGTGGCCGCCTCGGGACTCCTCTCCGGTATCTTTTTGCTCCAGTATTTTTTATATTTTCCAAAAATATTCTCCGTAAATTTTCAGCCCATTCCGAGAACTTTTATTTCTGCTCAAAAAACGACACCAAGGTAGTTCTGCTGAAAATAGCGTCAGTCCGCGTTAGTTCTAATAAAATCATACCAAAATCATATAAAATTATTGTAAACATGGCATGAATACTTCATAAATTATAGATACGTTGGAGACGTATCAACGACCACCTCCGCTGGCGCCACCGCAACCCCTGTCGTCGCGCTCCTTGCGGCTGCCACAGCGGTCGGTGCGGCCCTCACGAAGCTACCTGAGCTCGTAGCAGTCCTCGGTGATGTGGGAGTTTACATTGTGGTAGGCGCAGGCTGGGCGGTCGTCCTTCTTGGCTTTGCCGCGATCACGGCCGCGCTTGTAGTCCAGCTCCGCCGCGAGCACGACAGTGCCCTTGCGCTTGGGATCCTTGCCCTTGGACTTCGCCGCGCCAGGCTCGGCGTCAGGGTCGTTGTGGAGTAATAGGCGTCCCTCTTCGGCCTTGGCGCAACGGTCGGCGAAGACAAAGAGCTTCGTCGTAGAGTCCAGCTCGTCCCTGACGGAAAGCTTCTCGCGCATCTTCATGTTCGTCACTCCGCTGGTGAAGGCGGAGATGATTGCGGCATCGGAGGCCTTCAGGATCCTGTTGCGCACTTGGCTGAAGCGCTGGACGAACTTGCGGAGTGGCTCATCTTGCAAAATAAAATAAAAGTAAATAAATGGCAGCAAGGTATTGAAAGCTTTTGTAAATATATATAAGTGAATAGACCCGGGGGGCATAGTGTTCTCTGGTGGCATCTCTCATGTAATATGCATACAGTGGGTAAACAAATTACTGTTGGGCAATTGATAGAAAAGCGCATAGTTATGCAATATTTATTCACGACAATGATCATGTATATATAGGCATCACGTCCATAAGCAAATAGGCTGACTCCTACCTGCACCTATTACTATTACTCCACTTCGAGAGCGCTTCTATGCTTGCCTCTCTAAGTATTAAGTTTGTGACAAACAGAGTAATGCTTGGAGAACGATGACATGATGTAGACAAAGAAAACTCAATCAATATGAATTAACCCCATCGTTTTATCCTTAGTGGCAACAATAATACGTGTCTTGTCCCCTTCTGTCACTGGGATATAGAGCACCGCAAGATTGAACCCACTACAACACACCCCTCTTATTGAAGAAATATCAATCTAGTTGGCCAAACTATTTCAATAGATTGGAGAGATTTATGAAGCCATAATAATCATGCAAATAAGAATCATAATAGAAATCAGGGAAGACTCAAATATTTTATCATGAATAATCTGAACATAAACCTACAATTCATCGGATCCCAACAAACGCACTGCACATAGTGATTACATCGAATAGATCACCGCGAAGATGCGGTGAACTTTGTATTGAAGATCAAGAGAGAGAGAGAGAGAGAGAGAGAGAGAGAGAGAGAGAGCCATCTAGGTACTAACTACGAACCCGTAGGTTTGTAGGGAGCTACTCACACGTCGCCATGGGAGCAGCAAGGTTGATGTAGAGGCCCTCCAAGATCGATCCCCCCTCTGACAAGGCATCGAAACAAAGCTCCAGATGGGCACACGGCGGAACCGAGACTTGCGGCGGCGGAAAAAGTGTTTCGGGAGGCTCTCTAGGGTTTTTGGGATTTGTTGGAATTTATAGGCCAGAGAGGGGCACCGGGAGACGCCCGAGGGGGCTACCACATAACAGGGCGCAACCACACCCTGGGCGCGCCCTGTTGCGTGGCAACTCCCTCGTGGAGCCTCCGGCCTCCTCCCGAAGCTTCCAGGTCTTCTTTTGGTCCAGAAAAAATCATAAAAAAATTTTGGGGCAATTGGAATTCGTTTTGTACTGTAAACCTGAAAAGTCAAAAACATGCAGAAAACAGCAACTGGCACTGGGTTAATAGGTTATTGCTCAAAAATAATATGAATTGGTAAATAATCACCCAAAAAGCATCCTAGAATGATAATAGGGTTTTTTACATCTGTGCCCCTAGTTCCTTAGTTGTACTCATCCATCCCCACGCTCTTAACATTTGCTCACTTTTCCCCACTCTCTTGTGTGAAACCCTCACGAAAGGTCACAACGGAGGATGTCGTCGGGTCAATGGTTTGACCGTTAACTCTAACAAGTGGGGCCGCGTCATAAGGGCAAGTCCAAATCATACGCCCACGTCCGCTTGGGGCAAAACGGACAGACGGGCCATCGCCTCGGGGACTCATGGCGGAGTCCCACCTACCCCCACCACCCAAAGTAAATGCGCACGCGCGGCGGGGCCCAGTCGTCAGCCACCCACCTTCAGGTCGTTGTCCTTCTTTAAGTGGAAACCTGTGGACCGGCCAATCCACACTCCACACAGTAGCTTCCGCTTCCAAAGCCAATCCTGCCCCCTCCCCCCCCCCCGGCAGGTTCTAGAAACCCTAGCCTGCCGCCGTCTCCATGACCTGGCCGTGGTCCGGGAAGGGGAAGCACGGCCATGAGGCCGGCTCATCCTCTGGTAGGCGCCGCTCCGGTCGCTCTAGGATCCCACCACCACCACCACCTGCTCTGCCCGCTCCGCCCGCATTTGCATTCGGTCCGCCGGCCGCCCCGCAGCGCACATGCCCGTACGTCGGCATGGAAATATGCCGGAGGTACTGGGAGATGGCGATGCCATTGCCGTAGGGAGATGCCCACCTCCCCGACAACTAGCACCTGCCCACGGATCGGGTGCCAATCCCTCTGGTGCCGGTGGGCGGCCGCGCCCGCCGTGAGGAGATCGACCGACGTCACGCGCACCTACCTTCGGATCTCCTCCACGACCCAAGGTACGACATCAACTCGCTGTTGTGGGATACGTGGCTCCACGACGAGCACGACCTGCGGCAGCAGTCATTTTTTGCCGGTCGTCCACCTAGCCCACGCCGACGACGTGCTGCTAGCCCGCCCCAAGTGCGCGGTCGTAGGCGTGTCCGCGGCCTCACCCCGACACCATCTCCGTCCCCGTCACCACCACCTCCGATGACCAAGGAGGAGGAGGCCGAGCTCATTAGGCGTGTGATGGAGGAATCCACGCGCACGCACAATGAGCGTCAATGGGCGGACATGGAGAGGGCGATGGCCCTCTCTGCGGCCGGTGATGTGGCCATCCCTGAGCTGGAGATGGCCGCAGTCGTCAAGGAGGAGGTGAAGGAGGAGGTGGCGGAGGAGCCGCCCCTTGTGGCGTGGAACCCCCGGCTGGTGGGCTAGAAGTGGGGGTGGTCGGCCACTGCGTTGGAGATGGCCTATGCGCTGGCTATCCAGCCGTGGGCACCGACGCCGCCGCGGTCACCCGAACCGGAGCAGGAGCCACGGGAGGAGGTGTTGCAGGCGCCGCAAGTGCCTCTGGCCTGGCAGGGGCCGTCAGCCCACCTTTGGCAGCCGCCTCCCTACATCGACCTCACCAGCGACGGCGAGGAGTAGGACAGTGCTCCTGAAGACGGTGGCGGGCGACTTCACCGACGAGCGGCCTTGTGTATATTTTTAATGCATGGCAGACTTATGAACTAGGTTTTTTTTGATGAACTAGGGTGCCCTAGAACTATCGCAGGCCTCTGTGGTCGGCATTAATGTTTAATTAAAGCTAATGCATGGTGATGTGATGTGATGTTTGAATATGATGTGATTTGATGTTTAATTAAGGCAAAGTGAATTTGAACTAACATTTGAATTTTAAGCGACATGTTGATCCTAAGGCCCTTCCCAGTGCTCCACCGTGCTAAAAGAGCTTACAGTAGGTGCTAAATCAATAAATAAAGTGAGCTTAGCAACAACAAGCTAAGCACCTATCCATTGGAGAGTTGAGTTGCTAAGCTATTTAATGCACTCAACACCTTTACATTGGAGGAGGCCTAAGTTGATCCTAAGTTGTAATGATCATGTTACCCTATGTTGAAATGATCTAACAGCAAACAAAACAAAAATAGACTCCTAAACCCTAACCCTAACCCTTCATTGCAAAACCCATTATTATAAAGACGGTTCAATTTTACAAAAAATGAAGAATAAGTTCAGATCCTTCTTACTCACACTAAAATGGAGCTCTGGTGATTTGTTTTTTTCGTAAACATAAACTCACTGCCACTCTCTTCTCGAACTCTATACAACACCGTACGTGATAGCTCGTATGTGTGAAGGATTTTTCATGGAAATGTCCATAAATCAAGATTATTATTTTTTGCCATAACCATGTCACATACAATGGCATTACGAGCAGGTTTTACATTTTTTTGATTTTTTTAATTTAGTTCTGCTCATTTGAACTTGGAAACGGTAGCTCACCTCAAAAAAAGGTTTTTCTTAAAAATGTCCCTAAACCAAGTCTATATTTTTTTAGGGTAACCATGCCTTATAAAACGATGAACAGGGAAGGTTTCATATTTTTTTGAATTAGCTATGGCCATTTGAAAGTTGGTCAAACCTAAGATAACCCCGCTAACTGGCTCAAAACCCCACAGCATCTCTCAAAACCCTAACGTCGAACTGCAGCCGTCCGATCATACCCTAGCGCCAAGCGACAACCGTCAGATATGGTCTTCTAAAGGATATCCGAGGGCAGGCTGTGTGCAGGCTCCACTCCATTGGATCACATGGACGGCTCCTCATCGTTGGATCGTTGGGCGATCCGCGAGAGGTTGGTTCTGCTCGCCCACTCGTCCGCGCAAAATAATACCAAGTACTGGTTGGGCCTTCACTGGGCGTTGACTGTTAAGGGAGGAGACACCGCTCCGGCTCCCCGTCCTTATCCATAGCCGGCTATTTAAGCCGGACGGCGTCCCCCAGCCCTAGCTCATCTGCCTGCTCCCTCTCTCCGCCAGCATCCGAGCACTCCCTTCTCCGAGCCCCTCAGCCATGACACCACGCCGCCAGTACTACACAATCGAACACCGTCTCTTCCTCCTTCGGCAGGTCCAAATCCGGAGGCAAGCGAGGCTACCTCTTGAACCGGAGGAGGATTTCGAGGAGGGTGAGGAGATGGGGGACTCCGAGCCAGAGGAGGAGCCACAGGAGCCGGAGGAGGAGGCGTTGTCGGAGGAGGAGGCGCCGCCGGTCGTGCATCTGTGGCCCGACCAGGTGGCAATCCTCAACTCCATCCGCTCGGAGTCAGCGCGGGCGGCGCGGGCGGCGCAGCACAGGCGGCGGTGCAGGCGGATCAGGCGGATCAGGCCATCTCCGACGACGAAGACGCGTAGTGCACTAGGTAGTACGTAGGATATATATTGCATGATTTTGTATGGAACTATGGATATAAGGGACGATATATATTGCATGCTTTCTCTATTATACTATCTGAGCTATGTTTAGCTAACTCTGGTTGCTGGTTCTATTCTCTAGTGTCCTGGATGATTTGTAATAAGGTCGACCTGAACTATTTTGTTTTTGTTGATGCTTCATAATAAAAGATGGAGCGGGGGCACCCCTTTTTTCAATAAATAAATAAATATTGCATGCTTTTGTAGATGGAGGGAGTGACATTCATACCCATAAAAGAAGCAAGCATAACATAGATATATGGTTGGGTAAAAAAGGTGGGCGAAGCCCGCACGAAGTACTGCACCCTCGCCTCGGTCTGTGGCACCTAGAAGGTGGAGACGCGTGCGAGAAGAGAGGAAACAGTGGCAGCGACCGTCACCGCGTCCGTGGCGGTGCGCATCGGCGCATGCAGGCAGGCTAGCTGGATCACGTGGCATGCATAGCAGGCTTCTATATCGTGGCGGCGCGAATCGGCGCATGCAACGGCCCAACAGTCCAACAAAACTAGGGCCCAACGGTCCAACTAGCGCCACCGTCCAACGCGGCCCCACTTGTCAGGTCCAACGGGCGACACAGTCCAGCGCGGCCCCACTCGTTAGAGTTCACGGTCAAACCATTGATCCGACGGCATCCTCCGATGTGACCATTTTTGACGGTTATGGACAAGAGAGTGGGGAAAAGTGAGCAAAAGTCAAGAGCGTGGGGATGAGTGAGTACAACTAAGGAACCAGGGGCATAGGAATAGAAAGCCCATGATAATATTAAAGCATGGAACAATCAAAAATTATAGATACGTTGGAGACGTATGAGCATCCCCAAGCTTAAATCCTGCTCGTCCTCGAGTAGGTAAATGATAAAAACAATTTTTTGATGTAACATGCTACCCAACATGTAATCTATTGCAAGTATGATCATTGAGAAACGATGAATTAATTAACATCAACATAGTAATACTTATGAACATAAGCAACATAATCATCAAGTATCAAAATACACGATCCATAAAGAATGTTCACCCCCTATTCATTTTGTCATATTAGAATAGTATGGCTCCGTCTTCACCACATAAATACAAATGTCAAGCACTGATACATCTCCAACGTATCTATAATTTTTGCTTGTTCCATGCTGTTATATTATCATTCTTGGATGTTTTACAATTATTTTATAGCAACTTTATATCATTTTTTGGGACTAACCTATTGACATAGTGCCAAAGTGCCAGTTGCTATTTTTGCTTGTTTTTTACTTCGTAGAATATCAGTACCAAACGGAGTCCAATCGCAACGAAAGTTTTTGGAGATTTGTTTTGGGCCAGAAGACATCCAATGGGCCAAAGAAGTACCAGAGAGGAGGGACAAGGAGACTACAACCCACCAGGGCGCGCCAGAGGCCCCGGGCACGCCCTGATGGGTTGTGCCCTCCTCGGGACGCCTCTCCACCGCCTCTGATGCCTATAAATTCCCAAATATTCCAGAAACCCTAAGGGAGTCGATGAAAAACACATCCAGCCACCGCAAGTTCCAGAACCACGAGATCCAATGTAACACCATCACGGAGGGGTTCATCATCCTCATTGGTGCCTCTCCGATGATGCGTGAGTAGTCCACCATAGACCTACGGGTCCGTAGGCTGTAGCTAGATGGCTTCCTCTCTCTCTTTTGATTCTCAATACAATGGTCTCTTGAAGATCTATTTGATGTAAACTTTTGCGGTGTGTTTGTTGGGATCCGATGAATTTTGAGTTCATCATCAGTTTCTATCCATGAATATTATTTGAGTCTTCTTTGATCTCTTATATGCATTTTTACTAGCCTCGTATTTCATCTTCGAATCTTTGGTTTAGTTAGGCCAACTAGATCAATTTTTCTTGCCATGGGAAGAGGTGCTTTGTGATGGGTTTGATCTTGCGGTGTCCTCTCCAAGTGATAGAAGGGGCAGCGAGGTGATACGTCTCCAACGTATCTATAATTTTTGATTGTTCCATGCTATTATATTATCTGTTTTGGATGTTTTATATGCATTAATATGCTATTTTATATTATTTTTGGGACTAACCTATTAATCTAGAGCCTAGTGCCAGTTTCTGTTTTTTCCTTGTTTTTGAGTATTGCAGATAAGGAATATTAAACGGAGTCCAAACGGAATAAAATCTTCGGAATGATTTTTCTTGGACCAGAAGCAACCCAGAAGACTTGGAGATGAAGGCAGGAGACCTGCCGTGGCGTCACAAGCCACCAGGGCGCGCCCTAGGGGGGGCGCCCCCTGGCTTGTGGCCCCACGGCAGCCCTCCTAACCCTATTCTTCGGCCTATAAATTCCCAAATATTCCCTGGATACCAAAAAGAGCCACGAAAATACTTTTCCGCCGCCAGAACCCTCTGTTCCCGTGAGATCCCATCTTGGAGCCTTTTCCGGTAATCTGCCGGAGGGGGATTCGATCACGGAGGGCATCTACATCAACTCCATTGCCCCTTCGATGATGCGTGAGTAGTTCACCACAGACCTTCGGGTCCATAGCTAGTAGCTAGATGGCTTGTTCTCTCTCTTTGTTCTTCAATACCATGTTCTTCATGATCTTCATGTAGATCTATCCGATGTAATACTCTTTTGCGGTGTGTTTGTCGAGATCCGATGAATTGTGGGTTTATGATCAGCTTATCTATGAATATTATTTGAATCTTCTCTGAATTCTTATATGCATGATTTCATATCTTTGCAAGTCTCTTCGAGTTATTGGTTTGGTTTGGCCAACTAGATTGGTAATTCTTGCAATGGGAGAAGTGCTTAGTTTTGGGTTCAATCTTGCGGTGTCCTCACCCAGTGACAAAGTAGGGGTAGCGAGGCACGTATTTGTATTGTTGCCATCGAGGATAAAAAGATGGGGTTTTCATCATATTGCTTGAGTTTATCCCTCTACATCATGTCATCTTACCTAATGCGTTACTCTGTTCTTCATGAACTTAATACTCTAGATGCAGGCAGGAGTCGATCGATGTGTGGAGTAATAGTAGTAGATGCAGAATCGTTTTGGTCTACTTGACACGGACGTGATGCCTATATGCATAATCATTTCCTTGGATATCTTCATAATTATTCGCTTTTCTATCAATTGCTCGACAGTAATTTGTTCACCCACCGTATTATTTTCCTTCATGAGAGAAGCCTCTAGTGAAACCTATGCCCCCCGGGTCTATTTTCCATAATATATTTTCAGATCTATAAACCAAAAATACTTTGTTGCATTCTTTTTACTTTTGTTTTACTTTTCGTTTTAGCAATCCTATCTATCTATCTCTATCAGATCTCATCCTTGCAAGTAACCGTGAAGGGATTGACAACCCCTTTATAGCGTTGGGTGCAAGTGTTTGATTATTTGTGTAGGTACATCTATTGGGGACTTGCTTGTATCTCCTACTGGATTGATACCTTGGTTCTCAAAAACTGAGGGAAATACTTATCTACTTTGCTGCATCACCCTTTCCTCTTCAAGGGAAAACCAACGCATGCTCGAGAAGTAGCACGAGGCACGCATGTATCGTTGCTATTAAGGATAACAAAATGGGGTCTATTCCTACATGAATAGATCTTGTCTACATCATGTCATCATTCTTATTGCATTACTCCGTTTTCCATGAACTTAATACACTAGATGCATGCTGGATTGCGGTATGTGTGGAGTAATAGTAGTAGATGCAAAATCGTTTCGGTCTACTAATCTTGGACGTTATGCCTATATAATGATCATCACCTTGGATATTGCCATGATTATTTGATCTTCTATAAATTGCCCAATAGTAATTTGTTCACCCACCGTGTGCTATACCCATGAGAGAAGCCACTAGTGAAACCTACGGCCCCAGGGTCTACTTTTCCAACATATTGCTTTCCGATCTATCTTTTTGCCGCTTTTGTTTTCAGATCTATTATTCCAAAAACCCAAAAATACCTTGCTGCTCTTTTTATTTGTCTTTTTTATTTTGTGTTCTTGAGAGATCTATCCATCCAATCTATCATATCCTAATCTATCTTTTTACCGTAGAGAGATTGAGAACCTCTCTTTCGCGTCGGGTTGCAAGTATTTGTTCTTTGTGTGCAGGTACCGTTTACGTAGTGTTGCCTTATCCTCCTACTGGTTAAATACCTTGGTTTCATAACTGAGGAAAATACTTACCGTCGCTGTGCTGCATCATCCCTTCCTCTTTGGGGAAATACCGACGCAGTCTCAAGCCACGTCAAAGGAATTTGTGGAACCGTTGCCGGAGAGGAAGCGGTCTCTTCTACGTGCCAATCTCTGGCGCCGAGGAGACACCATCTTCATCTACCAGGTTCCTAATCACAAATCTCATCTCCTTGACATTACATTATTTGCCATTTTCCTCTCATTTTCCTCTCCCCCACTTCACAAAAAATTTCCGTTTTATTCGCCCTCTTTTTCGTTTGCCTTTTTCTCGTCAGATCTCTTGTTTGCTATCTTTGCTTATGTTGCCATGTGCCTTCTATTTGCTTGCATCTTTGCTTGCTAAAAATCTATTGATATGGATCCTCATCCACTTGCTAATCTTTTCAAAAGGTCAAATTATGATGAACCAATTGCTAGTGAGTTGAGTGCACTTGATTGTCTCTATGAAGTTTTGTTTGAAAATCATGAATCTGAAAAATTTGATGAAGTGTTGAAAGAAGAAATTTATAAGGTGATTCATGATAGTTCCTTGAATGATGTGCACGATTGCCATGTTGCTAGTATGAATTCTCTAAATATCCATGACGCTAATGATATGCAAAGCCACAAGCTTGGGGATGCTATGTTTGATGAAGATGATATTTCTAGTCCCCCAAGTTTTGATGAGCAAATTTATTATGATGATTGCATGCCTCCTATTTATGATGATAGTGATGACACGTATGCTATAATTAGTAATCATAACCATGAAACTTATCATCATGGTTTTAATTTGCAATGTGGTTATGTCAATCAAGTGTCTCATGATAGTTATTTTGTTGAGTTTGCTCCCACTACCATGGATGATAAGGAATTTGCTTATGAGGAGAGTAATGAAAATTCTATGCTTGTGCATCATGAAAAGAATGATTTATGTGATAGTTATATTGTTGAATTCCTTCATGATGCTACTGAAATTTATTATGATGGAGTAACATATGCTTGTAGGAATTGCAACTATATCAAGTTTCCTCTCTATGTGTTCAAAGTATTAAAGTTATGCTTGTTTTGCCTTCCTATGCTAGTTTTTGCTTGCCTTGATAATTTGTTTGCTTATAAAATGCCTATGCATAGGAAGTATGTTACACTTAAGTGTGTTTTCCATATGCTTCATGATGCTATCTTTGTGTTGCTATTATTATCTTTCATGAGGGCATCATTGAAATCTCAAGCCTATCTTAATGGCTGTAAAGAAAGAGCTTGTTGGGAGGTAACCCAATGAATAAATTTATTTTCATCTTTTTATTTCTGTTTTTGAGTGTTGACACAATTATGACTCTGTTATGATTGTGTTTTTCGTGTTTTTTTTTAGTGTTTGCGCCAAGTAAAGCCTTTAGGATGATTCAAAAGATGAGTAGAAACAATGCTGAATCTGAAACACAAAATTTGCCTCCAGTGTGTGAATTTTCATTTTTTACTGGAGCGTGATATTGAGCTGAAATATTAACACAGTATTTCTATGGAAATTCTTTACATTGTCCTCATTTTTCAGTATTTTAGAGTTACAGAAGTATGGTTAGAGTATAGATTACTACAGACTGTTCTGTTTAAGACATATTCTGTTTTCGTTGCATTGTGTGCTTGTTTTCATGAATCTATGGGTTGTATTGAAGGGTATAAGCCATGGTAAAGTTAAAATACTGTAGGTGTAATGCAATAATAAAATTTTAATGGGTTTGCAACAGTACTTAAAGTAGTGATTTGCTTTATTATACTAACGGATCTCACGAAGATTTTGTAGAGTTTTGTGTGATTGAAGTTTTCAAGTATTGGGTGAGATCACGATGGATGAAGGAATAAGGAGTGAAAAGAGCCTAAGCTTGGGGATGCTACATCACCCCCAAGATATATCCTAAGATAAACAAGAAACTAAGCTTGGCTATGCCCCGAGTGGCATCCCCTCTTTCTTCTAACGACCATCGGTATTTTACTTGGAGCTATATATTTATTCGTCACATATCATGAGTTTTGCTTGGAGCGTCTTGCAATATTTGAGTCTTTGCTTGCTTTGCTTTTTAGTTTGTCACTTGTATCCTTGCTGGACACACCTATTTGAGAGAGCCAAAATTATGCTATGATTTGTTAGAATTGCTCTATATGCTTCTCTTAAACTTTTTGAGCTTTGGAATTGCTCTAGTGCTTCACTTATATCCTTTTGAGCACGGTGTGCTTGGAAACTTTTGAAGAAACACTCTCATGCTTCACTTAGAATAATTTGAGAGTTAGTAAATTTTGAAGAAACACTCTCATGCTTCACTTAGATTAATTTGAGAGTTAGTAAATTTTGAAGAAATCCTCTCATGCTTCACTTATACTATTTTGAGAGATGAAATATCTATGCTCATGTGCTTCACTTAAATTTGTTTGAGCTTGTAAAAAAGCAATGGCAATATATGAAACTAGTCCCAAAGTGATAGATATTCAAGAAGGATATAATAAAAACTTTCATGAAGATCATTGGACAAATTAAACTTGATTCCTTGTAATAGTTTTGAGACATGATGATAGTAATATGTGAGTCATGTTGGTGAGTAATTATGCTTTAGTAAGAATATTGGTGTTAAGGTTTGTGATTCCCTATGCAAGTACGAAAGTCAATAGTTATGCAATGAAATTACATCCTACTTATCGTGCATTATTCGGTGTTATTTATGCTCAATGCTCGTTTATGTGAATTTTCGTTTCTTGGTTGGTTGCTTCTCAATCTATTTGCTAGCCTCCACTTGTACTAAGTAGAAATACTACTTGTGCATCCAAAATCCTTAAACCCAGTTTTGCCTAATGAGTCCACCATACCTACCTATATGCGGTATTTCCATGCCGTTCTAAGCAAATTTGTATGTGCCATCTCTAATTTTCAAAATAAATTTCCTTTTTGTGTGCTTGTACCGCTCATGAAACGGTAGGGGGTATCCAATATTTTTCCATGATACATGTGTTATTCTCAAGACGAGTGTTTATTCAATTGTCATTGCACGAGAGTACAACGGTAATAGGGATGCCCTGTCCCGAAATGAATTTTTTTACTTTATGTTGTCAAATAATAAATTCCTTGGAAAGTGTTGGTATGGAAGGCAACCGTGGATACGGCCATCCATGCATTGTGAAAGAATGGTGGAAAAAGGAATAAACTTTATTTTCTGTTTGGGAACCGCCTATGATATATCTAGCTTGGAAAGTATTGTGAACTACTTTGTCGTTTTTGTTGACAAGAAAAGCATGCCACTCAAAATATTTTTCTCTCTCAATTTAAAACTTTGAGCTCTAGCACCTCTACAAATCCCTACTTCCCTCTGCGAAGGGCCTATCTATTTACTTTATGCAAATTTTTTTGAGTCTCCATCCTCTCTTATAAAGCACCAACTAGGGGGCACTATGATCGTACTTGAGCATTGGGTGTAGTTAATATTTGAGTGTGAATGGATCAATGATTGAGCATGATGGGCTAGGGATAACTTTCTTTAGTGTTGATATTTTGAAAGACTTGGTTGCTTGTTGGCATGCTTGAGTATTGAAGTCATTATGTTAAAACTAGACTATTGT
Organism: Elymus sibiricus; assembly: GCA_039707655.1. Classification (NCBI taxonomy): domain Eukaryota; kingdom Viridiplantae; phylum Streptophyta; class Magnoliopsida; order Poales; family Poaceae; genus Elymus; species Elymus sibiricus. Next base: position 344,935,938 of record CM077669.1, on the reverse strand, counting down.
TTGAACCATCTAAAAGTCCAAATGTCCATGCTACAAAAGAAAAGAATATGTGATGAACATGTTAGGCAGCATTCCACATCAAAAATTCTATTTTTATCATTTGCCTAGTCGAGGAAGAGTAGGAATTAAGCTTGGGGATGCTGATACGTCTCCAACGTATCTATAATTTTTGCTTGTTCCATGTTGTTATATTATCATTCTTGGATGTTTTTCAATCATTTTATAGCAACTTTATATCATTTTTTGGGACTAACCTATTGACATAGTGCCAAAGTTATTGTTTTTTACTTCGCAGAATATCAGTACCACACGGAGTCCAATCGCGACGAAACTTTTTGGAGATTTTTTTGGGCCAGAAGACATCCAATGGGCCAAAGACGTACCAGAGAGGAGGGCCGAGTTGACCACAACCCACCAGGGCGCGCCAGAGGCCCCCGGGCGCGCGCTGATGGGTCGTGCCCTCCTCGGGACGCCTCTCCACCGCCTCTGATGCCTATAATTTCCCAAATATTCCAGAAACCCTAAGGGAGTTGACAAAAAACACATCTAGCCACCGCGAGTTCCAGAACCGCGAGATCCAATCGAACACCATCACGGAGGGGTTCATCATCCTCATTGGTGCCTCGCCGATGATGCGTGAGTAGTCCATCATAGACCTACGGGTTCATAGGCACTAGCTAGATGGCTTCCTCTCTCTCTTTTGATTCTCAATACAATGGTCTCTTGGAGAACTATTTGATGTAAACTTTTGCGGTGTGTTTGTTGGGATCCGATGAATTTTGAGTTCATGATCAGTTTCTATCCATGAATATTATTTGAGTCTTCTGATCTCTTATATGCATGATTACTTATAGCCTCGTATTTCTTCTTCGAATCTTTGGTTTAGTTAGGCCAACTAGATCGATTTTTCTTGCCATGGGAAGAGGTGCTTTGTGATGGGTTCGATCTTGCGGTGCCCTGTCCCAGTGACAGAACCGGCAGAGAGGCACACATGTATCGTTTCTATTAAGGATAACAACATGGGGTCTATTCCTACATGAATAGATCTTGTCTACATCATGTCATCGTTCTTATTGCATTACTCCGTTTTTCCATGAACTTAATACACTAGATGCATGATGGATAGCGGCCGATGTTTGGAGTAATAGTAGTAGATGCAGAATCGTTTCGGTCTACTAATCTTGGACGTGATGCCTATATAATGATCATCGCCTTGGATATCGTCATGATTATTTGATCTTCTATCAATTGCCCAACAGTAATTTGTTCACCCACCGTGTGCTATACTCATGAGAGAAGCCACTAGTGAAACCTACGGCCCCCGGGTCCACTTTTCCAACATATTGCTTCCCGATCTATCTTTTTGCCGCTTTTGTTTTCAGATCTATTATTCCAAAAACCCAAAAATACCTTGCTACACTTTTTATTTGCCTTTTTATTTTGTGTTCTTGAGAGATCTATCTATCCAATCTATCATATCCTAATCTATCTTTTTACCGTAGAGAGATTGTCAACCTCTCTTTCGCGTCGGGTTGCAAGTATTTGTTCTTTGTGTGCAGATGTTGTTTACGTAGTGTTGGTGATCCTCCTACTGGTTCGATATCTTGGTTTCATAACTGAGGGAAATACTTACCGTCGTTGTGCTGCATCATCCCTTCCTCTTTGGGGAAATACCGACGCAGTCTCAAGCCACGTCAAGCACCCCGGTGCCAAGTCAGGCAATTGGATCGTACTTCTTAACGCGCTTCAGCTTTTTATTACTTGCGCAATATATGAGCGTGAACAATGGATATAGCATAAAGGTGGAATATAATATGGTGGTAGGTTCAAAGGGGTAAAAGTGGAGAAGCAAGTCTCGCATCAACTAGGCGTATCAACGGGCTATGGAGATGCCCATCAATAGGTACCAATGCGAGGAGTAGGGATTGCCATGCAACGGATGCACTAGAGCTATAAGTGTATGAAAGCTCAAATGAAGCTAAGTGGGTGTGCGTTCATCTTGCTTAATCATGAAGGCCTCGGGCATTTAAGGAAGCCCGTCATCGGAATATACGAGCCAAGTTCTATAATGAAAAATTCCCACTAGCAGATGAAAGTGATAAAACAAGAGACTCTTTATATGAAAACCATGGTGCCACTTTGAAGCACAAGTGTGGAAAAAGAAGTACTAGCACTGTCCCTTCTCTCTTTTCTCTCATTTATTTTTTTCTTTTCTTTCCTTTTCATTATTCTTTTTCTCTTTTTTATATTTTTTTCTTTTTTTTCTTTTTCACCTTTTTTATTTTATTTTTCGTCCGGGGTCTCATCTTGACTTGTGGGGGAATCATTGTCTCCATCATCCTTTCCTCACTGAGACAGTGCCCTAATAATGATGATCATCACACTTTTATTTACTTACAACTCAACATGAAAAATATAGTATGACTCTAAATGTATGCCTCTAGCAGTGTACCAGGATGTGCAATGATCTAGCGTAGCAAAGGATATCAAAAAATGGACAAGCCATGGAAATATCATGCTAGCTATCTTACGATCATGCAAAGCAATATGAAAATGAGTGTACTAGTCATATGATGTAATGGTGGAAGTTGCATGGCAATATATCTCGGAATGGCTATGGAAATTCCATAATAGGTAGGTATGGTGGCTGTTTTGAGGAAGATATAATGAGGCTTATGTGCAATAGAGCGTATCATGTCACGGTGTTTGGATGCATCGGCGAAGGTTGCACTGATCCTCGAGGTGAGAATGGGCAATGCACGGTACTGAAGAGGCTAGCAAATATGCGGTGGTGATAGTGCGTACATCCACGGATTCACATTAGTCATAAAGAACTCACATACTTACTGCAAGATTTTATTAGCTATCTCGATGCAAAGTACTACTCGCACGCCCCTAGGGAGGAGGTTGGGAGGAGTTAACCATCACGCGCCTCCGACTTAATTGCATGCTACTCCTATTGGTTCTATAAACCTTGGTTCTCACCGAGGGAAATACTTATCTATACTATGCTACATCACCCGTTCCTCTTCACGGAAAACCCAACGCCGATCACAAGTATCACCCCATGACATAGTTACTCATGTCTGGCCAGACAATGATGGATGCCGTCACACCGAAAGGTCCGTAAGAATATCTCTCCATCATCGGAGGACCAAATCTCTTTCTCTATCTATCTAGTCCCTTGTCAAACTTTCTGATGAACCAGTAATTGGTCGTTATGATCACCTAGTCACATATGATGTTTGAGCAACCCCAAAGCTTATCGTACGATAAGAAGTGACTACGATACTCTCATGGTCTAAGGAACATAAAACACATGTTAACACTCTGTGTCATAACAATTGATTCAATTATCTCAAAGTATGGCAAACAAGTTTCGGTCGATTCAATATGTTTGTTCCTCTAATGTCACACTCTCAATATTGTTTAGGATCCTCGTTACACTTAACGATATCATAAGATCCACAAAACATGATCACCAACAACACTTGGGTTAGTCTTAGAGGCGAGACTAAGAATCTTATTCTACTATTTATCATTCCACACATGCATATGAGTTTTCCTCTGAATCGCATATTCTAGGATCATAGCAGTTATAGCATAGAATACAAACTCTTAATTATGAATACGGAAATATAATAATACAATATTATTGCCTCTAGGGCATATTTCCAACAGTCTCCCACTTTCATTGGAGTCAATAATCTAGGTAGAATATTTTACTTGCACACCAATGGCAATCCGGTGTGAGTCCATGCTTTGCTTGTGGTATAGACTCCATCCTATTGAATATGAGAACTTCAGATCTGTGTGTTTCATTGCATTTCAATGAACCTACCATGCTTTCACCAGAATTCATAATTTTGTGAAACTAGCCTTGTATACATTGAATCACTGACAGAACCTTTGATTCCTAAGACTTAACTATGGAACCACTATTAAGAAACTAGATGATGCCCCGCACGTTGCCGCGGGACCTTGCTAAAAGAAATATCTTCTCCAAATGGGCAGGATATAGCATGCAAGAAAAAATGTATACAAATGCAAAATCAAGATCTCTTAGGGAAATTAACAACAATATGTCAAACTTAATCAAGATCTCCTGGGGCAATTAACAACAACATGTCAAACTTAACAGAGAATAAGAAACACATATGGGTAGGATGTACTGCATGAAATAACTTATTTGGCTACATCAGCAAATCATTTCACGAATCGGTTAATGATAATCTTCTTATATGCGTTTCACAAATAAAATAACCGGTAAAATCCTAACATATTCAAGAATGCAGATACTAAATTCGGATCGTTCTATATCTATCATACACTTTGCAAAGGCATGTCAAATTATGGATTAAAGTTGCAGCGCTTACATAATGAAGTGATCGGAAGAGCAGTATGTATACTAACCTAATAAATGGAGCAATTTACAAACTTGTATACTGTTAGAAATACCATCTAAATTCAGGGGAAAGGACTCATGTACATTGAGTGTTCCTTCCAGGGCAAAAGGAAAACCTCCACGCCATGGCTGAGAACAATCTGATGTGAAGAGCACTTTGTATACTAACCTGTTCAGTGGAGCAATTTACAAACTTGTATATTGTTAAATACCATAGTTCAAAATTCAGAGGAAAGGATTCCTGTACACTGAGCGTTCCTTCCAGGACAAAAGAAAAACCTCCACGCCATGGTTGAGGATCTGTCGGGCGTCATATCAATGCGCTCCTTCTTGCATGAAAAGGAAAAAGGTTAAAAATTCGTTGGCATGGTGACTAGATTGGACTCCTGTAAACCGGGCGTTCCATCGAGGCAAAAAAAACTCCACGCGATGGCTGAGCCCTACCTGGCGTGGTCCAATTCGTTCTTTACAGTATAAAAATAAAGCAACCTTCATACTGGAAACTCAATGATAGCCGGTCTGATTCTACTGAAACTGAACGGAACTGACCTCTCCAGCGACGTCATACCTACCTTAGCTGGAACAGAGACACAAAAGGGAGGGGAGGACCAGAGCAAGGGAGAACATACCTAGAGAATATCAGAGAGATGCGTAGGCGAGTAGCAGCACCAGCGGACGTACCGGTGGAGCGCCATGATGCACAGATCGGCTCCCAGCCGCCGCACCTGTAGACGGGAGAAAACCGGTGTCAATTTTTCCGGGGGAGAGAGAGGGTCGATCTTTTTGTATCATCCATGATTATGGCTGGAAAGTGGAAACGGAGAGAGGGCAGGTGTACAGTCTATACTTTTTTTATTGATCGGTGTGTACTTCTATACGCTGGTAATGGAAAGCTACATGTTAAGTGTCACTGACGTGGCAGGAGGTGGTAGGTGTGGAGGATGTGTGATGATGTGGATAGGGTGCATGTCAAGATAAATAGGTTAGTGGGGATGAATCTCTTCGGTATATAAGATTTGTTCCATTGGCACAATCACCTGAAAATCATACCAAGTTCATAAATGAACTATTGATTCATGATCCTCCATTGTTACTTCTAAAGTGACAGTATACTCAGCCTTCTATTATAGAATTCACCACCGTAACTCTCTCGAGCCAATTCGAACTTACTGTGCCACCATAAATCATTTAATAGAAATCAAAAATCGCTTGGAGACATTTTTACTATTGTCCTATGATCAACAAGTTGACCATTGTGGTAACTTTACTCACAACTTACTTGGAGTACTAGACATATCTGGTTATTTACATACCATGGAATATAATTAACACAAATGTGATTGAAATCATGTATTTCACTCATTAGTATTTTAGGATACTGATTTTTGCTTAAAAACTCCTTCCATGTGACTTCGACAAGAAACTCTTCTTGGCTTATTTTTCATACTAAACCTCTTTAGTATCTTGTCAATATGTATTTTGGCCAAGCCCGATTATACACTATTATCTCCATAGATTATCATGTCTGATACCAGGGCTATATTGCCTAAGTACTTTACCGAAAAACTAGTTTCAATAAAGTCTTAATTCGTGTCAAGAAATTTATATAATATCCAATCATCAATGTGTCATGCACACACAGTGTTTAGCAATATTATCATGCTCTCACTTACTTTCTTGTAAATACATGTATCTTTGCGTTAGTCCATGAAATCAAATCAGTTGACCATTTCATTAGAACAAAGATTCCGACTCCCTTATGCTTGCTTCAGTCCATTATAAGATCTCTTGAAGTTCGCACACTTACTAGCATCTTCTGGATTGACAAAATTACTTATCATTTGAATAATAATGTTCTATTTCCATATCATGGGAATCCTTTTCACATCCATTATATCTCATAATTGAAATATGTAGTAATTGCTAGTTTAACGTGAACTGACTTTTAAGTATTGCTATGATGAGACAATCTCATTATAGTTAATCCTTTTTATCTTGGTCGGTGTATAGAACCATTACAATACATTAGACTCTAAGTCTTTCAGAGGGTTCATCAAGTTCTAAACTTGATACATGTATATGGATACTATCTCATATTACTTTGGCATATAGCCATTTCCGGAGTCAGGGCTCATCAACGCTTCTCTGTGTATCATAGGTTCATTGTTTATTTCCACAATATTTTGTCTGTGCACCATGAAGGTTTGCACGAATTTTCTTTAACCTATATAGTTTAGCCACAAGTTTGACCTAAGTCTCTATATCTCATGTAGAGGCTTTCGTATCAGTCGTTGTAGGAAATTCTAGAACCACTTCTAGCGTTTCTTTTCTTTGACCTGATTACGAAGATTCTATAATCTCATCGAGTTGCACTGTCCTCCCAGTCACTCTTTTGCAGAAAACATTTTCTTCAAAAAATTCCGCACTCTGCGGCAAAACACTTTTGCCTCGGCGTAGTGGTAGAGGAATACCCAACCATTTGGGATAGCCAACAAAGTAGCACATATAATTTCATATCTTATATGGTGACATTTCAACAATTTTGATGGCGCTCTTTTTAGTGTAAAAGCCACAGTCTCTAAAGCATCACATTAAAAGTATATTGGAAAATTTTATTAATGTCATATTTGATCTCACTATGTCATATATAGCTTAATTACATCTACTCAAAACACTCTACTCTTAGTAGTGTTCTGGGAGGTGCAAGCTATAAAATTCTTTTCATAACTCATCAGACATTTGCTAAAATTGTAAATCAAATTTTATTTCTGCAATCCAATTGTAGAAATAACTCTCTTGTTACAATGATTCCAACTTCACTCTGAAAAACCTTTTGAAACATTTTAAAGGATCCAGATTTATGTCTCAAACAACTTTGAGTCATTTTTGAAGATAGATAAATCCACTGCTTGCAACAACACTTACTACACATCAATGTGCGCGTTTCTTATTATTCTGTTACTCATTATTTATGGTCTGTGAACAGTATTTTAGTTTACTTCACTATTTCGACGAACGTTGCAAGTGTCAGATGGTTCGTAATCAGATGACTTCAAAATCCATCACTATGGAATTTCTCCACGCGGGTTTCCCCAAAGTGACTAAATGCAGTGCCACACATATGTGGTATTCTGTTAGTCTAGCGACATTTAGCGCCAGTGTTATGGAAGTTCTATTATATTATCAATATTCATAAAATATGTCCTATTCACAGTAGGAGGATGGTCTTTTGTTCATAACATCGAACAACTATTGTTCTCTTATCAACAATGATATGTCTCCTACGTATCTATAATTTTTTATTGTTTCGTGCTATTATATTATGAATCTTTAGTACTTTATAGGTAATTATATGCTATTTTATATCATTTTTTGGACTAATCTATTAATTCAGTCACCAGTGCTAGTTCTTGTTTTTTGTTTGTTTTTGGACTTTTTAGAAAATCAATATCAAACGCAGTCCAAATTGGATAAAAATTTACGGGAGTTATATTTGGACCAAAAGAGACCCAGGAAGCTTTGACGGGAGGCCAGAAGACCCACGAGGTGGCCACGAGACGCCAGGGCACACCCTGGGGGGTAGGGAATGCCCCCTCGTGGCTCGTGGGCCCCTTGTGGCACCTCCTGACCTCATTCCACTTCTATATATCCCTAATTATCCCAAAACCATCAGAGAGGAACCCGTAACACTTTTTTTTGCCACCGCAAGTCTCTATTCTTCTGAGATCCTATCTGGAGGTCTTTTACGGTATTCTGCCGAAGGGGGAATCGATCACGGAGGTGGTTTACACCAACCTTGTTACCTCCATGATGATGTGTGAGTAGTTCACCACAGACCAATGGGTCCATAGCTAGTAGCCAGATGGCTTCTTCTCTCTCTTTGATCTTCAATACCATGTTCTTCGCGATTCTCGCGATGATCTATCCGATGTAATCTTCTTTTGCGGTGCATTTGTTGCGATCCGATGAATTGTGGGTTTATGATCAGATTATTCATTGAAAGTAATTGCGTCTTCCATGAATTCAATTATGCATGATTGTTATAGCTTTGTAAGTCTCTCCGATCTATCCGTTTTGTTTGGCCAACTAGATTGATTTATCTTCAGTGGGAGGAGGGCATTGTAGTGGGTTCAATCTTACGGTGCTCTATATCCCAGTGACAGAAGGGGACATGGCACATATTGTCTTGTTTCTAGTAAGGATAAAACAATGGGGTCTGGACATATTGCTTGTCTTACTTTGTCTACATCATGTCATCTTGCTTAAAGCGTTACTCTGTTTGTCATGAACTTAATACCATAGATGCATGTCAGATAGCGGTCGATTGGTGGAGTAATAGTAGTAGACGCAGAATCGTTTCGGTCTACTTGTCACGGACGTGATTCCTATATACATGATCATTTCCATGAATACAAAATCATAACTACGTGTCTTCTATCAATTGCCCAACAGTAATTTGTCTACCCACCGTATGCTATGTGTTCGAGAGAGAAGCCTCTAGTGAAAACTATGGCCCCCTAGTCTACTTAATCATATTTCCTAAAAAAACTAAAAAATATCTCCTGCCTTTTGTTATCTTTTATTTTAGTTTACTTTTTATTTATCCACCTATCACTATCAGAAGTAATCCTTGCAAGTAACGAGTTCAAGGGGCTTGACATCCCTCTTGCCTGCGTTGGGTGCAAGTGTTTGGTTTTTTGTGTGTAGGTATTGTTGACGCAAAGTTGTCATGATTCTCCTATTGGTTCGATAACCTTGGTTCTCACTACGGGAAATACTTATCACTATTGTATTTCTTCACCCTTCCTATTTGGGGAAAAACCCAACGCAACTCACAAGTAGCAGAAAGAATTTCTGGCGCCATTGTCGGGGAGACATCATCAACTTCGCATGAGGTCCCTTCACACAAACTATCATTCACATGTTCTACTTTTTACTTGTCTGGTTATATTTACCTTTATAGTTGTTTTCATAAAAAAATAAAAAATACAAAAATATTTCTATTTGTTAGTTTCCTAGTTAGTTTGCTTACTTTGTCGCTATGTCTCAAGTTACTACAAAAGTTCCCTCTCCCACCACTAGTACGGAGTCCTTACCTAGATATAGGGAGATGAAAATATTAAAAGAAATTTCTAGTGAACATTTGCCTAATGAAATAGATGGAAATTTTATTAGTAAAGAAGGCACTACTACTGTGCATACAAAAAGACTTCAAATAGGTCGTGGTGACATTATTGGAAGAGGTGTTATACAAGATTTCTTTACTTGTGTGGGAATGCTGCCTATGTTAGGAGGATCAATTCTTGCTAGAACTACTAGTTACTTGGATGCTATCTCATTACTTGTGGTTGAATTTGAAAGACAATTTGTGCACATGCATCCCTCTATACAAAGAATGATGCTGGAATTTTTCAATATCCAAGACCCTCCAGTTTAGCGCTTGGCTACAATATTTATGATTAATGATTTCAATTACCTTATGAAGGAGTCATGGGAAATATTTTCTCATTATAATATAAAAAACTGAGTGCCCACCAATAGATATAATTTTATATGATCAAGATGAAATAAGGAAGTTGAAAGCGATTGATCCTAATGAGTACGTTGAGAACCTTAGAAGAAAGGTACCTCCTTCTATCTTGATTGATAAGTTATCTGAAAATAATGATGGGTTTTCCATAGAAAATAATGGGTTTGGATGTGTGCTAAAGAAAAATTTGCAAGAATATATTTATAGAAACGTTTATAATGAAGAAGTGGTCATCACTTCTAAGGGGCCAAAAGAGGAGTGTCCTCCTATTAAACTTGATCTTTCGGATCCTTGCCCTATTAAAAATATAGCCCTTTTAGTTATTTTGGCCTACCTATTAGGCTTCATGCTGCTGAAATAAGGAAATATGAGATGAGCATGAATGACATCCCTTGGGATTATGAGAATACTTGAAACAATGCATTATGCCTAGCTAGGGGCATAAAACAATAGCGCTCGTTGGGAGGCAACCCAATAGTTATCTTAATTTTTTTGCTTTTACTTCCTGTTATTTTGAGTACATGCAATTTTAGCTGCTGTAATGGCTGTTTTTTTATGTTTTAATTACTGTTTGTGCCAAGTAAAGCCTTTGGGATGATTTGGATGGTAGTAGAATTGATTCTGTCCAAAAACAGAAACTTTTGCCCCCCGTATATGAATTTATTACTCTTCCGAAACGTGATCAATTGCTGAAATTTTTACACAATATTTCCACACAAAATTTTCAGGTTGCCCTAATTTTCAGAATTTCCGCAGTTACAAAAGTATGGTTTTAATACAAATCACTTAATACTATTATGTTTTAAACAGATTCTATTTTTGCTTGCATAGTTTGCTTCTTTTGATGATTTTATGGATTATGTCGGGGGGTATAAGTCATGGATAAGTTTGTATAGAATACCCTTTATGCAGTAATGAAATATGAATCAATTTATAATAGTACCTAAAGTCTTTGATATGTTTATTATGCTAACGGATCTCACGAAGTTTTGTTGAGTTTTGTGTGTTGAAGTTTTCAAGTTTTGGGTGAGACCACGATCGATGAAGGAATAATGTCGGGCCCGTGGGACTGGGGGTACCCAGGCCCGTCTGCCTGCGGCCCATGGCACGGCGCATGCCATGGGCTAATTGAGGGATCACTAGAAGAGTATCTAGAGGGGGGTGAATAGACTACTAGCAGGAATTTAAAACCTAACCTTTTCCCAAGTTAATTGGTTGGCAGATTTTAACAATCATAGCAAGACTAGCACACCCTACACATGCATGTCAACAAGTATGGAAGCGGAAAGTAAAGACATTGCACATGAAGTAAAGAGTTGAGATAGGAAGATCAAACACAATTGGAGACGCAAAGATGTTTCCTGTGGTTCCGATAGGTGGTGCTATCGTACGTCCACGTTTATGGAGTCTTCAACCCACGGAGCGTAACGGTCGCGAGAGTCCACGGAGGGCTCCACCCACGAAGGGTCCACGAAGTAGCAACCTTGACTATTCCATAACGGCTTCCGTCCACGAAGGACTAGCCTCACTATGGGTAGATCTTCACGAAGTAGGCGATCTCCTTGCCCTTACAAACTTCTTGGTTCAACTCCACAACACGAAGTAGGAGGCTCCCAAGCGACACCTAACCAATCTAGGAGGCACCACCCTCCAAAAGGTAATAGGCTCGGTAATGACGATGAACTCCTTGCTCTTGTGCTTCAAGATGATAGACTCCTCAACACACAATCACTCCCTCACAGATTTGGCTTGGTGGAAGAGATGGGATTGGTGAAAAGCAACTTGGGGAGGCTAGAGATCAAGATTCATATGGTTGGAATGGAATGGCATGATCTCAACACATGAGTAGGTGGCTCTCTCTCAGAAAATATGATGGGGCAAGTATGGAATAGTTCTGAGTGCTTCTCTTTCGAGTAGGTGGTGGCAAAGGGGTATATATAGGCATCTCCAAATATCCAACCGTTACACCTAAAGTGACCAACTCGGTGACACCGATGTGTGAATCTCGGTGGTACCGAAGTGATCAAAAGGTAGTAACTTTTGAATCTCGGTGAGACCGATATATAATTCTCGGTGGTACCGATCAGGTGACCAACGGTCAGATTGCGCAAACTCGGTGACGCCGATCTTCACATCTCGGTGGTACCGATTCTTGACCAAGGCTTACCAGAGAGTTGGTCCAGAAACTCAGTGGCGCCGATCCACATTTCTCGGTGGTACCGATCAGGTGAATGGCTATCCAGAGAGTTGGTCCAGAAACTCGGTGAGACCGATAGGCAAATATCGGTGGTACTGAAGACTGAAGATGGCTAAACAGAGAGTTGGCAACCTAAACTCGGTGGCACCGATGCAGAATCAGTTGCACCGACAAGCTAGGGTTTGGCATGGGTCTGTCTGAGTTTGGATATCGGTGGCACCGAGTGGGAAGTGTTGGTTGCATCGATTTTGGATATGTAGCTTTGGACAGACTTTTGTGAAAGAGCTTGTGGGTGTTTTTGGTGACTATCACTTGTGCACGTATGAGCTTTTTGTTCACCAACAGTACCTTACCCCCTTTTAATAGTATTGGCTTTCCTATGGACTCAAAGTGATTTCTCACAAAGTAAAATGTAGAGTCATCTTTCTTGAAGCTTTGCCAATCCATTTCCTTGCATCTTGGGGTATCTCCACACAGCCGTTTTTGCCAACCCATCTCTCCATGGACTTTTATCTGAAATTCACTAGGTAAAAGTATTAGTCCAAGAGACAATGTAAGTTGTCATGAATTATAAAAACCACCAAGGGAGCATATTGTGCTCTCCCCCTTTTTGGTAATTGATGACAACATACAATCAAAGCTTCAAATAAAGATATGCATGTATATAATGAAGACTTTGAAAGACACATGACTTAGACTTGCTCCCCCTAAATGTGTGCAATCCCTTTAAAGGACAGTTGCTTTGGAATGCATGGACACACATATAGTAGAAGGGATATAATGAGTCATGTGTATCTTGGCTATATGCATCAAATATATATGAATGAGGTGTATCTTTGTTCAAGACATCACTCTTGCAAACAATATGTGCAAGAAGTAAGAGATCATCTTGATCAAAGATATGATGCATATACTTACCTTGAGTTCTTGAGCATTCTTGTAGTAGAGGTACACTTGAGAAAACAATGTTAGGAAACACAAGAGTATTCTACCAACCAACAAGGCAATAGAACTCAAAAGTACCAAGATATGGAGAACATATATAAGATAGTAAATCCTTAAGATTGATATGTCTCCAAAACCATTTAGAACCTTCTCCCCTTAGATATGAAAATAGTAGATCATCATCTCCCCCTGAATCTTAGCATGGAGATATTGGGATTGGATAGGGTGAGAAAAGTCTAAGATGAGTATATTTTTCTCCAAACACATTTTTCTCCCGCTACTTTGGTATTCTCACCTTGTCTATATAAATGTAAGCTTTCATATCTGCTCTCCCTTGATTATATCTCCCCCTTTGCATAAGCATGTATCTCCCCTTTTTGCATTGAAGCTTTGGTATTCTCCCCCTTTGGCATTAATTTCCAAAAAGGTCATACATAGGGTCAGATACAGGGATCATTGATTAAGAAGGGATCCTTGAGAACAAGGGTCATTGAATGTAGGGATCATAGAAAGGAAAACTGAGGGAATCGTGGAAAATAATTTCTCTCCCTCTTGGCTCATCTGAGATCTTGTAAGACTTCTCCTCCTTTGAGTTAGGGATCGTTGAATAAAGTTTCTCCCCCTAAGTTTTTTTTAAATAAGAAGGGATCATCGAAGAAACAAGGACATCACTTGTAGGATCATTAGAGAAACACAGATTTGCAATTATGAACACAAATTTGAGAAGAAATCAAATCGGTGGCTCCGAGACAAACAAGTCGGTGGTACCGAGATGCTGTAATGCAGCTCATCTGCTAATTCGGTAGAACCGAGTTATTTGTATCGGCGGCTCCGAGGCTAAAACAGAAACTTGGCAAAGTGATTTTGAAATCGGAGAATAGATCGAGATTTCTCAAACATTGCCAATAACAAAGTGTCAAAAGAAATTTTCAAAAGGGAATGCAAATGTTTTTACAAAAGGATATCAACTAGTGAAGATTTGAGTGGTTCCAAGAAGTCTTGCAAGTAGAGAATGAACCAACTCAAAATACTTAACTAGATGATGGGCGGTGACTAGGTCACCTATATTAGAGTATATTGACTTAGGAGCCAAGCAAGAATACTTGATCATAGGTCATACTCAACGTTAAGCTCAAAATGGGGTTACCATTTTTCAATTAAGCATTTTAATGTCTTCATATCACTTGAGTTGCTTTTGCTCATGTCTTGGAGTAAAGCCTTTTCAAGGATATGAGTACATACCTTTGAGTGATGTTGATGACGTGGCTTGTAGATGAACTTGTTGAGGATGCTCGAGGTTAATGAAGATCATCTTGAGTTGGGAGCAATCCTTCTCGTTTTAGTACACTTGTCACCTACAAAGGTTAGTCAAGCAAGGAAGAACAGTATATATATATATCCATTTTGACATGATACCAATTAAGAATTATAAATATGTGTCAAGGATATGTTCTTGTTGTCTTCTTCCTTCCATCATCAAGAGGGGTTGTGGATACTTGGTCATGACAAGATTGCTTATGATTGGAGTTGATGACAATCTTGTGGAATGAAGTTCTTCCAAGTACCTACAAAATGTTAGATGCAATACAAGGGAGCATAGAATTCCATGGCATAAGATAACATGTCACAAGATCATCGAAATATCAAGAAATCTCATGCCCTTGCACGCAACCGAGTGAGTCTAGCTCAAGTTTGAAGCATCAATGATGTTCAACTCACTCCTCAAGTAACAAAACGGTTTCTCATCAAGTGGCTTAGTAAAGATATCGGCCAATTGCTTGTTAGTACGGACATGCTTAAGATTAATATCTCCTTTGGCAACATGATCATGAATGAAATGATGTCTTACTTGAATATGTTTAGTTCAAGAATGTTGCACATGATTATGACCAATTTTAATAGCACTTTCAATGTCACAAAGTAATGGAACATTTTTAACATGGATTACATAATCCTTAAGCATTTGTGTCATCCATAGTAATTGTGCACAACAAGATCCAGCAGCAATATACTCAGCTTCGGCAGTAGATAAAGATACCCAGTTTTGTTTCTTGGAGGACCAAGATACAAGAGATCTACCCAAAAATTGACAAGTACCCGAGGTGGATTTTCTATCAACCTTGTCTCTGGCATAGTCAGAATCAGAATAGCCAACAAGGTTAAAGGGAGATCCCTTGGGATACCAAATGCCAAAGTTTGGTGTTTGTATCAAATATCTCACAATACGTTTCACGGCCAAAAGATGACACTCTTTACGTGCGGCTTGATATCTAGCACACGTGCAAACACTAAGCATAATATCGGGGAGGGAGGCACATAGATATAGCAATGAACCAATCATAGATCGATAAACCTTTTGATCAACCGGTTCGTCCTCCTTGGTAAGATCAACATGTCCACTAGTAGGCATAGTAGTTTTCATACCTTTGCACTCTTGCATGTTGAACTTCTTGATCAAGTCCTTGGTATACTTAGTTTGAGAGATGAAAGTTCCTTCTCTCGTTTGCTTGATTTGCAAACCAAGAAAGAATTTCAGCTCACACATCATGGACATCTCATACTTCTCGGACATCAACCTTCCAAATCTTTCACTAAACTGTGGGTTAGTGGATCCAAAGATAATATCATCCACATAGATTTGGCACACAAATAATTCACCATTAACTCTCTTAGTGAATAAGGTTGCGTCAATTTTACCAATTTCAAAGCCTTTTCCAATGAGAAACTTCGTTAAGCATTTGTACCAAGCACGAGGGGCTTGCTTAAGACCATAAAGAGCTTTATGAAGCTTGTAAACATGATTAGGTTTCTTAGGATTCACAAAACCAGGTGGTTGCTTAACATAGACTTCTTCTTCAATCTCACCATTTAAAAATGCACTTTTAATATCCATTTGATAAAGCGTGATATCATGGTGATTGGCATAAGCAAGAAGAATGTGAATAGCTTCAAGTCTAGCGACGGGGGCATAGGTCTCACCGTAGTCCATACCTTCGACTTGCGTATATCCTTGGGCTACGAGACGTGCCTTGTTGCATACGACTTGACCGTCTTCGTCTTGCTAGTTTCGAAACACCCATTTGGTTCCGATGATGTTGTGCTCGTCCTCGGGCTTCTCCACGAGTGTCCACACTTCGTTCCTCTCGAAGTTGTGAAGCTCTTCATGCATTGTGTTCACCCAATCCGGGTCTTCAAGAGCTTGTTGTACCTTCAAGGGTTCAATGCTAGAGATGAAAGAATAAAGCTCACAAAAGTTAGCTAGGCGAGTTTTAGAGCGAGTGATTCTCCCGGTTTGTATGTCACCAAAGATTTGGTTTAGAGGATGGTTCTTGGTCACTCTTGCTCGAACTCGGGGTAGCTTAGGCTTGTTGGATGGTGGAGCTTCTTCTTCATCATCATCTCCTCCATCTTCGTTGTTGTTGAAGGTGTCGTTCCCTTGAGGTGGTGGTGAAGGAGGTTGTGGTGGATCTTCATGATGTACTTCCTCCTCTTCATCATCTTGTCGTGTACCGCTTCTGGATGCCTCCATGTCCTGTTGAGGTTCACCTTGACGTGAAGTAGGGGCTTCCAATTGAGTTGATGAAGTACTTTCCTTCACCTCCATGGGACGAATCTTGCCAATGGACAAGTCTTGGATAGCTTCCGAAGGGTCCTTATCACCTACATCATTTGGCAATTGTTCGACTTGCGAACCATTAGATTCATCAAACTTCACATCTACCATCTCTTCAACTTTTCGAGTGAAGTTGTTGTAGACACGGTAAGTGTGAGAGTTCGATCCATAACCATGTAGGAATCCTTCATGAGATTTAGGAGCAAGCTTAGTACGACGATGCTTATCAAGAATGTAGCACTTTGAGCCGAATACCCGAAAGTATCCAACTTGGGGTTTGTTATCGGTGAGTAGCTCGTATGCCGTTTTACCGAGAAGCTTGTGCAAGTAGAGTCGGTTTGTGGCATGACACACTGTTTCCACGGCTTCTGCCCAAAAGTGTCTTGGCGTCTTGTATTCGTCAAGCATCGTTCTTGCCATCTCAATAAGAGTTTGGTTCTTGCTCTCAACAACTCCATTTTGTTGAGGTGTGTACGTAGCTGAGAACTCATGTGAGACACCTTCTTCGTCAAGAAAGGTATCCACATGGGTGTTCTTGAACTCCGATCTGTTATCGCTCCGAACCTTCTTGATCTTCACTTCAAACTGATTTTGCACTTTGCGAACGAAATTCTTGAAGATCTTTTGTACCTGCGACTTATCATCAAGAAAGAATACCCACGTAAATCTGGAAAAATCATCAACTATAACTAGACCATAGGAATTTCCACCGAGGCTCTTATAAGCATTGGGACCAAAAAGATCCATGTGAAGTAACTCGAGTGGTCTCCTAGTAGTCATGATATTTTTAACGGGATGACTTCCACCTACTTGCTTTCCAGCTTGACAAGCACTACAAAGTCTATCTTTGTCAAAGATAACATCTTTAACACCAAGTATATGATCACCTTTGATAAGCTTGTCTAAGTTACGCATGCCAACATGTCCTAGTCTTCTATGCCAAAGCCAACCTTTAGAAGATTTTGCAATAAGACATGTACGAGGTTTGGATCTCTTAGTGAAATCGACAATGTATAGATCACCTCTACGGAAACCGGTAAAGACCATGTTATGATTGTCTTGACGAAACACTTGGCAATCTACTTTCGTGAATAGCACATTAAAACCAAAGTCGGCAAGTCTAGATACGGAAAGAAGATTGTAGCCAAGAGATTCAACAAGCATAACATTTTGAATAGAGCTATCATGGGATATGGCCACCTTACCAAGACCAAGTACCTTACCCTTGGAGTTGTCTCCAAACGTTACGTACCTTCGCGGTCCATGGTTTGGTGTGATCTCTTCAAACATTTCTCTAACTCCGGTCATATGATCGGTGCATCCGCTATCGAGAATCCACTCTTTTCCTCCGGACATGTAATCCTTGAAGTTTGCCATGAGACTTAGATTCTTCATGATCTTCTCATACTCGATGTCGAACAGCTCATCTTCATCATAGTAGCCACGTTCCACATTGTCATCATCAAGTGGGAAATCCTCGTCACAAAGAACAAGAGATTCGTTAGGATTGTGATCATGACAATGTTCAAGATTGTGAATTCGAATGGCTTCTAAAATGATGTTGCTAATGGTTATGACATCTCCTTTAGCACGCATGAGGTCTCTAAGCTCAAATAGATAGTCATCAAACTTGGGATTACTAGGCGTCATTTTGTGAAAGGCAATAGTTTTATGAAGAATTTCATCAAGATTACTCAATGAATAACTTGGATATCGTTTCTCCAAGTCATTCCACAAAGTATAAGCACATTCAAAATTCTTCATTTGATTAAGCACATTTCTAGGCAATGCTCTAACAATGAGATTAACAGTTCTAAGATTGCATAGCATATCAATTTCCTCTTCGTGTGTGGGATGTAAAGGATCAATGGGAGGTACATAAGGGATCTTGATATACTTGCTCAATTGAAATTCATTAAACAGCTAAAGCATCAAGGTTTTCCATTGACTATAGTACTCTCCATCAAGAATGGGCACTCTACAACTCAAACTCCCTATACTAGACACATCCATCTTCCTCCACGGTGATGAAACCGAAGCAATGGAGACCAATGCTCTGATACCAATTGAGGGATCACTAGAAGAGTGTCTAGAGGGGGGTGAATAGACTACTAACAGGAATTTAAAACCTAACCTTTTCCCAAGTTAATTGGTTGGCAGATTTTAACAATCATAGCAAGACTAGCACACCCTACACATGCATGTCAACAAGTATGGCAGCGGAAAGTAAAGACATTGCACATGAAGTAAAGAGTTGAGATAGGAAGATCAAACACAATTGGAGACGCAAAGATGTTTCCCGTGGTTCCGATAGGTGGTGCTATCGTACGTCCACGTTTATGGAGTCTTCAACCCACGGAGCGTAACGGTCGCGAGAGTCCACGGAGGGCTCCACCCACGAAGGGTCCACGAAGTAGCAACCTTGACTATTCCATAACGGCTTCCGTCCACGAAGGACTAGCCTCACTATGGGTAGATCTTCACGAAGTAGGCGATCTCCTTGCCCTTACAAACTTCTTGGTTCAACTCCACAACACGAAGTAGGAGGCTCCCAAGCGACACCTAACCAATCTAGGAGGCACCACCCTCCAAAAGGTAATAGGCTCGGTAATGACGATGAACTCCTTGCTCTTGTGCTTCAAGATGATAGACTCCTCAACACACAATCACTCCCTCACAGATTTGGCTTGGTGGAAGAGATGGGATTGGTGAAAAGCAACTTGGGGAGGCTAGAGATCAAGATTCATATGGTTGGAATGGAATGGCATGATCTCAACACATGAGTAGGTGGCTCTCTCTCAGAAAATATGATGGGGCAAGTATGGAATAGTTCCGAGTGCTTCTCTTTCGACTAGGTGGTGGTGAAGGGGTATATATAGGCATCTCCAAAAATCCAACCGTTACACCTAAAGTGACCAACTCGGTGACACCGATGTGTGAATCTCGGTGGTACCAAAGTGATCAAAAGGCAGTAACTTTTGAATCTCGGTGAGACCGATATATAATTCTCGGTGGTACCGATCAGGTGACCAACGGTCAGATTGCGCAAACTCGGTGACGCCGATCTTCACATCTCGGTGGTACCGATTCTTGACCAAGGCTTACCAAAGAGTTGGTCCAGAAACTCAGTGGCGCCGATCCACATTTCTCGGTGGTACCGATCAGGTGAATGGCTATCCAGAGAGTTGGTCCAGAAACTCGGTGAGACCGATAGGCAAATCTCGGTGGTACCGAAGACTGAAGATGGCTAAACAGAGAGTTGGCAACCTAAACTCGGTGGCACCGATGCAGAATCGGTTGCACCGACAAGCTAGGGTTTGGCATGGGTCTGTCTGAGTTTGGATATCGGTGGCACCGAGTGGGAAGTGTTGGTTGCACCGATTTTGGATATGTGGCTTTGGACAGACTTTTGTGAAAGAGCTTGTGGGTGTTTTTGGTGACTATCACTTGTGCACGTATGAGCTTTTTGTTCACCAACAGTACCTTACCCCCTTTTAATAGTATTGGCTTTCCTATGGACTCAAAGTGATTTCTCACAAAGTAAAATGTAGAGTCCTCTTGCTTGAAGCTTTGCCAATCCATTTCCTTGCATCTTGGGGTATCTCCACACAGCCCTTTTTGCCAACCCATCTCTCCATGGACTTTTATCTGAAATTCACTAGGTAAAAGTATTAGTCCAAGAGACAATGTATGTTGTCGTGAATTATCAAAACCACCAAGGGAGCATATTGTGCTTTCACTAATGCGGCCCACCATCGGACCTCACGGGTGAGGCCCTCGCGAGGCCCCCCCTCCTCGCGAGGCAGGAGGCAATAGTCGCCATCAAGGGCCTCACAGAGTCCCCCCTTCACGAGGCCACCTCCTGGGGAGGCCCCCGAGGCTTTCGCAGGGGCAGCTTGATCAAAGATAGCCCATCAAAGTCGCGCGACCATTACCACCTCGTGGGTGATGCGCGCCGCACCAGGAGGCGCCAGGAGCGATGCCAGCGGGCACGGACAGAGAGGCTTTCCCCTTTGGTGATAAGGGAGCAACGCCAGCTCACGGAGTCCTAAAGCAATCCCCAAAGGTTTCCCTTCTTGTGCAAGAAGACCAAGACTGGGGGCTCAACAGGACGGAGGTCACTCCCGAGCCCACAAGCACGTCACGACGAGGAGCTTTAGCAGGCGAAGACCACTTTTGTCAGGATGGGCTGTAGTCCTGTCCCCCTTCAAACTGGCCGTTGTGGCAACCCTTCCCGCCTTGTGTTTTCAGGGGAAGAGGACCAAGGCTAGTATAAGAGTAGGGAACCAGCCACTGTAGAGGGGAGATCAAACCCCGGGCAAGAAAGAACACACCTTGTACACATCTGTTGGGGAACGTTGCATGGGAAACAAAAATTTTCCTACGCACACGCAAGATCTATCCATGGTGATGAGCATCTACAAGAGGGAGAGTGGATCTACATACCCTTGTAGATCACTATGCGGGAAGCGTTAAGAAACGCGGTTCATGTAGTCGAACGTCTTCGCGATCCAAATCGCCGAGCGTCCCGCGATCCAATCACGATCCGTCCCGATCTAGCGTCGAACGGACGGCACCTCCGCGTTCAGCACACGTACAGCTCGATGACAATCTCCGCCTTCTTGATCCAGCAAGAGGGAGCGGAGAGGTAGATGAGTTCTCTGGCTGCGCGACGGCGCAGCGGCGGTGGTGGTGGAACTATTCCAGTAGGGCTTCGCCTAAGCGTTGCTGAAAAACTAGAGGAACTAATCTATCGGGAGAGAGGGCTGCACCGTGGCCTATTGGGTTGAAGTGCTATGGCCCTCTCTCCCTCTAGTATATATAGGAGGAAGGGTAGGGAGGCCGCCGCCCCTAGGGCTGCCCCTAGGTGCGGCCGAAGTTGGGAGGTGGAGGAGTCCAACTCCAATCCTACTAGGAGTAGGATTCCTCCTCCCCACTTGGAAACTCTTTTCACCTTTGGGTTTTCCCACCCTCAGCCGCATGGGCCTTAGTGCGGGGTTCGGCCAGCCCACTAGGGGCTGGTTTGACTACTCCCACAGCCCATGAGACCCTTTGGGGTGAGAGGCCCCTCCCGATGGTCCCCCGGTACCCTCCCGGCACTCCCGGTACACTACCGAAATACCCGAAACTTTTCGGGTGACCAAAACGGGACTTCCTATATATCAATCTTTACCTCCGGACCATTCCGGAGCTCCTCGTGACGTCTGGGATCTCATCCGGGACTCCGAACAACCTTCGGTCACCACCATACATAACTCAACTATACCGAAACGTCACCGAACCTTAAGTGTGCAGATCCTGCGGGTTCGAGATCTATGTAGACATGACCGAGACACCTCTACGGTCAATAACCAATAGCGGGACCTGGATGCCCATATTGGTTCCTACATATTCTACGAAGATCTTTATCGGTTGAACCTCTATGTCAAGGATTCAGTTAATCCCGTATGCTATTCCCTTTGTTCTTCGGTATGTTACTTGCCCGAGATTCGATCGTCGGTATCTCTATACCTAGTTCAATCTCGTTACCGGCAAGTCTCTTTACTCATTCCGTAATACAAGATCCCGTGGCTAACACTTTAGTCACATTGCTTGCAAGGCTTGTAGTGATGTTGTATTACCGAGTGGGCCCTGAGATACCTCTCCGTCACACGGAGCAACAAATCCCAGTCTTGATCCATGCCCACTCAACAGACACCCTCGGAGATACCTGTAGAGCATCTTTATAGTCACCCAATTACGTTGCGACGTTTGATACACACAAGGTACTCCTCCGGTGTCAGTGAGTTGCATGATCTCATGGTCATAGGAACAGATACTTGACATGCAGAAAACTATAGCAATAAACTGACACGATCATATGCTACGTTCATTGTTTGGGTCTTGTCCATAACATCATTCTCCTAATGATGTGATCCCGTTATCAAATGACATCTCATGTCTATGGCTAGGAAACCTTGACCATCTTTGATCAACTAAGATAGTCTACTAGAGGCATACTAGGGACACAGTGTTGTCTATGTATCCACACATGTATTAGTGTTTCCCATCAATACAATTATAGCATGGATAATAAACGATTATAATGAACAAGGAAATATAATAATAACCACTTTATTATTGCCTCTAGGGCATATTTCCAACAGTCTCCCACTTGCACTAGAGTCAATAATCTAGTTCACATCACTATGTGATTTACATTGTAATGAATCTAACAGCCATACAGTTCTGGTGTTGATCATGTTTAGCCCTTGGAAGAGGTTTAGTCATCGGATCTGCGACATTCAGATCCGTGTGTACTTTGCAAATATTTATGTCGTCCTCCTTGATGTAATCGCGGATGGAATTGAAACGTCGCTTTATGTGTCTGGTCCTCTTGTGAAACCTTGGTTCCTTGGCTAGAGCAATGGCACCAGTGTTGTCACAGAACAGAGTCATTGGATTCAGTGCACTAGGCACTACTCCAAAATCTGTCATGAACTCCTTCATCCACACACCTTCCTTCGCCGCCTCCGAGGCAGCGATGCACTCCGCTTAGCATGTAGAATCAGCTACCACGCTTTGCTTGGAACTACACTAGCTTACTGCACCCCCATTGAGAATAAATACGTATCCGGTTTGCGACTTAGAGTCATCCGGATCAGTGTCAAAGCTTGCATCGACGTAACCCTTTACGACGAGCTCTTGATCACCTCCATAAACGAGAAACATGTCCTTAGTCCTTTTCAGGTACTTCAGGATATTCTTGACCGCCGTCCAGTGTTCCATTCCTGGATCACTTTGAAACCTTCCAGCCATACTTATGGCAAGGCTGACATCGGGTCTTGTGCACAGGATTGCATACATGATAGAGCCTATGGCTGAAGCATAGGGGACGACACTCATCTTTTCTCTATCTTCTGCAGTCACTGGGCATTGAGTCTTACTCAACTTCACACCTTGCAATACATGCAAGAACCCCTTCTTGGACTGATTCATTTTGAACTTCTTCAAAATGTTGTCAAGGTATGTGCTCTGTGAAAGTCCTATTAAGCGTCTCGATCTATCTCTATAGATCTTGATGCCTAATATGAAAGCAGCTTCTCCTAGGTCCTTCATTGAAAAACTCTTGTTCAAATATTCCTTCGTGCTTTCCAACATTTCTATATTGTTTCCAATCAGCAATATGTCATCCACATATAATATTAGAAACGCAATAGAGCTCCCACTCACTTTCTTATAAATACAAGCTTCTCCGTAAACTTGTATAAACCCGAACGCTTTGATCACCTCATCAAAGCGAAGATTCCAACTCCGAGATGCTTGCACCAGTCCATAAATGGATCGCTGGAGTTTGCAAACTTTGTCAGCATTCTCTGGATCGACAAAACCTTCTGGTGGCATCATATACAACTCTTCCTTAAGGAAACCATTAAGGAACGCTGTTTTGACATCCATCTGCCAAATTTCATAATCGAAAAAGGCAGCTATTGCTAACATGATTCTGACGGACTTAAGCATCACTATGGGTGAGAAGGTCTCATCGTAGTCAACTCCTTGAACTTGTGAAAAACCCTTTGCCACAAGTCGAGCTTTATAGACGGTGACATTACCGTCCGCGTCCGTCTTCCTCTTAAAGATCCATTTGTTCTGAATGGCCTTTCGCCCTTCAGGTAATACTTCCAAAGCCCATACTTTGTTTTCATACATGGATCCCATCTCGGATTTCATGGCTTCTAACCATTTCTCGGAATACGGGCCCATCATCGCTTCTCCATAGCTCGTAGGTTCATCGTTGTCCAACAACATGGCCTTTAAGACAGGGTTGCCGTACCACTCAGGAGCAGTACGCGTCCTTGTCGACCTACGAGGTTCGATAGCAACTTGATCCGAAGCTTCATGATCATCATCTTTAACTTCCTCTTCAACTGATGTAGGCTCTACAGAAACATCTTTCTGCGCTGCGCTACTCTCAGGTTGAAGTAAAGGTTCAACAACCTCATCAAGTTCTATCTTCCTCCCACTCAACTCTTTCGAGAGAAACTCTTTCTCAAGAAATGTTCCGTTCTTAGCGACAAACACTTTGCCTTCGGATCTGAGATAGAAGGTATACCCAACTGTCTCTTTTGGGTATCCTATGAAGACGCATTTCCCCGCTTTGGGTTCTAGCTTTTGAGGCTGAAGCTTTTTGACATAAGCATCGCATCCCCAAACTTTAAGAAACGACAACTTTGGCTTCTTACCAAACCACAGTTCATATGGCGTCGTCTCAACGGATTTCGATGGTGCCCTGTTTAAAGTGAATGCAGCTGTCTCTAATGCATAACCCCAAAACGATAGTGCTAAATCGGCAAGAGACATCATAGATCGCACCATATCCAATAAGGTTCGATTACGACGTTCGGACACACCATTACGCTGTGGTGTTCCAGGCGGTGTCAACTGTGAAACAATTCCACACTGTCTTAAGTGACTGCCAAACTAATAACTCAGATATTCTCCTCCTTGATCAGATCGTAGGAATTTAATCTTCTTGTTACGATGATTCTCAACTTCACTCTGAAATTGCTTGAACTTTTCAAACGTTTCAGACTTGTGTTGCATTAAGTAAATACACCCATATCTACTTAAGTCATCAATGAAGGTGAGAAAATAACGATATCCACCGTGCGCCTAAATGCTCATCGGACCGCACACATGAGTATGTATGATTTCCAACAAGTCACTTGCCCGTTCCATTGTTCCAGAGAACGGATTTTAGTCATCTTGCCCAAGAGGCATGGTTGACATGTGTCAAGTGATTCAAAATCAAGTGACTCCAAAACTCCATCAGCATGGAGCTTCTTCATGCATTTTATACCAATATGACCTAAACGGCAGTGCCACAAGAAAGTGGTACTATCATTATCAACTCTACATCTTTTGGCATCAATGTTATGAACATGTGTATCATCACTATCGAGATTCAATAAGAATAAACCCCTCACATTGGGTGCATGACCATAAAAGATATTACTCATATAAATAAAACAACCATTATTCTCTGATTTAAATGAGTAACCGTCTTGCAATAAACAAGATCCAGATATAATGTTCATGCTTAACGCAGGCACTAAATAAAAATTATTCAGGTTCATCACTAATCTCGATGGTAATCGAAGAGCGAGCGTGCCGACGGCGATCACATCAACCTTGGAACCATTTCCCACGCACATCATCACTTCGTCCTTTGCCAGCCTCCGTCTATTCCGCAGTTCCTGTTTTGAGTTGAAAGTATGAGCAACCGCACCGGTATCAAATACCCAGGCACTACAACGAGAGTTGGTAAGGTACACATCAATAACATGTATATCATATATACCTTGTTTGTTGTTGACCGCCTTCTTATCAGCCAAATACTTGGAGCAGTTCCGCTTCCAGTGACCAGTTCCCTTGCAATGAAAGCACTCAGTTTCTGGCTTGGGTCCAGACTTGGGTTTCTTCACGGGAGGGGCAACTGCTTTGCCACTCTTCTTGGAGTTACCCTTCTTACCCTTGCCATTCTTCTTGAAACTAGTGGTTTTATTGACCATCAACACTTGATGCTCCTTCTGAATCTCAGACTCAGCGACTTTCAACATCGCAAACAGCTCGGCGACTGACTTGTTCATCCCGTGCATGTTATAGTTCAACACGAAGCTCTTGTAGCTAGGTGGCAATGATTGAAGAACTCTGTTAGTGATCGCCTCTGCTGGAACGGGCATCCCCAATTCAGCCAGACGGGTGGAATACCCAGACATTTTGAGTATGTGTTCACTGACAGACCCGTTCTCATCCATCTTGCAGGCATAGAACTTATCGGAGGTCTCATACCTCTCGATCCGGGCATTCTTCTGAAAGATAAACTTCAACTCCAGGAACATATCATATGCTCCATGACGTTCAAAACGTCTTTGAAGTCCCGGTTCTAAGCCATTCAACATTGCACATTGAACCATTGAGTAATCATCAGAACGAGCCTGCCAGGCGTTCACAACGTCTGGAGACTCAACTGGAGCGGGTGGATCACCAAGCGGTGCATCAAGGACATAACCCTTTTGGGAAGCCGTAAGGATAATCCTTAGATTACGGGCCCAGTCCACAAAGTTACTTCCATCAACTTTCAACTTATCTTTCTCTAGGAACGCATTAAAATTTAGGGGTGCTACTGCGCGAGCCATTGATCTACAACATAAATTTTGCAAAGACAACTTAGACTATTGTTCAAGATAATGAGTTTAGTTAATCATATTACTTAAAACTCCCACTCAAATTGACATCCTTCCAGTCATTCGAGTGTCACATGATCCAAATCCACCAACTCAAGTCCGATCATCACGTGAGTTGAGGTGGTTTCAGTGGTGAACATCTTCATGTTGATCATATCTACTATATAACTCATGTTCGACCTTTCGGTCTCTCGTGTTCCGAGGCCATGTCTGTACATGCTAGGCTCGTCAAGTTTAACCCGAGTGTTCCGCTTGTGCAACACTGGCTTGCACCCGTTGTATGCGAATGTAGAGTCTATCACACCCAATCATCACGTGGTGTCTCGAAACGATGAACTTTCGCAACGGTGCACACTCGGGGAGAACACAATTTTATCTTGAAATTTAAGTGAGGGGTCACCTTATAATGCTACTCTCGTCCTAAGCAAAATAAGATGCATAAAAGGATTGACATCACATGCAAATCATAAGTGACATGATATGGCCATGAACTTGTGCTTTTTGATCTCCATCTCCAAAGCACCGGCATGATCTCCATCGTCACCGGCATGACACCATGATCTCCATCATCTTGATCTCCATCAACGTGTCGCCATGAGGTTGTCGCGCCGACTGTTGCTTCCACGACTATTGCTAACTCATAGAGATAAAGTAAAGCAAAACGGCGAAAATAATTAAAGACAACCCTATGGCTCCTGCCGGTTGCCGTACTCATGGACATGCAAGTCGTGATATTCTATACAATACATGATCATCTCATACATCACATATATCTCATCATGTAATTGGCCATATCACATCACAACATACCTTGCAAAAACAAGTTATACGTCCTCTAATTGTTGTTGCATGTTTTACGTGGCTGCTACGGGTATCTAGCAAGAACAATTCTTACCTACGCAAAAACCACAACGGTGATACGCAAGTTGCTATTCAACCTTCTCAAGGACAGCCTTTGTCGAATCTGATCCAACTAAAGTGGGAGAAACAGACACCCGCCAGCCATCTTTATGCACGAAGTTACATGTCAGTTGATGGAACCGGTCTCTCGTAAGCGTACGAGTAATGTTGGTTCGGGCCGCTTCATCCCACAATACCGCTGAATAAAGAAAAGACCAAGGGAGGAAGCAATCTGAACATCAATGCCCACAAACTCCTTTGTGTTCTACTCGTGATCTCATCTACACATAGACCTAGCTCATGATGCCACTGTTGGGGAACGTTGCATGGGAAACAAAAAAATTCCTACGCACATGCAAGATCTATCCATGGTGATGAGCATCTACGAGAGGGAGAGTGGATCTACATACCCTTGTAGATCGCTAAGCGGGAAGCGATAAGAAACGCGGTTGATGTAGTCGAATGTCTTCGCGATCCAAATCTTTCGAGCGTCCCGCGATCCAATCACGATCCGTCCCGATCTAGCGCCAAACGGACGGCACCTCCGCGTTCAGCACACGTACAGCTCGATGACAATCTCTGCCTTCTTGATCCAGCAAGAGGGAGCGGAGAGGTAGATGAGTTCTCCGCAGCGCGACGGCGCGGCGGCGGTGGTGGTGGAACTATTCCAGCAGGGCTTTGCCTAAGCGCTGCTGAAAAACTAGAGGAACTAATCTATCGGGAGAGAGGGCTGCACCGTGGCCTATTGGGTTGAAGTGCTATGGCCCTCTCTCCCTCTAGTATATTTAGGAGGAAGGGGAGGGAGGCCGGTGCCCCTAGGTGCGGCCGAAGTGGGGAGGTGGAGGAGTCCAACTCCAATCCTACTAGTTGTAGGATTCCTCCTCCCCACTTGGAAACTCTTTTCACCTTTGGGTTTTCCCACCCTCAGCCGCATGGGCCTTAGTGGGGGGTTCGGCCAGCCCACTAGGGGCTGGTTTGACTCCTCCCACAGCCCATGAGACACTTTGGGGTGAGAGGCTGAAAGCACATTTGCTCCCTTGGTGGTTTTGGTAATTAATAACAACATATAAGTCATTGAACTAATGTTTCCACTAAGTATATTTCAGGAAAAGTTCAATGATAGGATTGGCAAAAGGATTGTGGAGATTGTGGAGATACCCCAAGATGCAAGGAAATGGATTGGCAAAGCTTCAAGCAAGAGGACTCTATATTTTACTTTGTGAGAAATCAGTTTGAGTCCATAGGAAAGCCAATACTATTAAAAGGGGGTAAGGTATTGTTGGTGAACAAAATGCTCATACGTGCACAAGTGATAGTCACCAAAAACACCCACAAGCTCTTCCACAAAAGTCTGTCCAAAGTCAAATATCCAAAATCGGTGCAACCAACACTTTCCACTCGGTGCCACCGATTCCCATACTCAGACAGACCCATGCCAAACCCTACCTTTTCGGTGCAACCGATTCTGCTTCGGTGCCTCTGAGTTTAGGTTGCCAACTCTCTGTTTAGCCATCTTCAGTCTTCGGTACCACTGAGATTTGCCTATCGGTCTCACCGAGTTTCTGGACCAACTCTCTGGATAGCCATTCACCTGATCGGTAACACCGAGAAGTGTGGATCGGCGCCACCGAGTTTCTGGACCAACTCTCTGGTAAGCCTTGGTCAAGATTCGGTACCACCGAGATGTAATGATCGGCGTCACCGAGTTCGCGCAATCTGACCGTTGGTCACCTTATCGGTGCAACCAAGAGTTATATATCGGTCTCACCGAGATTCAAAAGTTGCCACCTTTTGGTCACTTCTGTACCACCGAGATTAACACATCGGTGTCACCGAGTTGGTCATTTTGTGTGTAACGGTTGGATTTTTGGGGATGCCTATATATACCCCTTCACCACCACCTACTCGAAAGAGAAGCACTCAGAACTATTCCATACTTGCCCCATCCAGTTTTCTGAGAGAGAGCCACCAACCCTTGTGTTGAGGTCAAGATCATCCACTCCAACCATATGGATCTTGATTTCTCGCCTCCCCAAGTTGCTTTCCACCAATCCCATCTCTTCCACCAAGCCAAATCTGTGAGAGAGTGATTGTGTGTTGAGGAGTCTATCATCTTGAAGCACAAGAGCAAGGAGTTCATCGTCTTACTGAGCCTATTACCTTTTGGAGGGTGGTGCCTCCTAGATTGGTTAGGTGTCGCTTGGGAGACTCCTACTTCGTGTTGTGGAGTTGAACCAAGAAGTTTGTAAGGGCAAGAAGATCGCCTACTTCGTGAAGATCTACCCATAGTGAGGCTAGTCCTTCGCGGATGGAAGCCGTTATGGAATAGTCAAGGTTGCTACTTCGTGGACCCTTATGAGTGGAGCCCTCCGTGGACTCTCGCGACCGTTACCCTCCGTGGGTTGAAGACTCCATAAACATGGATGTACGATAGCACCACCTATCGGAACCACGGGGAAAAATCATCGTCTCTACAATTGCGTTTGATCCTCCTACCCTTCCTTTACTACTCATGCTTGTTGTAACTTTCCGCTGCTATACTCTTAGACATGCATGTGTAGGGTGTACTTGACTTGCCATGAATGCTAAAATCTGCCAACACTAAAAATTGGGAAAAGGCTAGATTTTTATTTGGTCAAGTAGTCTAATCACCCCCCCCCCCCCTCTAGACATACTTTCGGTCCTACAAGTGGTATCAGAGCCAGGTTTCCATTGCATTGGTCTCACAGCCTAGGAGAGTATGGCGTCTAGTGAGGGAAATTATCACCGTAGAGGTCCGTACTTTGATGGCACTAATTTTGCTAGTTGGAAGCACAAAATGAAAATGCATATTCTTGGTCATAACCCCGCCGTATGGGCTGTTGTTCGTGTTGGCTTGCAAGGTGAATTCTTTACTAATGGAAAGGAACCGGATC
This sequence comes from Elymus sibiricus, assembly GCA_039707655.1. Lineage (NCBI taxonomy): Eukaryota > Viridiplantae > Streptophyta > Magnoliopsida > Poales > Poaceae > Elymus > Elymus sibiricus. Next base: position 344,905,207 of record CM077669.1, on the reverse strand, counting down.
GTGAAGCGACCGCGGATGAGTTGAAGATGTTACAATACAACGCTCAAGCATGTGACATTCTCTTCAACTGCTTATACCCCGAAGAATTCAACAAAATCAGCCGTCTTGAGAATGCAAAAGAGATTTGGGATACTTTGGTTGATATGCACGAAGGAACCGAGTCCGTGAGAGAATCCAAGTTAGATGTTCTTCAAAGTCAGCTTGACAAGTTCAAGATGAAGGATGGTGAAGGAGTCACAGAGATGTACTCTAGCCTAGCTCTCAACACCAATGAGATTGCAGGCTTAGGAAGCGAAGAAATGACTGACAAATTCATCATCAAGAAGATACTTAGAGCTTTGGATGAGAGATACGACACCGTGTGCACATTGATCCAAATGATGCCCAACTACAAAGATCTTAAGCCTACGGAAGTCATTGGAAGGATTGTTGCTCATGAGATGACACTCAAAGACAAAGAAGAGCTTCACAACAAGTCTAGCGGTGCTTACAAAGCCACAAGTGATGCTCCCGCAACTTCACGCGACAACCTTGTCACCAATGAAGAGATAAGCCTCATGGTCAAGAAATTCAACAAGTTCTACAAGAATAGAGGCAAAGAACGAAGCTCCAACTCAAGATATGATGAGAAGCGTTCGTCAAGTTGTGACCGCAATTGCTACAATTGTGGGAAGCCCGGACACTACTCCAATGAGTGCACGGCTCCCTACAAACGAAGAGAAGAGTCACCTCAAAGACGAAGCTCAAGGAATGGATCACCTCAAAGAGAGAGAAGGAGTAGAGATGATCGTTACGAACGAAGACACTCAAGGAGAAGTAGAGATTCGGAGAAGACGGACAAGTACACCAAGAGCTACACAAGAAGAAAACATCAAGCTCATGTTGGTGAATGGGTTTTCGGCTCCGACTCCGACAACAACTCCGAGAGAAGCTATCACTCCGACTCCGACTATAGTCAAGATGATGGTGTTGCCGGTATTGCTCTAGTGACTACCAACTCCTATGATCTATTTGATTCACCAAACGAAGGGAGTGGAAGTTGCTTCATGGCTAAAGGCCCCAAGGTATCACACCCCGAGTATCTTGATTTCAATAGTGATGAAGATGATTTGCTTTGTGATGATGAGTTGCTCTTTGATAAAACTAGTGATGTTAGTCAAAATGAACTTGATAATTCTCATGCTAGTCAAGATAAGTCAATTGATGATGATAAAATGAAAATAGAACAACTAACTAAAGAACTAAACACTCTTAAGTTAGCTCATGAATCTACTCTTGAAGATCATAGAGAGCTTGTAAGGACTCATGAGAAGCTACGCTTCGAGAAGCTCAACTTGGAGCAAGAGCATGAGTTTCTTAAAGCTATCAATGACGATCTCCGAAAGAAGACTTCATCTTATCTAGCCAAACGACTACTCTTGTCTACATTCATGCCACAAGTTAAATCTAAGCAAACTAGTAATAAAGGCAAGAAAGGTTCTTCATCTAGTAGCAACAATAAAAATGCTAAACCTAATGATGTTGCTTCTAGTAGTTCTATTGATTCCACTAATGATGATTCTCCTAGCCAAGTTACACTTGAGCAAGAAAATGCTTTATTGAAAGGAATTATAGAGAAAGGTATCTACAAGAGTCTTGCCGGATGTAAGCAATTTGAGGAAATTGTACGCAAGCACGGAGGATACCGAAAGAACCATGGTGTTGGCTACTTCAACGCAAATGGAGTTGAATGGGAAGAAGGTCAATACCCCAAGCCCAAGTTTGTTCCTCAAAAGAAGAAGTATGAAAATACTCTTCCCAAGGGAACAAACACTCAAGATGACCTTCCACCACAAGACCACAAGCTCAAGGGCAAGAACAAGCTTCAAGAGGACTTTGACTCATATGAAGATGAATCCCTAGCTTTGGTGGAGTGGGTTCCCAAGGCTACTTCAAGCTCAACTTCTACAAAGGCTACTTCAACACCAAGGATCCCCATCAACTTGATGTGGGTCCCCAAGAAGAAGAACTAGAGAGTTCTTGAGGGGTGACTCCGCCAATGAAATTCACTCACATTCATTATTGGCAAGAACTATTTGCAATCAACATCAACTCTATGCAATACTTCAAGGAGTCACACATTCCCTCAAAGGTAAGCAAGGGACAAGGTAATCAACAAATCAATGGACATCATTACACATGCTTTGCACTCCATGTCCATAGATATCCTTGTATTTGTCTCTTGTGTGTTGGGACTAACCCATGTAGGTGAGAAGAGTAAGGAAACAACTAGGATTCTCCCAACTCTTGGTGATCTTCATCAACCTTGAGCATCCACCACTACCTCACCAGCATGAAGTCTTCATCGACAAAACCCAAGGTTAGTTTATCCCTCTTATGGGGGGATGTCACATCAAGGGGGAGCTTTACTCTAAGACTTGAGTTAAAGCATCTCTTAATATGTGACAACATTAAATGCTTTATGTAAAAGTGGTAACCCCACTTGTGCTTAAACGATGAGTATGACCTATGATCAAGTACCCTTACTTGGCTCCTATGTCAATATACTCATATATAGATGACTTCGTCATCGCCAAAGTGCTTGTTAGATGCTAGTATGTATGTGCATGATTGTCATGATTTCATTTGACATCTTATTGTGTGAGCATGTTGGTCTGCATTTATTTACCCATTCGAGGACATCCAATTGTTGCTATTTGGCTTTTGATTTTTCTTTTGCCAATTGGATGGACAAGAATGCCTAGGACCACTCTCTAGCTATCTATGCTTTCTCACCTCACATTCTATTCGTGCTGCATCACAAAATTTGAACAAGTACTTTTCGATCCCTCTGTGTGTGGAGCACTCGGAGTTCCGTATCGACAAGGACTGACCATTAAAACCTCCCAAATGCATCTCGGTGGAACCAACCCACAATTCTCGGTCTCACCGAATGCCTAGGGTTGATCTGGTTTTCTATCTCGGTACTACCGATTCCATATTCTCGGTTACACCGAGTTTCCCTGTCAGCTGACAGTTGAGGAACTCGGTGACACCGAAAATTTAGAATCGGTGACAACGACAGTGAAGGGTATATATGTTGTGGACCCGATGCTTTGAAATTCAATCTTCAAATCGTCATGCCCCAAAACCCTAAGATGCCACAAAGGACCCCCTGGTCGTCGCCCTTGTCTCCCTGTGCGTCTCCGCCGCTGGGATCCTCGCCGTCGACAGGCATCTTCGCCGCCGTCGCCGCCGTAGCGGATCCGTCGCCAAGCTAGGGTACGGATTCGATTCTTCTTGCGCTCCCCGTCCGATTCTTGCGCAATGAAGTTGATTTTATCTATAAGCCACCGTTTGCACATCTATCTATCCACAAGAAAACTCAATAGAATAGTGAATGATGGATTTTTTAGGTTTTGCCGTCCGCCTCATGTATCTCGGTAGAACCGATGCAAAATAATCAGTATCACCGATTTGTTTTTTCTGGCACACTAAGAACACCTCGGTGGAACCGAGTGCCTATTTTCGGTGTAACCGAGAATGGTGCCAAGTTCCTGGAAAGCAGGTTGTTAGTCTCGGTGTGACCGAAAAATTTGTCTCGGCCGTACCGATATACATTTGGCAGAATGCAAAATTTGAGAAATTCTTAGTTCAAACTTTCAAAAAATAGCTGCATTTTGTGATGACTCATCTTGTTCTGCTTCTCTATACTCTATTCACAGGGTCGGTATGTCTAGTGCTGAGGACAGTGAGAACAACTTCCAAGAGCAGAACATTGTCATGAGTTCAGGCACTAGTCTTGAGTCCAGTTCATCTTCAGATCCAGGCACCCCCAGTTCTCATGGGTTGCCCAAGGCTGCTACTAGGGCCAGGAAGAAGCTAAATTCAGATGAGGAGGATTCAGATTTTGTGCCAGAGGAGATTCTTGCCAAGAAGCAAGAGAAAGCTGCTAAGAAGTCTGCAAATGAAGCCACTTCTTCCAGGAGAGCTGTCAGGAAGGAGTATGCTAGCTCTGAGGCTATGAGAGCACGTGAGAGCTCCAGAGCTACCATGACCATTGAGCCCCCAAGGAAGTCTTTGCCTAAGAAGGCAAGAGCAAAGAAGGCCAGAAAGAGGATTGTCTATGTCACTGGAAGGCAAACTTCCATGTATGAAGATCTAGAGGAGGCTGCTGGTGCTGCTGCAGAGGAGGAGGAAGAACATGTTGAGAAGGCTCCTCCCAAGAAGAAAAAGAAGCTTATGGCTGATGCTATGCCAAAGACTGGCACATCCAAGAGCACCAAGTCTGTCCCCAAGAAGGCTGCTGCTGAAAATCCCAAGTGGTTATCCAGACAAATTCCAGCTTCTGAAAAGAACAAGGGAACTACCTCCAGAGTTGAGGGTGAGGATGCTATGTCTGCTTTGATGAAGCTTAGACCACACCTTCCTGAACATAATGCCAGCCATCTACTTGCTGAAGATATGAAGAAGAGGAAGGATTCTGGTTTGAGGGCATGGAGAGCTGTTGATCCATATGCCCAAAGGAGAAAGACAGCTGTGGAGTATATATTCTACACCAAGGAGCAACAGGATTTCTATGAGACTGTGCTGCTTGACAAGAGTCCAGCTGTGAGTGACATGAGATACGTTGACTGGAAGTTCATCAAGGAGAATGAAGATTACTTTCCAAATGTTCAAGATAACTTTCACTGCATTGGTTTGGATGAGTTTGTTGGCAAAGAGTTTACAGCATGGAATGATGAGATGATCATGCAATTCTACTCCACTGCACATTTCTATGGAGATGGTAGGATTGTATGGATGACTGAAGGAGCTAGATATGAGTCCACTATTGATGATTGGGCTGCAATCTTAGGAGTCCCAGAGGTACAGGATGGTGACTTGGATGTCTACTAAGAATCCAAGGAGAGCCACAATGCTATGGCCAACATGTATAATGAGATTCCTGCTGCTCATGTGAAGTCTCACAGGCTAGGTTCTATCTATTTCCTCCAGGCTGGCCTCCGTACCATGAACACTATTTTGAGGCATACCTTGATGCCCAAGTCAGGAGATGAGAAGATGATCCGAGGCTACTCCATCAACATGCTGATCCATCTTGACAGACACACCAGGATTAGAGTCATGGATTTGATTGTTGAGACAGTGAAGAGGGATGCTGCTGATCAGAAGCGCTCTTGCTGCTATGCACCCTACATCCAAATGCTCATCAACTCCAAGTTGGAGAAGCACATCTTTGCTCTGGACAGACCCCACTTGCCCCTACAGCCAGATTTAGAGGACAACGTTGTGGTGATGGACCCAGAACATCCCACATCTGCTGCAGCTCAAGCACAGGCAGAGGCAGAGGCAGCTAGAGCCACTAGTGCTCAAGTCCCTAGATCTAGGAATGAGCAAATGGATCTTTTGATCTCATCAGTTCAAGGCATGCAGAAGGACATTAAGGACATTTTGAACAATCAAAACAGTCTTGTCGGGATCTTTGAGAACAGGATCAAGACCTTGAATGACAAGGTAGATGGGCTGACCAAGACAGTCAATGAGCTCAAGAAGGAAGTTGACTCTGTGCCTCTTCCTCAGTCTTCTTCTTCTGATGATGATGAGGAGGATGACTCTCCTCTCAGGCCAGGCACACACTTCACTACCCAGGCCAGATCAGCCACAGTGCCAGCTCCAGATTTGAGGCCCTCTTCATCAGCACCTGCTACTGTCACCTCAGCTCCATCAGCTCCAGTTCCTCCAGTTGCCACTCCAACTCCATCCACGACATCTGCTGAGATCTTCGCCGACGCAGTTCTCTCGATTCCTTCATCAACAACCGGAGGAGATCAGCCCAAGAACACTTAGATATATGCTTTTGAACTTTTTGGTAACTTGTTGCCAAAGGGGGAGAAGTGTATATAGATCTTTAGGCTTCGAGTGAGAGAGCATTTGGTTTTTATCGCTTTTTCAAAACATTTGATCTTTTGGTTGCTTGTGTTAAACGTTTGTTGGTCTTTGATCATACGCTTAATGTTTGCTACTACTACTTCCTATCATTATGCTGCTTATGAGATGATCATTCACTTTTGCTTGATTGTATTGTGCTATGATGTTCATTCTTATTATTCTCGCACACCACCATGTTGTATGTGACATGGAAGAAGTGCCCCATGTACCTAATCGATTGTGCATTTGCATTCAAACGCAAATTTAAAATAATGCACAAATTTAGGGGGAGCTCTTGCTTATCACATACTTCTCAAAGCGACGATTATATTCTTTGATTATATCTTTGTCGAAGCTTTGATCTATATGTTGTCATCAATTACCAAAAAGGGGGAGATTGAAAGCACATTTGCTCCCTTGGTGCTTTTGGTAATTAATAACAACATATAAGTCATTGAACTAATGTTTCCACTAAGTATATTTCAGGAAAAGTTCAATGATAGGATTGGCAAAAGGATTGTGGAGATACCCCAAGATGCAAGGAAATGGATTGGCAAAGCTTCAAGCAAGAGGACTCTACATTTTACTATGTGAGAAATCAGTTTGAGTCCATAGGAAAGCCAATACTATTAAAAGGGGGTAAGGTACTGTTGGTGAACAAAATGCTCATACGTGCACAAGTGATAGTCACCAAAAACACCCACAAGCTCTTCCACAAAAGTCTGTCCAAAGTCAAATATCCAAAATCGGTGCAACCAACACTTTCCACTCGGTGCCACCGATTCCCATACTCAGACAGACCCATGCCAAACCCTACCTTTTCGGTGCAACCGATTCTGCTTCGGTGCCTCCGAGTTTAGGTTGCCAACTCTCTGTTTAGCCATCTTCAGTCTTCGGTACCACCGAGATTTGCCTTTCGGTCTCACCAAGTTTCTGGACCAACTCTGTGGATAGCCATTCACCTGATTGGTAACACCAAGAAGTGTGGATCGGCGCCACCGAGTTTCTGGACCAACTCTCTGGTAAGCCTTGGTCAAGATTCGGTACCACCGAGATGTAATGATCGGCGTCACCGAGTTCGTGTAATCTGACCGTTGGTCACCTTATCGGTGCAACCGAGAGTTATATATCGGTCTCACCGAGATTCAAAAGTTGCCACCTTTTGGTCACTTCGGTACCACCGAGATTAACACATCGGTGTCACCGAGTTGGTCATTTTGTGTGTAACGGTTGGATTTTTGGGGATGCCTATATATACCCCTTCACCACCACCTACTCGAAAGAGAAGCACTCAGAACTATTCCATACTTGCCCCATCCAGTTTTCTGAGAGAGAGCCACCTACCCTTGTGTTGAGGTCAAGATCATCCACTCCAACCATATGGATCTTGATTTCTCGCCTCCCCAAGTTGCTTTCCACCAATCCCATCTCTTCCACCAAGCCAAATATGTGAGAGAGTGATTGTGTGTTGAGGAGTCTATCATCTTGAAGCACAAGAGCAAGGAGTTCATCGTCTTACCGAGCCTATTACCTTTTGGAGGGTGGTGCCTCCTAGATTGGTTAGGTGTCGCTTGGGAGACTCCTACTTCGTGTTGTGGAGTTGAACCAAGAAGTTTGTAAGGGCAAGGAGATCGCCTACTTCGTGAAGATCTACCCATAGTGAGGCTAGTCCTTCGTGGACGGAAGCCGTTATGGAATAGTCAAGGTTGCTACTTCGTGTACCCTTATGGGTGGAGCCCTCCGTGGACTCTCGCGACCGTTACCCTCTGTGGGTTGAAGACTCCATAAACATGGATGTACGATAGCACCACCTATCGGAACCACGGGAAAAAATCATCGTGTCTACAATTGCGTTTGATCCTCCTACCCTTCCTTTACTACTCATGCTTGTTGTAACTTTCCGCTGCTATACTCTTAGACATGCATGTGTATGGGGTACTTGACTTGCCATGAATGCTAAAATCTACCAACACTAAAAATTGGGAAAAGGCTAGATTTTTATTTGGTCAAGTAGTCTAATCACCCCCCTCTAGACATACTTTCGGTCCTACAGAGGCCCCTCCCGATGGTCCCCCGGTACCCTCACGGCACTCTCGTTACACTACCGAAATACCCGAAACTTTTCGAGTGACCAAAACGGGACTTCCTATATATCAATCTTTACCTCCAGACCATTCTGGAGCTCCTTGTGACGTCCGGGCTCTCATCCGGGACTCCGAACAACCTTCGGTCACCACCATACATAACTCAACTATATTGAAACGTCACCGAACCTTAAGTGTGCAGACCCTGCGGGTTCGAGAACTATGTAGACATGACCGAGACACCTCTACGGTCAATAACCAATAGCGGGACCTGGAAGCCCATATTGGTTCCTACATATTCTACGAAGATCTTTATCGGTTGAACCTCTATGTCAAGGATTCAGTTAATCCCGTATGTTGTTCCCTTTGTTCTTCGGTATGTTACTTGCCCGAGATTCGATCGTCGGTATCTCTATACCTAGTTCAATCTCGTTACCGGCAAGTCTCTTTACTCATTCTGTAATACAAGATCCCGTGGCTAACACTTTAGTCATATTGCTTGCAAGGCTTGTAGTGATGTTGTATTACCGAGTGGGCCCTGAGATACCTCTCCGTCACACGGAGTAACAAATCCCAGTCTTGATCCATGCCCACTCAATAGACACCCTCGGAGATACCTGTAGAGTATCTTTATAGTCACCCAGTTACGTTGCGACGTTTGATACACACAAGGTACTCCTCCGGTGTCAGCGAGTTGCATGATCTCATGGTCATAGGAACAGATACTTGACATGCAGAAAACTATAGCAATAAACTGACACGATCATATGCTACGTTCATTGTTTGGGTCTTGTCCATAACATCATTCTCCTAATGATGTGATCCCGTTATCAAATGACATCTCATGTCTATGGCTAGGAAACCTTGACCATCTTTGATCAACTAAGCTAGTCTACTAGAGGCATACTAGGGACACAGTGTTGTCTATGTATCCACACATGTATTAGTGTTTCCAAGCAATACAATTATAGCATGGATAATAAACGATTATAATGAACAAGGAAATATAATAATAACCACTTTATTATTGCCTCTAGGGCATATTTCCAACAGTCTCCCACTTGCACTAGAGTCAATAATCTAGTTCACATCACTATGTGATTTACATTGTAATGAATCTAACAGCCATACAGTTCTGGTGTTGATCATGTTTAGCCCTTGGAAGAGGTTTAGTCATCGGATCTGCGACTCTCAGATCCGTGTGTACTTTGCAAATATTTATGTCGTCCTCCTTGATGTAATCGCGGATGGAATTGAAACGTCGCTTTATGTGTCTGGTCCTCTTGTGAAACCTTGGTTCCTTGGCTAGTGCAATGGCACCAGTGTTGTCACAGAACAGAGTCATTGGATTCAGTGCACTAGGCACTACTCCAAGATCTGTCATGAACTCCTTCATCCAGACACCTTCCTTCGCCGCCTCCGAGGCAGCGATGTACTCCGCTTCGCATGTAGAATCAGCTACCACGCTTTGCTTGGAACTGCACCAGCTTACCGCACCCCCATTGAGAATAAATACGTATCCGGTTTGCGACTTAGAGTCATCCGGATCAGTGTCAAAGCTTGCATCGACGTAACCCTTTACGACGAGCTCTTGATCACCTCCATAAACAAGAAACATGTCCTTAGTCCTTTTCAGGTACTTCAGGATATTCTTGACCGCCGTCCAGTGTTCCATTCCTGGATCACTTTGAAACCTTCCGGCCATACTTATGGCAAGGCTGACATCGGGTCTTGTGCACAACATTGCATACATGATAGAGCCTATGGCTGAAGCATAGGGGACGACACTCATCTTTTCTCTATCTTCTGCAGTCACTGGGCATTGAATCTTACTCAACTTCACACCTTGAAATACAGGCAAGAACCCCTTCTTGGACTGATTCATTTTGAACTTCTTCAAAACGTTGTCAAGGTATGTGCTCTGTGAAAGTCCTATTAAGCGTCTCGATCTATCTCTATAGATCTTGATGCCTAATATGAAAGCAGCTTCTCCTAGGTCCTTCATTGAAAAACTCTTGTTCAAATATTCCTTCACGCTTTCCAACATTTCTATATTGTTTCCAATCAGCAATATGTCATCCACATATAATATTAGAAATGTTATAGAGCTCCCACTCACTTTCTTGTAAATACAAGCTTCTCCGTAAACTTGTATAAACCCGAACGCTTTGATCACCTCATCAAAGCGAAGATTCCAACTCCGAGATGCTTGCACCAGTCCATAAATGGATCGCTGGAGTTTACAAACTTTGTCAGCATTCTCTAGATCGACAAAACCTTCTGGTTGCATCATATACAACTCTTCCTTAAGGAAACCATTAAGGAACGATGTTTTGACATCCATCTGCCAAATTTCATAATCGAAAAAGGCAGCTATTGCTAACATGATTCTGACGGACTTAAGCATCGCTACGGGTGAGAAGGTCTCATCGTAGTCAACTCCTTGAACTTGTGAAAAACCTTTGCCACAAGTTGAGCTTTATAGACGGTGACATTACCGTCCGCGTCCGTCTTCCTATTAAAGATCCATTTTTCTGAATGGCCTTTTGCCCTTCAGGTAATACTTCCAAAGCCCATACTTTGTTTTCATACATGGATCCCATCTCGGATTTCATGGCCTCTAACCATTTCTCAGAATCCGGGCCCATCATCGCTTCTCCATAGCTCGTAGGTTCATCGTTGTCCAACAACATGGCCTCTAAGATAGGGTTGCCGTACCACTCAGGAGCAGTACGCGTCCTTGTCGACCTACGAGGTTCGATAGCAACTTGATCCGAAGCTTCATGATCATCATCATTAACTTCCTCTTCAACTGATGTAGGCTCTACAGAAACATCTTTCTGCGCTGCGCTACTCTCAGGTTGAAGTAAAGGTTCAACAACCTCATCAAGTTCTATCTTCCTCCCACTCAATTCTTTCGAGAGAAACTCTTTCTCAAGAAATGTTCCGTTCTTAGCGACAAACACTTTGCCTTCGGATCTGAGATAGAAGGTATACCCAACTATCTCTTTTGGGTATCCTATGAAGACGCATTTCTCTGCTTTGGGTTCCAGCTTTTCAGGCTGAAGCTTTTTGACATAAGCATCACATCCCCAAACTTTAAGAAACGACAACTTTGGCTTCTTACCAAACCACAGTTCATATGGCGTCGTCTCAACGGATTTCAATGGTGCCCTATTTAAAGTGAATGCAGATGTCTCTAATGCATAACCCCAAAACGATAGTGGCAAATCGGCAAGAGACATCATAGATCGCACCATATCCAATAAGGTTCGATTACGACGTTCGGACACACCATTACGCTGTGGTGTTCCAGGCGGTGTCAACTGTGAAACAATTCCACACTGTCTTAAGTGACTACCAAACTCATAACTAAGATATTCTCCTCCTCGATCATATCGTAGGAATTTAATCTTCTTGTTACGATGATTCTCAACTTCACTCTGAAATTGCTTGAACTTTTCAAACGTTTCAGACTTGTGTTTCATTAAGTAAATACACCCATATCTACTTAAGTCATCAGTGAAGGTGAGAAATTAACGATATCCACCACGCGCCTCAATGCTCATCGGACCGCACACATCAGTATGTATGAATTCCAACAAGTCACTTGCCCATTCCATTGTTCCAGAGAACGGGTTTTAGTAATCTTGCCCAAGAGGCATGTTTCACATGTGTCAAGTGATTCAAAATCATGTGACTCCAAAAGTCCATCAGCATGGAGCTTCTTCATGCGTTTTACACCAATATGACTTAAACGGCAGTGCCACAAGAAAGTGGTACTATCAACTCTACATCTTTTGGCATCAATGTTATGAACATGTGTATCATCACTATCGAGATTCAATAAGAATAATCCCCTCACATTGGGTGCATGATCATAAAAGATATTACTCATATAAATAGACCAACCATTATTCTCTGATTTAAATGAGTAACCATCTCGCAATAAACAAGATCCAGATATAATGTTCATGCTTAACGCATGCACTAAATAACAATTATTCAGGTTCATCACTAATCTCGATGGTAATCGAAGAGCGAGCGTGCCGACGGCGATCACATCAACCTTGGAACCATTTCCCACGCGCATTGTCACTTCGTCCTTTGCCAGCCTCCGTCTATTCCGCAGTTCCTGTTTTGAGTTGCAAATATGAGCAACCGCACCGGTATCAAATACCCAGGCACTACAACGAGAGTTGGTAAGGTACACATCAATAACATGTATATCATATATACCTTGTTTGTTGTTGGCCGCCTTCTTATCAGCCAAATACTTGGGGCAGTTCCGCTTCGAGTGACCAGTTCCCTTGCAATGAAAGCACTCGGTTTCTGGCTTGGGTCCAGACTTGGGTTTCTTCACGGGAGGGGCAACTGCTTTGCCACTCTTCTTGGAGTTACCCTTCTTACCCTTGCCATTCTTCTTGAAACTAGTGGTTTTATTGACCATCAACACTTGATGCTCCTTCTGAATCTCAGACTCAGCGACTTTGAACATCGCAAACAGCTTGGCGACTGACTTGTTCATCCCGTGCATGTTATAGGTCAACACGAAGCTCTTGTAGCTAGGTGGCAATGATTGAAGAACTCTGTCAGTGATCGCCTCTGCTAGAAGGGGCATCCTCAATTCAGCCAGACGGGTGGAATACGCAGACATTTTGAGTATGAGTTCACTGACAGACCCGTTCTCCTCCATCTTGCAGGCATAAAACTTATCGGAGGTCTCATACCTCTCGATCCGGGCATTCTTCTGAAAGATAAACTTCAACTCCAGGAACATATCATATGCTCCATGACGTTCAAAACGTCTTTGAAGTCCCGGTTCTAAGCCATACAACATTGCACATTGAACCATTGAGTAATCATCAGAACGAGCCTGCCAGGCATTCACAACGTCTGGACACTCAACTGGAGCAGGTGGATCACCAAGCGGTGCATCAAGGACATAACCCTTTTGGGAAGCCGTAAGGATAATCCTTAGATTACGGGCCCAGTCCACAAAGTTACTTCCATCATCTTTCAACTTAGCTTTCTCTAGGAACGCATTAAAATTTAGGGGTGCTACTGCGCGAGCCATTGATCTACATCATAAATTTTGCAAAGACAACTTAGACTATTGTTCAAGATAATGAGTTTAGTTAATCATATTACTTAAAACTTCCACTCAAATTGACATCCCTCCGGTCTTTCGAGTGTCACATGATCCAAATCCACCAACTCAAGTCCGATCATCACGTGAGTTGAGGTGGTTTCAATGGTGAACATCTTCATGTTGATCATATCTACTATATGACTCATGTTCGACCTTTCGGTCTCTTGTGTTCCGAGGCCATGTTTGTACATGCTAGGCTCATCAAGTTTAACCCGAGTGTTCCGCTTGTGCAACACTGGCTTGCACCCGTTGTATGCGAACGTAGAGTCTATCACACCCGATCATCACGTGGTGTCTCGAAACGACGAACTTTCGCAACGGAGCACACTCGGGGAGAACACAATTTTATCTTGAAATTTAAGTGAGGGATCACCTTATAATGCTACTGTAGTCCTAAGCAAAATAAGATGCATAAAAGGATTAACAGCACATGCAAATCATAAGTGACATGATATGGCCATGAACTTGTGCTTTTTGATCTCCATCTCCAAAGCACCGGCATGATCTCCATCGTCACCGGCATGACACCATGATCTCCATCATCTTGATCTCCATCAACGTGTCGCCATGAGGTTGTCGCGCCGACTGTTGCTTCCACGACTATTGCTAACTCATAGCGATAAAGTAAAGCAAAACGGCGAAAATAATTAAAGACAACCCTATGGCTCCTGCCGGTTGCCGTACTCATCGACATGAAAGTCGTGATATTCTATACAATACATGATCATCTCGTACATCACATATATCTCATCATGTAATTGGCCATATCACATCACAACATACCCTGCAAAAACAAGTTAGACGTCCTCTAATTGTTGTTGCATGTTTTACGTGGCTGCTACGGGTGTCTAGCAAGAACAATTCTTACCTACGCAAAAACCACAACGGTGATACGCAAATTGCTATTCAACCTTCTCAAGGACTGCCTTTGTCGAATCCGATCCAACTAAAGTGGGAGAAACAGACACCCGCCAGCCATCTTTATGCAACGAAGTTACATGTCAGTTGATGGAACCGGTCTCTCGTAAGCGTACGAGTAATGTTGGTCCGGGCCGCTTGATCCCACAATACCGCTGAATCAAGAAAAGACCAAGGGAGGAAGCACTCTGAACATCAATGCCCACAAACTCCTTTGTGTTCTACTCGTGATCTCATCTACACATAGACCTAGCTCATGATGCCACTGTTGGGGAACGTTGCATGGGAAACAAAAAATTTCCTACGCACACGCAAGATCTATCCATGGTGATGAGCATCTACGAGAGGGAAAGTGGATCTACATACCCTTGTAGATTGCTAAGCGGGAAGCGTTAAGAAACGTGGTTGATGTAGTCAAACGTCTTCGCGATCCAAATCGCCGAGCGTCCCGCGATCCAATCACGATCCGTCCCGATCTAGAGCCGAACGGACGGCACCTCCGCGTTCAGCACATGTACAGCTCGATGAAAATCTCCGCCTTCTTGATCCAGCAAGAGGGAGCGAAGAGGTAGATGAGTTCTCCGGCAGCACGACGGCGCGGCGGCGGTGGTGGTGGAACTATTCCAGCAGGGCTTCGCCTAAACGCTGCTGAAAAACTAGAGGAACTAATCTATCGGGAGAGAGGGCTGCACCGTGGCCTATTGGGTTGAAGTGCTATGGCCCTCTCTCTCTCTAGTATATATAGGAGGAAGGGGAGGGAGGCCGGCGCCCCTAGGTCTGCCCCTAGGTGCGGCCGAAGTGGGGAGGTGGAGGAGTCCAACTCCAATCCTACTAGGAGTAGGATTCCTCCTCCCCACTTGGAAACTCTTTTCAGCTTTGGGTTTTCCCACCCTCAGCCGCATGGGCCTTAGTGGGGGGTTCGGCCAGCCCACTAGGGGCTGGTTTGACTCCTCCCACAGCCCATGAGACCCTTTGGGGCGAGAGGCCCCTCCCGATGGTCCCCCGGTACCCTCCCGACACTCCCGGTACACTACCGAAATACCCGAAACTTTTTCGGTGACCAAAACGGGACTTCCTATATATCAATCTTTACCTCCAGACCATTCTGGAGCTCCTCGTGACGTCCGGGATCTCATCCGAGACTTCGAACAACCTTCGGTCACCACCATACATAACTCAACTATACCGAAACGTCACCGAACCTTAAGTGTGCAGACCCTGCGGGTTCGAGAACTATGTAGACATGACCGAGACACCTCTACTGTCAATAACCAATAGCGGGACCTGGATGCCCATATTGGTTCCTACATATTCTATGAAGATCTTTATCGGTTGAACCTCTATGTCAAGGATTCAGTTAATCCCGTATGTTGTTCCCTTTGTTCTTCGGTGTGTTACTTGCCCGAGATTCGATCGTCGGTATCTCTATACCTAGTTCAATCTCGTTACCGGCAAGTCTCTTTACTCGTTCCGTAATACAAGATCCCATGGATAACACTTTAGTCACATTGCTTGCAAGGCTTGTAGTGATGTTGTATTACCGAGCGGGCCCTGAGATACCTCTCCATCACACGGAGTAACAAATCCCAGTCTTGATCCATGCCCACTCAACAGACACCCTCGAAGATACCTGTAGAGCATCTTTATAGTCACCCAGTTACGTTACGACATTTGATACACACAAGGTACTCCTCTGGTGTCAGTGAGTTGCATGATCTCATGGTCATAGGAACAGATACTTGACATGTAGAAAACTATAGCAATAAACTGACATGATCATAAGTTACGTTCATTGTTTGGGTCTTGTCCATTACATCATTCTCCTAATGATGTGATCCCGTTATCAAATGACATCTCATGTCTATGGCTAGGAAACCTTGACCATCTTTGATCAACAAGCTAGTCTACTAGAGGCATACTAGGGACACAGTGTTGTCTATGTATCCACACATGTATTAGTGTTTCCAATCAATACAATTATAGCATGGATAATAAACGATTATAATGAACAAGGAAATATAATAATAACCACTTTATTATTGCCTCTAGGGCATATTTCCAACAACATCCTCATCCTCGAGCAATCCAGACAAGAAGGAGTAGGGTCTTACACCGCGAGGTGGCCCGAACCTGGGTAAACTGTGTGTCCTTTGTTCGTCTTCCTTAGCTCGAGCTGCCGGAGAGTCGCCGTGAGGTTGTGAGGCAGAGTAGGGCAGGAGAGCGAGTGCACCCCAGTGTTCGAACCTTTCTGGGTCCGCGGAGCCCCGATTCCAACATTTGGCGCGCCAGGTAGGGGTGCGCCGACGTTCTTCGGCTCCGTTTCGCCTCCAGCTTCACTAACCCCATGGCCGACGCTCCCCGTGTGCGTGCCGAGCGTAGGGCGGCCCGGGTCGCCCAGACCGTGCCCGCAGGCCATGACGGCCGCCGCCACTCCGCCGGTGTTGAAGCCGCCACAGCCACCTACCCTGCTACCCACGAGCAGCAAGACTCCTCCGTGTGCCCCTCCGTGCAGTGGGAGGGTCGCACCGCCGCGGTTTCCTCCTGCCAAACTGGCCTCGGGCAAGCACACGCGCGGGCCGCGCAGCTCGTGGCTCGCGAGCCGCTCCGTCACCACCCGGCCGGCAGTGGCCATGATGTCTGGCGAGGCTGACTCGTCATGCCCGTCGCCGCCTCAGGAGGGGCCCAAGGGCCCTTCCGTTCGCCCCGTCCCCCAACATCGCACGTGGAGGCTGCGGCGCGCGTCCTCCAGTGCGTCGGCTCGGCCGAGCCGCGAGGCGGCCTGCCTTTGCCCGGCGGGGACTCTGAGGCGTACCGAGAACAGCGCTCGGTGGCATGCATCCTTGGCGGGGCCCAGTCCCCGGTCGCTGACCGCCACTTCAAGCCGTCCTTCCGCAAGGTGGGCGCTGCCCATAGGGAGCACGGGCCCGCGCCGTCACCTAGCTGGGCACAATGCGACATCACCTTCGATGCAGGGGATCACCCGAGGTCTGCGGCTGCCGCGGGCGCTCTTCCCATGGAGTGCACCCCCACCGTCAGCAACGTCGCGGTTACCAAGACTCTCATCGACGGGGGCGTAGGGCTCAACATCATCTCCGTCGCGACCTTCGAGGCACTCCAGGTGCCCTACAACCAGCTGAAGCCCACCAGGCCTTTCTCTGGGGTGGTCGGCGGGACCGCGGCCCCCTCGGGTAGATACGCCTCCCCGTCACCTTCGGCACGCTCGACAATTACCGCACCGAGCTCATCGACTTCGACGTGGCGCACGTCGGCCTCCCGTACAATGCCATCTTGGGCTACCCAGCGATCGCCAAGTTCATGGTGGCAACCCACCCGAGTTACAATGTCATAAGGATACCCGGTTGCGCCGACGTCATAACCGTCAAATGCGACGAGAAGGACGCGGTTAGCTGCCTCGGGCGTGCGTACGAAGCCGCCGCGGCCGCATGACCAGTTGGCGGGGGCGAAGCGTCGCCCCCTGAGATAGCGCCGACAGGAAAGAAGCAGTTGTTCTCTCAGGGCCGAGCTGAGACAAAGAAGGTGCCGTTCGACAGCAGCGACTCGGGCCACACCTTCACCATCGGCGCCGGCCTCACCCCGGAGCAAGAGAAGGCACTCGTCACCTTCCTCAGGGCGAACGCGGATGTGTTCACATGGAAGACGACCGATCTGACCGGAGTTCCGAGAGAACTGATCGAGCATCACCTGGCGGTGTGCCCCAACGCGCGCCCAGTCAAGCAGAAAGCGCGACGCCAGGCGCCGGAAAAGCAGCACTTCATTGTTCATGAAGTGCAAAAACTGCAAGAGCCAGGGGTTGTCCGCGAGGTGCGCTACCCAGAGTGGCTCGCCAACCCCGTCATTTTCCCAAGAAGGGCGACAAGGAGCGGATGTGCGTCGACTTCACCAGTCTCAACAAGGCCTGCCCCCAAGATCCCTTCCCACTTCCGCGCATCGATCAGATCGTGCATGCCACTGCTTGCTGCGATCTACTGTGCTTCTTGGACGCCTTCTCGGGCTACCACCAGATCAAGATGGGGGTAGAGGACGAGGAGAAGACGGCTTTCATCTCCCCTAGTGGTGTATTCTGCTACGTGAGCATGCCGTTCGGCCTGAAGAGTGCTAGTGTCACCTTCCAGCGGCTGATGCACATCGCGCTGGGGCCCCAGCTGGGGAGGAACGTGGAGGCTTATGTCGACGACATTGTGGTCAAGACGCGCGAGGCCAAGACGCTCATCGAAGACCTGGAGGAAACTTTCGCCAACCTACACAAGGTCAACCTGAAGCTCAACACGACAAGTGCGTTTTCGGGGTCCCCTCCGGCAAGCTACTTGGCTTCCTCGTATCCATCGGGGAATCGAAGCGAACCCCGAAAAGGTTAAGGCCATAGAGCTGATGCAACCTCCCCGGACCCTCAAAGAAATGTAGAAGCTAGAAGGGTGCCTAACCTCCCTCGGGCGCTTCATCGCCAAGTTTGGCGAGCGGGCATTACCATTCTTCAAGCTGATGAAGAGGTCAGGGCCGTTCGCGTGGACCCCTGAAGCGGACGCGGCCTTCGCGGACCTCAAGCGGTATCTCACAAGCCCTCCTGTCATGGTCGCGCCGCGCCCCCGCGAGCGCCTGCTGTTGTACTTGGGGCGGCCACCCCACAAACGGCCAGCGCGGCCCTTGTGGTGGAGCAAGAAGAGCAAGCCCGCGCCAGGAAGAAGCCCGCACAGAAAGCATCGCCTGAGGTTGCTCGAACCCCGCCTGCGCCGGCCGAAGGCACACTTCAGGGGGACCCCGCCCCCCTCAGGAGGTTGCCCCGCCTCCGGAGGCCCCAGGCGCCATGCTTCCGGAGGCCCCTGCGGCCCCCGACGCCGCGCCTCCAGGAGCCCCCACGGTTCCGCTTCTCGAGCCTTCCGACGAAGACGACATGGACACCACAGTCACGTGCCACGTCGAGCACCTTGTATACTATCTTAGCACGGTGATGAGGGATGCAAGCGAGCGCTACCCCATGCAGCTGATACGTCTCCGTCGTATCTACTTTTCCTCACACTTTTGCCCTTGTTTTGGACTCTAATTTGCATGATTTGAATGAAACTAACCCGGACTGACGCTGTTTTCAGCACAACTACCATGATGTTGTTTTTTTGTGCAGAAATAAAAGTTCTCGGAATTGGACGAAACTTTTTGGAGATTTATTTTACAATAAATAAAAAATACTGGAGCCAAGAACCACCGGAGGGGGGGCCCTGGCTGGGCACAAGACACCAGGGCGCGCCAGCCCCCCCGGCGCGCCCTGGTGGGTTGTGCCCACCTCGTGGCCCCACTGACCCTAATTCCGACGCTATAAAATCCTATTTTTGGAGAGAAAAATCAGAGAGAAAGTTTCATCGCGTTTTACGATACGGAGTCGCCGCCACCTCCTGTTCTTCATCGGGAGGCCAGATCTGGAGCCCGTTTGGGGCTCCGGAGAGGGGGATCTTCGGTCTTCGTCATCATCAACCCTTCTCCATCGCCAATTCCATGATGCTCCCCACCGGGAGTGAGTAATTCCTTCGTAGGCTTGCTGGTCGGTGAGGAGTTGGATGAGATTCATCATGTAATCGAGTTAGTTTTGTTAGGGCTTGATCCCTAGTATCCACTATGTTCTGAGATTGATGTTGCTATGACTTTGCCATGCTTAATGCTTGTCACTAGGGCCCGAGTGCCATGATTTCAGATCTGAACCGTTTATGTTATCACCATTATCTCTATGTTCTTGAGCCGATCTTGCTAGTCATACGCACCTATTACGTGTTCTGATCCGCAAACCCCGGAGTGACAATAGTCGGGATACTTTCCGGTGATGACCGTAGTTTGAGGAGTTCATGTATTCACCGTGTGTTAATGCTTTGTGCCGGTTCTCTATTAAAAGGAGGCCTTAATATCCCTTAGTTTCCTTATGGACCCCGCTGCCACGAGAGGGCAGGACAAAAGATATCAAGCAAGTTCTTTTCCATAAGCACGTATGACTATTTACGGAATACATGCCTACATTACATTTATGAACAAGAGCTAGTTTTGTGTCACCCTAGGTTATGACTGTTATATGATGAATATCATCCAACGAGTTCACCGATCCAGTGCCTATGAGTTTTCTACATATTGTTCTTGCTATGTTACTATTGCTGCTGCTACTATTCCAACTGCTACAAAACTATTGCTATCATTGCTATCGTTACTGTTACTGTTACTACTGCTGTCAAACTATCATACTACTGTGCTACTGATCACTCTGCTGCAGATATTTAATCTCCGGGTGTGGTTGAATTGACAACTCAACTGCTAATACTCTCAAATATTCTTTGGCTCCCCTTGTGTCGAATCTATAAATTTGGGTTGAATACTCTACCCTCGAAAACTGTTGCGATCCCTTATACTTGTGGGTTATCAAGACATTTTTCTGGCGCCGTTGCCGGGGATCATAGCTATATTTGTTGAGTCACTTGGGATTTATATCAATTGATCACTATGAAGAATCTGAAGGATCCAAAGACTAAGATTTTTCCCTCTAAGACGAGGGGAGGTAAGGAACTGCCATCTAGCTCTGCACTTGATTCACCTTCTGTTATGAGTAAGTTTGCAACACCACCACATGCTAGTAATCCTGATATGTCGCAAGTTATTGATGATGCTACTTCTGCTATGAATGATGCTTATGATGATGATGCTAGTACCATGCTTGATGATAATGTGCCACTAGGTGAATTTCTTGATGAACAAATTGCTAGAACTAAAGAGAATGAAATTATTGAAACTGATGAGATTGCTGAAACTAATGAAGCTCTTAAAACTGATGATTATGAAACACCTATTAGACCTGGCTCTCCTAGATTTGAAATGCCTAAGATACATGAAGGTTATGTTATGGATGAGGAGGTAACTAGAGAAATTCTTTCTTGTAAGGATAGAAACGATCTTAAGAAATTGCTACGCAAGTATAAGGAAAAGAATTTGAATGCTAGAATGAAATGTGATCCTAAGTTTACTACTTCACCTATATTTTTTACTGGTAAGGATTATGAATTCTCTGTCGACCCAGAGTTAATTACTTTGGTTGAATCTGATCCTTTCCATGGCTATGAAACTGAAACTGTAGTGGCACATCTTACTAAGCTGAATGATATAGCCACCCTCTTTGCTTATGATGAGAAGATTCGCTACTACTATATTCTTAAGTTATTTCCGTTCCCATTAAAGGGTGATGCTAAGACATGGTACAATACTCTTGCTCCTGGCTGTGTGCGTAGTCCCCAGGATATGATTTACTACTTCTCTGAAAAATATTTTCCTGCTCATAAGAAACAAGCTGCCTTACAAGAAATATTTAACTTTGTGCAAATTGAAGAAGAGAGTCTCCCACAAGCTTGGGGGAGGCTTCTCCAATTGCTTAATGCTTTGCCTGATCATCCTCTCAAGAAAAATGAAATACTTGATATCTTCTATAATGGACTAATTGATGCTTCTAGGGACTTCCTAGATAGTTGTGCTGGTTGTGTTTTCAGGGAACGAACTGTTGAACAAGCTGAGGAATTATTGAATAATATCTTAAAGAATTATGATGATTGGACTCTCCCTGAACCACCACTTAAACCCACTCCGAAGAAGAGGGGTATTCTATTTCTCAGTCCTGAAGATATGCAAGAGGCAAAGAAATCTATGAAGGAAAAAGGTATTAAAGCTGAGGATGTTAAGAATTTACCACCTATTGAAGAAATACATCATGGCCTTGACACACCACCACCTCCACAGGTGGTAGAGGTAAATTCTTTATTAAAGTTTGATGAGGTGATATCCCTTACAATAAACATCCTAGTCAATACTTACATGAGTTTGACAACTAGAATTATACGTCAATTACACGAGGGCATATGTCATAACCAAAAATATGCACCCATATCCCTCTATTCTTCGACTTCAATGCAGAAGAACCAAAATGTAGGCGATGACGGCTTGATTACCTTGGCGGTTGTCTCGGGTGCGCCATGGCGGAGGCCTTAAGGACCTTGGCCTTTTGACCCCAGAGCACAATGCCACACAGGGTATGCCCGACGGTGATTTACCGCAACGCATGACCATGAAGTACCACGGGAGCCAGAGGATGATGTCGACCACGCTGATGTGCAACACTTCGCATACAGGCATGAAGCCGCCCTCGTCGGCGGTAACCTAAATCGGAGGCGAGCATGGAACCGATCGAAGCGATGAGTGAGTGGCTAAGCCAATGTCCTATGTCACTCATGAGGGTGAGAATGGATATGCGAGCATACTGCTCTCGGGTGCACATCGTCATGGGCAGGGGCCATAAGGGATGCGAACTCCAAATGAGGTTAGTGGCAAACAAATGTGGATGCACGGGAATCGACAGCGACGGTGAGTCGTCGTATGAGGCGACACTTGTGTAGGGGGGTAGAGATATGTGGAAAGGGAATCAATTGGTTGGGGGTATGTGTAAGAGGGAGATTTCGAAAGAGATGAATATGCCCCGTGGCCCCGTGTAGTGAGAGTAACAATTGATCGGTCAAGATTGTCTGTTTCCCGATGCGCCAACCATGGCTTCAACCGGGGTTTAACGGATCAAAAAGTACATGATGATAATTTCAAGGATTGTGAATTTAAGGTTCAATTCTAACCAGCTCTACAAATTCAAGTTTTTTATGTGAAGATACAAATTCAAGGTTTAAAAGAATAGACTAAAGAAATGGTTCAAAACATAAAAAGAGATCATGAATACTAAGGGCCTCTTTGATTCGCAGGATTTTGAAAACACGGAAATAGGAAAATATAGGATTTGAGTGGCATGCTCATTTGAATCCTATAGGATTAACAAGTAGTGTGTGACGCCAGAGAAAAAAACAAATAAAATATAGAAAGAGGTTGGAGTGGACGTGAGATTTCCTACGAAATTTAGTGCAAATGATTTCATAGAAAAATATGGGATCCAGTCCTTTGAATCAAAGGATCAACGTAGGAAAATTCCTAAGTATTCCAATACTCTAAAAATCCTATATATATCCTTTCAATCAAAGGAGACCTAAATCATCAATCAGTGGGATCACATTGCAGGAGATGCTCGAAACCTGGATGGAGAAGTCACACACGTATGTGATTGCCACTGCAAAGAAAAGGGAATTTACTTTGACATTTTATTTTTGCAAATAATACAATCAGGCATTCAGGCACAAAACGAATATTTTTTTTTTGGAACTTTAAAAGTATTATTCCATGATTCCAGGGTTCACGCACAGGTTACATAAAGTAATGTGTAACATTGCACATTATGAGAGGTCAGCATGACCTTAATAGGACACTGATCTAGTCTTAAACAAGTAAATAAGCAAATGCCAACATCATGCAGTCTATAAGCACGTTGAGCCTGCCTGTATTGTTCTTGCGATCAATTTTGAAGACTTGCATCTTGTTGATCAGTGAGCTGAAGATAACTAGACATATATGGTTTGATCATCCAGTGTCCATGGAAGTTTTATAGATCTCTTCTTGCAACTGCTTCAGCCACTGTTAGGCTGTCTAAAATGAATAGCCATTATCGTCTTTGACCGTAATCTGTATGCATAGGCATTCGGGTAATTTTAGTAGAGCATAATTCACCTGGTTTACATTTTCCTTTCACTAACTCATCAGCACACATCCGCATGAACCAGAGCCGCCCAGGAAGCAACACATTTTTATCTTTGACGGTACCTTTTTACGGTGAAGATTGATTGCAAGACCTTGCTGTACATGGATGAAGAGGCTACACCTTTGGCTGGGCTGTGTATTTTTAGTTTTTTGACTTGTCTTCTTCATTTCACCGATCACTTGATCAACAATTTTGTCATCTCCTCCTGCTAAATCAATGGAACACCAGCAACAAGCTGGGCCTTAAAAAAAAGAGGCTACACGGTTGGGGAGCGAGGAAGGGCACGGTGGCGGGGTTTGTTTGGCAAATAGGCAATAGTAACGGGCGTGTTACAGCAAAAGTGGCAAGGCAGACCTCACCGCCAGGATCTGGACGGCACATAAGAGATCGGACGGCGTCCGATGGCCACAGTGCAGACTACCCCGAGCCGGCCGCGTTCATATAAGACGCAGCACCCATGCCCGATCCCTTCCTCAGTCCCCTCCCTCTCCTACCCAAAGCTCCGCTGGGTTCCGACTCCATGCGGCTCTGAAATCACTCATACACACTGCACCACCGCTGCGCCCCGGAGCTGCCGCCGTGCTGTGGCTCGGCGTCGCCACCACCGCGCCGCCTCTTGCGTGCGTCCGCGGCCGCCGCCGCGGTCCCCGTTCTACCTCATGGCGTCGCGGCTGCCTCCACCCCGACGGCGGTCTTGGACACTGGTTTTTGAGGTACCGGCTTTCGGTCATCCAGCGATTGCTACCTTAATCACGAATCAATCTCCACATGTTTTGCCCCTGACTTACAGTACCTTTCTCTTTGTTGCTTCTGTCTCCCATCATCAGATAGAGAGGACGAACTGTAAGGCAGCCGAACCTCGCAGGCAGGAGGAGTTGGACACCCGTGGAGAGTTCAGACCGAGAGGATTCCGGCCACGGGGAGCACAGTCGGCGGTGATTCGTTCATAGCGATAATACGGTGTTATCCTGATTGAGCTTTTCTTCTAGCCACCATCCTTCCCCTTCGTTTCCTCTTCTCGCTGCGTTGTTAGGGTCTTCTTGACCTTGCAAGACCTTTTCTTGACCTTGTAAGACCCAACAATGCCACATTTTCCCCCACGTTCTTCATCTTCTTATTCCACCTCCTCTCTCTCGCCATGTTCCTTTCCACCCCTCTCTCCTTCCTCTTTCTTCCATCTATCCCTCCTGAGCTACATTTTCTTAGAGTTGCATTTCTTATATTCAAAATATTGGGAACAAGATGATACATGGAGTGATAAGTGAAGGAGATTCTACCTCCCTTGTCATCTGCTGTGTGTAGATTCATCATTTCCATGTTGTATTTTCCTTTTTTGCTTTGGTTGTAGAGAGTACAGTTAATGAGATACAAAAACACGGTCGTTGTTTGCCGTAATGCTCATGCATGTGGAGTAGGAGCCTACATGTAACCGAGCATGTTTATGTATGCCAACGTTGTAATAAGTTTGCTATTCCTGCTTGAATAGAAACATTCTGATGTTGCGGTACTGTTGAGAGGAACTGTTCGTTTTGGTAGCGCTGGATGCACCGCGGTACTATTTGTGTGCTGTCATTTCGTTTTGTTTTGCCGCTCTACAGAAGTTTAGTTATGTCTCATCTTTGTAGCATCGTAACATTTGACCCTATTCGACATTGATTCCCTGTGACTCATTTCATATTTTCAACATCATACTTGTGATTTATGAATAACTTCATCACTACACTTTTCCCTGGAAAAAAAGAAAACAACAATGCTGCATTTTGCCCTTTATTTATTCCATAGTCAGTTATCTACTGGTAACATGAAAGCTTAAGAGCTCGTGATGTAGTGGTATAGTCTTGAAGAGTACTCCCTCCGTCCGCAAAAGACTGCACATCTAGTATTCAAAAATTGTCCAAGAAAGAGTGTCAATCTACACTCCCAATGCAGATTGCCTTTAATCCAGTCGTCCTTAATTGACTCATGCAGCAACTTGTGGTCTAGCTATTGGTTGCATGCTCACTTGAGTCCCTTTGGTCTCTGCCTTAATTACTGCATGCAAGCAACATTCATTTAATGGCCATCTCTGAATGGTTGCATGCACGCATGTGTCTCCTACTTTTCTGCGTTGATTAGGCCATGGAGCAAAGTCAGCTCTTTTCTTGGTCTATGTGTAAATCTCCAAACGTACGGTCTTTTGCGGACGGAGGGAGTAGAGAACAGCTCTAGTTGAGAGTCTAACCAAAGAGGAACAGTTTCAAAAAGAGAGGAAGATTCAGGTTGGTATAGACCTAGTATAAAAGATCATTATAAGAGTCAATTCATAGCACTCGATGTATGGAAATTTATGGAGCTGCCAGGGTATTAATTCAAGCAGGAGTACTTCATCTCTAGCTCTCTCTCTTTCTGTGCACCTAGAAAACTCGTGACTTGAGATTTGGTCAAGCGTACATTGTCACAGAAACATGCTCCTGGATTGATCTCCAAAATTATGAATTTATATTACTCCATGGTCAATAATTGGAGCAAAACAAACATGTCTAGAAATAATCCTTAGCGGGTAAACAAAACATAAAAGCACTAGATGAACAAGATGTGGATAACTTAATCAAGGACAAGGAAGATAATAGGTCAGCAATTAGGGAACACACACTCACATCACTTTAGGAAAAGAAGGGGGAAAGGAAAGGCCGAAAGGCAGTGACAAAGGTTGCTCCACAAGCCTCTTGAGTCAACTCACAAATCATAGACACCAGTGACCTATAGAGGAAACGGGAACGTAGAGCAAAATGCCAAAAAGCAGCTCTTACATGCCTGCTGACGATTTCAATTATCCCATCATTGGTTATTATAACTGCTACCAGGTTAGTAGTATAATTACTTCTTCATCATCAACCTTGCAGCAGAAGTCCATCAAACAAACACTACTACTACCGTACTGCTCCATTGAAGCCTCGTATCATAGTGGCAGATCGATCACACACGAGTCTCTCTGTACAGTAAATGGGACATTGAAAGGCATCAAATGAAGCAACCTACCATCCTTGCGCGACACAACATACATACATGCATGCCTGCCTCCTGCTGCAAGCATGAATGTGAAACTACACAATTTAGGGGGGCAGAGTGCTCTAACACTAACACATGCTTTATTGCATGCATGCCATGCATATATGCTGCTACTGCATGCATTGATCGAGCTGGTGCTCTTCACATGGGTAGCCTTTCTAGCGTAAGGGACTAGAAGGGCACCAGGGGCTCAAAGGCTAAGGCTATGCAAATATCATTGCCTCTTAGACTAAAACAATGAAACGAGACAAAAGGAAGAACATTTTCTCCCTAGGCAACAAACGCGACAGACAGACAACGCATAACTAGTGGCAAACCAAAGTGCAGACACGCATGCTAGCTGTTGATCTTGAGGGTCGAAAAATAGGTTTAGATAGCCTTCGTCTAAAATGCTAGTGCAAGAGAATGCTCATCACGTGCCTCCTTGAGCTAAGTTACAAAAGGGGCAAGCACTGAACATGGACTGTGCCTTTATACGGTGTAGGTTGAAGGTCATAAGCTTATATAACTCCAAACTAGTGAGAAATAGCCCTCAGGAAAACTTTGGAAAAACAAGGTACTCCCTCACAACTTTGTACAAAACCAGCGATAAGTAATATTGATCGGAGGGAGTAGAAAGAAATTATGATCCCACCGAGACGAAAGAAAGAGATCATCTAGCTTGAATAGAGAATACTGCTGGTGTCGGTGTATATCAATTTTCAACAAAATTTCCTAGAGGGTTAAACCCAACACCTGATATCAGATATCACTATCAGGCTATGAAACTTTTGTTTTGCTAAGATGTGTGAATGGAGAGCAACAAAAATACTCCTACTATAATAATACTCGTATATTGATTCTTTTGCTTCCTCTACTCTACCCTTTGGTATGGACAACTGGGCATTTAAGAGGTGCCCACCACCTCCATCTGTCCCCTCCAAAGAGAAAAGAAAAATAACAATCGGCAGCTATGTACCCTGGCGCAATTGGACAGCTGCTTCACGCAGGGGGTATAGTTTTGTCCTTAAATGCTTTTTTGCGCTCTCGATCTTCTCTCTCCCCCTGCCGCACACATTTGAAAGCGCAGCAGCATTTACTTTACGCCTCCAAAACGCTTCAAGGCTTTGCCATGCATGCATGCATGCTTGATAAGGGCGCAAAGCCTCAGTTTTCTCAGCTCAGAAGTTAGTGGTAAGTGGACAAAATGGATTGAATTTGAAACAGTGAGGCAACAGCACTGTGGGCAAGCAACAGAAAGGCAGGAATCCACGCCATGTCCAGGAACAGTTGCAAGAACAGGAGCAGCGATGAGCTAGGAGAAGCAAAGGGGCGAAAATGCTGCTAAATCGTAGTCGTAGTAGCGATATAACTAAACCTTGCCCAACAGGGAAGCCCCAGAGCAGGGCATTCAAGGCATGCATGGCTCTTTCTTTTTGGTGCAAAGGCATGCATGACTGGGGGGTGGGTGTTACTACTGCAGCAACCCGACTAGTCAAAATCCAAACGTGCATGCATGGCAAACGGATCCAGTTTTATGGCCCCATATCTTTTGCATCTTTCTTGAGAAGAGAACTTGTGCCACACCGATTCTTCCAAGAGATACTAACTAGTAGGAGTAGCTAGCCTTGCCATCTCTTGGCAGTGAAATCAATGAGGTAGGTATAGACGTACAGCCAGAAACCACCCCACCAATAATAATATTCCTATTATAATAATAATACTCCTAATATCCATGGCCATGATGATTCAAGAATGGAATTCCTACTTCTTCGATATACTAGCCCGATATTTCTGGTCTGGATACTAGTAATTCCTAGCGAATTTAGAGTGTATCTTTTATGGTTCTTGAATACTTACATTACGATACCATGCTTTTCGAAAGAAAAAATATACTCCTGACATGTTTTCTACTCACTCGTTGTTCTGAATCCACCAGGTTTTGTTCAAGGCCCTATGCCCTGGACCACTGTGTTCACCTTAACTCTGCAGAGCAGCCCAGTGATACATCATAAAATGACCATAAATGGGTAGCGTATGACCGTAAGATTGGACCATGAATACTGCAGATCCTGGAGCCCCATTGATTAAAAAAATAAACCAGTTGGCAAGCTAAAGATCTTCCCAGATCTTATTCCTGTCTGCAAGGGAGACCTCGCAGTTCCAGGCTCCTACGAGCGATGTGTACAAGACGCAGACGGCAGACTAGATGAGCAGGGTGGTGGCGTCTGCGCTCTCCCGGTGCAGGTTGAAAGACAAGGCAGTAGAGACCCTGTTGCTCCTAGGCAAAGCCCATGATTGTGTTCTGATCAACAAACAGTAACAAAACACCTACGTAATAAGTAAGTAAAAAACTGTGCAACTGAAGCGCGTTAAGAAGTGGCCAGGCAGACTCAGTGGTCACCATTGTCAAGTCAGTTCGTCCAGAAGGTTAAATGCTCTAAAAATTTACAGCTGACTAGCAGAGCAAAGTTCAAGAGACTGGCTCTGGGTATGTTCAAAGCCACAACAAGTTACAGTAAAAACTAGAACCAACCAGGTAGTACTACTCCAGAGATGAAAATTTTACCTGCCCTGTTAGGTGCCAGGGATTGCATGCATGGACCAACCAGCGGCGTGTTAAAGAGGGCGCAGTTAGAAAGCCAATTTCAGAGATCTTGACTGCTCGAGTCTTGGCTATCAGTGCTGCACAGAGCAGGACGAACACATTAGCTGGCCGGGAACAAAATGCAAATGCTGTACGAATTTACGGCGCTCACGAGTTCTCACCCTAAACATTGGTGGATGCAAGCGCAAGACAGCATATTGGGGTGACAGGAACACAACTGTTACAGTCCGCGGTTTTATCAGAATAAATTGATTACAAGTGCCAATATTTACATGATATATCTGTATAAAATTGCCAGTCAACTTGAGAGTTAATTGGCCTCGTGTACACAATTTCGATTACGTGAAATCTATACAACAGTGTACTATTGTATCGATGGATTAAGGGACCACAAACTTGCCAAAATAACCGGCATATGAAGTGGCTACCCTGGTGAGATTACAAATGCCAACTTCTGTGTCTTAAAAGTCCAGTAAATTAGAAGAAGCACTGCGGGTCTTAGCTGTCAAACAAAAGTATGTGGAACTACACAAGGACTTGAGACCTGGCTGCACGACGGGAGCATTTGATGCGAGCGCTGTTGCTCAGGCCACAAGCACAGCCTTCCAGTAGCTCGAGATCTTCGTCACATATTAATATTGATGCCATCTCTGGACAGTCCAAAAGCATTTTAGAGCTAAGAAACCCTGCAATTGTCCACGTCTGATATAGCCTCGACTGTTTTCCAATAAACCTTCCTGTCCTGGTGTCATAATATTCTGGCCACTTGTCATCTGAGAGCCTCTTTTCCACGGATTCAACAGCCCTCCTTGCCAAGTCAGGCCTACCCATCTTGATACAGGCTAGGGTGAACTGAATTAACACGATGAAATAATTAATCTTACAATCGCAAAAAATAATATTAAAACATCAAGCAAAGCATCGCAAAAAATAATATTAAAACATTAAGCAAAGCAAGAAAAATCAATAGAGAATCTATACCTGCCATAGCAATGTAGGCCAGGATCCACCGTTATGATATGACCATGGCCTGCAAGCAACAACGAAAATCTTGCTGAGTACTCAAAGACCGAAACATACTTTACTAGCAATGAATATTGATTAACATAGGTAAAGACTCATCATGGGGCCAAAAGAGTGGTACTTAGAATGTTAGAAGCAAGTGATGCTTATTGGTATTTTGGAAGAGAGATTCAGTTCTTGTGCAAAGCATAATAAGAAGCACCAGAATCTAAAGATCCCGCAAACTGAATACATACACGGCAGACAGAAGAAATTTCAGTTGCTTACGTGTTTTTGGGGTCGCAACCAGTGATAATACGCCATTCCTCGCACTCCAGAGCAGGGTAGCATATCTTGAGAGGCATATTTGCAACTATATCATCCCATTTGGTTTCAATGAGGTTCAGGATACCCTCTGCTTGCTTTTGAGTTGCTAAAGAGGAAACGATCGCCCAGAGATTTCCAAGAGAAAAAAACCTGAAATCCATGTGGGCTGGTTGTAGATTTCCTATAAGGTAACCACCTTTCTCAGGAATCCAGTCTGCAAGCCAGGATGGGATTTGCTCTGGGTAGATGTTAAACTTATTGATAGCATCATGTGAATACTCCTCAGTCTTGTAGCGATAAATCTCATTCATCTTCTTCATATCAACCCAATAGTACTCTCTTATGTGAAATGATAGAGCACTGAGCCTGTTGTTGATAACACGGATCAAGTTCTTAGATCCATCATCTGTACTGACCATTTCACGGGCACACCGCAAAGCAGAATAGAACAGAGCCTGTGAAAAAAAATCCTGTTAGGTTCCCTATGAGAACACTCTCTCTATACAGTTTATCCCGACGTACTTGTGAGCCTCGCATCTACAACGTCAAGTGTCAAACTACGATGGTCATTCCATTTGAGTTGCCAGTTCAGAATATTTATTAGAACAGAACAAATATCCTTTTACCCCATAAGGCCATAACTACCATGTGGTACTTGACTATATCAAGATCAAGTGTCCAAGATTAGCTTACCTGGATCTCAAGAGGATGCCCATGGATTCCCATCCTCCGATCAATCATGCATGATCCATCGGTGACCAACAACGTAGGAAACATGTCAAATCCATCAGACAAGCATAAATTAAGGATTAGTCTGATGCCTGTCTGCACATCAACCCTTTCTTGTAGTGCATAGTCTCCAGTAATTTTACCATATGCCCTCAGTAGAATTATCCACCAAAGCCCTGAGAAAATATAATTTGGTATGAAAATCAGTGAAAACAAATTTGCCGTCAAAGGTATAACACAAGCACACCCAACATACGCACCAGAGTCAACAGGTGCTACCCGCCCAATGGCTGATTCTCCAAAGTCAGGGTCAAGAACCTCCTCAAATGCTTCATAGTTTCCATCTAAAGGCACGGATCTGACTTTAAAACTAGCAGGCATCAACCCCTGACCAGGACTGTAGCAATCCACCGTCTTCTCCCAGCTCTAAAAAGGTACAAAAGGAGAGATAAACACATACTTCCAGAAACATTGCTCGAACTATTAAACAATATTTAGCACGTTACTCAGAATTAACTCGAGCACTAAAATTGCTTCTGTCTGTCTCTAGAAATTCAGACTCACACCATGTGTGAAAACTAGATTCACATTTAATCCAATTATATAGTGTCTGGAATTGAATGGCTAAGAAGAACAAGTTAATTGAACTAGTACAGAAACTTGCATAGACCACATCCATTAATCATTCTACAAATCGAGTTACTGGGGAGTGAAAAATAGTCACGAGGAAAACAAAAAAGTTTAGGCTGTGTTTGATAGCAAGGTATTGCAAAAACCAAAGTATTGAAAAACTACAGTATTTTAGCTTGTAGGTACAAGATACCACAATTTTGACATATATCAACGTAATTTGAAGTATTGTGAATACTGTGACCTGTTTGGCTAATGCTTTATGCAGCAACGTAAATTAGCTAGCTAGCCGGTTGATAGCCGTTACAAACACACATGTTCCTAACTTTGCAATCACTCAATGGTTTGGTTGATCATAGTTGATTAGTTGGGTATGGATACTCGTGTGTTTGTGGCCGGCACCAATGGACAAAGGTTGCATGAGAAAGAGCTACAGCAGCTCAGCTTTGCAGCCGCACACCTGGGTAGCAGCAAGCTTGACCAGCAGTCCAGCAGGACTTGCTTGCTCCGTTCCTCACGGCTGGCGTGACGGGGCTAGAGGGGGAAACGGCGCAGCCCCACAGCGCAGAAGAGGCAAAGGTCGCGTGGAGGAGCTCAAGAACGAGATCCGACAGAATAAGGTCGTCGAGCAGAAGCAACGGGAGGATAAAGGAGGGGGCAACAGAGGCTTGGAGCAGGGAGGAAGACAACGAGGAGACATTTCTTTCGCCAGCTCAGTTTTAGAAAAAGAGGTCCATGGTTCTTTTTTTAAACAGAGAAAATACCACGGTTTTGCAAATACTGCAGTATTAAAACTATAGTTTTTAGTGGCAGCCAAACACCCCACAGTAATAAAACTATGGTAATCTCAAATACTGTAGTATTCTCAAAATACTTAGAAAATACTGAGCTATCAAACGGGGCCTTTAATGTGACTGAAACCATAGGACAGCATTTCATTGCAAAGCTGTGGCTGCTTTTCTTGTGTCTCAGGATGTATGCCAACCTGCGTGCGGTTTTCTACAAGGGTGGGCTGCACCAACCAGATCTTCCCTGGTGGGGCACTGTCCTTACCTTTGTTCACGTCTCTTTCAAGAGTTCAGCCCACTACCTCCAACTTCTGCAAGGCCTCCTCATCATTATCTTTGCTCTTCATTTCCATCTTCAGATTCTTACAGTGCCGCTGTGAGCTCTTGGCTCCACTGCCGTGTGCCTTCCGTAACATGTCCTCCTTGTACAGAAATCTGCAGTCAGGTACGAGTCCAGGTAGACCAGTGCCCAACGCTGTAAGGTCTCCAGCAACCAGATGCTTGGCAGCTACAGGGAATTTCAATGTGTTCTATGACATCACATTTGTGCAGCTCGAGGGCAGCTTTAGCAGGAGCACTGGTGGGTTCATCGCTGCCAGCAACCGTAAGTATATGGCTGCAAGCCATGTTGCAGCAGCGGAAAAAAATGCTGGTGAACGCTAAGTGTGTCACCAAGGGTGTGTGTAACATCAATGTGAAGTGAAGCATGGCGCTGTGACCTCCATCCAACTACCAACCCCATGGTGGATAGGCAGAGAGAGATCAGTTTCTTGGCTTGCCAATGTACCTCTTAACAAATTTGTCCCTCCGCATGCAGATTTGAGTACATTCCATACACTGATCATATCAGTATTGGTTAGTTATCCAACTGATTTAATTAGTTGTTGATCCGTAACATTTCAATTTGAGTCACAAATCAATAGATTTTTCTTATACCTCAGTGCTCACTGCCTAGCCCCATGCATATTATATGCAAGCGAGATAAAAGAACACATTTGAACCTATTTAAAACATATGTATGAGTTTCTGAACATGCACATGCAAATGCAACTTGTAAGCTCAAGAACCTACTTGCAACTACTTATTTTGTCCCTATCTGAACACAGCAAGAATGTTCAACTTTTGCCAAGCTCAAAGCAGTCACCATGTGGCCAAATCAAAAGGAACAGGGTAAACTTACTCTAGCCTAAGTTGTGCACTGCACTCAAGCCCAAAACAGAAATACCATAACTGCATCTTATTAAATGAATACCATGGTTTACTTCCAAATTTAACACAGTACTGTCACAATCAGATTATGATGTTGAGGCATGGAAAACATACACATGTAGCAAACGGTGGAAAGTGTAATATATTCAAATCAATCCTTACATTCTTAAATGAATGCTTGCAGAGTTATCCCGCCAATAAACTTGCAGAACAGAAAAATGCTAGTCACTATGTTTCTGTTCTCTAATACTCAAGTTTTTGAAACATGTGTGCAATGCCAAAATAATCAACACCAAAGCAAGAGGTCTAAAATTCACAATGTCCTCCCTTCGTTCCAAATTAATTGAAGTTCTAAGTTTGTCCTAAGTTAAACTTTTTTGACTTTAACCAAATTTATAGAAAAAATGGTAAGATCTACAACATCAAATATACATAGTGAGAAGAATATTTAATAAAGAACCATGAAATTAATTTGGTGTTTTAGATACGATTGATATATTTTTCAAACTAGATCAAACTTAAATAAGTTTGACTTAGCACAAATCTAGAACTTCAATATTAATTTTGAACTGAGGGAGTACACTATTACAGTTATCTAGAAAGGCCATTTGTGTGATGCACTAATTGTAGACATTTCCTCTGCCATTCCACTGAAATGGCATTATATAATTCTGAGTTAATTGCAAGAACCCACCACATTGAAGGCTAGGTTATCAGAAAACACGAGTTTACATTTTTTTGACAGAAAACACCAACATTTTGGCAAATAACACTCATCGGCGGATTAGACTCGTTTAAGCATGCTTATGACAGGTGAGTCCAGATTTATTCATACGTGGCGTAACGGCTCGGCCGGGACGGCGTTAGACGGGACATGGGGCCCACCTGTCAGTTGGATCTTCTTCTCCAATTCTCCTATTTTTCTTTCACTGAGAAATCCTCACTTTCGCGATCCCTTCCTCACAGTGGAACTCACGCACGCCGCCACCCATGCCCGATCCCGACTGCCGGTACCCAGCCGTACTGCACCGTCACCACCTGCAAGCCCGGCGGCCCCTCCGGCTCTTCTCCCCTCCCTCTACTCCTCCCAGTCACCCGGATCGGCCCCGAGTCACAACCGCCCGAAGCACAACGCAACGGCCAAGCACCATGGACTCTGTCGCCTCGTCGGTGAGCCCAGCAGCCCCTCCGGCTCCTCTCCCCTCCCTTTACTCCTCCTGGCCACCCGGACCGGCCACGGGCCGCAGCCGCCCGAACCACAACTCTAAGGACGAGCACCATGGACGCCGCCGCCTCGCCGGTGCGGCCACCTCACTGGCGCAGCCACGCCGCCTACCGAAGACCATCTCCGCAGCCACCGATGGCCCGCCGGTGGGTCACTCGCTCACGATACGGTTGGCCACCGCGAATCCGAGCTCGTCGTTGAGTCCGGGTGGCCTACGAGCTGCAGTCAGCCGGCCGAGCAGCTCGAGGTAGTTGCGCTCCAGCCGCCGCCCCAAGCCTCCATGGCTTGCTGCGCCACAAGCACCTTCCTCCTAGACCTTGATGGCACGCCTCCTCGCCGGCTACGAGACCCATGGGCGTCGTAGTACGGCTCTG
Source organism: Elymus sibiricus (assembly GCA_039707655.1). NCBI lineage: Eukaryota > Viridiplantae > Streptophyta > Magnoliopsida > Poales > Poaceae > Elymus > Elymus sibiricus. Next base: position 344,869,563 of record CM077669.1, on the reverse strand, counting down.
CTCTTGTGCTTGGGCAGGACAAATCCGTGGAGTTGATTGCTTTTATGGTTTTGATTGATTGAAGGGCGTCCCTTTAAAATTACAGGGACTGGTTTGTAAATCCAGACAAATAACCCGCCTAACGTCGTCTCGGCCAAACAGTTACGCCACGTCGATGAAAGCAGGACCCATCTGTCCTAAACGTGCTTAAACGAGTTTAATCCGTCCATCAGTGTTATTTTCCAAAGATTACGCTAGACATGGTGTTTTTTGTCAAAAAAAATGTAAAATCGTGTTTTCTGATAACCTAGCTTCAATGTGGCGGGTTATCGCAATTAACTCTATAATTCCACAATAACATCTGTATAGCACATTGCAACTAACTCTATAATTCCACAATAACATCTGTATAGCACATTGCAACATTATGGAGTATCTCATAGAGTAGACGTATATAGCAGCAGTAACTATGTTAAGCTAATGTGACTCACCTGGAGCTGCAAGGTGTGCAGCAAGAAGTTCTTCACGATGTCGCTCTCACCTCTGAGGAGGAACGCAATGGCAGACGGCACAAAATCCCTGATGAAGACCTGATCGTAATTAAGCATATGGTTGGTCATGGACGGGTCGTTCGCTGCTACCGTGCCAACGGCGCTGCCGCAGTAATTAACGACCGCTCGGTTGAGCAACCACCATGCTTCCTTCTCCTCCGGCGACTCCTCCCTGCTCCTCACTGCCTTTAGCCCGGCCTTCAGGCCCTCCAGTTCCTCGTTCTGCAAGACCACCGGATCCTGCTCGGGCGCCGCGGCCGCAGACGCAACCTCCGGGAGCGGCGGGGTAGTGGGGGGCTCCTCGAGGGGAGGCGACTCCAGCGGCGGCGACGCTGGAGCGAGGGCGGCGCGGAAGGGGTCGAGGGGCGGGGGCTTATAGCTTCCCGCCGTCGAGGACGTGCCTGATTCCACCGAGGTAGAGAGAAGGCGGCGAGCGGCGGCGGCGAGCGGGGCGGCAGCGGCGAGGGAGGACGGGGAGGAGAAGTGGCGGCGCGAGAGGTATAGGAGCGCGTGGCGCTGCGCGCCCCGGCGGAGGTGGGAGATGGCGGCGGCTGCCATCGCAGCGCGCGCGAGATTTGGATTGGGGAGGAAGAAAAGCTTCGATCGGATGCGGGGAATCGAGAGATTTCGTGCTGGGTTTGCAGAGGTCCAAATTGCGGTAAGAACAACGGAACGGGACTAGCAGTGCTTTATTACATCGTTTTAACTGTTAGTTTCGTTTTGGAAAGTGTAAAATATAGGCGCTGTTTTGCATCGGACGGTGCAGAAGCAGGCACGTACGTGACAGTTATCCAGGTGGGCAACGTAACACGAGCCACGCATCCAATTCGTGGGTCACGTGGGGCAGGAGGAGAAGGGAATTTGCGTTGGGATTCGCCAGCACCACTACAAACCTTTATTTTTACTAGCAAAAACATGCCCGTGCGTTGCAACGGGAGGGGAAAAACCAATGCCCAATAAAATATTCTCAAATGCAAAGTATCATGAATTGTGAAGTTTCAAGCTAGATGGTACTGCATATATGTCTCTTACATCCGCTCATTCATCGACTAAAATCTTGGTGACAGGCATGATATTTAAAAGGTAGAGCTAGGTTATGTTCAATTACCTTCATCAGTTGACATGCTTGGATGGCATGCTGCACTGGTCATTCTCGACAATGACACCGAGTGCAGATGAAATCACTGGGTCCATCATGAATTTCATTTCCTTGTTCTTGATCTTGACCTCATCCAAGAGCCTCTCATTTTCTGAAACTCGTCAAACTGTAATCAGCCACCAAATTATAAAACAAAAATTCCAACATTTGATGCAGTCGTCTGTAATTTAATATTTCTCAGAATCATCACTTCATCATGCCAAAGTACTACCATAACGTATTGAGGAGAAAATTATCTCTGGATAATAGACAGTGTTTATCTTCTGCATGCGTTGTACAAGCTCCCTTGCAGCCTTGGACTAATTACCAAACCCGGAACCCGCATACAACTAAAACAACTGATGAAACATTCAACATAACATAAAAGTAAAGGGAAAAACAAATATACAATACTATGCAATCACATAATATGCCGTGGACATCCAAGATGGTGGAATGAATGTGCCTTTGGCAGCCAATGTGCAGGGATGGAACCTCTCTAGGTTGCTATGGGCCACAACATTGTACTACACGTTAGACTAATTTATTTATTCAAATAGCTAGTTATTATTATACTCGGTTTCCATAATGTAAAAAGTTCAGTCACAAAAAATCAGCAGCCTCGTCGTCCTCTCTATATGGGCTAATTTTAGATGGTGGTTCAATTTGATTAGCCTGGTAGTGGTGTCTATGCTGATTGGTCCTTTCTTTTTAGTCCGCGGATCTTTCTAGATGCAGAATATATGGATTGAATGTGCAGTCTAGCAAAATGGTGAAGTCAAAAATTTAGGTATTCCTTATGCTTGTGAAGAAAGTCCATCTCAACGGTCATACACCAAAATCATGTAAGTCCCTGAAACAGGGCATGAACAGAGAGACCCATTGAAGCACTATAAATTCATGCGTTCAACTAAAAGAGAGTATGCTATGGACCTCAACTCTAATATCAGCAGGCCTGGCATTTCCAATTGGACTTAAGCCTTTCCTCCTCTTCAGACTGTAATGCACCCAAAAAATAGAGTCCATTGAATCCAATATTGGTCAAATGGTGTCGGGTGATTTTTTAAGAAAAGATTTACTCATATGTATCATAACACAAAGCATTGTGTGCACGAGCACGACAAAGCAGAGCCATAGGAGCAATGCAGGGCAGAGCAGAGTAGAGCAGAGCATTCCGTTGCATAGAAGAACCAACTATTTCTGTATACATGGAAGAACAAAAGAATGTTAAAGTGGACATGTTCATAGCATGTTTATTCATTAATTTAGAAATACAGGGAACTACGTGATATATAATTTTGGCCGCTATGATAATAATAACTAAATAAGGGTTACCCATTATCATTTTCACAAAAAAAGGGTTACCCATTAAACAATAAGATGCAAACTCCTGACTACAGTCAACTGGTAGCATTGACAATAGACATATCGAAAACTTTCTCATGCTGTACTTGGACTCGGTAGTCTGTACTCTAGATTAGAATTCACAAGAATGCAAAGTGGGGACATGGGAAATCACATTGCGACAAAAAACAGTCGCACGGCTGACAATGTTCCTCACAAATTCAATTCAAATATGTACTTATAAAGTATAACAGAATTATATACCTTAAGTTCCTGAAGAAGCTTGATTTCCCATGTACAGTTTCTGTACCATCGTGGAAACTGGAAAGGTTGCCGCATCCTATCACCATGTCCTCTTCGAACCGCAAAAACTCCTCCATTGTTGGTATCCTGCAAATCATCATTGCAGAAACTGGATCTCAAGCACCATCTCATAATCAACATATGTCTTCTCTGATTTAGTCCGCTGCACCTGTTCTCCGACGACACACTTCTTCAGTACGTGAACATCATGCTCCAAGCTGATCCCACTTCTACTTGTCCCAGATGACTTCGATTCATGGGGACGTTCATCCCAGTACTGCTCCCACCTTTGCAGATTGGCGAAATTCAGAGACCACACAACCCTGGTCCTCTCATCCCTAGATATCATTCGGTTTTGCTCGGCGCTGGGTCTAAGACAAACTTTCTTCTTCCAGAATTACTCCTCTCTTCATCAGGATCAGCGGAATATTCACTATGCCTCGCGATCCGTATGTGCGGTCAGGGCCTTCCAATGTTTGTTCCCGTTCCCGTTCCCATTTCATTTTCCGTACGGCGCTGGTCTCCGGTGACCCTCGTTCCCTGATGCTCTCCTCCTCCGGTGAGCACCTCAAGCTTCACCGCACTGCATCCTCCACCAAGCCGGATTGATCTTCGTCGGCGACCCTAGCTCCGCCGTACTGCATCCTCCGCCAAGCCGGATCGAGGTCCGCCGGCGACCCTCGTACTCTGACGCCCTACTCCGGTGAGCACCTCAAGCTCTGCCGCACCTCTTTATTTTATTCCCTCGTTTTCCTCGTCGCTCAGCTCTTCCTCCCTCTCTCTGTTTTAGCCAGGAGGTCATCTGATTTTGAAATCTGCATCTTCCGCCAAGCCGGATCAAGCTCAGACGACCTCCGTTGTCCGCCGCGCTGGCCAACCTCCTTTGGGCTGTGGATCTGCTCCGCAAGTCGCTTCAGCCGGCGGCTTCTTTGCCGTAATCAGACGCTGCGCTCGAGGGCGGGAGGATTTACCGCAAGCGTGCCCGTGAGCTCGCCCTCATGCCGCCACCTTCTCGCCTGCCGCAAGCACGCCCACGAGCTTGACCTCGTGCCGCCACCTTCCCCGACGTCCTGTCCGCCGCGCTCTCCCCGGCCCAACTCACCGTGACCCCGCTCGCAGCAGAGCCCGCTCGAAGCCGAGCCGCTCCAGCGCGGATACGGCGGCGGCGAGGGAAGGAGGAGAAGGAGGGAGGGGCGGACGCTCCCCTCGCGGATCCGGCAGCGACGAGGGGAGGAGGAGAAGGGGGAGGGGCGGACGCTGCTGCGCAGGCGACGATATGCGCCGCGGGAGAGGCAGGGCCGGAGTGACGCTGCCCAGGGGCTTTTTTATAAAAAACGAAACTTTTTTTCACTTACTGAAGGACTGCGGGTTGAATTCGATAAAACATAGGGGCTTTTTTGCAAAATCGGCGACGACGTACGACCAGAAGCGATCGGTGGTTTATTATTAGGTAGAGACTAGCAAAAATGTCCGTGCGTTGCAACGGGAGTAAAGAATTCTTTCATGTTTGTGTGGGTCTGTGTGTCGCCATGAGAGAACACTCACGTATGTGATGCTATTACGATTTGTCTTAACCAAAAACTTAATTATCCATTTGTTAAAGTATCATACATGCATAATACATGCATTTGTCTACATAAAGAGATCTGTAGCTGAATGGCCATGCAATGCTATGGAGAAAAAAATCAACTGATTGTAACTTTCTCATTTCCCAATTAAACCTAGACACCTTGGCCATCCTTAACTGTCTTGTCATCCAAGTGACATAAATCTACTTTAGTCACGACCAACCAACGCAGGAGAAAAGTCTCTACTTAAAAAAAAGTATAGATCAAAGGTACTTTGGGACCTTAGTTTGGGAAGATGGAAGATGGTATGTATTCCCATCCTTGACCATCTAAATTTGTTCGTAGCCTCCTAGATATTTCCGGAAACATTATACATCGATATCACGGTTAGGAATCTCAATCGTGGTATTGTGTGAATCTCAGTGCCAAAATTCAGAACATGCATCCTACCTACTGCTGCTCAGCTTCAATAAACAACTGAGCATTGTTGCCATGGTTAGAAATTAAATCGGATGAAATTAGCAATGCAGTGTACAACGGACCAGACAAAATCTGAGTTTATACATACTACAATCCATTGTGATCTATTTGCTGGAGTTACCTAAACAAATATTGAAGCAGTAGGCCTGCACCGCACGTCTTCGCATGCACATAAAATTGCAGGTCAAAAAAGCATATGCCGGTTCTACCTTTTTTCCTTATTTTTCCTGTGAGTTTTCTTTGATGCAATTTTTTTCTCGTGAGTAAGCCTGATCACGAAGAAATGCAACAGATCTATATACGCTGCTAGGGCCATGGAGTAACCTTGAGCTTCGTCGTCCGCCCCCTTGACCAGCGTCCTACTGCACTCTTCTGCCTCGACCCCGTCCCCTGCCTTCTCTCGAGCTCGCACAAGCCGTCGCTCAGCGCGATGACAGCGCCCGACCCCTCCGCATGCTGCATCACTGGGCCACAACTGCCTCCTCCCCGTTTTCTTCCTTCCTTCGGCTTCTGAGAAGGGAACCGAGGCCATGGCCGCCTCCTTGTACGCGCACTCAAGGGCTCCATCCAGCCGTCTCCGCACCAATCAAGCAAAGCCTCCCGCTTAGCCTCTCTTTCTTTCACTCCCAGGTTAATCGGATTCACATCACACCTCATCTAATAATTAGTTAATTCCCGAAACAGCTTCTTGATTCTCCATACAACTTAAGAACGTATATAAATTGGTGAATAGTGAAGAAAACAGGACAGATGGGACTATTTAATTTGTTGAAGAATATGTTTTTATAACGCAAAAACGAGGTCAGCACGGTTGGCTCCTACCTTGTGGACACAAGACAGAGGTCACAAGCTCGAAACCCCACGAAAGCAATTAATTTTTGCTAGTCGATCGAAAATTGTGCGAATCAAGCACAACACAGCCCAGGTGATTTTTTATTGGGCCTACTTCATTGGCAGGTGAAGCCCGAGTGGGCTGTCTACGGACGAATTTCAGACGCCAGCCGTTTTTCCATCTGGATTGCGGGTAATTAGTCAAGGATTCGGTTAATCCCGTATGTTGTTCCCTTTGTTTATCGGTATGTTACTTGCCCGAGATTCGATCGTCGGTATCTCTATACCTAGTTCAATCTCGTTACCAGCAAGTCTCTTTACTCGTTCCGTAATACAAGATCCCGTGGCTAACTCTTTAGTCACTTTGCTTGCAAGGCTTATTGTGATGTTATATTACCGAGTGGGCCCTGAGATATGATACGTCTCCGTCGTATCTATAATTTTTGATTATTTCATGCCAATATTCTACAACTTTTGTATACTTTTGACAACTTTTTATACTATTTTTGGGACTAACATATTGATCCAGTGCCCAGTGCCAGTTCCTGTTTGTTGCATGTTTTTTGTTTCGAAGAATATCCATACCAAACGAAGTCCAAACGCGATAAAAACTTACGAAGATTTTTTTTGGAATATATGTGATTTTTGGGAAAAAGAATCAACACGAGATGATGCCCGAGGGGCCCACAAGCCATAGGGGCGCGCCCCAGGGGTAGGGCGCGCCCTGGACCCTTGTGGTCACCCCGTAAGGCGGTTCGTTCCCTTCTTTCGCCGCAAGAAAGCTAATATCCAGATAAAAATCATGTTAAAATTTCAGCCCAATCAGAGTTACGGATCTCCGGGAATTTAAGAAACAGTGAAAGGCCAGAATCTGGAAGGCAGAAACAGAAGGAAACAGAGAGAGAGATCCAATCTCGGAGGGGCTCCCGCCCCTCCGCCGCCATGGAGGCCATGGACCAGAGGGGAAACCCTTCTCCCATCTAGGGGGGAGGTCAAGGAAGAAGAATAAGGAGGGGGGCCCTCTCCCCCTCTCTTCCGATGGCACCGGAACGCCGCCGGGGCCATCATCGTGACGGCGATCTACACCAACAACTTCGCCGCCGTCATCACCAACTCTCTCCCCCTCTATGCAGCGGTTCAACACCTCTTCTCCCCGCTGTAATCTCTACTTAAACATGGTGCTCAACGATATATATTATGTCCCAATGATGTATGGCTATCCTATGATGTTTGAGTAGATCCGTTTTGTCCTATGGGTTGATTGATGATCATGATTGGTTTGAGTTGCATGTTTTATTATTGGTGCTGTCCTATGGTGCTCTCCGTGTCGCGCAAGCGTGAGGGATCCCCGCTGTAGGGTTTGCAATATGTTCATGATTCGCTTATGGTGGGTGGCGTGAGTGATAGAAGCACAAACCCGAGTAAGTAGGTTGTTTGCGTATGGGAATTAGAGGACTTGATACCTTATAATGCTATGGTTGGGTTTTACCTTAATGATCTTTAGTAGTTGCGGATGCTTGCTAGAGTTCCAATCATAAGTGAATATGATCCAAGTAGAGAAAGTATGTTATCTTATGCCTCTCCCTCATATAAAATTGCAATAATGATTACCGGTCTAGTTATCGATTGCCTAGGGACAAATAACTTTCTTGTGACAAAAAGCTCTCTACTAAGACTAACTTAGTTGTTTCTTTATCTAAGCAGCCCCTAGTTTTTATTTACGTGCTCTTTATTATCTTGCAAACCTATCCTATCACACCTACAAAGTACTTCTAGTTTCATACTTGTTCTAGGTAAAGCGAACGTTAAGCGTGCGTAGAGTTGTATCGGTGGTCGATAGAATTTGAGGGAATATTTGTTCTACATTTAGCTCCTCGTTGGGTTCGACACTCTTACTTATCGTGAAAGGCTACAATTTATCCCCTATACTTGTGGGTTATCAAGACCTTTTTCTGGCGCCGTTGCCGGGGAGCAATAGCGTGGGGTGAATATTCTCGTGTGTGCTTGTTTGCTTTACCACTAAGTAGATTTTATTTGCTGTTCTAAGTCGTTCTCTATCTTTAGCTATGGATATGGAACACGAAATACCAAAAAAATTAGGTGTACTTGCTACTCATGGATATGGGGAACCTCCTAAAACCCTCGATGCTCGTTATGTGGAAAATATTATGCACTACTTTGATAATCCTGAGAAAACCCCATTCAACTTGATAATGGGATACACGTTGGATCAACGTGAATACTTTAGGGATTATCGCTTGACTCAAAAAGGGAAACTGTTATGGGATCAAATTCATATGTTGAAATGGTATACTTGGAATCTATGCTTGAGATATGATATTACTTGTTGCTCTAGGATGAAGGCTAAACACCTTCCCTTTCATGTAAATTTAATGATAATGAAACCTTGGCTTCTTATGCTAATGGTATATATGATTACTATGATGTGGAACAAATAGAAGAGTTTGTTGCTTTTAAGGGTGCTTATGAAATTGAAGCTTTGTTTGAAAAGTATGAAGATTATGATGATGCTGTTTACCGATCTCAAAATTTGGCTATGCTTCGTTATTGTTATGCCAATTATGAATATAATGCCCATATTGATCAATTTATTGAGAAAGTCTCCGCTATCCAAGAAGAGACTAATATTTTGCAGGAATCTATGGAAGAAGAAATTAATGACACTGTGAGCTCATTGGATGAAAAAGATGAGGAGGAGAGCGAAGAACAAAAGGAGGAAGAGCGGATTAGCTACCCGTGCCCACCTTCTAATGAGAGTAACTCTTCAACTCATACATTGTTTAATTTCCCTTCGTGCTTACCGAAGGATGAATGCTATGATGATTGCTATGATCCCTTGGATTCGTTTGAAATATCCCTTTTTGATGAAGTTGATGCTTGTTATGCTTGTGGCCATGATGCCAGTATGAATTATGCTTATGGAGATGAACTTGCTAGAGTTTCTTATGTTAAGAATGAAATTGTTGCTATTGCACCCACGCATGATAGTCCTATTATCTTTTTGAATTCTCCCAACTACACTATATCGGAGAAGTTTGCGCTTATTAAGGATTATATTGATGGGTTGCGTTCTACTATTGCACATGATAATTTTGATAAATATAATATGCATGTGCTTGCTGCTCCTACTTGCAATTATTATGATAGAGGAACTACATCTCCGCCTCTCTATGTTTCCAATACGATAAAATTGCAAGAAACTGTTTATACTATGCATTGGCCTTTACTTTGTGTGCATGAATTGTTCTTTTATGACATGCCGATGCATAGGAAGAGAGTTAGACTTCGTTGTTGCATGATATATGTTACTTTGTGTTCACTACTAAATTACAAATCATTGTTAATTAAAATTGTCTTTGATATACCTTGGGATCCGGGTGGATCCGTTACTTGAGCACTTTATGCCTAGCTTAATGGCTTTAAAGAAAGCGCTGTCAGGGAGACAACCCGGAAGTTTTAGAGAGTCATTTTATTACGTTGTGTGCTTTTATATAGTTCAAAAACAAAAAAAATAAAGAGGGGAACCTAAAACTTTTTCAAAAAGAGAAGTGAAAGTAAGAAGGACGAGCACCGTTGAAGTGGGGGAGCTCCTTGAACTTTGTTCATGCCCATGGAAACTTTGCGAATATTAATTACAGAAACTTTTCAACAAAAATAATTATACCCTTGTATAAATCCATTGTATTATAAAAATAATGTGCCAAGATTTGCCTTTAGGATGATTAGATTGCTTGTTTGGTGTGTGCAATGCAAAAACAGAAACTTTGGCTGTAGTGCGTGAATTTACATTTTTTACTGGAATGTCAAAAGTTTCTGAAATTTTTACACAGTACTTATATGCAAATTTTTTATTTTGTCCTAATTTTTCATAATTTTTAGAGTTACATAAGTATAGTAAATGTTCAGATTTCTTCAGACTGTTCTGTTTAAGACAGATTATGTTTTTGATGCATTGTTTTGCTTGTTTTGATGAAACTACCGATTGTATCGGTGGTATAAGCCATAAAGAAATTATAATACAGTAGATACAATGCAAAAACAAAATGTGAATGGGTTTGCAACAGTACTTAAAGTGGTAATTTGCTTTATTATACTAACGTATCTCACGAGGGTTTTGTTAAGTTTTGTGTGATTGAAGTTTTCAAGTTTTGGGTGAGATCACGATGGATGAAGGAATAAGGAGTGGCAAGAGCCTAAGCTTGGGGATGCCCAAGGCACCCCAAGGTAATATTCAAGGACTCCCAAGAAAATAAGCTTGGGGATGCCCCGGAAGGCATCCCCTCTTTCTTCTAACAACCATCGGTAATTTTACTTGGAGCTATATTTTTATTCGTCACATGATATGCGTAAATCTTGGAGCATCGTGTGCTTTTTTATTTTTATTTTAATAATGCATCATGATGGTATAAGATAGTCCTTGGTCGATTTATAGAATGCTTCATGTACTTCACTTATATCTTTTGAGTATGGCTTCATAGAATGCTTCATGTGCTTCACTTATATCATTTGAAGTTTGGATTGCCTGTTTCTCTACACATAGAAAACCGCCATTTGTAGAATGCTCTTTTGCTTCACTTATATTTGTTAGAGCGTGGGCATATCTTTTGTAGAAAGAATTAAACTCTCATGCTTCACTTATATCTATTTAGAGAGTCAACAGGAATTGGTCATTCACATGGTTAGTCATAAAATCCTACATAAAACTTGTAGATCACTGAATATGATATGTTTGATTCCTTGCAATAGTTTTGCGATATAAAGATGGTGATACTAGAGTCATGCTAGTGAGTAATTGTGGATTGGTAGAAATACTTGTGTTAAAGTTTGTGATTCCCGTAGCATGCACGTATGGTGAACCGTTATGTGATGAAGTCGGAGCATGATTTATTTATTGATTGTCATCCTTTGTGTGGAGGTCGGGATCGTGCGATGGTTAACTCCTACCAACCCTTCCCCTAGGAGCATGCGTGTAGTACCTTGTTTTGATGACTAATAAATTTTTGCAATAAGACTAATGTTGAGTCCATGGATTATACGCACTCTCACCCTTCCACCATTGCTAGCCTCCCTAGTACCACGCAACTTTCGCCGGTGCATTAAATCCACCATATTCTCTTCCTCAAAACAGCCACCATACCTACCTATTATGGCATTTCCATAGCCATTCCGAGATATATTGCCATGCAACTTCCACCGTTCCGTTTATTATGACACGCACCATCATTGTCATATTGCTTTGCATGATCGTAAGATAGCTAGCATGATATTTTCATGGCTTGTCCGTTTTTTGATGTCATTGCTACGCTAGATCATTGCACATCCCGGTACACCACCGGAGGCATTCATATAGAGTCATATTTTGTTCTAGTATCGAGTTGTAATTCTTGAGTTGTAAGTAAATAAAAGTGTGATTATCATCATTATTAGAGCATTGTCCCATGTGAGGAAAGGATGATGGAAGCTATGATTCCCTCACAAGTTGGGATGAGTCTCCGGACTTTACAAATAAATAAAAGAGGCCAAAGAAGCCCAAATAAAAAAAAGACGCCAAAGAAGCCCACCAAAAAAAACAAAAAAAATGAGAGAAAAGAGAGAAGGGGTAATGCTACTATTCCTTTTTCCACACTTGTGCTTCAAAGTAGCACCATGATCTTCATGATAGAGAGTCTCCTATATTGTCACTTTCATATACTAGTGGGAATTTTTAATTATAGAACTTGGCTTGTATATTCAATGATGGGCTTCCTCAAAATTGCCCTAGGTTTTCGTGAGCAAGCGAGTTGGATGCACACCCACTTAGTTTCTTTTTGAGCTTTCATACACTTATAGCTCTAGTGCATCCGTTGCATGGCAATCCCTTCTCACTCACATTGATATCTATTGATGGGCATCTCCATAGCCCGTTGATACGCCTAGTTGATGTGAGACTATCTCTTTCTTTTTATCTTCTCCACAACCACCATACTCTATTCCACCTATAGTGCTATATCCATGGCTCACGCTCATGTATTGCGTGAAAGTTAAAAAAGTTGGAGAATACTAAAGTATGAAACAATTGCTTGGCTAAAACCGGGGTTGTGCATGATTTAATACTTTGTGTGATGAAAATGGAGCATAGCCAGACTATATGATTTTGTAGGGATAACTTTCTTTTAGCCATGATATTTTGAGAAAACATGATTGCTTTATTAGTATGCTTGAAGTATTATTGTCTTAATGTCAAATGATAGACTATTGCTTTGAATCACTCATGTCTTAATATTCATGCCATGATTAGATTATATGAACAAGATTATGCTAGGTAGCATTCCACATCAAAAATTATCTTTTTTTATCATTTACCTCCTCGAGGACGAGCAGGAATTAAGCTTGGGGATGCTGATACGTCTCCGTCATATCTATAATTTTTGATTGTTTCATGCCAATATTCTACAACTTTCATATACTTTTGGCAACTTTTTATACTATTTTTGGGACTAACATATTGATCCAGTGCCCAGTGCCAGTTCCTGTTTGTTGCATGTTTTTTGTTTCGTAGAATATCCATACCAAACGAAGTCCAAACGCGATAAAAACTTACAGAGATTTTTTTTGGAATATATGTGATTTTTGGGAAAAAGAATCAACGCGAGACGATCCCGAGGGGCCCACAAGCCATAGGGGCGCGCCCAGGGGGTAGGGCGCGCCCTGGACCCTTGTGGTCACCCCGTAAGGCGGTTGGTGCCCTTCTTTCGCCGCAAGAAAGCTAATATCCGGATAAAAATCATGTTAAAATTTCAGCCCAATCGGAGTTACGGATCTCCGGGAATTTAAGAAACGGTGAAAGGCCAGAATCTGGAAGGCAGAAACAGAAGGAAACAGAGAGAGATCCAATCTCGGAGGGGCTCCCGCCCCTCTGCCGCCATGGAGGCCATGGACCAGAGGGGAAACCCTTCTCCCATCTAGGGGGGAGGTCAAGGAAGAAGAAGAAGGAGGGGGGCCCTCTCCCCCTCTCTCCCGGTGGCACCGGAACGCCGCCGGGGCCATCATCGTGACGGCGATCTACACCAACAACTTCGCCGCCATCATCACCAACTCTCTCCCCCTCTATGCAGCGGTTCAACACCTCTTCTCCCCGCTGTAATCTCTACTTAAACATGGTTCTCAACGCTATATATTATGTCCCAATGATGTATGGCTATCCTATGATGTTTGAGTAGATCCGTTTTGTCCTATGGGTTGATTGATGATCATGATTGGTTTGAGTTGCATGTTTTATTATTGGTGCTGTCCTATGGTGCTCTCCGTGTCACGCAAGCGTGAGGGATCCCCGCTGTAGGGTTTGCAATATGTTCATGATTCGCTTATGGTGGGTGGCGTGAGTGATAGAAGCACAAACCCGAGTAAGTAGGTTGTTTGCGTATGGGAATAAAGAGGACTTGATACCTTATAATGCTATGGTTGGGTTTTACCTTAATGATCTTTAGTAGTTGCGGATTCTTGCTAGAGTTCCAATCATAAGTGCATATGATCCAAGTAGAGAAAGTATGTTAGCTTATGCCTCTCCCTCATATAAAACTGCAATAATGATTACCGGTCTAGTTATCGATTGCCTAGGGACAAATAATTTTCTTGTGACAAAAAGCTCTCTACTAAGACTAACTTAGTTGTTTCTTTATCTAAGCAGCCCCTAGTTTTTATTTACGTGCTCTTTATTATCTTGCAAACCTATCCTATCACGCCTACAAAGTACTTCTAGTTTCATACTTGTTCTAGGTAAAGCGAACGTTAAGCGTGCGTAGAGTTGTATCGGTGGTCGATAGAACTTGAGGGAATATTTGTTCTACCTTTAGCTCCTCGTTGGGTTCGACACTCTTACTTATCGAGAAAGGCTACAATTGATCCCCTATACTTGTGGGTTATCATGATACCTCTCCGTCACACGGAGTAACAAATCCCAGTCTTGATCCATGCCCACTCAACACACACCCTCGGAGATACATGTATAGCATCTTTATAGTCACCCAGTTACATTGTGACGTTTGATACACACAAGGTATTCCTCCGGTGTCAGTGAGTTGCATGATCTCATGGTCATAGGAACAGATACTTGACATGCAGAAAACTATAGCAATAAACTGACACGATCATATGCTACGTTCATAGTTTGGGTCTTGTCCATCACATCATTCTCCTAATGATGTGATCCCGTTATCAAATGACATCTCATGTCTATGGCTAGGAAACCTTGACCATCTTTGATCAACGAGCTAGTCTAGTAGAGGCTTACTAGGGACACTTTGTTGTCTATGTATCCACACATGTATTTGAGTTTCCAATCAATATAATTATAGCATGGATAATAAAGATTATCATGAACAAGGAAATATGGTAATAACTAATTTATTATTGCCTCTAGGGCATATTTCCAACAGTCTCCCACTTGCACTAGAGTCAATAATCTAGATCACATCGCTATGTGATTTACATTGTTATGAATCTAACACCCAATGAGTTCTGGGGTTCGATCATGTTTTGCATGTGAGAGAGGTTTTAGTCAACGGTCTGCAACATTCAGATCCATGTGTTCTTTGCAAATCTATATGTCATACTGCAGATGCTACCATGCTCCACTTGGAGCTATTCCAAATGGCTGCTCCACTGTACGTATCTGGATTGCTACTCAGAGTCATCCGGATTGGTGTCAAAGCTTGCATCGACATAACCCTTTACGACAAACTCTTTATCACCTCCATAATTGAGAAAACATTTCCTTAGTCCTCTAGTTACTAAGGATAATTTTGACCGTTGTCTAGTGATCCACTCCTGGATCATTCTTGTACCCCTTGACAGACTCATGGCAAGGCACACACCAGGTGCGGTACACAGCATGGCATACTATATAGAGCCTATGGCTAAGGCATAGGGGACGACCTTCGTCCATTCTCTTTCTTCTGCCATGGTCGAGCTTTGAGTCTCACTCAACTTCACACCTTACAAATCAGGCTAGAACTCCTTCTTGGACTGATCCATTTTGAACTCTTTCAAAATCTTGTCAAGGTATGTACTCATTGAAAAAACTTATTAGGCGTCTTGATCTATTTCTATAGATCTTGATGCCCAATATTCAAGTAGCTTTATCCAGGTATTCCTTTGAAAACTCCTTTCAAACAACCCTTTATGCTTTCCAGAAATTCTATATCATTTCCGATCAACAATATGTCATCCACATATACTTATCAGAAATTCTATAGTGCTCCCACTCACTTTCTTGTAAATACAAGTTTCTTATAAACTTTTTATAAACCCAAAAGCTTTGATCACCTCATCAAAGCATATATTCCAACTCCGAGATGGTTGCTCCAGTCCATAGAAGGATCGCTGGAGCTTGCATACCTTTTAGCATCCTTAGGACCGACAAAACCTTCCGGTTGTATCACATACAACCTTTCCTCAAGGAAACCATTAAGGAAATGATGTTTTGACATCCATCTGCCAGATTTCATAATCGAAAAATGCAGCAATTGCTAACATAATTCCAACAGACTTTAGCATCGCTACGGGTGAGAAAGTCTCATCGTAGTCAACTCCTTGAACTTTGTCGGAAACTTCTTTGCGACAAGTCGAGCTTTATAAATGGTGACATTTACCATCAGTGTCTATCTTTAAAGGTCCATTTGTACTCAACGGCCTGCCGTTCAACGGGCAAGTCTACCAAAGTCCATACTTGGTTTTCATACATGGATCCTATCTCGGATTTCATGGCTCCTAGCCATTTGTTGGAATCCGGGCCCATCATCGCTTCTTCATAGCTCGTAGGTTCACTGTTTTCTAACAACATGACCTTCAAGACAGGATTGCCGTACCACTCGGGGCGGTACGAGTCCTTGTCGACCTACGAGGTTTGGTAGTAACTTGATCTGAAGCTTCATGATCATCATCATTAGCTTCCTCTTCAATTTGGTGTAGGCATCGCAGAAACACCTTTCTACGTCATGCTATCATCCAACTGAAGTGACGATTCAATAACCTCATCAAGTTCTACCTTCCTCCCACTCAATTCTTTCGAGAGAAACTATTTCTCAAGAAAGGACCCGTCTTTAGCAACAAACATTTTGCCCTCGAATCTGAGATAGAAGGCATACCCAACTGTTTCCTTAGGGTATCCTATGAAGATGCATTTGTCCGCTTTGGGTTCGAGCTTTATCAGGATGAAGTCCTTTCATATAAGCATCGCTTTCCCAAACTCTAAGAAATGACATCTTAGGTTTCTGCCAAACCATAATTCATACGGTGTCATCTCAACGGACTTTAGATGGTGCCCTATTTTAAAGTGAATGTATTTGTCTCTAATGCATAACCCCAAAAGTGATAGTGGCAAATCGATAAGAGATATCATAGTTCGTACTTTATCCAATAGAGCACGGCTATGACGTTCGGACACACCATCACACTATGGTGTTCCAGGCGGCGTGAGTTGTGAAACAATTTTCACATTGTCTTAAGTTGCATACCAAACTCGTAACTCAGATATTCACCTCCATGATCATATCATAGACATTGTATCTACTTGTCACGATGATCTTTAACTTCACTCTGAAATTGCTTGAACTTTTCAAACGTTTCAGACTTGTGTTTCATTAAGTAAATATACCCATATATACTCAAATCATCAGTGAAGATAAGAAAATAACGATGTCCACCGCACGTTTCAACACTCATTGGACTGCATACATCAACATGTATCATTTCCAATAAGTTGTTCGCCCACTCCGTCATTATGAAAATGGGGTCTTAGTCATCTTGCCCATGAGGCATGGTCCGCATGTCTCAAGCGATTCAAAATCGAGTGAGTCCAAAAGATCCATCAGCATGGAGTTTCTTCATGCGCTTTACACCAATATGACATTAGCGGCAGTGCCACAAGTATGTGGTACTATCATTATTAACTTTGTATCTTTTGGCATCAATATGATGAACATGTGTATCACTACGATCAAGATTCAATGAACCATTCACATTGGGTGTATGACCATTGAAGGTATTATTCATGTAGACAGAATAACCATTATTCTCTGACTTAAATGAATAACCGTATTGCAATAAACACGATCCAATCATGTTCATGCTCAACACAAACACCAAATAACATTTATTTAGGCTCAACACTAATCTCGAGGGTAGAGGGAGCATGCGATGGTGATCACATCAACCTTGGAAACACTTCCAACACACATCGTCACCTCGCCCTTAGCTAGTCTCCGTTTATTCCGTAGCTTTTATTTCCAGTTACTAACATTAGCAACTGAACCGGTATCTAATACCCAGGTGCTACTAGGAGTACTAGTAAGGTACACATCAATAATACATATATCAAATATACTTCCGTTGACGTTGCCATCCTTCTTATCTACCAAGTATCTAGGGTTGTTCCGCTTCAGTGACCGCTCTCCTCATAATAGAAGCACTTAGTCTCGGGTTTGGGTTCAACCTTGGGTTTCTTCACTGGAGCAGCAACTGGCTTGCCATCCATGAAGTTTCCCTCCTTGCCCTTGCCCTTCTCGAAACTAGTGGTTTTACTAACCATCAACACTTGATGCTCCTTCTTGATTTCTACCTTTGCGGTGTCAAACATCGCGAATAGCTCAGGGATCATTATTTCCATCCCTGGCATTTTATAGTTCATCACAAAGCTCTAGTAGCTTAGTGGCAGTGACTTGGAGAACTATATCAATCACTATCTTATCTGGAAGATCAACTCCCACTCGATTCAAGCGATTGTAGCACCCAGACAATCTGAGCACATGCTCACTGATTGAGCTATTCTCCTTCGTCTTGCAGGCAAAGAATCTTGTTGGAGGTCTCATACCTCTCAACATGGGCACGAGCCCGGGATCCCAATTTCAGCTCTTAGAACATCTCATATGTTATGTGACGTTCAAAACATTTTGGAGCCTCAATTCTAAGCCGTAATGCATGACGCACTGAACTATCAAGTAGTCATCAGAACGTGCCTTGTCAGATGTTCACAACATCTACAGACGACGCTTGAGGGGGTGGCGCACCGAGCGGTGCATTAAGGACATAAGCCTTCTGTGCAGCAATGAGGACAATCCTCATATCACGGACCCAGTCCGCATTATTGCTACCATCATCTTTCAACTCTATTTCTCTAGGAACATATAAAAATTCAAGGGATCTACAACGCGAGCTAGTAATCTACAACATAATTTGCAAAGACATTTTGACTATGTTCATGATAATGAGTTTAGTTAATCATATTACTTAAAAACTCCCACTCAAATTGACATCCCTCTAGTCATTCAAGTGTCACATGATCCAAATTCACCAACCCAAGTCCGATCATCACGTGAGATGAGGTGGTTTCAATGGTGAACATCTTCATGTTGATCATATCTATTATATGACTCATGTTCAACCTTTCGGTCTCTTGTGTTCCGAGGCCATGTCTGTACATGCTAGGCTCGTCAAGTTTAACCCGAGTATTCCGCACGTGCAACACTGGCTTGCACCTGTTGTATGTGAACGTAGAGTCTATCACACCCGATCATCACGTGGTGTCTCGAAACGACGAACTTTCGCAACGGTGCACACTCGGGGAGAACACAATTTTATCTTGAAATTTTAGTGAGGGATCACCTTATAATGCTACTGTCGTCCTAAGCAAAATAAGATGCATAAAAGGATTAACATCACATGCAAATCATAAGTGACATGATATGGCCATGAACTTGTGCTTTTGATCTCCATCTCCAAAGCACCGGCATGATCTCCATCGTCACCGGCATGACACCATGATCTCCATCAATGTGTCGCCATGAGGTTGTCGCGCCAACTGTTGCTTCTACGACTATTGCTAACTCATAGCGATAAAGTAAAGCAAAAACGGCGAAAATAAATTAAAGACAACCCTATGGCTCCTGCCGGTTGCCGTACTCATCGACATGCAAGTCGTGATATTCTATACAAAACATGATCATCTCATACATCACATATATCTCATCATGTAATTGGCCATATCACATCACAACATACCCTGCAAAAACAAGTTAGACGTCCTCTAATTGTTGTTGCATGTTTTACGTGGCTGCTATGGGTATATGGCAAGAACGATTCTTACCTACGCAAAACCACAACGATGATACACAAATTTCTATTCAACCTTCTCAAGGACCACCTTTGTCGAATCCGATCCAACTAAAGTGGGAGAGACAGACACCCGCCAGCCATCTTTATGCAACAAAGCCACATGTCAGTTGATGGAACCGGTCTCTCGTAAGCGTACGAGTAAGGTTGGTCCGGGCCACTTCATCCCACAATACCGCTGAATCAAGAAAATACCAAGGGAGGAAGCAATCTGAGCATCAACGCCCACAAACTCCTTTGTGTTCTACTCGTGATCTCATCTATGCATAGACCTAGCTGATGATGCCACTGTTGGGGAACGTTGCATGGGAAACAAAAAATTTCCTGCGCACACGCAAGATCTATCCATGGTGATGAGCATCTACGAGAGGGAGAGTGGATCTATGTACCCTTGTAGATCGCTAAGCGGGAAGCGTTAAGAAACGCGGTTGATGTAGTCGAACGTCTTCGCGATCCAAATCGCAATCCGTCCCGATCTAGTGCCGAAAGGACGGCACCTCCGCGTTCAGCACACGTACAGCTCGATGACGATCTCCGCCTTGTTGATCCAGCAAGAGGGGGTGGAGAGGTGGATGAGATCTCCAGCAGCACGACAGCGTGGTGGTGGTGGTGGTGGTGGAGTTATCCCGGCAGGGCTTCGCCTAAGCACTACCGGAATCTATTTGTTGGAGGAACTAGAGAATAGAGAACTAGCACGTGGCCGTGTGTCTTTGGGGGCTCTATTCCTCTAGTATATATAGGAGGGGGGGGGAGGAGGCAGCCTCCCTAGGGTTTTCCCTAGGGGTTGGCCGAACCAGGGCAAGGAGGAGTCCAATCCACTTCCTACGAGGAAGTGGATTCATATTAGGAAGGAGTCCTATTCCTTCCTATCTCCACCTTTTTTCCTCTTGGGCATGTGGGCCCTTATGGGGTCGGTTCCCCAGCCCATTAGGGGCTAGTGTGCCACCTCTTGGGCCCATGTGGCCCCCGGGGTGGGTGGGCCCCACCCGGTGGACCCCCGGAACCCATTCGTCACTCCTAGTACACTACCGGAAATACCCGAAACTTTTCCGGAACCCAATTACCACTTTCCTATATATAAATCTTTACCTCTGGACCATTCCGGAGCTCCTAGTGACGTCCGGGATCTCATCCGAGACTCCAAACAACCTTCGGTCACCAACACATATATCTCAATACTATCGAAACGTCACCGAACATTAAGTGTGCAGACCCTGCGGGTTCGAGAACTATGTAGACATGACCGAGACACCTCTACGGTCAATAACCAATAGCGGGACCTGGATGCCCATATTGGTTCCTACATATTCTACGAAGATCTTTATCGGTTGAACCTCTATGTCAAGGATTCAGTTAATCCCGTATGATGTTCCCTTTGTTTATCGGTATGTTACTTGCCCGAGATTCGATCGTCGGTATCTCTATACCTTGTTCAATCTCGTTACCGGCAAGTCTCTTTACTCGTTCCATAATACAAGATCCCGTGGCTAACTCTTTAGTCACTTTGCCTGCAAGGCTTATTGTGATGTTATATTACCGAGTGGGCCCTGAGATACCTCTCCGTCACACGGAGTAACAAATCCCAGTGTTGATCCATGCCCACTCAACAGACACCCTCGGAGATACCTGTATAAGATCTTTATAGTCACCCAGTTACGTTGTGACATTTGATACACACAAGGTATTCCTCCGGTGTCAGTGAGTTGCATGATCTCATGGTCATAGGAACAGATACTTGACATGCAGAAAACTATAGCAATAAACTGACATGATCATATTCTACGTTCATAGTTTCGGTCTTGTCCATCACATCATTATCCTAATGATGTGATCCCGTTATCAAATGACATCTCATGTCTATGGCTAGGAAACCTTGACCATCTTTGATCAACGAGCTAGTCTAGTAGAGGCTTACTAGGGACACTTTGTTGTCTATGTATCCACACATGTATTTGAGTTTCCAATCAATACAATTATAGCATGGATAATAAAGATTATCATGAACAAGGAAATATGGTAATAACTAATTTATTATTGCCTCTAGGGAATATTTCCAACAGTCTCCCACTTGCACTAGAGTCAATAATCTAGATCACATCGCTATGTGATTTACATTGTTATGAATCTAACACCCAATGAGTTCTGGGGTTCGATCATGTTTTGCTTGTGAGAGAGGTTTTAGTCAACGGTCTGCAACATTCAGATCCGTGTGTTCTTTGCAAATCTATATGTCATACTGCAGATGCTACCATGCTCCACTTGGAGCTATTCCAAATAGCTGCTCCACTGTACGTATCCGGATTGCTACTCAGAGTCATCCGGATTGGTGTCACACGCGAGACAAAACCAAGAATATCACCTTGCTTTATTAGTAGGTATAGATATAGATTAGCACAGCACAAATCACAGCGCCCGTTGTAAAAGAAAAAAAATTAACATCAGCACAATGCTTTGTAGAAACCTTAGTTGTCCCATCCACCAAAACGTCCAAAAGTGCAGTATCCCAATGGCGCCATCGGCAACACGAAGGCACACGGTAAGGTCCAGAAGAAATACATATCGGCCACATATTAATCACTAAGTGAGCCTTATGTCCTCTTGCGCTGCTGGTAAGGTCATCGGTGGTTATTAGACCAGTAGATCACGCTTATCTGGTATTAGAGCATTCAGGGGCTGAAATATCGCCGCCTCGGGGCCAACCGACGATAAAATTGGCATGGTTGCGGTCGGGTTCCCAACCGCCGCCCCAAGCTTAACCCCAGACGCCATTTTTTGAAAAAACAATCCAGCCAAACTTTGGCCAAGACGACACAAATTTGAAGGAAATTCAGGCGTTTTCATTGATATTTCTACAAACTAAAATAAGAACATAATTTAAAAACTAAACTTAAAAAAACTACTGCTGCTACTACACCGCCGCCGTCGCCTTCTACATGCCGAGGAGCCTATAGAAGTTGGTGTAGTCGTCGCCGTCGTCATCGCTTGGTCTTTCAGAGGAGCCGCTCCGGCGCGATAAGGACGGCGCTGGATACTCCAAGGGAGGCGAGTTGTCATCCTCGATGTGCGTGAGGACGGCCTCGAGGGTTCGCCCGGGCACGCCCCACCATTGCCGCCGCCCCTTAGAGTTGTGGCGCCCGCAGCATACCGGAGCGCCGTTCGTGGAGGTGAGTTGCTCCTCGTGGCGGCGCTCGAAGTACGTCGTCCACAGGTTGTGGCTGTCGGCGGCATACCTCGGCTGATGTCGCACGCTCTCCGACAACGACGACCAGATTTGAGCGATCTCGGCGCACCTCTCAGCACCAGAGGGCGGCGGTGGCACCGGGGCTCCGCCGGCGATGAGCCTCCACGAGCCCGGCACCCGCATGTCAGGCGGCGTCGGGTACTCCACCTCGTAGAGGAGGCGAGCCTCCGCCTCGCGCAGGTGGCGACGACCAAAGCCGTTGGCTGCCACTCCGTCGTCGGGGAAGCGCTCGACCATGATCGTGGCTTGAGACGGGGGAGAGAGGGGGCGCCGGCGGCGAAGAAGGAAAGAGTGGCTGTGGGCGAGGGAGAGAGGGGGCGTCGACGGCGAGAGGGAGAAGCTGTGGGCGAGGGAGTGTGGGGCCACCGGCGGGGGAAGGGTGGCTTTTATAGCGGCCGGAGGGGCCGCATGGCGGGAGGGGGCGGGACGCGCGTCGGCGCATGACGTGTTTGAACTGTGTTGGTATTTCCCCAAAGAGGAAGGGATGATGCAGCATAGTGACGGCAAGTATTTCCCTCACTTATGAAACCAAGGTTATCAATCCAGTAGGAGAACCAAGCAACACTATGTAAACGGTACCTGCACACAAAGGACAAATACTTGCAACCCAACGCGTAAGAGGGGTTGTCAATCCCTCCTCGGTAAAAAGATAGATTGGTTTGTCTGAGATTGGATAAATAGATCTTGCAAAAACCACAAAATAAAATAAGTAAAGAAAAATTGCAGCAAGGTATTTTTGGTTTTTTGGAATAATATATCTGAAAGCAAATACGATAAAAGATAGATCAGAAAGCAATATGATAAAAGATAGACAAGGGGGTCATAGATTTCACTAGTGTCTTCTCTCGAGAAAATAGCATACAGTGGGTAAACAAATTACTGTTGGGCAATTGATAGAAGAACAAATAATTATGACGATATCCAAGGCAATGATCAATATATAGGCATCACGTCCAAGATTAGTAGACCAAAACGATTCTGCATCTACTACCATTACTTCACACATCGACCGCTATCCAGCATGCATCTAGTGTATTAAGTTCATGGAGAAACGGAGTAATATGCAATAAGAACGATGACATGATGTAGACAAGATCTATTCATGTAGGAATAGACCCCATCTATTTATCCTTAATAGCAACGATACATACGTGCCTCGCTACCCCTTCTGTCACTGGGTGAGGACACCGTAAGATCGAACCCATCACAAAGCACCTCTTCCCATTGCAAGAAAAATCAATCTAGTTGGCCTTACTAAACCAAAGATTCAGAGAAGAAATAGGAGGCTATAAATAATCATGCATATAAGAGATCAAATAAGTCTCAAATAATATTCATGGATATAGATCTGATCATAAACTCGAACTTCATCAGATCCCAACAAACACACCGCAAAAAGTCATTACATCAAATAGATCTCCAAGAGACCATTGTATTGAGAATCCAAAAGAGATAAGAAGCCATCTATGAACCCGTAGGTCTATGGTGAACTACTCACGCATCATCAGAGGAGCACCAATGAGGATGATGAACCCCTCTGTGATCGTGTTCCCCCTCCGGCGGAGTGCCGGAATAGGGCTCTAGATTGGATCTCGTGGTTCTGGAACTTGCGGCGGCTGGAATTGTGTTTTGTCGACTCCCCTAGGGGTTCTGGAATATTTGGGTATTTATAGAGCTGAGAGGCGATGGAGGAGACCCCCGTGGGCCCCACAACCCATCAGGGCGCGCTAGGGGCCTCTGGCACCCTGGTGTCTTGTGGGCCCCATGGGCCTCCCCCCAGGTGTTTCCTTGGCTCCCAAGTTGTCTTCTGGTCCAAAAAAATCTCCAAAAAGTTTCATGACATTTGGACTTCGTTTGGTACTGATATTGTGCAAAGTAAAAAAACAAGCAAAAAACAGCAACTGGCACTGGGCACTATGTTAATAGGTTAGTCCCAAAAAATGATATAAAGTTGCTATAAAATGATTGTAAAACATCCAAGAATGATAATATAACAGCATGGAACAATAAAAAATTATAGATACGTTGGAGACGTATCACCATCCCCAAGCTTAATTCCTGCTCGTCCTCGAGTAGATAAATGATAAAAACAGAATTTTTGATATGGAATGTTGCCTAACATGTTCATCACATACTCTTTTCTTTTGTAGCATGGACATTTGGACTTTTAGATGGTTCAAAGTGATGGGGAACGTTGCACGGGAAACGAATTTTTTCCTACGCTCACCAAGATCGATCTAGGAGATGAACATCTACGAGAGGAGAGATTGCTGATACGTCTCCAACGTATCTACTTTTCCTCACTCTTTTGCCCGTGTTTTGGACTCTAATTTGCATGATTTGAATAGAACTAACCCGGACTGACGCTGTTTTCAGCAGAACTACCATGGTGTTGTTTTTGTGCAGAAATAAAAGTTCTCGGAATGGAACAAAACTTTTTGGAGATTTATTTCAGAATAAATAAGAATTATTAGAGCCAAAATACACCGCAGAGGGGGGCCAGGGTGAGCATCACCCATCAGGGCGCGCGAGGCCCCCTGGGCGCACCCTGGTGGGTTGTGCCCACCTCGTGGCCCCACTTGCCCTAACTCCGCCACTATAAATTCCTAAATTCGGAGAGAAAATTCAGAGAGAAAGAATTATCACGTTTCATGAGACAGAGCCGCCGCCACCTCCTGTTCTTCATCGGGAGGCCAGATCTGGAGCCCATTTGGGGCTCCGAAGAGGGGAATCTTCGGTCTTCGTCATCACCAACCTTTCTCCATCGCCAATTCCATGATGCTCCCCACCGGGAGTGAGTAATTCCTTCGTAGGCTTGGTGGTCGGTGAGGAGTTGGATGAGATTCATCATGTAATCGAGTTAGTTTTGTTAGGGCTTGATCACTAGTATCCATTATGTTCTGAGATTGATGTTGCTATGACTTTGCTATGCCTAATGCTTGTCACTAGGACCCGAGTGCCATGATTTCAGATCTGAACCGTTTATGTTATCATCTCTATATCTATGTTCTTGATCCGATCTTGCCTAGTCATATGCATCTATTACGTGTTATGATCCGTCAACCCCATAGTGAAAATATTTGGGATACTTCGCGGTGATGACCGTAGTTTGAGGAGTTCATGTATTCACCATGTGTTAATGCTTTGTTCTAGTTCTCTATTAAAAGGAGGCCTTAATATCCCTTAGTTTCCTTATGGACCCCACTGCCACGGGAGGGTAGGACAAAAGATGGCATGCAAGTTCTTTTCCATAAGCACGTATGACTATTTACGGAATACATGCCTATATTACATTGATGAACTGAGCTAGTTCTGTATCGCCCTAGGTTATGACCGTTACATGACGAATATCATCCAACGAGTTACCGATCCAGTGCCTACGATCTTTTCGCTTATTGTTCTTTCGAAGTTACTATTGCTGCTGCTGCTGTTCCAACTACTATAAAACTATTGCTACTACTGTTACCGCCACTGTTACTGTCACTACTGCTATCAAACTATCATATTACTATGCTACTGATCACTCTGCTGCAGATATTTAATCTCCAAGTGTGGTTGAATTGACAACTCAACTGCTAATACTCTCAAGTATTCTTTGGCTCCCCTTGTGTCGAATCTATAAATTTGGGTTGAATACTCTACCCTCGAAAACTGTTGTGATCCCCTATACTTGTGGGTTATCAAGACCTTTTTTGGCGCCGTTGCCGGGGAGAATAGCAATATTTGTTGAGTCACTTGGGATTTATATTAATCTATCACTATGAAGAATCTGAAGGATACTAAGACCAAGATTTTTCCCTCTACTACGAGGGGAGGTAAGGAACTGCCATCACACTCTGCACTTGGTTCACCTTCTGTTATGAGTAAGCTTGCAACACCACCACATGCTAGTAATCCTGATATGTCGCAAGTTATTGATGATGCTACCTCTGCTATGAATTATGCTATTGATGATGCTAGTACCATGCTTGATGATAATGTGCCACTAGGAGAATTTCTTGATGAACAAATTGCTAGAGCTAAAGAGAATGAAACTGCTGAAATTGATGAGATTGCTGAAACTGATGAAGCTTATGAAACTGATGATAATTATGAAACTCCTATTAGTCCTAGCTCTCCTAAGTTTGAAATGCCTAAGATACCTGAATGTTATGTTATGGACGAAGAGATAACTAGAGAAATTCTTTCTTGCAAGGATAGAGACAATCTTAAGAAATTGTTATACAAGTATAAGGAAAAGACTTTGAATGCTAGAATGAAATGTGATCCTAAGTTTGCTACTTCACCTATCTTTGTTACCGATAAGGATTATGAATTCTCTATCGACCCAGAGTTAATTACTTTGGTTGAATCTGATGCTTTCCATGGCTATGAAACTGAAACTGTAGTGGCACACCTTACTAAACTGAATGATATAGCCACCCTCTTTGCTCATGATGAGAAGATTCCCTACTATTATATCCTGAAGTTATTTCCATTCTCATTAAAGGTTGATGCTAAGACGTGGTACAATACTCTTGCTCCTGGTTGTGTGCGTAGTCCCCAGGATATGATTTACTATTTCTCTGAAAAATATTTTCTTGCTCATAAGAAACAAGCTGCCTTACAGGAAATATTTAACTTAGTGCAAATTAAAGAAGAGAGTCTCCCACAAGCTTGGGGGAGGCTTCTCCAGTTGCTTAATGCTTTGCCTGATCATCCTCTCAAGAAAAATGAAATACTTGATATCTTTTATAATGGACTAACCGATACTTCTAGGGACTTCCTAGATAGTTGTGCTGGTTGTGTTTTCAGGGAACGAACTGTTGAACAAGCTGAGGAATTATTGAATAACATATTGAAGAATTATGATGATTGGACCCTTCCTGAACCACCGCCTAAACCCACTCCGAAGAAGAGGGGTATCTTATTTCTCAGTCCTGAAGATATCCAAGAGGCAAAGAAATCTATGAAGGAAAAAGGTATTAAAGCTGAGGATGTTAAGAATTTGCCACCTATTGAAGAAATACATGGCCTTGACACACCACCACCTCCACAGGTGGTAGAGGTAAATTCTTTATTAAAGTTTAATGAAAGTGACATCCCTCACAATAAACATCCTAGTGAGTGCTTATATGAGTTTGACAACTATATTATGAAGCAAGATAATTTCAATGCTCATGTTCTGAAACAATTGAAATATAATTCTGATATGATTGCTCGCTTGAGTGACTTGCTATTTAGAATCAGTGATGATGTTAGAGGTGTAGGAAAACATGCCTCTATGGTTCGAACTCAGTTAGAACAAGTTGCTAAGTCTCAAAAAGAATCGCTTGATGAAATGAATAATAATATGCATGATTTTTCTGCGAGAGTAGTAACTAGAGGAGGTAGAATGACCCAAGAACCACTTTATCCTGAGGGTCATCCTAAAAGAATTGAACAAGACTCTCAAAAAATTAATCATGATGCACCTAGTCCTTCTAAGAAGAAAAAGAAAAA
Organism: Elymus sibiricus; assembly: GCA_039707655.1. Classification (NCBI taxonomy): domain Eukaryota; kingdom Viridiplantae; phylum Streptophyta; class Magnoliopsida; order Poales; family Poaceae; genus Elymus; species Elymus sibiricus. The sequence continues at coordinate 344,841,480 of CM077669.1, read as the reverse complement.
GGAAAATGATAGGACTTTGCATACCTCTAGTGAACCTGAGACATAAAAGCCTCCTGATAATAATGATGTCTCTATTTTTGATGCTGAAACTCAGTCTGGTAATGAACATTCACCTAGTGATAATGAAAATGATAATGATGATGTTCATGATGATGCTCAACCTAGTAATGATGTAGAACCAGATAGTGATGTTGAAATAGAGCCTGCTCCTAATATTGATAACCCATAACCTAAAAATAACGGTATGATAAAAGAGACTTCGTGGCTAGGAAATATGGTAAAGAAAGAGAGCCTTGGGTTCAGAAACCTATGCCATTTCCACCTAAGCCATCTAAGAAAAAGGATGATGTAGAATTTGAGCGCTTTGCTGAAATGATTAGGCCAGTCTTTTTGCGTACCCGCTTAACTGATATTTTAAAGATGGCCCCTTATGCAAAGTATATGGAAGACATCATCACAAATAAAAGAAAGATTCCACATTTAGCGCAGCGAGCGAAAAAATGTGTTAGGATAGAAAAACAAAAAACTGGCCTCAAGAGAGATTCCACATGTTAAAATAGTTCTTGCAAAAAACATGGAAAAAATTGGACTAAAAATGTTCTGTGGTCAAAATATGAATGTGAAGGAAAAATTGGATCACACTGTCTATGGAAAAACATTTTAGCCGCTCTGTTTTTGCTGTTATTAAAAACGCAGGCTTCGGCTGGGAAGTGCTCCACCCGACAGGGCGCCATGCCCATCAAGGATGAGTGCGCTTGAGACATAAATACGCAAGTATGCAGAGCAGCCTGACAAGAGTGTGGTACGCCCAGAGCTAGGTCTCAGTTTTGATTCGTTGGGCGAGGCATACGACTTCTATAATATGTATTCCTGGGAGATTGGTTTTGGAATAAGGTACGGCAAGAGCAGGCTCAATGCTGAAAGGACAAAAAGCATGCAGGAAATTGTTTGTGGTTGCTCGGTGAGTGTTCCGTATACTCACAAAAAAAATATAACGTTATTTCTACCGTTTGGAGAAGATTCTGATAGGCATTTAACTCTAACATGTGCCTTTTTCGTGGCTTCCGGCGTTGCAGGGGAAACCTGAAGCGGAAAATAGCAAGTCATGCAGATGTGAATGCCCCGCTCTGATCAGGCTCCTCCGGTACTCCGACAATGGTTGGTATATCACGGAGCACCGTGAAAGTCACAATCATTCTATGTCACTGACGATGGGCGAGAAAGTGCATTGGCCATCTCACAAGCACATTGACGTGTACACGAAGGATTTGATAAGGCAGCTCAGAGAAAACAATGTCAACCTGGGAAAGGTGTACAGCATAATCGGTAGCTTCTTTGGTTCGGTCGAGAAGGTTCCTTTCACTAAAAGGACTCTAAGGAACATATGTGGGAGGATCAGCCGGGAACAAGCTGAGGTTGATGTGCGGAAGACACTCGAAGTGTTTGCGGACATCCGTTCAACCGACCCTGGTTTCGCATACGTAGTGCTAGCTGATAATTCCAGCAAGGTGAAAAATCTCATGTGGGCAAATGGCAGCAGCCGAATGCAATACAAGTTTTTTGGCGATGTGGTGACGTTTGACACTACATACCGGACCAATTTGTATGACATGCCGTTTGGTTTATTTGTCGGAGTCAACAATCACTATCAAAGCATTATCCCCGCGGGGGGTGTTGATGCGTGATGAGCAAGAAGAGAGCTTCGAATGGGTGTTTGCGGAATTTTGGCGCATGATGGGCGGTCCAGCTCCAAAAACAATACTCATAGGTAAAAAGATGCATGTGCGTTTTGCTGTCTCTGTAGGTTTCACAGAATTGAGATGGTTTTTGCACCTTTTGGATTTCAGTTCATCTAAGAAACACTGTTATTGAATTACAGACCAATGCAGGGCCATGGAGGTTGCGATAAAAAAGGTTTATCCTGATACTGTTCACAGATGGTGCAAGTGGCATGTCCTCAAGAAGGCGAAGGAAACCTTAGGACCGCTCTACATGAAGAAGAGCGATTTCCAAGCTGAGTTCCACAAAGTTGTGAACCACATGTTAACTGAAGATGAGTTTGAGGAAGCTTGGGGCATGTTGTTGGATAAGTACAATCTAAGGGACCACACTTACATGACTCAGATTTTTGAAACCAGGAAAAAATGGGCGAAACCATATTTCAAGGGTGTGTTTTGTGCGAAAATGACAAGCACACAGCGTAGTGAGAGCGCGAACCATATGCTGAAGACATACATGCCACCTGCAAGTCCCATGCATGTTTTTGTCCGGCAATACATGAGGCTACAGTTTGATCGCGAGCGCGATGAAAGCTATGAGGAGAAAAGGACCATGATTGTAAGTACAGGTTTACCTTATTGCAAAAACTTATGTGCTGGATAACATTTTTCCTTATGTGTTTTTAGTTTTTTGACCTGCACCATGTCTTGCTGACGATGTCGCTCTGCATAACCATTTAGGGCGGGGCAGTAAAAAGGACTAACCTTGCAATAGAACGGCACGCAAGCAAAATATACACCAGGAATATGTTCGAGGAATTTGGCCGCCTGTTAATTGAAGCAACGGCATATAATGTCACGGAGGTTGAGAGGCTAAAAAAGTACATTACAACTCACAACAATGCCGCTAAACGAGAGAAGTGGAGCAGGGTGGTGTATGAGGTTTCAATAAACGAAGACAAATCAGTATTCCATTGCGAGTGTGGCCAGTTTGAGCACACTGGGATGCTGTGCAGCCATGTCCTGAGGGTGTGTTCTTTTGACAGTCTATGTTTGTTTGAATGAAAGAAGTATGGTAGTGTGTGGACGCTAACATCGTTTTTGATTGCTTAGGTGATGGAGATTCTTCATGTGGAGGAGATACCTAAGCATCATATTGTCAAGCGGTGGACGAGAGACGCAAGGGACATACTTCCAGAGCACCTAGTTCACTATCAGAAAGACAATTCTGTGAACTTGTCTTTCACATGCAGGCATGCGACTCTGTACCTGAAAGCCATGGAAGTTGTGCGAATGGGAGACGCAAGTGCAGCGTGTTATGACCACGTGCTTGCTGGACTCGACGCTCTGCTGATTAGTGGAGCGCCACTAGCAGAGAAGAGGGACGGTTTGGCTTTCGAGGACCGACAAGTTGGGACAGGTGTTCCAATGCTGCCTGCTAACGATGCTGGCGCACTTGTGGAAGGAGGTGCTGCACAGAGCATCAGTGGTGAACATTCTTTTAGTGTCAGCGCCCTCCGGGGTCTGGCAGCGCCAGATAAACATCGAAGGCCTGGGAGGCCAACAAGCAGCAGGGAGAAGGCTCCGTACGAGGGACTGAGTAAGCGAACCAGGTTCTGTAGCATTTGTCGCCGCGAAGGTCACAAAAGAACAACCTGCCCGGAGAGAGGTGATGCGCCGAAGAAACCACGGAGACCAGGCAAATGCAAAAATTGCGGAATAGAAGGTCATCGACGAACTACGTGCACAAGGCCGATCGGGCACGCTGAGAAGTGAGATACAAAGTTTTTCATCATGTTTGTAAAAAACCTATCTGTAATTTTAGCCAAAAGGGGGCTCGCCCCCCTGTTTGTGTCCCAGTTGAACTCTAGTTTTTTTTTCCATCCACATACATTGTTTGTGTGTGTGTGTTGAGCTGAGAGTGTACCAGTGATGTTTAACGTATGACGATTTGGAACATGTTGTTTTCGCTGCAACTGTCTAGCTTGAGGAGAAAATAATATTTGTGTGCATGGTCTGAAATACATGGCTGTATTTTTTTAAATTTGTTTTTTGCTTGTCATGCTTGTGGTGCATCCTTGTTTTTTAAGCCACTGCAGTGCTTTGAGAGCTGACACTTGGGAGACACGAGTAGAGGTGTCGATGTGTGCTTGTGTGTGTGCTCCGATTCAAATTTCAAAAACCCCCAACCTCCCCCCGAAGCCACAGCTTGGCATAATATGATGTGTGGCGCTGTGGCATCAGGAAAATGCAGTATAAGAACGGGGACAGCCACCAGCTGCTCAACCCCCCTTCCATCCGTCGCTGCCGATTCGAAAAACTACATTGAGCAAGGGTCGCCATACGATGGGCCGCTCATTTGCTGAATCGGCAAGGAGTGGCACAACCGGGGGTGCGGAGGACGGTGACACTTGCAGTGAGTTGAAAGTTCAGGTGAAAGTTTATCTATTTGATGTTTTCTTTCACCGCACTGCATTCTGATTCCATGGATGGTTGAGCGGGGCAGTTGTATCTGAAAATGGGTGCTTGCTGCAGCCGCCTTCGCCGTCGAGCGCGTGGAGCACGACGGAGCGACTGCCGCCTGACCACAGCGGCAACGCGGAGGTGAGCAAAGACGGACGATTTTTGGTTAATCATTGTCTGGCCGCCGTCTGGCTGGGTTTGTTTGCACGGCTCAGGGCGGCTCAGAACCATCGCCGAGCCATCCTCCTCCATCTGTTCCCGAAACGGGAGCGAGACGCGCCGTCGCAATAAATGCACAGATGAGACGGGCGAATAAACGACATATACGATGTGGAAATACACCCCAGCGCGCAGATCCACATGCGTTTCGTCGGTACGGATTTCGGGATCAGCTGAGCCCGAGCTCAGAAACGGAATTTCGATCAGTTATAGCCTTTTCGATAAATAAGAGTATCGAACCCAACAAGGAGCTAAAGGTAGAATTAATAATCTCTTAAGTTATATCGACCACCGATACAACTCAAGCGTGCTAACGCTCACTTTACCTACAACAAGAAATAAAACTAGTTTGCGAGAATAAAACTAGAAGTACTTTGTAGATAATAAATAATTAGTTGTTTTAGTAGAGAGCTTTTTGTAGAACAAAGAGGAGGATTTGCCCCTAGGCAATTTTGATAACTAGACCGATAATCATTATTACAATTTTATGTGAGGGAGAGGCATAAGCTAACGTACTTTCCTTTCTTGGGTCAGATGCACATATGATTGGAACTCTAGCAAGCATCCGCAAATACTAAAGATCATTCTAAACTATAAGACTGTTAGCCGACCCGCTCAGCTGAGTGCTCCCTCGATTTCGCGCCGTTGTGGCCGTTTGATTTCTTCTGCTCAGGTCAACGCGAGCGTCTGGTCCGTTGGATTTTTACTGTCTGTTTTCACCCAGCATTCGTTCGTGGATTACCATGACTGGTGGGCTCATCGGTTTTTCACATTCGTGGGTTCGAAAACCTCGGGTGACTACTCTCGCGCGCCGTGTGGATCACCACGCACGCTGACCGCACTGTGCATGCATGCTGGGACTACGCGGAGGGGTTCGCGGTTGCTGGGCCGGCGCGGACGGGTTGGCGGACAGATGCACACCCGTTTTTAGGCCCTCCTCACATGACGTGTGGGCCGGTGCTGGTGCTGGCCCTGCTCGTCGGCTGCGCTGGCTGGCGTACTCACGGGGTGGGGCGCGTATCCTCTTGTTCCGCGCTGACCGCGTCCTCTGAACGTGGCGTGCGTGCGTGAGGGGACGACAGAGGGGTTGGCTGACGCATGTGCACCCGCTCTGCACGACCACCTTGCGATGACGGGTGGGCATTTCTGCTGTTAGCCCCGCTCGTCGGTTTCGCTGGCTGGGATCTTCACGGGATGCTTTGTTTGCGGGCGGTTGTGCAGCAATTTGATTGGTCTCCGTGGGATGTGCGGCATGGGCAGGCGCGGGATGTGCGGCGTGGGGATTGGCCCCGCGGGATGCGCACTGTGGGAGGCGTGTGTGTACCCGTCTGCTGCACACTTTTGCCGCTGGTGCGATGCCATGTGGCCACGTGCTTCCGCTAGCCCCGCTCGTCGGTCACGGTGGATGCGCTGCATGGGCGTCCTTGATGCATTTCGGGACATCGTCTCGCCGCATCCCGTCCGGGGTTGGAGGGAGTAGTTGGCCTGCCCTGTCGCCGTCGTCTCGCAGGCTGCGCTGGGTGAGCCAGCGCATGTGCACCCGGCTGGTGCACAGGTTATGCTGCCGGCGCGATGACAAGTGGCCCCGTGCTCCTCCTGGCCCCTCTCGTCGGTTGTAGTGGCCGTGCTGTGTGGGCATCCCGTGAACGTGCGAGAGCACTTTTGGCCAATCCGCTCGTCCCGCGCTACGCCATTCCCCTTCTCCCGCTTGAACCCTAGGCTTTTTTTCCTCAATCGGCACAGCCGCCGCACACGTCCTTCTGCGCCAGTCCCCTCCCTCCTTCCTCCTCACTCCCTCACCACAGCCGCAACCTGCTAATCCTCGCGCCGGAGTGGCCCCTCGCTCGCTGTCCAGCTTCAAAACCGTCGCCCCGTAGTCGCTCGTCCGCCGCCACGTAGCCGATTGAGGAGGAGGCGAGGGGGAGGAGCAGATGGCAGCGTGGATGAAATGAGAGAAGCGGCCAGTGGCGAGGACGATGATGAGGAGCAGCTAGTGACGTGGATGAAGAAAAGGAGCACCAGGTTGCGCGGATCAAGAGAGACAGAACCGACAACGGCTGCGACGGCAACACACAGATGAGAGAGAGTTGGTGCGTTGGGAGAAGGAGGTGAGAGCGCTGAGCCAGGAGGCGGCTCGGCTCCTCCCAGCCATGGAGCTGATGTTGCGGACTCCCCATTGACCTCCTTGGCAAGAGATGTTGCGCTGCCGCTCGACAGCTGCCCGAACTGAATTAGCGTTCGTGACGCCTTCAGGGTATTTTGGTCCTCCTCACCTCTCTTTTTCCCCCTCTCTTTATGTACTCTGTTTTATTCCACTGCTCTGTGTGTCACAGATCTTCCTGATTTTTTTGTTGGAGTTGTTGGGTGTTGCAATAAAACCTGCGACTGTAGCAAGATGTAGTTCTTTAGTAATCTTCTGTCTGGGATTCTTCATTACGAGAGAGGATGGGTGAAAGTCTGGGATGAAGTTTGTGTTCGTCTGCCTCAAGATATTGTCACCCATGTGTTAATGTTGTAGAAGATGTTTCATTTGACTTCTTCTTTTAGGTTTAATTTCTGTTTAGTTAATGTCCACAGATTGTGATGTTCATATATGGGTATTTTTTGTCAATTGTGTTGCTTCAGTATGTAGGTGCTACTGTCCATGTGGGATATATAATAGGTCAGACTGGTTTGCTTGCTTGATTGTGTAGCTCAATTTTTTCATTTAGGAGAGTCCTCTTCAGCTGCATCTTTTGTGCAGCTCCAAAATTCTACGTTTCAAAAAGCTCTATTCAGTGTGCTTGATTACTCCACTTCCATGTTTATCCTTGCATAAAAGAGGACCTTTATCCTGATAGACATGGAAACACCGGTTCACATTGAGTGCATCATCGCTAATCAGCTACTGTGTATGGATAAAAACATTAACTTCCCAATATGGGGTCTAACTTGAGCAAGTGATTCCCTTATACAAATACAACGCAATCGTACTTAAACAAGCATTTCAAACAATGGGACACACGATTGCATAGTATTTATAAGATGAAGATCTTTGCACAAAACTCTACACGTGCAAAAATAACTTCCCCAAGCTTAGAACTTTGCAAGAACTAGTTTTAAGAAAATTATGAAATGAAAAGAGAAAGTGCAGTTTATTAAAGGAGATTATGGAAACTGGTTAAGTCCCTATGCTTCATCAAACATTTTTTTGATATGGTCTGGTAGAACCGGACACTCGTAGTTGAAGACTTTGTAGAATCAAAGTGACCGGGTGGCTTGTGTGTATTTGCATACGGTTGGAACCATTCCGTACATGTCACCACACTAGGTCCAAACCTCTGCGAAAATAACACACAAGATAAAAAGAACACAGTTTGGTATACGAACGTACCCAACAGGCTAAAAGAAATAAAAAAGACGAGGAACTAAAAAGGATCGTTGGTTCATAGCCTTCAAAGGTAAACGGTTGAAGTTAGAATACAAACGGACGGTTAGAATATATCCCACTAATCTAGGCTCAAAGAAATAAACAAAATTGGCATTTTCTGACCTTCGTATGAGTGCACATAGGACCGCTTGTTGTCGGTGTCAGTACAATCGGGGTATTACTAACCCGGTAAGAAAAGCCTTGGCAATGAAGGCACGGATATTTCTCCATTCGAAGAATACCTTTTGAAGACCCTGATATGCCTGGCGGCCTATGGCGTGGTTCATCGGGGAACAGTTCAAGAGGAGAATACGGTTCTCCTCCGGGAAGCCCTTCGTGGGGCCTTCCCGGGAGGCCGCGACAATTCATTACTTGCCCATTCGGGAGGAGCGAGCCTTGACTCTGAAGGTCATATGATGACCTGTATCGAGGAACACTACCTCCTGTGTCAGGAGGGGACAAAGGTCGAATGAACAACCCTTGTGCGTGGGCTTCGACAAGTGCTACTTGTGAGCTGCGTTGGGTTTTTCCTCGAAGAGGAAGGCTGAAGCAATATAGTAGCGATAAGTATTTCCCTACATGAGAACCAAGGTTATCGAACCAGTAGGAGAACCACGACAACTTGTGTCAACAATACCTGCACACACAAAACCAAACACTTGCGCCCAACGCGGGCAAGAGGGTTGTCAAGCCCCTTGAACTCGTTACTTGCAAGGATTACTTCTCATAGTGGTAGATAGATAAATATAAAAGCAAAATAAAATAAAAGTAAATAAACTACAACAAGGTATTTATAGGTTTTTAGCAAATATAATTAAGTAGACCCGGAGACCATAGTGTTCATTAGAGGCTTCTCTCTCGAGCGTAGCATACGGTGGGTAAACAAATGATTGTTGGGAAATTGATAGAAAAGTGCATAGTTATGTTCATGGCAATGATCATGTTTATAGGTATCATGTCCGTGACAAGTATACAGAAATGATTCTGCATCTACTACTATTACTCCACCAATCGACCGCTCTCCAACATGCATCTATGATATTGAGTTCATGACAAACAAAGTAATGCTTTAAGCAAGATGACATGATGTACACAAAGTAAGCACAAGCAATATGTTCAAACCCCGTTGTTTTACCCTTAGTAGCAATAATACTGTACGTGTCTTGTCCCCTTATGTCACTGGGATATAGAGCACTGCAAGATTGAACCCACTACAATCCACTCCTCCCGCTCAAGATAAATCAATCTAGTTGGCCAAACCAAACCGATAGATCGGAGAGACTTGCAAAGCTATTAAAATCATGCATACTAGAATCCAGAGAAGACTCAATTATGTTTCATGAATAATCTAATCATAAACCCACAATTGATCGGATCCCAACAAACACACCACAAAAGAAGATTACATCAGACGGATCAATGCGAGAATCGTGAAGAACTTTGTATTGAAGATCAAAGAGAGAGAAGAAGTCGTCTAGCTACTAGCTATGGACTCATAGGTATGTGGTGAACTACTCACACATCATCATGGAGCCAACAAGGTTGATGTAGACGGCCTCCGTGATGGATTCCCCCTCCGACAGAGTACCGAAAAAGGCCTCCAAATGGGATCGCGGAAGAACAGAGACTTGCGGCGGCGAAAAAGTTGTTTTGGGTGGCTCTCTGATGTTTATGGGGTAATTGGGAATATATAGAAGTGGAATTAGGCCAGGAGGTGCCACGAGGGGTCCATGAGCCATGGGGGCACGCCCTACCTCCAGGGCTCCCCCCTGTGGCTCATGGCCACTTCGTGGGTCTTCTGGCCTCCTCCAGAAGCTTCCTAGGTCTCTTCTGGTCCAAAAATAGCTCCCATAATTTTTTATCCAATTTGGACTTCGTTTGATATTGATTTTCTAAAAAGTCCAAAAACAGGCAAAAAACGTAAATTGTCACTGGGCACTGAGTTAATAGGTGTAACGCCCAAGATGCGGTCCTATCCTTATTTTGGCTCGAGGGCCTCGATAGGTATAGAAGTGCATCTCGTCGTTTCGCAAGAATGGATATCGGTACAAGTACATGTAAAGAGGAGATGAGTATATGGAATTGGCTTACACTCGCCACAAGCTAAATCATGATCATCTCAAATACAACAATACATTCAATCATCAAACATAAAAGCAAGGTCCCACTACAGACGAAATCAAACGATAAAAACGACATCCATCCTTGCTAATCCCAGGCTGCCAGCCTAGAACCCATCCTATGATCGTTGAAGAAGAAGAAGAAGAACTCCAAATCAAACAAGCATCACTCTCACGTCAAAGCATCGCTTTAACTGTACCTGCATCTGTTGTTGTAGTAATCTGTGAGCCACGAGGACTCAGCAATCTCATTTCCAAGGGTATCAAGACTAGCGAAGATTAATGGGTGAGGTATGGTTAAGTGGTGAGGCTGCAACGAGTACTAAGCATGTATTTGAGTGGCTAACTTACAAGTACAAGAATAAGAAGAGTGATCTATGCATATATAATCGGATGTGAACTAGTAATGATCAAGAAGTGATCCTGAACACCTACTTACGAGTCAATCATAACCCCACCATGTTCTCTTCTTGGTTCAAACATCACAAGAAGAGACGATCATGGTTACGCACACGGTTGGTGTATTTTAATTGAGTTTACTTTAGGTTTTATGTTACCGGATATTATAAAGTTTCCAAGTTGCCACATAACCACGGGCACGGCTCTCAGAAAGATTTAACCTTGCAGGGGTGCTCCAACTCATCCATCAAAAACTAGCCACAAGCCGCAGTGGAAAACCTCAACCTCGAGATAGCCAAAAGTATCCTCGGAATCCCGGTGCACAAGACGTTTGGCAAAGGTAAAACAAATCCAGCAAGACCGCCAGGCAGGTCAGATCCCAATAGGATCCACGCGTATCTCTTTCTTGGGGCACTACCAAATGAGCACTACATACGGTGGCCTGATAGAAATCTCCTGAGTTGCCCCGGGTTGGTCCTGCAAGTGGCTCTATTTAGGACCAGCACCATCAGCACTGGCCCTCCCTGTATTATGTTGAATTAAATCCACGAGGGGGCAACCCTCTATGCATTAATAAGGTGATCAATATTATTATGTTGGGCAAATTTTAGTACGAATGTTGGGCCTTGACGGAAGAGTGTTATCCCAAAACGAAAATCAAGGTGGTCCCCATAACAACCCCAAGCATGTTAGGAGCGCTCAATATGGAACATAACATCGGTGCTCGGAACTAGGGCGGCAAGAGTGTAACAAAACACCAGGCAAAAGGTCGAGCCTTCCATCCTTTACCAAGTGTATAGGTGCATTAAATTAAATAGCAAGAATATTGTGATATCACAAAGATATCCATGTTATCACATGGAACCACCTGCACCTGCAACTAGCAACGCTATAAGAAGGGTTGAGCAAACGGTATCATAGCCAAACAACGGTTTGCTGGGAGGCGGAGGGTTAGAGGCTTATCATGGCATTTTGGGAGGCTTGACAAACTAGTGCTAGGAAGCGAGATATAGCGATAGAAACGATACAACTAGCATGGCAATGATAGTAGTGATATCCAGGGAAATGATCATCTTGCCTGAGATCCTGCTTGGAAGAAGAACAAATCCATGAAGAAGAAGAACCAACGTAGTCACGGATCATCACACTCCGAAACGCTTTCGGAACTCTATCGAGAAGAAGCAAAACCGGAAACAAACCAATGACATGGTAAACACCACAATATATGCATGACGTGATGCACAACAAATATGATGCATTTCCATACAATTATGCAAGGCATGACAAAGCACAACAATATACTACTACACATTAAGTGAAGTTCAATATGCAACGAGTTGCATATTGACGAAACTCCATGTTCGAATCATTTAGTTCACTCTCGTTTATTTACATGGAAAGTTTAAATGTTGTTTATCATGGAAGGAGGTGAACCATAATTAAACTACATATGTAGGCATTTTAAATGAGGTCGAAAACAACTTATAGTATTTCCGGAACGACCACATATGCAAATTTCGAAATTGGTGCAAATCTGAACTAACCATATTTTATATTATTAAACACGAAAACAAAATGCACCATGTGATTCTACTTGTCATTCTAGGCGATTTACATATATAGATCATTTAAAACGGAGCTACGACCTAAAAGATATGACACACCCAAGATAAATATGGCATGAACGCAAAATGCATGCAAACAGCAACCATAAAAAATTTAAAACATGGATGCAACATGATATTACGAAACTACATGAAATTCTAGGCAAGTTTCATGTATAACATATTCAAAATGGAGCAACGGTTCAACAATAACAAGCAACACAAGGTTTTGGTAAAATTTGTCCAAAACAACAACTTAGCATTTTGCACACATCAAACCACAAGCTACAACAATCTAAAATGCACAAACTAAGCATGGGGTAGTAGCATGTAACATACACTTCATTTCATCAAAAGTAATCATATTCAAAAGAGTCATGGATCACGTGGTAGGAAGCTCACAACACGGCTATAAAACATGGCATTTAGGGAAAATACCAGTTTTTCACAAATAGTATTAACTTGAAGGCATATTGACAGCAAGACTAGTACATTCTACGGAGCTTATCATGGCATGAAAATCTACAGCATGGTAGTGGACATGACGCACTACAAATAACTCCACAGGAGCATCATCGAAATATGCACAGAAACATGGCTAGCATCAACACAACAAGGCAATCTGAAGAAAACAGATTCTCAGACTTAGAATTATTTTAGCATATCAAAACATCAACATGGAATAAGCATGTTCACATGATAAAAACTATAGATAAGCATGGATTTCATGGCATGGCAAACATACTACCAGCATGTAGACATGGCACACTACAAATTACTCAATTGTCACAAGTTCAAAGGAGTCATGGTTTGCTTAATATGATTCTCGCAAAACGGAACTTATCGTTAACAGTTTAAATGTTTTAACACGAAGGCCACTTGAGAGCAAGAAATGGACATTTTAATGATGTTTGAAATAGCAACCAGAGGCATGGCATCAAAGTAGACATAACATAGAGCAAATCCCATTAAGGAATCACATGCATAGGACCTACGGTTTAGATGCAATCATCCACACAAGTTTGAACAAAATAACAATTTTAGCAGTTTATATCACAATGCACTTTTGCAACAGAGTTTTGATCATGTAAATGACTCATATTATGTGTGCAAATGATGCCATCATGTAGATCACAAAGAGTAGATGATTTTTCCTATATAACACATGTTCATATGATGCACAGTTTGCCTAATACAAGCATCACAAAATGCTATATGATGATGAAACTGACAGTTTCAGGGACTTAGGAAAAAAAATGACCGCGGACGAAATCGGGCAGCGCGGTGTGGGATGGAGCAGTCCATGTGGCTGTTTGCTTCGCGGACTCGGGCCTTCCCGACTGGATCCGGACGGGGCCGTCCCGTTCTGTAGCAAAGGAGGCCGGCGGCGTCCATGGCGGCGGCTGCGCGGAGGTCATCGGAGGAGGCCGGGGGCGGGCCCGAGGCGGTGGATCCGGAGCGGGGCGGCCTGAATCTGGTCGTGGCGGCAGTCGGCGATGGCTCGGGGGCCGCGACGGCGTGCGGGCACGGCCCGCGGAGCTCGGGCGCGACGGAGATGGCGGCAGGGAGCTCGGGCCGGGGCTGGCCAGAGAGGGGTGATGCTGGAGAGGCGGGGCCCGGCAGGCACGGCGCGGTCGGGCGGTCGCCGCCGGCGAGCTCTGATGGCACGACGACGGGCGCGAGGCGGAGGCGAGGTGCGGCGGCGGCGGAGCGCACTGGCAACGGGGCAGAGTGGCGGCGCGGGCGGGAGCCGGGCGACGCTGGGCTCTGGCGCGGGGGCGGGCTTCCCGTGCCTGGGTGAGCCTGGCCCTGGGCCCAGCGGGCCGTGGTGGCTGGTGGGTGCAGAGGGGGGTGACGTGGCGTGCCGAGAGTGGAGGGGAGCGGCGGCACAGGTGGCGGCTGGTCTGTGGTGCGACGCCAAGTGGCGGCGGCTGGGTCGCCGGCGCGGAAAAATGGGGCTGGCGGCAGCTGGAGATTAGGGGAGGCTAGGGGCTAGGGTTTTGCCCAAAAATGGAAGGGTTGGCTGCCTATTTATAGCAGGGGGGCTAGATAGAGGGGTTTTGCACCATTTCAAGCCGTTCGATCGCAATCGGACGGTTCCGGTCACGGGGTTTAGGTAGGTGGGTCTAGTGGGCTGTGTAGATGGGCTACGTGGGGATGAGTGGGAAGTTTGGGCGGCCCATGATAGAGTTTTATAAACCGAAAAGTCTTACGTTTAACCGGCTATATTGTCATTATATGTTTAACGGTTGGGGTATCAAACGACCTCCGAATGCGACGAAATTTGGCAGGCGGTCTACCTACAATATAATAAGACCGCACACCAACTTTCACCCCATTCCATGAATGTTTTATACGCCCTTTTAAAACAATATTTTAATGATGTCGCGGGCGCGTGCGTGTGTGGTTGGCCACGAAATGGTCAACAACAAGAACAGAGAGAACCGACAACTATGGGCGGATGCAAGTTTTGAAAAAAATGATGGCGACGGAATGCCGATGCAATGCGAATGATGCGGATGATGCGATGATGAATGCAACAAGCAAATGAATCACATGGTGACACTCGAAATAAATGGAAGGCAACTGGAGCGTCGGTCTCGGGCTGTTACACTAGGTTAGTCCTAAAAATGATATAAGATATCATATAATTGCATATAAAGTATTCATTATTGATAATATGATTGCATGAAACAATAAAAAATATAGATATGTCGGAGACATATCAGCATCCCCAAGCTTAATTCCTGCTCGCTCAAGTAGGTAAATGATAAAAACAATTTTTTTGATGTGGCATGCTAGCCAACATGTAATCTCTTTTAGGTGTAGATATCGAGAAACGATGAATCAATTGACATTAACATAATAATATCCATGAACATAAGAAGCATAATCATTACTGTTTCAAAATATACGATCATTAAAGAATGTTATCCCCTACTCATTTTATCATATTAAGCATGGCATGACTCCGTCTTCACCGCATAAATATAAATCATGAGCACTCCGGTGTCAAACGAGGAAACTGGATTGTACTGCTAACACGCTTCAGCATTTTCAACTTCACTCAATACATGACCGTGAGCCATGGATATAGCATATGGGTGGAATAGAATATGGTGGTAGATATCAAAGGATTCAAAAGGTAGGAAAGTCTCACATCAACTAGGCAAATCAACGGGCTATGGAGATGCCCATCAATCGATATCGATGCGAGGAGAAGGGATAGCCATGCAACAGATGCACTAGAGCTATAAGTGTATGAAAGCTCAAATGAAACTAAGTGGGTGTACATCCAACTTGATTGCTCATGAAGACCTCGGGCATTTGAGGAAGCCCGTCATCGGCATATACAAGCCAAGTTTTATAAATAAAAATTCCCACTAGTATATAAAAGTGACAAAACTGGAGACTCTCTATATGAAGAACATGGTGCCACTTTGAGGCACAAGTGTGGTAAAGGATAGTAGCAAAGTCCCTTCTCTCTTTTTCCCTCATTTTTATTTTTTTCTTTTCTCTTTTTTTCTATGGTGGGCTCATTTGGCCTCCCCCATTTTTTCATTTTTTGTCCGGAGTCTCATCCCAACTTGTGGGGGAATCATAGTCTTCATCATCCTTTCCTCACTGGGACAATGCTCTAATAATGATGGTCATCACACTTTTATTTACTTAGAACTCGAAATTACAACTCGATAAAGAATAATATGACTCTATATGAATGTCTCTGGTAGTGTACCAGGATTTGCAATGATCTAGCATAACATGTAATCAATGATGATCGGTGGATTTGCCACAAATACTATGTTAGCCCTATATGATCATGCAAAGCAATATGATGATGAACACACATGTCATATGACGGAACAGTGGAAGTTGCATGGCAATATATCTCAGAATGGCTATGAACATGCCATCATAGGTAGGTATGGTGGCTGTTTTGAGGAAGATATAAGGTGGTTTATGTGCGATAGAGCGAATCATATCACGGGGTTTGGATGCACCGACGAAGATTGCATCGAATCTCGAGGTGAGAAAGGGCAATGCACGCTTCTGAGGAGGCTAGCAAATTACAGAAAGGTGAGAGTGCATATATCCATGGACTCGGGTTACTCGTAAAGAACTCATATACTTATTGTGAAGCCTTATTAGCTCTCTCGAAGCAAAGCACTACCGCATCCCCTAGGGAGGAGGTTGAGAGGAGTTAACCATCGCGCGCCCCCGATTCGAACAACACGATAGGATTTCATTTCAAACATAGAAATGCTCACACCTCATCACCATGCCATGGCCAATACTTCGATGAGAATTAAATAACAAACTTTAATACCGATATTCCTACTAACCAAGGATCATCAACCTATATCCTTTCATATTACTACATCAATATAATCAACACATGTTTCATCTTTAGTGAGCTACATGAAATTTTTTATTATACCCCCCTTGAATACCTATACTTTTTGGACTAGTCTTATAACACGTGCAAATACCGTTCTTATTGCCTTATACTCTCAAAAATATTTAAGTGAAGCATGGGAGTTCAACTATTTCTACGCCGCCGTGCTCTATCAAGATATAAGTGAAGCACTAGAGCGACCGCCGTCATGCACATAGAGTATTCTAATAAATTATGATGAAAGTGTGTCTCTCTCAAAAAATGTTTTCAGCAAACTAAAAAGAAAAATAGACTATAATACACGATGCTCCAAGCAAAAGTCATATCATGTAATGAATAAAAATATAGCTCAAAGTACATACCGATAGATTGGAGAGGAAAGAGGGGATGCCTTCCAGGGCATCCCCAAGCTTAGACGCTTGGGTCTTCCTTGGATATTAGCTTGGGTGCCTTGGGCACTCCCAATCTTAGGGTCTTGCGGCTCCTTATTCCTTCATCTATCGTTGTTTCACACAAAACTTAAAAAATTCAGCACACAAAACTCAACATAACCTCGTGAGATCCGTTAATATAATAGACATATCAAATACTTTAGGTACTATTATAAATTGATTCATATTTATTATTGCATAATAGGAACTGTATTGCAACTTCTCCATGGCTTATACCCCCCGATACAATCCATAGCATCATCAAAACAAGCAAACTCTGCAAGCAAAAAACAGAATCCGTCTAAAACAGAACAACCTGTAATGATTTTACTAAAACCATACTTATGTAACTTTGGAAATTCTGACAAATTAGGACATCCTGGGAAATTTGTATATCAATATTGTGTAAAAAATTCAGATCAAACTAACGCTCCGGAAAAATCAGAGAAATTCTGCACTGGGCGTAAAAGTTTCTCTTTTTGCACAACATCAATTCTACTATCTTCCAAATCATCCCAAAGGATTTACTTGGAAAAAACACTAATTTAAACATAAAAACACTACCATAACAATAGCAACAAATTTGCAGACTCAAAATAATAGAATTTAAAAGGAAAATTTAAAGATAACTATTGGCTTGCCTCCCAACAAGCGCTATTGTTTTATGCCCTTAGCTAGGCATAATGCATTGTTTCAAGTATTGTCGTCCTTCAAATTAATTCCATAGGTGGCCCTCATAATATATTCATAAGGTGATTTAATTCTCTTTCTAGGTAAGTGTTCCATCCCTTTATTTAATGGGAATTGGAATCTTATATTGTCGGAGAGGCGTTTGTGCTAGGGTACGTTCTCCAAAACCCTGGTTCGAACTCTGGGACCTTTTTGTTCAGCTGCCTTGGGACCCAACGGTGACCTTGGCGAGGCTATGGCGAGCTGTGCTTCACAAGAACACACACACACACACACACACACACACACACACACACACACACACACACACACACACACATGCAAGGCACGATGGGGACACACGGAGTTACCCAGGTTCAGGCCACCTTGCGTTGTAAAACCCTACTCCTACTTGTCTCGATTGCTCTTGGGGAGACACAAGTGTGTTACAAGGTAGAGGACAATGGGAAAGTGACCGAATAAGCGCATCCCTTTCTAAGGTGGCCTGGGTCCTCTTCCCTGAAAATATCAGCGGGAAAGGGCAGCCACGGGGCGGAAATTCGAAATGGGACAAGCGCTCAGTCTTATCGTGACAAAAGGTGGTCTTCGCCTACAAAGGCACCGCCCATGACGCGCTGGTGGGCTCGGTGATGACCTCCAAACTGGCGAGCCGCGTCATCGTGGTCGTCTTGCACCGGAATGGCAAACTTTGGGAACCTGCTTTGGAGGAGGCAACGTGCGCTATACTTTAATCATCAAAGAGGAAATCCTCCCTGTCCGCACCTGCTGGCATGACCCTGTCATCCTTGTCTGTGCGGGTGCGTCACCCAAGTGGTGGGCATCCAGCTGTGCGACTAGCGCCTCACAGCTCCTCCAAGCGGAGGACCTCGCGGGAAGCCGCCTCGCGAGGCCACCTACGACTGATTACGGTTGACTTGAAGAGCCTCGCCTCGCGGGGAAGGGGCCTCACGAGGTCTGGCGGCTCACGAGGTGCTTCACGTGTGGAGATCCTGAGTGGGCCGCCTCCTGGGCCCTTCGCCAGGTGTCGCTTTTTGGGCAGCAGGTGATGTGGCTTGAGACTGCGTCGGTATTTCCCCGAAGAGGAAGGGATGATGCAACATAGCGACGGTAAGTATTCCCCTCAGTTATGAAACCAAGGTATCGAACCAGTAGGAGGATCAAAACCACCTAATAAACAACACCTACACACAAAGAACAAATACTTGCAACCTGACACGAAAGAGAGGTTGTCAATCTCTCTACGGTAAAAAGATAGATTAGGTAGTGATAGATTGGAGAGATAGATCTCTCAAGAACACAAAATAAAAAGAGCAAATAAAATGTGCAGCAATATATTTTTGGGTTTTTGGAATAATAGATATGAAAACAAAAGCGGCAAAAAGATATATCAGAAAGCAATATGTTGGAAAAGTAGACCCGGGGGCCGTAGGTTTCACTAGTGGCTTCACTCATGAGTATAGCACACGGTGGGTGAACAAATTACTGTTGGGCAATTGATGGAAGATCAAATAATCATGACGATATCCAAGGCGATGATCATTATATAGGCATTACGTCCAAGATAAGTAGACCGACTCCTGCCTGCATCTACCACTATTACTCCACACATCGACCGCTATCTAGCATGCATCTAGTGTATTAAGTTCATGGAAAAACGGAGTAATGCAATAAGAACGATGACATGATGTAGACAAGATCTATTCATGTAGGAATAGACCCCATCTTGTTATCCTTAATAACAACGATACATGCGTGCCTCGCTGCCCCTTCTGTCACTGGGAGAGGACACCGCAAGATCGAACCCATCACAAAGCACCTCTTCCCATGGCAAGAAAAATTGATCTAGTTGGCCTAACTAAACCGAAGATTCGAAGAAGAAATACGAGGCTATAAGTAATCATGCATATAAGAGATCAAAGAAGACTCAAATAATATTTGTGGATAGAAACTGATCATGAACTCAAAATTCATCGGATGCCAACAAACACACCGCAAAAGTTTACATCAAATAGATCTCCAAGAGACCATTGTATTGAGAATCAAAAAAGAGAGAGAGAGGAAGCCATCTAGCTACTACCTACGGACCCGTACGTCTATGGTGGACTACTCACGTATCATCGGAGAGGCACCAATGAGGATGATAAACCCCTCCGTGATGGTGTTAGACTGGATCTCGAGGTTCTGGAACTTGCGGCGGCTGGATGTGTTTTTCGCCGACTCCTCTAGGGTTTCTGGAATATTTGGGAATTTATAGGCATCAAAGGCAGTGGAGAGGGGCCCTGAGGAGGGCACAACCCATCCGGGTGCGCCGTGGGCCTCTAGCGCGCCCTGGTGGGTTGTGGTCTCCACGGCCCACCTCTCTGGCACTTCTTTGGCCCACTAGGTGTCTTCTGGTCTAAAGAAAATCTCCAAAAAGTTTCATCGTGATTGAACTCTGTTTGGTACTGATATTCTGCGAAGTAAAAAACAAGCAAAAACAGCAACTGGCACTATGTCAATAGGTTAGTCCCAAAAAATGATATAAAGTTGCTATAAAGTGATTGTAAAACATCCAAGAATGATAATATAACAACATGGAACAAGCAAAAATTATAGGTACATTGGAGACGTATCAACATCCCCAAGCTTAATTCCTACTCGTCCTCGAGTAGGTAAATGATAAAAACAGAATTTTTGATGTGGAATGCTGCCTAACATGTTCATATCATATTCTTTTCTTTTGTAGCATGGACATTTGGACTTTTAGATGGTTCAAAGCAATAGTATAGTTTTAACATAATGACTTCAATACTCAAGCATGCCAACAAGCAACCATGTCTTTCAAAATATCAACACTAAAGAAAGTTATCCCTAGCCCATCATGTTCAATCATTGATCCATTCATGGAACACACTCAAATATTAGCTATACCCAATGCTCAAGTACGATCATAGTGCCCCCTAGTTGGTGCTTTATAAGAGAAGATGGAGACTCAAAGAAAAAATAAAAATTTACATAAAGTAAATAGATAGGACCTTCGCAGAGGGAAGTAGGGATTTGTAGAGGTGCCAGAGCTCAAAGTTTAAATTGAGAGAGAAAAATATTTTGAGTGGCATGCCTTTCCTGTCAACGAAAATGACAACGTAGTTCACAATACTTTCCATGCTAGATACATCATAGGCGGTTCCCAAACAGAAAATAAAGTTTATTCCTTTTTCCACCATTCTTTCACATTCCATGGCTGGCCGTATCCACGGTTGCCTTCCATACCAACACTTTCCAAGGAATTTATTATTTGACAACATAAAGTAATTTTTTTCCTTTTCATTTCGGGAATGGGCATCCCTATTACCACCGCACTCTCGTGCAATGACAAGTGAATAAACACTCATCTTGAGAATAACACATCTAGCATGGAAAAATATTGGACACTCCCCACCGTTTCATGAGCGGTACAAGCACACAAAAGAGAAAAAATATTTTGAAAATTTAGAGATGGCACCTACAAATTTCTTGGAACAGCATGGAAATACCGCATATATGTAGGTATGGTGGACTCATAAGGCAAAACTTGGTTTAAGGATTTTGGATGCACAAGTAGTATTTCTACTTAGTACAAGTGGAGGCTAGCAAATAGATTGGGAAGCAACCAACCAAGAAACAAAAATTCACATAAGCGAGCATTGAGCATAACTAACACCGAATAATGCACCATAAGTAGGATGTAATTTCATTGCATAACTATTGACTTTCGTGTATGCATAGGGAATCACAAACCTTAACACCAATATTCTTACTAAAGCATAATTACTCACTAACATGACTCACATATTACTATCATCATATCTCAAAACTATTACAAGGAATCAAGTTTAATTTCTCCAATGATCTTCATGAAAGTTTTTATTATATCCTTCTTGGATATATGTCACTTTGGGACTAGTTTCATATATTGCCATTGCTTTTGACAAGCTCAAACAAATTTAAGTGAAGCACATGAGCATAGAGATTTCATCTCTCAAAATAGTATAAGTGAAGCATGAGAGGATTTCTTCAAAATTTACTAACTCTCAAATTAATCAAAGTGAAGCATGAGAGTATTTCTTCAAAAGTTTCCAAGCACACCGTGCTCAAAAAGATATAAGTGAAGCACTAGAGCAATTCTATAGCTCAAAAAGTTTAAGTGAAGCATATAGAGCATTTCTAACAAATCATAGCATAATTTTGGCTCTCCCCAATAGGTGTGTTCAGCCAGGATACAAGTGACACTCTAACAATCAAAGCAAGCAAAGACTCAAATAATACAAGACGCTCCAAGCAAAACTCATGATATGTGACGAATAAAAATATAGCTCCAAGTAACATACCGATGGTTGTTAGAAGAAAGAGGGGATGCCACTTGGGGCATCCCCAAGCTTAGTTGCTTGTTTCTCTTTGGATATATCTTGGGGGTGCTGTAGCATCCCCAAGCTTAGGATCTTTTCACTCCTTATTCCTTCATCCACCGTGATCTCACCCAAGACTTGAAAACTTTAATCACACAAAACTCAACAAAATCTTCGTGAGATCCGTTAGTATAATAAGCAAATCACTACTTTAAGTACTGTTGAAAACCCATTAAAATTTTATTATTGCATTATACCTACTGTATTTTATCTTTACCATGGCTCATACCCTTCAATACAACCCATAGATTCATCAACACAAGCACACAATGCAACGAAAACAGAATCTGTCTTAAACAGAACAGTCTGTAGTAATCTGTACTCTAACCATACTTATGTAACTCTAAAAATTCTGAAAAATTAGGACAACGTAAATAATTTGTACAGAAACACTGTGTTAAAATTTCAGGTCAATATAACGCTCGAGTAAAAAACTAAAATTCGAACACTAGAGGCAAAGTTTGTGTTTCAGATTCAGCATTGTTTCTACTCATCTTATGAATCATCCTAAAGGCTCTACTTGGCACAAACACTAAATAAAACATAAAAACACAATCATAACAGAGGCATAATTGTGTCAACACTCAAAAACCGAAAGGATAAAGCAAAAATAAATTTATTCATTGGGTTGCCTCCCAACAAGCGCTATCGTTTTACGCCCCTAGCTAGGCATAACGCATAGTTTCAAGTATTGTCATCTTTGGTTTTCGCTACTTTTGTGAGGGCTTTCTCGAATCCGGGGGGCTCTTTACGCTTCCCCAAATTTTCAAGAGAAGAAACCATCTTGAGATCCAAAATATCCAAATGCTTATTGCAAAGAGTAATCAAAGTATTCAAGCGATTGAGGTTCCCACTAATATGTTTGAGAGGTTCATTATATTTTTGCAACTTAACCAAGTGCTTATGTAAGTCACCCAATTTTTCTAAAATTTGAACCCCCTCTTGTGTAAAAGAAAGCCCCTTTTTTGATGGAGGAACCCCCAATATCCCTTCCAAAATTTCATAAGTGGTGTTTGCATCAAGCTCAATAAAGTTCCCTTTAGCGGCAAAATCCAAGAGTTGTCTATGATGCAAAGCTAATCCTATGTAAAAATTTCGAAACAAATTTTTTGCATCTCCTTTTAGGTTGCAAATGTGATAGGATTCCATTAGCCTATACCAGGCATCTTTCAAATTTTCTCCTTGTTTTTGTTTGAAGTGTAGAACTTCAAAATCTGGTGACAAAGGGGGAGTAGTAACGCCAGTCATAGCAACAAGGTTGGCAAACAAGAGATCTAACGAGAAAAAGGCAAACGAAAAAGAGAGCGAATAAAACAACAAATTGGTGAAGTGGGGGAGAGGAAAAAGAGAGGCAAATGGCAAATAATGTAATTGCAAGGAGATGAGATTTGTGATTAGGAACCTGGTAGATGATGATGGTGTCTCCTCGGCGCCAGAAATTGGCACGTAGAAGAGACCGCTTCCTCCCCGGCAACGGCGCCAGAAATTCCTTTGACGTGGCTTGAGACTGCATCGGTATTTCCCCAAAGAGGAAGGGATGATGCAGCACATCGACGGTAAGTATTACCCTCATTTATGAAACCAAGGTATCGAACCAGTAGGAGGATCACCACCACCTAATAAACAACACCTGCACACAAAGAACAAATACTTGCAACCCGACGCGAAAGAGAGGTAGTCAATCTCTCTGCGGTAAAAAGATAGATTAGGTAGTGATAGATTGGAGAGATAGATCTATCAAGAACACAAAATAAAAAGAGCAAATAAAAAGTGCAGCAATATATTTCTAGGTTTTTGGAATAATAGATCTGAAAACAAAAGCGGCAAAAAGATAGATTAGAAAGCAATATGTTGGAAAAGTAGACCCGGAGGCCGTAGGTTTCACTAGTGGCTTCTCTCATGAGTATAGCACACGATGGGTGAACAAATTACTGTTGGGCAATCGATAGAAGATCAAATAATCATGACGATATCCAAGGCAATGATCATTATATAGGCATCACGTCCAAGATAAGTAGACCGACTCCTGCTTGCATCTACCACTATTACTCCACACATCGACCGCTATCCAGCATGCATCTAGTGTATTAAGTTCATGGAAAAACGGGGTAATGCAATAAGAATGATGACATGATGTAGACAAGATCTATTCATGTAGGAATAGACCCCATCTTGTTATCCTCAATAGCAATGATACATGTGTGCCTCGCTGCCTCTTCTGTCACTGGGAGAGGACACGCAAGATCGAACCCATCACAAAGCACCTCTTCCCATGGCAAGAAAAATAGATCTAGTTGGCCTAACTAAACCAAAGATTCGAAGAAGAAATATGAGGCTATAAGTAATCATGCATATAAGAGATCAAAGAAGACTCAAATAATATTCATGGATAGAAACTGATCATGAACTCAAAATTCATCGGATCCCAACAAACACACCGCAAAAGTTTACATCAAATAGATCTCCAAGAGACCATTGTATTGAGAATCAAAAGAGAGAGAGAGAGGAAGCCATCTAGCTACTGCCCACGGACCCGTAGGTCTATGGTGGGCTACTCAGGCATCATCGGAGAGGCACCAATGAGGATGATGAACCCCTCCATGATGGTGTTAGATTGGATCTCGAGGTTCTGGAACTTGCGGCGGATGGATTTGTTTTCATCGAATCCTCTAGGGTTTCTGGAATATTTGGGAATTTATAGGCATCAGAGGCGGTGGAGAGGGGCCCCGAGGAGGGCACAACCCATCAGGGCGCGCCGGGGCCCTCTGGCGCGCCCTGGTGGGTTGTGGTCTCCACGGCCCACCTCTCTCGCACTTCTTTGGCCCACTGGGTGTCTTTTGGTCCAAAAAAATCTCCAAAAAGTTTCGTCGCGATTGGACTCCGTTTGGTAGTGATATTCTGCGAAGTAAAAAAACAAGCAAAAACAGCAACTGGCACTTTGGCACTGTGTCAATAGGTTAGTCCCAAAAAATGATATAAAGTAGCTATAAAGTGATTGTAAATCATCCAAGAATGATAATATAACAACATGGAACAAGCAAAAATTATAGATACGTTGGAGACGTATCAGCAGGCAGACATGCCATCGTACCCTGGTTCCCACTAGGCCGACACTAGCCCCCGGGCCTGCGGTGCAAACGTTCCGCCCGTTGGTAATGAAACGGCGCAAGGCGAAACGGCGCGGGGCCTTTAGTGGACTACCGAGCCCAGGCAGGGACGCGTGGCAACACGATGAGATGGGGATGCCCCCACTTCCCCCAGGATGCCTCGGTAACTGCCCGGCCTGATAAAAGCATGTTCGCGCAGCGTGGGCGCAGTCATTGCCGCCTCTGCTCCCTTCGCCTCCTTCGCACACCGCCTCCTACTTCTCCTTCCTCTCGCTCCCAACTCCCAAGCTTTCTCTGCCTCCAATGCTCCTCCCGCCAGAAGGAACAGGGAGCCCACGCTAGAGCCAACTCTGCAGTGGTCCATCGTCCTCAACCAAGAGGCGTTGGACAAGGTGGTTTTGATGACGGCCTGCGCCCACAATGAGTGGGAGCCACGAAGATCTGGACGGCGGCGCGGTCGGTCCAAGAGCTAGAAGTCACAACCTTCCCCTTCTTCATCCGCTCCATTTACGCCGGTCTGTTGCCACCCTTCTCTGATATCTTCACCGCCGTCCTCACTCGCTATCAGATCCATGCTCTCCACTTCCAACCCAACTCCATCTTCCTCCTCGTCATCTTCGCCATCCTCTGCGAGGGATTCCTGGGGGTGATGCCCTCGGTGGCCCTCTTCAAGATCTTCTACAGCTTGTGGGTGACCGTGGAGAACCAGCGCTCGGGGTGTGCCTCATTTGGCGCCGTTGAAGGGATGGTTTCTAAGACTGTCAACTTGAAAATCCCGAAGAAGGAGGAGGGCTTCAGGGCGCGCTGGGTGTACATGGACGCGCTCCAGCACAACCCCCTCTTCTTGGTTCCAAATGCACCCACCGAGAAGAGCTCCGTCTGGGAGGATGACAAGATCGTTGGCAACGGGCTGAAGCCGCTAGTGGACATGATGAACGCCCTGATTGTAGCCGGCCTCACGGGGCCCATGATCGCCAGGGAGTTCATTCGCCGACGCTTCGCCCCGCTCCAGAAGCGCTCACGCCCCACGTGGACCTACACCGGGCCTGCGGACCGGATGATGCTAAACGTCGACAGCCTCCAAGCGCCGGTGCTTTAGGAGGTGATGAAGATGTTGTTCGGTTAGGAGGTGACGCATCTTCCTGAGGGCGGGTACCCGCTATACCTCCTCAAAAATAGGACCACAATCGTGGAGAAGATGCTGTGATTTGACAAGTGGGGGTTGGTCCCCGCAAGCCACAAGGGGCCTGCTACTTGTGAGCTACTTTGAGATTTTTCCCGAAGAGGAGAGTAGATGCAGCACCGTAGAGATAAGTATTTCCCTCAGTGAGAACCAAGGTTATCGAACCAATCGGAGAACCAAGCAAACTCCCTTCGACAACACCTACACACACAAAACTAAATATTTGCACCCAACGCAGGCAAGAGAGTTGTTAAACCCCTTGAATTCGTTACTTGCAAGGATTAAATCTTGATAGAAATAGATAATGTAAAGGCAAAATAAAATAAAAGTAAATAAATTGCAGAAAAGTATTTTAGTTTTCTTGTATCTATGTTTAATCAGACCCGGGGGCCATAGTGTTCGCTAGAGGCTTCTCTCTCGAAAATAGCATATGGTGGGTAGACAAATTACTGTTGAGCGATTGACAGAATTGCACATAGTTATGACATGTTATTCATGACAATGATAATGTATATAGGCATCACGTCCATAAACAAGTAGACCAAAACGATTCCGCATCTACTACTATTACTCCACCAATCGACCGCGTCGGGCCCATGGGACTAGGGGTACCCAGGCCCGTCTGCCTGTAGGCCAAGACGCGGCACATGCCATGGGCCCAACACGGCCCACCATTGAACTTCACGAGCAAGACCCTCGCGAGGGCCCCCACCTCGCAAGGCGCATGTCAACAAGCATCTTCAGGAGCCTCGTGAAGCCCCCTCGCGAGGTTGCCTCCCGAGGATGCCCCCCGGGCCTTCGCGGGGCAGACTAATCAAGGGTGGCTCAGCGGGGTCGCGCGGTCCCACATCTTCACGTGGGTGACGCGTGCCCCGCCGAGCGGCGCCAAGAGCTGTGCCAGCAGGCACGGATAAGGAGGATTTCCTCTTCTATGCTAAGGAAGCGGGGCTCGCTCGCCGGTTCCCAAAGCAATCTCCAAAGGTTTCCCGTTTGGTGCAAGAAGACCAAGGCTGGGGGCTCGTCAGGACGGAGGTCATCCCCGAACCCACCAGCGCGTCACGGCAGGAGGCTTTTGTAGGCGAAGACTACTTTTGTCAGGATAAATTGCAGTCATGTCCCCCTTTAAATTGGCCATTGTGGCAACCCTTCCCGCCTTGTGTTTTCGGGAGAAGAGGACCGGAGCCAGTATAAGATAGGGAAGGCTGCCGCCGTAGGAGGGGATCGACCCCGAAGCTAACTAGAACCCACCTTTGTACTCCCTCTCACCCTCAAGCAATCCATACAAGTAGGAGTAAGGTTTTACACCATAAGGTGGCCCAAACCTGGGTAAACTGCCGTGTCCACTGTTCTTCTTCCTTAGCTCGACCATGCCGGAGTGTCGCTGTGAAGTTGCGAGGTAGACTAGGGTGGGGGAACCAGCCTACCCCAGAGTTCGAACCTCTTTGGGTCTTCGGAGCCCCAATTCTGACATTTGGCGCACCAGGTAGGGGTGCGCTGCTGTTCTCGAGCTCCGTTTTGGCTCCAGCTTCGCCAACCCTATGGCTGAGCTCGCCGTGTGCGTGCCATGCGCCGGGCGGCCCGCGTCGCCCAGACCGCGCCTACGGATTGCGACGGTCACAACCACTCCACCGGTGTCGAAGCTACCGCCGCCACCGACCCTGCTGCCCACGAGCAGTAGGACTCCCCCTTGCACCCTTCAGTGCAGCAGGATGGCCGCACTGCCACGGCTTCCTCCTCCCATGCCCGCCTTGGGCACATTAACGCGCAGGCAGCGCTGCTCATGGCGCGCGAGCTGCTTCGCTACCGTCCGGTGGACGCTGGCTACGACGCCTGGCTGGGCCGCATCACCGAGCTCGTTACCGCCGCCGGAGAAGCCCCGACACCCTCTCGCTCGCTTCACCCTCCACCGTCCCGCGCTAGGGACATGGCGCACAGAGTGCCTCCACCACCTCCCCTGCGCGGCGACCCAGTCGAGCCTCGACGCGACGCGCGCCCGCTCAATGGGGGCGCCGGAGCTCACCAGGAGCCACACATGGCGGGGTGCATCCTCGGCGGGGCCTAGGCCCCCGTCGCTGGCCGCCACTTCAAGTCATCCTTCTGCGGGGCGAACACCGACCTTAGGGAGCGCAGGCCCGCATCGCCGCCTGGCTGGGCGAAACACGACATTACCTTCGACGCCAGGGATCACCCCAGATCTGCCGCTGCCGCAGGCGAACTCCTGATGCTATGCAACCCCACCATCAGCAACGTCTCAATCACCAAGACTCTCATCGACGAGGGCGCCGGACTCAATGTCATCTCCGTCGTGACCTTCGAGGCTCTCTAGGTGCCCTATGACCAGCTGAAGCCCACCAGGCCATTCTCCGGGGTGGCCGACGGGATTACAGCCCCCTTGGGCAGATATGCCTCCCCGTCACCTTCGATACCCGCTACAATTACCGCACTGAGCTCATCGACTTCGACGTGGCGCGCATTGGCCTCCTGTACAACGCCATTCCGGGTTACCCGGCGCTCGCCAAGTTCATGGCGGCAACCCACCCGGGCTACAATGTCATCAAGATGACTGGTTGCGGCAGCATCATTGCCATCAAATGCGACGAGTGGGACACAATTAGCTCCCTCAAGCGTGCATACAAAGCCGCCGCGGTAGCACACCCAGTTGTCGGGGACGAGGCGGCACTCCTCGAGGCGGCACCGGCAAGGAAAAAGCAGCTGTTCTCTCAGGACCGAGCAGAAACAAAGAAAGTGTCATTCGACGGTAGCGACTCGGACCCCACCTTCACCATCGGCGCTAACCTTTCCCCCGAGAAAGAGGGTGCGCTCATCACTTTCCTTCGGTCAAACGCAGATGTGTTCATCCGGAGTCCTGAGGGAAGCGATTGAACATCACCTGGCGTTGTGCCCCAACGCGCGCCCCGTCATGCAGAAAGCGCGGCGCCAGGTGCCGGAGAAGCATCAGTTCATCGTTCAGGAGGTGCATAAGTTGCAAGAGGCTGGGGTCATCCGTGAGGTGCACCACCCAGAGTGGCTTGCCAACCCCGTCATCGTTCCCAAGAAGGGCGGCAAGGAGCGAATGTGCGTCGCCTTCACCAGTCTCAGCAAGGCCTACCCCCAGGACCCCTTCCCACTGCCGCGCATCGACCAGATCATGGACTCCACCGCTGGCTATGACCTACTATGCTTCTTGGACGCCTTCTCAGGCTATCACCAGATCAAGATGGCGGCGAAGGATGTGGAGAAGACGGCATTCATCTCCCCCTGCAGGGTGTTCTGCTACACCTACATGACTTTCAAGTTGAGGAGTGCTGGCGCCACCTTCCAGAGGTTGATGTGCATCACGCTGGGGCCCCAACTGGGAAGGAATGCGGAGGCTTACATCGATGACATCATGGTCAAGACGCGCGAGGCCAGGATGCTCATCAAAGATCTAGAGGAGACGTTCGCCAACCTGCACAAGGTCAACTTGAAGCTCAACCCTGACAAGTGCGTTTTTGGAGTCCCTTCAGGCAAGCTCCTTGGCTTCCTTGTATCTCACTAGGGAATTGAAGCCAACCCGGAAAGGTTAAGGCCATCAAGAGAATGCGCCCCCCAGACCCTCAAGGAGATGTAGAAGTTGGCAGGATGCCTGACCTCCCTGGGGCGCTTCACCTCCAAGTTCGGCGAGCGGGAGTTGCCGCTCTTCAAGCTTATGAAAATGTCCGACCCATTCGAGTGGACCCCTGAAGCGGGCGCGGCCTTTGAAGATCTCAAGAGATACCTCACGATCCCCCCGTCATGGTTGCCCCGCGCCCCCGTGATACTTGTGATCTGCGTTGGGTTTTCTGTGAATAGGAACAGGTAATTGCAGCATAAAGTGGATAAGTATTTCCCTCAGTTATGAAACCAAGGTTTATCGAACCAATAGGAATATCAATCCTCAACCATCTTCAACGGCTGCACACAAAAGAACAAACAACTTGCACCCAACGAGGGCAAGAGGGTTGTCAATCCCCTTGATCTCGTTATTTGGAAGCAAATGAGTTGTGTAGATAATTGTAGATAATTGTAAATTGCAAAATAAAATAAAAAGTAAATAAAGGCAGCAAGGTAATAGTAGCGTCTGTAAATACATAAGTGAATAGATCCGGGGGGCATAGTTTTCCCTAGCGGCATCACTCATGTAGGCAGCATATGGTGGGTAACAAATTACTGTTGGCCAATTGATAGAAAAGCGGATAGTTATGTGATTTTCACGACAATGATCATGTGTATATAGGCATCACGTCCATCAACAAATAGGCCGACTCCTGCCTGCCTTCACCTTCATGAAAATGCACGGTACCGAAGAGGCTAGCAAATATGAGAAGGTGAGAATGCGTATGTCCATTGATACGTCTTTGTCGTATCTACTTTTCCTCACACTTGTGCCCTTGTTTTGGACTCTAATTTGTAGGATTTGAATGAAACTAACCCGGACTAATGTTGTTTTCAACAGAACTACCATGGTGTTGTTTTTTGTGCAGAAATAAAAGTTCTTGGAATTGGATGAAACTTTTTGGAGATTTATTTTAGAATAAATAAAAAATATTGGAGTTAAGAACCACCGGAGGGGGGCCAGAGGCTGGGCAGCATACACCAGGGCGCGCCAGCCCTCCGAGGCGCGCCCTGGTGGGTTGTGCCCACCTCGTGGCCCCACTGACCCTAATTCCGGCACTATAAATTCCTATTTTCGGAGTAAAAAATCAAGGAGAAAGTTTCATCACGTTTTACGATACGGAGCCGCCGCCGCCTCCTGTTCTTCATCGGGAGGCCAGATCTGGAGCCCGTTTAGGGCTCCGAAGAGGGGAATCTTCTGTCTTCGTCATCACCAACCCTTCTCCATCGCCAATTCCATGATGCTCACCACCGGGAGTGAGTAATTCCTTCGTAGGCTTGCTGGTCGGTGAGGAGTTGGATGAGATTCATCATGTAATTGAGTTAGTTTTGTTAGGGCTTGATCCCTAGTATCCACTATGTTCTGAGATTGATGTTGCTATGACTTTGCCATGCTTAATGCTTGTTACTAGGGCCCGAGTGCTATGATTTCAGATCTGAACTGTTTATGTTATCACCATTATATCTATGTTCTTGATCCGATCTTGCCTAGTCATATGCACCTATTACGTGTTATGATCCGTCAACCCCATAGTGACAATATTTGGGATACTTCACGGTGATGACCGTAGTTTGAGGAGTTCATGTATTCATCGTGTGTTAATGCTTTGTTCCGGTTCTCTATTAAAAGGAGGCCTTAATATCCCTTAGTTTCCTTATGGACCCCGCTGCCACGGGAGGGTAGGACAAAAGATGTCATGCAAGTTCTTTTCCATAAGCACGTATGACTATTTACGGAATACATGCCTACATTACATTTATGAACTAGAGCTAGTTCTGTGTCGCCCTAGGTTATGACTGTTATATGATGAATATCATCCAACGAGTTCACCGATCCAGTGCCTACGAGTTCTCCACTTATTGTTCTTGCTAAGTTCCTATTGCTGCTGCTACTGTTCCAACTGCTACAAAACTATTGCTACTACTGTTACCGCTACTATTACTGTTGCTACTGCTATCAAAACTATCATATTACTATGCTACTGATCACTTTGCTGCAGATATTGAATCTCCAGGTGTGGTTGAATTGACAACTAAGCTGCTAATACTCTCAAATATTCTTTGGCTTCCCTTGTGTCGAATCTATAAATTTGGGTTGAATACTCTACCCTCGAAAACTGTGGTGATCCCCTATACTTGTGGGTTATCAAGACCTTTTTCTGGCACCGTTGCCGGGGAGCATAGCTATATTTGTTGAGTCACTTGGTATTTATATCAATTGATCACTATGAAGAATCTGAAGGATCCAAAGACCAAGATTTTTTCCTCTAAGACGAGGGGAGGTAAGGAACTGCCATCTAGCATTGCACTTGATTCACCTTCTGTTATGAGTAAGCTTGCAACACCACCACATGCTAGTAATTGTGATATGTCGCAAGTTATTGATGATGCTACCTCTGCTATGAATGATGCTTACGATGATGCTAGTACCATGCTTGATGATAATGTGCCACTAGGAGAATTTCTTGATGAACAAATTACTAGAGCTAAAGAGAATGAAACTACTGAAACTGATGAGATTGCTATAACTGATGAAGCCTATGAAACTGCTGATGACTATGAAACACCTATTTGTCCTAGCTCTCCTAAGTTTGAAATGCCTAAGATACCTGAAGGTTATGTTATGGATGAAGAGGTAACTCGAGAAATTCTTTCTTGCAAGGATAGAAACGATCTTAAGAAATTGCTACGCAAGTATAAGGAAAAGACTTTGAATGCTAGAATGAAATGTGATCCTAAGTTTGCTACTTCACCTATCTTTGTTACCGATAAGGATTATGAATTCTCTGTCGACCCAGAGTTAATTACTTTGGTTGAATCTGATCCGTTCCACGGCTATGAAACTAAAACTGTTGTGGCGCACCTTACTAAGCTGAATGATATAGCCACCCTCTTTGCTCATGATGAGAAGATTCGCTATTATTACATCCTTAAGTTATTTCCGTTCTCATTAAAGGGTGATGCTAAGACATGGCACAATACTCTTACTCCTGGTTGTGTGCGTAGTCCCCAGGATATGATTTACTATTTCTCTGAAAAATATTTTCCTGCTCATAAGAAACAAGCCGCCTTATAGGAAATATTTAACTTTGTGCAAATTGAAGAAGAGAGTCTCCCACAAGCTTGGGGGAGGCTTCTCCAGTTGCTTAATGCTTTGCCTGATCATCCTCTTAAGAAAAATGAAATACTTGATATCTTCTATAATGGACTAACCGATGCTTCTAGGGACTTCCTAGATAGTTGTGCTGGTTGTGTTTTCAGGGAACGAACTGTTGAACAAGCTGAGGAATTATTGAATAACATATTGAAGAATTATGATGATTGGACTCTTCGTGAACCACCGCTTAAACCGACTCCAAAGAAGAGGGGTATCTTATTTCTCAGTCCTGAAGATATGCAAGAGGCAAATAAATCTATGAAGGAAAAAGGTATTAAAGCTGAGGATGTTAAGAATTTGCCACCTATTGAAGAAATACATGGCCTTGACACACCACCACCTCCACAAGTGGTAAAGGTAAATTCTTTATTAAAGTTTGATGAAGGTGATATTCCTCACAATAAACATCCTAGTCAATACTTATATGAGTTTGACAACTATATTATGAAACAAGATCATTTCAATGCACATGTTCTGAGACAATTGAAATATAATTTTGATATGATTGCTCGCTTGAGTGACTTGCTATGTAGAATTAGTAATGATGTTAGAGGTGTAGGAAAGCATGCCTCTATGGTTCAAACTCAGTTAGAACAAGTTGCTAAATCTCAAAAAGAATTTCTTGATGAAATGAATAATAATATGAATGATTTTGCTGCTAGAGTAGTAACTAGAGGAGGTAGAATGACCCAAGAACCACTTTATCCTGAGGGTCATCCTAAAAGAATCGAATAAGACTCTTAGAGAATTAATACTGATGCACCTAGTCCTTCTAAGAAGAAAAAGAAGAAGAAAAATGATAGGACTTTGCATACCTCTGGTGAACCTGAGATAGAAAAACCTCATGATAACAATGATGTCTCTATTTCCAATGCTGAAACTCAGTCTGGTAATGAACATTCAACTAGTGGTAATGAAAATGAAAATGAAAATGATGATGTTCATGAAGATGCTCAACCTAACCATGATAAAGGACCAGACAATGATGTTGAAATAGAGCCTGCTGCTGATCTTGATAACCCACAACCTAAAAATAAACGTTATGATAAAAGAGACTTTGTGGCTAGGAAACATGGTAAAGAAAGAGAGCCATGGGTTCAGAAACCCATGCCATTTCTACCTAAGCCATCTAAGAAAAAGGATGATGAAGAATTTGAGCGCTTTGCTAAAATGATTAGGCCAGTCTTTTTGCGTACCCGCCTAACTGATATTTTAAAGATGGCCCCCTATGCAAAGTATATGAAAGACATCTGTGGGGACCCCGACTCATAAGTCGTGATCACCGAATGTACGTGCACAGTGATCCTAGAGATCAATGCTCACTGAACACACAGAAACTGAATAACTAGAGTCTTACATCCATTACATACCGTTTGTATTCACGTATGGCCTTTATGGCCAAGGCTTCATATACTCGCAACGGAAATCTTCAATGATAGCGTGAACCCATGCCATCTGTCTTAACCCTACAGGCATTCTGACTGGGAAGCGTCCTAGCTCGCATGTTCGTCACCAAGATACTCCTCATCGTATCCTGTTCTTTCATGCCTGGCCAATAAAATAACCAGTGGCAAGCCAATGAGTACTTTGAATATACTCGCAAGCAACCCATGTTTGGAACAAGGTATAACCATGCATGATATAGCACTAAGTAGGTAAGTTTTGCAGAAAGCTAGTTTTAAGTGCAATGACATGATCAAGTAACTTGAGTAAGCATGCATCAATTGTTGACAGGTATTCATAGGAACAAGTTATAGATACCATCATAAGCAAGGGGTTGAACATCTCATGTTCAGTCATCACGTCAAGTCATCTGACTAACTCAAGTACCATCTTTGTCACCATCATACACACACACCAAGTTTAGTAAACATTGGACGTAGCACAAGAGCGGTCATCCAACTGTCCTTGACCGTGGACATGGCTGTTCGAATAGTTTTACACTATGCAGAGGTTGCACACTTTACCCACAAGACCCGGGGAACTTTCGTGTCATCCATGACTCGCGGTATATTACATACCCGAGGTAAGCACCCGAACATTGTCTTTCCCCTAGCGATACTAAACAAAGAGTCCACTCGTTGGTGCCATCCCTCATGATATACATCACACGTATCATCCATGAGGGCATGCAACGGTGTGCCCGGTGCCTGTAAAGACAGCGCATGGTCGCCCTACCAGGCACGACCCCGTATCGAGAGTGACCACGCCACTCCCGCCACTAGTAATGCGGGCTCTATGCTAGTACCCACCAAGGTAATCAACAAAGCCCCATCCCATAAGGGGTATCGTGGTCGTACATGTAAGGTTGGAATAACGGTCGCAACTTACACCAATCCGTTTTCGAAAACCACACACACTCACTTGCTCCGGTACACCACTTCTTTATCAAGTGGTTACCTAGCTCAACATCATCTCCCTCGGGCATTAGTGGCACCCGATGGGGTTTTCGAAATGTCTTTGAAAACAATCTTGTTTCCAACACCATGCATATTCCCGTCCCACTTTGCGTAGCATCTACTAAGTATCCTATCTACTCCCACCCGCACAACCCTCATAAGAAGGTAGGGTCATGCACGATGCAAGTATCAACAAGGAAGTAACGGAGGCATCCCACCGAAGGGGATACCACAACATCATGATCATCATCAAGAAGTAATGTGCTATATGCCATGCAATAAAAGGTTTCATAGTCATGGTCAAAGGGCTGCTTGCCTGGCTCAGCAAAGTCTTCGAGTTCTTCACATGCTTCTCGTCCAACTCCGAGCACTTTGTCTACTTCGTCAACTATCGCCGGAAACAACCACAATAAGCAACTCAAAAAGTAGAGAAATAAAAGCGCTCTATAAATAGGAGTTTTATTTTTTCTTGGACACCTCTGGTCATAAGAAAAATAACCAAGGAGGTTTCATTGGATGTGGATCAAGGGGAGCTTTGAAGGGTGGAAATGAGGGAAATGATGTTCCTAAAAGATGTCCACAGAAAATGTTTTAACAAAAATGAGTGGATGAACCTAACAAGTAGGGCACGATTTTAGAAGATTTTTGGAATTGGTCTTACTGGATTTGGAGTAGGTATGAATATTCTAGGGATTTGCAAAGTGGATCATATATGGTCCAAAATTTGACATAGCAAAATAAGTGTAAGGAAAAATGTTCACATCCTAAGACATGATTTTAGATGCACCTAGGATTTTGAGTCACTGCATTTGGAGTTGTTATGAATCCTCTAGGGATTTTTGCAATTGGGGCATGAATAGTTCAAATTTGAATTTTAATTTGAACAGTACATAAAAGTTTGTAGGAAAAATATGTAGGCCATATTTTTGGATAGATCATGATTTTAGAAATCTGTAGGAACTTGAATCAATTGATTTGGAGTCCAAATTATTTTTCTATGAATTTTTGAATCTGTCTGAAAAAGAAAAATGGGAAAGAAAAGGGCATTACCAATGGGCTAAACAGCGCACTGTGCGCAGGATAAGCACATGGGCCGGCCCAGCAGCTCAACCGCGCAGGGGGCCGGGCGACGTCGAAGGCGTACTCCTTGGACTACGCCTCCTGTGCAGGGAGGCGGGAAGACGGTGGGGGCGTCTCCACTTAAACAGGGGGCCCGGCCGGCCGGTCGCCGACAGGCGGGGCCCGCCTGTCGGGTCCGTCGCCCACCTCCCGCCCGCGCAGGGAGACACAGGGGAGGTGGGACCGAGCGGCGCCGGCACTCGCCTCGGTGGCTCCGGCCATCTCCAGCGACGCTCCGACCACCGGCGAGCTCAGGACGGAGGGCCGCATCCACCAAGGGGCTTAGCCTTCGCCGGGGAGCGCCGGAATAAGTGGGGCCTCGGCTACGGCGGATGCCAACGACGACCACCGAGCGGGGCGGTGCTCCGGCCACCGGAACGAGGAGAGGAGCGCGGAGGGGGGGGGGTTTGTGGTGGCGCTAGGGTGCTCAACTGCCGTCCCGAAGAGAGGAGAGAGGCGGGGCAGCGCGAATTCGCCGGCGGCCGAGG
Organism: Elymus sibiricus; assembly: GCA_039707655.1. Lineage (NCBI taxonomy): Eukaryota > Viridiplantae > Streptophyta > Magnoliopsida > Poales > Poaceae > Elymus > Elymus sibiricus. The sequence goes on along the minus strand of CM077669.1, from coordinate 344,804,521 downwards.
CGGCTCCATGGCGTTCCTGGGAGGAGGAGGAGGGCACGGGAGCTCCGGTAGCTCGGTCCAGGAGCTCCGTGAGAGTGAGAGGGAGCAAATGGGCAGTGCATGGGGCTCGGGGAGGAGTGGAAGTAGAGGGGCGACGAGGGGGAAGCTCGGGTGGCCTCGGATGCTCTCTGGCGCGGCGAGCATGCGTGCCAGAGGGGCTTTGGAGCTTTCTCGACGTCGGGGAGAGGCGTGGGAGGAAAGGAGGGATTCCCTGGCGTGTTTTGGTGCTCTGCCGAGGTCGGACGCGCGCTACAGGACAAGCTCAAGTGGCAGAGTGCCGTTGCTGCATGTCAACGGCGTGGTCACCATGCTACCCCGTGTCCAGAGCAAGCTTCTAGTCAGGAAAAGTTGTCTGGCGTGCGAGGCATGGGTTCTTGAGTGCACTGGTGAAGTCTGAGAGAAAGTGGAGCTGGGTGAGTGTGGTTTTCACTGTGGGTAAATTTGTAGCAGCAAACTCGGGACTTAGAAAAAGAGTTTTTACTAGAGGGCACTTTGAATAAAACCTTGTCCAGTGGTCATAGGCATGGAAGGACTATATGCCCACAAATTTTTAGCTCAGGGAGATGAGTATAACTAGCACTTGCAGTACAAAGCTGTATTTGCTGTCATAATCTAGTTTCAGATGGTTTGCTCATATTTTCCACATGAGCATGCCATCTTTGGACGTGTAATGATGCATTGGCATGCTAGAGGTGTTGTGGTCAAACTTGGGGGCAGTTGCATGCATGGAATAATAGGAGAGAGGAAGAGAGTCATGCCAATGCTGTCCAAAAGAGGGAATCTTGGGGTTTTACCCCCCTCAATCATGGAGCTGGTGCTGGGTTTGTTACTGGAGTGGGGGAGAGGTATGATGGAGCTTCGGTAAAAAATTGGGCTCAAGGAGAGCACCTGGGGTGCCTCAATTATTGATCCCAATAATGCACCAGAAGGTGTTTGATCAGTGTTTGGGCTAGCTAAGCTCCTCTTCTGGAGATGAAACTTAACAAGAAGAAATGAGGGATGGAATTAGGCTTGATCACCAATTTTGCACTCATTTGAATAAAGTTGATAACACAAACTTGGTAAACCCTAGAGATCAAAAGAATCAGGTTTCTGTAGATCCAGTCATGCTAGGCTAATCTCCTTGATTCACCACTTGGTGTGGTGGCATTATTTGGGTATTAGAGTATGACTACAAAGTTTGAGATCAATAGGGGAAACTTCACACTGTAAAGTTGTTCAAATTTGGATCTGGACAGAGAGGGTTTTGGAATATTTTGGTGTATCAAATCAATTGGGATTGATATGAAACTTGGCAAGATGATCACATATGTCATATGTGACATGCCAGAATTTTCCTGGATTTATTTGATAATATTTCTTATAGAAATATTTCAAATGCTTGAAATAGGCAGAAATGGTTTTGAAGGGTTTTGTCCAACATTTTGAACATGACCATCTGTTTAAACTCTTATATATGGACAATATATGTCCACTGAGTTTTCGTAAATTTTCTCAAATATTTTGAAAGCATAAAAATAATTTTTCCCTATAAAAGACCATTTCTGGCCTTAAGAAAAAGCCTTCAAATTAAATAGTAAAATAATCTTTAAAAATAATATTTGGTGGTTTTGGGAAGTCATATATATAGTAGGTTCCAAACAAATCCTTTGGGGCAAAACAATCCACCCAATTTGAGGACTTGTAGTACAAACCTCAATCCAGGGGGTTTTGAAACCCTAAATTGAATAAATGCTTTTTGGCCAAAATAATATTTGATAAAAATAGTTTTAGGTACTATACACATGGTATGATCATTGGACAATAGTTTAGATCAAGGAAAGGAGTTTTGAGAGTAGGAGGGAGTTCTATGAATATAGAGCACCAACAAGCAATCAAACAAACAAGCAATTTGCACATAAGTCAAGCATTCATAGGCACTCAAAAAGTTTTAATTGGCCCTAATTTTTGAGTCATGATAACTTAGTCATGAGGCAAAACACACGGTGTGACAACATCATCACAAATAAAAGAAAGATACCTGAAGCTGGAATCTCCTCCATGCTTGCTAATTACTCTTTTAAGGATGGAGTACCTAAAAAACTTGGAGATCCTGGAATACTAACTATACCTTGCTCCATTAAAAGAAACTATGTCAAAACTACTTTGTGTGATTTGGGAGTCGGTGTTAGTGTTATGCCTTTCTCCTTATATAAAAGACTTGATTTGAATAAACTCACACCTACCGAGATATCATGGCAAATGGCTGACAAATCAACTGCCATACCTATCGGTATTTGTGAGGATGTGCCCGTTGTTGTTGCAAATGTTACTATCTTAATGGACTTTGTTATTCTTGAGATGCCCGAGGACGACTACATGTCGATTATCCTTGGTAGACCCTTTTTGAATACTGCAGGGGCTGTTATTGATTGCAATAAAAGCAAAGTCACTTTTCATATCAATGGTAATGAGCACACGGTGCACTTTCCGAAGAAACAATTCCAAGTGAATGGTATAAATGTTATTGAAGAATCCCCGACCATCACTATTGGAAGTTTTCAATTACCTCTACCTACTGCCAAAAAGAAATATGATATACTTATTGTTGGGGATATGCACATCCCCATTGAGGTAACTTAGTGTTTTACGAAAGTTCTTCGGTTTCATGCTAATCGGAAGTGGTTGTTAATAAAACTTGATCAACCTTATTAATGGATCATTTTTGAAAGGTATGAAATTGATGAATCTAGTAAGCACAACTCTCTGTCCCCACCTTTTATTTTCTGTTTTAGTTAGTCAAATAAAATAAAATGCCATGTTTATCCTGTTTTCTGCTTTCTCCGTGCAATAAAAAATGACCCAAGAATAAAAGTTCTCAGAATGATCTGAAAATTTGAAATGATTTTTTTCCGAATATTTCTGAATTTCTGGTGAAAATAATACCAGGGGGGGTGCACCTGGTGCCCACAAGAGACCAGGGCGCGCCAGCACCCCAGGCGCGCCCTGGTGGGTTGTGGCCCCCACGCGGGCCCCTCACTTACCTCTTTAGCCCACTGTCACGCCCAAGATGCGATCCTATCCTTATTTTGGCACGAGGGCCTCGACAGGGATAGAAGCGCATCTCGTCGTTTCGCAAGAATGGATATCATTACAAGTACATGTAAAGAAGAGATGAGTATATGGAATTGGCTTACACTCGCCACAAGCTACATCAATATCACATCAATACAACAACATATTCAAACATCATACAGAAGAGCAGGGTCCGACTACGGACGAAAACAAACGATAAAATGACATCCATCCTTGCTATCCCAGGCTGCCGCCTGGAACCCATCCTAGATCGATGAAGAAGAAGAACTTCAAATCAAACAAGCATCGCGCTCACGTCAAATCATCACATTACCTCTACCTGCAACTGTTGTTGTAGTAATCTGTGAGCCATGGGGACTTAGCAATCACATTTCCAAGGGTATCAAGACTATTAAAGCTTAATGGGTGAGGTATGGTTAAGTGGTGAGGCTGCAGCAAGGACTAAGCATTTATTTGAGTGGCTAACTTACGAGTACAAGAATAAGGGGGGATGACTGTCGAATAAACGGACGTGAACTAATAATGATCTCTAAGAGATCCTAAACACCTACTTACGTCAATCATAACCCCACCGTGTTCTCTCTCGGAAAAGGTCTCATGAGAAGAGACAGTCACGGTTACGCACACAGTTGGTGTATTTTATTTGAGTTTACTTCAAGTTTGCTATGACCGGGTGTTAAACAAAGTTTCCAAGTTGCCACGTAACCGCGGGCATGGCTTTCCAAAATTTTAACCCTGCAGGGGTGCTACAACTCATCCATCACAAACTAACCACACGCCGCGGGAATAACCTCGACCACGAATCTCGTGATCTTCCTAGGCAATTCCACTAGAAAACTGCAACCTCGAGATAGCCCGAAGTATTTTCGGAATTCCTCGCACAAGACGTTCGAGAAAGGTAAAACAAGTCCAGCAAGATCGCCCGGTGTGTCGACGAACCCGATAGGAGCCGCGTATCTCGTTCTCAGGACACGACGGAGAAGCAAAGCGTACGGTGGCCTGATAGACATCTCCCGAGTTGCCCCGGGTTGGCCCCGCACGGTGCTCTAGTTTGGACCAACACTCATGAGGAGCACTGGCCTGGGTTGTTGATTAAAGATCCTCGGGTTAATTACTCCCTATGCAGGTTTATTAGTTATTAGGCAAATGTAGTACCAATGTTGGGCCTTGCCAGACAAGTTTTATCCTAAAACGAAAATCAAGGGGGTCCCCATAACAACCCCGAGCATGTTAGGAGCGCTCAATTATGGAACATAACACCGGCACACAAGTAACTAGGGCGGCAAGAGTGGAACAAAACACCGAGCAAAAGGCCAAGCCTTCCACCCTTTACCAAGTATATATATGTGCATTAAATTAAATAGCAATAATATTGCGATATAACAAAAGGATATCCATGTTGGCACATGGAAACAATTGCACCTGCAACTAGCAACGCTATACGAAGGGTTGAGCAAGCGGTAACATAGCCAAACAATGTTTTGCTGGGATGTGGAGGGGTTAGAGGCTTTTCATGTCAATTTGGGAGGCTTGACATACAAGTGGTAGGTAGCGAGACAGCGATAGAAAACAAGACATCTAGCATGGCAATGATAGTAATGGTATCCAGGGAAATGATCATCTTGCCTGAGATCCCGCTTGGAAGAAGAACGAATCCATGAAGTAGACGAACCGCGTAGTCGAATAGATCCTCACACTCCGAACGCTTTCGGAACTCTATCGAGAAGAAGCAATCCAGAAACAACAATCAACACACGAGGACACCACAACATATGCATGACATGATGCGCAAATGAATATGATGCATGTTATGCATGACATGGCAAGCACAACAATCAACTCCTACACATTAAGTGAAGCTCAATATGCAACGAGTTGCATATTGACGAAACTCCACATTCGAATATTTAGTTCACTCTCGTTTAGGGACACGACAATATTAAATGTAGTTAAACATGGCAATAGGTGAAGCATAAGTAAACTACATATCTAGGCAAGTTTAAATGAGGCCGGAAACAACATATAGCATTTCCGAAACGACCCCATATGTTAATTTTGAAATTGGTCCATATCTAAACTAATCATGTTTTATATTACTAAACAGGAAAATAAAGTATACCATGCAATTCTACATGTCATTCTAGTCGATTTACATATATGGAACATCTCAAACGGAGATACGGTTTAAAAGATATGACAATCACAAGATTATATGCCATGAATGCAAAATGCATGAAAATGACAACAACAAACATTTCAAATCATGAATGCAGCAAGATATAATGATACTACATGAAATTCTAGGCAAGTTTCATATGCAACATGTTCAAAACGGAGCTACGGGTCAACCACAACAACCAACACAAGTTTTAGTGCAAATCTGCCCAAAACAGCAAGATAGCATATTGCACGCATGAAAACAACAAGCTACAAGATTCTAAAATGCACAAACTAAGCATGGAGCAGTAGCATATAACATATACTTCATTTCATCTTCATATATCATACTCAAAAGAGTCATGGATCACATGGTAGGAAGCTCACAACATGACAACAAAATATAGCAGATTAGGACTTGGTGAAAATAACAGTTTTTAGCATAGCAGTTTTTCACGAAGGCATATTGGCAGCAGTAAAACTATATTCTACAGGGCATATTATGGCATGAAAATCTTCAGCATGGTAGAGGACATGATGCACTACAAATCATACCATGGTGGCAAGGTCTAATTATGCATAGAATCAATGCTAGCATCAACACAATATGGCATTATGAAGAAAACAGATTCTCAGACTTAGTGAAAATTAGAGTAGACATGTGCAGCAGTTTTTAACAGATTGACATATTGGACAACAGAATTAATTATGATGCTAAACCTATTCATGCAAACTATTGGCACAACATGATAGGCAACAACATGATTAACAAAAGACTCCTTGGTGGCAACCACAAAAAGATCCTAGATCAATAGCAAATCACATGGCAAGACAACAACAAAATATTACAGATTCCAGACTTAGAAATATTTCAGCATCTCAAATCGGCAACATGATTAAGCATGTACTCATGATGAAATCTACAGCTAAACACAAGATTCATGGCATGGCAAACCTATCAACAACAAGTAGACATGGCATAGTACAACACACTCCAAAGATTCAACCACCAGGAAGCATGAATTGCTTAATACGAGCATCGCAAAATGGAACTCTACGTTAGCAGATTACAGTTTTTAACGCGATAGCAACTTGAGAGCAAGATATGAACATGATAATGAACTCCTATCTAGCAACCAGAGGCATGGCATCAAAGTAGACATTACATAGGGCAATACTCATGAAGACACCATATGCAAAAGACCTACGGTTGAGATGCAATCATCCACGGGAAATTGAATAAAATAACAGATTTACACCTAACGATGAGATGCACCTTTGCAACGAAGTTTGTATCATGCAAATGAATCCTACCATGGGTGCAAGTGATTCCATTATGTAGAGTGCAATGAGTAGATCAATTTTCATGTATAACTCAATTCCATCCGATGCACGGTTTGCAAGATACGAGCATCACAAAATGCAATCATGATGTTAAACATGCAGTTCCAGACTTAGTCGTTTTAGCTCTGCTCGCCGGATAGACTAAATAGTGAACGCTCACAGCATAGACCAGAAATGCACGCTCGCTCAACAGCTAAAACGATGAACGGGCGCGGGATAGCATGGCTGCTCACCAGCGGGCCTTGGGCCAGATCTAGAGAGGCGACTGGGCCTTGGAGGCCTGGCGCGGCCCACGGGGCGCTGGCGCTCGTCCTGCTCGCTCGGGCAGGAGCTCGAGCAGGAGGCCATGGCGACGGCGGACAACGGCGGGGCGACGGACGTCGGCGAGGCAGGGCGAGGGGCGGCGAGGCCGGGGATGGATGGATCCGGGTGTGGGGGTCCCGGATCTGGCCGGCGACAACAAGGGCGGAGCTTGGAGCATCGGCGGCCATGGGGGGCTCCCTGCGAGAAAGAGAAAGAGACCATGAGGGAGAGAAGAAGCGGGGGGAAACAGGAGAAGGGGCGGCGAGGTCCGGCCTGGAGGTCGCCGGCGGCGGTGGCTCGGCGGGGCTCGCCGGAGCTCCGGTGGCTGGCCGACTCGAGGCAGCGGGAGGCGAGGCGATGCGGGAGCTCGAGGGGCTCCTCCCCTCGCTCCAGATCATGCACTGGCTGCGGGAGTGGCGCGATGCGGGCCCGGAGCGGGCCGGATTCGGGCCGGATTCGGGCCTCGATGGGCCGGCGGCGGTGGGAGCTCTGGGGCGCTGACGTGGCGGCCCCTCAGTGGTGGAGAGCGGCGGCTACGGTGGCTGGGTGGCGGCGGCAGCACGACAAGTGGCGACGGGGCAGCGGCTTGGCACGAATCCCGAGGAGTGGCGGCTGGAGGTAGGTGGAGGGACTAGGGAGGCCGTTTTTGGCAGGGGAGGACCTCCTTTTATAGGCAGGGACTAGGGTGAGGGGTTTTTGCCCGTTTTCGGACCGTCGGATCTCGATCGGACAGTTCGAAAGTGGAGGGGGGCTAGCTGGGCTAGTGGGCTGTGGAGAGGGGGTGTGGGCTAAGAAGAGAGGGAGGTTGGTAGCTCGTGACATAGTTTTAAACCGCGAAAACGTCCGACAATTAAACCGATACGGTGCCGCTACGGTCGACCGTTCGGGTATCAAACGACCTCTGATTGCGACGAAATTTGGTAGGCGGTCTACCTACAATATAATAAGATCGCACGCCAAGTTTCGACCCAATCCAAGAACATTTTATACGCACTTTTAAAACAATATTTTATCGATGCCGTGGGCGCGTGCGTGTGTGGTTGGTCTCAAATCGGTCGACGACACGAACGGAGAGAACCGGCGACTACGAATGGTTGCAGGTTTTCAAAAACAAGTGACGATGCCATGCAGATGATGCAAATGATGTGATGATGAATGCGACAACCACAAGAATCACACGACGAGAATGGAAAACAACAGGAATCTTCTGGAGCGTCGGTCCCGGGCTGTTACAACTCTCCTCCACTTACAAGAGATCTCGACCCGAGATCTTAGAATGAGAAGGGGAAGAGGAAGACAAAAGGAAGAGGTAAAGCTCAGTTGCTTCTTTGACAGACTAGTGAAACCAACAAAACTTGGAGGTTGCAAAGAGATGAAGAATGACACGAGGAACAAGCAAGAATTCCAAAAGAAATTGGGCAGCACTTCGGTAGGATAGAGGGAAAAATTTGATAAGATGGGAGAACTTGAAAGAGAACACCACACCCTGGTTAAATGGATAGGCAAGAAAGAACATGATCTTAAAAAGAACTAGATGATGGGATGAATAAAGCAACATCCAATGCCTCCAGAATAAGAGAATAGAAGCTAGATACTTGGAATGAAAAGAACAGAAAGAAAATGACAACTTCTATCCCAATTAAACTTGAAAGGAGTCCTTAGAAAGGAGAGATAGAATGGAGTTGTTGGAAATCAACAACGAAAAGAAAAAACTTGTTGTGGGCTTATGGTAAACTTCTCAAAATTATGAGGTGACAACCGACCACAAACAGGAACACAAATTGCTTGGGAGCAACAAGAGATGCAAAAATTTCTTACACGAAGAGGATACATTGAGAACTTGGATCAATGATAAGCACCATGATAGCAACCATCCTTAGGACATGCTTTAGGTGAAATCCAATCCAAGATAATTTCAATGAAGAAACCACTGGTTTACATATCTCATTCTTGACAATTCCCTTCAAAAATCCTCATGAAGCAAGAATGCTATAAAACCACCTCAAAAGATAAGAGAGAATGAATGCACTTCAGAATACAAGACGAATGATACTTGAGCCTCTCCAACAAGAATCTTGAAGAACACTTTGAGAATGAAAGAAATCTTTGATGAACCATCATGTAGAGCCTCCGTATACAAAAGAATGATCAAAAGAAATGAAGGTTGAAAAGAATGGATTATGACGTTGCAAAGATTTAGATGGAACTTCACGAAGAGATGCTTAAGAAAAGTTGGAACTCCGAAAAAGAAAATATAAGCAACTAATCGAGAGTTTGATATCATGAACAGCTCCGGAACAAGGGTTGAAATCATCTTGATGAAACAAGAATAAGAATTATGTTATGCTTATCCTTCATCAAGTTAAATTGATGACAAGCAACGGATTTGGCATACGACTTATTCTTCTTGAAAAGATTGAAGAGAGATATCACAAGCTTGAAGAACTCTTGAACGAACCACCGGTAAGAATTGAAACAAATGGGAATACATGAGAATGAAGAGATCAAGATTTGCCCAATAGAAACTTGAACAAGGCACCGGACTGAAGGAGATACGAACGAAGAGACAACAATTGAGAAGAATTTGAGAACGAAAGCTGAAACCTAAGAACGAAGAAATCTTCTGAAATGATGGCCTTCGGAGGATCGAGAAATTAAAACAACTCAGAAACGCTCCGGATAGATATGGAAAGAATTACTCATGATCGAAAACAATTTGAGAGGATAGCACGAAGCTGAGATGACAAATTTTCGAAAGAACGGAGAAAGATTTAAGAGAAACTCTTCTTGGTCTTCAAGGCAAAGAAAGATGGCGAGAAACACCACCAAGAATTACTGAGACACTCCGGGATAATGAATAAGGAAAAGTTGGGCCAACGAACAAAATGATTTAGAAGTGATCTTCGGGAAGGAATGTGACTGATGAAATTCATTCTTACGTCATATTGAAAAGAAGTTGAGGACATCTCCGGAAAGATTAAAAGAGCCAGGTACGATCCTCGGAAAAAACCTGTGGGTTATGAGCCCACTCAAAGAGATCACCGTTGAAGCAATTGATTAGGAAGAGAGATTGCACCGGTACAAATTAAGAACTTGATGAGGATGAGAACCTCGAAACACTTAAGAGGATTTGAAAGATAACATGAATCTTCTCAGATATCTTCAGCACTCCGGATAGAATAAAGAGAGATGAATAAAAGAGAGAGGCTTGGACAAGAACTTCCACATGGATAGCATTTAACGAACGAAAAGAATATGATGAACACTGAAAGCTTGAATTGAATCCACCGGAAAAGAAAACAAAGATGAAGACTAAGAAATGATAAACTTGAGCACTGAGCATCTTCACAACGAATCACCAGATACATCACGGAAGAGAAGATAGCAGAAGCATCACATGAATAGAAAGGCACTTGGATTAGCATTTAATCATTGAAGAAAATGGGCGGGAGGGTGGGGAAAAACAAGGAACAATTGGGACGAATGAGACGAACTGTGGAAAGAAATATGAGGATTGATCTTGCAAATATTGGAAAGGATTGAATTATCTTAATGAGAAACACACCGGTTAGGAAAGATATGAAATCACCACTTGACATCGAAGCAACTCGAATTACCATGATCCAACAAAACAAAAGATGGGGCTTGAGGATTAAGCCAGAAACAAATATAAAACCCATTTGCATTTGCTGGAGGGATAATCCTAGGTAACTACTTGAATTCCCACCTAAGAATTTCCGAAGTCTTTCTTGTTTATGCGATTCGGGTCGCGGACCCAGGAACGTACCCAAGGTAATCAGCTACAACTGCACCCGCAACCTTCCACACCATAATCCAAGAAACTCCGCAAACTCGTCTACCTCAGACACTCGTAATCACAACGATACTAAACATGGCAGTACCCTGGACGCTCTCCCCAGTACTGGATGACTCCAATCTTATCTCGCCACGAAAAGTATTGAAGCAATTTTGAACATCCTCCGTCCCGAGATACTAAGAAAACTGAATGATAACGATGTGCAAAAATCCCTCGGAGCTCTACTCCTCAATAATAGGAAGCACCAAGACAGAATTCCTTCACATCGGCATCATATAGTTTCCAAAATACCCGCGTGATCCTAAAAAAAAAATTTGAGCAAGAAGAGGAGTAGAATCAAAATTCCTAAGTCGAATACCTCACCAGAGCATAGAAGAGGAGTAAAAAGAATCCTACTCTCCGATATAACTAGACTAAAAATAGTTTTTCACTAGACTTGACTCGGCCAAGTTCGATCAATCAAGGGGGCTCCTAGGTCGGTACAGGCTCTGATACCAACTTGTCACGCCCAAGATGCGATCCTATCCTTATTTTGGCACGAGGGCCTCGACAGGGATAGAAGCGCATCTCGTCGTTTCGTAAGAATGGATATCATTACAAGTACATGTAAAGAAGAGATGAGTATATGGAATTGGCTTACACTCGCCACAAGCTACATCAATATCACATCAATACAACAACATATTCAAACATCATACAGAAGAGCAGGGTCCGACTACGGACGAAAACAAACGATAAAATGACATCCATCCTTGCTATCCCAGGCTGCCGCCTGGAACCCATCCTAGATCGATGAAGAAGAAGAACTTCAAATCAAACAAGCATCGCGCTCACGTCAAATCATCGCATTACCTGTACCTGCAACTGTTGTTGTAGTAATCTGTGAGCCACGGGGACTCAGCAATCACATTTCCAAGGGTATCAAGACTATTAAAGCTTAATGTGTGAGGTATGGTTAAGTGGTGAGGCTGCAGCAAGGACTAAGCATTTATTTGAGTGGCTAACTTACGAGTACAAGAATAAGGGGGGATGACTGTCGAATAAACGGACGTGAACTAATAATGATCTCTAAGAGATCCTGAACACCTACTTACGTCAATCATAACCCCACAGTGTTCTCTCTCGGAAAAGGTCTCACGAGAAGAGACAGTCACGGTTACGCACACAGTTGGTGTATTTTATTTGAGTTTACTTCAAGTTTGCTATGACCGGGTGTTAAACAAAGTTTCCAAGTTGCCACGTAACCACGGGCATGGCTTTCTGAAAGATTTAACCCTACATGGGTGCTCCAACTCATCCATCATAAACTAACCACATGCCGCGGGAATAACCTCGACCACGAATCTCGTGATCTTCCTAGGCAATTCCACTGGAAAACCGCAACCTCGAGATAGCCCGAAGTATTTTCGGAATTCCTCGCACAAGACGTTTGAGAAAGGTAAAACAAGTCCAGCAAGACCGCCCGGCGTGTCGACGAACCCGATAGGAGCCGCGTATCTCGTTCTCAGGACACGACGGATAAGCGAAGCGTACGGTGGCCTGATAGACATCTCCCGAGTTGCCCCGGGTTGGCCACGCACAGTGCTCTAGTTTGGACCAACACTCATGAGGAACACTGGCCCGGGTTGTTAATTAAAGATCCTCGGGTTAATTACTCCCTATGCAGGTTTATTAGTTATTAGGCAAATGTAGTACTAATGTTGGGCCTTGCCAGACAAGTTTTATCCTAAAACGAAAATCAAGGGGTCCCCATAACAACTCCGAGCATGTTAGGAGCGCTCAATTATGGAACATAACACTGGTACACAAGTAACTAGGGCGGCAAGAGTGGAACAAAACACCGAGCAAAAGGCCAAGCCTTCCACCCTTTACCAAGTATATATATGTGCATTAAATTAAATAGCAATAATATTGTGATATAACAAAAGGATATCCATGTTGGCACATGGAAACAATTGCACCTGCAACTAGCAACGCTATATGAAGGGTTGAGCAAGCGGTAACATAGCCAAACAATGTTTTGCTGGGATGTGGAGGGGTTAGAGGCTTTTCATGGGAATTTGGGAGGCTTGACATACAAGTGGTAGGTAGAGAGACAGCGATAGAAAACGAGACATCTAGCATGGCAATGATAGTAACGGTATCCAGGGAAATGATCATCTTGCCTGAGATCCCGCTTGGAAGAAGAACGAATCCATGAAGTTGACGAACCGCGTAGTCGAACAGATCCTCACACTCCGAATGCTTTTGGAACTCTATCGAGAAGAAGCAATCCATAAACAACAATCAACACATGAGGACACCACAACATATGCATGACATGATGTGCAAACGAATATGATGCATGTTATGCATGACATGGCAAGCACAACAATCAACTCCTACACATTAAGTGAAGCTCAATATGCAACGAGTTGCATATTGACGAAACTCCACATTCGAATATTTAGTTCACTCTCGTTTAGGTATACGACAATATTAAATGTAGTTAAACATGGCAAGAGGTGAAGCATAAGTAAACTACACATCTAGGCAAGTTTAAATGAGGCCGGAAACAACATATAGAATTTCCGAAACGACCCCATATGTTAATTTCGAAATTGGTCCGGATCTGAACTAATCATGTTTTATATTATTAAACAGGAAAATAAAGTATACCGTGCAATTCTACACGTCATTCTAGTCGATTTACATATATGGAACATCTCAAACGGAGATACGGTTTAAAAGATATGACAATCACAAGATTATATGCCATGAATGCAAAATGCATGAAAATGACAACAACAAACATTTCAAATCATGAATGTAGCAAGATATTATGATACTACATGAAATTCTAGGTAAGTTTCATATGCAACATGTTCAAAACGGAGCTACGGGTCAACCACAACAACCAACACAAGTTTTAGTGCAAATCTGCCCAAAACAGCAAGATAGCATATTGCACGCATGAAAATAACAAGCTACAAGATTCTAAAATGCACAAACTAAGCATGGGGCAGTAGCATATAACACACACTTCATTTCATCTTCACGTATCATACTCAAAAGAGTCATGGATCACATGGTAGGAAGCTCACAACATGACAACAAAATATAGCAGATTATGACTTAATACGAGCATCGCAAAATGGAACTCTACGTTAGCAGATTACAGTTTTTTTAACACGATAGCAACTTGATAGCAAGATATGAACATGATAATGAACTCCTATCTAGCAACCAGAGGCATGGCATCAAAGTAGACATTACATAAGGCAATACTCATAAAGACACCATATGCAAAAGACCTACGGTTGAGATGCAATCATCCACGCGAAATTGAATAAAATAAGAAATTTACACCTAACGATAAGATGCACCTTTGCAACGAAGTTTGTATCATACAAATGAAACCTACCATGGGTGCAAGTGATGCCATTATGTAGAGTGCAATGAGTAGATCAATTTTCATGTATAACTCAATTCCATCCGATGCACGGTTTGCAAGATACGAGCATCACAAAATGCAATCATGATGTTAAACATGCAGTTCCAGACTTAGTTGTTTTAGCTCTGCTCGCCGGATAGACTAAATAGTGAACGCTCACAGCATAGACCAGAAATGCACGCTCGCTCAACAGCTAAAACGATGAACGGGCGCGGGATAGCAGGGCTGCTCACCAGCGGGCCTTGGGAAAGATCTAGAGAGGCGACTGGGCCTTGGAGGCCTGGCGCGGCCCACGGGGCGCTGGCGCTCGTCCTGCTCTTCGGGCAGGAGCTCGAGAAGGAGGCCATGGTGACGGCGGACAACGGTGGGGCGACGGACGTTGGCGAGGCAGGGCGAGGGGCGGCGAGGCCAGGGATGGATGGATCCGGGTGTGGGGGTCCCGGATCTGGCCGATGACGACAAGGGCGGAGCTTGGAGCATCGGCGGCCATGGGGGGCTCCCTGCGAGAAAGAGAAAGAGACCATGAGGGAGAGAAGAAGCGGGGGGAAACAGGAGAAGGGCGGCGAGGTCCGGCCTGGAGGTCGCCGGAGGCGGTGGCTCGGCGGGGCTCGCCGGAGCTCCGGTGGCTGGCCGACTCGAGGCAGCGGGAGGCGAGGCGATGCGGGAGCTCGAGGGGCTCCTTCCCTCGCTCAGATCATGCACTAGCTGCGGGAGTGGCGCGATGCGGGCCCGGAGCGGGCCGGATTCGGGCCCCGATGGGCCGGCGGCGGTGGGAGCTCTGGGGCGCTGACATGGCAGCCCCTCAGTGGTGGAGAGCGGCGGCTGCGGTGGCTGGGAGGCGGCGGCAGGGCAACGGCTTGGCACGGATCCCGAGGAGTGGCGGCTGGAGGTAGGTGGAGGGACTAGGGAGTCCGTTTTTGCAGGGGAGGACGTCCTTTTATAGGCAGGGACTAGGGTTCGGGGGTTTTGCCCATTTTCGGACCGTCGGATCTCGATCGGATGGTCCAGAAGCGAAGGGGGGGCTAGCAGGGCTAGTGGGCTATGGAGAGGGGGTGTGGGCTGAGAAGAGAGGGAGGTTGGTAGCCCGTGACATAGTTTTAAACCGCGAAAATGTCCGACAGTTAAACCGATACGGTGCTGCTACGGTCGACCGTTCGGGTATCAAACGACCTCTGATTGCGCAAAATTTGGCAAGCGGTCTACCTACAATATAATAAGACCGGACGCCAAGTTTCGACCCAATCCGAGAACATTTTATACGCACTTTTAAAACAATATTTTACCGATGCCGCGGGCGCGTGCGTGTGTGGTTGGTCTCAAATCGGTCGACGACACGAACGGAGAGAACCGGCGACTACGAATGGATGCAGGTTTTCAAAAACAAGTGACGATGCCTTGCAGATGATGCGAATGATGCGAAGATGAATGCGACAACCACAAGAATCACACGACGAGAATGGAAAACAACGGGAATCTTCTGGAGCGTCAGTCTCGGGCTGTTACACCCACATCATCCCCTACCTCCAGAAAAAAATCACCACAACCACCATTCCCGTGTTCTTGCTCTCAAACCCGCGGATTTCTTCTCTTTGCTCGAAGCTCCATTTCTGAAACTGTTTGGAGGGATTGCTACTTGGTATGTGACTCCTCCATTGCTCCAATTAGTTTTCAATTTAGTGGGTTATTTTTAGAGTAATTAGCTACTCTTGGTGCTGCTGTAGATGAGCTTGCATGTTGAATTCTTAGAGTTCTAAGTAGTTTGAATGCTCAATATGGCCTCTATGCATGCTTAGGAGTGGTTGCTATCAATCTTACAATGTTTTGTTGACAAATTTTTTATGGACTAAATTTTTTTAGAATTTTTATAGGAATAAGATGGTTTTCTTTAGGAAGTTCTCCTCCAAGAAAAATGCCAAAAGAGTCATTGTGGAATCATCGGACAATGACCTTAACACCCCAAGAAGGGCGGAGGTGCGGCCGTGTGAATGGCCGCATGATGCCTTCATGGAGGAGGCCGGGTTTCACTAAGAGTTCGCTCAATTTGTTGCAAACACTGGGCTGACTGAGTTCCTCGCCGCCAAGTGTGACCAATATCACATCCTTACAAATTCCTTTGTGCAAAGTTGTCATTTCCTGATAAAGAATAATCCCCCTGAGGTGCAGTTTAACCTTTATGTTGAAACTTACAAAATGCCGCTAACTGACTTTTGCGACATATGCTTGATCCCCTCTGATGGGGAATTGAGAGAACCTAGACCATCAGAGTTTGAGGATTTTCTCCTCACTTTAACAGTGGGTGAAGATAGAGGCATGTCAAACGCTACTGCTACCAGTTTGCAATTTCCCTCAGTGCATTACTTTGCTTTGTTCATCACGAAGTGCTTAACCGCTAGGGAGAAGGTCAGCACACTCAATGCCCCCGACCTCGCTATTTTACGCCGTGCACTGTATGATGACCACACCTTTAGTATGGGGGCTATTATTGCATGTCGCTTAAACCTTAACAAGACTAAGGGAAAGATACATGGTGGTATTTATGCTACTCGTTTAGCGAGACACTTTAATGTTCAGATTCTCCCACATGATTATCTCTTGTCCCAAGTTTACCTGGATCACAAGTCGTTGTAGGATCATCAATTCCTTGACGTAACTGACTCTTTCCGTGACATTCATTACAACCTAGTATTCAGCGTAGAAACCCGTGATGTTATTCTGTTGACTGCACTTGCTCTGTTTGATTCTATTGCCAGGAACGGATACATGATCATGCCAGATGACATTACAACCTATCGGAACAACCTAGCAGCTGCTGAGGAGGATCCCTAGGGGTGGTACGCTCAGGTGCCGCCTCCACCTCACTTTGACTTGGGACCGGATGGTTTCTATGGATGGTGATTACCAAGCTAGGCAAAAAGCCTAAGCTTGGGGGAGTACGTATTTCATCGACATTACATTCATGTTCACGCATTTCCTTCCAGTTGTCGGTGTTCACACTTTTTCATTGTAATATCCATGTTAGATTTGTTTTCCCGCTTTCTTCTTGCGTGTTTTAAAAACTTTGAGAATACCCAAAATTATTTCCTACTTCTTTTCAGTTTTTGTTTCTAGCTTAGTTTAATTGTAGTATTGAAAGAAAACCCAAAAAGATTTCTCGTTTCTTCTTTTGCTTGTTGGGAGCTTTCCCATGTAAATAGTTTTTCTCGTTTTTGTTTTTCCTCTTTAATTTACTTTCTTCAAGAAAAACCAAAAACTCCAAAAATATTTCAGTGTGTTTCTCTGAATTTATTTTCTTTATTTGAGTCGTACCAAGGGGAAGATCACAATGAAAATGTTGAGTGGCTCTCATATGCATTATTGTTTATCTAACAAAGAGCCCATGTTACCTTGTCTTCTCCTCTTGAATGAAATGTTTGCAGATTCCAGCTTAGCCCATGGCACTCTTGCACTATTATTATCTTCTTCTCATTTGGTCGTGCAAGTGAAAGGCAATAATGACGATATTTGATGAATTGACTGTGGCAGAGAAAAGCGGGTATGAACTCAACTTGTTTTTGTTTTTGTAAATATGTTTAACCTAGTATCCTTGATTCAACATATTATGATCAAACATATTTGCAATGACCATTAGAGATTATAGTTGTTCATGCCATGCTTAAGTAGCTAGGAGTGGATAATGATTTATCTTGGATATCAACATGCATTAAAATGGTTGTGATGCGGTATGATGATATGGTATCCTCCCCCGAATGTTTCAAGTGGCTTGACTTGGCACATGTTCACGCATGTAATAATCAAAACCAACATAGCCTTCATGATATTTATGTTCATGGTGTCCATATCCTACTCATGCTAGTATTCAATGTTGATTATATGTAATGCATGTTCATGACCGTTTTTGCTCTCTAGCTGGCCGCTTCTCAATCTATTTGCTAGCCTTCGCCTGTACTAAGCGGGAATACTGCTTGTGCATCAAAACCCTTAAACAAAGTTATGCCAGATGAGTCCACTATATCTACCTATATGTGGTATTACCCTGCTGTTCCAAAGTAAATTTGCATGTGCCATCTCTAAAAAATTCAAATGAACATCTGTTTTGTATGCCTGGACCGTTCATAGAGCGACAGGGGGCGGTCAATATCTTCCATGCTAAGCGGGTTATTCTCATGATGAGTATTTATTCACTCGTCCTTACACGAGAGGGGCGGTGATAGGGATTCCCAGTCCCGAAATCAAAAATCAAAAATTAATTAAACAAAATTCCCCCAGGAATGTTGTTGGTTTGGACGGTACCCATGGATGCGGCTAGCCATGGAGTGTGATTGTTGGTGGAGGGGGAGTAAACCTCTACTTTTACCGCTTGGGAACCGCCGCTAATTTTTTTAGCATGGAAGATATTGATAACCCTTGGTCGGAACGTTGACAGGAAGGGTGTACCTCCCAAAATTATATCTATCTCTGTTTTAAGCTTTTAGCTCTGGCACCTCTGCAAATCCATGCTTCCCTCTGCGAAGGGACTATCTATTTACTTTTATGTTGAGTCATCACCTTCTCAAATAAGCGCCAGACCTGAGAGCACTATTGTCATCGTCATGCATTGTGTATAGTTGATGTTGGGTGCAGCATGACTAGATCTTTTCTACCACGAATTACAATGTTTAGTCACTGCGTGAACTTTGAAGGTGCTCTGCATTTATGTTTTGCGGTCTCAGAAAGGGCTAGCGAGATACCACTATTGTCATATTGTATCATGATTGTTTTGACAAAGTGTTGGCATTTGAGATATCTTATTATTGCTCGCTAGTTGCTTATGTTATTGATATGAGTTAATATAATTTCTAAGAGTTATTGTTGGCATGGTTAGTCATAATCTTTGCTGAAAACCTGGGTGCTACTTAAGCATATATATGTAAACAAGAACAAAATAGTTCATAAAAGTTTTTCTTTATCACTTTCAGTTTGTCAACTGAATTGCTTGAGGACAAGCAATGGGTTAAGCTTGGGGGAGTTGATGCGTCTCCGTTGTATCTACTTTTCCTCACACTTTTGCCCTTGTTTTGGACTCTAATTTGCATGATTTGAATGAAACTAACCCGGACTAACGTTGTTTTCAACAGAACTACCATGGTGTTGTTTTTTGTGCAGAAATAAAAGTTCTTCGAATTGGACGAAACTTTTTGGACATTTATTTTAGAATAAATAAAAAATATTGGAGTCAAGAACCACCGGAGGGGGGCCAGAGGCTGGGCAGCATACACCAGGGCGCACCAGCCCCCCCAGGCGCGCCCTGGTGGGTTGTGCGCACCTCGTGGCCCCACTGACCCTAATTCCGGCACTATAAATTCCTATTTTTGGAGAAAAAATCAAGGAGAAAGTTTCATCGCGTTTTACGATACGGAGCCGCCGCCACCTCCTGTTCTTCATCGGGAGGCCAGATCTGGAGCCCGTTTGGGGCTCCAGAGAGGGGAATCTTCGGTCTTCGTCATCACCAACCCTTCTCCATCGCCAATTCCATGATGCTCCCCACCGGGAGTGAGTAATTCCTTCGTAGGCTTGCTGGTCGGTGAGGAGTTGGATGAGATTCATCATGTAATCGAGTTAGTTTTGTTAGGGCTTGATCCCTAGTATCCACTATGTTCTGAGATTGATGTTGCTATGACTTTGCCATGCTTAATGCTTGTTACTAGGGCCCGAGTGCCATGATTTCAGATCTGAACCGTTTATATTATCACCATTATATATATTTCTTGATCCGATCTTGCCTAGTCATATGCACCTATTACGTGTTATGATCCGTCAACCCCATAGTGACAATATTTGGGATACTTCACGGTGATGACCATAGTTTGAGGAGTTCATGTATTCACCGTGTGTTAATGCATTGTTTCGGTTCTCTATTAAAAGGAGGCCTTAATATCCCTTAGTTTCCTTATGGACCCCGCTACCACGGGAGGGTAGGACAAAAGATGTCATGCAAGTTCTTTTCCATAAGCACGTATGACTATTTACGGAATACATGCCTACATTACATTTATGAACTGGAGCTAGTTCTGTATCGCCCTAGGTTATGACTGTTATATGATGAATATCATCCAATGAGTTCACCTATCCAGTGCCTACGAGTTCTCCACTTATTGTTCTTGCTAAGTTACTATTGCTGCTGCTACTGTTCCAACTGCTACAAAACTATTGCTACTACTGTTACCGCTACTGTTACTGTTGCTACTGCTATCAAAACTATCATATTACCGCTACTATGCAGATATTGAATCTCCAGGTGTGGTTGAATTGACAACTCAGCTGCTAATACTCTCAAATATTCTTTGGCTCCCCTTGTGTCGAATCTATAAATTTGGGTTGAATACTCTACCCTCGAAAACCGTTGCGATCCCCTATACTTGTGGGTTATCATCCATGGTTTCACATTAGTGATAAAGAACTCATATACTTATTGCAAAGTTTTATTAGTTTTATCATAAATCAAAGCACTACTCGCATGCCCCGAGGGAAGAGGTTGGTAGGAGTTAACCATCACGCGCTTCCAACCTGAGACAACACTAGGATTTCAACAAGGAATAGAAATGCTCACACATCATCACCATGCCTCTTTAATTTTTAGACGAACAAAAATTTAACCTCTCTTAATATCGACACTTCTACGAATAAACAATTTTTAACTCACACCTTTTTCATATTACCACATCAATATCATTAACCCACAATTTCTCTATATGTGCTACATGATGGTTTTGATTATCACTCATTGAGTACCTAATATTTTTGGACTAGTCATATGATCCATGCAAACTACCATCAATATTTATTAACTCTCAAACAAATATAAGTGAAGAATGAGAGTGAAATTATTTCTATAAAATCTGCACGCCACCGTGCTCAAAAAGATATAAGTGAAGTACTAGAGCAACTGCTAAGCTCAAAAGATATAAGTGAAGCACATAGAGTATTCTAACAAATTATGATGAAGGTGTGTCTCTCTCAAATACGTGTGTCCAGCAAACAATGATTGTGGTAAACTGAAAGTAAAAGCAAAACAAACACAAACGACGCTCCAAGCAAAACTCATATCATGTGACGAATAAAAATATAGCTTCAAGTGACATACCGATGGATTGAGACGAAAGAGGGGATGCCTTCCGGGGCATCCCCAAGCTTAGATGCTTGAGTCTTCCTTAAAATATTACCTTGGGGTGCCTTGGGCATCCCCAATCTTAGGATCTTGCCACTCCTTATTACTTTGTCCATCATGATAACACCCAAAACTTGAAAACTTCAATCACACAAAACTCGACAAAACTTCGTGAGATCCGTTAGTATAAGCAACATATTGAATACTTTAGGTACTATTATAAATTGATTATTATTTCATAATTTCATAATAGGTACTGTATTCCAACTACTCCATGGCTTACACCCCCCGATACAATCCATAGCATAATCAAAACAAGTAACTATGCAAGCAAAAACATAATTTGTCTAAAACAGAACAGTTTGTAGAAATCTGTATAGAACCTATACTTCTATAACTTTAAAAATTCTAAAAAATTAGGAAAACGTCGAAAATTTGTATTGAAATACTGTGTAAAAATTTCAGATCATTATCACACTCTAGTAAAAAAAATGAAAAATCCTGTACTGGTGTCAAAAGTTCCTATTTTGTTTCAGCATCAATTCTACTCATCTTGTGAGTCATCCCAAAGGCTTTATTTGGCACAAACACTATTTTAAACACAAAAACCTAATCATTGTAGAGGCAATAATCATATTACCAAAAACAAATAGAAAGTTAAAAGCAAAAATTAAAAGATAACTATTGGGTTGCCTCCCAACAAGCGCTATTGTTTTATGTCCCTAGCTAGGCATAATGCATAGTTTCAAGTATTGTCATCTTTGACATTTCCTTGAGAAGAAGTTTTTTCAAAGACAATATGGAACACGTCATCAAGTAATATCTTGGAATTTTCAATGGTGCTCTCCTTAAACCCCTCCTCATTCTCTCTTACTATCCACGAATATTGTTTGTTAATGGTATTGAAAACTTGTTGGATAATATGGATAGGAGGGACTTCTTTATTTGTGTTTTCATCATAAGTAAGATTATCATTGAACACATATCTCATCATATAGTCCTTCTTATATAGAATTTTATCTATTACGGGATGCTCACAACTCATATTATAGTTCTCAAAGATTTCCCGAGCTTCCCATACTATATAGTCAAATTATTGCATGAGGATAAGAGTGGCTATCTTCTTAGCCCTAGGGTCTTTTATGAACGGAAGCCTTTGTAAGGTGGGGTGAGTATGCATAAATCTTCTTTCAAGCTTTAGAACAAGGGTAGTGATAGCATCGGCATATCTTTCAGTTCTTTTAAGGATTGGTGTATCCTTGCAAGTTAAAGCACCCTTACAATTAAAGAATTCTTGGATAGTGCTTATCCCTATGATATTCCCCTTCCCTGCAATGAAAACTTATATTTCTCGCTGTGGGGGAGTTTCCTCATTGGGGAATCCACTCCCATCATCTTTTTCGATGATAAAGTCAGACATGATAGTAACTTGCAAGCAATTAAAATAAGTAACAGAGTGAACTAGTGACAAGCAAAGATAAATATTTTCGTGTTTTTGATTTTTACGAGATAAACTAAATATAACAGCAAATAAAAAGATAAACAAGTGAATGAAAATTTGTGTGAAGTTACTTGATAATTGATGATGATATTCCCAGACAACGGCGCCAGAAATCCTTCCTGATACTTGTGATCTGTGTTGGGTTTTCCGTGAAGAGGAACGGGTAATTGCAGCACAAAGTGGGTAAGTATTTCCCTCAGTTATGAAACCAAGGTTTATTGAACCAATAGGAATATCAATCCTCAACCGTCTTCAGCGGCTGGACACAAAAGAACAAACAACTTGCACCCAACGCGGGCAAGAGGGTTGTCAATCCCCTTGATCTCGTTATTTGCAAGCAAATGAGTTGTGTAGATAATTTTAAATTGGAAAATAAAATAAAAAGTAAATAAAGGCAGCAAGGTAATAGTAGCGTTTGTAAATATATAAGTGAATATACCTGGGGGCCATAGTTTTCCCTAGCGGCATCTCTCATGTAGGCAGCATACGGCAGGTAACAAATTACTGTTGGGCAATTGATAGAAAAGCGGATAGTTATGTGATTTTCACGGCAATGATCATGTGTATATAGGCATCACATCCATAAACAAATAGGCCAACTCCTTCCTGCACCTATTACTATTACTCCACTTCAAGAGCGCTTCTATGCTTGCTTCTCTACGTATTAAGTTCATGACAAACAGAGTAATGCATGGCGAACGATGACATGATGTAGACAAAGTAAACTCAAGCAATATGAATAAACCCCATCTGGTTATCCTTAGTAGCAACAACAAAAAGACGCATCTTGTCCCCTACTTCATTACTGGGATATAGAAACTCGTCAAGTTGAACCTACCACAATGCACCACTCCCACTGAAGATAGATCAATCTACTTGGCCAAAGCACATCTATAAATCAGAGAGAATTAAGAAACTATAATGATCATGCAAATAAGAATCTAAATATTCAGAGGTGACTCAAATACGTTTCATGAATAATCTGAACATAAACCCACAATTCATCGAATCCCAACAAACACACCGGACAATAGGATTACATCGGATAGATCAAAGCGAAGATGCGATGACCATTGTATTGAAGATCAAGAGGTAGATAGATTGCCATCTAGTTACTAGCTATGGACCCGTAGGTCCATGGTGAACTACTCACACATCATCATGAGGGCATCAAGGTTGATGTAGAGGCCCTCCGTGATCTATCCCCCCTCCGGCAGGGTGCCGAAACGGAGCTCCAGATGGCCTCGCGATGGAACAGAGACTCGCGGTGGCGTAAAAAGAGTTTCGGACTGCCTCTAGGGTTTTTAGGATATATGAGAATTTATAAGCCAGAGAGGGGCATCGGGAGACGCCCGAGGGAGGCACATGCCATTAGGGCGCGCCCCCCAGGGTGCGCCTTGTTGGCTTGTGGAGCCCTCGTGCAGCTCCCGGCCTCCTTCCGAAGCTTCTAGGTCTTCTTTTGGTCCAGAAAAAATCATCAAAAAGTTTCGTGGCAATTGGACTTCGTTTGGTACTGTAAACCTGAAAAGTGAAAAACATGCAAAAAATAGCTACTGGCACTGGGCACCGGGTCAATAGGTTAGTGCTCAAAAATATGATAAATTGGTAAATAAAGACCCAAAAAGTATCCTAGAATAATAATATATTAGCATGGAACAATCAAAAATTATAGATACTTTGGAGACGTATCACTCCGCGAGCGCTTACTGTTGTACCTGGCGGCCACCCCTAGATGGCCAGCGCGGCCCTTGTGGTGGAGCGAGAAGAGCAAGTATGCGCCAAGAGGAAACCCGCGGTCCTCTGGAAGGCATCGCCTGAGGTCGCTCGAGCCCCACCGGAGCTAGCCGAGGGCATGCTTCAGGGGCCCCCCGCCCCCCTCTGGAGGCCGCACTCCCTCAGGAGGCCCCGACGCCATGCTTCCGGAGGCCCCCGCGGCCCCTGATGCCATGCTTCCGGAGGCCCCCGCGGCCCCTGATGCCATGCCTCCGGGAGCCCCCGCGGCTCCACTTCTCGAGCCTTTCGGCGAGCATGACATGGACACCACGGTCACGCACCACATCGAGCATCCTGTGTACTTCGTCAGCACGGTGCTGAGGGATGCGCGCGAGCGCTACCCCATGCAACATAAGCTCCTCCTCACGCTCCTCGTTGCCTCCAGGAAACTGCGCCACTACTTCCAGGGCCATCCTATTAGGGTTGTTTCTGCCTACCCCTTGGAGCAAGTCTTGCGCAGCCCCAATGACGTTGGCAGAGTTGCCGAGTGGAACATCGAGTTGCAGGCCTTCCAACTGGAGTTCTGCACCAGCAGAGTCATCAAAGGCGCGGCCCTAGCCGACTTCATATCAGAATGGACAGACTTGTACGAGGAGGAGTCTCGCGAAAGCAAATCCCTCTTGCCTGGGGATGAGGCGCCCTATGGTTGGGTCCTGTGCTTCGATGGCGCCTTCTCCAGGCAGGGCGTGGGGGCTGGCGTCGTACTCACTTTGCCGGCAAGGGATAAGCTTTTCTACGCGGTCCAGTTGTGCTTCAGGCACGACGAGAAGGTCTCCAACAACACCCCGGAATACGAGGGCCTCATCGCCGGCATCAAGGCCGCCTCCGCCCTCGGCATCAAGCGCATAGTCATCAAAGATGACTCTCAGCTCCTCGTCAACTTCTCCAACACAAAGTACAAGCCCAAGGATGAGCACATGGCAGCCTACCTGGAGGAGGTATGCAAACTTGAGAAGCGTTTCCTTGGCTTGGAGCTGCAGCACATCCCGCGTGGTGCCAATAAAGAGGCCAACAACATCGCCAAGCGAGCATCTCGTCGTGAGTCCCAAAGCCCCGACGTCTTTAAAGAAAGGCTCCTCAAGCCATCAGCCGTGCCGCTCGCCATCGGCACAACGCTGCTGCGTGAGGAGCTGCTGCCCGCACCACCAACAGGCGTGCCAGACTGTGGACCGCCCTCAGGAGACTGCCTACTACTGGCATTGGAACCTCAAGAGGGCGGCTGGGCCACGGAATTCAAGGTTTACCTGCTTCACGGGACCTCCCCGTGGAGGATGCGGAAGCGGAATGCGCCGTTCAGAAGCCATCTCTTACTGTCTGCGAGATGGTGAGCTGTACTGCAGGCGGCCCAACGACGTCTCGTAGATCCATCCCGGCTGCGAAGCCTGCCAGTTCCACGCCAAGTAGATCCATCAGCCCGCGCAGGGGCTTCAGACGATTCCGCTCTCCTGGCCCTTCGCGGTATGGGGGCTTGACATACTAGGTCCCTTCCCCCGCGCGGCCGGTGGATATCGCTACCTCTATGTCGCCATCGACAAATTCACCAAGTGGGCGGAGGTCGAGCTCGTGCGCACCATCCCGGCTGGCTCGACTGTCAAGTTCATCAAGGGTCACGTGTGCCGATTTGGCGTCCCCAACCGCATCATCACCGACAACGGCTCCCAATTTACAAGTGGCCTCTTCAGGTCATATTGTGCTAACCTTGGTACGCAGATATGCTATGCTTCTGTGGCGCACCCGCAAAGTAACGGCCAGACCGAGCGCGTCAATGCTGAGGTCCTCAAGGGCCTCAAGACTAGGAGCTTCAAGAAGAAGCTTGAGGCATGCGGGAAGGGTTGGATGGATGAGTGCAGTCCATGCGGTGGTCCATCCGCACCACCGCGACTAAGCCCACTGGCGAAACCCCCTTCTTCCTCATCTATGGGCCTAAGGCGGTCCTTCCCTCGGAGCTTAAGCATGGCTCCCCGCGGGTCTTGGTGTTCGACGAGGCGCATCAGGACGACTCGTGGGAGACTGATCTTTTGCTCCTCGAGGAGGCCCACCGCCAGGCCGCTCTTCGTGCAGCGAGGTACCAGCAGGCCTTTCGGCGTTACCACAGTCGCAACATCCGCCCTCGTACCCTTGAGGTCGGGATCTCGTCCTGTGGCGGATCCTTTCCAGAGAGGGCCTCCACAAGCTCTCGCCCATGTGGGAAGGCCCTTTTAGGATCGCCCACGTCTCCAGGCCAGGCGCTGCCCGCCTGGAGACGGAGGATGGAGTACCCGTGCAGAACGCATGGAACATCCAACATCTCTACAAGTTCTACCTGTGACCCTCTCACGTAATAATGAGGTGGGGTTGTACACGCCCCGGAGCCTCCCGGTGCGCCACCCCTTGGACTCGGGAGAACTCTCGCCCATGCCCAAGTGGAAGCCCCATGCTCTACGCTGGCGGAAAGGTTGAATCACAACCATGCCCATGCCCAAGTGGAAGCCCCATTGTCAGGGTACACAAACAGGGGTGTTTATTTCCCCCTGACTTGTGCAAGGACGATAAGCCTCCGACCTGATGGCCTAAGCCTATCGGGGAAAGCTACTACCCCGTCAAAACCAGCCCAAACCAGAGAAGCCGCTCTACGTGAGATCAAGGAGCGCATCAAGAAGACGAAACCAGCATTCAAGAACAAGACTCCGGCAGAAGCAGCCTAAGCTGGCTAAGGAACGCCGGCAAGTTCGATGCAACAGCCCAGAATGGGCCCGAACCGCGCCAGGCACATCCCCGGTGCCTGCCGGGGACCGAGGCGCACACATCTTCAGGAAGACCCGGCAAGCCATCCCTCGGCAGGCGCGAACCGATCGGCCACCGCTCCACCGCATCGCAACACCAGTCATTTGTCGATGCGGTGTCGAGCCCTCATGTGGCTAAGTGGCTCTCGCTAAGCACGTGGTGACTCGCTGGGAGACAAATTATGCACGTTTGACACCCGTCCAGAGGCGTGTCAAGATATTGAGCAATAGTTAGCTAAAGCGATGTTAAAAGCCTACCAGGGATACCTCCCCGCACGCCACCTAGGCTAGCATTTATGGCATTTTGTCCTAAGTGCCAGAGTTAGGTATGATAGCACCGTTGGCTATCTAATCACCAGATAATGTCTGTTTTGCCACTGTGGTTACCCCTTGAGCTATAAAAGGAGGCCCAAGGCAACCGAGCTAAAGATTCAGACCTTTGGACACTTGTACTCGCGTAGCAGCTCTCCCGAAGGCAACCTTACCCTGTCCCAAAAAAACACTTTCCTGGAACGGCTCTTTATGCCATCCGTGGTTTGGCAGGACGATCACAAGGGCGCCGATCTAACCAGTACGGACGAGGTTGTTCCCCCTATAAACGAACCAGACGATCAAATCATTGGTGGCTCCGTAATGGACGAAACGCCTTCGGCTCACGAGGTCATGGCACTAATCGGACCATGGACCGAGCCCTTCCTCGCCTACCTTCTTCGCAAAGAACTCCCCGATGATCAGACGGAGGCGCGACGCATAATTCGACGATCCAAAGCCTATAAAGTACAAGAGGGTGAGTTATACAAGAAAAGCACCACCGGAATACTACAGCGGTGCATATATGAGGAAGAAGGTCGGCAGCTTTTAGCCGAAGTCCATGCAGGGATGGGCGGCCATCACGCCGCAGCAAGAGCCTTGGTCAGCAAGGCCTTCCGGGCTGATTTTTTCTGGCCCACAGCTCGGACAGACGCCCAGTCGCTCGTCAAGCACTGCGTGGGGTGCCAACTTTTCGCAAACCAAAGTCACATGCCCCCAACAGCTCTTCGGACTATTTCGATTACCTGGCCCTTCGCGGTCTGGGGGCTGGATATGGTCGGACCACTTAAAGGGGGGACCAAGAAGAATAAATACCTACTGGTCATGGTGGACAAGTTCACCAAATGGATAGAGGCAAAACCTGTCAAATCAGCCAAGTCCGGACCAGTAATCGACTTTATATCCGGCATGGTACACCATTACGGCGTCCCGCACAGTATAATAACGGACAATGGATCCAATTTCACGGCCCAAGAGGTCAAAGACTGGTGCACAAAAATGGGCATTAAGCTCGATTATGCATCAGTTTATCATCCGCAGACCAATGGACAAGTCGAACGATCAAACGGCCTCATTATGAGCGGCATTAAGCCACGTTTGGTCCGGTCTCTTCACGAGTCCGACTGCCATTGGGTTGACGAGCTCGACTCCATTCTATGGGGCCTGCGCACCACCCCGAATAGATCAAAGGGATATACGCCGTTCTTCATGGTCTATGGGGCAGAAGCAGTCCTCCCCTGCGACATTATTCATGACGCGCCAAGGGTACGCATGTATGAAGAAAGGGAGGCCGAGTTAGATCGGCAGGACGACCTGGACGCCCTAGAAGGAGAGCGCGACATAGCTCGGGCTCGCTCCACTTTTTACCAACAGCAGGCTCGACGTTAGCAGAGTAGGGAGGTCAGGGCAAAGGCATACAACGTGGGTGAGCTCGTCTTACGACTTCCGGAGAAGCAGAAGAATAAACTCAAACCTAAATGGGAGGGTCCCTTCATAATCGACGAAGTACTCACGGGAGGGGCTTACCGTCTTCGGGACCCGTCGGATCACCGCCTTGAACCAAACCCATGGAACGCAGCTCGTCTTCGGCGCTTCTACGGATAAACCGGTGTCGTCGCACTCTTTACCCTTTATTTCATTTTTTCCTTTTTCCTTCTTTATTTTCTACTTTCCCTCCCACTTTTATTTTTGGCAGGTTTGAACTTTTTCCTTTTCTTCCCAACTCTATGTTCGGCTCAACCGATCTTGTACTAAGATTTTTGGCCTACACCTTTAAGTGTTAAATCCGGACACAGCACCTGGGGGCTTCTTTCGAAGCCAATGCTTTCATATTATAAGCACTTATTCACATTTATTGTGTCCGCATATTTTTCCTTGTCGTTTTTCGAAGCCATCATATGCATCAATTCGAACTAAGACTTTGCCAAGCTGGGTTGCCTTGCTCCTGTGCTTACCCTCTATGTTCCCGATTGTTCGGCTAGAGGGTAAAGGGAGCACCTCTGCGATTGTTACGACCGGGTCATCCGGATACGTACCTCAGATGGGTGAAGCCAAAAGCTAGCTATCTTCAGTAGACAATTGATTGGCTACGACGGAATCAACTAAAAAAGACTATGGTCGTTATGACCATTACTCGGGCTTCTTCTCTCACGAAAGCCCTTAGTCGCATACTAACAGTATATGGCCTTCTACCTACGATTTACGTAGTACCCTGAAGAAAGGTATCGATAGAGGTACTATTTTCTTCAGAAGATGTTTCTTACGCTAAGCAGTAATATAACATATCTCCCTGTGTGCTTTCTGTCTGTTCACACGACATGGCCGTATTGCTTGGTTCCCCGAACATAATTCATTCCCCTAGGGTGATAAATTACAAGGAACACTCCCAAGCTCTTAGCATGGGAGGCCGAAGCCGATGGCCGGTTAATACAAAGTTTACAACACAGACGGAGTAATTCCTTGATTATTAGTACATAGCTACATATAATCATACATCAGGCTGCCGATCGAGATTATCGATTATGGTGTCCAGGGAGCAATCTTCTTGTGAGAGACGGGCGGCATGCATCACTTGGTCGTATACCAGGTGGAGCGGCACTTCTTGTCCATCTGATCCTACTGGCCCAACCTTAGCCATACGCTCGGGATTAAGTCCGGTATAGCGGGTCTTGATCATCGCCCATGCCTCTCGTGCTCCCTCTCGACATGCCGATGTCTTCCACAGCTCGAACCTACTTCGGGCTTCCTTGAACCGATCGACTAGTTCGGTCATCCCCTCCGGAGGTTGCTCGGTGGGCCACAATGCTTTCACCATGCCCTTCATGGCCTTCCAAGCCCGCTCATGAAGGGCGGACAGCTCCTTCAGAAGGCTTCCCTGGTAGGATCCGATTTCTTCTTCGGGTCGCCCAGACAGGAGACCTGTACATGAGTCACGGCAGGTGTGTTATGCCTGAGTCGTAGGAAATACCTTCCGATGTTAGAATCACACTTACCGAACATGCCTCTCTGTAATTTCTGGTTTTCTCCTTGGGCCTGGGCCAATTGAGTCTTTAAGCTCTCAATTTGTTCGGCCTGCTGTTTGTTCTCCTCCTTAAGGCAGTTCTTTTCTTCAAGGCGTCGTTGTAAAACACGACAGCCAGCCTCCTGCTGGGACTCGACATATCTCTGAGATTCTCAGGCTACATCCAAATCTCTTTGTAATTGCCCTATTGATTCAACTGCTACATAGTACCCTCGCGTAAGCATAGGAATACACTAAGATCAGCAGAACCGATATACTCATCATGTGCCTCCCGAGTAAAGCTCTTCACTTGCTCTAATTCGGCCTTAACAGATTCCACCTGTGTTCGGCTGGCTTCCAGTTCCTTGGCCAGTTGCTCGCTCTGTTGCTTCGCGGCCTGCATTAGCAGTAAAACAATACAAGGATCCTTAATTCGGTCATGCCGACCAATTTAAGGCTTGGGGGCTACTGGGTTTACACGAGTGTTCGGACTCTAATAACCGACTACTCACCTGCAGGCTGGACGATATCAATTTTATGGCCTCCCCGGACCCGATGTGCACATCCGCCGTGCGCAGAGCGCTAAACTCTTGTTCGGAGAAGGCTGGGTGACGCAGGGCTTCTCGTCGCCGTCGATGATGCATAGCGCTTCCAACCTCGGATTTGGTAACGGATATGGAGTCACCAGAATCGGCTGGGGCTGGATTAACGGTGGGAACCCCTGTAGCAGGTTCAGCATGAGCGGAAGGCCTGGAATCTTGAGCACCGTCGGACGTCCTGGCGACGTCCTCGGCGGGAGACGGCCGAACTCTTTGCCTGAATATTTTGACAAAGCGGTCTCTTGTGAGGCTTTATCGATCATAGTACGAAATCAAACGGTCGAGCGAAATACCTTTGGGATGAACTCGTAGGCGGACTCGCCCCCGCGACCGGCTCATTTATCGGATCCCTGTTGCTTTCCGACCCAGGCACTGCTGCCGTTGCCGATGTATGTCGCGCGGATCTACGGCGCTTGGGAGTAGGAGCCGGTGCATTGGGGTCAGTGGAGGGTACTTGCCTTTTGTGGGATGAGTTTTTCTTCTTCTTGCTCGTCGCAGGGGAAGGGAAGGATCCAGGGTAATCGGCTATGATGGCCACCTTGGAACCGTCAAGGCCCTCCTGGTAGAAAGCCCCGTCTTCGAGCTCGATTGACCGATCCGGGTCATCATGGAAGCCCGGATCATCATCACGGGAATAGTCCTCGGGCTGAGGGGCCGGACAGTTAACTGTCTCGATAAAGCTCCTCCATTCCTGTTCACATAAAGTTAAAGGCTTCGGTCAAAAAGGGACAAATTGAGAACCCGAAATGTGGTCACAGGGTTGAAAGGCTCACCCATTTGATGGATTGTGGCTTGAGTATCCCTCCTTTGTCGACCGCCAAATAAAATCTTCTTGCTCCCCTTTGTATAGGTCGGCAAGTGCGGCGACTAATGCTGTTTGATCGGCAGGGCCCAGTCTTCGGGAGCGAGTAGTGTCGCTTGTACCGTTGTAACACCACAAGGGGTGTATCCTCTGTTGGAGGGGTTGGACGTACCGGGTGATGGCGGTGGCCATGACGTCTATCATGGTCAGCTTATGATGGGCTAGTACCCCCACACGGGCTGCCAAGCGCTGCACCTCAATGCTGTCCTCTTGGGACGGGCTCTTCGGGCGCCAGTTGTACCTTTTCTTCAAAGGGGCGTCAGAATATTCGGGCAGACCCCTCCGAGCTGGATCGAATAGAGGGACGTCCTCGATATAAAACCATTCCGAAGTCCATACTTCGGACTCCTTTGGCGTCCCCACGGGATATCCAGTCCCCGCTATGCGGCATACTTCGGCTCCACCGACCTCAAAAATTGTCCTGTCCCGAGTGCGAGGAACGGGGCAGAAGTACTTCCTCCACAATTCGAAGTGTGCCTCGCAGCCCAGGAACATCTCGCAAAGGGCGAAGAAGCCCGAGATGTGCAGAATAGACCCTGGGGTGAGGTGGTGGAGCTGGATTCCTGAAAACACCAGTAACCCTCTCAGGAACGGATGAATGGGAAACCCGAGACCCCGCAGGAGGAAGGGCACAAAGCATACACGCTCCCCCTTTTGTGGATGGGGGAAATTCTCCGCGAGGGCCTCGCCGTTGAATGAAGACAAACCGGTGCAGACAACTGTCAGATCCGAGGAGGGAAGGTACCCTTGGGTCTCGAGGTCCCGTAGTCGAAGGAGGGACACGGAGCAGCTTGTCCAGTCCCCGGGACGGGATCCGTAAGGATGCGAGGAGGAACTGGGGGCGCTCGCCATTTTTGGTGGAGACCTTTCGCTGGAGGCTTTTTCTGATGGGGAAGAAGAAGATATGGCTTGGGCCACGATTCAGTTTGTTTAAATGGGTGGTGCCTCTTTTGTGGGAGGAGTAGTTTTGTAAAAAGCTACTGAACCGCTCGTCTCCCCACGACGCGCGAGGATCGAGAAACGCTATTACTATGGACCCAGCAATCCCGTGATGTTTGGGATTTCGCTGATGACAGGATGGTTGCCGAACAAGAAGGGATGGAGGGACTCGCCTCACAAGCCAAAGACTTCGGGGTACAAGATTATCCGGATATACCTCGGCGTTGGAGGCTAGTCTGGGGGCTACTGAGGGAGTCCTGGTTTAAGGGGTCCTCGGATAGCTGACCTGTTCCTCATGGGCCGGACTATGTGGGCCACTGGATGAGCATTCGATGATCAGGGGCCCCGTCGCCAAGGCGGAAGTTTCAAGGAGCCATGGCGTGTCCTCCAATATGTCGACAGTAGATAGGCATGTTTTTCCCTTTGATGTGCAACCGACTATGTGTAAGCCCTAGGCACCCTCGGCGTCTATATAAGCCGAAGGGTTTTAGGTTGTAGGCCAACAGAACTCATCTAGGGTTTTAGTCATACGATCTCGAGGTAGATCAACTCTGTAACCCTTATACCATCAATATAATCAAGCAGGACGTAGGGTATTACCTCCATAGGAGGGCCCGAACCTGGGTAAACATCGTCTCCCACTTCTCCTGTTACCATCGATTCTAGTCTCACAGTTCGGGACCCCCTACCCGAGATCCGCCAGTTTTGACACCGATAACGGGCCTCCAACTCCCCGTCCTTGCCGTGGAGAATAGCTTCGAGGCCCCCTTCCCGGGAGGAGATGTTCGTCTCTCTGGTGTTCAGAAGCGCTTTGCGGTCCACCAGTCGAGTCTCCTGGGCTGCAACGTCCTCCTTGGCCATGGCCAGCGTCTCATACTGCCTCTTAAGAGAAAGGACCTGCTGGTTGTACCACTCTCGCAGCTCGTTTCCTTTGTCCCTCAGCTGTTGTTCCACGAGCTCGGCCGAGTCGCGCTGCTCCTTGACCGCCTGCCATTTGAGGCTGTACCTGTTCTGCACATCCTTGAGCCCTGCCACCATGGATTCCAAGAAAGCCAAATCTTTGGCACCATCAACGGAACCGTCAGCTTCTTCGACCCTCTGAGACAGCGGCGCCAGCACCCGTCTGATTTCCTTAGCAAAATCCATGCCCACTGAGAAGGATGAGCCAGGAGTTGTGGGACTAAGTTGAGCAGGGACCAGCGCCAGTTTGCTCAGGGGAGATTGCAGGGCCGAGGCCAGAAGATAGTTCGAAGTGAAGGGCCCCATGGACTGGAGAGGAGTCTTCTCCTCAATGAATGTATTCGGGCCAGATGCGCCGCCAGGGGCTGATTCTGTTCTTTCTGAGGATTCCTGAGCGTCCCCGGCAACCTGCCCGTGGCCCTCCGCGGTAGCAATCTTCATCGCCTCCTTAGCAGCATCTTTCCCGATGCCGGCCACTTCTTCCAGCAACTCAGGCTCTTCAAGTGACGAAGTTGCGGACAAAAGCAGTAATCAGAAAAATGAAAGTCAGGAATCAACAAGACACACAAGAAGAGAGAAAAGGGGGAAGTGGAAATGCAGGAAAGTGGGTTACCGGATGGAGGTTGCTGAGGAGGGGCATCCTCTTCTCCGGCAACATCGGTTGCCGGTGTGCGGTCTATCACCACCCCTTCGGTGGTGACCTCAGCATGGGAAAACCCCTCGGTGGAGGCCCTTGCCGGCGACTCCTCCCCACGGGTGATGGTGGACGAGGGATCTTGGAAGTAGGGCTCCCCCTGGCGAGTCCCTCCTTGATAGCTCTCTCCCATCTCCTTGTCAGGTGTGGGAAGATGCCCTTCCTCATCCCCGCCAGCAGACGAGGTCCGCCCTAGGGTTTTGCGAAGAGGGCTGGACCGGGGGCTAGGTGCAAGATCTTCCTCCGCGCCTCCTGCCGGGCTCATGCCTTGTCGGATTTCGGGCTCCGCAAAACCCTTGAGATTCGAACACAGGGGCGTGTGCGAAGATCCCCTGCAGCCTCGCCCAACCTAGCTCGCAACTAGATGGACCGAACGACGAACTCGCATGATGACGAGGAAGAAGATGAACACGGTAGTTTACCCAGGTTCGGGCCGCTGCGAAGCGTAATACCCTACTCCTGCTTTGGTGGATTGACTCTCGAGGAGGTGTGGTGGATGAATTAGTACAGTGTTTCGGAGCCTCGTGAGGGCGCTCCTGAGGTGTTCTTGGCCCTCCTTCGACTTGGTGGTGGACGAGCGAATCGACTGGTCTCGGATCCCCTTCTATGGTGCAGCCTAGCCTCTATATATAGCGGTGGCCTGGGTCCTCTTCCCTTACCGCAATGGCGGGAAGGGATCCCACAACGGCCAATTTTGAAGGGGGACATGAGTACATGCCCGCCCTGCCCAAAGGCGGTCTTCGCCTGCAAAGTAGCTGTCGATGATGCAGAGGTGGGCTCGACGATGACATCCGTCCTGCGGGGCTCGTGGTCGTGGTCTTGTTGCACCGGAATGGAAACCTTTGGGGGGTGCTTTGGGAACCCGCGTACGTCCTTGCTCCCTTTGCACCAAAGAGGAAACTGCGCCGCCTGGCGCGCTGGCACCTGCCTGTCCTTCCTTGCATCATCTTTGACTCCTGAGGCCGCGCTCTGCGTAGAGTTCTCCGCCGCTCCGAAGGGGGCCTGAGGAGGCCCATCCTTTGCCGGTCTTGACGCCGCTCCTCCTCGCGAGCCTAGGGACCTCGCGAGGGCCTTGTCTTTTGTGGAGCCGTGCCAGGCCATGCTTGGTTGACGAAGTGGGCCATGCCCTGGGCCGCAGGCAGGCAGGTCTGGGTACCCCCGTCCCCAGAACGCCGACAGTAGCCCCCGGGCCCAAGGCGCGCCCGAGCTGGCTTCCGGGCGAAGCCTTGAGGGCGGCCCGAAGCGTTGCGGGCCCCAAACGCCTGCGGGCCAGGCTTCATATGTGGCAGTCCAAGGGGTCGTCGCCCCTTCTTCCTCGCACCAGACCGGTCATTGCCAGGTTTGTCGAGTCGTCCGGCTCATGCCACCAAGCCGCCTTCGTCTCTCGCCGATTTCGCCGTCTGTTCCCCCGTCCTCCGCGGCAGCCGCCCCTTTTCGCCGAATCCCTATGCGCGCGCCGCTTCGCCCCGCTCGGCGTGGCTCTGAAGAAGGGAGAAGGCGAAGGCTTTTAAGTGCTGATGACTACGCCGGCTCCTAAGCCCGCGTTGGGTCGGTCATCGGTGGTGAACTTGGAGGGGTTGGAGAAGGTTCAGCTGGTGGTCGCCGCCGCCTCCAATGATTGGGGGGCCACTAAGATCTGGCCAGGCTCGCAGCCTCAGAGCGAGATGGATGCCCCCCCTATCCCCCTTCATATCCATGCCCTTCTCTCGGGCGTACTGCCGCCATTCTCAAGCTTCCTCTCCGCTGTGCTTTCGCATTACCGGATCCACGTGCTTCATCTTGACCATGGTTCCCTTGTCCTCCTCTCGGCCTTCGCGTTCCTGTGTGAGGCCTTTGTTGGTGTCTTCCCCTCCGTGGCCTTGTTGCGCCAGTTCTTCTCCCTTGAGTTGGCTTCGGGGGAACAGTGCTCTGGGTGTGTGTCCTTGAGAACGGCAGACGCATCGGCCCGGGGGGGCCTCGACGCCGGACTCTCTTCGGAAGCAGAAGGGTTCCGACGGCAATGGGTTTACGTCAATGCCGCCGGGGCCGAAACTCTGTTCCAACTCCCGCTGACCCCCGCAGTGCCGAATCACGGGTGGAGACATGAGGAGCTTGCCGAAACGGGGCTCGCACGGGTCCTTGCCAGGCTGGCGAGGCTGAAGCAGGCGGGCGTGACGATGGCGATGGTGGTGCGGGAGTTCACACCCCGGCGAATTGCTCCTCTTCAGCGCCACTCTCGTCCGATGTGGGCCTTCACAAGCCCCCGTGACCCGATGAGGATCCAGGTCCCGCCTCTCTCCCCCGATGTGCTGCACGAGCTTCTCCGCCGCCTGACTGGTGGTGAACCCGACGAGCTTCCCCGAGACGGCCTCCCCTTGTACAACTTCAAGAACCGGGAAGTTCTTGTCACGAAGATGCCGCATTTCGATGAGTGGGGGTTCCTCCCTCCGGAAGAGGCGCGCCCTCAAGGTGCCCCTTTCTCGGGGGCCCCGACCTTCGAGGACTCGGGGGACGCCGCCCTCCCCATGGCCGAGGTCGGTCATCCTTCGCCGCCCGCTCCTCCAGCTCCCACCTCGGGTCAGACCGAGGTCGGGGGTGATGCCCAGCCGATGATGAAGGTCGCCGTATCCGCCGCTGAGTACTAGTCACCGGTTGTTGGTTCGTCGTCCCCTGGCCCCCGCGCCGGCCGTAAGAGGAAGGCGCCCAGGGGCGGCCGCTCCTTGGCGCCGTGGGTACCGGTGAAGACGAAGTGGATTGCCGTAGATGAGTAAGTGCCCGTGCCCCCCTCAACCTTCTCTTCGGCGCCTTCCTTTTGAGTTTCTGTTTCGCAGGCTCCCCACCGGCGACGGAAGGGATGGGTCGGCGCCGCCCGCTCCTGCAGCCGCCGAGCCTCTTGCGGTCTCCTCTCTCGTTGGCTGCGGGGTTCGGCCCATTGGGGCGCCCACACCCGAGCCTGTTCAGCTGCCTGGTGGCCCCGAGCACGAGCCCCCCGCGGCCTTCTTCGTCCACGGCCTCCAGCTCCCCAGAATGCGGCCGCTTCCCCCGCCAGTGGCCTTCTCTGGGGTCGTGCCACACTGCGTCCTCGGGCCCCCTTTGCTTGGCGATGTGGGGCCCCAGGATGCGCATCCTTCTCTCAGAGTGTCTACGCGGGAGCCCCCAGCCCCCGGGCACACGTTTGGGCAAGGCGGCTCCTCGCGCACCTCCCCCGTTCACCCTGGGGAAGATGGGAGTCCTGGTTGGCCCCTTGAGCCCGCTGGCGACCGGAGCGCCGTGCAATGGGATTTGCTCCACACCGCGGTGGACGCGCTAAGGCGCCTGGGGGTGGAGCTCGCCAACAATGATGCCTGCTTGGAGGCGGAGCGCCAGCGCCTTGCGCAGGGATGGCATCAGCTTGAGGTCGCCGTGAACTTCAGCCGCCTGCAGCGCGAGCACGCCCGCGCAAAGGCCGAGGAGTCCCTTGCCGTGGTGGTGGAGGCCCGCGAGCGCGCTCTTGCCTCAGGGAGCTTCGGGCCCTCAATGCCAACCTTGAAAGGCGGATCCAGGCGCGGAGGGCCACACTTGAGGGCCCATCCTCCGAGTTCCTCTCCGCCAGCGCGAGCCCCCGAGCGCCTGTTGACTCGCTGGCGTTGGAGGCACTGGAGAGGCTGGAAGTGAGGGAGCGCCAGGAGTCGCTTGCCGAGGAGTCCCTTGCCTCTCGCGAGGCGAAGCTCCAAGAGGAGGTCGACAACAAGGTGGCAGAGGCTTGGCGTTCCCTTCTCCAGGATTACCGCGCGAAGCTGAAGCTCCAGGAGTTCCGTTTCTACGAGCGTCGCGACCACCTGGCAGAAAAGGCTTCGGAGGAGGCGAGCCGTGCTCGCGGCCTCCAGCACGCGCGCTCCCAGATGTTCCAGTCCCTCGAGGGGAGGGCTACCCGGGCCTTGAGCGACATCTGTGGTGCGAGCGTCTTGAGCCCCTTGGTTCCAGACGATGCCGGGTACCTGGGCTTCTTTTCCAGGGTCGTGGAGTGCCTTGAGGAGGGCGCGGAGAAGATCTGCATGCTTGTGGAGGAGAAGCGCCGCGACCTCCTCGAGCGGGCGGCCTCGAACGTCTTCAGCCACCTCCTTCATCTCGACCCGCTCTTCGATTTTGAGGCGGTGCTTGGTCTTGTGCCTGAAGTGAATCGTGCCACCCTCGCCGAGTGGGTCAAAGACCATGTGGACGACCTGATAAAGGAGCTTTCTTCCGAGGAAGACGAGGGCAGTGCCTGAGCCGGGAAACGCGAGGCCGTCGCTGGGCAGTGGAGACGAGAGTGGCGGCGACGGCGCTGCCCCCTTGAGTAGACTTCTTGTTCTCCTGACAGGGTTATGCATGCAGCCCAGTGGCAACTCTTATGTATTTTGGAAAATACCTTTGAATGCGTCCCCGAATGACGGGGTGTGTAGCGCCGCGCTTCACCTTGTCCGGGGTTGCTGTCAATCCGGCTGTCGTGCTCGCGGTAGCCTTCGGCGTCGCGGGGGTTAGCCGTAGAGCCTGGGGAGGGGTTCAGACGTCTTGGGGGTTTCCCTTTCACCTGAATGAGGCGAGTCGGGAGCCCTTTCGGCACTCTGTGTCTGCAGGCCCCAGCCCCGCACATTTTTCCCGACCACCGTAGCATACGACCGGATCACCAGGACGCAACTATGAGGTCAGGCCTCGACACCCTTGATGCCGACCGGATCACCAAGGACGGCATCAAGGGGCGAGTGGCTTTGTGACCGGTAAGGCTCCTGAGGCTCGATGCTCAAGAGCCCCCTTTGATGCTCAAGCGGCTCTACATTGGCGGGTCCCAGTCCCGCACATTGCCCTACCACCGTTAGGTACGACCGGATCACCTGGACGCACTTCACGGGGTGGGGCCTCGACACCCTTGATGCCAATCGGATCACCAAGGACGACATCAAGGGGCAAGTGGCTATATGACCGGTAAGGCTCCTGAGGCTCGATGCTCAGGACCCCCCCTTCACGCTCGAGCGATCCTTATTTCGCCCTGCCAGATACTGCCTCAGGAGGCCCTGGGGCCTCCCGAGACTCCATGTTGCGGTACCGTGCTGCGGTCGGAGCCCCCAAGTGGGGGACGACTTCCAAAAGATGCGAGTCCCCGAGGAGACAGGGCATGGCTGTCCAGCTCCGAGGCACCTCGGGGAGGGCCGGAGCGCAAGGCTTCTTGCAAAACGCCAACCCGGCAAGAGAGGACTCAAAATCGGTAAAACGAGAGATCAAAGAGATAAAAAGTCCCCGCCCCTTTTTCTTTTAAACATAGAGTTCGAAATCTTCGACCTTCTGACAGGTTCGAGCGCAAAAAGGATTCTCAAAAATTGCAACTTGGAAAACAAAAAGAGCGAGAAAACGGCCGCGTCCAGCTTTTTAGTGTAGTCCTCTTCTTCGTCTTCCCCCGACACTGAGCGTAGGGCATCCACGTTGCATGGGCATAGCCATTGGTGGGCAGTGTTGACTTCTCCGCCAGCGCGGAGCTGTGGCTGCCATGTTGCGTGGGAGGAACCCCTCCGCGTCCTCGGGGGGCTCCGGGCGTATACAGCCCACTCATTATTACGTGAGAGTGTCACGGGTTGGTCCCGAGGGTGTATAGGGAGCTCCATGCCTCGCGGGCATGAAGCCCACTCCCAACCCCTAGGCTTGTCATGGCGAAGTAGGGTCTGCTCTGGGCAGGCCCTCGAGTGTAGGGGGAGCCCCTCGCGCTCTCCAACAGGAAGGCTCGTCCCAGAAGAAGGCCCTGAGCTCCCCGGGCGGCGCCCAAGCGCGCC
The DNA here is from genome assembly GCA_039707655.1 of Elymus sibiricus. Lineage (NCBI taxonomy): Eukaryota > Viridiplantae > Streptophyta > Magnoliopsida > Poales > Poaceae > Elymus > Elymus sibiricus. The sequence continues at coordinate 344,764,050 of CM077669.1, read as the reverse complement.
TCGCTGGGATACCCGGGGTTCCCATGCCGGTACTCGGGGCCCTGCCCCCAGGTCGGGCGAGCCGGGCCTGGGGACATGGGCGAGTACATGATCGCCCACTGGTGATCGAACGAAACCCGTCCCGGAGACATGGGTGTATGTTCCACCCTCCGTCTCCAAGCGAGCGTCGCGCGCCCCGGAGACATGGGCGCATGTTCCACCCTTCGTCTCCAAGTTGGGATCGTCTGGCCTGGAGACATGGGCGTGTGTTCCACCCTCCTACCCTCCGTTCCCAGGCAAGTGACCCCCGGTCCCCAGACCCAGATGCCTGCTCAAGGCAGCTCCCTACCAGCGGGCGTGCCTCGCGAGGGTCCCCACACCGGGCACCCTTGCGAGGCCAGCCCCGCAAGCCGCCCCCGCGAGGTTGCACATACCAGCGCGCACGGGGGCTACCCGCGAGGTCGCGTGTGCACCTCCTGTCGTCGTGGCGGCCGGTGCTGCTCCCTTCGTGGCCCGGGTGCGCGTCAACACGGTCATTGTAGAGTTACGTGAGCCCCCGGGCGCCGGCGTAGTTGAGCCTCCGGTCCTCCTCCCTGGTCCCGGTGAGCGTGCCGAGAGGCGCGAGGCGACGCCCCTCTCGTGTGGCCAGCATCTCCCACCAGTCTCTGCCGGCGCCTGCGGCCGGCCTTTGCGCCCCCGGCGGCTTGAACCAGGTCCTCGGTGATCGTGGGACGCCACGGACGTCCCAAGCGCGCCCGTGTGGCCCCGGCGCCGTGCCCGCCGGCCATGCTAGTTCACTGGAGCGAGCCTCGCTGAGATACAACTGGGTCTCGTCGGCGGCGGTGTCATGCCCCGGGGCGCGCTTGGCCTTGTCGATGCGGCGGTCGCGGGCAGCGTGCTGGCGCTGTAGCTCGTGCGCCACGAGGACCGCGACATGTCTGTGCGTCAGGTCTTGGCAGACGCGGAAGAGTGGCGGCACGGCCCGAACGCGGGGAAGGGCCGGGGCGACGGGGGCGTGCCATGTCGTTGGTGAAGGCGATAGCCCCCAGCGCCCGTTGAGAGTCCGGCCGGCGACGGTGCCCGCTAACGGGGTGGCAGAACGACGCGAGGCCCCATGCCCGTCGGCGCCGGCCGCGCCACGTGGGCAGCCCGCTGCTCAGCGCGGGCTCAACATCCTTTTGCCATGGTTGCGGCGAGCGGAGGCGAGGCGAGTCCTGAGGAAGATTTCGACACGCCCCCTACCTGGCACGCCAAATGTCGGATTCCGGGCTCCGCAAAACCCTTGAGATTCGAACACAGGGGCGTGTGCGAAGATCCCCTGCAGCCTCGCCCAACCCAGCTCGCAACTCGATGGACCGAACGACCAACTCGCACGATGACGAGGAAGAAGATGAACACGGTAGTTTACCCAGGTTCGGGCCACTGCGAAGCATAATACCCTACTCCTGCTTTGGTGGATTGCCTCTCGAGGAGGTGTGGTGGATGAATTAGTACAGTGTTTCGGAGCCTCGTGAGGGCGCTCCTGAGGTGTTCTTGGCCCTCCTTCGACTTGGTGGTGGATGAGCGAATCGACTGGTTTTGGATCCCCTTCTATGGTGCAGCCTAGCCTCTATATATAGCGGTGGCTTGGGTCCTCTTCCCTTATCGCAATGGCGGGAAGGGATCCCACAACGGCCAATTTTGAAGGGGGACAGGAGTACATGCCCGCCCTGCCCAAAGGTGGTCTTCGCCTGCAAAGTAGCTATCGATGATGCAGAGGTGGGCTCGACGATGACATCTGTCCTGCGAGGCTCATGGTCGTGGTCTTGTTGCACCGAAATGGAAACTTTTGGGGGGTGCTTTGGGAACCCGCGTACGTCCTTGCTCCCTTTGCACCAAAGAGGAAACTGCGCCGCCTGGCGTGCTGGCACCCGCCTGTCCTTCCTTGCATCATCTTTGACTCCTAAGGCCGGGCTCTGCGTAGAGTTCTCCGCCGCTCCGGAGGGGGCCTGAGGAGGCCCAGCCTTTGCCGGTCTTGACGCCGCTCCTCCTCGCGAGTCTAGGGCCCTCGCGAGGGCCTTGTCTTGAGTGGAGCCGCGCCAGGCCGTGCTTGGTTGACGAAGTGGGCCATGCCCTGGGCCGCAGGCAGGCAGGTCTGGGTACCCCCATCCCCAGAACGCCGACATGCCTGCCACGGATTTGATCCGTTTGGCTCGATGCGCAAGGGTCTCTCTATCCCTGTCAGATTCAGCTATACAAGATCAGTCAAGAAATCAAGGACAAAAAACATTGACAAGGATCGTAATTGAGTAACTCACTCTGAGACGTTGAGCATGGAGCCCAACTCGTATGACGCAGGTGGCGGAGTCGATCTGCCCCATTTCAAAGTTGGAGGAGCAGGGCTTGGCGATGGGATCGGGACCTCCGGCAAGGTCGGACTTGGCGGAGAAGTTGGGCTTGCCGGGGGGCTGGGGTCCACCCCCACAACCGTCCGTCACTTGGCGGGAGGAGACTTAGCCCGAGAGAGGCGGAGGGAATGGCGGCGTGCTGCGTTGTGTTTGCCTCCCTTGGTGGTCATCTTCTTCGCCCTCTGGGTGCTCCGCAAGGACATAGGGGCCGCTGACTCTCGGTTGACGCGCTCGCGAAGGTGGCGCCCTGGCCGTGGAGCTTGAGGGCCCATTTCGAGCCCTTCTTCCTCCACCTCCGGCTCCTTTGCCTCCTCCGTCTGAACCCCCTCTTGGGTTCCTGTCGCCGCGGGTTGGGAAGTCCCAGCCCCGGCAGATTCGAGCCCGGCAGACTCCTCCGTGGCGCGCTTTTCACTCCCCTCTTCAGAAGAATCATCACCCTCGGGCTCGTCCTCTTCCTCTTCCCCGGAGCCCATTTTCTTGGTGGCTCTGACCTTCTTGTCCTCTTCAATCTGAGCGGCAATGAATGCCTCCTCCGCCCTAGTAGTTGGCGCTATCAGATTGTCCTCCACCTTGGAAGCTCTTTCTTCCAAGCGAGAGACCCAATCTATCTCGTCATCCAAGGCAGGCAGCTCCCAATCAGACTTGACCCCCGAGGCGTTGCAGTCGGGCATCCATTGCAAAATCTGGCTTCAGACGGAATTGAGATGCAGGGGAACGAATCTTGTCGGTAAATGGACCGGCCCAAGATGGCCGAACAGCTGCTCGCACAACCAACCATGGTCATAAACCGTCAGATTGTTGGCGGGGCCTGGGTATAACCGCATCCTGTCGGCAGAACCGTTATACTCCCATGCAAACCTGTCCCTCCTCTACAGCGGCGCAATGCGGCACCGGAGGAAGTTGGGCCCACATGTTCGATGGTCAGTCCGGCAGCTTTCAGACGGGTAATCCTGTTCAGCGCCAGGCGGAGCCTGTCGTCGGTGAGGCCCAACTTACTCCAGTCGCTCCCGCGCATGACGCATCCACTCTTCCCACTTCCCGCACTGCTCGGGGGCTTCTTCATCCTTGATCCAGCACTAGTCGCCCCTCCACTCTTCCCACTTCCCGCCCTGCTGGCCAGGGAGATAATCCCAGTCTTCCCTCCTGCACCGAGGAATCCAGCTTCTGTACCCCGAGCGGTGGGATTTGTCTTCTATCCGAGGGACGAAGAAGTGTCTGAACAAATCCACATTGGGGGCTACACCAACAAAATTCTCGCACAGATGGGCGAAGATCGCCATGCACGCCATTGCATTGGGCGTTAAATCCAAGAGGTGGAATCCGTACACCATCATCATGGCGCAAAAGAAATCAGAGAAGGGGGAGGAGAGGCCACAGAGAAAGTACACGCAGAAGAAGCGGTATGAATCTGATGGTGTATTTTCTTTGGCCCTGTCTGGTAGAACTACGGGCGCTCCATGCCCATTCGTTTCCCTCCCCCACATATAGGCATAGCTTGCGATCAAGGTGTTGCCATCCAGGTTCGTTGGGGAGAAAACCACATCTTTCTGTCGCTGCCTCTCCAGCTCTTCTGCTTTCCTCTTCCTCTCTTCAGCCGCTGGGTCCGCCGGTGCGGCCATCTGCTTCCCCTTCACGGCACTCGTCTTCCGCCCCATCTCTTGGGCTCTCAAGGGCGGCAGAGGATCTAGCAGTGCTTGGTGGGCGGGTGGCGGCGGCGGAAGTGGTTTCTTGGCTTGAGGAGGAAGATGAAGGAAGGAGAAACGGAGGCAAATGAGCAGCGCCCCTACGCGTTACCTTTTTAATGGGAACTTGTGTAGGGGCTGGCTCTTCGCTATCTCTTCAGAAAAGTGCCATTTCTTTTACTAGCATTTCTTTTACTCTCCAACGGCTACTACTCCACGACCCCACGACCTGCGGTAATTACGCGGAGTGGACGTGGGTTTGACGAGTCATCACGACCAAGGACGTGAGGGCAACATTTCTTCGATGCATGTCCGTGCACTATTTGGGGCCTAACCCAAAGATGCCAAGCGACACGTATGGCTCAGGCCCGGGGGCTTCTGTCGGGGTACACAAACAGGGGTGTTTATTTCCTCCTGACTTGTGCACGGACGATAAGCCTCCAACCCGATGGCCTAAGCCTGTCGGGGAAAGCTACTACCTTGTCAAAACCAGCCCAAACCAGAGAAGCCACTCTACATGAGATCAAGGAGCGCATCAAGAAGATGAAACCAGCATTCAAGACCAAGACTCTGGCAGAAGCAGCCTACGCTGGCTAAGCAACGTCGGCAAGGTCGATGCAATGGCCCAGAACGGGCCCAAACCGCGCCTGTCATGTCCCCGGTGCCTGCCGGGGAACGAGGCGCACACAGCTTCAGGAAGACCTGGCAAGCCATCCCCCGGCAGGCGCGAGCCGATCGACCACCGCTCCACCGCATCGCAACGCCAGTCATTTGTTGATGCGGTGTCGAGCCCTCAGTTGGCTAAGTGGCTCTCGCTAAGCACGTGGCGACTCACTGGGAGACAGATTATGCCCGTTTGACACCCGTCCAGAGGCGTGTCAAGATATTGACCAATAGTTAGCTAAAGCGGTGGTAAAAGCCTGCCGGGGATGCGTCCCCGCACGCCACCTAGGCTAGCATTTATGCAATTTTGTCCTAAGTGCCAGAGTTAGGTATGATAACACTGTTGGCTATCTAATCACTAGATAATGTCTATTTTGCCACTGTGGTTACCCCTTGAGCTATAAAAGGAGGCCCAAGGCAACCTAGCTAAAGATTCAGACCTTTGAACACTTGTACTCGCGTAGCAGCTCTCCCGAAGGCAACCCTGCTGGGTTTGAGCACTACATGTGCTTCGTGTTCCCCCGATCAATCCACCAAAGCAGGAGTAGGGGTTTACGTTTCCCAGCATCCCGAACCTTGGTAAAACACCAGCGTCTCGTCGTTGTGCTGCCTCACCACCTCTGCTCTTTGTGCAACGTGACCTCACCCCTGCCGAACCACAAAGGGGCCCGTGGCCCCATAGGTGATCGTGTGCAACGTGACCCGACACCCATGCTCCGCGCTGGAGGAACGATCGAACCGCGATCATGCCCATGCCCAAGCGGAAGCCCCATGCCCCGCGCTAGCAGAACGATCGAACCACGATCATGCCCACTACCAAGTGGAAGCCCCATGCCCCGCGCTGGCGAAACAATCAACGATGGTGCCCCACGGACTGCACCAACCTCAGGCTAACCCGCGCCGGACGCGGCAGCTGCACCTCCTTTTGCTTGTAAACAAATTTGTCATCTCCTTTAGTAAAAGGTTTGGTGTTTGTGTCTTACGGCGTTTTGTTGGATTTCTTTTCGTGAGCCGCGCGCGCTCGATGTCTCCCTCTTGAACCTGATGCAAGCGGGGGCTGGATACGGTGCCTATGCTTGGGTCAGCCCCAGCGGCATCGGAAGCCCAAGTGGCGGGCTCCGGGCCGTGGGCCTGTTCCTATGCGCGCCACCTCACCAAGGCCCTTGGTGTCTAATCTCCTCGCGCGACGCACATGAGCGAGCCGAAGAGCATGCGCCGTTCCCCCAAGGCGGAACCCCCTACGCATGGCCTATGCGCACGTGGCTGTTTTCGATTGAAGGGCGGACTATCAAGCATTTTGCCTCAGGAGTTCTCACCTGCTCCTGACGCCCTCGCCTCTTGGTCTTGCTCAGGCATCGCGACCTGGCTTACCAGAGACGGCTGAGCCTCGCGCAGAAGTTAGGTCCTAATAACGCGAGATACAAAAGGGAGCGTAAAGGAAAAACAAGAATTGAAGGAAGCCCCACGAGAGCACAAGTACTCGTTATAGCAATAAAGGGTTCAAACAGGAGCTGCTGAGTTCATGCCCCGGCAGGACCGTGGGTGAATATTAACAGAAAGACAAAAAAAGTAAAACTAGGGAGACGCATCGCTTCCACCTCCGCCTTCGCGTTCCTCGGCTCCTCCCTAACCCTCGCAGCCGTCAGGGGCGACTGTGCGCTCAGTGCGTCCACATGGTCTTCCACCGCTTCCTCCAGGGCACCACAGATCACCTCAGGAACGGGGGCTATCACGGCCTCGAAGTCGAAGCAGGGGTCGGTGCGAAGGAGATGGCTGAAGACGCGTGTTAATGCATGGGCAAGAAGGTCATGACATTCTTCTTCGATGATTATGTCCACCTTCTTGACGCCAGCTTCGAGTCGTTCCACGACCTTGGTGAAAAAGTCGAGGTAGCCAGCATCGTCAGGCACAAGAGGGCTAGAGCCGTCCTCCTTGCAGATGGATCCCAGGGCGCACCAAGACCACAGCTCGAGGCCTTGGAACATCTTGGAGCGCATATGCTGCCGCCCTCGAGCCCAGTTCGCTTCGTCCGTCGCCCGCCCCATGAGGGACATAACGCCCCCACCTGCTCCTGGAGCGACGCCAGTTTGGCCTCGGTGCTAGCTTGTGCTTTGAGCGTGGCCTCCCGTAGCCCTTCTGCCTCGGTCAACGCCTTCTTGAGGCCGCCTATCTCATGCTGCAGCTCCTTGCGCCGCGTCTTGAAGTGGCCCTCCTGCAACATAAACTTATCACTATAATCTTTGGCGAGGGTCATGCGGGTTTGTTCGATCCTCGAGTCGGCGTCTCCCTGGGCCTTCTTATCCTTAGCCGCCAGGTTGGTGTTGGCCTTCTCCATGCGCTGGTCCTAAGAGGCCAGGGCGGTGGTCACATCGCGATCCAATGTCTCCAGCCGCTCGTGCTCTAAGCTCTGCTCCGATGAGACAAGGCGAGTTCCTGTTCGAGGGCCCGAAGATTTGCCTCGCGCACCTACAGCCCCTCAACACGGGAGGAGAGGGCGTCCCTTCATGCCTGGAGTTGCTGCTCCAGGACGGCGCTCGGGGCCAGGAGCTCCCGCTCGTGGGCCTCTATTGCTTTGCGACGCTGGTCTGGTTCCGCGGCTTCCCGAAGGGCACGACTGCGCGCCTCCTCCACCTCGGTGGCAGATTTTTCACCCTTCGAGCATGCTGCTTCGTGTTGATGGAGGCTTAGCTTGACGGTGATCTCAAGTTGATGCCACCCGTGAGCCAAGCGTAACCGCTCCTCAGCGAAACGCGCTTCGGTGTCCTGGAGCTCCACCCCGAGCTGGCCTAGCACACCCACTGCATTCTGCAAAAGGCCGTGCCGGATCGTGGTCCGGGAGCTCACGAGCGCGAGAGACCAGTCCGGGTTAGGCCCCACGCCTTCGTCCGCCGTTGAAGCCCGGGGGGCTCCGGCATCGCCCGTTGAAGGCTGAGGGCTGGCTGACTCCTGTTCCGCCCCTCATAGGCAGGGTGATGCACACCGCGAGTTCGGGGCCCCTTTTGAGATGGCCGGGCCCCCGAGGCCGCCCCCGGCGTTGGTGGTCGTGGTGGCAAACAACTCCGCTTTTGCCGGCTCGACGCCTGCCTCGGCAGCAGGCGTTCCGGAGGCCAAAGAATGGTCTCCCAAGGGCGCCCTCGAAGGGTCCGCTGGCGCACTCCCGTGAGCGGAGCCTCCCTCGGGGGCTGAGGGGTGATCTATCATCCCGTGCCCCGCGCTCCCGGCAGGAGGCGGTGAAACTGCCCTTTGCCCGGGCAAATTTTTTGTTCCTCGGTGGAGCATGTCCTTCCAGCATTCCCCGGCCACGGCAAGCGGTGAGGGAGTATTCACTGGGCCCGGAGGCTCCCTAGCCTTTTGCTTGAAGAAAACCTGCGTAGAGGAAAGGATCAGACACCCCAGGCGGGCTGAAGCAAGCAAGGCGGAGGCGTGATGCTTACTCGTCCCTGGCGGTCCACTTACTCTTCTTCAACGCCCTTGGCAGTGCGCCGACGCTGCTCTCTGGCTGGATTTTCCTCTCACGGCCGGCCCCGGGAGGTGGTCGCAGGGCCTCGGCATCAGGCCCACCCCCCTCACGAGGGGGACGTGGGGTCCGCTCATGGCGCCCTCCTCGGGGAAGTGCGACCTGGAGACCGTCGTCCCGAGGCTTGATACTTGTGATCTGCGTTGAGTTTTCTGTGAAGAGGAACTGGTAATTGCAGCACAAAGAGGATAAGTATTTCCCTCAGTTTTGAAACCAAGGTTTATCGAACCACATATCAGGGCACGCCCCCCAGGGCGCACCGTGATGTGTGGTGGGTCCCTCGTGTGCCTCCCGGCTTCCTTCCAAAGCTTCTAGGTCTTCATATAGTCCAGAAAAAATCATCAAAAAGTTTCATGGCAATTGGACTTCGTTTGGTACAGTAAACTTGCAAAGGCAAAAACACACAGAAAACAACAACTGACACTAGGCACTGGGTCAATAGGTTAGTGCTCAAAAATATTATAAATTGGTAAACAGTGACCCAAAAAGTATCCTAGAATGATAATATATCAGCATGGAACAATAAAAAATTATAGTTATGTTTGAGACGTATCAAGCATCCCCAAGCTTAATTCCTGCTCGTCCTCGAGTAGGTAAATGATAAAAATAGAATTTTTGATGTGACATGCTATCCACTATGTAATCTTATTCAAGTATGCTCATTGAGAAAAGATGAATCCACAAATATTAACATAGCAATATTCAAAGTGTAAGAAACAGAATTGTTAATTCCTAAAAGTATACGATTCTTAAGAAATGTTTACCCCCCATTCATCTTACTGTATTAGCAAGGCATGGCTCCATCTTCACCACATTAATACAAATGTTAAGCACCATGGTGTCCAAGTCAGGAAATTGGTTTGTACTTTTTCAATATGCATCAACTTTTTATTCTTCACGCAATACATGAGCGTGAGCCATTGGACATAGCATTTAGGTGGAATAGAGTATGGTGGTAGATATCAAATGGGTAGGAAGTGGAGAAGATAGTCTCACATCAACTAGGCGTACCAACGGGCTATGGAGATGCCCATCGATAGATGTCAATGCAAGGAGTAGGGATTGCCATGCAAATGATGCACTAGAGCTATAAGTGTATGAAAGCTCAAATGAAGCTAAGTGGGGTGTACATCCAACTTGCTTGCTCATGAAGACCTCAGACATTTGAGGAAGCCTGTCATAGGAATATACAAGCCAAGTTTGAAATAATGATTAGGTAATCCCCACTAGCATATGAAAGTGATATATCATGAGACTCTCTACATGAGGAACATGGTGCCACTTTGAGGCACAAGTGTGGTAAAGGATAGTAGCAAAGTCCCTTCTCTCATTTTCTCTCATTTTTTTGAATGGATGGTGCATATGAAAGTGATATATCATGAGACTCTCTACACGAGGAACATGGTGCCACTTTGAGGCACAAGTGTGGTAAAGGATTGTAGCAAAGTCCCTTCTCCCATTTTCTCTCATTTTTTTGAATGGATGGTGGGATCATTTGGCCTCCCCCCTCTTTATTTTCGTCAGGAGTCTCATCTCGACTTATGGGAGAATCATCGTCTCCATCATTCTTTCCTCACAGGGACAATGCTCTAACAATGATGATCATCACACTTTTATTTACTTACAACTCAGCATGGAGAACTGATATGAGGATATGACTCTGTATGAATGCCTCTGGCAGTGTACTACGATGTGCAATGATCTAGTGTGACATGTATCAAAAACATTATGAAGGTGGCATTGCCACAAATACTATGTCAGCTCTATAGGATCATGCAAAGCAATATGACGATAAATGAACTAGTCATGTGAAGTCACGATGGAATTTGCATGGCAATATATCTCGGAATGGCTATGGAAATGCCATGATAGGTAGGTATGGTGGCTGTTTTGAGGAATATATAATAAGGCTTATGTGCAACAAAGCGTATCATGTCACGAGGTTTGGATGCACTGGCGAAAGTTGCACCGATCCTCGAGGTGAGAACGGGCTATGCACGGTACCGAAGAGGCTAGCAAATTATGAAAAGGTGAGATTGCGTATGCCCATAGTTTCACATTAGTCATAAAGAACTCATATACTTATTGCAAAGTTTTATTAGTTTATCATAAATCAAAGTAATAATCGCATGCCCCGAGGGAAGAGGTTGGTAGGAGTTAACCATCGCGCGCTTTCGACCCGAAACAACACTAGGATTTCAACGAGGAATAGAAATGCTCACACATCATCACCATGCCTCTTTAATTTTTAGATGAACAAAAAGGTCAACCCTTCTTAATATCGATACTTCCAAGATTTAACAATTATGAACTCACACCTATTTCATATTACTACATCAATATCATTAACCCACAATTTCTTTATATGTGCTACATGATGGTTTTCATTACCACTCTTTGAATACCTAATATTCTTGGACTAGTTTGTATGACCCATGCAAATTACTGTCACTATTTATGAACTCTCTTTAAAATCTACATGCTAGCGTGCTCAAAAAGATATAAGTGAAGTACTAGAGCAACTGCTAAGCTCAAAAGATATAGGTGAAGCACATAGAGTATTCTATCAAATCATCATGAAAGTGTGTCTCTCTTAAATAGGTGTGTCCAGCAAACAATGATTGTGGCAAACTGAAGTAAAAGAAAACAAAAGCAAACGTCGCTCCAAGCAGAACTCATATCATGTGACGAATAAAAATATAGCTTCAAGTGACATACCGATGGATTTGAGACGAAAGAGGGGATGCCTTCCGGGGCATCCCCAAGCTTAGACGCTTGAGTCTCCTTTAAAATATTACCTTGGGGTGCCTTGGGAATCCCCAAGCTTAGGCTCTTGCTACTCCTTATTCCTTTGTCCATCAAGATAACACCCAAAACTTGTAAACTTCAATCACACCAAACTCAACAAAACCTCGTGAGATCCATTAGTATAAGAAACATATTGCATACTTTAAGTACTGTTGTAAATTGATTCAAATTTCATAAATTCATAATAGGTACTGTATTCTAACTTCTCCATGGCTTATACCCACCGATACAATCCATAGTTTAATCAAAATAAGTAACTATGCAAGCAAAACCAGAATCTGTCTAAAACATAACAGTCTGTAGAAATCTGTAGAGACCCTATGCTTATGTAACTCTAAAAGTTATGAACAATTTGGGCAACCTCGAAAATTTGTATAGAAACACTTTGTAAAAATTTCAGATCATTATCACGCTCCAGCAAAAAATGAAAAATCCTGTACTGGAGTGAAAAGTTTCTGTTTTGTTTCAGCATCGATGCAACTCATCTTGTGAGTCATCCCAAAGGCTTTACTTGGCACAAACACTAATTTAAACACAAAAAATAATCATTACAGAGGAAATAATCATTTTATTGAAATTAAACAGAAGGTTCTAAGCAAAAAAAATTAAAGATAACTATTGGGCTGCCTCCCAACAAGCGCTATTGTTTTATGCCCCTAGATAGGCATAATGCATAGTTTCAAGTATTGTAATATCCATGGATACGATCTGTCATACCATAATCATATTCCCTTCTTTTAGCAGCAAGTTTTCTAATAGGTAAGCAAAAATAATTGAAGGGACTAAATTTCACAACACAAGGATCCGATAGATCTATTTCAGGAGGAATAGGAGGCTCTTCTTTAGGTTTCTCATAAGTGATAACTATTTCCTTATAAAGATTTCGATGAAGGTATTTTCTTAATTATTTCTCAAGCTCATAACCCATTCCAAGTTTTGATATAGCAAATTGATCATTATGTTCAGAGATTTTATCAACCAAAACATTAGGTGGAACCTTCTTTCTAAGGCTCTCATCATAAGCAACATAGTCTGTGGATCTTAGTTTTCTTACCCCTTCCAATTCATAAAGAATTCCTTCTATTGGTGGGCATTCACAACTAATCCTATAATAAGCAAATATATCTCTAGCCTCTTGTATAATATTTTCAAATTCTTGATCAAGAAATGTAGTGTCTAGACGTTTAGTAGGAGCTTCCTGAATATTAGAGAATTCTAGAAACAACCATTGTATGAAAGGATGCATGTGGACAGATTGCCTTTCCAATTGTGGTATGAGTGTAGATAAAGCATCCACATAACTTGTAGTTCTAGTGATAATGGAACCCCCCATCAATGGTAATGACCTGTACAAGTAAAAAAATCTTGAATCACACTCTTGCCAATAATATTCCCACTACCTATACGGAGTTTCTTTGTTTGCATAGTGGGTTCAATTTTAGAAGGATCATCATCCGCAAGATTATCAAGTTTTGCCTTAGCAACTTCATCAAAATTTCTTTTAGCTTTATTAGCACAAGGTGAAGTTGGGTGCTCAAGGGCTTCCACACTGGTGGCGGAAACACCACTAATCTCAAAATCAGACATGGCGGCTACTTCAAGCAAGCAAAGGAGTAAACTAGTAACAAGCAAAGGTAAATACTTTTGTATTTTTTATTTTTACGGGACAAGCTAAATATAACAGCAAATAAAAAGAAGAACAAGTGAATGAAAATTTGTGTGACGTTACTTGGTAGTTGATGATGACATTCCCCGGCAACGGCGCCAGAAATCCTTCCTGATACTTGTGATCTGCGTTGGGTTTTCCGTGAAGAGGAACGGGTAATTGCAGCACAAAGTGGACAAGTATTTCCCTCAGTTATGAAACCAAGGTTTTGTCGAACCAATAGGAATATCAACCCTCAACCGTCTTCAGCGGCTGCACACAAATGAACAAACAACTTGCACCCAACTCGGGCAAGAGGGTTGTCAATCCCCTTGATCTCGTTATTTGTAAGCAAATGAGTTGTGTAGATAATTGTTGATAAATATTAATTGCAAAATAAGTAAAAATTAATTAAGGAAGCAAGGTAAATATAGCGTTTGCAAATATATAAGTGAATAGATCCGGGGGCATAGTGTTCCCTAGCGACATCTCTCATGTAGGCAGCATACGGTGGGTAAACAAATTACTGTTAGGCAATTGATAGAAAAGCAGATAGTTACGTGATGTTCACGGCAATGATCATGAATATATTGGCATCACGTCCATAAGCAAATAGGCCGACTCCTGCCTGCACCTATTACTATTACTCCACTCATCGACCGCTATCCATCATTCATCTAGAGTATTAAGTAAAACAGAGTAATGCTTGGAGAACGATGACATGATGTAGACAAAGTACACTCAAACAATATGAATGAACCCCATCGTTTTATCCTTAGTAGCAACAACACAAAGATGCATCTTGTCCCCTACTTTGTCACTGGAATATAGAAACTCACCAGGTTGAACCTACCACAACGCACAACTCCCACCGATGAAATATCAATCTACTTGGCCAAAGCATATCAATAGATCGGAGAGCATTACGAAGCTATAATGATCATGCACATAGGAGATAATATAATTCAGAGGCTCAAATACTTTTCATGAATAATCTGAACATAAACCCACAATTAATCGGATCCCAACAAACACACCGCACAATAGGATTACATCGGATAAATCAAAGCGAAGATGCGATGATCATTGTATTGAAGATCATAAGAGAGAGAGATTGCCATCTAGGTACTAGCTATGGACCCGTAGGTCTGTGGTGAACTACTCACACATCCTCATGAGGGCAGCAAGGTTGATGAACATGCCCTTCGTGATCGATCCCCCCTCCGGCAGGGTGCCGGAACGGATCTCCAGATGGCCTCGCGACGGAATAGAGAATTGCGGCGGCGGAAAAAGGGTATCGGGACTGCCTCAAGGGTTTTTAGAATATTAGAGAATTTATAGGCCGAAGAGGGACATTGGGAGGTGCCCGAGGGGGCCACCACATATCATGGGCGCGCCCTGATGTGTGGTGGGGCCCTCGTGTGCCTCCCGGCTTCCTTCCGATGCTTCTAGGTCTTCATATAGTCCAAAAAAATCATCAAAAAGTTTCATGGCAATTGGACTTCGTTTGGTACAGTAAACCTGCAAAGGCAAAAACACACAGAAAACAGCAACTGGCACTGGGCACTGGGTCAATATGTTAGTGCTCAAAAACATTATAAATTGGTAAATAATGACCTAAAAAAGTATCCTAGAATGATAATATATCAGCATGGAACAATCAATAATTATAGATACGTTGGAGACGTATCAGGGCTCTCCGTGCCACTCGTCGCGCCAGGGGAGGCAACCACGCCCTCAAGCGGGGCGGTGCTGCTGGCGCCCATAGGCGCAAAGATGAGTTGACGGCAGGCCCACTAAGACTGGCCGCCGCCGCCTCCCACTGCTTCAGCTAAGGGCTTCAAGCCCCCTAGGCCCATGGCTCAATGGTCACCATGATAGGGTTGTCCCGAGGTCACTCGTGGCCCTCCGGGAGCAGCCCCCATTGATAAAAGTGGGGCATCCCCCTAGCGAAGGCCTCCTTGTTCATATAGTTGTACAGGGCAAGCCCCTTCCGGGGAAGTTCACAACCCTCTTCGCCATTCAAGATTTTGAGCACCCCGCCTAGCACGTCGGGCGGCAGGTGGCCCGCGCGGAGCCGCATGGCATCCACCGGACCAGTAAAAGCCCACATCAAGCGGGAATGGCGTTGAAGGGGGGTGATCCGCCAGTGGAGGAATTCCCTCACGACCATCGTTGCTGTCACTCTCGCCGCCCTTAGGTCGGCCAGTCTCTTCATCATTCACGACAGCCTCGGGTCGTCGAGCCTCTCAGGTCCCCATCCGGAGCTCGGCACCGCTAGGGATGACGGAGTCAACATCAGGGGGCTATGCTAGGCCGCGTCCACATAAACCCACTGCCGCTTGAAGCCCTCCACTTCAAGGTTGATCTCCATGTCAATGCATTCACCCGCCGTCGCTCCCATGGCATGGAGCGACACGCACCCAGAGCACTGGTTGGCTGCAGTTAGCCGAAGGCAGAAGAATGTCGAAGCAATGCCACCGAGGGGGCTACGCCCAGGATGGCCTCGCATTGGAAGGCGAAGGCTAAAAGGAGGAGAACAGATTTCGGCTCGAAGTGCAACACATGAATCTGGTAATGCGAGAGCGCGACGTTGAAGAAATCCAAGAATGGGGCCAGTAAACCGGAAAAGAGCGCGGGAAGGTGAATGACGATTGTGGTGGCATCCATCTCGGCGAGAGGTTGTGAGGCCGGCCAGATCCTGGTCGCCCCCCTCATTGGAATCGGCTGCGGTCATCGAGTGGACTTTATCGAGCCCTTCGAGGGTGAGCACCGTGGACCTATCCAGGGCGGGCTCCAGCGCCACCCGCTCATTCGTTGCCGCTGTCGCCCTGCTTCTCCTGCTAGGGGGTGCCATGGCGACGCAGCGGGGTGGAAGGCCGCGGAGGTCCGGCAAAAGAGAGGTAGTCTTGCATGAGAAGGAAGATGTAGAAGGACGAATGCAAGGCAAGGAAGAGCAATGATGGACCCGCGCTGCGCGCAGGCTTTATGTCAGCCTGGGCAGTTGCCAAGGCATGTGGGGAAGTGGGGGCATCCCATGCCCAGTCGTGTGCCACGCGTCGCGCCTGACCCACAGGCGGTTGGGGCCCACACCGTTTCGCCCCTCCAACTGGCGGAATCGTGCCCGCCAGGGTCATGGGGTCTACTAGGGACTGGGGGTACCCAGGCCCGTCTGCCTGCGGGCCAAGACATGACGCATGCCACGGGCCCAACACGACCCACCATTGGACTTCACGAGCAAGACCCTCGCGAGGCGCATGTCAGCAAGCATCGTTAGGAGCCTCGCAAAGCCCCCCTCGCGAGGTCGCCTCCCGAGGTTGCCCCCGGGACCTTCGTGGGGCGGACTAATCAAGGGTGGCTCGGCGGGGTCGCGCGGTCCTACATCTTCACATTGGTGACGCGCTCCCCGCCGAGCGGCGCCAGGAGCCATGCCAGCAGGCACGGATGAGGAGGATTTCCTCTTTTGTGCTAAGGAAGCGGGGCCCGCTCGCCGGCTCCCAAAGCAATCTCCCAAGGTTTCTTGTTTGGTGCAAGAAGACCAAGGCTAGGGGCTTGCCAGGACGGAGGTCATCCCCGAGCCCACCAGTGCGTCACGGCAGGAGGCTTTTGCAGGCAAAGACTACTTTTGTCAGGATAAGCTATAGTCCTATCCCCCTTCAAACTGTCCGTTGTGGCAACCCTTCCCGCCTTGTGTTTTTGGGGGAAGAGGATCGAGCCTAGTATAAGATAGGGCAGGCTGTCGCCGTAGAAGGGGATCGAACCCGAAGCTAGCCAGAACCCACGTTTGTACTCCGTCTCACCCTCAAGCAATCCAGACAAGTAGGAGTAGGGTTTTACACCGCAAGCTTTCCCAAACCTGGGTAAACTGCCGTGTCCACTGTTCTTCTTCCTTAGCTCGAGCACGCCGGATTGTTGCCGTGAAGTTGCGAGGTAGAGTAGGGCGGGTGTCGGATTTCGGGCTCCGCAAAACCCTAAGGAGTTCGAACCCAGTTGCGTGTGCGAAGACTCCCCAACAGCTTCGCCCCCTCCAAGCTCACAACACGGTAACCCCGCTCGATGGCAAGGAAGAAGATGGCACACGAGAGTTTACCCAGGTTCGGGCCGCTGCGAAGCGTAAAACCCTACTCCTGCCTTTGGTGGATTGCCTCGCGAGGAGGTTTGTGGATGAACTAGTACAGTGGTGTGTTGCTTCGCGAGTGCGTTTGTTTTCGCCCCCAACTCCACTGAGCAGCCTAGCCTCTATTTATAGCGGCCCGGGTCCTCCTCCCTTATCGCAGTGATGGGAGGGGATCCCACAACGGCCGAATTCAAAGGGGGACAGGAGGTACACCCTATCCTGACGAAAGGTGGTCTCCGCCTGCAAAGTAGTCGGTGGTGATGCGGAGGTGGGCTCGGCGATGACGTCTGTTCTCCGGGGCTCGGGGTCTTTGTCTTGTTGTACCAGAAAGGAAACCTTTGGGGGCGCTTTGCGAGCCTGCGCTCGTCCTTGTCTCCTTTGCACCAAAGAGGAAACTGTCCCCTCTGACGCGCTGGCGCCCGCCTGGCCTGACTGGCATCATCCTTGACCTCCTGAGGCCTAGCGTGCATAGAGATCTCCGCCGCTCGGGAGGAGGCCTGGGGAGGCCCAAACCCCTGTTCGTCTTGGCGCTGTTTCCCTCGCGAGCTCGGGGTCTTGCGAGGGCCTTGTGTTGAGCGAGGCCACGCTGGGCCGTGCTCGGTCGTCGAGGTGGGCCACGCCCTGGGCCGCAGGGAGGCAAGTCTGGGTACCCCGGTATCCAGAACGCCGACAGTAGCCCCTGAGCCCGAGGCGCGCTCGAGCTGGCTCCGGGGTGAAGCCACGGAGGATGGCCCAAAGCGCCGTGGGCCCCAATCGCCTGCGGGCCCGACTAGACGCGTGGCGCACCATGAGACGTGGGCGTCTTGGCTCCCCAAAGACGTCGGGAACCGCCCTGAGTCGGCTGACGCGAGGCCCGCGCACCTCCTTGGCTATCATTGCTCTTCTTTGAATGCGGCTGACCCCTTGCGTCCTTCCTCGCCTCGGGCCACGTGGATGTGACCCGACGGGGACAGATGAAACGACGCGAGGCAATGTAGCACGCCGATCGAGCCTAGCACGCGTCGCTCATGGTGCACGGTGGCTCCACTCACCACGACGCCTCGCCAACCGTTCCGTCTGGCCTTCAACCGGCACACATTGCGGGGCCATCAATACCCGGGATTGCGAAAACGCCGGTTGGCCTCCATCCAGCTATAAATGGGCAGGGGGAAACCGAGCCCCCAGCCCATCCCTTCTTCTTGCTCCCCCGCCTTCGTCCTTCGTCTACCCCATCATGACGCCGGTGAGAAGGTTCTCTGCCACCGAGAAGGGAAAGGCCTGCCAGGGGGCGTCGGGACAACAACCTCCCAAGAGGAGTAGGGGTCGCCCCCGCAAGTACGCTGGGACGTCTCCGGCGGCACCCCGTGGGTGAGGGCGCCCCTCCGCGGGGCCCGGCGTTTCCGCCGGCGCAGCCGGAGTCAGCGGGCGCGGTGGCCGTGGCAGGGGGGAGAGACTTGTAGTCGGTGCTTGGCCACCGCGTCCGCAAGCCCGCTCGGCCGACGTGGGCCTGGACTTCCTGGTGCCGGCAGAGAGGGCGGCGAGATCCTGGTTGCAGCTCCCACGCTCCTTCACAGAGATGTTGCCGGCTGACGCGCCCGCGGGCCTGTGGCTGCAGGACGACGGGTGTTGCAGTGGTGCGTTGTGGGTGGAGGTTGAGGTCACCCCCACAGGCAACGCCTTCTTGGGCCGCGGGTGGCAGACCTTCGCCCGCGCCCACGGCCTGGAGGGGAGGCCCATGCTCCACTTCAAGCACAGCGGCGCCGCGACGCTTTTCGTCAAGATCTTTGGTGAGGATGGCAGGCGTTTGGAGTGTTGCCCGGAGGGCGGCGGCAGCGGCGATCTTGGAGGTGAGCTTGCCCTTGGCGACGGCCGCCATGTTTCCAGTGGCAGTGATACATCCTCCGAGGAGAGCCCGAGCGATGACAGCTATGACGCCCCGCCACGCCGGTCCACCCGGACTTCGGGAGGAAGCCAGCCGCGGCGACGCCGCTCCCCCGCCCGGGAAGCGGCCACGCCGACGTGCCACCACAGCGCCATCAAGGAGTAGGAGGACTCCGACTGAGCGCCGGCATGCCATGGCCGGGGCCTCAGGAGCGGCGGCCCCCTGGGGCGGGGGCTCCTTCGCCTTCTTTTCTTTTCTTCTGCCTGTAATCAAAATCATGGGGGACCCTTTCGGGTGTATGACAAACTTTGGCGCTTGCGCCCTCTTATTAGCACTCTCGTTACACATTACGGTCGTTACGTTACTGTTAATTGAGGCCACCCTTTGATCGTAGTTAGGGTGCTTAGCTTGATGCGTCCGCGGCGGGCTTCCGCGTCGTGAGGTTTAGCAGTGGCGTCCAGTGAGCTAGTAGCACTTGGAGAGCTTGGGGAGGTTCCTCCTTCCTGCGAATGAGGCGACTTGAGGGGGGCCCTTTCGGCGCTCTACGTCTGCAGGACCCGATCCCGTGCATGCCCCGCCACCGTTGGGGCGTCCGGATCACCAGGACGAGACCAAAGGGGGCGAGGCCTCGATCGCCATTGGGGCGTCCGGATCACCAGGATGAGACCAATAGCGAGCGAGTAGCCACGCGATCAGTGAGGCTCCTGAGGCGCACTACTCAGGAGCCCCCTTTTGACGCTCAAGCGGCACTCTACGTTGGCGGGGCCCGATCCCGTGCATGCCTTGACCACCGTTGGGGCGTCCGGATCACCAGGACGAGACCAAAGGGGCGAGGCCTCGCCCGCCATTGGGGCGTCCGAATCACCAGGACAAGACCAAATAGCGAGCGAGTAGCCACGCGACCGGTGAGACTCCCGAGGCGCAGTGCTTAGGAGCCTCCCTTGACGTTCAAGTGACGACCAATCCTTTCTGCCGGTTTCTTGTCCCCAGGGGGCGTGAGCCCTCGGGGGTTTTGAAGACAGCGCACCGAGCCGCGGCGGAGCCCCCGAGCGAGGGTGAGACGGCGCGTGCCTGCTAGCTTGCTAGAGAGTGCCACACGAGGACTGTGACGCCAAGGCCACGCGGGGACCAGGACGCCAAGGCCTTGGCGAGGTGTGCGCACCGTGCCAGTAGCCCCCGCTCGTGGGGCGCGGGAGGGAGAGGCTGGCAGGCGTTATCTCGAAGAAGGAAATTTCAAGAGAGAGAGGACTGCAAGAAGAGAAAATTCCCGCCCCTTCTCCTTTAAATAGAGTCAACAAAAAGCCTCGGACTTCTTTCCAGGAGAAAGGAAAATTCAAACACAAGAAAGGAAGAGAACAGCCGCGTCCGGCACCTAGGCTAGTCTTCGTCATCCCCCAGCACGGAACATAGGGCATCCACGTTGCGTGGGCATAGTCATTGGAGGACAGTGTTGTCCGCCAGCGCGGAGCATGGGGCTTCCACTTGGGCATGGGTGGGAACCCCTCCGCGTCCTCGGGGGGCTCCGGGCGTATACAATCCACTCATTATTACATGAGAGTGTCACGGGTAGAACTTGCGGAGGTGCTGGATGTTCCAGGCATTCTGGATGGGAACTCCGTCTTGAGTCTCCAGACGCACGGCGCCAGGTCTGGAGACGCGGGCGACCTTGAACGGGCCCTCCCACATGGGCGAGAGCTTGTGCAAGCCTTCCCTGGAGAGGACCCGCCTCAGGATGAGGTGTCCAACTTCGAGGGTCCTGGAGCGGATGTTACGGCAATGGTAGCGCCGCAGCGCCTGCTGGTACCTCGCGGCTCGGAGCGAGGCTCGACGCCAGGTTTCCTCCCCGAGCACGATATCCGTCCCCCGCGAGGCATCTTGACGCTCCTCGTCAAATGCCAAAACCCACGGGGAGCGGTGCTTGACTTCGCGCGGGAGGACGGCCTCGGCGCCGTAGACGACGAACAACGGGGTCTGGCCGATGGGCTTAGTCGCGGTGGTGCGGATAGACCATAACACGGACTGAAGCTCGTTGACCCAACCCTTGCCGCAGGCCTCAAGCTTCTTCTTGAAGCTCCTTGCCTTGAGGCCCCATAGGACCTCCGCGTTGGCGCGCTCTGCCTGATCGTTGCTTCGGGGGTGCGCCACTGAGGTGTAGCATATCTGCGTTCCAAGGTTAGCGCAATAGGTCCTGAGGAGGTTACTTGTGAACTGCGAACCGTTATCAGTGATGATGCGGTTGGGGACGCCGAAGGGGCTCACGATGCCCTTGATTAACTTGACGGCTGATCCGACGGGGATGGTGCGGACGGGCTCTACCTCCGCCCACTTGGTGAACCTGTCGATGGCGACGTGGAGGTAGCGGTACCCGTCTGCTGCACGTGGGAAGGGCCCCAGTATATCCAGCCCCCAGACCGCAAAGGGCTAGGAAAGCAGGATGGTCTGGAGGCCCTACGCGGGCTGATGAATTTGCTTGGCGTGGAACTGACAGGCCTCACAAGACCGGACCAGCTCGGTGGCGTCGTTGAGCGCCGTGGGCTAGTAGAAGCCAGTGCGGAACGCCTTCCCTACAAGGGTGCGTGACGAGGAGTGATGCCCGCAGTCTCCCCCATGGAGGTAGGCCAGCAGCTCGCACCCCTGCTCCCTGGATACGTACCGCAACGCGATGTTGTTCGGGCGCCTGTGGTACATCTCGCCGTACTGAAGACAATAAGCTGTGACCTGTCGTACCACACGCTCCGCATCTTCCTCCTTTTAGGGTAATGTGCCGTGAAGCAGGTACGCCTTGAACTCCTGTGTCCAGTCGTCGACTTGAGGCTCCAGCTCCAGGAGTAGTCGGGCTCCTGAGGTCGGACCACAAGTTGGAGCTCCTGAGGGTGGCGCTGGGGGCAACTCTTCATTCCGCGACACCTGATCCCCAGTTGGTGGTGTCGCGGATGGCTTGAAGAGCGGCTGCTCGAAGACGCCCGGCTCTTGAGGCTCACGGCGCGATGCCCTCTTGGCGATGTCATTGTCCTCCTTGTTTGCACCGCGCGGGATGTGCTGCAACTCCAAGCCCTAGAAACGTTTTTCAATCTTGCGTACCTCTGCGAAGTATGCCTCCATGTGCTCGTCCTTAGGCGTGTACTCCTTGTTGGAGAAGTTGACGAGGAGCTGGGAATCGCCCTTGATGGTGAGGCGTTGAATCCCCAAGGCGGCTGCGGCCCGGAGGCCGACGAATAAGCCCTCGTACTCCGCGATGTTGTTGGAGACCTTTTCACCATGCTAGAAACAGAGTTGCACGGCGTAGTAGAGCTTGTCCCCGGTCGGGGAGATGAGCACGACTCCGACCCCTGCTCCCCTGCGTGCGAAGGCCCCATCGAAGTGCCTGATCCAATCCTCAGGCGCCTCATCGCCGGGGGCAAGGGACTGGCCCTCACCCAGCCCCCGGTCGGGAGCGTCCGTCCATTCGGCTACAAAGTCCGCCAGGGTCGCCCCCTTGATGACCCTGGTCGTGCTGAACTCTATATTGAAGGCTTGCAGCTCAATGTTCCATTCTGCCACCCTCCCTGCTGCGTTGGGGTTGCGCAGCACGTTCTCCAAGGGGTACGCAGAGACGACCCTGATGGGATGCCCCTGGAAGTAATGGCGCAGCTTCCTTGAGGCGACAAGGAGTGCAAGCAAGAGCTTTTGCTTCATAGGGTAGCGCAAGCGCGCGTCCCACAACACGGTACTGACTTAGTACACCGGATGTTCGACGAGGGAGAGGCCTTCCGCGCCGCCTCTATCCACTGCGGGCTCTCGAGGCCCGAGTGCCTCGGGGGTCGCCGTGGCGGCTGGGGCCTCGGGAGCGTCGTCTCGAGGGGATGGAGGTTTCTTGGCGTCCGGTGTGTCGCTCTGCCCCCCCGCCTGGGGGCCCGCTCGTGCCTGAAGGCGCAACGCGCTTGTCAGCACGCTCCTCTCTGACCGCCACAACCACAGCACTGGCGGAGTGCGGGGTGGCAGCCAGGTACAGCACCAGGGGCTCCCGAGGGCAAGGTGCCACCATTACTATTGGGCTCGTGAGGTACTGTCGGATTTCGGGCTCCGCAAAACCCTCAAGGTTCGAACACAGGGGCGTGTGTGAAGCTTCCCTGCGGCCTCGCCCTACTTAGCTCGCTACTCGATGGTGACTACGGCAAACTCGCATGATGACAAGGAAGAAGATGAACACGGTGGTTCACCCAGGTTTGGGCCGCTGCGAAGCGTAATACCCTACTCCTTCTTTGGTGGATTGCCTCTCGGGGAGGTGTGGTGGATGAACTAGTACAGTGATTTCGAGCCTCGCGGGGGCGCTCGAGTGGTGTTTTTGGCTCTCTGCCTTGTCTTGTGTTGGTCTCCCCCTCTAGGGTGCAACCTAGCCTCTATATATAGCAGTGGCCCGGGTCCTCTTCCCTTATCACAATGGCGGGAAGGGATCCCACCACGGCCAAATTTGAAGGGGGACAGGAGTACATCCCCGCCTTGTCCAAAGGTGGTCTTTGCATGCAAAGTAGCCGTCTCTAATGCAGAGGTGGGCTCGGCGATGACATTCGTCTTGCGGGGCTCGTGGTCGTGGTCTCGTTGCACCAGAATGGAAACCTTTGGGGGATGCTTTGGGAACCCGCGTACGTCCTTGCTCCCTTTGCACCAAAGGGGAAACTGCTCCGCCTGGCGCACTGGCGCCCGTCTGTCCTTCCTTGCGTCATCTTTGACTCCCGAGGCCGGGTTCTGCATAGAGATCTCTGCCGCTCCAGAGGGGGCCTGAGGAGGCCTACCCCCTGTTGGTCTTGGCGCTATTCTCCCTCGCGAGCCTAGGGTACTCGCGAGGGCCTTGCCTTGTGTGGGGTCGCGCCAGGCTGCGTTTGGCTGACGAGGTGGGCCATGCCCTGGGCCGCAGGCAGGCAGGTCTGGGTACCCCTGTTCCCAGAACGCCGATAGGTACTGCTTGAGGTCCTCGAATGCCGCGTCTGCCTCCGGAGTCCACTCGAAGGGGCCCTTCCTCTTCATGAGCTTGAAGAACGGCAGGGCCCACTCGCCAAGCTTCGAGATGAAGCGCCCCAAGGAGGTCACGCAGCCCGCCAGCTTCTGCATTTCCTTGAGGGTCTGAGGCGGGCTCATCTTGCTTATAGCGTTGACCTTCTCCAGGTTCGCCTCGATCGCCCGGTGCGATACCAAGAAACCGAGCAGTTTGCCCGACGGGACCCCGAAGACACACTTCTCGGGGTTGAGCCTCAGGTTCACCCGCCTCAGGCTGGCGAACGTCTCCTCCAGGTCCTCGATCAATGTCTTGGCTTCTTACGACTTGACCACGGTGTCATCGATGTAGGCTTCCACGTTCCTCCCGGGCTATGGCCCCAGGGCGATGTGCATCAGCCGCTGGAAGGTCACGCCCGCGTTCTGCAGCCCGAAGGGCATGCACGTGTAGCAGAACACACCACACGTGGTGAGGAAGGCTGTCTTCTCAATGTCTTCCACCGCCATCTTGATCTGATGGTAGCCCAAGAAAGCGTCCAGGAAGCACAGGAGGTCGCATTCGGTGGTGGAGTCCACGATCTGGTCGATGCGCGGCAGCGGGAATGGGTCCTGAGGGCAGCCCTTGTTGAGGTTCGTGAAGTTGACACACATGCGCTCCTTCCCGCACTTCTTTAGGACGACTACCGGGTTGGCGAGCCACTCCGGGTACTGCACCTCCCGGATTACTCGTGCCTCTTTCAGTTTGACAACCTCCTGGGCGATGAACGCCTGCTTTTCTTGAGCCTGCCTCCTCGCCTTTTGCTTCACTGGACGCGCATTGGGACACACAATGACGTGGTGCTCAATCACATCCCTTGGGACCCCCACCAGGTCAGAAGCGTTCCACGCGAACGCATCCATGTTCGCGCGGAGGAAGGCCACCAACGCCTCTTCCTGCTCCTGAGGCAGGCCGGCGCCGATACTGAAGGTAAGGCCAGGATTCTCATCGCCTAAGGGCACCTGCTTCGTCTCAGCCCGGTTCTGAGAGAACAACTGTTTCTTCTTCACCGGCGCGACGTTGGCGACGTCCTTAACGCCCTCCGAGTCCTGCGCGGCGCCGCCCGTGCTGGGGCGCGCCGCGGCCGCAGCTTTGTAGGCGAGCTTGAGTGCGCGGGCTGTGTCCTTGGTGTCTCCGGCCACAGAGAGGACGCCGCCGCTCCCGGGCATCTTGATGACGTTGTAGCCCGGGTGCGTTGCCGCCATGAACTGGGCGAGGGCGGGGTAGCCAAGTATCACGTTGTAAGGGAGGTGGATGTGGGCAACGTCGAAGTCGATCTGCTCGGTGCGGTAGTTGGAGCGGGTGCCGAAGGTGACGGGGAGGTGCACCCGCCCCAAGGGGGCGACGGAGCCCCCAGCCACCCCGGAGAAAGGCCTTGAAGGTACGAGCTGGCCTTGTGGCACCTGCAGCGCATTGAAGGTCTCCACAGAGCGGACGTTGAGGCTGGCCCCGCCGTCTATGAGGGTCCTGGTGACGGCCACACTGTTTATGGTTGGTGTGCACAGCATGGGGAGCGCACCGGCGGCAGCCGTTGTTATGGGGTGATCGTCGGGGCCGAAGGTGATGTCGATCTCTGGCCACGCTCGGTGCTGCGGGGTCTCGGACCGTGGCCGGATCGCGCCTGCCTGGTGGAGGAACCGCTTGACCTGGCGGTTGGAGGTGGGTGCCTGCGATCCGCCGAGGATGCAAGCGATCGCCGGGCCGACCCTGCGAGCCGAGGTGCCACCGCGCGCCAAGGGCTGCCCGGCCTTAGGGGTTGCGTCGGCCATCGACACGACGGGGCGGATAAGAAGCGAAGCTTGCTGAAGACTCCGACACGCCCCTACCTGGCGCACCAAATGTCGGATTTCGGGCTCCGCAAAACCCTAAGGAGTTCGAACCCAGGGGCGTGTGCGAAGACTCCCCAACAGCTTCGCCCCCTCCAAGCTCACAACACGATAACCCCGCTCGATGGCGAGGAGGAAGATGGCACACGAGAGTTTACCCAGGTTCCGGCCGCTGCGAAGCGTAAAACCCTACTCCTACCTTTGGTGGATTGCCTCGCGAGGAGGTTTGTGGATGAACTAGTACAGTGGTGTCTTGCTTCGCGAGTGCATTTGTTTTTGCCCCCTCCTCCACTAAGCAGCCTAGCCTCTATTTATTGTGGCCCGGGTCCTCCTCCCTTATCGCAATGGCGGGAGGGGATCCCACAACGGCCGAATTCAAAGGGGGACAAGAGGTACACCCTATCCTGATGAAAGGTGGTCTTCGCCTGCAAAGTAGTCGGTGGTGATGCGGAGGTGGGCTCGGCGATGACGTCTGTTCTGCGGGGTCGGGGTCCTGGTCTTGTTGCACCAGAAGGGAAACCTTTGGGGGCGCTTTGGGAGCCTGCGCTCGTCCTTGTCTCCTTTGCACCAAAGAGGAAACTGTCGCCTCTGACGCGCTGGCGCCCGCCTGGCCTGACTGGTGTCATCCTTGACCTCCTGAGGCCTAGCGTGCATAGAGATCTCCGCCCCTCGGGAGGAGGCCTGGGGAGGCCCAACCCCCTGCGGGTCTTCGCGCTGTTTCCCTCGCGAGCTCAGGGTCTCGCGAGGGCCTTGTGTTGAGAGAGGACGCGCTGGGTCGTGCTCGGTCGTCGAGGTGGGCCGCGCCCTGGGCCGCAGGCAGGCAAGTCTGGGTACCCCGGTATCCAGAACGCGGACAGCGGGAGAACCAGCGCACCCCAGAGTTCGAACCTCTTTGGGTCCCCGGAGCCCCGATTCCGACAGACCGACTCATGCCTGCATCTATGGTATTATGTTCATGACAAACAAAATAATGCTTGGAGCAAGGTGACATGATGTAGGAAAAATAAGACAAGCAACATGTTCAGATCCCGTTGTTTTGTCCTTAATGGCAACAATACAGATATGTGTCTTTTCCTCTTCTGTCACGAGGATATAGAGCACCACAAGATTGAACCCATTACAACACACCACTCTCACTGAAGATAAATCAATCTTGTTGGCCAAACCAAACCGATAGATCGGAGAGAAATATGAAGCTATAACAATCTTGTCTAATAAAATTCAGAAAAGACTCTATTACTTTCAATGAAAAATTTAATCATAAACCCACAATTCATTGATCCCAACAAACACATCGCAAAAGAAGATTACATCGGATAGATCACCGTGAGAAACGTGGTGAACATGGTATTGAAGATCAAAGAGAGAGAGAGAAGAAGCCATCTAGGTACTAGCTATGTATCATCCCAGTGGAACCTGGGGTACCACGGCCCGTATGCCGCTGGACCAGAGGATGACACTTGGTCTAGCCCCAGTAAGATGGCCATACCCCGACCGCTCCGGAGGGAGTCTCCTCGCGATGGGCGTGCCTCAACAGGCCCCTTTGCCACCAGTTCAAGCCCAGCCGAGGCTGCCAGGCGCCAGGTTGCCAGACGCCACTTGTGTTTCATTAAGTAAATATACCCATATCTACTTAAGTCATCAGTGAAGGTGAGAAAGTAACGATAACCACCGCGCGCCTCAATACTCATCGGACCGCACACATCAGTATGTATGATTTCCAATAAGTCACTTGCCCGTTCCATTGTTCCAGAGAACGGCGTTTTAGTCATCTTGCCCATGAGGCATGGCTCACATGTGTCAAGTGATTCAAAATCAAGTGACTCCAAAAGTCCATCAGCATGGAGCTTCCTCATGCGTTTTACGCCAATATGACCTAAACGGCAGTGCCACAAGAAAGTGGTATTATCATTATCAATTCTACATCTTTTGGCATCAATGTTATGAACATGTGTATCATTACTATCGAGATTCAATAAGAATAAACCCCTCACATTGGGTGCATGACCATAAAAGATATTACTCATATAAATAGAACAACCATTATTCTCTGATTTAAATGAGTAACCGTCTCGCAATAAACAAGATCCAGATATAATGTTCATGCTTAACGCAGGCACTAAATAACAATTATTCAGGTTCATCACTAATCCCGATGGTAATCTAAGAGCAAGCGTGCCGACGGCGATCACATCAACCTTGGAACCATTTACCACGCGCATCGTCACTTCGTCCTTTGCCAGCCTCCGTCTATTCCGCAGTTCCTGTTTTGAGTTGCAAATATGAGCAACCGCACCGATATCAAATACCCAGGCACTACAACGAGAGTTGGTAAGGTACACATCAATAACATGTATATCATATATACCTTGTTTGTTGTTGGCTGCCTTCTTGTCAGCCAAATACTTGGGGCAGTTCCGCTTCCAGTGTCTAGTTCCCTTGCAATGAAAGCACTCAGTTTCTGGTTTGGGTCCAGCCTTGGGTTTCTTCACGAGAGGAGCAACTGCTTTGCCACTCTTCTTGGAGTTACCCTTCTTACCCTTGCCATTTTTCTTGAAACTAGTGGTTTTATTGACCATCAACACTTGATGCTCCTTCTGAATTTCAGACTCAGCGGCTTTCAGCATCGCAAACAGCTCGGCGACTGACTTGTTCATCCCGTGCATGTTATAGTTCAACACGAAGCTCTTGTAGATAGGTGGCAATGATTGAAGAACTCTGTCAGTGATAGCCTCTGGCGGAAGGGGCATCCCCAATTCAGCCAGACGGGTGGAGTACCCAGACATTCTGAGTACGTGATCACTGATAGACCCGTTCTCCTCCATCTTGCAAGCATAGAACTTATCGGAGATCTCATATCTCTCGATCCGGGCATTCTTCTGAAAGATAAACTTCAACTCCTGGAACATCTCATATGCTCCATGACGTTCAAAACGTCTTTGAAGTCCCGGTTCTAAGCCATACAATATTGCACATTGAACTATTGAGTAATTTTCAGAACGAGCCTGCCAGGCGTTCACAACGTCTAGAGACTCAACTGGAGCGGGTGGATCACCAAGCGGTGCATCAAGGACATAAGCCTTCTGGGAAGCCGTAAGGATAATCCTTAGATTATGGGCCCAGTCCACAAAGTTACTTCCATCATCTTTCAACTTAGCTTTCTCTAGGAACGCATTAAAATTCAGGGGTGCTACTGCGCGAGCCATGATCTACAACATAAATATAGCAAAGACAACTTAGACTATTGTTCTAGATAATGAGTTTAGTTAATCATATTACTTAAAAACTCCCACTCAAATAGACATCCCTCCGGTCATTCGAGTGTAACATGATCCAAATCCACCAACTCAAGTCCGATCATCACGTGAGTTGAGGTGGTTTCAATGGTGAACATCTTCATGTTGATCATATCTACTATATGACTCATGTTCGACCTTTCGGTCTCTTGTGTTCCGAGGCCATGTCTGTACATGCTAGGCTCGTCAAGTTTAACCCGAGTGTTTCCGCACGTGCAACATGGCTTACACCTGTTGTATGTGAACGTAGAGTCTATCACACCCGATCATCACGGCGTGTCTCGAAATGACGAACTTTCGCAACGGTGCACACTCGGGGAGAACACAATTTTATCTTGAAATTTAAGTGAGGGATCACCTTATAATGCTACCGTCGTCCTAAGCAAAATAAGATGCATAAAAGGATTAACATCACATGCAACTCATAAGTGACATGATATGGCCATGAACTTGTGCTTTTGATCTCCATCTCCAAAGCACCGGCATGATCTCCATCGTCACCGGCATGACACCATGATCTTCATCATCTTGATCTCCATCAACGTGTCGCCATGAGGTTGTCGCGCCGACTGTTGCTTCCACGACTATTGCTAACTCATAGCGATAAAGTAAAGCAAAACGGCGAAAATAATTAAAGACAACTCTATGGCTCCTGCCAGTTGCCGTACTCATCGACATGCAAGTCGTGATATTCTATACAACACATGATCATATCATACATCACATATATCTCATCACGTAATTGGCCATATCACATCACAACATACCCTGCAAAAACAAGTTAGACGTCCTCTAATTGTTGTTGCAAATTTTACGTGGCTGCTACGGGTTTGCAAGAACCGTTCTTACCTACGCAAAACCACAACGTGGTGTAGTGATTGCTTTTTGATCTTCTAAAAGAACCCTCTTCATTGAAATCGATTCAACTAAAGTGAGAGAGACAGACACCTGCTAGCCATCTTTATGCAACAAAATTACATGTCAGTTGAAGGAACCTGTCTCGTGTAAGCGTACGCGTAATGTCGGTCCGGGCCGCTTCATCTCACAATACCGCCGAATCAAGTATCAACTAGTAACGGCAAGCAATATGTATACACCCACGCCCACAACTCGTTTGTGTTCTACTCGAGATCTCATCTACGCATAGACCTAGCTCAGATGCCACTGTTGGGGAACGTTGCATGGGAAACAAAAAATTTCCTACGCACACACAAGATCTATCCATGGTGATGAGCATCTACGAGAGGGAGAGTTAATCTACATACCCTTGTAGATCGCTAAGCGGAAGCGTTAAGAAAACGCGGTTGATGTAGTCGAACGTCTCCGCGATCCAAATCGCAAGTCGTCCCTCGATCCGATCATGAACTAGTGCCGAACGGACGGCACCTCCGCGTTCAACACACGTACGGCTTGATGACGCCTTCACCTCCTCGATCCAGCGAGCGATGATGAAGTAGTAGATGAGTTCCGGCAGCACGACGGCGTGGTGATGATGGTGAGGAACAATCTCTGCAGGGCTTCGCCAAGCACTACGGAGATTATGACAGGAGAACTAGAGGGTTAGGGTTGCCGACACACGGCTTGGGAAATCTTAATGTGTCCCGTGTGCTAGCCCTGCCCCTCTATTTATATGTTGAGCCTTGGGGTCCAAACTTGGAGTAAAAGCCTCCTCCAGGTCGGTTTTGCCCGCACAAGGTCGGTTTGGCCCGCAGGGAAAGAGTCCAACTCAGATCCCTGCAGTACCGCGCACAAGCGGTAGTACCGCTCATGAGCGGTAGTACCGCTTCAAACAAGCGGTAGTACCGCTTCCAACAAGTGGTAGTACCGCTTACGCGGTAGTACTGCCTTTACCAGCGGTAGTACCGCTTAAGGCAGTAGCAAAACTTCCTTTTGCACTTTCCAATACCTCATGGGCTTTACCCCTTTGGCTCATATAAAGTGTTGCTGCACCCGAACACTTCGGTAAACACCCGGAACCCCTTCCGGTGAATTCCGGAACCTTTCCGGAGATCAAAACACTATTATCACATATATTAATCTTTACCTCCGGACTCTTCCGGAGACCCTCGTCATGTCCTGGATCTTATCCGGGACTCCGAACAACCTTCGGTCACCAACACAATAACTCAACTATACTAATCGTCACCAAACGTTAAGTGTGTAGACCCTGCGGGTTCGAGAACTATGTAGACATGACCGAGACACCTCTACGATCAATAACCAATAGCGGGACCTAGATGCCCATATTGGCTCCTACATATTCTACGAAGATCTTTATCGGTCGAACCTCTATGTCAAGGATTCAGTTAATCCCGTATGCTGTTCCCTTTGTTCTTCGGTATGTTACTTGCCCGAGATTCGATCGTCGGTATCTCTATACCTAGTTCAATCTCGTTACCGGCAAGTCTCTTTACTCGTTCCGTAATACAAGATCTCGTGGCTAACACTTTAGTCACATTGCTTGCAAGGCTCATTGTGATGTTGTATTACCGAGTGGGCCCTGAGATACCTCTCCGTCACACGGAGTAACAAATCCCAGTCTTGATCCATGCCAACCCAATAGACACCCTCGGAGATACCTGTAGAGCACCTTTATAGTCACCCAGTTACGTTGCGACGTTTGATACACACAAGGTACTCCTCCGATGTCAGGGAGTTGCATGATCTCATGGTCATAGGAACAGATACTTGACATGCAGAAAACAATAGCAATAAACTGACACGATCATATGCTACGTTCGTAGTTTGGGTCTTGTCCATCACATCATTCTCCTAATGATGTGATCCCGTTATCAAATGACATCTCATGTCTATGGCTAGGAAACCTTCACCATCTTTTGATCAACGAGCTAGTCAACTAGAGGCTTACTAGGGACACAGTGTTGTCTATGTACCCACACATGTATTTGAGTTTCCAATCAATACAATTATAGCATGGATAATAAACGATTATCATGAACAAGGAAATATAATAATAACTAATTTATTATTGCCTCTAGGGCATATTTCCAACAGATCCCACAACGGCCGAATTCAAAGGGGGACAAGAGGTACACCCTATCCTGATGAAAGGTGGTCTTTGCCTGCAAAGTAGTCGGTGGTGATGCGGAGGTGGGCTCGGCGATGATGTCTGTTCTGCGGGGTCGGGGTCTTGGTCTTGTTGCACCAGAAGGGAAACCTTTGGGGGCGCTTTGGGAGCCTGCGCTCGTCCTTGTCTCCTTTGCACCAAAGAGGAAACTGTCCCCTCTGACGCGCTGGCGCCCGCCTGGCCTGATTGGTGTCATCCTTGACCTCCTGAGGCCTAGCGTGCATAGAGATCTCTGCCCCTCGGGAGGAGGCCTGGGGAGGCCCAACCCCCTGCGGGTCTTGGCGCTGTTTCCCTCGCGAGCTCAGGGTCTCGCGAGGGCCTTGTGTTGAGAGAGGACGCGCTGGGCCGTGCTCGGTCGTCGAGGTGGGCCACGCCCTGGGCCGCAGGCAGGCAAGTCTGGGTACCCCGGTATCTAGAACGCGGATAGCGGGAGAACCAGCGCACCCCAGAGTTCAAACCTCTTTGGGTCCCCGGAGCCCCGATTCCGACAGACCGACTCATGCCTGCATCTATGGTATTATGTTCATGACAAACAAAATAATGCTTGGAGCAAGGTGACATGATGTAGGCAAAATAAGACAAGCAACATGTTTAGATCCCGTTGTTTTGTCCTTAATGGCAACAATACAGATACGTGTCTTGTCCTCTTCTGTCACGAGGATATAGAGCACCACAAGATTGAACCCATTACAACACACCACTCTCACTGAAGATAAATCAATCTTGTTGGCCAAACCAAACCGATAGATCGGAGAGAAATATGAAGCTATAACAATCTTGTCTAATAAAATTCAGAAAAGACTCTATTACTTTCAATGAAAAATTTAATCATAAACCCACAATTCATTGGATCCCAACAAACACATCGCAAAAGAAGATTACATCGGATAGATCACCGCGAGAAACGTGGTGAACATGGTATTGAAGATCAAAGAGAGAGAGAAGAAGCCATCTAGGTACTAGCTATGTATCATCCCAGTGGAACCTGGGGTACCACGGCCCGTATGCCGCTGGACCAGAGGATGACACTTGCTCTAGCCCCAGTAAGATGGCCATACCCCGACCGCTCCGGAGGGAGTCTCCTCGCGATGGGCGTGCCTCAACAGGCCCCTTTGCCACCAGTTGAAGACCAGCCGAGGCTGCCAGGCACCAGGTTGCCTCGCGAGGATCCTCCTGCCGGTCGGCCTCATGAGGCCTAGCATACGGCGCCAGTCGCAAGGCCCTGCACCCATCACATGGGTGACGCACCCTCGCAGAGGGCGACGACAGAGGCCACGCCGGTCGGCACATATAAGGAGGATTTCCTTTGTGGTGATTAGGGGGCAGTGCCTACTTCCCCTTTATAAGAAGGATCCAAAAGCTTGCCACTTCGGTGAAACAGGATCAGGACAGATCGGCGCTCCAGGACGGAGGTCACCATCGAGCCCACGAACGCATCACGGAGACTGCTTTAACAGGCGAAGACCACCTTTAGTCAGGATAGGCCTGGCTTTTGTCCCCCTTCGAATTGCCGCTGTGTGGCCACCCTTTCCCGCCAATATTTTCGGGGAAGAGAACCAAGGCACTTCAAAGGGGACCGGGCCACGTCCATGTAAGGAGATCGAGTCATTCTCTCCCCCACAAATCGTGTACTCGAGCCACAAGCTCTCCCTTACAGAGCAATCCAATCACAAGCAAGAGTAGGGTTTTACACCGCTCAATGGCCCTAACCTGGGTAGCTCGTGCATCCCGGTTGTCTTCGGCGAGAAGGAGTGAGCTCGTCGTCAATCTTGCCGCGTTTACCATCATGTTGCAGGTCGCCAAGCCAAGCCCCCAGTGTTTGAACCTTGTTCTTGGAGAAGTTCTTGGATGCAGATCCCAGACTTCGACATTTGGCGTGCCAAGTAGGGGGACTTGCCGTCTTCACGCCTTCGACTTCGACATCAACATCGACATGGATGAAGCCGCTGCCCGCCGGGAACGTGTCGTGCGCCGAGCTGCCGCCAGGGCCCCCGCGGCATCCGCCGCCTGCCGGGAACGTGTCATGCACCGAGCTGCCGCCAGGGCCCCCGCGACGTATGCCGCCCGTTGTGCCCCGGGCCAGCGCCCCCAAGCCACCACCGAGCTAGTTGAGGAGTGTGTGGCCTCCTCCGCCCCCACCCCCCGTCGGTGAATGAGCAGGCGTGTGGCCGATCCACCACCGTCTCCTCGCTCGCGCGCCGCGACCCTCCTACTCCGCGCGCGGCACTGCTTATGGCGCAGGAGCTCCTACGCTACCATCCCGCCAATGACGGCTATGACGCCTGGCTCGAGTGCATAACCGAGCTCGTCGACGCCGCGCACAATGCTTCGAGTCACGACGGTCAGGCACCCTCCCGCTCCGTGCTCCCTCCATTGTCATGCGCCGACCAGGCCGATCACGATGCTTCTCCTCCTCGTTCTCCGGCCCACGACGCGGTTGAGCGGCACCCCGTGGCACGTGCCCTAGAGCCATCCCACGGGCTGTCCGCGCCAGCCGGCGACGACGACGACAACTGGCAGATCGTCAGCCGCGCGCCACCGGACGCGCGCGTGATCCTCGAGAAGGCACGCAACCACCAGGACCGTGTTCTCAATGATGTCGCCACGGCCGGGTGCCAGAACCGCGCAGCCCTCAATGGAGGCGTCGCCACCACTGGGGGCTACCTGGCCCTCGCTCCTGAGCTGCGCCGCATATTGAGGCCCGGCAAGTTCAAGTCAGAACTTCCTCCTCGCTATGACGGCAGCGCCAACCCCATGGAGTTCCTCCTACTATACAACATCAACATCCAGGCCGCGAGCGGGACGAACGGGTCATGGCGAACTGGTTCCCCATGGCCCTCAAGGACGCTGTGCGCGTGGTTCCTGAACCTCCCAGAGGCGTCCATCTCTTCATGGGAGGAACTGTGCAAGCAGTTTGCCGCCAACTTCATGGGCACGAGCTTCCTGACGAGCCCCTCCGCAAGTTCGTCCAGCACTTCAGCCAGGTGCGCAACAGGATCCCGAAGGCCTCCGACGCCGCGATCGCCTCCGCCATCACCAGCGGCGTCACCGACGTGAAGATGCGCGATAAGCTCTTTGTCAGGGACGGGATGGACTCCGCAGTGGAGCTCTTCATCCTTGCCGACCGCTGTGCCAAGGCCAAAGAGGGACGCATGATCCTCCACAACGACCCTGACGCCGAGCCTGACGCGGCAAAGTACAAGGGCAAGGACCCCAAGCGCAAGGGCCCTGTCATGGTTGTGGTGGAGCCAGACTACAAGCATGGCCGCGACTACAGCGAGGCCAAGAAGGACGACTGCCCCGTCTGTGCCTACCACAACATGAACTCCCACAGTACCGAGGACTGCTACGAGCTCAGGCAGCTTCACGAGGGCCGCACCGACCGCCGCGGCAGTCGCAAGGAGCACGGCAGGGACCGCGGCGACGGCAGCGAAGGCGGTCTCTGGGACGACAACAACGGCAATGGCGCTAGCGGCAAAAACCATCAGGGCTAGCAGAGCCAGCCACGGCAGGCCGACCCCCAGGCCAACATTGCACCGCCACACGCCAACGACCTCCCTCCCGCTGAAAACGCTGGGGGCTACCAGGAGCCCCGCAAGGTGGCCTGCATCCTCAGTGGGGCCCAGGCCCCTCCATCCAACCGCCACTTCAAGCAGTTCTCTTGAGAAGTGAACGCCCTCCCGGCGCTCAAGTCCGCCAGCCGCCTCAACTGGTCTAAGCTCCCCATCGTGTTCGACGCCAGCGACCATCCCAAGTCTACGAAGGTCGTGGGCGCCGTCCCCCTGCTGTGCACTCCTACTATCAGCAATGTGGTTGTCATGAAAACGCTCATCGACGGCGGGGCAGAGCTCAACGTGCTCTATGTGGAGACCTTCGAGACGCTTCAAGTGCCCTACGAGCGCCTGATGCCCACCAGGCCCTTCTCTGGTCTCACCGATGGCTCCACCATCCCCCCGGGGCAAATGCGCCTTCCCGTCACCTTCGGCACCCGCAAGAACTACCACACGGAGTTCATCGACTTCGACGTGCCACACATCAGCCTGCCCTACAACGCCATCTTGGGCTACCCACCGCTCTCCAAGTTCATGGTCGTGACCCACCACGGCTATGCCCTCGTCAAGATGCCCGGCTGCAGCGGAACCATCACCATCCGCTGCGACGAGAAGGACGCGATGCACACCCTCAAGCATGTCTACAAGGCCGCCACCACCGCGTACCCCACCGACAATGACATCCCTGGACCTGCTGAGGAGGCGCCCATGAAGAAGAAACCCCTGCTCCCTCAGGAGCGGGCCGAGTCCAAGAAGGGGTCACCGGACGGAGGCAGCGCGGGCCCCTCCGCGTCGTCAGCGGTGGTTCCTCCCCCGAATAGGAAGGCGCGCTCGTCGCCCCCCTCTGGGCAAGCTCTGGTGCGTCAGCTTGGATAGCATCAAGCATGCCCGGCCTGCTGAGGGAGGTGATCGAGCACCACTCAGCCGCGCACCAGAGCGCGCAGCCCGTCAGCAAGCCCCAAGACGCAGGAATTGCCTGTGAAGCTCCCCACCCCAGGTGGATCGTCGACCCCACCCTCGTCTCCAAGCCGCGCGATGGCAGGCGCATTTGCGTCGATTTTGTCTCCCTCAACCAGGCTCGCCTCGAGAGGCCCTTCTCTCCTCCATCTCCGCTCATGCACTTGCCTTTCGGCCTGGAGAATGCCGCAGCCACCTTCGCGAAGCTGATGCGCATGAGCCTGGAGTCCCCATGCATGGATGTGGTTAATGATCACCGACTGGACCACTATGGCCCCACGAATTACGGCAGAGGGTGTTCTGGTACAAAACACATGGAACGCCCTCCATCACCGTAATCTCTATCTGTGCTCCACGTATACGAGCGAGACGGAGCTGTACACGTTCCGGGGCTCTCTCTAACCATGCTGCCCTCGGCACGTGAGAGTCCCTTCGCACTCCCATGGAAGCCCCATGCTCAGCGCTGGCGGATACCCCATGCTCAGACATGGTGGACTTTTTGACAACGAGGTCTCTTTTCAGCGGTATCAACCTCAGGCTGACCCGTGTCCGTCACGCCACCATTTCTGTCATCTTTTGAGGGGCGCCTCTCGGTCACAGCCTCAAGCAGACCCGTTCCGAACACGATTGCTACTCTATCACGATGATCGTTATGAGAAAAAGTTGTTGGTTATAATGCTAGAAAAGTGACTGAAATTATCAATGATAAAACTTATATATTATGCTAGCATTCACACTTCATAAATTATTTCTTTTATCATTTACCTACTCGAGGACGAGCATGAATTAAGCTTGGGGATGCTGATACGTCTCCAAAGTATCGATAATTTATGAAGTATTCATGCCATGATTGCCTATGTTTGCAATACTTTTATATGGTTTTGATGCACTTTATATGATTTATTTAGAACTAACCCGGACTGATGTTGTTTTCAGCAGAATTACCGTGGTATTGTTTTTGTGTAGAAAATGAAAGTTCTCGGAATAGCCTGAAACATTTTTATGATTTTTTCTGGGGAAAATAAGAAATACTGGAGCGAAGAACCACCGGAGGAGAGCCACCCGTGGGGCACAAGCCATAAGGGAGCGACCCCCCTAGGTCGCGCCCTGATATGTGGAGGGGCCCATGAGGCTCCGTTGCGCGTGATTCCAACGCTGGAAAATCCTACAAATCCTAGAAATAAATAGAGACTCTCCGTTCCGCCGCCGCAACTCTCTATATTGACGAAAAACCAATCTGGAGACGTTCCAGTACCCTACCGGAGAGGGGAAACCATCACCGGTGGCCATCTTCATCATCCCGGCGGAGGCCATGACGAGGAGGGAATAGTTCACCCTCGGGACTGAGGGTATGTACCAGTAGCTATGTGTTCAATCTCTCTCTCTCTCTCGTGTTCTTGAGACGGCACGATCTTGATGTATCACGGGCTTTGTTAATATAGTTGGATCATATGATGTTTGTCCCTTGCTATCATGTTGTGATGAATTGAATCTTTCCCTTTGAGATCTCATTATGTTTGATTGAATATTTTGGTTTGAGAACACTTGATGTACGTCTTGCATGGGATACCCATAGTGACATTGGGGTATTCTATTGATTCACTTGATATATGTTGAGGCATCAACTTGCGGATTCCAGGGACCTAGGGGATCTATGCATAGGGGTTGATTGCACGTTTTCATTCCATGTTCTCCGATAGAAATCTTGGGGTGCTCCTTGAAGTTCTTTGTGTTGGATTGAATATGATAGATCTGATATTGTTTGATGCATGTCACATAATTTACCCACGGATACGGTGACATTGGAGTATCTAGGTGACATTAGGGTTGATTGATATGTATCATTGGTGTTGCTCTAGTACGAACTCTAGGGCTGTTTGTGAAACTTATAGGAATATCCCAAAAGATTGATCGGAAAGAATAACTTTGAGGTGGTTCTACTACCTACGCCAATTTCATCTTATTGTTCTCCACTAGATAGGAACTTTGGAGTGATTCTTTGTTGCAGGTTGAGGGATGATCATATGATTCATTATGCTAGCATTGTTGGGAGATTGCACTAGTGAAAGTATGAACCCTAGGCCTTATTTCCAAGCATTTATACAACGTTTTGCTCGCTGTTTTACACTTGTTACCTTGCTATTTTTATATTTTCAGATTACAAAAACCTATTTCTATCATCCATATTGCAATTATATCACCATCTCTTCGCCGAACTAGTGCACCTATACATTTTGCCATTGTGTTGGGTGTGTTGGGGACACAAGAGATTTCTTGTATTTGATTGCAGGGTTGTTTGAAAGAGACCATCTTCATCCTACACCTCCCACAGATTGATAAACCTTAGGTCATCCACTTGAGGGAAAATTGCTACTGTCCTACAAAACTCTGCGCTTGGATGCCCAACAAAGTCTACAAGAATAAAGTTGCGTAGTAGACATCAAGCCGTTTTCTGGCGCCGTTGCCGGGGAGGTGAGTGCTTGAAGGTATATCTTCAGATCTTGCAATTAAATCTTTTATTTTCTTGTTTTTCACTAGTTTGGTTTTATAAAAGAAAACTACAAAAAATGGAGTTTAGGTTTCCTCAATTGCTTCGTCTTTTTAATGTCTTTCATGAAAATGATGGTTCGGAAAATTGTGCTCAATTGGTAGAGGAAGAATTTACGAAAATACTTAATGAGAATTCCTTGAATGATGAGAATGATGGCAATGTTGTTAGTATGAATTCTCTAAATATCCATGATGCCAATGATATGCAAAGGAACAAGCTTGGGGTTGTTATGTTTGATGAAGATGATATTTTTAGTCCCCCAAGTTTTGATGAGCAAATTTATTATGATGATGGGATGCCTCCTATCTATGATGATTATGATGATGACAAGTATGCTATAAAGAATAATTATAACTATGAAACTTGTCAGCATGATTTTAATTTTCAATTTGGTTATGTCAATCATGTATCTCATGATAGTTATTTTGTTGAGTTTGCTCCCACTACAATAAATGAGAAGAAAATTGCTTATGTGGAGAGTGATAAATTCTCTATGCTTGTAGATGTAACACCCCAAAAATTTAACCATGTTTTTATTAATTAAAATTCTGCCAGGAAATTAAATTTCTATTTTCTGGATCATCTATTGATTTCAGAATCACTCCTTTCTTCTGAATGGTGGAGTTTTCCCTCCAAGTAGAAACTTTTCAAAAATATTTTTGGACTTGAGTGCCTACTCAAGAGCATTTCATTTTTATTATATATGATCAGTGAAAACCTTTTTTTTTTATTTTGCCAAGTTTTAATTCTTTTAAAATGGCCTTTCATATTTTTAAGAGCCTCATTTGCACTACAACCATTTGATAACTTCTTTTAAAAATTCCACAAAAATTTGGGGATGACCTGTGATGTTCCTGGATCACTTTTATGCAATAACCCAGCTTGGTGTTTTGTAAAATTTGAGCAAACCATCCACATTTGTATTCTGGTCTAGTTTGGTGATTTGTACTGCAACCCTATTTTATTTTGCTCTAGTGACCTTGGGATTTTTCCTGCTTGTAGTACACCCTACCAAACCCTTAAGTCCAGGAGTTTGACTCCATTGGCCTAGTTTAAGCCCTTGTTAATGAGCCATTTTCTTTCTGTCCAGATTTGGTTTTCTCAAAAACTTGCACTATCAAGTTTCTGGTTTTGCCCAACTAACCTTTCCATCACTTTTAGCATCTAATGAGACCTTCCTCTGGAAATTTTGGGTCCACGCAAAGTCACCTAGATGCCCTTGGCATTTTGTCAAACACCTGGCGTGTCTGACCAATTTTGGCATGCTTCTAAGTCTGCATTATGGACTTGCTTTAATTACCAAACCAGCTTGTCTACTAACCCAACCTTGCCTCCTAACCTAAGACTGGGGAGTCTCAGTGGCATAGGGACCCTCTGGAGTGCCGTGGCATTTTGTCGAACGGTTGGTGAGCGTGCTCTGGGCGTGGCCGGAGCGCGCATATTGGTGCCTGCCCGACCGAGACGCCGCGTCTCACCTACCCCCGTGCCCTTGGCCTTTGCTCGCCCGCAGGGCCACGCCCCGATCTCATCCATTAGCCAGAGCCACGCTGCCACCCCTGACTCGCCGCAGCGCCGCCGTCAGGCCCTTCTTGGCAGCACGCCGGCGGCGGCAGACGGCCCCCACCGCCGCAGCGCCGCCCAAGCAGCCCCAGCCCGCCAGCTGCCCAAGGAACAGGCCGATCTCATCCATAGGCTCATCCTCTAGCTTCTGTCGCCGCCACGTCGCCCTGCTAGCAACAGAGCGGCGGTTCGCCGGCGTTCTTATCCGCAGCTGCGGAACAGCCATTCTCCGACTATAAAAGGAGCCCCCGAGCGCGCCTAGCGATCGCATCCACCCCTGAACTGTCTTAGGAAGACCCCCTTTCTTTAATTAGTCCGGAACAACCCTCTTCCCCACCTCCGGCAAGTATGGCCGCCGCCGCGATCCGGTAAAATACTCCGTAGCCAGAGCCCTGCTAGCCCCCGCTCGCTGTCCCTAGTCCTTTCTTGACCTCGCAAAGCCTCCCCACAACTCTAAATCAGTGGGGAACCACCGTAGGCCGAGACCCATTTGTTCCCGAAGGCGCCGTCCGCCGCAGAGCTCGTCGCCGGCGACCCCCTTCGCCCCCGCGACCCTCTCGACCACCGGGAGGATCGTCCTAGTGCGGAAAACCCGTTCCCGCTGTCGCAGCCCCGTGGGGAGTCGCCAATCGCCGGCAATGGTCGCCGGAGCCCCGCCTCCGCTCGACCGAAGGAAGGAGGAGGCGCGGGCGACTGGTCAAACCTGACCAGTGGGCCTGATGGACCCACTGTCAGCGACACAGCGACGGCCCGCGCTGGCTTAAGTGAAAGCGTAAAACACGAAGTACGTTTCCCTCTTCCCTAAAGCGTATTCGGCCCGAATCGTTTTCTTTTTCTATTTTATTTAAAAACAGAGTTTTGACCAGACTTTGACTGGCTATAACTTTTAAAATATAACTCCAATGGACCTGATTCTTTTTCTGGTGTTTCTCAAATTCCATCTAGTTTATTTTCATATTTATTTGAAAATTTTCCAAGACAACTTTTTGCACTGTTTTTGAATTGCGTGTTGATTCAAATACTTTTCAAAATAGGAAATGGAGAGAGACAAAAACTTTCAAAAGTTTTGGAGTGCTCATCACCTACCTACACATGGAAGGCAAGCATTCTGAACCCTGGCATAATATTTGTTGTGTGTTGTTTGATGTGACTACAACACCAAGTTGACATGAAGTATGCGTTATTTCATGTGATGAGGTGATCACGTTTACTAATGCGTGATGATAATTCCTTGCTGTTGGAATTGTTATGCTTGTGACAGTATTCACCCTCGTATGTCTTTCATGCCTACCGGAAGGAATCTGGGGAAGTCTCTGTCTTGGGTAGACACGAGCTTGTTACTGATATTTCGTTGAGACGAGTATATTCAGTAAGGCAGGGTGAGGTATGATGAGTGGTGATTCTGTCTGTTGTTGTGGAATATATATTTGTTATGCTAATCATGCAGGAAACACTTTAACCTCCTGAGTCGACCGTAGATCGAGTCTTGTGCCAGTAACCCCCATACTTGCTTCATGCTACCACTTGTCCCTACCTTAGTTAGGGTACGGTTCAGTAAGTTGTCAACCCCTTTCTTAGCACACACCGTACAGAGAGGCCATGGTGGAAGATACCGGCTGCATCCGGTAGGCATGCCACCTGGTCTAGGGGCATGGGTGTTTCCGGTTGGAGCCGAGGGGGTAGCTCCCCTAGTTTGCGCGCGTTATAAATTTTGTGATCCCATGCTAGTCGAGGTTGTAGCCTCCCCACTTAGAGTTTTGCTTAACGGGTGTCGTGGGTGATTCCAGACACCGGTAAGCTAAGCTGGTGTGTGCGGGTCAGGTGTGTTTTCAATTAAAAGACCGTAAGCGGAATTAGTCCCGGTGGACTAAAGGAATCCGTTACTTGTGGGTAAAGAGTACACCCTCTGCAGATTTTATATCTATTCGAATAGCCGTGTCCGCGGTTAAGGACTACAGTCTGGGATGGGTCAAGTGTCGGTCTTAGTGTCGGTCTTCGGAGGAAAGCTTCTAAACCGGAATATTGATCATGACGTGTGACAAATAATGATTATGATTATTATTGTTATCATGGACTAACCAATTATATTATTTGAATTATTGAGTATCCCTGGGATGGTTCTACCTCCTAGATATTCATTGTGATTATTCTTATATAAGCCCTTTATGTGGCGTCGCTCAGACGCCCGACTGTGGCATGCTGTTATTTATTTTTCTTATAAGCCCTTTTTGTGGCGTCGCTGAGACGCCCGACTGTGGCATGCATGCTGTTTGCTTAATCATATAAGCCCTTTCTATGGCGTCGCTGAGGCGCCCGACTGTGGCACGGTTGTCATTTACTTTCTTTATAAGCCCTTTATGTGGCGTTGCTCAGACGCCCGACTGTGGCATGCTTGTTATTTATTTTCCTTATAAGCCCTTTATGTGGCGTCGCTCAGACGCCCGACTGTGGCATGCTTGTTATTTACTTTTCTTATAAGCCCTTTATGTGGCGTCGCCCAGACGCCCGACTGTGGCATGCTTTATATTATTATCCTTTCGAGGTGTCGCTTCAGACACCCGATCGGTGTATTTTATTTTATTCTCTGAATTGCTTATTCATATTTACACCTGCTTGCATGCGTCATGAATTTTATTTGGTGACTGACTAAGTGATCATGGATTATTTCAGTGCATGATTATCATCTGTTATATTATACCTATTTTCATGATGTTTGCGAGTACATTCAAAGTACTCAATGGCTTGTCCCTGGCTATTGTCTTGGCCAGATTTCTTGCTTGGAGAGGAGCGCAACGACGACAGCCCGGAACCTAGGCATCGAAGATAGCAGATACGCGAAGATAGGAATTAACCAGGTCAGCTGTTCCTGTGGGAAATGGAGTCCCATAGACGCTGATGATCCGCAAACCGCTTCCGCCATCAACCACTAGAAACCTTTTGTTGTACTCATAGACCAGAATGGTCTTGTACTCCATATTTTGTACTTTGCTTGGAATTTCTGTATCAAGATTGTGTCTCATCAGCTAACAATAATCCTGGGGCTGGTGAGCACAAGGGCCATTTACTGGGATATTAATATCCTGGAAAACCGGTCCTGACAACCTTGGTATCAGAGCCAGGCTGACCATTGGCTAATCCTATCTTAGTCGGGTCAATGAAACCTAGGTAAACCACCCACCAGACCTTAACCTATCCACAGCCATGCTTATGCTATACGATAGCCACACAGTGACCCCGACACCTTTTGGCAGTCGGTGCCCAACCTACCAGCCTAGCCCATCGATCACGCGCCAGTGACCGACACCTAATTTGTCTCATTCGCAAGTGTGCGAAGGAAGACGCCATTTTCTTTTTCTATAAAAGGGAACGTTAGCCCCAACCCTGCACAGCACAGCCTCTACCCCAGAACCAAGCCAAGATGCCTGGCCCCATTGTTCACAATGAGACCACAGCAACCAACCTTGGAGGTTTTGTAACCGTGCTAGCAAACCTCACCCGTCGTGCCTTTGCATTAGAAGAGCCCCCAGAATATGTTGTGTACCAAGGGCTCATGAGCGGTGAGAGTTGTCAATTCTGGGCCACGGTGCACGTCTATGGTAGGGGTATAGCGCCAGAACGCCCCTACAGGTTCACTGGAAGGACAACTTCCTTTGAGCCACAAGCCATCCAGCTAGCAGCTCGAGAGGCTATAGTTCAACTCCGGCACCTGTCGCCAAGAGTTAACTGCCGCTCATTCTACTACTACCCCAGCCGTGACGGGTATAGTAGGCCACCCCAGGTTGCCAACGGAAACCACGAGACGGACCCTGCATTACTGCATCTGGTGCGCTATGTAAGTGCACTAGAGGCATTGTTCGATCAGGTCACTCTTGATCTGATCGCCGCTCGTGGAGAACTTGCCCGTCGAGCCCCGGCAAGAGGAGAAGATGTGCCCGACGCTGACAACCCAGTCGTGCTGTTCGGACAGCCGATTGAGTCCTTGAGGTCTGCCCCTGCAGCCGACCGGAATGCATTTGTATCCCCGGAGGAGCTTCGTCGCCTTTTGGGGACACGCTCCAATGGGATTGTGACCACCAATCCCTGCGATGGTCATCATCGCTACCCCGACCCTGCACAACCCCATCCAGCAAACCCCGACGGTGAAGCCCATGGAGAAGCCTCGACGTCCACAAGGCACGCTCGACTAGATATTAACGAGGTAGACTAAGTCACTCGAGTAGTACCGAGTCTTAGTATTGTACGCCATGTGACAGTGTGACCTTGTAATCGCCATAAATAAAATGCAGACTGCTTGTATGCAATTATTTTGAATAGTAGCCACGCATGAGTAGGCGTTCGGTTGCATATTAAATTCCGGGCGTAGCTACCAAAAACCACCCCAGACGACACCCACAGTAATACGTCACTTTTGTGAGATAT
Organism: Elymus sibiricus; assembly: GCA_039707655.1. NCBI lineage: Eukaryota > Viridiplantae > Streptophyta > Magnoliopsida > Poales > Poaceae > Elymus > Elymus sibiricus. The sequence continues at coordinate 344,719,135 of CM077669.1, read as the reverse complement.
GTATATCTGTGGCTTTGACCCCGACCCCCATAGAGCAGAACCGACAAACTAGTTTGCCCCCACACCGCAATCGGTAACCCAGCCCTGATGCTATATAAGAGGCCACTCCGTGACCTTACCAAGCATCCCTCACTTTGTGCACAGCTCTCACAGCCATTTTTGCCATGCCGAGCCCTAGTATTCATCTGAGAACTCCAGATGCAACCCCAGGTAGTTTTGTTAAAATATTGTGGGACTTTACCTGCAGTACCATGAGTTCTACCCATCCACCCCAGTACGAGTTGCTCAAAATGAGAATCACCCCATCCGCCTCGAAATATTGGGCAGTAGTACACATCCCTCCTGCAAACCCAAACCAAGACCCAACGGAAGTCTCCTTCGTGGGGAAATCTATGCCGACTCCGCAAATGGCCATAGAAGCTGCTGCGTACGAAGCGATTACTCGCCTTCGTTTCGTAGTACCCTATGCCAGCGAAAGGGGGTATTATTACTTCCCGAGTCGTGCAGCACCCGGAGATGTAGCATCTTTTCCTAGTGGACGAATTGAGAGGGACCAAGTACTGGCCAACCTTGCCCAGTAAGTCATCGCTCAAGAGCGTTTGACCCAGCGAGTAATGGTTTATCTCCAGAACCTCGCTGATTTGAATCCTCAGATCGCCATTGGCAGACTACTGAGGCCAGACCAGGAAAGGCACGTTCTTTGACTGGTCAATCCGCTTCCTCCGGTAGAAGAAGAATGTGCCCCAGTGCCGGAGACATTTTCTCAGGACCCAGCCTATTTTCCGTTTACGTTGTAGACGCCACTACTATGTTTGTTAGCCTAGCATTTATTTATGTGTTGCAGCTTATGCATTGTATCCTAAGTTTGTGCTATGAATAAATTGTTTGGTTTTAAATTGAATGTGAGTAATTTTTACTGCTGTGATTTTTGATCAACTGTTTTCGCTCTCAGTAAATCTCGAGGTTGGATTTTCTTTGAGCTATTGCATCGAATATTTCTCCATGACATAGATTTAAATTCACGCAGCACCACAACAGCAGGCTCACAGCCACAACCACTCGACCTCATGCACTAATTGCAACACCACGTACACATTTTGCACCTAACTGATCACCGCACTAACACACCACAGTTTCTGAAAGAGAAAATTGTGGGTAATTATTCTAGTGCAGATTGCCTCCAGCACACTGACAGCAGTAGCAGTTAGCACCTGACACCGACACTTAATCCTCATGATCACCGCCGCCGCGAAGAGCCAACACTCGAGCAGCAGCATCACGACAATCATTGTGGATCATCGCGCACAAGAGCACGGAGAACCCCAGCACTGCCGCCAACCCTTCGCACATCAGGATCGTGTACCAGTCCGGCATCACCTCCGCCATTAGAGCCTCGCCTCGAGCTCCTGCAAACAGAAATGGAGAAGAAGGAAGGAGAGGAAGAAACGAGGCCAGGTGTGAGGAAGAAGAGAGAAGCACCGCAATCATTTTATAGCTCGAGATCAGTGTACGGTGAACGAAGTCCACCAGCGCTGCTCGTCGCTCGATCGCCGGTGTTCAGGGGCGAATCCGCAAGCAGTGCCGACAGCGCACTGGCCCGCGAGGTGAGTGTCATGGGAACGAGTCTGACAGTAGAAGGTAGGGGTACATAAGGAGAGGACAGAGTCCTAGCTACGGCGAGATTGTACACACGGATGTATGAGTTCAGGCCCCTCTCGTGGAGGTAATAGCCCTACGTCTCAGGTGCTCGGGAGCACTTTGTCGAGTGTAATAGGAGTATCGCTACAAGGGGTGCGAACCCTTGCGCCAGAGGGGAGGGGTGGCTTATATAGAGTGCGCTGCCCCTCATAAGTGTGTGGCATCTAAGAGTCAGATCGTGGCTATAAAGACGTACATTACTGGTAACGTACACCATTAATGCTATTAATGATCTTGATGAATGCCTGCCCGTTAGCCTCCCTGGGGTGACTTCTGAGCTTCTGTGGTCGACTGTCTTCTGGTCCTTCTGAGTGAAAGGTAAGTGTCGAGTGAAAGGTACCTCCGAGTGTATATTGTCGAGTGACTTGTATGTCTTGGCGATTTCAGTCCGAGACTTCCTTGTAGCTCTTAAGCTTTCTGGGGCAGTGTCCTTAGATAGGGCATGTAGGTCAGGCCTATGACCCTACCCTAGGTACATATCCCCATCATTAGCCCCCGAATGGATCGGGGTTCGAGTGTAAAAAGTGTCAATGCAGGTTTTGACAAGACACAAAAATTCCGAGTGCATTTTGAGGCTTCTTAGAAATCTGCGTTGATTGGAACCTTTATCGTTCACCCTGATCGATTCTGTCTTGAAGTATATCCGAGTGAAACTGAGCTCGAAATCAGGTTCGAGTGGTCTGCAGAGCCTTCGGATGTGACGGTTCGCTCCGTCGGGTCCGGATTTTACGGGATTCGAAAATTGGATAAACGCGCGCCGAGTGGGGATGATGCAACCGGAAAGGCAAGTGAGGGCACGACCCCTCGATTACCGCGCCGCCAAAATCGCCACGTATCGCGCCTCCTCTGGATTCGGGATACCCAGAGATCTGACGGGCCCGCAGGTCAGTGACCCACACGGGCGGATATAAGGGGCGACGACGCCGGTGCTGGTACAGTATTCTTCCCCCAAATCTGCTCTTCTCCTCCTCTTCCTCTGCTCAGCTCCGCTCCGACGACCGCCGCCGCCATGACGAAGGGCAAGACGGAGAAGCTCGAGCGCGCCAAGAAGGGAGGAGCCAAGGTGAAGAAGCCGTTGGGCGCCCGGTCGACGGTGCCGCCGGGGTGGATCCAGGGGGATTTCCTCCAATCGACGGTCACGGCGGAGGATGTGCAAAATCTCGTCGTTGATGGGTTGATAGCTACGGAGTCCTGGAGATTGCCGAAGGGGGAGACCGAACCAGAGCCACGCGACGGCGAGCGAGTTCTGCTTCTCACTCACATCGAACGAGGTTTCTCCATGCCACCCCACCCATTCATCCGTAGTTTCCTGAACTATTTCGGGGCGCAGCTCCACCATTTTCCTCCGAATGCGATTGCCTATCTTTCCTGTTTCATAACCCTGTGCGAATGCTTCTTGGGCTGTCCTCCGCATTGGGGTTTGTTTAAACACATATTCTCTGTTAGATCTCAATCCGTCAAGAAAGCCAATCCCAGTGATAGCAAAACCAATGTAATCCAACTGTGTGGTGGCTTAGGGATCCAAAAGAGAGGTAGGAGTGCTTTTCCCTCTATGACCTTTCCTGATTCTGTCCGGGGTTGGCAGTCGACTTGGTTCTATTGCAAGGATGTTGCATCACCAAATATGTCGACTGGACTTCCTCCTTTCACCTTGGATCGACCTACCACTCTCAAACCACTGTACGTGACAAAGGTAGAGAAAATCCAAGTAGGGATCCTAGTGAACGCTGTATCTAATCTCATCCGCGGCGGAATGACTGGCTTGGATCTCCTTGAAACGTTTCTCAGTCGACGGATCCAACCTCTCCAGGCCCGGGATCACACCATGTGACATTACTCGGGCCCTGAGGATACCACTCGGACTCATCCTGAAGAAGTTTCCGATGAGACCGTCTCCCAGTGGCTCAGGAGCATCACCGAAGCGTGTGACAATCCCGAGGGAGCGAAGCGAATTCCGCCCTTTTCTGCTTTGAACCCACCAAAGAATCTTGTGAGTTATACCTCCGTCGATTGTTTTAATATCTATCAAGTAACTGGATCTTCAGTCGACTGACTTTGAAGCTTGTATCTTGCAGGAATTTACAAACATGTACTCGCCCGTGCCAAACGGAGAACAGTCTGACGAAGAAGAAGGGAGCGTAGATGACAGCGCAGACGGCGATTATGCCAACGACAGCGAGAGCAGCGATGACGACCTGGAGGAAGGCGAGGTGGAAGCTCAGGTCCCTCTGCGTGCCGGGCGTCGCACCAAGCAGCAAGAAGACCCAGAGTTTACTCCGAGCAAAACTGTGGCGTCGAGCACAAGGAACCCAAAGCGTGACCGTACCGCAACATCAGGGTCGACTGAAAAAGCTGCGAAACAACTCAAGCCGGACGCGCCAAAACCTCGGAAGGCCCTGGCTCGTATCAAGATTGCTGTGCCTGTTGCCTCAACGTGAGTGTTTATTTTCCCGCAATTGTGATTGTGGCACTTCATGTCCCTGCTGACCGAGTAGAGTTTATCCGCCAGAGTTGCTACCTCTGTGACGTCGCCCCAGCGAAATGATGGGGACCATATGGAAGTGGACACTCCTGACGCGGCCACCTCCCAACGAGGTATAACAAACCCACACTCTACTCTGTTTTTTGAAGAATAATCGTCGAGTGACTTGATTAAAATTGCCGATTGATAGCTGACGAAGTCATCGAACTGGAAGATGACGAGGAGCTGCAGCGAGGAATGCAAGATGAAGTTGCCCCTCTGGAGGCCACACGTACGCACACGGAGAACATCATCAGGACAGACGCCCCATGGGTCGACTGCTGCGACACCTCCAGCCCTTGTGGCTCCGCTATCGAGTGCTTCGCCAGCCACTTCAATTCTGGTGGCTTCAGCACCTATTGGACAATCTGAAGCACCTCCTACTGCCTCAGTTACAGCACCAACTCATTCGACGCCCACATACCCTTTGTATCACGTCCCGGAGGACCAAACTGGAGCTGCCAAGGAAGCCATGATTCAGGCTGGGCAGATGATGCTGCGAACAAAGGAGGCGTATGAAGCCAGCAAGTTAGCCTATGATGCCAGCTCAGCGCTTCAAGCCAACGTCCGAGTAAGTGCTATTGTAAGTTCATTTCCGCTTGAATTCTTGTCCTTCTTGATTTTACACCCACTGGGTGTTTTCTTCGCAAGTAGATCAGGTAGTTTCTGGTCTCGAGACCGCTGTCGAATGACGAAGGCATCGGCAGGGGTCTTAGAGTTGATTTGAAAGTTGCTTGTCACTCGACAGGACGGGCTTGGTCGAGTGATAGTAGGTCCAGTGGGGGCACGCTGAGTGCACCCACTGGGTGTAGTCCCCGAGACCGCCGTCGAGTGCTTGTATCGGCGGGGGTCTGATAGAGACAATGTTCGCTTGCTTGCTTCTTTGTTTATACTCTGACAGGCCAGACCTGGTCGAGTGTTTTTGTATCCAGTGGGAGCACGCTGAGTGCACCCACTGGGTGTAGTCCCCGAGACTACTGTCGATCGTTGACGATGGGCAGTAGTCTTAAGAAGCATTCTCCAGGTTTCATGGACATCATTTCCATCAACCATGATATGACGCTGTATAGGGTTGTGGGGTGGGGCAGCGGGCCGCCTTTCAGTCGACTGCACTTGTACTTTTCCACTCGGGAGTAGAGAAATATCCATGTTGACCGAACCCCTTCTTTGCTGATTTCAGAAAGCCTGTGGGCTCGGGACCAAGTACGTCGAACTAGAGAAGGAGAAGAATTGACTTCTGCTGGATCTGGAGCTGACGAACAACAACCTGGACCGTGCACAGATAGAATTGAAGATTTTGGGAGGTAATCCTTGACAACCAATTGCATTATCATTTTCATCTTCCGTCCTTTGAACCGAGCGAATCCACTCGAACAGACGTTTGTGATGAGAACCGTCGTCTCCGAGCGCGACTCAACAATGTTATTTCTTTAGATACCATGAAAAAGGCGCTCGAGGACAAGGACAAATCACTTGCTGATGCTCAGAAGGAAGCGAAGGAGAAAACTGAAGCTGCTGAGAAGAAACTTGCTGCAGCTAGTAAACTGGAAGAAGAGAACGCCAAACTCAAGCAGGAACGATCCGACTGGATCAAAAAACTTGAAGTGCAGACCAAGGGAAAGAGTGCTCTGGAAAAACACTTAGGAGACTTTGCGAAGAAAATGTTCAGCATGCTTGAAGGTGACTTTCTTCTGTCGAATGAATTTCCTTGATTTCCTCTGAACGGCATTGTGATCACCTTTTCTCTTTCTCTTCACGCAGAATTCTGTCAAGACTTTGAGAAGGAAACCGAAGAAATCGAGCCCAATCTGGACCCCACGAAGTCACTCGTCGGAGACGCCGTGGCCATGGATATGTTTCGACTCGAAGCTCGTCTTAAGAGTGTCCAAGGATATGTCACTCGGCTGAAGGCTGCATTCGAGAAGGTCGACAAGGAGTTGTGGCCTGAAGATTCTCTCCAGACTGCCCTCGAGTCTATGATGACTCGTCTCAACGAAATTCCCAGTCGAGTACAGGCGTGGAAGAAATCCGCTGCTCGTTGTGGTGTTGATGTGGCACTTTCACTCGTCACGGTTCATTGCAAGGAGGCCAGGGAGGACAAACTGAAGGCTCTCCGAGTGATCAACACAAAGAAACTGCAGTTTGAAGATTTCATGGAGACTTTCATCGAAGCAGCCACTCGGATCGCCGACGGAATTGACCTGGACACCTTTGTCGAGCCCTCAAGCCCTACTGGAGCTTGAACAAGTGCTTCGCTTTCAGTTAAAACTTTATTTGCCTCGGTATGCCGAGTGATGGTGTAACCGATTAAAACTTCGTTCAGGCCTTAAGCCTGAGAACTTCCCTTTGCGCGAACAAGTTTTTGCTGCGCTAGAGATTCTAGTCTTACTCGCATTTTTACTTTCCGACATTTTGCTTGGTTGAATTTAGGACTTAGGCGAAGACTGATTCGCAGCTAAGTTCCGAGTGTTAGGAATACCTTACACTCGGAAGGATTTTTTAACTTAGGTGAAAACTGGTTCACAGCTAAGCCTCCGAGCAAGAGGGTTGCTCTTTACTCGGCGAAGTTTTCTATACTTAGGCGAAGACTGGTTCGCGGCTAAGTCTCCGAGTGTATTGAATGTTATACACTCGGAAGGATTTTTAACTTAGGCGAAACGGGTTCGCAGCTAAGCCCCCGAGCAAGAGGATTGCTCTTCACTCGGAGAAGTTTTCTGAACTTAGGCGAAGACTGGTTCGCGGCTAAGCCTCCGAGTGTATTGAATGTTATACACTCGGAAGGGTTTTTAACTTAGGCGAAACAGATTCGCAGCTAAGCCTCCGAGCAAGAGGGTTGCTCTTCACTTGGAGAAGTTTTCTGAACTTAGGCGAAGACTGGTTCGCGGCTAAGTCTCCGAGTGTATTGAATGTTATACACTCGGAAGGGTTTTTAACTTAGGCGAAACGGGTTCGCAGCTAAGCCCCCGAGCGAGAGGGTTGCTCTTCACTCGGAGAAGTTTTCTGAACTTAGGCGAAGACTGGTTCGCGGCTAAGTCTCTGAGTGTATTGAATGTTATACACTCGGAAGGGTTTTTAACTTAGGCGAAACGGGTTCGCAGCTAAGCCCTCGAGAGAGAGGGTTTCTCTTCACTCGGAGAAGTTTTTGAACTTAGGCGAAGACTGGTTCGCGGCTAAGTCTCCGAGTGTATTGAATGTTATACACTCGGAAGGGTTTTTAACTTAGGCGAAACGGATTCGCAGCTAAGCCTCCGAGCAAGAGGGTTGCTCTTCACTCGGAGAAGTTTTCTGAACTTAGGCGAAGACTGGTTCGCGGCTAAGTCTCCGAGTGTATTGAATGTTATACACTCGGAAGGGTTTTTAACTTAGGCGAAACGGGGTCGCAGCTAAGCCCCCGAGAGAGAGGGTTGCTCTTCACTCGGAGAAGTTTTTGAACTTAGGCGAAGACTGGTTCGCGGCTAAGTCTCCGAGTGTATTGAATGTTATACACTCGGAAGGGTTTTTAACTTAGGCGAAATGGGTTCGCAGCTAAGCCCCCGATAGAGATGGTTGCTCTTCACTCGGAGAAGTATTTGAACTTAGGCGAATACTGGTTCGCGGCTAAGTCTCCGAGTGTATTGAATGTTATACACTCGGAAGGGTTTTTAACTTAGGCGAAATGGATTCGCAGCTAAGCCTCCGAGCAAGAGGGTTGCTCTTCACTCGGAGAAGTTTTCTGAACTTAGGCGAAGACTGGTTCGCGGCTAAGTCTCTGAGTGTATTGAATGTTATACACTCGGAAGGGTTTTTAACTTAGGCGAAACGGGTTCGCAGCTAAGCCCCCGAGAGAGAGGGTTGCTCTTCACTCGGAGAAGTTTTTGAACTTAGGCGAAGACTGGTTCGCGGCTAAGTCTCCGAGTGTATTGAATGTTATACACTTGGAAGGGTTTTTAACTTAGGCGAAACGGGTTCGCACCTAAGCCCCCGAGAGAGAGGGTTGCTCTTCACTCGGAGAAGTTTTTGAACTTAGGGGAAGACTGGTTCGCGGCTAAGTCTCCGAGTGTATTGAATGTTATACACTCGGAAGGGTTTTTAACTTAGGCGAAACGGGTTCGCAGCTAAGCCCCCGAGAGAGAGGGTTGCTGTTCACTCGGAGAAGTCTTTGAATGTGAAATTGTGCGATCGGAATCGACAATAGACTGCGGAAGTCATAACTTAACAAACGACATCGTCTGGAGCACTCTTATTACATCAAAACAACTCAGTCGTCAAGTATAAAAGCGTCGGAGCAAATCCGCGTTCCAGGCGCGTGGCTCATCAATATTCTTCTTCAAGTTGAAAAGATGGTACGCCCCATTGTTCAGCACCTTGGTGATGACGAATGGGCCTTCCCACGCTGGGGCCAACTTGTGGGGCCGCTGCTGATCCACTCGGAGCACCAGATCACCTTCGTGGAATGAACGGCTTTTGACGTGTCTCGCATGGAAGCGGCGAAGGTCTTATTGATATACAGTCGACCGGATCAGGGCCATCTCTCGCTCTTCCTCTAGGAGATCCACACCATCTTGTCTAGCTATCTCAGCTTCGTCTTCAGAATATAGATCCACTCGGGGGGAATTGTGAAGGACGTCACTTGGCAGAACGGCTTCAGCTCCATACACAAGGAAGAAAGGAGTGCGTCCAGTCGACCGGTTAGGAGTCTTCCTCAAGCCCCACTGAACAGATGGCAATTCAGTGACCCAAGCTCCCGCAGCATGATCAAGATCTCGCATGAGCCGAGGCTTCAGTCCTTGGAGGATAAGGCCATTCGCTCGCTCAGCTTGACCGTTAGACTGGGGGTGCGCAATGGATGCGTAGTCCACCCGAGTGCCTTGAGAGGAGCAAAAGTATCTGAACTCTTCCGAGTCAAAGTTAGAGCCATTGTCTGTAATGATACTGTGGGGGACTCCATATCTGAAGGTTATTTCTTTCATGAATTTGATAGCAGTGCGGGCGTTCAGCTTCTTGATGGGTTTAGCTTCAATCCACTTAGTGAACTTGTCGACTGCAACCAGTAAGTGAGTGAATCCACTCTGGCCTGTTCTAAGGGGTCCAACCATATCCAAGCCCCATACAGCAAACGGCCAGACGAGTGGAATAGTCTTCAAGGCAGACGCAGGTTTGTGTGACAGGTTCGAATAAAACTGGCATCCTTCGCAGTGATCGACTATATCTTTGGCCATCTCATTGGCGCGTGGCCAAAAGAAACCCGCTCGGTAAGCTTTGGCAACAATTGTCCTAGAGGACGCATGATGACCACAAGTTCCCGAGTGAATCTCCTCCAAAATCAGTCGACCTTCTTCAGGAGAAATACACCGCTGAATCACGCCAGTCACACTTTCTCTGTAGAGTTGTCCATCCATAACAGTAAAAGCCTTGGATCTATGGACTATCTGTCGAGCTTCATCTTCATCATCTGGGAGTTCTCGCCTCTGAATATACGCAATATAAGGAACAGTCCAGTCGGGGATGATCACTAAAACCTCCATAACCAGATCAATAACTGCTGGGACGTCGACTTCAGTCGGATCTGAGGCGCTCTTTGTTTGCGGGGGCTCTTCAGTGAAAGGATCTTCCTGTACCGAAGGAGAATGAAGGTGCTCGAGAAATACATTGCTGGGGAGAGGTTTCCGAGTGGATCCAATCTTTGCCAGCTCATCAACTGCTTGATTCTTCACTCGGGGAACATGATGGAGTTCCAAGCCTTCGAATTTCTTCTCAAGTTTCCTTACTGCATTGCAGTATCCTGTCATAGCTGGGTTCCTGACATCCCACTCTTTCATCACTTGATTGACCACCAAATCAGAGTCGCCATAAACCATCAGGCGCTGGACGCCGAGTGAAATGGCCATATGCAACCCATACAAGAGTGCTTCATATTCAGCTTCATTGTTGGAGGAATCAAAGTGAATCTGCAAGACATAACTGAGTTTGTCGCCTTTTGGGGACACCAGTACTACGCCAGCACCGGACCCATTCAGCATCTTCGAGCCATCAAAGAACATGGTCCAGTGTGCCGAGTAAACATGGATCGGTTGCTGCTGTTCAGTCCACTCGGCCAGGAAATCAGCGAGGGCTTGAGACTTGATTGCTTTCTTTGCTTCAAACTTGATGTCGAAATAGAGGAGCTCAATAGCCCATTTGGCCACTCGACCAGACGCATCTCGATTGTGGAGAATTTCAGACAATGGAGCATCACTGACGACTGAAATTGAGTGATCTTGAAAATAATGTGCCACCTTCTTAGCTGACAGATATATACCGTACACGAGCTTCTGGTAATGTGGATATCTTTGCTTTGAAGGAGTCAACACTTCAGAGACGTAATAAACAGGACGCTGGACTTTGTAAGCTTTACCTTCCTCTTCCCTCTCGACAGTGAGAACTGTACTGACGACCTGATTAGTAGCCGCTATGTACAATAGCAATGGCTCCTTACTGCGTGGAGCAGCAAGCACTGGCTGGGTGGAAAGCAGAGCTTTGAGCTCGACAAATGCTGCTTCAGCTTCAGAAGTCCACTCGAATGTATCAGACTTCTTCATCAGTCGGTATAAAGGCAATGCCTTTTCACCGAGACGAGAAATGAATCGACTCAATGCTGCCAAGCAACCTGTGAGCTTCTGGACATCGTGCACACGCTCAGGGCTTTTCATTCGGGTGATGGCACCGATCTTTTCAGGATTAACGTCGATTCCATTTTCAGAAACGAGAAAACCGAGTAATTTGCCGCCAGGAACACCGAAAGTGCACTTAGTCGGATTTAGCTTGATATCATATCTCCTCAGATTGGCGAATGTTTCAGCTAAGTCAGACAACAGGTCGGAACCTTTGCGAAACTTGACGACAATGTCATCCATGTAGGCTTCAACATTCCGAGGAATCTGATCAAGTAAACATTTTTGAATCATGCGCATGAAAGTAGCGCCGGCGTTCTTCCAACCAAAACGCATGGTGATATAACAGAAACACCCGAAAGGGGTGACGAAGGCTGTCTTTATTTCATCCGGACCAAACAGACAGATCTGATGGTAACCAGAGTAAGCATCCAGAAAAGATAGACGCTCACACCCCGCAGTTGAGTCGACAATCTGATCAATGCGGGGGAGTGGAAAATGATCTTTCGGGCAGACCCGATTGATATGTTTGAAATCAATACACATGCAGAGTGACTTGTCCTTCTTAGGGACCATAACGACGTTCGATAACCACTCGGAGTGGTAAATCTCACGTATGAACTTAGCTGCCAAGAGACGAGCCACCTCCTCGCCGATTGCTTTTCGCTTCTCCGTTGCCGACCGACGCAAATGCTCCTTCACAGGCTTGGCCTTCGGGTCAACTCTCAACCGGTGCTCAGCCAGTTCCCTGGGTACACCAGTCATGTCAGCAGGCTTCCATGCGAAGATGTCCCAGTTCTCACGGAGGAACTGGATGAGCTCGGCTTCCTATTTGCTGTCGAGTGTCGTCGAGATGTTGGTCGGGGCAGCTGTTGGATCTGTCGGGTGAATGTTCACTTTCTTCACTTCTCCTGCCGACTGAAAAGCTGACTCAGAAGCGGGCTTCTTAGCGCGCAACAGGTCGGAAGGATCAGCGTTTTTCTTGTATTCTTCCAATTCGACCATAGCCATCTGATGATCGGCGATCTTGGAGCCCTGCTGAGGGCACTCCTCTGCCCTCTGTCGATTGCCAGTGACTGTGATCACACCCTTGGGTCCGGGTATCTTCAGCTTGAGATACACGTAACATGGACGGGCCATGAAACGGGCATAAGCCGGACGACCAAGGATGGCGTGGTATGCACTCTGGAAGTCCACCACTTCAAATGTCAATTTTTCCTTGCAAAAATGCTTATTGTCACCAAACACAACATCGAACGCTATTTGACCGAGTGAACGGGCCTTTTTCCCAGGGATGACGCCATGGAACTGCATGTTGCTTTCACTGAGTCGGGACATCGGAATGCCCATCCCCTTGAGGGTATCTGCATATAGGATGTTCAGACCGCTTCCACCGTCCATCAAAACCTTGCGGAGTCGAGTGCCCCCCACAACTGGGTCGACCACCAGCGCTTGCCGCCCAGGGGTAACAATATGGGCAGGGTGATCTGACTGATCAAACGTGATAGCAGTCTGAGACCACTTGAGATATGTGGGGGTAGAGGGAACCGCCATGTTAACCTCCCTGTTGATAACTTTCAGTCGACTCTTGCTCTCAACATCAGCAAAAATCAACAAAGTGGCATTGATCTCAGGAAACTCTTCTTTATCTTCTTCATCTCCCTTTTCAGGGTCTTTTTCACTCGACTGGCTCTCTTTGAACTGTTCGATCAGCAAACGGCACTGTCGGGTGGTATGCTTTGGCAATATTAAATTGCCCTCTTCATCTTTCCTCGTGTGGATTGCACACGGTAAATCCATAACATCTGTACCCGATTGATTCTTTGACTTCTTGGGGGTGAACTTAGCTTTGGATTTACCTTTATTTTTGGCCTGTGCCGCCAGAGTGGCCGCTTCTGCCGGAGCAGGGGGATCAACCTTGCGCTTCTGCTTCCGATTGGAATTTCCGCCTGCATCATTGTCGACTGCTTTTCCTTTACCGCTTCGGAGGCGGTCCTCTTCTTCACCATTGGCGTACCGAGTGGCAATCTCCATCATCTTGCTCAGAGAAATATCACCAGTGCGACCAAATTTCAGATAGAGCTCTCTGTATCTAACACCAGCCTTGAAAGCACAAACAGCCTGGTGTTCGGAAACATTCTCCACCGTGTGATGCAGGGTGGACCAGCGCTGAATGTAGTCTCGCAAGGTCTCATTGGGCTTCTGAACACAATGCTGCAAATCAATCAAACCAGCCGGACGTTTACAGGTGCCTTCAAAGGTTCTGATAAACACTCGGGCCAAGTCCTCCCAGCAATAGATGCTAGAGGGAGCCAAACGATTCAACCAAGCTCTGTCCGAACCATCTAACATCAGGGACAAATGCTTCATGGCTATGTTGTCGTTTCCTCCACCAATCTGCACAGCCACTCGGTAATCATCTAACCATGTCTCGGGCTTCGAATCGCCAGAAAACTTGCCAATTCCAGCCGCCAACCTGAAGTTGGGGGCAATTTCTGCAGAGCGAATGGCTCTGCTAAAACACTCGGGCCCAGAAACAACATCACTGCTTCCACCCGGATAGTCTCCATTATAACCATCTCTGTGGGCTCTGCCTCTGTCGACCCGCCTTTGAGCAAGGACATCCCTTGCGTCAAATCCAGGATTCCGCTCATCACCGAACGGGTGCCTATCATCATTGTGCCGGGGCACATATGAACCACTCCGCGGAGGAGAAAGCACTCGACAGCGGTCATCACGGTGATAACGGGGAGCAAGCTGATCTCGCCTCTGGTCTCTGTACCGATCTTCACGGTAACCTCCGCCTCTATGGCGCAGAGGTGACCCAGGGCTGTGGGCCGACTGAACTGTCTCCGCCCCGGGCGAATTGCTATGTAATATGTTCTGTGACTGAGAAACAGCCGCATTCTGCTGTTGCGCTGCCTCGAGCAACGTTCTGATCTGCTGCAAACCTCTATCAGCCTCTGATCGAGACGGCTGGATAGAATCTGCAATCCTAGCAGTAGCTGCAACATTCAACACTGGAGTACGGAATACCTCGACGTTATTCCGAGACCCACTCGGAAACAACTGTCGCTGATGTCGATTGGTACACGGCGGACGCTGTCGAGCACGCTCATCGAGTGCCTTCTGCATCTCTTTGAGTCGAAGGCGAGTCGCCTCAATGGCCTGGGCCTCAGCGGTCGTGCCGACGATGGGAGTATGGAGAACATCCTCATCTCGGCGCTGCTGTTCATTCGACGTTCCACCAATCTCATGCCTGGTGTGGTTGAAGCCAGGCGGCGGACTCTGATGAGAGCCAGCCATAAAAACTTCAGCCACAGGATCGCAGCTCTCGCACTTGGAGGGAACATCAGACCGATCCGACGCCGAGTCGAACAAGATGAGAAGTGACTCGGCGGGCTCGATGGCCGCAATCAGCGGGGATGAAGCCTGGCGGGCCGCCGCATGTCGCACCCAACGCTGTAGCCGTGAACGACCGGATCTTTTGTGGCGACGAACAGCATGGAGGGCCGACCCGTACGGAGTCGACGGCTGAAGGAGAAGAACACCGCAGGAGCTTGCGCAGAAGTGCGTCGCTCCACGTATCGGGAGCGCCTCAACATCTAGAGGCGCTTCCTGGAGCCATGCCGAACCGTCGGCGATGAAGGTGAGCGCACCGAGACGGATCTCGCGGCCCAGGAACAAATCTCCGCCGGAAGACATGACGAAGGAAAACAAATGCAACCTCGCCGAAAGTCGCTTAGACGCCTGCCCCACGGTGGGCGCCAACTGTCGTGGGAACGAGTCTGACAGTAGAAGGTAGGGGTACGTAAGGAGAGGACAGAGTCCTAGCTACGGCGAGATTGTACACACGGATGTATGAGTTCAGGCCCCTCTCGTGGAGGTAATAGCCCTACGTCTCAGGTGCTCGGGAGCACTTTGTCGAGTGTAATAGGAGTATCGCTACAAGGGGTGCGAACCCTTGCGCCAGAGGGGAGGGGTGGCTTATATAGAGTGCGCTGCCCCTCATAAGTGTCTGGCATCTAAGAGTCAGATCGTGGCTATAAAGACGTACATTACTGGTAACGTACACCATTAATGCTATTAATGATCTTGATGAATGCCTGCCCGTTAGCCTCCCTGGGGTGACTTCTGGGCTTCTGTGGTCGAGACTGTCTTCTGGTCCTTCCGAGTGAAAGGTAAGTGTCGAGTGAAAGGTACCTCCGAGTGTATATTGTCGAGTGACTTGTATGTCTTGGCGATTTCAATCGGAGACTTCCTTGTAGCTCTTAAGCTTTCTAGGGCAGTGTCCTTAGATAGGGCATGTAGGTCAGGCCTATGACCCTACCCTAGGTACATATCCCCATCAGTGAGTGCACGCTGCGCCGGCAGCTAGCACGCCGCGCACTACCGCAGTACGGCCTAGATGCCCTACGCGCTAGACGCCGCCGGTGGAGAAAGCGCGGGTAAGAACGCGAGAGAGAGGAAGAGCCAGAGGTAGAAGAAGAGACTGACAGTGGGCCCTGGGTCCACCTGTCAGCCAGAGAGAGCTCTATGCACTCGGGTACGACCAGCGTAATATGGAAATTTAGAAATTTATTCTAAATTTACCGTAGCCATAAGTAGAAATCTCTCGGTTTCCCCAACTGTAGATTTTTCCACGCAGCGCCAGTACACCACTGTGGTTCACCAATTATCTGCCCACTCACTGTAACCACGTCATATCGCGTGAGCAGGATATTTTATTTTCGAGTTATTATTGCATGGTAGAAGGAGTAATATTTTTAAAACCGTCCTTAGCAAATCTCGAGGACGAGATTTTTCTTAAGGGGGGTAGTGTTGTAACACCCCAAAAATTTAACCATGTTTTTATTAATTAAAACTTTGCAAGGAAATTAAATTTCTATTTTCTGGATCATCTATTGATTTCAGAATCACTCCTTTCTTCTGAATGGTGGAGTTTTCCCTCCAAGTAGAAACTTTTCAAAAATATTTTTGGACTTGAGTGCCTACTCAAGAGCATTTCATTTTTATCATATATGATCAGTGAAAACCTTTTTTTTATTTTGCCAAGTTTTAATTCTTTTAAAATGGCCTTTCATATTTTTAAGAGCCTCATTTGCACTACAACCATTTGATAACTTCTTTTAAAAATTCCACAAAAATTTGGGGATGACCTGTGATGTTCCTGGATCACTTTTATGCAAAAACCCAGCTTGGTGTTTTGTAAAATTTGAGCAAACCATCCACATTTGTATTCTGGTCTAGTTTGGTGATTTGTACTGCAACCCTATTTTATTTTGCTCTAGTGACCTTGGGATTTTTCCCGCTTGTAGTACACCCTACCAAACCCTTAAGTCCAGGAGTTTGACTCCATTGGCCTAGTTTAAGCCCTTGTTAATGAGCCATTTTCTTTCTGTCCAGATTTGGTTTTCTCAAAAACTTGCACTATCAAGTTTCTGGTTTTGCCCAACTAACCTTTCCATCACTTTTAGCATCTAATGAGACCTTCCTCTAGAAATTTTGGGTCCAAGCAAAGTCACCTACATGCCCTTGGCATTTTGTCAAACACCTGGCGTGTCTGACCAGTTTTGGCATGCTTCCAAGTCAGCATTATGGACTTGCTTTAATTACCAAACCAGCTTGTCTACTGACCCAACCTTGCCTCCTAACCTAAGACTGGGGAGTCTCAGTGGCATAGGGACCCTCTGGAGTGCCATGGTATTTAGTCGAACGGTTGGTGAGCGTGCTCTGGGCGCGGCCGGAGCGCGCATATTGGTGCCTGCCCGACCGAGACGCCGCGTATCACCTACCCCCGTGCCCCTGGCCTTTGCTCGCCCGTAGGGCCACGCCCTGATCTCATCCATTAGCCAGAGCCACGCTGCCACCCCTGACTCGCCGCAGCGCCACCGTCAGGCCCTTCTTGCCAGCACGCCGGCGGCAGCAGACGG
Organism: Elymus sibiricus; assembly: GCA_039707655.1. Taxonomy (NCBI): domain Eukaryota; kingdom Viridiplantae; phylum Streptophyta; class Magnoliopsida; order Poales; family Poaceae; genus Elymus; species Elymus sibiricus. Next base: position 344,702,354 of record CM077669.1, on the reverse strand, counting down.
CCCCCACCGCCACAGCGCTGCCCAAGCAGCCCCAGCCCGGCAGCTGCCCAAGGAACAGGCCGATCTCATCCATAGGCTCGTCCTCTAGCTTCTGTCGCCGCCACGTCGCCCTGCTAGCAACAGAGCGGCGGTTCACCGGCGTTCTTATCCGCAGCCGTGGAACCGCCATTCTCCGACTATAAAAGGAGCCCCCGAGCGCGCCTAGCGATCGCATCCACCCCTGAACTGTCTTAGGAAGCCCCCCTTTCTTTAATTGGTCCGGAGCAGCCCTCTTCCCCACCTCCGGCAAGTATGGCCGCCGCCGCGCTCCGGTAAAATACTCCGCAGCCAGAGCCCTGCTAGCCCCCGCTCGCTGTCCCTAGTCCAATCTTGACCTCGCAAAGCTTCCCCACCACTCTAAATTAGTCGGGAACCACCGTAGGCCGAGACCCATTTGTTCCCGAAGGCGCCGTCCGCCGCAGAGCTCGCCGCCGGCAACCCCCTTCGCCCCCGCGACCCTCTCGACCACCGGGAGGATCGTCCTAGTGCGGCGAACCCGTTCCCGCCGTCGGAGCCCCGTGGGGAGTCGCCAATCGCCGGCAATGGTCGCCGGAGCCCCGCCTCCGCTCGGCCGAAGGAAGGAGGAGGTGCGGGCGACTGGTCAAACCTGACCAGTGGGCCCGATGGACCCACTGTCAGCGACACAGCGATGGCCCGCGCTGGCTTAAGTGAAAGCGTAAAACACAAAGTACGTTTCCCTCTTCCCTAAAGCGTATTCGGCCCGAATCGTTTTCTTTTTCTGTTTTATTTAAAAACAGAGTTTTGACCAGACTTTGACTGGCTATAACTTTTAAAATATAACTCCAATGGACCTGATTCTTTTTCTGGTGTTTCTCAAATTCCATCTAGTTTATTTTCATATTTATTTGAAAATTTTCCACGACAACTTTTTGCACTGTTTTTGAATTGCATGTTGATTCAAATACTTTTCAAAATAGGAAATGGAGAGAGACAAAAACTTTCAAAAGTTTTGGAGTGCTCATCACCTACCTACACATGGAAGGCAAGCATTCTGAACCCTGGCATAATATTTGTTGTGTGTTGTTTGATGTGACTACAACACCAAGTTGACATGAAGCATGCGTTATTTCATGTGATGAGGTGATCACATTTACTAATGCATGATGATAATTCCTTGCTATTGGAATTGTTATGCTTGTGACAGTATTCACCCTCGTATGCCTTTCATGCCTACCGGAAGGAATCCGGGAAAGTCTCTGTCTTGGGTAGACACGAGCTGGTTACTGATATTTCGTTGAGACGAGTATATTCAGTAAGGCAGGGTGAGGTATGATGAGTGGTGATTCTGTCTGTTGTTGTGGAATATATATTTGTTATGCTAATCATGCAGGAAACACTTTAACCTCCTGAGTCGACCGTAGATCGAGTCTTGTGCCAGTAACCCCCATACTTGCTTCGTGCTACCACTTGTCCCTGCCTCAGGTAGGGTACGGTTCAGTAAGTTGTCAACCCCTTTCTTAGCACACACCGTACAGAGAGGCCATGGTGGAAGATACCGGTTGCATCCGGTAGGCATGCCACCTGGTCCGGGGGCATGGGTGTTTCCGGTTGGAGCCGAGGGGGTAGCTCCCCTAGTTTGCGCACGTTATAAATTTTGTGATCCCATGCTAGTCGAGGTTGTAGCCTCCCCACTTAGAGTTTTGCTTAACGGGTGTCGTGGGTGATTCCAGACACCGGTAAGTTAAGCTGGTGTGTGCGGGTCAGGTGTGTTTTCAATTAAAAGTCCGTAAGCGGAATTAGTCCCGGTGGACTAAAGGAATCCGTTACTTGTGGGTAAAGAGTACACCCTCTGCAGAGTTTATATCTATTCGAATAGCCGTGTCCGTGGTTAAGGACTACAGTCTGGGATGGGTCAAGTGTCGGTCTTAGTGTCGGTCTTCGGAGGAAAACTTCTAAACCGGAATATTGATCATGACGTGTGACAAATAATGATTATGATTATTATTGTTATCATGGACTAACCAATTATATTATTTGAATTATTGAGTATCCCTGGGATGGTTCTACCTCCTAGATATTCATTGTGATTATTCTTATATAAGCCCTTTATGTGGCGTCGCTCAGACGCCCGACTGTGGCATGCTGTTATTTATTTTTCTTATAAGCCCTTTCTGTGGCGTCGCTGAGACGCCCGACTGTGGCATGCATGCCATTGGCTTAATCATATAAGCCCTTTCTGTGGCGTCGCTGAGGCGCCCGACTGTGGCACGGTTGTCATTTACTTTCTTTATAAGCCCTTTATGTGGCGTCGCTCAGACGCCCGACTGTGGCATGCTTGTTATTTATTTTCCTTATAAGCCCTTTATGTGGCGTCGCTCAGACGCCCGACTGTGGCATGCTTGTTATTTACTTTTCTTATAAGCCCTTTATGTGGCGTCGCCCAGACGCCCGACTGTGGCATGCTTGTTATTTATTTTTCTTATAAGCCCTTTATGTGGCGTCGCTCAGACGCCCGACTGAGGCATGCTTTATATTATTATCCTTTCTAGGCGTCGCTTCAGACACCCGATCGGTGTATTTTATTTTATTCTCTGAATTGCTTGCGTGCGTCATGAATTTTATTTGGTGACTGACTAAGTGATCATGGATTATTTCAGTGCATGATTATCATCTGTTATATTATACCTGTTTTCATGATGTTTGCGAGTACATTCAAAGTACTCACTGGCTTGTCCCTGGCTATTGTCTTGGCCAGATTTCTTGCTTGGAGAGGAGCGCAACGACGACAGCCCGGAACCTAGGCATCGAAGATAGCAGATACGCGAAGATAGGAATTAACCAGGTCAGCTGTCCCTGTGGGAAATGGAGTCCCATAGACGCTGATGATCCGCAAACCGCTTCCGCCATCAACCACTAGAAACCTTTTGTTGTACTCATAGACCAGAATGGTCTTGTACTCCATATTTTGTATTTTTCTTGGAATTTCTGTATCAAGATTGTGTCTCATCAGCTAACAGTAATCCTGGGGCTGGTGAGCACAAGGGCCATTTACTGGGAAATTAATATACTGGAAAACCGGTCCTGACAGTAGATCATGAAAAGAATGCTTTATGTGATAGTTATATTGTTGAATTCCTTCATGATTCTACTGAAAATTATTATGAGGGAGGAACATATGGTTGTATGAATTGCAATAATATCAAGTTTCCTCTCTATGTGTTGAAACTCTTGAAGATATGCTTGTTCTGCTTTCCTATGCTAGTTGATTCTTGTTACCATAAATTTTTTGGTCACAAAATACCTATGCATAGGAAGTGGGTTGGACTTAAATGTGCTTTTCATGTGTTTCATGATGCTCCCTTGCATGTTTCAAATATTATTCTTATGTGAGCATCATTGAAATCATCATGCCTAGCTAAAAGGCTTTAAAGAAAAGCGCTTGCTGGGAGACAACCCAACACTTCTACTTCCTTTTTTGAGTGTTCACATGATTAATCTACTGTAGTAATCATGTTTTGTGCCTTTTATTTCAATAATGTGCCAAGTAAAGCCTTTGGGATAGTATGGATACTTGTTGATTTGATTCTGTGCAAAAACAGAAACTTTTTCCTCCAGTAAAGAATTTCTATGATTTTACTTGATCGTAAAAAAAATCTGAAATTTTTACATAACATTTATATGAACATTCTATAAGTTTTCCTAATTTTTAAGATTTTTTATAGGCAGGGAAGTATGGTTATACTATAGATCTTCACAGACTGTTCTGTTTTTGACAGATTCTGTTTTGCATGCATTGTTTGCTTGTTTTAGTGTTCCCATATCTTATATTCAGTGATATAAAATATGTGAATGGTAGAATACAGTAGGTATTATGTGAGAACAATTATGAATCTTGTCTTGACAGTATCTAAGTGAATGATCATTATTTAGCATACTAACCCATCTCACGAAGTTCCGTTAAGTTTTGTGTGATTGAAGTTTTCAAGATTTGGGTGAGATACCGATATGAGGAGAATAAGGAGTGACAAGAACCTAATCTTGGGGATTCCCAAGACACCCCAAGTTAATATTCAAGGAAGACTCAAGCGCCCAAGCTTGCGGATGCCCCAGAAGGCATCCCCTCTCTCGTCTTCAACACTATCGGTATATCTTACTTGGAGCTATATTTTTATTCGTCACATAATATGTGTTTTGCTTGGAGCGTCATTTAATTTTATTAGTATTTTCTTGCTGTTATTTATAATCTTGTTTTTCAATAAGAAGTTCCAAGAATTGCCTTTAGGATGCTTGAATTGCATGTTTGATGTGTGCTGTGTAAAAACAGAACTTTTGCTGTAGTGTTTGAATTTTCATATTTTACTAGGATGTCGAAAGTTTCTGAATATTTTACATAGTATTTTCATATAAATTTTATATTATGTACTTAATTTTCCTAATTTTTAGAGCTACAGAAGTGCACTTTGTAAATTAATTTCTACAGACTGTCCTATTTAGAGAGATTGTTGTCATGATTTTGTTATCTACTTCTCCGATGGTTTTCATGACTTATATTGGTAGATATAAATTGTGGAAATGATATTATACAGTAGATAATGTTTTAAAATTATTGTGCAACTTATGTTGGCAGTACATAAAGTGTTCATTTATTCTTATGTGTACTAACCTATCTCACAAGTTCTTTTCAAGTTTTGTGTGGATGAAGTTTTTAAGACTTAGGTGAAACCGGGATATGAGAGGATTGAACGAGATACAAAAGCTCAAGCTTGGGGATGCCCAAGGCACCCCAAGTAAAAATTTCAAGAAGTCTCAAGCATCTAATCTTGGGGATGCTACGCATCCCACCTCTCTTCTTCAAACAAATATCGGTTAGCCTATGTTGAGCCTAAATTTTTATTTGTCCATATGATATGTGCTATTCTTGGAATGAATTTTTATTTAGTTTGCGGTTTCAATAAAATACTCAGATCTGAAAATCTTTATTGAGATAGAGTCCTCACATAGCTACTTAATTGTTTGACTACTCATTGATCTTCACTTATATCTTTTGAGAGTAGTTTGATGTTTACTCTTGTGCTTCACTTATATCCTAAGAGTAAATTGTGATTGAATGAAATCGCTACAGGAATCAGGTTCTTTGCCGTCCGCCATGGCAGACGGCAAAGGCACAACCACGGACGGCAAAGACCTTTGCCGTCCGCCAGCGGACGGCAAAATTTTGGGCCGAATAAACTCCGGCAAATAGGTCCTTTGCCGTCTGCCTTGGCACAGCGAACGGCAAAGATTCTTTGCCATCAGTCTGCAGACGGCAACGAGCCCGGACGGCGTAGTGTTCACGTTAGCACCGTTAGGTGGCTAACGGCCCCCACCAATGTCTTTGCCGTCAGCCCCCGGACGGCAAACACACAAACCCTTTGCCGTCTGCCGTGGACGGCCCCACACAAGCCTTTGCCGTCTGCCCCGGATGGCCCACACAAACCCTTTGCCGTCTGCCATGGACGGCCCCACACAAACCCTTTGTCGTCCGCCCCCGCTATGCCGATGGCCACCGTCGGCAAAGAGCCACCCTTTGCCGTCCGCCCCCGCTATGCCGACGGTGGCCATCGGCAAAGAAGCCAAATGGCCCGCGGCCTAGCACTCCCAGGGTTAACAGGTGGCTGCCACGTGTCCTCTTTGCTGACGGCGGCCGTCGGCAATGCGGTCTTTGCCATCCGGGGCAGACGGCAAAGAGGCTGTATTGCCTCTTTTTTGTTTGTTTTTGTTATATTCAACAATTTTACAGCAACAATATATATATATATATATATTTCACAGCAACAATATCCCTGTCATATGGATATGATCAACCAACAATTATACCAAATTAAAAGTATCAAATGTCACATTGTTCACCCTATTACATTAGTTTCATCCATACATACATAGTCTCATACATAGGAAGAAAGTTTCATGTAAGTTCATCGATACATAATGAAAACAGAAATTAAACACTAGCACTACATCAAAGCAAGCTGCCGTGAACTCAATCAAATCTGCAAAATTGGAAATAAGAAAGTTAGAATAAGAATACTAGAAGAAGTAGAAGATCTAGAAGAAGAAGATGATGAAGAAGCATTTTCCTTCTCTCTCTTTCTCCTCTTGTTTTTCTTCTTCTTATTGCTTATTTGTGTCATTTTAGAGCTAACCTAGGTAATTATCACATTTTTGAGCTAACTAAGCTTATTGTGTCATTTTGCAAGAAAATAAGCTAAGTCTATGGCTTCTATAAGGTTACCAAGTCTATTATGCCATATTTGAGTTAACTAAGCTTATTATGTCATTGTGGAGGAAACAATGCTAAGTATAGGTCATTTTAGAGCTAACTTAGGTACAATATGTCATTTTGGAGGTAAGTAAGCTTACTATGTCTTTTTAGAGGAAACAAAGCTAACTTAGGTAAAATATGACAGTTGTCTAATTGCTAAGTTTGTCTTTGTGCTAAGTTTGTCTAAGTGCTAAGTTTGTCTTTGTTTGAGAAAATGAGCCAAGTAAGTGGCATATTACGGCTTACCGTCCTCGTCATCACGGAGGTGAAGCATCGGGGTTCCTCGGGCCGGTTTCACCTGGAGCATTACTTGGCCCTGGAGAAGGATCGTGCGATGCGGCTCGGGAGTTATGCTGCACCAAAGATCATTTGCGTTAGAATGATGACGCTGAAACGTTAAGACTAGTAACTAATGAACATTGAAATGAAACTCACCGTTCCAGCCGTGGTAATGACTGGCATCGGCGGAGGGGTCTCACCGGTCTTCTCGCACAAAGTCTGCACATTTGGTTTTGACAAGTCAATCATATTGGTTATTAATGCAAAGAACATGTAGTGCATGATATGGCTAATATGAAGAAGAAACTTACCACGATGAGCTCGTACATGGCCCGGTTAGACGCATCGTTCCGTGCCCTCTCCTCCTCCGACAACCTAGCCGTCCTCTCCTCCAAATCCCTCTTCTCCTCCGCCGCCTGTCGGGCCTGTTCCGCCAGAAGCCCCTGGGTTGTCTCTCTCTCTTTCTGCAGAGCAGCCTGCAACACAACTCCTCGTTAGCATTCTAACCATCTTTGTTCGCACACACAATTTAATGGAGGAAAGCTATCTGAGTCCGTATGACTAACCTCGATGGCGAGCTGGACTGGCCGTGGACGAGGCGTCATCTCAGGGCAGGAGCTCGTTTGGCGCGCCTTGATCTGCCGGAGAGTGAGCGAAGACCGTATAAGTCCATCTCCAATGGCTATATGGCCATGGGGCCTCCCGTCGCCAGCTATCATCACCAGGTCTGGATCAATAGGATGCTGGCTCGGGTTGAAGTCCTCCCCATTCACCGCCTTCCCCACATCTCTGTACCTCACGAGCTTGTTGTGGGAGGAGATGTTGGTGAAGTTCTGGGGATTATCGAGGTCAGACTCAGAGAATGCCTTGGCTTTCTTGTACGAGGCAGTATGGGCCATGGCATAGAGGTCGTACACCCGTGGCACCTCCATCTTATTGTAATGCGCCTACAAGAGAGGAACAAAGTATTAATAAAGGGGTCAAGCTAGCATCAACAAATGAATTGCAGGAATCATGAAGCAAACCACGTACCCAGTTCCGCCCGAACTGAAATAAGTTGGCGCTGCCTTGATGGTGTGGCACACCTTCCATTTGGGCACGCCGTTCCTTGGCATCGTCGTGGATGGCTCGCCATTTGTCAGAGCACCACTCATTCACCAACGCCTCCCAACAATCCATCTTATCCGCACACCATCTCGGGGGCACCTAAGTTAGTAAAGAGAAATTTGAGAGCTACGCCTACGAATCAAAGCAAGGAAACTAAGTACAAGGCCTTAAGAATAGATAATTACCTTCATGTACTGCTCCTTGTCCAAAAACTTTTGGCGGGACGACGACTTGTCCTTCTTAATACGCCGCGAGGCGTAGTAGTCTCGAACAGCCTGTACCCGATCCTCATGCCGTAAGTTCTATAGTAGGCGCCTGCACTCGTAATCGATAAGATTTGCCGCGGCCTCCTCGTATCCCTCCTCACACCTGTAGAAGGTCTGCAATCAAACGAGACAACACTGATTAGTACAATAAATAGCTATTATTGATTTTTAATTATGTAAAGGAGAAATTACCCAGAACTTTCTGATCACCATGTCGGCCCTCGTGTGGCACAACACATCGTCGATCATCTCCTCCGGCGAGGCCGGGGCAGCCAAGTAGGGCTCCCATTTCAATCCTAACTCTCGAAGCTAACCCTCGCCGGGCAACGTGACAAACCCCGGGAAGTTATGCCGTAAAAGCACACCAAGGATGGAGTTGGGCCTACGGACATTGTTGGCGTGAATCCAACCCCTGCAGTATGACAAAGCCAACGCATTAGATATGTGAAGAAACATGAAGGCAAAAGGTTTAAAAAGAGTAAATGCACTTACTTCAGCGACTCAGGCCTAATCGGCCACCTCTGCTCGCGGGTCGCCGGCACGGGCGGGAGCCGTGTACACCCACGCTGGTAGACAGTGGCCCCCTCAGCCACCTCGTCCCCGCTATCAGAAAGCTGATCCCCGCGACCATCAGCATGGCCACTCGGCTCCGACTGATGCAGATCCGGCCAGGTATCCCATCCGGTTGAAGCATGTGGAGTCTCGTAGGACGAAGAGTCTGGCACAGGAGTCTCGCGGGACGAAGCGTCTGGCACAGGAGTCTCGCGGGTGGCCGTGTCTGAGACAGAAGGATCGTCGACCCGAGGCTCGTGGACAGGAGTCCTTGTAGCCTCCACCTCAGACGGGTCCACCGTAGCAGTACTGTGCTCGGGTGAATCAGCTGGGGGTGGCGGCGAGGAAGGCGTAGCAGCCTTCCTACCTCTCTCGCGGCCACCACGTGTAACTTTAGGAGCCTTCCTACCTCTCCCCTGACCTCCTCTCCCGGTCGGCAACTTCGCCGACGAAGAAGCGCCCTCGGGTGTCCCAATACTGTCGTACAACGCTCCCCGGAGAGTTTGGGGTGGAATGGAAGTACCCCTCCCACCACGCGCCGACGAAGGAGCTTCGGATCGCTCTCGACCCGCGCCCACCATCTTTCAACACCTGCCATGACAAAGAGTAAACGAAATTAGTACAACATAAAAAAATTGAATACCGACATGAATAATAATATGTATATATACAATTTGAGTGTATCATCATCATGTATATAATAAAATTTGAATAATACCTGACATGAACTAATAATAATCTTCATCGTCTATATATGCTCCGGGATCAATAAATGCATCATCATCATCACTATCACCAATAAATGCATCATCATCATCACTATCGGGAACAACATGTGGAAGGCCTCCTTTATGTAATCGGTCAAGCATTGAGAGGTCATCCGCAGAAGTAACCTCTTCTTCTTCCGTCTCTTCTTGTTCCGGCTCAGGGGTGAAGTCGGATTCACTGTCGCTGTCTACTTCAATGTTCTGGGGTGAAGTAGAGCGGTTCTTGAAACGTTTTTTGGAAAGACGTGTTTCTTGGAAGAATTCTCCTTCATATGTGTCTGGGTTAATGTGAGGTTCATAATCATCTTCATTGAGGGGAGGTGGTCTAAAACGTGGCGGCACATCATAAACGACATCCCAACCATTCAGATTTGGATCAGTTTGGCAGGTCCACGGTAGATAAAAAACTTGGGTCGCCTGTTGAGCCGTAATATAGACATCGGGAACATCTAAATGGGTGCTTTGTTTGATTTCGACTAGCCCTATATGTTCATGAGTCCTTCTAGTCTCATTCAGCTAGAACCAATAACATTTGAAGACTACGACGTTTCGTGGGTTTTCACCAAAGAATATAAGTTCATAAATTGCGTCAACTCTTCCATAATACTCGACACCTCCTTCGCCGATAGCAGAGACACAACAATTTGTAGACTTTCGGTCGGCCATAGATAGCTCTTTGCCAAAAGTACGAAAGCGATACCCGTTGATGTCGTATTTGTCAAATGAACGGACCTTATAGTCAAAACCATTAGCGACTTGTCTCAATTAGGAGTCCATAGACTCTGAATTAGCCTACAAGTTTAATACGAAAGGATTGTTGCATTAGCCGCAAACTAGACGAAGAAATGAAATGGTCTAATGGAAATTACCGTTTGTTTGAACCAAGAGATGAAACCGGGATAGCCGCATCCATGCTTTGCTAGAAGCTCATACTCTTCGATGGAATCCTTTTGGATCACCGCTCCATCCGAGAATTTGGCGACGTATCGACTGTATCACATATCCGGGAATAAGAGCATTTCAAAAGGAATTAGAAGATGCGAAACAATGTACCGAGAACTTACTCGATGTACGGCCGCACTTCTGTTAGGTTGTTGAAGATATACAACGAAATGGTCCACCATTCTTCGACATCCAACGCTATTGCTTTCGAAGCACCGGCTGGTGCGAGCTTCCCTTTGAATAGGCTGAGGTTTGATCGACCTTTTTCATGGTCGCCATCATTGTACCGAGGCTTCGGATTATGCAAATGACGATTCTTGGCTTCGTAGTGTGCTGTCACGAAGTTTGCCGCCTCCTCAGTAATGAATGCCTCGGCCATCGATGCTTCAATTCTACGTTTATTTTTACATTTTGCTCGAAGCGTCTTCTGCATCCTCTCAGTTGCGAAGCACCAATGATTTTGCATGCCCCCCCAATCTTGCCTCGGTTGGGAGATGCAAAATCAAATGCTGCATTGGATTAAAGAAGCCCGTTGGAAAGATCTTTTCTAACTTGCAGATCAACTTCGGCGCCAACTCTTCCTGTTCATCTAGCACGTCAGGCGATAGTTCTTTCGCACAAAGAGCACGGAAGAAATAGCTCAGCTCTGCCAGTACTAGCCGTTCATCCTCAGGGATAAAGCCATGCAACATCACCGGCATTACCCGCTCAAGCCATATGTGCCAATCATGACTCTTGAGACCAAATATTTTCAATTTGTCAAGACTCGCTCCCCTCTTTAGATTCGCTGCATACCCATCAGGGAACATCAACTGCATTTTCACCCACAAGATCATTTCCCTCATAGCTGGCCTTCCAAGATTGAACCATGCCTTTAGCTTCCTCCAGTTCTTCTTTCCTTTCGGTTGTCGCATGTTTTGTAACGGTCTATCACATAGAGCCTCCTGATAGACTCTAGCCTTAGGGTTATCCTTTGACTTCCCCTCTATGCCGAGCAATGTACCAAAAAGGGCCTCGGCGATATTATTTTCAGTGTGCATCCTGTCTATGTTGTGTGGGCAAATGAGGTCTTTAAAGTAAGGCAGATCCCACAAGCATATCTTGTGAGTCCAGGCGTGTTCTGAATTATACCCTTTGAAATATCCTAGATGCTGTGGATCAGGCTCGAGAGCGTTTAACTGATCCAGGGTCTGTTGGCCTGTCAATGCAGGTGGTGCAGAGTTTTTGACAACTCTACCTTTGATGAAATTCTTCTTGTCTTTTCTGAACTTATGGTCAGGATCCAGGAACTATCTATGCAAGTCGAAGCAAGAATACTTGCGACCCGCCTGTAGCCAACGGAACTGAAGAGCTGCCTTGCATGTGGGGCCCGGGAACCTTCCATGCACACACCAGCCAACGAATAGTGCATACGCCGGCAAGTCATGCGTCGAGTACATGTACCACACATGCATTTTGAAGTTTTGTTTTGTAGCGGCGTCATATGTCTTGATCCCATTATCCCAAGCTTCTTGCAATTCATCCTTAAGCGGCTGCATGTACACATTCATATTCTTCCCCGGATAGTTGGGCCCTGGAATTATCAACGTCAAGAAAATGTTCTTTCTTTTCATAATCTCTCCGGGGGGGGGGGGGAGATTGAGTGGAATGACAAATACAGGCCAACAACTGTATTGGGTTGCCGTCATACCAAACACATTGAACCCATCCGTGCTGATGGCGACTCGAGGATGCCTTGGATCTGCCGCTTTGTCCTTATGTAATGCATCGAAGTGCTTCCACGCAAAAGCGTCTGAAGTGTGTCCCAACATCGGATTCCCATTTGCATCTAGTTTGGTTCTTTTGCCCAATTTGTGCCGCGTCATCTGTCTGGCCGTCTCTTCGACCATGAAAAGACGTTGAAGTCTTGGTATGATTGGCATATACCGAAGAACATTAACTGGGATTTTGGTCTGACTCTTCTCACCCATACCGTTGTCTACCACAACATACCTGGAAGACATGCAAATCGGACAATAGTTCAAGCCCGCATACTCAAGCCTAAATAAAGCACATCCATTCTCACAGGCATCTATCTTCTCATAGGGTATCTTAAGCGCGCGTAGGATTTTGTCCGACTGGTACAGGTTTGCGGGCAATACATGGCCTTTGGGTAGAAAGCATCCAAATATTGTCATCATCGCGTCGTAGCATTCTCTGCCCAGGTTGAACTGAGCCTTCAGAGCCATTACTTGCGCGATGGCATCCAGCTGACAAAGCTTAGTGTGCTCGTGGAGAGGACGTTTTGAAGACTCCAACATTTCATAGAAGGCCTTTGCAGATTCCTCCATCTCATCGTCCGAATCCCGAGCATCGTCAAAGTCTTGCACCATCTCTTCGATCCCGGTACCATGCTTGTCGGTGCGACGACGAACCACCTCAGCTCTGGCACGTTGGGCAGACTCACCATGAAATCTCCACACCGTATAATCAGGCGTAAAACCCCACTTCTGCAAGTGTTTACCCATTTCATCCTGTGTCCACTTTTTATGGTTGTCGCACCGGACACAATGGCACCGGGTTATTTCCTGGCCATTTGCAAATGCGGCGCTCAGAAACCCCTTGGTTTTTTTTAACCATTCAATGGTCATGTCTTTCTGACTAGGGTGACCGGTGTACATCCACGCACGATCACTCATCTTGCCTACCTACTAAACACACAAGAAATATATATATAATTCATCATCTATATTCATGAGTTAATCAAGTTTGTCAGTTTTATTACGTCCATGCAACCTACACGCTAATAGGTAAAGATAGGTCCTAATCCCACCCGAGTATGTGTAGATTGGGTTCGTTTTCCCATGCTCTGCTCTGGATCCGACACAGAATTTCGACAGCATCTCCCCGCTGTTCTCCTGATACACGTCCCGGCAATAAGCAGAGAGGATGTGTACCCGGAGAACAACAGGGAGGCACTGACGAAATTCCGCATCGGATCCGGAGAAGAGCATAAGGGAAAACGAACCCAATCTACACATACTCGGGCTGTCCATGCATAACGTTGGACAATTCGAAAGGATGGCGGTTATAAATATGCAAAGACATGCATATTTATAGATGCCGCCCTTTCGAACGGGAGACGCATACTGGTCACGCATACTGATGATTGAAGATACCTATAGCTAGCAAGTTTCATCGGCACGAAGACCGGAAAAGAGCAAATTAAGGGGGGAGGAGATGTGTGCTCACCCATGAACGCAGGGGAGCTCGTCAAACACACAGGGAGGTCGTCGAACAGCAGACCCTCGCAGCGACGAAACAACTGCACATTGAAATCGAAAGATGAGTAACATAGCATTATTGTTTTTTCCGTCAACCTAACTAAATATTTAAAATACGATGCCACCGCGAAGTTGGAATTTAGGGTTCCATCGACGTCGAGGTACGCCCTCCGCCGACAGGCCACCCTGGCCCTCTCTTTCCTATCCTCCTCCTCCTCCTCCTCCTCCTCCTCCTCCTCTTCTTCTTCTTCCTTCTTTTCCTTTTTCCTCTTCTTCCCTTTTCCTTTTTCCTCTTCTTCTCCATATTTTTCTTTTCTTCTTAGTTTTTTTCCATCTTTCTTCTTCTTCTTCTTCTAATTATCTAAACCTAAACTAAACCTAGCCCTAACCTAAACCAAACACTAATTAACCTAAACCTAAACAGTAAAAAACCAGAAAAAAGGAAAAAAAATCACCTTGAGGGCCGGTGGAGGAGGGCCGGCGCGGTGGTGGAGGAGGGTCGATGCGGTGGTGGAGGAGGGCCGGCGTAGGGGGAGGAAGGCCGCAGAGAGGGGGGCAGAGCCGCGGCCTGCTGTGGCGGTGGGGTGGCGGTGGGGCAAAGCCGCGATCGCTTCGAGGTCGTCGGGGGAGTGTCGGGCGCAGGGGCCGGAGAGCGGGGCGGCGGGGCAGGTCGTCGGGGAGGGGCGGCGGGGGAGCTCATCGGGGGAGGGGCGGGCGTAGGGGCCGGGGAGCGGGGCGGGGCTGCCGGTGACGGTGGCGGCGGGGTGAGGGGTGGCTGGTGAGGGTGGCGGCGGGTGAGGGGCGACGGGTGAGGGTGGCGGCCGGTGAGGGGTGGCGGCGGGTGAGGGGCGCCGGTGGTCGTGCGGGGTGAGAGAGAGATGCACAAAGAGAGAGACTGAGAGAGAGAGGGGGTCGGGGCCGGCCGGGGGGGTTTGTTAGGCCGGGTGAGGGTCTTTGCCGTCTGCCGTTCGCCCCTTTGCCGTCCGCTAGCAGGCGGCAAAGAGGGGGTGGGGCCGGGGGCTAACGACCGTTAGCCACGCGTCTTTTTTGCCGTCTGCTAGCGGACGGCAAAGGGACGAACGGCAGACGGCAAAGATCCAGCGGACGGCATCCAGGCCGTCCATTTGACCTAACCTGCTTCATGGCCCAGTGGGGCCCAGCTGGGCTCTTTGCCGTCTGCCTTTGGTCCCTTTGCCGTCCGCTGGCGGACGGCAAAGAGCTGGCGGACGGCAAACAATATCTTTGCCGTCAGCCTGTTTTTTGCCGTCAGTTTCTTGTCAGCGGACAGCAAAGACGTTCTTTGCCGTTCGCCAGCAGACGGCAAAGAACTGGCAGACGGCAAATTCCCGGATTCTAGTAGTGAATATCATAAATCTGAAATTATCAATGTGCTATATTCTTAGTACCAAGTTCACATTTGGTTTAGAAAGTAAAGTCTATTGAAGTTTAACAATCACTGTATTGGTCATATGAGCAATTCATGAATGATTAGTATGAGAAAGAGATCTTTCGCATAAAAATATATTATGTTCGACATATTTCATGATTGTGAATACCCATTAATTATTTTCAAACTTGATCAAATAGTTGAAGTTCGACAAGGAAGACAACGTAATGGTTATGTTTGGGTATATTTGCATCGAAGTTATATTGTTATGGATCCTCTAACATGTGGTGCTTGTTTAGAACCTTTTGCTAGACAAAACTTCGTACTAAGTAGAGATACTACTTGTGCATCCAAATCCTTGAGCCAAGTTTCTTCCATGAGAGTCCACCATACCTACTTATATATGGTATTTCACTGCCATTCCAAGTAAATTTGCATGTGCCACCTCTAACACCTTCAAATAAACATCCGTTTTGTGTGCTCGTACCGCTCATGGAGCGACGGGGTGGTCATTATCTTCCATGCTAAGCATGTTATTCTCAAGATGAGTGTTTATTTACTTGTCATTGCATGAGAGAGGCTGGTAAAAAGGATGCCCAGTCCTGCATAATACAAAAATAAATAAACAAAAACTCCCCCTAGAAAGGTGATTGTTTGGAGGGCAACCGTGGATTCGACAAGCCATGGAATGTGTTTGAATGGTGGAGGGGGAGTAAAATTTCAATTCTATTTGGGAACCGCCAATAATGTGATAAGCATGGAAGATATTGAAAAACTCTATTGTGAGGTTGACAGGAAAAGCACACCATTCAAAATTACATATGCATCTCTGTTTTAAACAATGAGCTCTGGCACCTATGGAAATCCCTGCTTCCCTCTGCGAAGGGACAATCTATTTACTTTCATGCTATTTCCTATTCATGTTGCGTCAACTTCTTATTCCAACCTCAGTCTATTAGTTGTCAAGCATCATGTGGTGGAAAGATCCAAACATATATATCCAGTCAAATAAATTTGATCATGATTCATTATTGTTGACAATTATCTTCCTAATAATTATGTTGGGAGGCGAAACATTAAGCCCCTATCTTTCTATGTGTTCGATGGATGTTGTTTGTTCTAAAAATATGCCTTGTGTACTAGCAATCATAAAAGACTATATGATAATTGAGTATGTGGAGCTCTTACTAGACTTGATGATACATTGAAATTGTTTGGTGACCAAGAACATAGATTGTTAAGTTTCAAGTGAATGAATTGTTTGAACCATGACATGTGAATTTATTGCTACTCTATCATGATGATCTTTATGAGAAAAAGTTGTTGGTTATAATGCTAGAAAAGTGACTGAAATTATCACTGATCAAACTTATATATTATGCTAGCATTCACACTTCATAAATTATTTCTTTTACCATTTACCTACTCGAGGACGAGCAGGAATTAAGCTTGGGGATGCTGATACGTCTCCAATGTATCGGTAATTTATGAAGTATTCATGCCATGATTGCCTATGTTTGCAATACTTTTATATGGTTTTGATGCACTTTATCTGATTTATTTAGAACTAACCCGGACTGATGCTGTTTTCAGCAGAATTACCGTGGTATTGTTTTTGTGCAGAAAATGAAAGTTCTCGGAATAGCCCGGAACTTTTTTATGATTTTTCTGGAGAAAATAAGAAATACTGGAGTGAAGAACCACCGGAGGGGAGCCACCCGTGGGGCACAAGCCATCAGAGCGCAACCCCCCTAGGTCGCGCCCTGATATGTGGTGGGGCCCACGAGGCTCCGTTGCGCGTGATTCCAACACTGAAAAATCCTATAAACCTCAGAAACCCCAGAAATAAATAGAGACTCTCTGTTCCACTGCCGCAACTCTCTGTATAGACGAAAAACCAATCTGGAGACGTTCCAGTACCCTGCCAGAGAGGGAAAACCATCACCGGTGGCCATCTTCATCATCCTGGCGGAGGCCGTGACGAGGAGGGAGTAGTTCACCCTCGGGGTGGACGGTATGTACTAGTAGCTATGTGTTCAATATCTCTCTCTCTCTCTTGTGTTCTTGAGATGGCACGATTTTGATGTATCACGGGCTTTGTTAATATAGTTGGATCATATGATGTTTGTCCCTTGCTATCATGTTGTGATGAATTGAATCTTTCCCTTTGAGATCTCTTTATGTTGGATTGAATATTTTGGTTTGAGAACACTTGATTTACGTCTTGCGTGGGATACCCGTAGTGACATTGGGGTATTCTATTGATTCACTTGATATATGTTGAGGCATCAACTTGCGGATTCCGGTGACCTAGGGGATCTATGCATAGGGGTTGATTGCACGTTTTCATACCATGTTCTCCGATAGAAATCTTGGGGTGCTCCTTGAAGTTCTTTGTGTTGGATTGAATATGATAGATCTGAAATTGTTTGATGCATGTCGCATAGTTTACCCACGGATACTTGAGGTGACATTGGAGTATCTAGGTGACATTAGGGTTGATTGATATGTATGATTGGTGTTGTTCTAGTACGAACTCTAGGGCTGTTTGTGACACTTATATGAATAGCCCAAAAGATTGATCGGAAAGAATTACTTTGAGGTGGTTCTACTACCTACACCAATTTCATCTTATTGTTCTCCGCTAGATAGGAACTTTGGAGTGATTCTTTGTTGCACATTGAGGGATGATCATATGATTCAATTATGTTAGCATTGTTGGGAGATTGCACTAGTGAAAGTATGAACCCTAGGCCTTTTTTCCAAGCATTTATACAACGTTTTGCTCGCTGTTTTACACTTGTTACCTTGCTGTTTTTATATTTTCAGATTACAAAAACCTATTTCTATCATCCATATTGCACCGGTATCACCATCTCTTTGCCGAAGTAGTGCACCTATACATTTTGCCATTGTGTTGGGTGTGTTGGGGACACAAGAGATTTCTTGTATTTGATTGCAGGTTTGTTTGAAAGAGACCATCTTCATCCTACACCTCCCACGGATTGATAAACCTTAGGTCATCCACTTGAAGTAAAATTGCTACCGTCCTACAAAACTCTGCGCTTGGATGCCCAACAAAGTCTACAAGAATAAATTTGCGTAGTAGACATCAAGCCGTTTTCTGGCGCCGTTGCCGGGGAGGTGAGTGCTTGAAGGTATATCTTCAAATCTTCCAATTAAATCTTTTAGTTTCTTGTTTTTCACTAGTTTGGTTTTATAAAAGAAAACTACAAAAAATGGAGTTTAGGTTTCCTCAATTGCTTCGTCTTTTTAATGTCTTTCGTGAAAATGATGGTTTGGAAAATTGTGCTCAATTGGTAGAGGAAGAATTTATGAAAATACTTAATGAGAATTCCTTCAATGATGAGAATGATTGCAATGTTACTAGTATGAATTCTCTAAATATCCATGATGCCAATGATATGCAAAGGCACAAGCTTGGGGTTGTTATGTTTGATGAAGATGATATTTTTAGTCCCCCAAGTTTTGATGAGCAAATTTATTATGATGATGGGATGCCTCCTATCTATGATGATTATGATTATGACAAGTATGCTATAAAGAATAATTATAACTATGAAACTTTTCAGCATGATTTTAATTTTCAATTTGGTTATGTCAATCATGTATCTCATGATAGTTATATTGTTGAGTTTGCTCCCACTACAATAAATGAGAAGAAAATTGCTTATGTGGAGAGTGATAAATTCTCTATGCTTGTAGATCATGAAAAGAATGCTTTATGTGATAGTTATATTGTTGAATTCCATCATGATTCAACTGAAAATTATTATGAGGGAGGAACATATGGTTGTATGAATTGCAATAATATCAAGTTTCCTCTCTATGTATTGAAACTCTTGAAGATATGCTTGTTTTGCCTTCCTATGCTAGTTGATTCTTGTTACCATAAATTTTTTTGGTCACAAAATACCTATGCATAGGAAGTGGGTTGGACTTAAATGTGCTTTTCATGTGTTTCATGATGCTCCCTTGCATGTTTCAAATATTATTCTTATGTGAGCATCATTGAAATCATCATGCCTAGCTAAAAGGCTTTAAAGAAAAGTGCTTGCTGGGAGACAACCCAACACTTCTACTTCCTTTTTTGAGTGTTCACATGATTATTCTACTGTAGTAATCATGTTTTGTGCCTTTTATTTCAATAATGTGCCAAGTAAAGCCTTTGGGATAGTATGGATACTTGTTGATTTTATTCTGTGCAAAAACAGAAACTTTTTCCTCGAGTAAATAATTTCTATGATTTTAATTGATCGTAAAAAAATTATGAAATTTTTACATAACATTTATATGAACATTCTATAAGTTTTCCTAATTTGTAAGATTTTTTATAGGCAGGGAAGTATGGTTATACTATAGATCTTCACAGACTGTTCTGTTTTTGACAGATTCTGTTTTGCATGCATAGTTTGCTTGTTTTAGTGTTCCCATATCTTATATTCAGTGATATAAATTATGTGAATGGTAGAATACAGTAGGTATTATGTGAGAACAATTATGAATCTTGTCTTGACAGTATCTAAGTGAATGATCATTATTTAGCATACTAACCCATCTCACGAAGATCCGTTAAGTTTTGTGTGATTGAAGTTTTCAAGATTTGGGTGAGACACCGATATGAGGAGAATAAGGAGTAACAAGAACCTAATCTTGGGGATTCACAAGACACCCCAAGTTAATATCCAAGGAAGACTCAAGCGCCCAAGCTTGCGGATGCCCCAGAAGGCATCCCCTCTCTCGTCTTCAACACTATCGGTATATCTTACTTGGAGCTATATTTTTATTCGCCACATAATATGTGTTTTGCTTGGAGCATTATTTAATTTTATTAGTATTTGCTTGCTGTTATTTATAATCTTGTTTTTCAATAAGAAGTTCCAAGAATTGCCTTTAGGATGCTTGAATTGCATGTTTGATGTGTGCTGTGTAAAAACAGAACTTTTGCTGTAGTGTTTGAATTTTCATATTTTACAGGGATGTCGAAAGTTTCTGAATATTTTACATAGTATTTTCATATAAATTTTATATTATGTCCTAAATTTTCATAATTTTAAGAGCTACAGAAGTGCACATTGTAAATTAATTTCTACAGACTGTCCTATTTAGACAGATTGTTGTCATGATTTTGTTATCTACTTCTCCGATGGTTTTCATGACTTATATTGGTAGATATAAATTGTGGAAATGATATTATACAGTAGATAATGTTTTAAAATTATTGTGCAACTTATCTTGGCAGTACATAAAGTGTTGATTTATTCTTATGTGTACTAACCTATCTCACAAGTTCTTTTCAAGTTTTGTGTGGATGAAGTTTTTAAGACTTAGGTGAAACCGGGATATGAGAGGACTGAACGAGATACAAAAGCTCAAGCTTAGGGATGCCCAAGGCACCCCAAGTAAAAATTTCAAGAAGTCTCAAGCATCTAATCTTGGGGATGCTACGCATCCCACCTCTCTTCTTCAAACAAATATCGGTTAGCCTATGTTGAGCCTAAATTTTTATTTGTCCACATGATATGTGCTATTCTTGGAATGAATTTTTATTTAGTTTGCGGTTTCAATAATACTCAGATCTGAAAATCTTTATTGAGATAGAGTCCTCACATAGCTACTTAATTGTTTGACTACTCATTGATCTTCACTTATATCTTTTGAGAGTAGTTTGATGTTTACTCTTGTGCTTCACTTATATCCTAAGAGTAAATTGTCATTGAATGAAATCACTACAGAAATCAGGTTCTTTGCCGTCCGGCATGGCAGACGGCAAAGGCACAACCACGGACGGCAAAGACCTTTGCCGTCCGCCAGCGGACGGCAAAATTTTGGGCCGAATAAACTCTGGCAAAGAGGTCCTTTGCCGTCTGCCTTGGCACAGCGGACGGCAAAGATTCTTTGCCATCAGTCTGCAGACAGCAACGAGCCCGGAGGGCGTAGTGTTCACATTAGCACCGTTAGGTGGCTAACGGCCCCCACCAATGTCTTTGCCGTCAGCCCCCGGACGGGAAACACACAAACCCTTTGCCGTCTGTCGTGGACGGCCCCACACAAGCCTTTGCCGTCTGCCCCGGACGGCTCACACAAACCCTTTGCCGTCTGCCGTGGATGGCCCCACACAAACCCTTTGCCATCCACCCCCGCTATGCCGACGGCCACCGTCGGTAAAGAAGCTACCCTTTGCCGTCCGCCCCCGCTATGCCGACGGTGGCCATCGGCAAAGAAGCCAAATGGCCCGCGGCCTAGCGCTCCCAGGGTTAACAGGTGGCTGCCACGTGTCCTCTTTGCCGACGGCGGCCGTCGGCAAAGCGGTCTTTGCCGTCCGGGGCAGACGGCAAAGAGGTTGTATTGCCTCTTTTTTGTTTGTTTTTGTTATATTCAACAATTTTACAGCAACAATATATATATATTTCACAGCATCAATATCCCTATCATATGGATATGATCAACCAACAATTATACCAAATTAAAAGTATCAAATGTCACATTGTTCACCATATTACATTAGTTTCATCCATACATACATAGTCTCATACATAGGAAGAAAGTTTGATGTAAGTTCATCGATACAAAATGAAAACAGAAAGTAAACACTAGCACTACATCAAAGCAAGCTGCCGTGAACTCAATCAAATCTGCAAAATTGGAAATAAGAAAGTTAGAATAAGAATACTAGAAGAAGTAGAAGATCTAGAAGAAGAAGATGATGAAGAAGTATTTTTCTTCTCCCTCTTTCTCCTCTTGTTTTTCTTCTTCTTATTGCTTATTTGTGTCATTTTAGAGCTAACCTAGGTAATTATCACATTTTTGACCTAACTAAGCTTATTGTGTCATTTTGCAAGAAAATAAGCTAAGTCTATGGCTTCTATGAGGTTACCAAGTCTATTATGCCATTTTTGAGTTAACTAAGCTTATTATGTCATTGTGGAGGAAACAATGCTAAGTATAGGTCATTTTAGAGCTAACTTAGGAACAATATGTCATTTTGGAGGTAAGTAAGCTTACTATGTCTTTTTAGAGGAAACAAAGCTCACTTAGGTAAAATATGACATTTGTCTAATTGCTAAGTTTGTCTTTGTGCTAAGTTTGTCTAAGTGCTAAGTTTGTCTTTGTTTGAGAAAATGAGCCAAGTAAGTGGCATATTACGGCTTACCGTCCTCGTCATCACGGAGGTGAAGCATCGGGGTTCCTCGGGCCGGTTTCACCTGGAGCACTACTTGGCCCTGGAGAAGGATCGTGCGATGCAGCTCGGGAGTTATGCTGCACCAAAGATCATTTGCGTTAGAATGATGACGCCGAAACGTTAAGACTAGTAACTAATGAACATTGAAATGAAACTCACCGTTCCAGCTGTGGTAATGACTGGCATCAGCGGAGGGGTCTGGCCGGTCTTCTCGCACAAAGTCTGCACATTTGGTTTTGACAAGTCAATCATATTGGTTATTAATGCAAAGAACATGTAGTGCATGATTTGGCTAATATGAAGAAGAAACTTACCACGATGAGCTCGTACATGGCCCGGTTAGACGCATCGTTCCGTGCCCTCTCCTCCTCCGACAACCTAGCCGTCCTCTCCTCCAAATCCCTCTTCTCCTCCGCCGCCTGCCGGGCCTGTTCCGCCAGAAGCGCCTGGGTTGTCTCTCTCTCTTTCTGCAGAGCAGCCTACAACACAACTCCTCGTTAGCATTGTAATCATCTTTGTTCGCACACACATTGTAATGGAGTAAAGCTATCTGAGTCCGTATGACTAACCTCAATGGCGAGCTGGACTGGCCGTGGACGAGGCGTCATCTCAGGGCAGGAGCTCGTTTGGCGCGCCTTGAACTGCCGGAGAGTGCGCGAAGACCGTATAAGTCCATCTCCAATGGCTATATGGCCATGGGGCCTCCCGTCGCCAGCTATCATCACCAGGTCTGGATCAATAGGATGCTGGCTCGGGTTGAAGTCCTCCCCATTCACCGCCTTCCCCACATCTCTGTACCTCACGAGCTTGTTGTGGGAGGAGATGTTGGTGAAGTTCTGGGGATTATCGAGGTCAGACTCAGAGAATGTCTTGGCCTTTTTGTACGCGGCAGTATGGGCCATGGCATAGAGGTCGTACACCTGTGGCACCTCCGTCTTATTGTAATGCGCCTACAAGAGAGGAACAAAGTATTAATAAAGGGGTCAAGCTAGCATCAAAAAATGAATTGCAGGAATCATGAAGCAAACCACGTACCCAGTTCCGCCCGAACTGAAATAAGTTGGCGCTGCCTTGATGGTGTGGCACACCTTCCATTTGGGCACGCCGTTCCTTGGCATCGTCGTGGACGGCTCACCATTCGTCAGAGCACCACTCATTCACCAATGCCTCCCAACAATCCATCTTATCCGCACACCATCTCGGGGGCACCTAAGTTAGTAAAGAGAAATTTGAGAGCTACGCCTACGAATCAAAGCAAGGAAACTAAGTACAAGGCCTTAAGAATAGATAATTACCTTCATGTACTGCTCCTTGTCCAGAAACTTTCGGCGGGACAACGACTTGTCCTTCTTAATACGCCTCGAGGCGTAGTAGTCTCGAACAGCCTGTACCCGAGCCTCGTGCCGTAAGTTTTGTAGTAGGCGCCTGCACTCGTAATTGATAAGATTTGCCGCGGCCTCCTCGTATCCCTCCTCACACCTGTAGAAGGTGTGCAATCAAACGAGACAACACTGATTAGTACAATAAATAGCTATTATTGATTTTTAATTATGTAAAGGAGAAATTACCCAGAACTTTCTGATCACCATGTCGGCCCTCGTGTGGCACAACACATCGTCGATCATCTCCTCCGGCGGGGCCAGGGCAGCCAAGTAGTGCTCCCATTTCAATCCTAACTCTCGAAGCTGACCCTCGCCGGGCAACGTGACAAACCCCGGGAAGTTATGCCATAAAAGCACACCAAGAATGGAGTTGGGCCTGCGGACATCCTTGGCATGAATCCAACCCCTGCAGTATGACAAGCCAATGCATTAGATGTGTGAAGAAACATGAAGGCAAAAGGTTTAAAAAGAGTAAATGCACTTACTTCAGCGACTTAGGCCTAATCAGCCACCTCTGCTCGCGGGTCGCCGGCACGGGCGGGAGCCGTGTACACCCACGCTGGTAGACAGTGGCCCCCTCAGCCACCTCGTCCCCGCTATCAAAAAGCTGATCCCCGCCACCATCAGCATGACCACTCGGCTCCGGCTGATGCAGATCCGGCCAGGTATCCCATCCGGTTGAAGCATGTGGAGTCTCGTAGGACGAAGCGTCTGGCACAGGAGTCTCGTGGGACGAAGCGTCTCGCACAGGAGTCTCGCGGGTGGCCGTGTCTGAGACAGAAGGATCGTCGACCCGAGGCTCGTGGACAGGAGTCCTTGTAGCCTCCACCTCAGACGGGTCCACCATAGCAGTCCTGTGCTCGGGTGAATCAGCTGGGGGTGGTGGCGAGGAAGGCGTAGCAGCCTTCACCTCTCCCGCGGCCACCACGTGTAACTTTAGGAGCCTTCCTACCTCTCCCCCGACCTCCTCTCCTGGTCGGCAACTTCGCCGACGAAGAAGCGCCCTCGGGTGTCCCAATACTGTCATACAATGCTCTCCGGAGAGTTTGGGGTGGAATGGAAATACCCCTCCCACCACGCGCCGACGCAGGAGCTTCGGATCGCTCTCGACCCGCGCCCACCATCTTTCAACACCTGCCATGACAAAGTGTAAACGAAATTAGTACAACATAAAAAAATTGAATAACGACATGAATAATAATATGTATATATATAATTTGAGTGTATCATCATCATGTATATAATAAAACTTGAATAATACCTGACATGAACTAATAATAATCTTCATCGTCTATATATGCTCCGGGATCAATAAATGCATCGTCATCATCACTATCATCAATAAATGCATCATCATCATCACTATCGGGAACAACATGTGGAAGGCCTCCTTTATGTAATCGGTCAAGCATTGAGAGGTCATCCGCAGCAGTAACCTCTTCTTCTTCCGTCTCTTCTTGTTCCGGCTCAGGGGTGAAGTCGGATTCACTGTCGCTGTCTACTTCAATGTTCTGGGGTGAAGTAGAGCGGTTCTTGAAACGTTTTTTGGAAAGACGTGTTTCTTGGCAGAATTCTCCTTCATATGTGTCTGGGTTAATGTGAGGTTCATAATCATCTTCATTGAGGGGAGGTGGTCTAAAACGTGGCGGCACATCATAAACGACATCCCAACCATTCAGATTTGGATCATTTTGGCAGGCCCACGGTAGATAAAAAACTTGGGTCGCCTGTTGAGCCGTAATATAGACATCGGGAACATCTAAATGGGTGCTTTGTTTGATTTCGACTAGCCCTATATGTTCATGAGTCCTTCTAGTCTCCTTCGGCTGGAACCAATAACATTTGAAGACTACGACATTTCGTGGGTTTTCACCAAAGAATATAAGTTCATAAATTGCTTCAACTCTTCCATAATACTCGACACCTCCTTCGCCGATAGCAGAGACACAACAATTTGTTGACTTTCGGTTGGCCATAGATAGCTCTTTGCCAAAAGTACGAAAGCGATACCCGTTGATGTCATATTTGTCAAATGAACGGACCTTATAGTCAAAACCATTAGCGACTTGTCTCAATTCGGAGTCCATAGACTCTGAATTAGCCTACAAGTTTAATACGAAAGGATTGTTGCATTAGCCGCAAACTAGACGAAGAAATGAAATGGTCTAATGGAAATTACCGTTTGTTTGAACCAAGAGATGAAACCGGGATAGCCGCCTCCATGCTTTGCCAGAAGCTCATACTCTTCGATGGAATCCTTTTGGATCACCGCTCCATCCGAGAATTTGGCGACGTATCGACTGTATCACATATCCGGGAATAAGAGCATTTCAAAAGGAATTAGAAGTTGCAAAACAATGTACCTAGAACTTACTCGATGTACGGCCGCACTTCTGTTAGGTTGTTGAAGATATACAACGAAATGGTCCGCCATTATTCGACATCCAACGCTATTGCTTTCGAAGCACCGGCTGGTGCGAGCTTCCCTTTGAATAGGCTGAGGTTGGATCGACCTTTTTCATGGTCGCCATCATTGTACCGAGGCTTCGGATTATGCAAATAACGATTCTTGGCTTCGTAGTGTGCTGTCAGAAAGTTTGTCGCCTCCTCAGTAATGAATGCCTCAGCCATCGATGCTTCAATTCTACGTTTATTTTTACATTTTGCTCAAAGTGTCTTCTGCATCCTCTCAGTTGCGAAGCACCAACGATTTTGCACGGGCCCCCCCAATCTTGCCTTGGTCGGGAGATGCAAAATCAACTGCTGCATTGGATTAAAGAAGCCTGGTGGAAAGATCTTTTCTAACTTGCAGATCAACTTCGGCGCCAACTCTTCCTGTTCATCTAGCACGTCAGGCGATAGTTCTTTCGCACAAAGAGCACGGAAGAAATAGCTCAGCTCTGCCAGTACTAGCCATTCATCCTCAGGGATAAAGCCACGCAACATCACCGGCATTACCCGCTCAAGCCATATGTGCCAATCATGACTCTTGAAACCAAATATTTTCAAATTGTCAAGACTCGCTCCCCTTTTTAGATTCGCTGCATACCCATCGGGGAACATCAACTGCATTTTCACCCACAAGATCATTTCCGTCATAGCTGGCCTTCCAAGATTGAACCATGCCTTTGGCTTCCTCCAGTTCTTCTTTCCTTTCGGTTGTCGCATGTTTTGTAACGGTCTATCACATAGAGCCTCCTGATAGACTCTAGCCTTAGGGTTATCCTTTGACTTCCCCTCTATGCCGAACAATGTACCAAAAAGGGCCTCGGCGATATTCTTTTCAGTGTGCATCATGTCTATGTTGTGTGGGCAAATGAGGTCTTTAAAGTAAGGCAGATCCCACAAGCATATCTTGTGAGTCCAGGCGTGTTCTGAATTATACCCTTTGAAATATCATAGACGCTGTGGATCAGGCTCGAGAGTGTTTAACTGATCCATGGTCTGTTGGCCTGTCAATGCAGGTGGTGCAGAGTTTTTGACAACTCTACCTTTGATGAAATTCTTCTTGTCTTTTCTGAACTTATGGCCAGGATCCAGGAACTGTCTATGCAAGTCGAAGCAAGAATACTTGTGACCCGCCTGCAGCCAACGGAACTGAAGAGCTGCCTTGCATGTGGGGCACGGGAACCTTCCATGCACACACCAACCAACGAATAGCGCATACGCCGGCAAGTCATGCGTCGAGTACATGTACCACACATGCATTTTGAAGTTTTGTTTTGTTGCGGCGTCATATGTCTTGATCCCATTATCCCAAGCTTCTTGCAATTCATCCTTAAGCGGCTGCATGTACACATTCATATTCTTCCCCGGATAGTTGGGACCTGGAATTATCAACGTCAAGTAAATGTTCTTTCTTTTCATAATCTATCCGGGGGGAGATTGAGTGGAATGACAAATATAGGCCAACAACTGTATTGGGTTGCCGTCATACCAAACACATTGAACCCATCCGTGCTGATGGGGACTCAAGGATGCCTTGGATCTGCCGCTTTGTCCTTATGTAATGCATCGAAGTGCTTCCACGCAAAAGCGTCTGAAGTGTGTCCCAACATCGGATTCCCATCTGCATCTAGTTTGGTTCTTTTGCCCAATTTGTGCCACGTCATCTGTCTGGCCGTCTCTTCGACCATGAAAAGATGTTGAAGTCTTGGTATGATTGGCATATACCGAAGAACATTAACTGGGATTTTGGTCTGACTCTTCTCACCCATACCGTTGTCCACCACAACATACCTGGAAGACTTGCAAATGGGACAATAGTTCAAGCCCGCATACTCAAGCCTAAATAAGGCACATCCATTCTCACAGGCATCTATCTTCTCATAGGATTTTGTCCGACTGGTACAGGTTTGCAGGCAATACATGGCCTTTGGGTAGAAAGCATCCAAATATTGTCATCATCGCGTCGTAGCATTCTCTGCCCAGGTTGAACTGAGCCTTCAGAGCCATTACTTGAGCGATGGCATCCAGCTGACAAAGCTCAGTGTGCTCGTGGAGAGCACGTTTTGAAGACTCCAACATTTCATAGAAGGCCTTTGCAGATTCCTCCATCTCATCGTCCGAATCCCGAGCATCATCAAAGTCTTGCACCATCTCTTCAATCCCGGTACCATGCTCGTCGGTGCGACGACGAACCACCTCAGCTCTGGCACGTTGGGCAGACTCACCATGAAATCTCCACACCGTATAATCAGGCGTAAAACCCCACTTCTTCAAGTGTTTACCCATTTCATCCCGTGTCCACTTTTTATGGTTGTCGCACCGGACACAGGGGCACCGGGTTATTTCCTGGCTATTTGCAAATGCGGCGCTCAGAAACCCCTTGGTTTTTGTTAACCATTCAATGGTCATGTCTTTCTGACTAGGGTGACCGGTGTACAACCACGCAGGATCACTCATCTTGCCTACCTACTAAACACACAAGAAATATATATGTAAATCATCATCTATATTCATCAGTTAATCAAGTTTGTCAGTTTTATTACGTCCATGCAACCTACACGCTAATAGGTAAAGATAGGTCCTAATCCCACCCGAGTATGTGTAGATTGGGTTCGTTTTCCCATCCGCTGCTCTGGATCCGACGCAGAATTTTGACAGCATCTCCCTACTGTTCTCCTGATACACGTCTCGGCAATAAGCAGAGAGGATGTGTACCCGGAGAACAACAGGGAGGCACTGACGAAATTCCGCATCGGATCCGGAGTAGAGCATAAGGGAAAACGAACCCAATCTACACATACTCGGGCTGTCCATGGATAACGTTGGACAATTCGAAAGGATAGCGGTTATAAATATGCAAAGACAAGCATATTTATAGATGTCGCCCTTTCGAACGGGAGACGCATACTGGTCACGCATACTGATGATTGAAGACATCTATAGCTAGCAAGTTTCATCGGCACGAAGACCGGAATAGAGCAAATTAAGGGGGGGGAGGAGATGTGTGCTCACCCACGAACGCAGGGGAGCTCGTCAAACACACAGGGAGGTCGTTGAACAGCAGACCCTCGCAGCGACGAAACAATTGCACATTGAAATCCAAAGATGAGTAACATAGCATTATTGTTTTTTCCGGTAACCTAACTAAATATTTAAAATACGATGCCACCGCCAAGTTGAAATTTAGGGTTCCATCGACGCCGAGGTACGCCCTCCGCCGACAGGCCACCCTGGCCCTCTCTTTCCTATCCTCCTCCTCTTCTTCTTCTTCCTTCTTTTCCTTTTTCCTCTTCTTCCCTTTTCCTTTTTCCTCTTCTTCTCCTTATTTTTCTTTTCTTCTTAGGTTTTTTTCATCTTTCTTCTTCTTCTTCTAATTATCTAAACCTAAACTAAACCTAGCCCTAACCTAAACCAAACACTAATTAACCTAAACCTAAACAGTAAAAAAACAGAAAAAAGGAAAAAAAATCACCTTGAGGGCCGGTGGAGGAGGGCCGGCACTGTGGTGGAGGAGGGTCGATGCGGTGGTGGAGGAGGGTCGGCGCAGGGGGAGGAAGGCCGCGGAGAGGGGGGCAGAGCCACGGCCTGCTCCGGCGGTGGGGCGGCGTGGGGCGGTGGGGCAGAGTCGTGGCCGCTTCGAGGTCGTCGGGGGAGTGTCGGGCGCAGGGGCCGGAGAGCGGGGCGGCGGGGTAGGTCGTCAGGGAGGGGCGGCGGGGGAGCTCGTTGGGGGAGGGGCGGGCGTAGTGGCCGGGGAGCGGGGCGGGGCGGCCGGTGACGGTGGCGGCGGGGTGAGGGGCGGCCGGTGAGGGTGGCGGCGGGTGAGGGTGGTGGCCGGTGAGGGGCGGCGGGGCTGCCAGTGAGGGGAGGGCGGGGCAGGGGCGGCCGGTGAGGGGTGGCAGCGGGTGAGGGGTGGCCGGTGGTCGTGCGGGGTGAGAGAGAGATGCACACAGAGAGAGAGAGAGAGAGGGGGGGGGGTCGGGGCCGGCCGGGGGGGGGGGGTTGTTAGGCCAGGTGAGGGTCTTTGCCGTCTGCCGTTCGCCCCTTTGCCGTCCGCTAGCAGACGGCAAAGACGGGGTGGGGCCGGGGGCTAACGACCGTTAGCCAGGCGTCTTCTTTGCCGTCTGCTAGCGGACGGCAAAGGGACGAACGACAGACGGCAAAGATCCAGCGGACGGCATCCAGGCCGTCCATTTGACCTAACCAGCTTCACGGCCTAGTGGGGCCCAGCTGGGCTCTTTGCCATCTGCCTTTGGTCCCTTTGCCCTCCGCTGGCCGACGGTAAAGAGCTGGCGGACGGCAAATAATATCTTTGCCGTCAGCCTGGTTTTTGCCGTCAGTTTCTTGTCAGCGGACAGCAAAGACGTTCTTTGCCGTCCGCCGGCAGACGGCAAATTCCCGGATTCTAGTAGTGAATATCATAAATCTGAAATTATCAATGTGCTATATTCTTAGTACCAAGTTCACATTTGGTTTAGAAAGTAAAGTCTATTGAAGTTTAATAATCACTGTATTGGTCATATGAGCAATTCATGAATGATTATTATGAGAAAGAAAACTTTCACATAAAAATATATTATCTTCGACATATTTTATGATTGTGAATACCCATTAATTATTTTCAAACTTGATCAAATAGTTGAAGTTCGACAAGGAAGACAACGTAATGGTTATGTTTGGGTATATTTGCATCGAAGTTATATTGTTATGGATCCTCTAACATGTGGTGCTTGTTTAGAACCTTTTGCTAGACAAAACTTCGTACTAAGTAGAGATACTACTTGTGCATCCAAATCCTTGAGCCAAGTTTCTTCCATGAGAGTCCACCATACCTACTTATATATGGTATTTCACTGCCATTCCAAGTAAATTTGCATGTGCCACCTCTAACACCTTCAAATAAACATCCGTTTTGTGTGCTCGTACCGCTCATGGAGCGACGGGGCGGTCATTATCTTCCATGCTAAGCATGTTATTCTCAAGATGAGTGTTTATTTACTTGTCATTGCATGAGAGAGGCTGGTAAAAAGGATGCCCAGTCCTGCATAATACAAAAATAAATAAACAAAAACTCCCCCTAGAAAGGTGATTGTTTGGAGGGAAACCGTGGATTCGACAGGCCATGGAATGTGTTTGAATGGTGGAGGGGGAGTAAAATTTCAATTATGTTTGGGAACCGCCAATAATGTGATAAGCATGGAAGATATTGAAAACTCTATTGTGACGTTGACAGGAAAAGCACACCATTCAAAATTACATATGCATCTCTGTTTTAAACAATGAGCTCTGGCACCTATGGAAATCACTGCTTCCCTCTGCGAAGGGACAATCTATTTACTTTCATGCTATTTCCTATTCATGTTGCGTCAACTTCTTATTCCAACCTCAGTCTATTAGTTGGCAAGCATCATGTGGTGGAAAGATCCAAACATATATATCCAGTCAAATAAATTTGATCATGATTCATTATTGTTGACAATTATCTTCCTAATAAGTATGTTGGGAGGCGAAACATTAAGCCCCTTTCTTTCTATGTGTTTGATGGATGTTGTTTGTTCTAAAAATATGCCTTGTGTACTAGCAATCGTAAAAGACTATATGATAATTGAGTATGTGGAGCTCTTACTAGACTTGATGATGCATTGAAATTGTTTGGTGACCAAGAACATAGATTGTTAAGTTTCAAGTGAATGAATTGTTTGAACCATGACATGTGAATTGATTGCTACTCTATCATGATGATCATTATGAGAAAAAGTTGTTGGTTATATTGCTAGAAAAGTGACTGAAATTATCAATGATCAAACTTATATATTATGCTAGCATTCACACTTCATAAATTATTTCTTTTATCATTTACCTACTCGAGGACGAGCAGGAATTAAGCTTGGGGATGCTGATACGTCTCCAATGTATCGGTAATTTATGAAGTATTCATGCCATTATTGCCTATGTTTGCAATACTTTTATATTCTTTTGATGCACTTTATATGATTTATTTACAACTAACCCGGACTGATGCTGTTTTCAGCAGAATTACCGTGGTATTGTTTTTGTGCAGAAAATGAAAGTTCTCGGAATAGCCCGAAACTTTTTTATGATTTTTCTGGAGAAAATAAGAAATACTGGAGCGAAGAACCACCGGAGGGGAGCCACCCGTGGGGCACAAGCCATCAGAGCGCGACCCCCTAGGTCGCGCCCTGATATGTGGTGGGGCCCACGAGGCTCCGTTGCGCGTGATTCCAACACTGAAAAATCCTATAAACCTCAGAAACCCCAGAAATAAATAGAGACTCTCTGTTCCGGTGCCGCAACTCTCTGTATAGACGAAAAACCAATCTGGAGACGTTAGAGTACCCTGCCAGAGAGGGAAAACCATCACCGGTGGCCATCTTCATCATCCTGGCGGAGGCCGTGATGAGGAGGGAGCAGTTCACCCTCGGGGCGGACGATATGTACTAGTAGCTATGTGTTCAATATCTCTCTCTCTCTTGTGTTCTTGAGATGGCACGATTTTGATGTATCACGGGCTTTGTTAATATAGTTGGATCATATGATGTTTGTCCCTTGCTATCATGTTGTGATGAATTGAATCTTTCCCTTTGAGATCTCTTTATGTTGGATTGAATATTTTGGTTTGAGAACACTTGATTTACGTCTTGCGTGGGATACCCGTAGTGACATTGGGGTATTCTATTGATTCACTTGATATATGTTGAGGCATCAACTTGCGGATTCCGGTGACCTAGGGGATCTATGCATAGGGGTTGATTGCACGTTTTCATACCATGTTCTCCGATAGAAATCTTGGGGTGCTCCTTGAAGTTCTTTGTGTTGGATTGAATATGACAGATCTGAAATTGTTTGATGCATGTCGCATAGTTTACCCACGGATACTTGAGGTGACATTGGAGTATCTAGGTGACATTAGGGTTGATTGATATGTATGATTGGTGTTGTTCTAGTACGAACTCTAGGGCTGTTTGTGACACTTATAGGAATAGCCCAAAAGATTGATCGGAAAGAATTACTTTGAGGTGGTTCCACTACCTACACCAATTTCATCTTATTGTTCTCCGCTAGATAGGAACTTTGGAGTGATTCTTTGTTGCACATTGAGGGATGATCATATGATTCAATTATGTTAGCATTGTTGGGAGATTGCACTAGTGAAAGTATGAACCCTAGGCCTTTTTTCCAAGCATTTATAAAACGTTTTGCTCGCTGTTTTACACTTGTTACCTTGCTGTTTTTATATTTTCAGATTACAAAAACCTATTTCTATCATCCATATTGCACCGGTATCACCATCTCTTCGCCGAACTAGTGCACCTAAACAATTTGCCATTGTGTTGGGTGTGTTGGGGACACAAGAGATTTCTTGTATTTGATTGTAGGGTTGTTTGAAAGAGACCATCTTCATCCTACACCTCCCACAGATTGATAAACCTTAGGTCATCCACTTGAGGGAAAGTTGTTACTGTCCTACAAAACTCTGTGCTTGGAGGCCCAACAAAGTCTACAAAAATAAAGTTGCGTAGTAGACATCACACTGCAAAACCCAAGCGACCGAGCTCTGGCTCCCGGGCCTGCTCCAGTGTACGTCACCTCACCAGGTCCTTGGTGCCCTCATCACCTCGCGTGACACCCACAGGCAACCCAATGAGCGTGCCCTGCTGCATTACTTGGCAATTTCCCTGGTGCAGGACAGTGGAGGCCTCAGGAGCCCCCCTCAGGAGGCCTCGCGAGCGATGCCCCGTGGGCAGAAGGTTTCGCGAGGGACCGCGCTTCACGAGCCTCTCCCCGTGGAGGACTGATACGTCTCCACCGTATCTATAATTTTTAATTGTACCATGCTGTTATATTACCATTCTTGGATGTTTTACAATCATTTTATAGCAACTTTATATCATTTTTTGGGACTAACCTATTGACATAGTGCCAAGTGCCAGTTGCTGTTTTTTGCTTGTTTTTTACTTCGCAGAATATTAGTACCAAATGGAGTCCAATCGCGATGAAACTTTTTGGAGATTTTTTTGGACCAGAAGACATCCATGGAGCGAAAGAAGTACCTGAGAGGAGGCCCGTGGGGCCCAGAAGACACCAGGGCGCGCTAGAGGCCCCCGGCGTGCCCTGGTGGGTTGTGGTCGCCTCGGGAGTCCCCTCCACCACCTATGAGCTCTATAAATACCCAAATATGCCAGAAACCCTAGAGGAGTCGACGAAAAATATTTCTAGCCGCCGCAAGTTCCAGAACTGCGTGATCCAATCTAACACCATCACGGAGGGGTTCATCAGCCTCATTGGTGCCTCTCCGATGATGCGTGAGTAGTCCACCATAGACCTACGGGTCCGTAGGCAGTAGCTAGATGGCTCTCTCTCTGTCTCTCTCTCTCTCTCTTTTGATTCTCAATACAATGGTCTCTTGGAGATCTATTTGATGTAATGACTTTTTACGGTGTGTTTGTTGGGATCCGATGAATTTTGAGTTCAAGATCAGTTTCTATCCATCAATATTATTTGAGTCTTCTTTGATCACTTTTATGCATGATTACTTATAGCCTCGTATTTCTTCTTCGAATCTTTGGTTTAGTTAGGCCAACTAGATCGATTTTTCTTGCCATGGGAAGAGGTGCTTTGTGATGTGTTCGATCTTGCGGTGTCCTCTCCTAGTGATAGAAGGGGCAGCGAGGCACACATGTATTGTTGCTATTAAGGATAACAAGATGGGGTCTATTCCTACATGAATAGATCTTGTCTACATCATGTCACCGTTCTTATTGCATTACTCCATTTTTCCATGAACTTAATACATTAGATGCATGCTGGATAGCGGTCGATGTGTGGAGTAATAGTAGTAGATGCAGAATCGTTTCGGTCTACTAATCTTGGACGTGATGCCTATATAATGATCATCGCCTTCGATATCGTCATGATTATTTGATCTTCTATCAATTGCCCAACAGTAATTTGTTCACCCACCATGTGCTATACTCATGAGATAAGCCACTAGTGAAACCTACGGCCCCTGGGTCTACTTTTCCAACATATTGCTTTCCGATCTATCTTTTGCCGCGTTTTGTTTTCAGATCTAGTATTCCAAACACCCAAAAAACCTTGCTGCACTTTTTATTTGCCGCTTTTATTTTGAGTTCTTGTGCGATCTATCTATCCAATCTACTACAATCTAATCTATATTTTTACCGTGGAGAGATTGATAACCTCTCTTACGCGTCGGATTGCAAGTATTTGTTCTTTGTGTGTAGGTACCGTTTACATAGTGTGGCGTGGTTCTCCTACTGGTTCGATAACCTTGGATTCAGAACTGAGGGAAATACTTACTGTAGCTGTGCTGCATCATCCCTTCCTCTTTGGGGAAATACCGACGCAGTCTCAAGCCACGTCAAATGAATTTCTAGCGCCGTTGCCCGGGAGACATCATCAACATCTATCACGTTCCTAATCACAAATCTCATCTCCTTGCAATTTACATTATTTGCCATTTGCCTCTTGTTGTCATCTCCCCCACTTCACAAAAATTTGCCGTTTTATTCGCCCTCTTTTCCGTTTGCCTTTTTGCTTGTTTGCTATCTTTGCTTGTGTTGCTATGTGCCTTCTATTTGCTCACATCTTCGCTTGCTAAAAATCTATTGATATGTATCCTCATCCACTTGCTAATCTTTTCAAAAGGCCAAATTATGATGAACCAATTGCTAGTGAGTTGAGTGCACTTGATTATCTCTATGAAGTTTTGTTTGAAAATCATGAATCTGAAAATTTTGATGAAGTGTTGAAAGAAGAAATTTATAAGGTGATTCATGATAGATCCTTGATTAAAAAGCATGATTGCAATGATGTTACTATAAATTCTATTAATGTCAATTATGTTAATGATATGCAAAACTACAAGCTTGGGGATGATAATTTTGTCATGTCCACTTCTTATTGCAATGATCATGATTGGGGTGATAATGCTTGTTATGATCTTGAAAATTTATTTAAGCCTCATGTTGAACATGTTATTGATAATAATGTTTGAAATAGTATCGAAAGTGGGTTTGGAAGAGCGTCAACTTTAGGTAAAAATAATCCCACATATTTGGAGAGTGTTCAATCTTATGATTTTTTTTGATAAAAGTGGGTTTGGAGTGGTCATAACTTTAGTTGATGATAATCCCATTATTTTGGAAGATGACAAAAACTTTATGCATGTTGATCATAAAGAGAGTATTGTTTATGATAGATATATTCTTGAATTTGATTATGATCCTACATGTAATTATTATGACAGAGGAAATTATGGTTGTAGAAATTTTCATGATACTAAATTACCTCTCTTCATGTTGAGATTGCGGGGTCATGGCGGCGAAGGTTGAAGACACGCGTCGCCGCGTAGTCCAGGAGGTCGCGGGCGCCTCCCTCGATGGCTTCATCCACCTTGAAGACTCCCACCTCCAGCGCCTCCACCACCTTGGTGAAGAAGTTGAGGTAGCCCCTATAGGAGTTCGCGCGGGGCAGCGCCGGGACATCCTCGACAAAGCGGCCGAGCGCACCACTGACGCGTATGGCGAGGTCCAAGAATAGCTTGGCGCGCTGTGCTTGCATCGTCTGCGTTTGCACTTCATCGTCCTTGGCCCTGTGCACGTCGTCAGCGGCTTCGCCAACCAACACCTGGAGTGATGCCAACTCCACGTCGACATCCCCTTTGCCCTCGAGGGCGACCTGGAGGTCGCTCTCGGCATCCTGGAGCTGGGCCTTGAGCTTGTCGACCTCCTTCGGGAGCTCGTCGCACTTAAGCTGGAAGAGGGCTTCCTGCAGCACCAGCTTGCCGCGGTACTCCTCCAGAGCGGCCTCCCGCTTCTTGGCAACTCTCACGTCGGCATCAACGTTGGCCGCGGCCTCCCTCTCGAGCTGAGCATGGTCCATGGCGCGTGCAGCCTCGAAGGCAACCCTGTCAGCGAGGACCTGGCCCTCCAGGATCAGGAGCCGCTCGCTCTCCGCATCCTGATTGAAGGTGGTTCAGGCGGCCTCTCGCTCCCGAAGGGCCACGTTGGCCTCCCGGCTAGTGAAGGCCTCCTCCCTATGGGCCAGCTCCTCCTCGCAAAAGGCACACTACTACTCGCGCGCGCTAGCTGCATTCTCGTGCGCCCGAAGCTCCTGCTCATGGAGGGTAGTCTGCTCCTCTACACTGCGAGCACGGGATTCGGCCTCCAGGCGTCGCTTGTCGGCCGCCTCCGCCTCGCGGACGGTGCTCTCCTGCAACTCCTTGGCGTCGTGGGCGGCCCTGCTCCTTTTCTCCTGGGCCGTCTTGTCTTGCTGCCGGCTCAGCTTGACGGCCACCTCAAGCTGGCGCCATCCGACAGCCAGGCTTAAGTGCTCGGCCTTGAGACGCTCGTCCTCCGCCCGAAGGTCGTCCTCGAGCGTGTCGAGAACGGTCTGAGTGCTCCCAGAGGACCTATTCACGACAAAGGTGTGACTGCTGATCCCTTGAAGGGCCAGGCACTGGGGCGCCCCGGTGCCGCCCCCTGTAGCGGCCACCTGCGAAGTCTCTGCGGGGGTCTCCCCCTTTGCGGGGCCCGTGCCCTTGGCCAGGGAAGTATCACCGACTGTGCACTGAGGGCTCGCCGCGGCCCCTTCGTGGGCATCCTCAGCATCGAACGCCTCTCGGGCTGCATCTCCCTCTCCAGGCAGGGGAGGCAGGTCGTCGCGTGGGGCGACACCTGCCCCAGGCTCTTCCCCCACTGCTACCCACTTCGTCGCGGTCCCGGGCCGGTGGGCGAGGTCTCCGAGTCCTGCAGGACCAGGCGGGGGAGCGGAGGCCTCCCCGGGAAATAGAGCGGGTGAGGGCGCCGCAGATGAGGCAGCCCTCTACCTCTTGCGCTCGGGCGCCCTGTGAGGATCAACGATTCAGTCAACTAGCCGCAAGCGTGGCGGCCAGAGATAAACGAGGGAGGCTGGTGAACTTACTCATCGGCAGCGGCCCAGCGCCTCTGCATCGGAAGGGCCCATGGCTATCGGCTACCGCCACTTCCAAGGAAGGAGGGCAGCGGTGCGGGATCCGCTTGTGCTCCGTCGGTGGCGGCACTCCTCTTTGGCACCATGGCGATGGGAAGCAGCGGTGGAGGTGGAGAGGAAGTGGCGAGCGGTGTGTGCGTTAGGGAGGAGGAGCGATGCGCAATGGAAGCGCGCGGAGGAAGGCGAGCAATGATGGTTTTGCCCGGCGCGCACGATAGTTTTCTAGGCAGGTGTGTGCAGTTCCCGGGGCGTCGTGGAGGAGTGGGAACGTCCCGTCCTATTGTGGCTGACACACGTCACCTCCTGGCCCTGCAGTTTGTCAGGGCCCGTGGCGCTTTGACCCGCGCCATTTCACTCCTCACTTACGGAACGTGCGCACCGCAAGCTCGGGGTGTAACGCCCAAGATGCGGTCCTATCCCTATTAAGGCACGAGGGCCTCGACGGGGATAGAAGCGCATCTAGTCGTTTCGCAAGTACAGTAAACATTGCATACATGTAGGAAGAGATGAGAATATGAGTTGGCTTACACTCGCCACAAGCTATCTTACAAGTCCACACAAATTATTCATACATCATCCAGAAGACAGGGTCCGGCTACAGACAAAATCAAACGATAAAAGAAGCAATGATAAACTGTCTTGATATCCCAGGATCACCACCACGAAGCTCCCTACTCATCAGGATACGTAACATACATACTCCTACGTTCTTCATCATACTCCCACTGGAGCT
Organism: Elymus sibiricus; assembly: GCA_039707655.1. NCBI lineage: Eukaryota > Viridiplantae > Streptophyta > Magnoliopsida > Poales > Poaceae > Elymus > Elymus sibiricus. The sequence continues at coordinate 344,663,711 of CM077669.1, read as the reverse complement.
ACGACAAGTCATCTGGCACGTACTCGTCAACACATGTACATGTATTGTTGTAATCTGTGAGCCACAAGGACTCAACAATCTCATAACCCGGGTACCGAAACTATGTAAGCCAATAGGTGAGGAATGGTTAAGTGGTGAGGCTTCAACAAGCACTAAGCATGTATTTGGTGGCTAACTTACGAGAACATGAATGTAAATCCGGTGGCCTACGTATGACGGACGTGAACTAGCATGATAACTAAGTGATCTTGAACACCTACTTACGTCAAACATAACCCCACCGTGTTCTCTCTCGGTTCATGTTCACGAGCAGAGACAGTCACGGTTACGCACACAGTTGGTGTATTTTATTTGAGTTTACTTCAAGTTAACTATAACCGGGTGTTAAACAAATTTCCAAGTTGCCACGTAACCGCGGGCACGGCTTTTCGAAAGATTTAACCCTACAGGGGTGCTCCAACTCATCCATCACAAACTAACCACACGCCGTGGGAATAACCTCGACCACGGATCCCATGATCTCCTAGGCAATTCCGTTGGAAAACCTCAACCTCGAGATAGCCCAAAGTATCCTCAGAATCCCTCACGCAAGACATTCGAGAAAGGTAAAACAAGTCCAGCAAGACCTCCCGGTGAGCCAAATCCGCTTCTAGAGCCGTGCGCTCTCTATCAACGGGCAACATCCGTCTATGCGAAGTGGACGATTGCCTAGAAAATGCCTCGAGTTGCCCCGAGGTGGCACTGCCGACTGCTAGGTACGTGGACCAACACTCATGAAGAGCACTGGCCCGGGGGGTTGATTAATTACCCACGGGTAGCTATGCCCTATGCATTTTTATTAAGTTGTTTAGCAAATGTAGTACCAATGTTGGGTCTTGCTAGACAAGTTTTAATCTAAAAAGAATGGTCAAGGGGGTCCCCATAACAACCCCGAGCATGTTAGGAGCGCAAAATATGGAACATAACACCGGTACTCGGAACTAGTGCGACAAAAGTGAAACAAAACACCGGGCAAAAGGCCAAGCCTTCCACCATTTGCCGGGTTGCACCGCAACCACGAGCAGAGATTTCATTGTTCATAACCGGGTTACAACCACGGTCAAGGAATCATATTACTCTTATACAGTCCCGAGTCGCCGCAGGCAGTCAACCCGGCACTTGGGGGCTACATTATTCAAATCCGTCTTATATCAAGTACGCAAGTCCCATGTCGCTGCAAGCATGTGCCACAGCACTTGGGGGCTAATGCAAGCCGGTTTTCAAGACAGTACATTATCAAGCAAGACCCTGTTATTTCAAGGAGATGACCGGTTTTCTACAATCCTTCTAAAGTCCAGGCCCAGTACATATTACTGACCCGGTACTTGGGGGCTACACCGCTCAGATCAAAATTCTCTAAAGTCCCAAGTCGCCGCAGGCATGCGACCCGGCACTTAGGGGCTACAGTATTCAGCTGTTCAAAGCAGACTATAAGGTTCCCATTGAAGACCCGGCCCATCACATACTGAAGAGCCGGCTCTTGGGGGCTACACCAATTGAAGCTTTATAAGGTATAAGACAGTTATAAGTCCCAGGCTGCTGCAAGCAAGACAACCTGATACTTGGGGGCTGCACAGTCAAAGATATTATTGCAAAGCGCCAAGTCATCATGGATAAACTTGGAGCTTGGGGGCTACAGGTAATAAGGATATATCAAAATTGAAAAGAGTGTTCAAGATGTCAATTCTGGAGACTGGTTATTTGACCCGGTGTCGCCAACATTACATGACCCGACGTCATCAAAGATTATAACCCGGTGGTGGTAACCCGCCGAGAGTATTGGAGGCCGACTCAATGGCATATGGGTGTTGTATTCCCAGAATTTTACTTCGAAGGACACTGATAAGCAAGACGATTGAGAAGACGGCTCGAGCTTAGCATGAATAAATTCAAAGCTAACTTGGGGGCTAATGTCAGGGATATAACCCCGCGATATAACCCGGCCGGAGTATAACCCGGCCAGGACTTGGCGATTCACTGAAGACCCGGTCACCAGCTTGGCGGTTCATAGTCAAGACCCATAAGGTGGGCCAGAAGATGGAGACCAAGCCACACGACGGGTTGACCAAGTGGGCCAAGAGGAAGACAAGACATGAAGACCAGGCCATATGGTGGCTTGCCAGATAGGCTGAGGTCAAGGCCCAAGAGGCATCAGGCGACTCATGGGCCAGAAGATGTAAGCCGCCATAAGATGACTTGTTCTGTAAGACTAAGGAGTTGGAACCAGGATCGGTTACGTTGTATAACCCGACCCGGACTCGTGTAAGCCCAGGGCCTCGACCTATGTATATAAAGGTGAGCCCCTGCGGCGTGTTAGAGGGGAAGAGACAGACAAGCTTTACGGTGAGAAAGACCAAGCAGTCGAGAGCTAGGGCAAGCAAACCGCCCCTTGTAATCGATACACCAGTTAATACAGCATAAGCAGGACGTAGGCTTTTACCTCCACCGTGAGGGGCCGAACCTGGGTAAACTCGTGTCCCTTGTCCCGTTTAACCCCTTTGAGTCCACTTCCATGGCGTTGGCCTCGAACCTAAGCCTTCGGGCATCTGCCGTTACAAAACCACGACAGTTGGCGCCCACCGTGGGGCTAGCGCTCGGTGGTGTTGAGTTCTCAAAGGGTTCTCTCTCTGGGAACGAGGGGTACACCATTGGTGAGATGATCAAGAATCGCCATGGGAGACCCTACCTCGACGACGCCGGCTGGGGTCCTGAAGCCGACTCAATCGAGCATGGTTTCTGGGTCCCCTTCGGCAGAATCAACGTTTTCTTTGGCAAGACTGGCGGATCTGAACCCGGGCCGGACATCTGCACCGACATCGTCAAGCCGGCCCGGCACGAGCAACCCGCCCAAAGCGTGCAACCCGCCTGTGTTGACCCGGGCAGGAAGCATGTCTTCGTTGGCTTTACTAAAGGCATGGAGCTTGAAGGTTCTATGTCGCAAGAGGAAACTCTTGACTACTCAGAGGAAGGATCCTCAAGTGGAGAGACGGAATCGATCTATCAACTTCATAGCGATAGGCTTGGGGGCTACGACGAGCCTTACCCCGAGTCGGAGTACCATGAGCCAGAGGGTTACGAGCCGCCAAACCACGCTGCCATCTTTATGGCGGGTTCGCGGCGGCTCATAACGGCACAGCCGCCGGTGCGACCGGGTCTGGGGCTGGCAGGCCGCCGGCTCAGGTTCTTCTGGATCTGATGAACGAGTTTACAACCCTAATGGAGACTGAGGTCACTGCTGAAAACCAAGCGGCCCGTAATGCGGAGATCGCGAGGTTGAAAGACCAGATGGCCGGAGTCCAACAGGAAATGAATGAGCTGAAGGCTCAGATGGATGCAGAGGCGGAACGCCTTAAGGCGGACGTTTTTCGCTTTGAGTTAGAGCAACAGTCGGCCGCGGCGGTTCAGCGGATGAGACATCAGTCCCGCTTGCCGGAGCATTATGAAGCTAGGAATCTCTTCAACATGCCAGGAACGGGACGAAGTGTGCCTTTGACCTTAACCCGGACGGCGGAAATACCTGGAAGCCGGGCGGCGGCTCAGCGTCAGCAGCTAGACCCGCCCCGACGGAACCAAAACCCGCCACCGCTTTATCCGACACTGCCGGGCCATTATTCTAACCCGGCGGAGAACATGGTGGCAGCGGCAACCAGGCTTGATACAATCCCAATTCCCGATGAGGCGCCCTACGCAGAAGAGGTGCGGAACGCCATTTGATACCTGCGCACGGCGATGGCCCAGCAAGAGAAGTATAATTACAGCCGGAGTCGCGTGCACTCAACGCCCATCCACAGCCGTAGCTACAGCCGGCGTTATGAGTCGCCGGCGGTTTCTAGCAGCGAACGACATCGTAACCCGCCGCAAGCGGATCGGGCGGCTCTGGATGCTCAGACATTGGTGGATCAGGTGAGAGTACGGCGAGAAGAGGCGGCTCAGGCAGCGGCGGCGTCTCAGGAACACACAGTCGCCCCTTCCGTTTCAGGAGGAGCGGGGTTGACTTCCAGGGCTGTGGGGGTGCCGTGTCTGGTACCGGCTCTGCGGAATGAGCGTCTGCCGAAGGATTTCAAGGGTCCTCGTAAGGTGCCCAATTACACTGCCGACTTACCTCCAGAGGCTTGGGTTGAAAGCTATGAGCTAGCCATGGAGATGTTAGACGTTAGTGATGCAGTATGCGCAAAGTATTTCATCATGATGCTGGAAGGGCCGGCCCACACATGGTTGAAGGGTTTACCACCCAACACCATTACTTCCTGGGCCGAGTTAAGGGCGAAATTCATCAAAAATTTCCAAGGAACGTGCAAGCAGCCCATGACGATTGTGGATTTGGACCATTGTGTACAGCGTACAGATGAGTCGGCTCATCACTGGGTCCGGCGGGTCTCCGAAATCATCCACTCTTCTGAGCAGATTACGGCGTCTCAGGCGGTTTTGATTCTAGAGAAGAATTGTCACTTCACGCCTTTGAAGCAGAAGCTTGGCCGGCTCAAACGCTCATGCCAAGACATGGGGGAGCTCATGGCGGCTCTCACCAAGTACGCAGATTCTGATAACACGAAGGACCCGGACTCTGATAATGAAAAATCAGGTCAGGGGAAGAAAGGTAGCAATGGCAAGGGGAAGCACCCAGATGGCGGGTCAGAATTGGTGGCAAACACCAACGTCAGGAACAACTGTGCTAAGGGCAACGGGAACTTCGAGCAGTCTTTTAACAAGGGAAAAACTACTTTCAACCTGGAGGAGAGGCTTAGCCAACCTTGTCCAGAGCACACCCGGCCGAATAAGCCGGCAAACCATCTATGGAGGGATTGTTATACTATGAGACAGTTCCGGAATTACAGCATTCAACAACATCGTGATAACGGTGATGGCCCATCGGGTGGCTCAGGTCCGGGCGGCTCAGAAGCCGGCTTTGATGCTGGTGGCTCAGGGTCCGGTTACCAGGGTCAAGGCAACCATGGGGGTCATAATCAACAGCCTCGCGGCGGAGGCCAGCGGCGGAATAACCAGTCAGGGTATCAGAGGAACCCGAAACGCCTTAACGAGGATTACTAAAACACCTCAAACGGGATCATTTATAACCCGCAATGGGCAACTTCAACCTTCAGTGGAGATTATTAAGCCGACTCCTCAAGTCATCTTAAAGACTTGGGGGCTATGTAGTTATGACTCGGCAAAGATCGTTATTTCAAAGAAGATAAAACCAGGTCCTGGAGATTGCCGCCTACATTCCAACAGGTGACCCGACGTCTCTTTGACAGTCAATCTATGTGACCCTGAACTGTCAAGAGCCGGCTTATGATTTACGTCTCTTGACGGTCAATCTATATGACCCTGAACTGTCAAGAGCCGGCTTATGATTTACGTCTCTTTGACAGTCAATCTATATGACCCTGAACTGTCAAGAGCCGGCTTATGATTTACCTCTCTTTGACAGTCAATCTATATGACCCTGAACTGTCAAGAGCCGGCTTATGATTTACGTCTCTTGACGGTCAATCTATATGACCCTGAACTGTCAAGAGCCGGCTTATGATTTACGTCTCTTGACGGTCAATCTATATGACCCTGAACTGTCAAGAGCCGGCTTATGATTTACGTCTCTTTGACAGTCAATCTATGTGACCCTGAACTGTCAAGAGCCGGCTTATGATTTACGTCTCTTGACGGTCAATCTATATGACCCTGAACTGTCAAGAGCCGGCTTATGATTTACGTCTCTTGACGGTCAATCTATATGACCCTGAACTGTCAAGAGCCGGCTTATGATTTACCTCTCTTTGACAGTCAATCTATATGACCCTAAACTGTCAAGAGCCGGCTTATGATTTACGTCTCTTGACGGTCAATCTATATGACCCTGAACTATCAAGAGCCGGATTATGAGTTACCTCTCTTTGACAGTCAATCTATAAGACACTGAACTTGTCAAAAGAGTCGGGTTTATAAATGGTTGTACTCTTAAACAGTCAATCTTTAGAGACCCTGAAACTTGTCTCTTGACAGTTAATCTCGCAATAAGACCCTGAGCTGGTTAAAACGACGAATCTGTGCCATATGAGAGCCGGCACATGAGTGGCAATCATGCCTAAGTCTTTACAAGATAAAGCCTGAGTTTTAAGCAAATTTGTGAGAGCAAATCAAGCCGCCCGCCATACCGGGTTACATCGTAACCTCTGCAAGCGTAATAAAGACACTAAATAGCCGACATGGCTGGAAATTCTTGAAGAGCCGCCCTCTTGATTATATTGCCGGGTCATTTAATTGACCGGTTCTTGGATTTCTTCAACCGGTGCTCTGTGGTATACTACAGCACTCATGGATTTCTCAAGCATATATTTGCCGGGTTGCACCGCAACCACGAGCAGAGATTTCATTGTTCATAACCGGGTTACAACCACGGTCAAGGAATCATATTACTCTTATACAGTCCCGAGTCGCCGCAGGCAGTCAACCCGGCACTTGGGGGCTACATTATTCAAATCCGGCTTATATCAAGTACGCAAGTCCCATGTCGCTGCAAGCATGCGCCACAACACTTGGGGGCTAATGCAAGCCAGTTTTCAAGACAGTACATTATCGAGCAAGACCCTGTTATTTCAAGGAGATGACCGGTTTTCTACAATCCTTCTAAAGTCCCGGCCCAGTACATATTACTGACCCGGTACTTGGGGGCTACACCGCTCAGATCAAAATTCTCTAAAGTCCCAAGTCGCTGCAGGCATGCGACCCGACACTTAGGGGCTACAGTATTCAGCTGTTCAAAGCAGACTATAAGGTTCCCATTGAAGACCCGGCCCATCACATACTGAAGAGCCGACTCTTGGGGGCTACACCAATTGAAGCTTTATAAGGTATAAGACAGTTATAAGTCCCAGGCTGCTGCAAGCAAGACAACCTGATACTTGGGGGCTGCACAGTCAAAGATATTATTGCAAAGCGCCAAGTCATCATGGATAAACTTGGAGCTTGGGGGCTACAGGTAATAAGGATATATCAAAATTGAAAAGAGTGTTCAAGATGTCAATTCTGGAGACTGGTTATTTGACCCGGTGTCGCCAACATTACATGACCCGACGTCATCAAAGATTATAACCCGGTGGTGGTAACCCGTCGAGAGTATTGGAGGCCGACTCAATGGCATATGGGTGTTGTATTCCCAGAATTTTACTTCGAAGGACACTGACAAGCAAGACGATTGAGAAGACGGCTTGAGCTTAGCATGAATAAATTCAAAGCTAACCTGGGGTCTAATGTCAGGGATATAACCCCGCGATATAACCCGGCCGGAGTATAACCCGGCCAGGACTTGGCGATTCACTGAAGACCCGGTCACCAGCTTGGCGGTTCATAGTCAAGACCCATAAGGTGGGCCAGAAGACGGAGACCAAGCCACACGGCGGGTTGACCAAGTGGGCCAAGAGGAAGACAAGACATGAAGACCAGGCCATATGGCGGCTTGCCAGATAGGCTGAGGTCAAGGCCCAAGAGGCATCAGGCGACTCATGGGCCAGAAGATGTAAGCCGCCATAAGATGACTTGTTCTGTAAGACTAAGGAGTTGGAACCAGGATCGGTTACGTTGTATAACCCGACCCGAACTCGTGTAAGCCCAGGGCCTCGACCTATGTATATAAAGGTGAGCCCCTGCGGCGTGTTAGAGGGGAAGAGACAGACAAGCTTTATGGCAAGAAAGACCAAGCAGTCGAGAGCTAGGGCAAGCAAGCCGCCCCTTGTAATCGATACACCAGTTAATACAGCATAAGCAGGACGTAGGCTTTTACCTCCACCGTGAGGGGCCGAACCTGGGTAAACTCGTGTCCCTTGTCCCGTTTAACCCCTTTGAGTCCACTTCCATGGCGTTGGCCTCGAACCTAAGCCTTCGGGCATCTGCCGTTACAAAACCACGACAGACAGGATGGCCCATGTGCGGTCGAAGACTTCATGAAGATAATAGTCGTTCTTCCTCACAGAGTTGTGCGTGACAGTCATGTCTCGAAGAAGTGAACCAAACTGACGCTTTACCCACTTGTGATTGTGATCAATCTTCTGATGAAGACTTAGAAGAAGCTCTCGATCAGTCATCACACGAGGGGCAGTTTCTTGAGGATTTTGCGCTGAGGTTTTTGCAGCAGAATCTTGAGTAGCAGTGTCATCATTGGTAGAATAAGATGCAGCTTTGCGAAACTGTCCATCCAATGGACGAGTACCTTCATCAATGACAGCTTTGCCTTTACCCTCAACTGAAGAAAATGAGTTCTTGAGGACTTCGATTGGAGGCAGAAAGCTAAAGTGATTCTGAAAGTCAGCCTTGAATGGAAGTGAAGACCTTGATATGATGAATTTCATGATCCAGGGAGCGTAAGGCTTCAATTCAAATGGGGCTGAAGCAGCATTGGCCAAAGTCCTCATGAAGAAATCATGGTAATTGATGGGAATCCCATGAATGATGTTGAATAGCATGTTCTTCATGATTCCCTCCACTTCTTCTTCTTCAGAGTTGTGGCCCTTCTGAGGACTGAGGGTTTTAGTCAGAATTCGATAGACTGTCCTGGGCACATAGAGCAAATCCTTCACAAGGAAGGAAGTCCTTTGAGGTTGTCCAGGAGCCAATGGCTTCATCAGCACTTGCATCATGTGATTGGGCAGAGCAGGTTCATCAAACAGGCATCTTGCTCCTTCTGAGGGAATTGGTATTGGGACTAACCGTAGTAGTTCAGAGGCTGGAGCAGTGTAGTGAGTGGATCCAGTCGTCCAGTCCAAGACCCAAGAATTGACATCAGAGGCATCACCTGTGATGTGCAAGGTGGCATAGAATTGAAGAATTAGCTCTTCATTCCAATCGCATATGTCCACACAGAATGGAAGAATTCCTGCATCATGAAGGACTGAGAGCACCGGTGTGAAGCATGGGATAGTTTCCATGTCTGCATGAGGAATTTGCTGATGCTCGAAGACTTTTTCCTTGTCAAATAGCACTGATGCATAATAGTTCATCTATGTGGGTGTCCAGAATCTGGTGCGACCGGCCCTTGCAGAGTCATAAGGATTTGGCCCAGTGAAGAAGATGTGCTCGTTGAAGAAATTGGTCTTGATGAATTTGGGGCGCTTTGAGCTTTTGAAGGGCATCTTGGCCTTCGGCTGAAGGTTTGGCTTGAAGCGGCCCACAATTTCCTTAGGCATAGGAGGAACTTCTTCAGACTGAGGAATTTGAACAGCAGTTTCCTCAGTTGTAGTTTGAGCAGCAATTTCTTCAGCTGATGCAGCTGGAATATCTTCAGGGATAGGTGCAGCCAAGTCATCAGATCCTGTATGAATTTCTTCAGTCTGGGCTAGAGACTGAGGAATTTGAGTGAGGGGAGTGGTCACTGGTGAATTTGGGTGTGCAGCTTCCCAATATTCATCATTGATAAGAGGAGTTGTGTTTCCAATGTCCACATCCTCTTCCATTTCTTCAACGCCGGCCTCTTCAGTAGTCAACTGAGGCTGGGGCGATGATACCAGTGGGGTTGAGGCATTTGCTTCCACCTCAATTTCTTCATCAATCTGCTCTGAGGAAGCAGCAAAATGATCTTCTTCATCTTCATCATTTTGAGTGACATAGTCAACACCAAATGGAATTATCTCATAGGCAGGTACGGAGGAGATTGGAGTTGCATCAATGGGCTCAGTTGAAGAACTTGGCATAGTCATCAACTTCTTCACAGCTGAGGAATCTGAAGTTGATGCTTTTCTTTTCTTAGCAGCTCTCTTTTCCGCAGCCTTAGTTTTCTTCACTTCTGATGCAGAAGGAAGGTGGATGTTCTTCACCCTTGAGGATTTTGCAGTTTCAGCAGAGGGTGAAGGGAGAGCAGTTTCTTCAGGCACGACTGATGCAGTCGTCCTAGTGGTCTCTATTTCATCAGGCGCAGCAAAAGTTTCAGCTGGCCTGGCAGTTTCTTCAGGCGCAACAGTGGAGGTTGCCCTGACAGATTGTTCAACGGCCTGAATTTCTTTAGCTGCGCGTGCAGTTTCTTCAGTAGGCTGAGCAAATTCTTCAGCCTGAGGAATTTGCTGTTGCAATTGAGTTGCAACCCTTGAGTTGTGATCTTTAACTGCAGCTTGGGCTGCCCTGACAAATCTCACTTTGGTGCCCTTCCATTCAGCATCATACTTTGCTTGTTCTTCAGTAAGACAACGAATCTCAGACTGAACTGTGATGAGTTGATTGGGAGTCAAATTCATCACATTGTTCCTCGGGAACTTTTCTTTTCTGATCCTGCTTCTATTAGCTCTCTGAGCTTGATCTCTCTTCCATTTTTCTTCAGCAATGAAGTGTGTGAGGACATGGTCCACACCAAGAGGTAGGTTCAGTGAGGAAAGTGGAGTACTGGGATCCTCATGCCATATGTCGATGAAGTTGAGGATCATCTTAGGATCCAGCATGAGAGGAACAGAGCTGCCCTTGGCTATTGCAGCTCTCTGCTGACTGTTTCTGATTATTTCTTCCAATTCTTCATTATTAGCCTCATCATCATCCTCAGATCCTGAGGGTACATTCACAGTAGGTTGGCTATTGTGAGGACTTGGTCTCTGACCTTGTCCAGCAGTTCTCTTTATCTTCATCAAAGTAGGGCTTGTTGAAGATTGTGCTTGGGCTGAGGAACTTGCAGAGACCCCTGAAGCAATTGAGAAGACAGTAGTCCTTTGACATGTTGCAAGTTTTACAGGTGTTGAGGACTTTGCGGCAGCAGCTGATGATTGTGCAGCTACTGAAGGCATTGCAGTGGCCTTTGAAGAATTTGCATGAGGATTTTGCAGTGAGGATTTTGAAGTTGAGGTTTTTGACTTCACTGTAGACTTCTTCACCATCGATTTCTTCGTAGCACTATCAGAGGCTTCGGCAGAGGCAACAGAAGTAGAAGAATCTTCATTGAATTTCTTCACAGCAGCTTTGGCTGTTTTCTGAAGTTTTTGTTGATGCTTTGCCCATTCATCAGGAAAGTCTTCACCACGAGCAATGCTAGTGGGATCAACTTCTTGATCATCAGCAGGAGGAGCTCTTTTGCAAGGAGGTTTGAGGGCGAATTTCTTCATGTACTTGGGAGTGACATAGCGATAGTCTCTCCACTCCTTTACCCACCTCCGTACAATCCTCTGAATTCTGATTTTCCTCTGCTCTTTTGTCTCTTTGGCATGAATGGCCTCATCTGGAGTACAATAACCGGCATACAGATGCTCAGGTATCTCAAAAGCAGTGTTCTGTTTGGCCTTCTTTCCACCCTTCTGAGGTCTTTTACCATCTGCCATTTTCTTCACTTGATGACTTTGAACTCTTGATGATTCTGAAGATGTATACAGTTTTCCCTCAAGAAATGCTGCAAATGAGTTAAGTTGATGAGAACCTAGTGATTCATCAGCAGACATTTTGTACCTGTGAACAGAGTATAGGTGCGAGGAATTTGAAGAGGTCATATGCGTTCTCAGAAAATTTTCAAAATACATCAAGTTGAGGATTTTGACCATAGATGTCTTGAGGAATTTCACTAAGTGTTCTTTGTCTTAGGTTCCAGAGTTGTGCGAATATGTTGATCCACACAATTGAGGAATCTTGAAGAAAATCATAACTTAGAAAAAAACATCAAGGGATTGAAACATGTAGGGTGCTTAAGAAGATGATTCTTGAAGAATAAACACTTTTGAGGATTTTGTGGAAGACATGAAGATCAAACAAGGGCAGTAAAATTAGATTTTATTTACCCTGATGAAGAACACGACGAACAGAGAGATGAAATCGGGGAAGTTCGTCAGTCCAGATCTCCCACGCCCTAGCTTGGCAGAGGGAGATAGCTACAGCGGCGGCGGGGTGAAGACTTCCGCGGCTGATGCGAGTACGGCGACGGCGAGGTAGAGGCAGTGAAGCTCTTCCTCTCCGGCGGCGATGATTTTAGCGGCGGCGCTAGGTTTGAGCTCGGGAGAGATGGGATTGAGGAGTAACTCGAGCACAGTGAGGGAAAGGGGTATATATAGTGGCAGTAAAAACAAATCGGCCCGAAGATTTTGGACCAGATTGCCCCTGACCCTTGCTCTCCATGCGACATGTGTCACCCATGTTCTGAGTAGTGGAGATAGTGGGGGATCGTGGCTTATCCAGTCATGGGAATTGGAACTGTTTGAGCGGGAAGCGCTGAAAAATTTGATAGTGAACATTTTAAAGTTTCCGTTCGCAAATTCTTCAGCTGTCAAGGATACAGTGAAGACTTTGAACGAGTTTCAAGGTAGAACGCATATGAAGAATTTGTGAACAGACTTGTTTGAGTTTAGCATAGAGGGGGAACGGGCCGATCACATTCACTTAGATGAAAATCAACTTCAAGAATTAGCAATAAGTGAATGCTGTTGAGGACATTGAAAACTCAAATATATATATATAGTCAATGAAGAACATCAGTTTCACTGTTTGAAGAATTTGAAAAGTTGAGGAATTTGCAAACTTGAGGAATTTGAAGACTTTGCAAAATGATGAAAAACTCAACTCTGAGGAATTTCAACTATTGTTGGTGGCGTGACCCACCGTATAAGAATGATGATTTCAGACACCGCGTACAATTGTCGTAGGGTTCTGAGAATCAAATTCTTCGTTAATTTCTTCACACTTAGAGAGTTATTCTTCATTGATTGAAGAAAAACGTTACTTCGTGTGTTGCACATCAAAGTCATCAATTTTGCATGAGTGTTAGGATGTGTGTCTTTTCAAAGAACATTCGAAGATTCTAAGATATTTAGCTCACACTGCAACTTGCAAAATCTCTTTTCATCCAAGGGCTTAGTGAAGATATCGGCCAATTGTTCTTCAGTGGGGATGTGGTCGATGGAGATGTCGCCCTTGAGTATATGATCTCGAAGAAAATGATGACGAATCTAGATGTGCTTGGTCTTGGAGTGCTGAACTGGGTTGTAAGCAATCTTGATAGCGCTCTCATTGTCGCAGTAGAGAGGTACATTCTTCACCTTGATGCCATAGTCCTTGAGGGTTTGCTTCATCCACAGCAACTGAGCGCAGCTTGAACCAGCAGCAATGTACTCAGCTTCAGCAGTAGAAAGTGACACGCAGTTCTGCTTCTTCGAGGACCAACAGACTAAGGATCGACCGAGGAAATGACATGTGCCTGAGGTTGACTTGCGATCCACACGATCTCCAGCATAGTCAGCATCTGAGTATCCGACGAGGTGAAGATTTGAGCCCTTGGGATACCATAATCCAAGCGTTGGTGTGTGAGCTAAGTATCGAAGAATATGTTTCACAGCCTTATGGTGTGATTCCTTCGGTGTTGCTTGGAATCGGGCACACATGCAAACACTCAGTATAATATCAGGCCTAGATGCACATAGATACAATAAAGAGCCAATCATGGAGCGGTATACCTTCTGATCGAAATCTTTACCATTTTCGTCAGTGCAAAGGTGGCCTTTTGAAGGCATTGGAGTTTTGACGCCTCTGCAGTCTCGCATGTTGAATTTCCTCAGAACATCCTTGAGGTATTTCTCTTGTGAGATGAAGATGCCATTGTCTTGCTGACGAATTTGAAGACCTAAGAAGGATTTCAACTCTCCCATCATAGACATTTGATATTCTTCACTCATTATATAGGCAAATTCATCACTGTAACGTTTGTCAATACAGCCAAAGATGATATCGTCTACATATATTTGGCATATGAACAGTTCATTGTCATAGTATTTAGTGAAAAGAGTTGGGTCGAGTGAACCGGGTTTGAAGCCTTTCTTCACGAGGAATTCCTTCAGAGTGTCATACCACGCCCGAGGGGCCTGCTTGAGGCCATAGAGGGCCTTGTTGAGTCTGAAGACTTTGTCAGGATGCTTAGGGTCTTCAAAACCTGGGGGTTGAGCAACATATACTTCTTCCTCAAGCTTACCATTGAGGAATGCACTTTTCACATCCATTTGATATAAGATGATATCATGATGGTTAGCATAAGCAAGCAATATGCGAATAGCTTCAAGTCTAGAAACAGGTGAAAAAGTTTCATCAAAGTCAATTCCTTCAACCTGTGTGTAGCCTTGAGCTACAAGACGAGCCTTATTCCTTACCACAAGGCCATTTTCATCTTGCTTGTTGCGGTAGATCCACTTGGTACCTATGATGTTATGCTTGCGAGGATCTGGCCGCTTGACAAGTTCCCACACATTGTTGAGCTTGAATTGATGCAATTCCTCTTGCATAGCTTGAATCCACTCAGGCTCCATGAAAGCTTCATCAACTTTGGTGGGCTCTATGATAGAGACAAAAGCAAAATGCCCACAAAATTTAGTCAAATGTGAAGCTCTTGAGCGAGTGAGAGGACCTGGTGCATTGATGTTGTCGATGATTTTGTCAATCTGCACTTCATTTGCAACTCTCGGATGAGCAGGTTGACGTGGCTGAGGATTTTCTTCAGCCCCATTTTCTTCAGGTGTATCAGCATGAATGTCTTCATTGGTTGGAATGACTTCCTCAGTAGGTTGAGGATTTTCTTCAGTGGGTACTACATCCTCAGTAGCCTTCAACTTAATGGATTCTTCAGAAGACTTTTCATCTAGCACAGAAGGCAGGTGCTCTCTTTGCGAGCCGTTAGTTTCATCGAACCGCACATCTACAGTTTCAACAACCTTGTGATGGTAGGTGTTGAAGACTCTGTAGGTGTGCGAGTCCTTTCCGTAACCAAGCATAAAACCTTCATGTGCTTTCGGTGCAAATTTAGAACTGTGGTGAGGATCTCTTATCCAACATTTTGCACCGAAGACTTTGAGATAACTTACATTGGGTTTCTTGCCAGTCATGAGTTCATATGATGTCTTCTTGAAGAATTTTTGAAGATATACCCTGTTGATGATGTGGCATGCTGTATCAATTGCCTCAGGCCAGAAGCGACGAGGAGTCTTGTATTCATCAAGCATGGTGCGAGCCATCTCAACAAGAGTCCCATTCTTGCACTCCACGACGCCGTTCTGCTGAGGAGTATATGGGGCAGATAGCTCATGAGTAATACCAAGTTCATCAAGATATTCGTCAAGATTGGTGTTCTTGAACTCAGTCCCATTATCACTCCTGATATGCTTGATCTTGACGCCGAAGTTTGTTGAGGCCCTTGAAGCAAATCGTCTGAAGACATCCTGCACTTCAGACTTGTACAGAATAATATGCACCCAAGTGTAACGAGAGTAATCATCAACAATGACAAAGCCATACAAACTTGAAGCATTTGTTAGTGTGGAATAATGAGTGGGGCCAAAGAGGTCCATGTGAAGCAATTCAAAAGGTCGAGTCGTGGTCATGATTGTCTTCGAGGGATGCTTGGATCTGGTCATCTTCCCAGACTCACAAGCACCACAGAGGTGATCCTTGAGGAATTTGACACCTTCGATGCCAATGACGTGCTTTTTCTTCACGAGTGTGTGCAAGTTCCTCGTACCAGCATGTCCAAGTCGTCGATGCCACAACCAGCCTTCTGAGGACTTTGCAAGTAGGCACGTGGCCGGCTGAGGACCTGTAGAGAAATCAACAATATACAAGTCTCCTCTCCTAAAGCCTTCGAAGACTTTGGAATGGTCAGATTCCATGATGACAACACAACGATATTTTCCAAAGATGACAACCATATCAAGATCACAAAGCATTGAGACAGACATAAGGTTGAACCTGAGGGATTCGACAAGCATCACCTTGTCCATGTGTCGGTCCTTGGAGATTGCAACCTTACCTAGACCCAATACCTTGCTTTTTCCTTTGTCAGCGTAGGTGATATGCTTCAGATGAGATGGGGCAAGTGGCATATTCATCAGTAGACTCTTGTCACTAGTCATGTGGTTGGTGCATCCACTATCGAGGACCCACTCAGTAGCTTTCGGAGTTTCATCCTCCAGATGAATTAGTACAACTTACGAACTCATATGCTTCAGAGTGAAGAATATGACATCAAATTCATCAGGCAGAATTTCATCACACAACATAGTAAGTAAAGCAGTGTGAGGACGTGAGAAATGAGGAATTCATTTCTGCATGATTAGCTTGCGTCCTTTCAAGCATTTCCTTAGGTCTCCAGCAAATACATCAGACGTTCAAGTTCGTCTGGAGACCTGACCCTGCATAAGAAGTTAATTCAATTTCTTCACCACCCACATCTGGAGGGGTGGCAAAGAGTTCATCATTCTGCGAGCTCCATATGAGAAGGGAGGCATTGAAGCTAGTGCACTTCGTTTCACAGGACTAGGGTTAGAGTACTCGTATGAATAAGCAGAGAAATTCTTCGAGGACTTATGAACATAATGATTTGAAGAATAATGCAAATATTCAGAACTCTTAGATTTTTCCTGCGAAACAGATGCATTAGCACGGGAATGATACTTTTGACCATTTGAGGAATTTGGTCCAAGTGAAGACTTTGGTCCATATGAGGAATTTGATCTGGGGTTCCTTTTCTTCATGGGTGGTGTCGTGAGGACATTCACTTGAAGATTTTCCAAGCAGCTCTTAGGAACCCAGATTTTCCTCATAGGTGAACCGTTCCTACAGTTAGTTCCAACAAATCTGGCAAATACTTCACCTTTCTGATTTTTGAAGAATTTGTAGTTGGAGTCAAGTGACTCATCAGAGGAATATGAAGTTTCACAAGTAAAGCCAGATAAAGTGGATGGATCCACAGGAGGTCCTTTTGCAGCAACCCATGAGGTTTTGGGGTACTGCTCAGGTGTCCAGTAGGATCCATCAGCATTGAGTTTCCTCTCAAATGCAATACCCTCTTTCCTAGGGTTCCTGTTCAGAATCTGCTTTTTGAGCACATCGCAAAGAGTTTGATGCCCTTTGAGACTTTTGTACATGCCTGTCACATACAATTCCTTCAACCCTGCATTTTCGTCAGTGATACTTGTGGTATCCTCGGATGAGGAATTTGTGACCACGGGGATAGTTGAAGAAT
Source organism: Elymus sibiricus (assembly GCA_039707655.1). Taxonomy (NCBI): domain Eukaryota; kingdom Viridiplantae; phylum Streptophyta; class Magnoliopsida; order Poales; family Poaceae; genus Elymus; species Elymus sibiricus. Next base: position 344,646,724 of record CM077669.1, on the reverse strand, counting down.
TTGCAGCAATAGAAGCATTTGAACATTCAGGTGAAGAATTAGCAGTTTCACGTTCAATGCATTTCATACATGGTGGAACAAATTCTTCCTGAGTGGTACTGATCTGTTGAGCCAGTAAGGAATCGTTTTCCCTTTGGAGATCCTCATGAGACACTCTTAGTTTCTCAAGATCTTGCTTTCTTTGAAGAAATTCATAAGAAAGCTTCTCATGGTCAACTAAGAGAGCATTATGATGACTCTGAAGGTTATCATACTTTGTCTGAAGACTTTTGAGATCATCAGACAGAGTTTGAGTCCGATCCACTTCCTCATTCAACAGATCATCGCTTTTGTCTAGCAGTTTCCGAAGCTTTTCAAGTGCACTTTGTTGCTTAGTGGCAATATTAACAAGTTTGGCATAGCTAGGTTTCACATATTCATCAGATTCACCTTCACTTGATTCAGAAGAAGAGTGATGTTTGTGTACCTTGGAACCTTTTGCCATGAAGCAATGGGAGCGTAATCATCATTGCTGACGTCAGAGTCGTTGGAGTAGTCATTTTCTTCATCATTGAAGATGGACTTGCTGACGAAAGCAGTAGAGAGAGCAAGGCTATCAACACCTGATTCTGACTCCACCTCAGATTCTTCCTCTTCTTCATATTCTTCAGATTCTTCTTCAGAATCCATTTCCTTGCCAATGAAAGCCCGAGCCTTTCTGGAACCATTCTTCTTGTGCGATGAGGATTTTGAAGATGAGGACTTTGAAGTTGAGGACTTTGAAGATTTCTTCTTTTTCTTCGAGTCATCAGAACTGTAGTCCTTGTATTTCTTCTTCTTTGATTCTTTTTCCCAGAGAGGACAGTCAGAGATAAAGTGACCAGACTTCTTGCATTTGTGATAAGTTCTCTTCTTGTAGTTGCTTGAGGAATCTGATTTCCTCAAACCACTTTTTGATGACTTTCCAAATCAGCCTCTCCTTGAGAACTTCTGGAATTTCCTCATGAGCATTGCCAGCTCCTGACTTTGTTCTTCAGGATCACCAAGGCTACTATCAGAATCTTCGTCTTCGGATGAGGAAATTGCTTTTGCCTTCAGAGCACGAGATCTTCCATAGCTTGGTCCGTAGAGGTCTCTCTTCTCAGCTTGTTGGAATTCATGAGTATTGAGTCTCTCAAGTATATCAGCAGGATCAAGTGCCTTGTAGTCTCCACGTTCTTGAATCATCAAAGCCAGAGTATCGAATGAGGAATCAAGAGATCTTAGCAGTTTCTTCACCACCTGGTGGTCGGTGATGTCAGTGGCACCCAGAGCTTGAAGCTCGTTGGAGATATCAGTGAGACGATCAAAAGTTTGTTGAACATTTTCATTGCCGAGTCTTTTGAAGCGGTTGAAGAGATTGCAAAGGACATCAACACGGGAGTCACGTTGAGTGGAAACACCTTCGTTGACTTTGGACAGCCTATCCCAGATAAGCTTAGCAGACTCCAAAGCACTCACTCTACCATACTGACCTTTGCTCAGATGGCCACAGATGATATTCTTCGCTTGTGAATCAAGTTGCTTGAATCTCTTCACATCAGCAGCGTTGATCATGGGAGTGACGGAGGGAACACCATTTTCCACAACATACCAGAGATCGTTGTCAATAGCCTCAAGATGCATGCGCATCTTGTTCTTCCAGTAGGGGTAGTCCGACCCATCGAAGGTAGGACATCCTGCGGAAACCTTGATCATACCTGCAGTCGACATAACTAGAACTCCAGGTGGTTAAACCAAAATCACACAGAACAAGGGAGTACCTTGCTCTGATACCAATTTAAAGTGCGTTATATCGACTAGAGGGGGGGTGAATAGGCGATTTTTACAAATTCATCACTGAGGAATTTCAACTTGAGGAATTTGAAATGTGATGAATAACTAGCAGCGGAATAAGTACTCAAGTGCATACGAAGCATAGCGATCGCATAGTCATCATGATGAAATAAAGCATGCACAGATTACAGGTAGCGTGATACAGGATAAGTAGGTGAGGAACAAGGTAGCTTGAAGAATTTGAGGTGAGGAAATTGAGAAAGTCTTCAGTCAAATTCTTCAAACAGTAATGATAAATTTCATCAACAAGTATACGAGGAAATTAGAGGGTTGAGGAAATGGAACCAGGTAGCTCGATGAAGACAATGGTTTGATGACCCAGTTCCAACTGCTGTGACGGTCGTACATCTGGTTTGGAGCGGCCTGGTATTTAAACCAGAGGACACACAGTCCCAGGACACACAGTCCTTACCGTATTCTCCTTGAGCTAAGGTCACACAGTCCTCGCCCAACACTCGTGGTAAGTCTTCAGGGTAGACTTCCAAAACCCTCACAAACTGGTCACCCGGCGATCCACAATTGACTGCTGGATGCTCTAGACCAAGGTCATTTCGTGATCCCCAATTGACTGCAGGATGCACTAGACCATGACGCCTAACCGTCTGGAAGATACACAGTCTTCAAAGGTAACAAGCGTTGGTTCCACACAGGAACAATTTCTTCAGTGATGCTCAATCACTTTGGGTTGGTGGTTTGGTTTTGGGGTTTTTCCTCACGGATGATTTTCTCTCAAAGTCCTCGAGGAATGGGATGCTCTCAAATGACAAGTGTCAGTTCTCTCTCGGAGCAGCCAACCAACTAGTGGTTGTGGGGGGTGGCTATTTATAGCCAGGGTGCAACCCGACATGATAAGACATAAATGCCCCCAATGATATGACCGTTATGTGGATAGGATGATTGGGGACAGCTGGCACTTAGCACAGCAACGGTCGGAATTTCGAGCTATGAAAGTCCTCAGGCTTATCATGTTCCTCACTTGTAGGCAATTCGCACTGGCGAAATCCTAACTCCTCAGTCAGACCAATTTCCTCAGAGACCAGAAGATCATCGTCTCTGTCACTGAAGAACTTGACTGAACTGCAAGAGATTTCCAAAGGCTTCACTCAAAGGATTGGATAGGTTGAGGCTTTTGAGTTGAGCATCAGTTGGAAATTTTCCTTAGTATTACCTCGGCCCCCTTTAACAGTACGGTGTTTCCTATGACTCAAAGAAAGGAAATGAAACTACGAAAACAAAAGTCTTCACGCTTCATAGTCCTCGTTCATATCTTCAAGGTCACACCAACTTCTTCTTTTTCAAAGTCTTCAGGGAATACCAAAGTCTTCACCAAAGTCTTCACCAAACTCTTCAGTTGAAGACATACATTTTTAGGGGTCGATAATCTCCGAATGTATCAAACTCCTCAGCGACTTATAGAGCCTGTGTACACTTACAAACGCATTAGTCTCTTAACCTATAAGTCTTCAATACACCAAAATCACAAAGGGGCACTAGATGCACTTACAGAGGGAAATAAAAGGGGGCTCCGGGGGGATTCGAACCCGAGACCTCCCTGTGTAGGAGCGCGCTCGCTGACCACTGGGCTACGGCCTTGGTCATTGACTGAAGGGGGCTTGGCCCCTACTAAACAAGCTCAGGGCGAAGGCTTCTTCTTCCCCGAGCCAGGGAAGGAAGCGACAGCGCCGGCGGTGAAAGCACATTTGCTCCCTTGGTGGTTTTGGTAATTAATAACAACATATATGTCATTCAACTAATGTTTCCACTAAGTATATTTCAGGAAAAGTTCAGTGATAAGTTGGCAAAAGGATTGTGGAGAAACCCCAAGATGCAAGGAAATGGATTGGCAAAGCTTCAAGCAAGAGGACTCTACATTTTACTTTGTGAGAAATCACCTTGAGTCCATAGGAAAGCCAATACTATTAAAAGGGGGTAAGGTACTGTTGGTGAACAAGATGCTCCACATGCACAAGTGATAGTCACCAAAAACACCCACAAACTCTTCCACAAAAGTACGTCCAAAGCCAAATATCCAAAATCTGTGCAACCAACATTTCCCACTCGATGCCACCGATTCCCAAACTCAGACATACCCATGCCAAACCCTATCCATTCGGTGCAACCGATTCTGCATCGGTGCCACCGAGTTCAGTTGCCAACTTTCTGTTACTTGGTTTCATAAAATCGGTCTTCCGAGTTTTTTGGATCGGTGTCACCGAGTTGTGCAATCTGACCATTGGTCACCTAATCGGTACCACCGAAAATTATGTATCGGTCTCACCGACATTCAAAAGTTACTGCCTTTTGGTCACTTCGGTGTCACCGAGTTGGTCACTTTAGGTGTAACGGTTGGATTTTTGGGGATGCCTATATATACCCCTCCACCACATCCCACTCGAAAGAGAAGCACTCAGAACTATTCCATACTTGCCCCATGCAATTTTCCGAGAGAGAGCCACCTACTCATGTGTTGAGATCAAGCCATTCCACTCCATCCATATGAATCTTGATCTCTAGCCTCCACAAGTTGCTTTCCACCAAATCAATCTCTTCCACCATAGTCAAATCTGTGAGAGAGTGATTGTGTGTTGAGGAGTCTATCATCTTGAAGCACAAGAGCAACGAGTTCATCAACATTGCCGAGCCTATTACCTTTTGGAGGGTGGTGCCTCCTAGATTGGTTATGTGTCGCTTGGGAGCCTCCTACTTCGTGTTGTGGAGTTGAATCAAGAAGTTTGTACGGGCAAGGAGATCGCCTACTTCGTGAAGATCTACCCATAGTGAGGCTAGTCCTTCATGGACGGAAGCCGTTATGGAATAGTCAAGGTTGCTACTTCGTGGACCCTTATGGGTGGAGCCCTCCGTGGACTCTCGTGACCGTTACCCTCCGTGGGTTGAAGACTCCATAAACGTGGACGTACGATAGCACCACCTATCGGAACCATGGGAAAAATCTTCGTGTTTACAAATTGCGTTTGATCTTCCTTCCTACCCTCTACTTCATATGCTTGTCTTTACTTTCCGCTGCTATACTCTTAGACATGCCTGTGTAGGGTGTACTTGACTTGCTATCATTGCTAAACTCTGCCAACACTAAAAATTGGGAAAAGGGAGAATTTTTATTTGTCAAGTAGTCTAATCACCGCCCCTCTAGACATACTTTCGATCCTACAAGTGGTATCAGAGCTTTGGTCTCCATTGCATTGGTCTCACAACCTAGGAGAGTATGGCGTCTAGTGAGGGAAATTATCACCGTAGAGGTCCGTACTTTGATGGCACAAATTTTGCTAGTTGGAAGCACAAAATGAAAATGCATATTCTTGGTCATAACCCCGATGTTTGGGCTATTGTTCGTGTTGGCTTGCACGGTGAATTCTTTGGTGATGGAAAGGAACCGGATCGTGAAGCGACCACGGATGAATTGAAGATGTTGCAATACAACGCTCAAGCATGTGACATTCTTTTCAACTGCCTATGCCTCGAAGAATTCAACAAGATCAGTCATCTTGAGAATGCCAAGGAAATTTGGGATACTTTGCTTGATATGCACGAAGGTATCGAATCCGTGAGAGAATCCAAGTTGGACGTTCTTCAAAGTCAGCTTGACAAGTTCAAGATGAAGGATGGTGAAGGAGTCGCAGATATGTACTCTAGGCTAGCTCTCATCACCAATGAGATTGCCGGCTTAGGAAGCAAAGAAATGACCGACAAATTCATCATCAAGGATATACTTCGAGCTTTGGATGAGAGATATGACACCGTGTGCACATTGATCCAAATGATGCCCAACTACAAAGATCTCAAGCCTACGGAAGTCATTGGAAGGATTGTTGCTCATGAGATGACACTCAAAGACAAAGAAGAGCTTCACAAAAAGTCTTGCGGTGCTTACAAAGCCACAAGTGATTCTCCCGCAACTTCAAGCGACAACCTTGTCACCAATGAAGAGATAAGCCTCATGGTCAAGAAATTCAACAAGTTCTACAAGAATAGAGGCAAAGAACGAAGCTCCAACTCAAGATATGAAGAGAAGCGTTCGTCAAGTCGTGACCAAAACTGCTACAATTGTGGGAAGCCCGGACACTACGCCAATGAGTGCACGTCTCCCTACAAACAAAGAGAAGATTCACCAAGAAGACGAAGCTCAAGGAATGAATCACCTCAAAGAGAGAGAAGGAGTAGAGATGATCGTTATGAACGAAGACCCTCAAGGAGAAGTAGGGACTCGGAGAAGAAGGACAAGTACACCAAGAGCTACTCAAGAACAAGACATCAAGCTCATGTTGGTGAATGGGTTTCCGACTCCGAATCCGACAACCACTCCAAGAGAAGCTATCACTCCAACTCCGACTATAGTCAAGATGAAGGTGTTGCCGGACTTGCACTAGTGACTACCAACTCCTATGATCTATTTGATTCACCAAATGAAGGGAGTGGAAGTTGCTTCATGGCTAAAGGCCCCAAGGTATCACACCCCGAGTATCTTGATTTCAATAGTGATGAGGATGATTTACTTTGTGATGATGACTTGCTCTTTGATAAAACTAGTGATGTTAGTCAAAATGAACTTGATAATTTTCATACTAGTCAAGATAAGTCGTGTGATGATGATAAGATGGAAATAGAATGACTAACTAAAGAATTAAACACTCTTAAGTAAGCCCATGAATCTACTCTCGAAGATCATAGAGAGCCTGTAAGGACTCATGAGAAGCTACGCTTCGAGAAGCTCAACTTGGAGCAAGAACATGAGTTTCTTAAAGCTATCAATGACGATCTCCGAAAGAAGACTTCATCTTATCTAGCCAAACGACTACTCTTGTCTACATTCATTCCACAAGTTAAGTCTAAGCAAACTAGTAACAAAGGCAAGAAAGGTTCTTCATCTAGTAGCAACAATAAAAATGCTAAATCTAATGATGTTGCTTCTAGTAGTTCTATTGATTCCACTAATGATGATTCTCTTAGCCAAGTTACACTTGACCAAGAAAACGATTTATTAAAAGGAATTATAGAGAAAGGTATCTACAAGAGTCTTGCCGGGTGTAAGCAATTTTAGGAAATTGTACGCAAGCACGGAGGATACCAAAAGAACCATGGCATTGGCTACTTCAACACTAATGGAGTTGAATGGGAAGAAAGTCAATACCCCAAGCCCAAGTTTGTTCCACAAAGGGAGAAGTATGAACATAATCTTCCCAAGGGAACAAACACTCAAGATGACCTTCCACCACAATACCACAAGCTCAAGGGCAAGAACAAGCTTCAAGAGGACATTGACTCATATGAAGATGAATCCCAAGCATTGGTGGAGTGGGTTCCCAAGGCTACTTCAAGCTCAACTACTACAAGTGCCACTTCAACACCAAGGATCCCCATCAAGTTGATGTGGGTCCCCAAGAAGAAGAACTAGAGAAGTTTGTTGGAAATATGCCCTAGAGGCAATAATAAAATGGTTATTATTATATTTCCTTGTTCATGATAATTGTCTATTGTTCATGCTATAATTGTATTAACCGAAAACCGTAATACATGTGTGAATAAATAGACCACACCATGTCCCTAGTGAGCCTCTAGTTGACTAGCTCGTTGATCAATAGATGGTCATGGTTTCCTGACCATGGACATTGGATGTCGTTGATAACGGGATCACATCATTAGGAGAATGATGTGATGGACAAGACCCAATCCTAAGCATAGCACAAGATCGTGTAGTTCGTCTGCTAGAGCTTTTCTAATGTCAAGTATCAATTCCTTAGACCATGAGATTGTGCAAATCCCGGATACCGTAGGAATGCTTTGGGTGTATCAAACGTCACAATGTAACTGGGTGACTATAAATGTGCACTACAGGTATCTCCGAAAGTGTCTGTTGGGTTGGCACGAATCGAGACTGGGATTTGTCACTCCGTGTGACGGAGAGGTATCTCTGGGCCCACTCGGTAATACATCATCATAATGAGCTCAATGTGACTAAGGAGTTAGTCACGGGATCATGTGTTACGGAACGAGTAAAGAGACTTGCCGGTAATGAGATTGAACAAGGTATAGGGATACCGACGATCGAATCTCGGGCAAGTAACATACCAATGGACAAAGGGAATTGTATACGGAATTAATTGAATCCCCGACATCGTGGTTCATCCGATGAGATCATCGTCGAACATGTGGGAGCCAATATGGGTATCCATATCCCGCTATTGGTTATTGGCCGGAGAGGTGTCTCGGTCATGTCTGCATGGTTCCCGAACCCGTAGGGTCTACACACTTAAGGTTCGGTGACGCTAGAGTTGTAATGGGAATTGTATGTGGTTACCGAAAGTTGTTCGGAGTCCCGGATGAGATCCCGGATGTCACAAGGAGTTCCGGAATGGTCCAGAGGTAAAGATTTATATATGGGAAGTCCTATTTTGGCCACCGGAAAATGTTCGGGATTTTTCGGTATTGTACCGGGAAGGTTCTAGAAGGTTCCGGAGTGGGGCCCACCTGCATGGGGGGACCCACATGAACGTGGGTAGTGGGGGCAAGGCCCCACACCCCTGGTGAAGGCGCACCAAGATCCCCCCTTAGAAGGAATAAGATCATATCCTGAAGGGATAAGATCAAGATCCCTAAAAAGGGGGGATAACAATCGGTGGGGAAGGGAAAGGATGGGATTTCTTTCCTCCCACCTTTGCCAACACCCCAATGGACTTGGAGGGCAAGAAACCAGCCCCCTCCACCCCTATATATAGTGGGGAGGCGCATGGGAGCTGCACCCCTGACCCCTTGCCCCTGGCGCAGACCTCCCCCCTCCTACACCTCCTCCTCCTCTGTAGTGCTTAGCGAAGCTCTGCCGGAGAACCACGAGCTCCACTGCCACCACGCCGTCGTGCTGCCGGAGCTCTCCCTCAACTTCTCCTCTCCCCTTGCTAGATCAAGAAGGAGGAGACGTCCCCGGGCTGTACGTGTGTTGAACGCGGAGGCGCTGTCCGTTCGGCGCTTGGATCGGATCTTCCGCGATTTGAATCGCCGCGAGTACGACTCCATCAACCGCGTTCTTTGCAATGCTTCCGCTTAGCGATCTTCAAGGGTATGAAGATGCACTCCCTCTCTCTCGTTGCTAGCATCTCCTAGATTTATCTTGGTGACACGTAGGAATTTTTTTGAATTATTACTACGTTCCCCAACAAAGTTCTTGAGGGGTGACTCCGCCAATGAAATTCACTCACATTCATTATTGGCAAGAACTAGTTGCAATCAACGTCAACATCATGCAATAGTTCAAGGAGTCACACATTCCCTCAAAGGTAAGCAAGGGACAAGGTAATCAACAAATCCATGGACATCATCATGTATGCTTTGCACTCCATGTCCATAGATATCCTTGTATTTGTCTCTTGTATGTTGGGACTAACCCATGTAGGTGAGAAGAGTAAGGAAACAACAAGGATGCTCCCAGCTCTTGGTGATCTTCATCAACCTTGAGTATCCAACACTACCTCACCAACATGAAGTCTTCATCGACAAAACCCAAGGTTAGTTTATCCCTCCTATGGGGGGATGTCACATCAAGGGGGATCTTTACTCTAAGACTTGAGTTAAAGCATCTCATAGTGTGTGACAACATTAAATGCTTTATGTAAAAGTGGTAACCCCAATTGTGCTTGAACGATGAGTATGACCTATAATCAAGTAATCTTACTTGACTCCTAAGTCAATATACTCATATATAGATGACTCCGTCATCGCCAAAATGCTTGATAGATGCTAGTATGTATGTGCATGTTTGCCATGATTTCATTTGACATCTTATTGTGTGAGCATGTTGGTTTGCATTTCTTTAACCATTCGAGGACATCCAATTGTTGCTATTTGGCTTTTGATTTTTTCTTTTGCCAATTGGATGGACGAGAATGCCTAGGACCACTCTCTAGCTATATATGCTTTCTCGTCTCATATTCCATTCTTGCTGCATCACAAAATTTGAACAAGTACTTTTTGATCCCTCTGTGTGAGGAGCACTCGGAGTTCCGCATCGACTAAGGACTGACCATTAAAACCTCCCAAGTGCCTCTCGGTGGAACCAATACCAAAATCTCGGTCTCACCGAATGCCTAGGGTTGATCTGGTTTTCAATCTCGGTAACACCGATTCCTTATTTTCGGTTACACCGAGTTTCCCTATCAGCTGACAGTTGAGAAACTCAGTGGCACCGAAAATTTCGAACCGGTGTCACCAACAGCGAAGGGTATATATCCCGGCGGACCCGACTTTTGAGATTCTATCTCAAGAGTCCGTTTCCTCCAACCCTAAGGTGCCGCTCCAGACCCCTTGGTCGTCTCCCTTGCCTCCCCGTGCGTCTCCGCCGTTGGGAATCGCCGCCGCCGATGGAATCTTCACCGCCGTCGTCACCTTAGCGGATCCTTCACCGAGCTAGGGTATGGATCCGGCCCTCCTTGCGCTCCCCGTCCGATTGATGCGCATTGGAGTTACTTTTATCGGTAATCCACAGATTGCAATCCTCCTTATCCTCAAGAAATCTCATTAGCTTAGCGAACGAAGGATTTTTAGGTTTAGTCGTCCGCAAAACCGAATCTTAGTGACACCGAGTCAGAAAAATCGGTCCTACCGATTTTGTTTTTGTACTACTGAGGACAGCCTCGGTGAAACCGAGTGGCAATTCTTGGTACGACCGAAATTGCTGCCAAGTTTCTGTAAAGAGTTCTGTGTGTCTCGGTGGTACCGAAACTTTTGACCCGGTGACACCAAAATCCCTTTTTGCTGATAACTATATCTAAGGATTTCTGTGTTCAAACCTTTGAAAAATATCTGCATTTTTGATGACTCATCCCTTCCACTCTTCTATACTCTAATTCACAGGGTCAGAGATGTCAGAAGCTGAAGACAGCCAGAATGATCTCAGAGAGCAAAGTGTTGACATGAGCTCAGGCACTAGTCCTGAGGGGATCTATGATGATGTTCCTAGCTCTCCTGATCTGCCCAAAGCTGCAACCAGGGCAAGAAGGAAGCTCAACTCAGATGAGGAAGATGAGGATTTCATTCATGAGGAGCTGTCCAAGAAGGATGATACTGCCAAGAGCATAGCTGCTGCCTCTTCATCCAAGAAGAAGGCTATCAGGAAAGAGTACGCTAGCTTAGGGACTACAAGAGCACCAGAGAGTGCCAGGGCAACTATGACTGTTGAGCCCCCAAAGAAGTCTATGCCTAAGAAGGCAGGTGAGAAGAGCAAGGCTAGGAAGAGGATTATCCATATTGTTGGTAGACAAACCTCAATGTATGAGGACCCTGCCGAGGCTACTGCTGTTGAGGAGGAGGAGGAAGAGCCAGCTGCACAGGCTCCTCCTAAGAAGAGGAAGAAGCTCATGGCAGATGCTATGCCTAAGGATACTTCATCCAAAGGCACCAAGAAAGCCCCCAAGAAAGCTGCTGCAGACAAACCCAAGAGGTTCTCCAGAGAGATACCAGCTTCCAGCAAGAACAAGACCTCCACCTTTAGGGAAGCTGAGGATGATGATATGACAACTTTGATGAAGCTAAGACCACACCTTCCAGAGCACAATGCCAGCCACTTGCTTGCTGAGGACATGAAGAAGTGGAAGGACTCTGGATTGAGTGAGTGGAGAGCAATTGATCCATATTCCCAAAGAAGGAAGACTGCTGTTGACTACAGATTATATACCAAGGAGCGACAAGATTTTTATGAAACAATCTTGCTTGATAAGAGCCCTGCTGTAAGTGACATGAGGTATGTGGATTGGAAGTATATCAAGGAGAATGAAGATTACTTCCCAAGTGTGCAAGACAACTTTCACTCATTTGTCTGGATAAGTTTGTTGGCAAGGAATTCACTGCATGGAATGATGAAATGATCATGCAATTCTACTCTAATGCTCACTTCTATGGAGATGGTAGAATTGTGTGGATGACTGAAGGAGCAAGATATGAATCAACTGTTGAGGAGTGGGCTACCATCTTAGGAGTCCTAAAGGTGGAAGATGGTTACATCAATGTCTACAATGAGCCCAAGGCTAGCCACAATGCTATGAAGAACATGTACAATGAGATCCCTGCTGCACATGTGAAGTCTCACAGGCTAGGATCCATTTACTTCCTCCAGGCTGGCCTAGCCACTATCAACACCATCTTGAGGCATACCTTGATGCCTAAGTCTGGAGATGAGAAGATGATCAGAGGTTATTCGATCAACATGCTTCTTCATCTAGATCAACATTCAAGATTCAGAGTGATGGATCTGATAGTGGAGACTGTGAAGAGGGTTGCTGCTGATCAGAAGCGTTCTTGCTGCTATGCACCCTACATCCAGATGCTCATCAACTCCAAGCTGGAGAAGCACATCTTTGCTCTTGACAGACCACATTTGCCTCTACTGCCAGATCTAGAAGATAACGTAGTGGTGATGAACCCAGATCATCCCACTTCAGCTACAACATATGCAGATGCAGAGGCTGCCAGAGACTCTAGCTCTCAGGTGCCCAGATCTAGGAGTGAGCAGATGGATCTCCTACTTAGCTCTGTGCTCAGCATGCAGAAGGACATTAGCGAGATATTGAAGAACCAGGCGAGCCTCTCGAGGATTGTTGACAACAAATTTCATATTCTCAACAACAAGGTGGATGAGCTCACAGTGACTGTGAATGAGCTCAAGAAGGAAGTTGATGCAGTGCCTAGCCCTCATTCTACAGATGATGATGATGATGATGAGGATCGTGCACCTCTTAGGATGAGCACTTAGTTCACTACTCAGGCTAGATCAGCCACAGTGCCAGCTCCAGAGTTGAGACCTTCTTCATCAGCTCCTGCTACAGCTTCTTCAGCTCCATCAGCTCCTCCAGTTCCTCCAGTTGGTACACCAACTCCGTCCATGACGTCTGCAGATATCTTCGCCGATGCCGTTCTCTCGACTCCTTCATCAACCACTGGAGGAGATCAGCCCCAGAAGAGCGCTTAGATATATAGCTTTGAACTTTTTGGTAAGTTGTTCCCAAAGGGGGAGAAGATGTATATAGATCTTTAGGCTTCGAGAGAGAGAGCGTTGCTTTTTATCGCTTTTCAAAACATTGAACTTTTGGTTGTTTGCTTGTGTTAAACTTTGTTGGTATTTGATCATACACTTGATGTGTATTGCTACTACTTCCTATCATTATGATGCTTATGTGATGATCATTCACCTTTGCTTGATTGTGTTGTGCTATGATATTCATTCTTATTATTCTCGCACACCACCAAGTTGTATGTGACATGGAAGAGTGCCCCATGTACCTAATCGATTGTGCATTTGCATTCAAACGCAAATTCAAAATAATGCACAAATTTAGGGGGAGCTCTTGCTTATCACATACTTCTCAAAGCGACGATTATATTCATTGCTTATATCATATGTCAAAGCTTTGATCTATATGTTTTCATCAATTACCAAAAATGAGGAGATTGAAAGCACATTTGCTCCCTTGGTGGTTTTGGTAATTAATAACAACATATATGTCATTGAACTAATGTTTCCACTAAGTATATTTTAGGAAAAGTTCAATGATAGGTTGGCAAAAGGATTGTGGAGAAACCCCAAGATGCAAGGAAATGGATTGGCAAAGCTTCAAGCAAGAGGACTCTACATTTTACTTTGTGAGAAATCACCTTGAGTCCATAGGAAAGCCAATCCTATTAAAAGGGGGTAAGGTGCTGTTGGTGAACAAGATGCTCCACGTGCACAAGTGATAGTCACCAAAAACACCCACAAACTCTTCCACAAAAGTTTGTCCAAAGCCAAATATCCAAAATAGGTGCAACCAACATTTCCCACTCGGTGCCACCGATTCCCAAACTCAGACAGACCCATGCCAAACCCTAGCCATTCGGTGCAACAGATTCTGCGTCGGTGCCACTGAGTTCAGTTGCCAACTTTCTGTTACCTGGTTTCATAAAATTGGTCTTACCGAGTTTTGTGGATCGGCGTCACCGGTTTGTGCAATCTGACCGTTGGTCACCTAATGGTACCACCGAGAATTATGTATCGATCTCACCGACATTCAAAAGGTACTGCCTTTTGGTCACTTTGGTACCACCGAGTTTTACACTTTGGTGTCACCGAGTTGGTCACTTTAGGTGTAACGGTTTGATTTTTGGGGATGCCTATATATACCCCTCCACCACATCCCACTCGAAAGAGAAGCACTCAGAACTATTCCATACTTGCCCCATCCAATTTTTTGAGAGAGAGCCACCTACTCATGTGTTGAGATCAAGCCATTCCACTCCATCCATATGAATCTTGATCTCTAGCCTCCCCAAGTTGCTTTCCACCAAATCAATCTCTTCCACCATAGCCAAATCTGTGAGGGAGTGATTGTGTGTTGAGGAGTCTATCATCTTGAAGCACAAGAGCAAGGAGTTCATCGACATTGCCGATCCTATTTCCTTTTGGAGGGTGGTGCCTCCTAGATTGGTTAGGTGTCGCTTGGGAGCCTCCTACTTCGTGTTGTGGAGTTGAACCAAGAAGTTTGTACGGGCAAGGAGATCACCTACTTTGTGAAGATCTACCCATAGCGAGGCTAGTCCTTCGTGGACGGAAGCCGTTATGGAATAGTCAAGGTTGCTACTTCGTGGACCCTTATGGGTGGAGCCCTCCGTGGACTCTCGCGACCGTTACCCTCTATGGGTTGAAGACTCCATAAACGTGGACGTACGATAGCACCACCTATCGGAACCACGGGAAAAATCTTCGTGTCCAGAAATTGCGTTTGATCTTCCTTCCTACCCTCTACTTCATTTGCTTGTCTTTACTTTCCGCTGCTATACTCTTAGACATGCATGTGTAGGGTGTACTTGACTTGCTATCATTGCTAAAATCTGCCAAAACTTAAAATTGGGAGAAGGTACAATTTTTATTTGTCAAGTAGTCTAATCACCCCCCTCTAGACATACTTTCGATCCTACAGGCGGCGTCAGCGGTGGCCTCCGGTGAGGGCGACCATCGGCGGGTGCTGCGGAGGATGCGGGGGTCCCGTTCCCGAGCTCGCCTTGCGACGAGGAGGAAGGAAACGAGCCGCTCAAGCCGAGCTTTTTCTCGGGTCGGGCGCTGTGACGAAGCGAACAGGGGCGTGGCGCTGGGCTGCAAGAGGCGAGGCGAGGCATGCAGGGCATGCGGGCAAGCTACTACGCACGCGGGGGCACGGCGCAAGGGACAGCAAGCTGCGCGGCATGCAGTTGCAGTCCCTGACGAACTTTGTCAGAGGTTCGTTCGGAGCGTGGGGTGCACGGTGATGGCACGACGAAACCGTGCCCTATGCGGTGCTACCGACGGCGAGACACGACTGGGAGGGAGAGAGGAAGGTACCTAACTACCTTGACACGGCGAGACGGTCGGGGACGCGGCGGTAGGACGGCGACAAGGTGACTACCACCGGCGGCCTTCTGTCCGAAACGAAGACGAAGAAGATGGGGCGAGGACGACGACAAGGTAGCCTTGGCGCTCCCTCAAGCTGTCGAGGAAGAAGAGGCGACGCAGGGGACCCTTCCCGCGGCACCAAGGCGATGGAGACACGGCGAGGAGGTCAACTCCGGGCACGAGCTGCTGCTCGGCCGTAGCACGGCGGGCGCGGCGATGGCATGGCGCTTGGAGGGACTTACCAATGGCGGGGAGGGGAGGAGATGGACAGAATGGAGAGAGGGGGAACCCTAGGGTATGGGGGACGCGCTAAATAGGCGGCTCGAGCGCTCTTCGGCCGTCAAATCAACCCGGAGGTCGACGTGGCTTCCTGGATTCGCTACCGTACAGGAGGTGGAAGAAGCGAACGCGCTGGAGGCTTGGTGGGCTCGCTACTGCTGGGCCTGCAGCAGGACGAAGGCCCAAGTGGGCTCTGCTCACTCTCTCTCATAGAAAAACGGTTTTCCTTTTATTTAACTAGAGAAAAACAAAACAAACACAGAGAAAAGAGAGAGATGTTTGGGAAAGAAATAAAAATACTTTTGAACTCACATAGATATGCTTTATTTATAAAAAAAATGGATTGGGCATTTTTAGGGCAATTCAGCAATTCACTTATATTTATAATTGGAACCTGTTTTGCAAAGAATTGAAAATGAAAATGTTTAAAAACATGGTTGAGAGCTACTCAATAATTCTAAACAGAAAATATTGAAGAAGTGCAACATTTTTATTGGAATTAAGAAGCAAGTCAAAACACATGTAGCATTAATTTGAAATGAGAGAGGTGGCATAGTTTAGAGAAAATGAGGAGGGGGAATTCACACCAAGACAACACATGTGCCAAAACACACCAACACCACAATATACACACTCACAACAACATCACCACATGAGGAAGCATGATGCACACATGACAAGATGATGTGATGATATGATGAACATGATGCCATGATGAATGATATGAAGAAAAATTATATTACTCAACACAAGGGCACAACATGAAGGTCCACATGAATATTACAAGATGGCAAGGATGCACTTGGGCTGTTACACGGGGGCTACTGTCGGCCCAGTGGAACCCGGGGTACCACGGCCCATCTGCCGCTGGACTAGAGGACGAAAGTTGGGCCGACCCTAGTTAGATGGACCTGCCCCGGCCGCTCCGGAGGGAGTCGCCTCGCGAGGGGCGTGCCTCCCCAGGTCCCTTTGCCACCAGTTCAAGCCCAGCCGAGGCTGCCAGGTGCCAGGTCGCCTCGCGAGGCTCCTCCCGCTGGGCAGACTCACGAGGCCTTGCGTACAGTGCCAGTCGCAGGGCCTCACGCCCATCACATGGGTGACGCACCCGCGCAGAGGATGACGACAGAGGCCGCGCCGGTCGGCACGGACAGGGAGGATTTCCTTTGTTGTGATTAGGGGGCGGCGCCCGCTGCCCCTCCAAAAGCAGGTTCCAAAAGCTTGCCACTTCAGTGAAAGAGTATCAAGACGGATCGGCGCGCCAGGATGAAGGTCACCAACGAGCCCTCGAACGCGTCACGGAGACTACTTTATTAGGCGAAGACCACATTTAGTCAGGATATGCCTGGCTCTTGTCACCCTTCGAATTGCCGCCCTGTGGACACCCTTTCCGCCAATATTTTTGGGGAAGACGACCAAGGCACTACAAAGGGGACCGAGCCACGTCCATGTAAGGGGATTGAGTCATTCTCTCCCCCACAACTCTTGTACTCGAGCCACAAGCTCTCCCTTACAGAGCAATCCAATCAGAAGTAGGAGTAGGGTTTTACACCGCTCGGTGGCCCGAACCTGGGTAGCTCGTGCGTCCCGGTTGTCTCCGGTTAGGAGTGAGCTCATTGTCGATCTTGCTGTGTTTACCATCATATTGCAGGTTGCCAAGCCTAGCCACCCAGTGTTTGAACCTTGTTCTTGGTGAAGTTCTTGGATGCAGATCCCAGACTCCGACACTATGGACCCGTAGGTCTGTGGTGGTCTGCTCACGCATCATCATGGAGGCGCAATGTTGACGTAGATGTCCTCCGTGATCGATTCCGCCTCCGGCAGAGTACCAAAAAAGGTCTCCAGGTGGCCTCCCGTCAGAATAGAGGCTTGTGGCGGCGGAAAAAGTGATTCGGGTGGCTCCCTATTTGTTTCCCTATTTTAGAGAATTTATGGAGGTGGAATTAGGTTAGACGGAGCCACGAGGGGCCCATAAGGCATCAGGGCGCGCCTACCCCCTGGGGGCGCCCTGTTGCGTTTCCGTCTCCTCGTCTCGGTTCCTAACTCCTCCCGAAGCTTCCTGGGTCTCTTTTGTCAAAAAAAATGTCAAAAAGTTTCATCGCGTTTGGACTTCGTTTGGTACAGATTTCCTGGAAAACTAAAAACAGGCAAAACACAACAAATGCAACTAGGCACTGGGTTAATAGGTTAGTTCCCAAAAATGATATAAAATAGCATATAATTGCATCTAAAGCAATGTTGGGGATATCGCTTATCGGGAACTTATCGGTTGACCCAGAATAAGAGGTAAATTGCTCGGTTTATCGGCATACCGGCCGATTTATTGGCATATCGGCCACTTTATCAGCCGATTTATCTTATCGATCAGACACCGGTAAACGATAAATCGACCGATTTATAGGCATATCGGGGGATATCTTGCACAGTGATCTAAAGTATCCTAGATTGATAATATAATAACATGGAACAATAAAAAACTATAGATATGTTGGAGACGTATCAGCATCCCCAAGCTTACTTCCTGCTCGTCCTCGAGTAGGTAAACGATAAAAACAGAATTTTTGATGTGACATGCTACCCAACATGTAATCTCTTTTCGGTATGATGTTTGAGAAACTATGGACTAATTGATATCAATATAATAATATCCATAAACACAAATAACATAATTATTACTTTTCAAAATATACCATACTTAAATTTTTTATTCCCTACTCATTTTATCATATCAACCATGGCATGACTCCATCTTCACCGCATAAGTATAAATTATGATCACCCCGGTGTCAAACCAGGCAACTGGATGATATTCTAATGCACTTCAACATTTTCAACTTCACGCAATACATGAGCGTGAACCATGGATATAACATATGGGTGGAATAAAGTATGGTGGTAGATATCAAAGGAGTCAAAGTGGAAAAAGAAAGTCTCGCATCAACTAGGCTAATCAACGTGCTATGGAGATGCTCATCAATCAATATCAATGCGAGGAGTAGGGATTGCCAGGCAACAGATTCACTAGAGCTATAAGTGTATGAAAGTTCAACGAAAGCTAAGTGGGTGTGCATCCAACTTGCGTGCTCGTGAAGACCTCGGGCATTTGAGGAAGCCCGTCATCGGAATATACAAGCCAAGTTCTATAATGAAAAATATTCCCACTAGCATATGAAAATGACAACTCAAGAGACTCTATATATGAAGAACATGGTGACAGTTGAGGCACAAGTGTGGTAAATGGATAGTAACACTGCCCGTTCTCTCATTTCTCTTTTTTTTTGATGTGGGCTTTTCTCTTATTTTTCTTCATCCCCCATTTCTTCTATATTTTTATTTTTTCCATCTGGAGTGTCATCTCGACTTGTGGGGGAATCATAGTCTCCATCATACTTTCCTCAGTTGGACAATGCTATAATAATGATGATCATCACACTTTTATTTACTTACAACTCAACTTAAAACAATATGACTATGTACGAATGCCTCTGGTAGTGTACCAGGATGTGCAATGATCTAGCGTAACATTTGGACAATGATGAACGGTGGCTTAGCCACAAATACTATGTCAGTTATATGATCACGGAAAGAAATATGATGATGAACACGCAAGTCATATGACGGAATGATGGAAGTTACATGGCTATATATCTCGAAATGGCTTTGGAAATGCCATGATAGGTAGATATGGTGGATGTTTTGAGGAAGATATAAGGAGGCTTATGTGTGATATAGTGTATCATATGGCGGGTTTGGATGCACCGGCGAAGGTTGCACCGAACCTCGAGGTGAGAATGGGCAATGCACGGTACCGAAGAGGCTAGTAAATACGGAACGGTGATAGTGCGTATATCCATGGATTCACATTAGTAATAAAGAACTCATATAATAATTGTAAAGACTTATTAGTTCTCTCGAAGCAAAGTACTACCGCATTCCCCTAGGGAGGAGGTTGATAGGAGTTAACCATCGCGCGCCCCCGATTCGAACAACACGATGGGATTTCATTTCAGACATAAAAATGCTCACACATCATCACCATGCCATAGTTAATACTTAGATGAATAACGAATAACAAGCTTTAATTACCAATATTTCTACTAACCAATGATCATGTAATCATGCCTTTCATATTACTACATCAATATAATCAACTCATCTTTCTTCCTTAGTAGCTACATGAAAGTTTTTATTATATCCCCCTTGAATACCTATCCTTTTTGGACCAGTCTTATAAAACGTGCCCATTAGCATTCCTATTTATTATATACTCTCAGGAATATTCAAGTGAAGCATGATAGTTCAATTATTTCCATAAAATCTGAACGCCGTCGTGCTCTAAAAAGATATAAGTGAAGCACTAGAGCAACTGCCTAGATCAAAAGATATAAGTGAAGCATATAGAGTATTCAAACAAATTATGATGACCACGTGTCTCTCATAAATATGTGTCCTCAGCAAACAATGGTTGTGTCAAACTGAAAGAAAAGAAAAATATAACACACGACGCTCCAAGCAAAACACATATCATGTGATGAATAAAAATATAGCTCAAAGTGACATACCGATAGATTGGAGACGAAAGAGGGGATGCCGGGCATCCCCAAGCTTAGATGCTTGGGTATCCCTTGGATATTACCTTGGGGTGCCTTGGGCATCCCCAAGTATAGGGTCTTGCCACTTGTTATTCCTTCATCCATCGTTCTCTCACTCAAAACTTGAAAACTTCAGCACACAAAACTGAACAAAACCTCGTGAGATCCGTTAGTATAATAGACATATCAGATACTTTAGGTACTGTTATAAATTGATTCATATTTCATTATTACATAATAGGTACTGTATTCTAACTTCTGTTTGGCTTATACCCCCCGATACAATCCATAACATCATCAAAACAAGCAAACTATGAAAACAAAAATAGAACTTGTCTAAAACAGAACAATCTGTAATGATCTGTACTAAAATGATACTTCTGCAATTCCGAAAATTCTGAAAGATTAGGACAACCTGGGAAATTTGTATGCAAATACTGTCGAAAAATTAAGATCAAAAAGACATTCCAGTAAAATCAGAGAAATTCTACTCTGGACGCAAAAGTTTATGTTTTTGCACAACATCAATTCTACTATCTTCCAAATCATTCCACGGGTTTTACTTGGCACAAACACTAATTTAAACATAAAATTAGAATCATTACAGTAGCAATAATCATTTTAACACATCAAAACAAAAATTAATAAATAAATAAATATAAATATTGGGTTGCCTCTGAACAAGCGCTATTGTTTTATGCCCCTAGCTAGGCATAATGCATAGTTTCAAGTGTTGCCATCCTTCAAATTGATTCCATAAGTGGCCCTCATAATAGATTCATAAGGTGGTTTAATTATCTCTCGAGGGAAGTGTTCCATCCCTTTCTTTAATGGGAATTGGAATCTTATATTACCTTCCTTCATGTCAATAATAGCACATATTGTTAGTAAGAAAGGCCTACCAAGTACAATAAAATACAGGGGTACATAATTTTTATTAGCAAGAATAAGGGCAACAATTATTCTATCAATAGTTTCTTAATAGTGGAATCCACTAAATGCAAGTTAAGGGAACATTCATTTATATCGGTGAGACCTAGCACATCACATAAAGATTTTGGTATTGTAGAAACTCTAGAAGCAAGGTCACACAAAGCATTGCATTTATAATATTTAAGCTTAACTTTAATAGTAGGTTCCCATTCATCATGCAACTTTTTAGGTATTGAAACCTCTAACTCAAGTTTCTCCTCATGAGCTTTTAACATAGCTTCTACAATATATTTAGTGAAAGCTTTATTTTCTTCAGAAGCATTAGGTGAGCTAATCATGGATTGCAACAAGGAAATACATTCAACTAAAGAACAACTTTCATAATTAAAGTCCTTGTAATCCAAAGTAGTGGGTGCATCACTATTTAAAGTTTTGACCTCTCCAAACCCACTTTTTCATTTTTATCAATAAGATCATCACCCTCCAAACAAATGGGACGCCTTCTAGCTAAAGTTGACTCATCTCCAGTCCCTTTAGCATCGATTTTCGGATTAGTAAACAAAGATTCAATAGGAGAAACACCAATCATTTTAACATCTTCATCATGATTACGATAAAAACCGGGAGGAATCCCTTTTTCTAGGAATTCTCGCTTAGCTCTCAACCTAGCGGTCCTCTGCTTATTTTCATTAATAGATGTTTGGAAGGATTTAATAGAATCATTAATACATGCTTGGGTGGCAAAGTTTTACTTTTAAGAGTTTCCACATCATGAGCAATCCTATCCATGTTTCTAGCCATATCATCAACTTTATGTAGTTTTTCTTCTATCATAGTATTGAAAATCTTTTGAGAACTAACAAATTCTTTAATTGTGTTCTCAAGATCACACGGCATCCTATTATTATCATTACCGGAAGAATTACCATAAGAATTGCCATGATTATTAGAGGAATAACCGGGATACGGTCTAGCATTGCAATTACCTCTATAAGCATTGTTATTGAAATTATTTCTAGAGACAAAGTTCACATCAATATCATCATTATTTTTTTCAATCAAAGTAGATAGTGGCACATCATTAGGATCAACATGAACATTCTTATTTGCAACCATATTCATAAGAGAATCCAACTTGTCACTCAAAGTAGCGATTTCTTCAACAAAATTTGCCTTCTTACCAGTTGGAGCTCGTTCGGTGTGCCATTGAGAATAATTTGTCATGATATTATCCAGTATTTTTGTAGCTTCTCCCAGTGTGATCTCCATAAAGGTACCACCTGCAGCAGAGTCTAGAAGATTTCTCGACACAAAGTTTAGTCCCGCATAGAAATTTTGTATTATCATCCATAAACTTAAGCAATGAGTGGGACAATTTCTAATCATCAATTTCATTCTCTCCCATGCTTGTGCAACATGTTCTTGCTCATGTCGTTTAAAATTCATAATTAGGTTTCGGAGATATATAATCTTAGTAGGAGGAAAATACTTGGCAATAAAAGTATCCTTACACTTATACCATGTTCCAATACTATTGCGAGGGAAGGATGAAAACCGAGTTTTAGCTTTATCTCTTAGTTAGAAAGGAAATAATTTCAGTTTAACCACATCATTATCGAAATATTTTTTTCTTTTGCATATCACATAATTCAACGAAGGTATTAAGATGTGAAGCAGCGTCCTCATTAGGACTTCCAGCAAATTGTTCTTTCATAACAAGATTCAGCAAAGCGGCATTTATATCAAAAGCTTTCGCACTAGTGGTGGGTGGTATTGGAGTACTAATAAAATCATTATTATTTGTATTTGACAAGTCATACAATTTGGTATTTTCTTGAGACATAGAGACAAAGCAAGTAAACTAGCAAGCAAACAGATAAACTAGATAACTAAGCAAACAAGCAAATAAAAATATTTTTGTATTTTTTATTTTTATATAAAGTAAAATATAACAGCAAATAAAAAGTAGAACAAGGGAAAGATAAGTTATGTGTAGGGACTTGACAAGAGTTTGACGATGTCTCCCCGGCAACGCCGCCAGAAATTCTTCCTGCTACTTGTGAGTTGCGTTTGGATTTTCCTCGAAGAGGAGAGGAAATGCAGCACAATAAAGAAGTATTTCCCTCAGTGAGAACCAAGGTTTATCGAACCAAGCAAAGTACCTTCAACAACACCTACACACACAAAACCAAACACTAGCACCCAACGCGGGCAAGAGGGTTGTTAAGCCCCTTGAACTCATTACTTGCAACGATTGAATCTTGAGAGAAATAGATAATGCAAAGGTAAAATAAATTAAAAGTGAATAAATTGCAGAAAAGTTTATTTATTTATTTATTTATGTTTAAGTAGACTCGGGGGCCATAGTGTTCGCTAGAGGCTTCTCTCTGAAAAATAGCATACGGTGGGTAGAAAAATTACTATTGGGCAATTAACATAATTGCGCATAGTTATGACATGTTATTCATGGCAACGATCCTAAATATAGGCATCACATCCAAAAACAAGTAGACCAAAATGATTCTATATCTACTACTATTACTCCACCAATCAACCAACTCTTGCCTGCATCTATGGTATTATGTTCATGACAAACAGAGTAATGCTTGGAGCAAGGTGACATGATGCAAACAAAACAAGACAAGCAATATGTTCAGATCCCGTCGTTTTATCCTTAATGGCAACAATACAAATACGTGTCGTGTCCCCTTTTGTCACGAGGATATAGAGCATCGCAAGATCAAACCCATTACAACGCACCACTCCCACTGAAGATAAATCATTCTAGTTTGCCAAACCAAACCGTTAGATCAGAGAGAATTATGAATCTAAAACTATCATGCACAATAGAATTCAGAAAAGACTCAATTACTTTCAATGAATAATCTGATCATGGACCCACAATTCATCGGATCCCAATAAACACACTGCAAGAGAAGATTACATCGGATAGATCACCACAGGAATCACGGTGAACATGGTATTGAACATCAAGGAGAGAGAAGAAGCCATCTATGTACTAGCTATGGACTCGTAGGTTTGTGGTGGACTACTCATGCATCATCATGGAGGCAGCAAGGTTCATGTAGATGGCCTCCATGATCGATTTCCCCTCCGCCAGAGTACAGAAAAAGGTCTCCAGATGGCCTCCCATTAGAATAGAGGCTTGGGGCGGCGCAAAAAGTGTTTCGGTCAGCTGTATGTTGGTTTCCCAATTTTAGAGAATTTATGGAGGTGGAATTAGGTCCGACGGAGCCATGAAGGTCCCACAAGGCATCAGGGCACGCCTACCCCGCTGGGCGCGCCCTGTTACCTTGCCGTCTCCTCATCTCGCTTCCTAACTCCTCCCGAAGCTTCCTGGGTCTCTTTTGTCCAAATAAAATTGTCAAAAACTTTCATAGGATTTGGACTTCTTTTGGTACAGATTTCCTGGAAAACCAAAAATAGGCAAAAACAACAACTAGCACTAGGCACTGGGTTAATAGGTTAGTTCCCAAAAATGATATAAATAGCATATACTTGCATATAAAGTATCATAGATTGATAATATAATAGCATGGAACAATAAAAATTATAGATACGTTGGAGACGTATCAGGGCCTCGCGACAATCCTCTCCTGGTGGTGCCTCGCTCAGGCAGCCGCGATGATGCCGAGACCTCGGTAGGCACTGACAACAAGGTCAGCAGAGGCACGGCTCCGCGAAGCCGCTGCACACTATCGCTTGAGGCCAATGACGACGACGACCTCGGGGGGTTTGTGATCTCGCCCTCCAAGATTGCAGGCGCGGAGGATGAAGAAGACGGCAGCGATGAGGCCATCTAAGCCTCGCGCGTTGGAGGCCTGCTCCAGCACCGGAAGGCAGAGCTCCGGCAGGCCGCACGGAGAACCCTCCGAAGGGAGTTCAAGATAGCCCCGTGGGAGCGACGGAGGCAGCAGCCACCTGAAGAGACTGAAGAAGAGGCACTGGGATCCAATAGATGAGTAAGTTTCCGTATCTCTCTTATTTCTTGAGTTCTTTCTTCGGTATCTCGAGGTTTGGGGCTGAGCCCCCGGCTCTACAAGGAGCCAGCAAAGAAGAAGAAGAAGAAAAAGGCCGCAACACCCCCTCTGCCTCCGCCCGCGAGGCAGGCCGAGGAGGCCCACGTGCCCCCCGCAGGCTCTGGGGAGGGTGAGGAGGTCGCCCGCCAGCCTGAGGCTGAGGCGGGGCGCACGGAGGAGAGGGGGAGCGCGTAGCTTCTCCCACGCCGCACAGGGACTTGCCCCCCTGACGGAGGAAGACGAGACCAGGGAGGAGCCCTCTGGAGGAGGAGCGGCGCCTCCGGAGGTGCCTGATGCGGAGGGCGCCAGCGCAAAGGTGGAGGCTGATGAGCCAATCCCCCTGCAGCATACCTCACCCACCAGGGAGGCCCACGACGAGGAGGAGGAGACTGCGGCGAGCCCCGACGCTCGCCGGTGCGCCAAGCTCCTGACGCCGCGTCAACGAGCCCGTGTCCTGTGCTCGAGCGGCAGGTTGAGGAGGCAGTCATGAGCATTCCCCAACACTCGGCAGAGGAGGAGGCCCTCACGAGGAGCAGGGGCAAGGAGCCTATGAGGACACCGGGCCCTCACAGACCATGTTGCTAGAGGGTGGCACGGAGCCCAACTCCGTCTGGGCCCTGCGGCTGGTGAGCGGCAACGCTGTTCTTGAGCGCAAGACCCTGAGGGGTGCCAGGGCAGCCCTCGACGCACTCGAGGCCGACCTGCAGGTGGAGGAGGCGTGCCTAGCTGATGAGCGCCTGCGCCTTGCAGACGGGTGGCGTTAGCTTAGCGTGGTCGTCAAGTTGGGTCACCGGTAGGAGGATCCCGCGTGGGAGCGGCGCGACTAGGCTATGCCGGAGGCCAAGGAGCTCTACATGAGCACCCTTCGGGATGCCGAGGCAGCAGAGACGTGGCAAGAGGTGGCAGAGGACCGCGAGCAGGTCCTCGTGGAGCAGGCTTCCTTGCGGGAGCAACAACTCCAGACGAAGGAGGAAGCTGTCGCGGCTCGCGAAGGTCAGCTTGCTTCCCATGAGGAGGAGCTTGCCAAGCGCGAGGAGGAGCTCGCGGCTCAGGAGATGGACGCTGGGATCCGGGAGCAAGAGCTCGCGAGGACCATATCCAAACAGGAGGCCAAACTCGAGCGCCTGGAGACGCTGGAGCGCCATGTGGCGGCCGCCCAAGCCTCATACAATGAGCGCTTTGAGAAGGCCAATGCCCAGCTGACAGAGAAGGAGGCTAAGATCAAGGTCGACGCTAACGTGAAGACCAAGCAGGACTGCGCGGCTCTTGCCAAGGACTACAGCCAGAGGCTGAAGCTCCAACATGACTGCTTCGTCAAGAAGCGGGACGAGCTCAAGGCTGAGATCGCCAGCCTCAAGGAGGAGCTTCAGGAGGCAGATGCGGCCCTATAGCTCGTAGTGAAGGCCAAAGAGGATGTTGAGGGGGAGCTGGAGTCCCTCCGGACCCAAGTGGGTGGTATCTCCGACGTCATCGAGAAGACCCAGGACTCCGCAACCCAAGCACACACGCTGCAAGCCGAACACGCCAATGTGTTCCACGCCCTCGCCAAGTGCGCCAGCGGCGCCATGTGTAGGTTTGTTGATGCTGACGTGGTCCCCCACTTCCCCATCGCCGATGCCGATGTAGGCTACTTTGACTTTGATAACCCACAAGTGTAGGGGATCGTTTGTAGCCTTTTTCGATAAGTAAGAGTGTCGAACCCAATGAGGATCTAAAGGTAGATTTAATATTCTCTCAAGTTCTATCGGCCACCAATACAACTCTACGCACGCTAACGCTTACTTCACCTAGAACAAGTATGAAACTACTTTGCGGTAATAAAACTAGAAGTACTTAGTAGGTGTAATAGATAATTTTGCAAGATTCAGTAGATGTAAAGCTTAGGCACGTGGATCAGTGATGGATAATGATTTAGATGACATTGATTATAAAATAGTTACACACTAGGGCGACACAGAACTAGCTCCAATTCATCAATGTAATGTTGGCAAGTATTCCGTATATAGTCATACGTGCTTGCGATAAGAACTTGCATGACATCTTTTGTCCTACCCTCCCGTGGCAGCAGGGTCCTATTGGAAACTAAGGGATATTAAGGCCTCCTTTTAATAGAGAACTAGAACAAAGCATTAACACATGGTGAATACATGAACTCCTCAAACTACGGCAATCAACGGAAAGAATCCCAATTATTGTCACCTTGGGGTATGTGAATAAAGACACGTAATAGGTGCATACAACTTGCAAGATAGGATCCAAATCAATCTTATATTCATGAAAACATAATAGGGTTCAGATCTGAAATCATGGCACTCAGGCCCTAGTGACAAGCATTAAGCATAGCAAAGTCATAGCAACATCAATCTCAGAACATAGTAGGTACTAGGGATCAAGCCCTATCAAACTTAACTCGATTACATGATCAATCTCATCCAATCCCACCACCGTCCAGCAATCCTACAAAGGAATTACTCACTCTCGGTTGTGAGCATCTTGGCGGTGTTGATGGAGAAGGGTTGGTGATGACGGCGGCGACGTTGTTGGTGTAGATCGCCGCCACGATGGATGCCCCGGCGGCGCTCCGGCGCCACTGGGAGAGAGGGGGAGAGAGCCCCCCTCTTATTCTTCTTCCTTGGCCCCCTCCCTAGGTGGGAGGAGGGTTTCCCCTCTGGTCCATAGCCGCCATGGCTCCCGGAGGGCAGGAGCCCATCC
This sequence comes from Elymus sibiricus, assembly GCA_039707655.1. Lineage (NCBI taxonomy): Eukaryota > Viridiplantae > Streptophyta > Magnoliopsida > Poales > Poaceae > Elymus > Elymus sibiricus. Next base: position 344,618,915 of record CM077669.1, on the reverse strand, counting down.
GAGATTGGATCTCCCTCTCTGCTTCTCTTCTCTTTTCACGACTGGTTTCTGACCCCTTCACCGTTTCTAAAATATCCAAAGATCCATAACTCCGATCGGGCTGAAATTTTGAGGGGATTTTTATCGCGAAAATATATTTCTTGCGGCGGAAGGAGATCATCAACTGACTTAAGGGGGAGGCACAAGCCATAATCGTGCGGCCCCCCAGGTCGCGCCCTATTGGCTTGTGCCTCCCTCGGGCACCGTCTTGCGTTGATTCCGACTCCAAAAATTCCCATATATTCCAAAAAAATCTTCGTAAATTTTTATCGCGTTTGTACTTTGTTTGGTATGGAATTTCTGCGAAACAAAAAACATACACTGGCACTAGGTCAATAGGTTAGTGCTCAAAAATAATATAAATTGGTAAATAATTACTCAAAAAGTATCCTAGAATGATAATATAATAGCATGAAACAATAAAAAATTATAGATACGTTGGAGACGTATCAAGCATCCCCAAGCTCAATTCCTGCTCGTCCTCGAGTAGGTAAATTATAAAAACAGAATTTTTGATGTGACATGCTACCTAATATGTAATCTTTTGTATGTATGCTCATTGTGAAAAGATGAATTAACAAACATTGACATAGTAATACTTATAAGCACAAACAACAAAAATCATCAATCTTTCAAAGTATACAATCCTCAAAGAATGTTTACCCCTGTTCATCTTATTATATTAGCAAGGCATGGCTCCATCTTCACCACATTAATACAAATGTCAAGCACCACGGTGTCCAAGTCAGGCAATTGGACCGTACTTTTTCAATATGAATCAAATTTTTGTTCTTCACGCAATACATGAGCGTGAACCATGGACATAGCATATAGGTGGAATAGAATGTGGTGGTAAGTTTCGAAGGGGTAAAAGTGGATAAGAAAGTCTCGCATCAACTCGGCGTATCAACGGGCTATGGAGATGCCCATCAATAGATATCAATGCGAGGAGTAGGGATTTCCATGCAATGGATGCACTAGAGCTATAAGTGTCTGAAAGCTCGACTGAAGCTAAGTGGGTGTGCATCCAACTTGCTTGCTCATGAAGACCTCGAGCATTTGAGGACGCCCGTAATTGAAATATACAAGCCAAGTTCTGTAATGAAAAGTTCCCACTAGCAAATGGAAGTGACAAAACAGGAGACTCTCTATAAGAAGAACATGGTGCCACTTTGAGGCACACGTGTGGTACAGGATAGTAGCAAAGTCCCTTCTCTCATTTTCTCTCATTTTTTTGATTTTTTCTGAATGGATGGTGGGCCCATTTGGCCTCCCCCATCTTTTTTTTCGTCCGGAGTCTCATCTCGACTTGTGGGAGAATCATCATCTCCATCATTGTTTCCTCACTGGGACAATGCTCATAATGATGATCATCACACTTTTATTTACTTACAACTTGATATAGAAAACTGATTAGATAATATGACTCTATATGAATGCCTCTGGCAGTGTACCAGGATGTGCAATGATCTAGCATAGCAAAAGATATCAAAAGACGGACAAGCCATGTAAATATCATGCTAGCTATCTTACAATCATGCAAAGCAATATGACAATGGAAATACAAGTCATATGAAGTGACAGTGGAAGTTGCATGACAATATATCTTAGAATGGCTATGGAAATGCCATGATAGGTAGGTATGGTGGCTGTTTTGAGGAAGATATAATGAGGCTTATGTGCAACAGAGCGTATCATGTCACGGGGTTTGGATGCACCGGCGAAAGCTGCACCAATCCCCGAGGTGAGAATGGGCAATGCACGGTACCGAAGAGGCTAGCAAAATATGAATAGGTGAGATTGCATATGTCCATGGTTTCACATTAGTCATAAAGAACTCATATACTTATTGCAAAGTTTTATTAGTTTTTATCATAAATCAAAGTACTACTCGCATGCCCCGAGGGAGGAGGTTGGGAGGAGTTAACCATCGCGCGCCTTCGACCCAAAACAACACTAGGATTTTAACGAGGAATAGAAATGCTCACACATCCTCACCATGCCTTTTTAATATTTAGACGAACAAGAAGTTAACACCTCTTAATATCGACGCTTGTACGAATCAACAATGATGCACTCACACTCTTTCGTATTACCACATCAATGTCATTAACCCACAATTTCTCTTTTAATGTGCTACATGAATGTTTTGAATATCACTCATTGAATACCTATTGTTTTTGGACTAGTCTTATAACCCATGCAAATTACCGTCACTGTTTATTAACTCTCAAACAAATATAAGTGAAGAATGAGAGTTTAATTCTTTCTACAAAAGACCTGGACATGCTCTAATAAATATAAGTGAAGCAAAATAGCATTCTACAAATAACGATTTTCTATATGCAGGGAAACAGGCATCCAACTTTAAATGATATAAGTGAAGCACATGAAGCATTCTATAAAGCCATACTCAAAATATATAAGTGAAGTGCAAAGAGAATTCTATAAATCAACCATGGAGTTTCCCATACCAGCATGGTGCATTGCTTAAAAGGAAAATAAAAGGCACACGACGCTCCAAGAATTTACGCATATCATGTGAACAAAACAAAAACCGAAACATACCGATAGTTGTTGAAGAAGAAAGATGGGATGCCTTCCGGGGCATCCCCAAGCTTAGACGCTTGAGTCTCCTTGAATATTTACTTGGGGTGCCTTGGGCATCCCCAAGCTTGAACTCTTGTCTCTCCTTATTGTTCTCAAATCGACACCTCCTCGATCTTCGAACACTTCATCCACACAAAACTTGACAGAACTTTCATTAGAAATGTTAGTACATAATCATCAAATCTCATCATGTCCTGCCATAACATTATTGCATAATTATAATCTAACATTATCCACTCTATGCTATCACAATTCTATGGCTCCCAAGTCAATGGGGGCCAACAAGAATTCAAAGATAAGCACGCAAAGCAACTATAACAGCAATCTATGAAAAACAGGATAGTCTCTAAAGTTCTGTTTGGCTACCATACTTCTGTAACGCAACAAATTCTGAAACATTAGGACGTAATAAACAATTTGCATAGAAGTACTGTGTAAAAAATTCAGAATTTTTGAATGCTCCAGTAAAATATGAAAATTCAACCACTACAGCAAAAGTTTCTGTTTTTACACAGTACATATCAAACAAACAATTCAAACATCCTAAAGGTAATTCTTTGCACATTATTTTTATAATACAATGGATTTGTACAAGGGGATAATTATTTTTGTTGAAAAGTTTCTGTAATCAAGATTCACAAAGTTTCCATGGGCATGAACAAAGTTCAAGGCAAGCCCCCACTTCAACGATGCTCGTCTTTCTCACTTTCACTTCTCTTTTTTGAAAAGGTTTCAAGTTCCCCACTTTATTTTATTTTTTTAATTATTTTAAAAGCACACAACATAAATAAATGACTCTCTAAAACTTCTGGGTTGTCTCCCTGGCAGCACTTTCTTTAAAGCCATTAAGCTAGGCATATAGTGCTCAAATAATTGATCCACCCGGATCCCAAAGTATATCAAAGCCAAATTTAATTAACAATGATTTTTAATTTAGTAGTGAGCAAAAAGTGATATATATCATGTGACAACGAAGTCTAACTCTCTTCCTATTGGCATATCATACAAGAACAATTCATTCACACAAAGTAAAGGACAATTCATAGCATAAATAGTTTCTTGCAATTTTATCGTATTGGAAACATAGAGAGGTGAAGATTTGGTTCCTCTCTCACAATAATTGCAAGTAGGAGCAGCAAGCACATGCATATTATATTCATCTAAATCATCGTATGTAGTGGTAAAACGCAACCCATCAATATAATCCTTAATAAGTGCAAACTTCTCCGATATAGTGTAGTTGGGAGAATTCAAAAAGATAATAGGACTATCATGTGTGGGTGCAATAGCAACAATTTCATGATTAACATAAGGAACTATAGCAAGTTCTTCTCCATAAGCATAATTCATATTGGCATCATGGCCACAAGCATATCAAGCATCAAGTTTATCAAAAAGGGATATTTCAAACGAATCCAAGGGATCATAGAAATCATCATAGCATTCATCCTTCGGTATGTGCGAAGGGTAATTAAACAATGTATGAGTTGAAGAGTTACTCTCATTAGAAGGTGGGCACGGGTAGCTAATTCGCTCTTCCTCCTTTTGTTCTTCGCTCTCCTCCTCATCTTTTTCATCTAATGAGCTCACAGTTTCAACAACTTATTCTTCCATAGATTCCTGCGAAATATTAGTCTCTTCAAGGCAGCGGTCATTATTTCAATAAATTCTTTAACATAAGCATTAGAAGCATAGTTTTCATAGCAATATTTAAGTATGGCAAAATTTTCAGATTTGTAAAAAGTAGCATCATACTTTTCAATCAAAGTAGCAGCATACTTTTCAATCAAAGTAGAAATTTCATAAGCACCCTTAAAAGCAACAAATTCTTCAATTTGTTCAACATCATAATAACAATAGGACTCCTTGGTATAAGAAGATAGTATTTCATTATCATTAAACACGCATCGGTAGGGAAGGTGGTTTTCAATGCCTTCAGAACAACAAGTGAAATCATTTATATCGCATAAAATTGAAGCATAGCAACGTAAATTATTAATTTGATGCCACAAAGTTTCCCTCTTTGAGATAAGCGGTGTCGCACATAATAAGCACGATCATTTAATGATTTTCCCTCAACTAAGCTAGTTGGGTTTTCAGCACGAGGACAAAGGGATCAAAGATGATCCAAGTAATAAGCTTCAGCAATATGGTATTTTTTGGGTGGTTCCTCAACCACTCGGTTAGCAGGTACATCTATTTTTTTGGTATTTTGCGTTTCCTACCCATAATTAAAGATAGAAAACAACTAATAAAATAAAATAAAACAACTAATAACAGAAAATAAAAATTACTTAGTGATAAAGAAAACAAGCACACACGAGAATATCAACCACTACGCTATTGCTCCCCGGCAACGGCGCCAGAAAAAGGTCTTGATAACCCACAAGTGTAGGGGATTGTTTGTAGCCTTTTTCGATAAGTAAGAGTGTCGAACCCAATGAGGAGCTAAAGGTAGAATTAATATTCTCTCAAGTTCTATCGACCACCGATACAACTCCACGCACGCTAACGCTTACTTCACCTAGAACAAGTATGAAACTACTTTGCGGGAATAAAACTAGAAGTACTTAGTAGGTGTAATAGATAATTTTGCAAGATTTAGTATATGTAAAGCGTAGGCACGTGGATCAGTGATGGATAATGATTTAGATGACATTGATCATATAACAGTTACACACTAGGGCGACACAGAACTAGCTCCAATTCATCAATGTAATGTAGGCATGTATTCCGTATATAGTCATACGTGCTTGCGATAAGATCTTGCATGCCATGTTTTGTCCTACCCTCCGGTGGCAGCGGGGTCCTATTGGAAACTAAGGGATATTAAGGCCTCCTTTTAATAGAGAACTAGAACAAAGCATTAACACATGGTGAATACATGAACTCCTCAAACTACGACAATCAACGGAAAGAATCCCAATTATTGTCACCTTGGGTTATGCGAATCAAGACACGTAATAGGTGCATACAACTTGCAAGATAGGATCCAAATCAATCTTATATTCGTGAAAACGTAATAGGTTCAGATCTGAAATCATGGCACTCGGGCCCTAGTGACAAGCATTAAGCATAGCAAAGTCATAGCAACATCAATCTCAGAACATAGTGGATACTAGGGATCAAGCCCTATCAAACTTAACTCGATTACATGATCAATCTCATCCAATCCCACCACTGTCTAGCAAGCCTACAAAGATATTACTCACTCTCGGTGGTGAGCATCATGGCAGTGTTGATGGAGCAGGGTTGGTGATGACGGCGGCGAAGTTGTTGGTGTAGATCGCCGTCACGATGGATGCCCCGGCAGTGCTCTGGCGCCACCGGGATAGAGGGGGAGAGAGTCCCTCCTTCTTCTTCTTCTTCCTTGGCCTCATCCCTAGGTGGGAGGAGGGTTTCCCCTCTGGTCCAGGGCTGCCATGGCTCCCGGAGGGCAGGAGCCCCTCCAAGATTGGATCTCCCTCTCTGTTTCTCTTCTTCTTTCACGACTAGTTTCTGACCCCTTCACCGTTTCTTAAATATTCGGAGATCCGTAACTACGATCGGGCTGAAATGTTGAGGGGATTTTTATCGCAAAAATATCTTTCTTGCGGCGGAAGGAGAGCGTCAACCGAGTTGACGGGGGAGGCACAAGCCATCAGTGCATGCCCCCCGAGGCCATGCCCTGTTGGCTTGTGCCTCCCTTGGGCACCGTCTTGCGTTGATTCCGACTCCCAAAATTCACATATATTCCAAAAAAATATCCGTAAATATTTATCGCGTTTGGACTTTGTTTGGTATGGAATTTCTATGAAACAAAAAACACACAAAAAACAGGAACTCGCACTGGGCACTGGGTCACTAGGTTAGTGCTCAAAAATAATATAATTCGGTAAATAATTACTCAAAAGTATACTAGAATGATAATATAATAGCATGGAACAATAAAAAATCATAGATACGTTGGAGATGTATCAGACTTCTTCACCAAGCATGTGGAGGCACTGGACAAGGGGTCCTCGATCCTGGACAACGCCCTCAAGGAGTGTCGCGACCTCCTGGGCCAGGCCGTAACGCGCATCTTCAGCAACCTGTACCGCAACAACGCTAACTTCTACTTCGGCAGGGTGATGAACCCTGTCCAGCAGTAGCTGCACAAGGAGCTGAGGAAGGCGGTGCGGGAGCCTATGGACACCATGGTCCAGAATTCACGCAAGTCGAGGAGGACTCCAGTGCAGGTGACGAAGAAGAGGACGACGACAACAATGACAACGCCTCCTCTGCCTAGGCTTTCTTTCTCCCCTTTCCTTGTTATCCACCAGTTGTAACCCTGTGGGGGTGTCAAGACACTCGTTCTGCTATTTTCCTTAAGTTTTCAATCATTTCTTGTAACTTTCTCTTTCCTCGTGATGCCCCTTACCTTTTTCCTTCTACATGCCTTTGTGCTCTATGTTGCTAGGACCCAGCCCCCGAGCATGCTACGACTGTCGCTGGTATGTTAGGATGCATGCTTGATAAGGCCAGAGGGTGTAGGCTCCGCAGAGCGGTAAGGGCTCATGAGGCATGATGCTCAGGTAGCCCCCCTTTGACGTGCAAGCGGCTAGTTTAAAGAAAGATCAGAAGCGCTACGAGGACACGAGGAGGAAGGAATCCAAGAGGCATTTAAGGAGTTAGCGATGCACTTGGACTTAGCTTTTGTAGGGTGCAAGTCTTGGCGTGACATAGCATGTAGGACGCGCCTCGCGAGGCCGGCTTGTGAGGCCTCCTGATGGCACTTGGCGAAGATGAGCGCAGCAGGCCGCCTCACGAAGCCACGCTCGCGAGGCAAACTATAGGCTTTCTCAGGAGGCACCGCGTCGTGGGTCGGTGATCGTGAAGCTTTCTATGCCCTACATCAGTGATAGTGGTATGCCATCAGGTTCCACAAGTGGTGGAGCGGCGTGCACTCATGAGGTCACTCATGGGTGTCACGTGAGGAGACAAAGTACCAAGGACCTTGGAGAGGTGACGTGCGCGGGAGCAGGCCCGCGAGCCAGAGCTCAGTCACTTGGGTTTAGCAGTGCTGCTGGGACTGAGCCAAGCACAGGCACCATGTCCAGCCCCCGCTCACGTGATACACGGGAGGGATATCGCGAGTGCATACAACTCCTGAAACAAAAATGCTTACCAAGCACGCATGATAATTTTAGTAAATAAAACATTACCGCTGCATGAAGGAGTTCATTACACAACCAAAAAGAGAGTGCTGCTGTGGAGGACACGGGCCAGCTTGAGGATGTTGCCGTGATGGACACAAGTCAGCTTGAGGATGCTGCGGTGGTGGACACGGGTCAACTTTAGAATGTTGCCGTGTGGACACGGGCCAGCTTGAGGATATGGTGGCCAGGCGGCACCCTCAATCAAAAAAGTCCGCCATGACTGAGCATGGGGCCCCATTAGGTTGTGGGTGGGGAGCTCCCACAGCCTCGTAGCGACGCACAAAGAGAGGCTCCCGGAGCATGTACAACTCCATGTCGTTCGTGCCCGTGAGGTCATGGGTAGAACTTGCGGAGGTGTTGGATGTTCGATCTGTTTTATACCAAAACACCCTCCTCCATCTCCAGCCATGCTGCGCCAGACAGGGAAACATGGACGACCCTGAATGGGTCCTCCCACATGGGTGAGAGCTTGTGGAGTCCTTCTCTGGAGAAGATCCTTCGCAGGACAAGATCGCAAGCTTCAAGGGTGCGGGGGCGTATGTTGCGGGTGTGGTAGCGACACAACGCCTGCTGATACTGGGTTGCAGGGATGGCATCCTGGCGGCATGCTTCCTCGAGGAGGAGCATATCAGCTTCCTGCAGGTCATCTTGGTGGCTCTCGTCGAAGGCCCATACCCGCGGGGACCCATGCTTGAGCTCAGTAGGAAGGACCAGTTCTTCCGCATAGACGAGGAAGATGGGAGTTTCACTCATAGGCTTGATCGCTGTTGTGCGTATCGACCATAGCACGGACTGGAGCTCGTCGAGCCAGGTGCCGCAAGCGGTGAGCTTCTTGCTAAAGCTTGTTGTCTTGAGGCCCTTGAGGACCTCAGCGTTAGGACACTCAGCCTAGCCATTTCTTCGCGGGTGCGCCATGGAAGCGTAGCAGATTTGTGTGCCGATGTGGTCGCAATAGTACCTGAAGAGGCCGTTGGTGAACTGCGAGCCATTGTCTGTGATGATACGGTTGGGGGCGCCGAAGCGGCATACCAGGCCTTTGATGACTTGACAGCTGATCTCACTAGGATGGAGCGGACAGGCTCCACTTCTGCCCACTTGGTGAACTTGTCGATGGCGACGTAGAGGTAGAGGTAGCCTCCGGCTGCGCGAGGGAAGGGGCCTAGAATGTCTAGCCCTGAGACCGCGAAGGGCCACGAGAGGGGATAGTCTGGAGCACTTGCACTGGTTGATGGATCTGCTTGGCATGGAACTGGCAGGCTTCGCAGGATTGGACCAGCTCGGTGGTGTCTTGAAGCACAGTGGGCTAGTAGAAGCCACTGTGGAACACCTTGCCGGCAAGGGTGCGCGATGAAGAGTGATGTCCGCAGTCTCCACCATGTATGTCAGTAAGCAGCTCACGCCCTTGCTCCTCAGAGATGCACCGCAGCACAACTCCATTGGGGTGCCTTCGCTAGAGATCGCCATCCCTTAGGCAGTAAGGCTGAGCTTGGCGGGCCACACGCTCTGCTTCGTTGTCGTCTTTTGGGAGAGTGTCATTCTCCAAGTAGATCTTGAAATCTGTGATCTACTTTCGGCATGCGGCTCTAGCGCCAACAACAGGCGGGCGCCTGAGGTTGGCCACAGCCTGTGTTCTTGTGGAAGGTGCGGGTGGGAGCTCCTCATGAGGCGCCATGCCACTGGCGACTGGCGGTACTGCAGATGGCTTTAGGAGCCTTTCCTCGAAGATGCATGGGCTTTGGGGCTCGCGGCGGGATGCTCGCTTGGCGATGTCATCAGCTTCCTTGTTATCGGCGCGAGGAACATGCTAGAGTTCCATGCCCAAGAAGCGCTTCTCAAGCTTGCGCACCTCGTCCAGGTACGCAGCTATGTGCTCGTGAAAGCACATATGCTCCCTTGGAGGTTTTGATAATTCATGAAAACATACATTGTCTCATGGACTAATAGTTTTACCTAGTTCATTTCAGATGAAGGCCACAGAGAGAATTGGCTGGAATGTGTGGAGAATCCCCAAGGAAAGAAGAAGAAGGAAAGGAATAGGATTGGCAAATCATCAAGGTTAAAGACTCTACATTTTGCATTTTGTGAGAAATCACATTTGACTCCATAGGAAAGCCAATACTATAAAAAGGGGATGAGGTATCCATGATGATCTGGTTGCTCAAGTTCTTAGAGTTAGCCACCAAAAATACCCATAAAATTCTCCTACTAAATATTCTCTCCAAACCCTACCACTCAAATTTGGTGCCACCAATATTTCCAAATCGGCCCTACCGAGTTTCACCCTAGACAGATCCTAAGCCAAACCCTAATGCCTCGGTGACACCGAGTTTGATTTCAGTGAAACCGAAATCAGTGACCAACTTTCAGGTACCCTATTTCTAAAAATCAGAATTTCCGAGTTTTAGGAATTGGTCTCACCGAGTTTTGGTAACTGCCTAGGTCAGCCAAATCGGACCCACCGAGATTTATATATCGGTCTCACGGCAACGCCAAAAGTTGCCACATTTTGCACTAGTCTATGCAACCGAGTTTTTGCTTAGGTTTCACCAAGTTGGGCAATAATGTTGTACGGTTGGATTTTTGGAGATGCCTATATATACCTCTCCACCCGCCTCTCACTCGCAGAGGAAGCACTCAGAACAGACCAACACTTGCCCCATCCATTTTCGGAGAGAGAACCACCTACTCATGTGTTGAGAAGATCTTCCACTCCAACCATATGAATCTTGATTTCTAGCCTCCCCAAGTTGCTTTCCACCCAATCAACCTCTTCTACCAAGCCAAATCTATGAGACAGTGAGTGTGTGTAGAGGAGACTATCTTTTGAAGCACAAGAGCAAGGAGTTCATCATTCTTACCACATCTATTACCTTTTGGAGAGTGGTGTCTCCTAGATTAGTTAGGTGTCGCTTGGCAGCCTCCGTCTTCGTGTGTGGAGTTGAACCAAGAAGTTTGTATGGGGAGGGAGATCGACTACTTCGTGATGATCTACCCTGAGTGAGGCTAGTCCTTCGTGGACATAAGCCGTGATGGAATAAACGAGGTTGCTACTTTGTTGACCCTTATAGGTGGAGCCATCCATGGACTCATGCGACCGCTACCCTCCGTGGGTTGAAGTCTCCATCAATGTGGACGTACAATAGCACCACCATCAACGTGGACCATAGGAAAAATCTTCGTGTCTCTAATTGCGTTTGATCTCCTCTTCTCTACTCTTACTTACATGTGCTTGTCCTTACTTCCCGCAACTATACTCGTTGACTTGCATGTGTAGGGTGTGGTTGACTTGCTAGAATTGGTAAAATCTGCCAACCATTAATATTGGGAAAAGTTTAGGTTTTTAATTTGTCAAGTAGTCTATTCACCCCCTCTAGACATCCCTTCTCATTCCCACAATTGGTATCAGAGCTTTAGTCTCCATAGCTTTGGTTTTATCTCCATTGGAGGAAGATGGATGTACTTAGTTTGGGGAGTCTTAGTTGTAGAGTGCCTATTCTCGATGGGGAGTACTATAGTCGATGGAAAGATGAGATGCTTGATCTATTCAATTAATTCCATTTGAGCAAGTATGTTAAGAGCCCTTATGTGCCTCCCATTGATCCCTTACATCCCTCACACGAAGAACAAATTGACATGCTTCTTAATCTTAGAAATGTTAATCATATAATTAGAGGATTTCCAAGAATTGTGTTTTTTTCAAATGAGATACTTTGAGTGTGCTTATACTTTGTGGAATGATTTAGAGAAAAGATACCCAAACTACTCTTTGAAAAACCTTGATGTCATTCTCCATAAAACTATTGCATTTCACAAGATGAAACCTAGTGATCCTAAATTTGATGATTATCTCTTTGAGCTTAGAGACCTCATATGTGCTAAAGGAGATGTCATAACTATCAACAACATCATTGTTGAAGCCATCCACATTCATAATCTTGAGCATTGTCATGGTCAAAACTCTAACGAAACTCTTGATTTTTATGACGAGGATACACCACTTGATGATGACAATGTGGAACAGTCTACTATGATGACGATGAGTTGTTTGACATCGAATATGAGAAGACTATGAAGAATCTAAGTCTCAGTGCCTACTTCAAAGACTACATGTCCGGAGGAAAAGAGTGGATTCTCAATAGTGGATGCACCTATCACATGACTAGAGATAGCGACATGTTTCAAGAGATCACACCATACCATGGACCACGAAGGTATGTGAATTTTGGAGACAACTCCAAGGGTAAGGTACTCGGTCTTGGTAAGGTGGCCATGTCGCATGATAGTTCCATTCAAAATGTCATGCTTGTTGAATCCCTTGGCTACAATCTTCTTTCCGTATCTAGATTAGTCGTCTTCGGTTTCAATGTGCTATTTACTAAAGTTGATTGCCAAGTGTTTTGTCATGATAATCATAGCATGTTCTTTACCGGTTTCCGCAGAGGTGATATATACATTGTTGATTTCACTAAGAGATCCAAACCTCGTACTTGTCTTATTGCAAAATCTTCTAAAGGTTGGCTTTGGCATAGAAGGCTAGGACATGTTGGAGTGCGTAATCTAGACAAGCTCATCAAAGGTGATCATATACTTGGTGTTAAAGACGTTATCATTGACAAAGATAGACTTTGTAGTGCTTGTCAAGCAGGAAAAGAAGTGGGTGGAAGTCATCCCGTAAAGAACATCATGACTACTAGGAGACCACTCGAGTTGCTTCATATGGATCCCTTTGGTCCCAGTGCTTACAAGAGCCTCGGTGGAAACTCCTCTGGTCTAGTTATAGTTGATGATTTTTCCAGATTTACGTGGGTATTCTTCCTTGATGACAAGTCGCAGGTGCAAAAGATCTTCAAGAACTTCGCTTGCAAGGCCCAAAATCAATTTGAAGTGAAGATCAAGAAAATGTTCAGAGCGATAACAGATCGGAGTTCAAGAACACTAATGTGGATACCTTTCTTGACGAAGAATGGATTTCACATGAGTTCTCAGCTACGTACACACCTCAACAAAATGGAGTTGTTGAGGGCAAGAACGGGACTCTCATAGAGATGGCTAGAACGATGCTCTACGAATACAAGACGCCAACACACTTTTGGGCGGAAGCCGTGGAAACAACTTGTCATGCTACGAATCGACTCTGCCTACACAAGCTTCTCGATAAAACGGCATACAAGCTACTAACCAGTAACAAACCCCAAGTTGGATACTTTCGAGTATTCGGCTCAAAGTGCTACATTCTTGATAAGCATCGTCGTTTTAAATTTGCTCCTAAATCTCATGAAGGTTTCCTACTTGGTTACAGATCAAACTTTCACACTTACCATGTCTACAACAACTTTACTTATAAAGTTGAAGAGACGGTAGATGTGAAGTTTGATGAATCTAATGGTTCGCAAGTCGAACAATTGCCAAATGATGTAGGAGATAAGGAACCTTCGGAAGCCATTCAAGATTTGTCCATCAGAAAGATTCGTCCCATGGAGGTGAAGGAAAGCACTTCATCAACACAAGTGGAAGCTCCTACCTCATGCCAAGGCAAACTACAAAATGACATGGAAGCAACCACAAGCGGTACATGACAAGATGAAGAGGAGGAAGAATTACATCGTCATGATCCACCTCAATCTCCTTCACCACCCCTCAAGGGAACGACACCTTCAACAAAAACGAAGAAGGAGATGATGATGAGGAAGCTCCACCATCCAACAAGTCCGAGCAAGAGTGAAGAAGAATCATCTCTTAGAGCAAATATTCGGCGATATACAAACCGGGAGAATCACTCGCTCTAAAACTCGTTTAGGTAACTTTTGTGAGCATTGCTCATTTACCTCTAGTACTGAGCCTGTGAAGGTAAAAGAAGCACTTGAAGACCCGGATTGGGTGAATGCCATGCACGAGGATCTACACAACTTCAAGAGGAATGAAGTGTGGACACTAGTGGAGAAGCCCAAGGACGAGCAAATCATCATTGGAACAAAATGGGTGTTTCAGAACAAGCAAGATGAAGATGGTCACGTGGTACGCAACAAGGCACGTCTTGAAGCTCAAGGTTACACTCAAGTCGAAGGTATGGACTACAATGAGACTTATGCCCCCGTTGCTAGGCTTGAAGCCATTCATATCCTTCTTGCTTACGCCAATCACCATGATATTACTCTTTACCAAACGGATATCAAAAATGCTTTTCTAAATGGTGAAATTGAGGAGGAAGTTTATGTTAAACAACCTCCCGGATTTGTGAACCCTAAGAAACCTAATCATGTTTATAAACTTTGTAAAGCTCTCTATGGTCTTAAGCAAGCGCCACGAGCTTGGTACAAATTCTTAACGAAGTTTCTTATTGAAAAGGGTTTTGAAATTGGTAAAATTGATGCAACCTTGTTCACAAAAAGAGTTAATGGTGAATTATTTGTGTGCCAAATTTATGTGGATGCTATTATCTTTGGATCTACTAACCCACATTTTAATGATAAATTTGGAAGGTTGATGTCCGAGAAGGATGAGATGTCTATGATGTGCAAGCTGAAATTTTTCCTTGGTTTTCAAATCAAGCAAACGAGAGAAGGAACATTTATCTCCCAAACCAAGTACACCAAGGACTTGATCAAGAAGTTCAACATGCAAGAGTGTAAAGGTATGAAAACTCCTATCCCTACTAGTGGACATGTTGACCTCACCAAGGAGGACAAACCGGTTAATCAAAAGGTTTATCGATCAATGATCGGTTCATTGCTATATCTATGTGCCTCCCGACCCTATATCACGCTTAGTGTGTGCATGTGCGCTTGATATCAAGCCGCTCCTAAAGAGTTTCATCTTAAGGCCGTGAAAAGAATTGTGAGATACTTGATACATACACCAAACTTTGGCATTTGGTATCCCAAGGGATCTTCTTTTCACCTTGTTGGCTATTCCGACTCGGACTATGTCGAAGACAAGGTTGATAGAAAATCCACCTCGGGTACTTGTCAATTTCCTAGGAGATCTCTTGTGTCTTGGTCAACCAAGAAATAAAACTCGACATCTCTATCTACCACCGAAGCGGAATACATTGCCGCCGGATCATGTTGTGCGCATGTACTATGGATGACTCAAACTCTTAACGATTATGGAATGCATGTGAGACATGTTCCATTGTTGTGTGACAATGAGATGCCATTAAGATTTCTCATAATCCCATGCAACATTCTCGAACTGAACATATTCAAGTTCGTCATCATTTCATTAGTGATCATGTTGCTAAAGGGGACATTAATCTCAAACATGTTCGCACCAGCAAGCAATTGGCCGGTATATTTACTAAGCCACTTGATGAGAAAGTGTTTTGTCACTTGAGTAGTGAGTTGAACATCATCAATGCTTCAAAATTTAGCTAGACTCACTCAGATGCATGCAAGGGCATGAGCTTACTTGACTACTCCTTGATACTATTGAGATGACCCTATCTTATACCTTGGAAATATATGCTCCCTTGTATTGCATCTAACCTTTTGTAGGTACTTGGATGAACTACATTCCACAAGGGTGCCAACAACTACTATCAAAAGCAATCTTGTCTTGGCCAAGTATCAACAATCCTACTTTGTGATGGAGGGAGAAGACAACACAAACTATATCCTTGACATACATATGATGAAAAGCTCACTCTTGTCATTTGAATATATCTTGTTCTTCCTTGCACGACTAACCCTTGTAGGAGGACTTATCTACAATGAAAATAAGGATTGCTCTCAACTCAAGATGATCTTCATCAACTTTGAGCATCCACAACAAGTCCACCTACACACCATGTCATCTACATCACTCACAGGTATGTGCTCATATCCTTGAAGAAGCTTTACTCCAAGTCATAAGATAAAGCAATTCAAAGTGATACGAAAACATCAAAATGCTTAAACTAAAAATGGTAACCCCATTTTGATCTTAACGATGAGTATGACCTATGGTCAAGTATTCTTTTTTTGACTGTGAAACGGTAGGAAAGGTTCCTACTGCATTTGTATTATCATAAAAAGGGTGTTACATATGGTACAACAGTGGTTATGGTATGAGGGGGGGGGAGGTAGCGTGAGGTTACTACAAACCACTACTAGCAGTCTATGTGATGGAGTTGAGGATCGAGGTTACAAGATGTTTCTTAACCTGTGGGAGCCGAAAGCTAATATGTGAAAAATCAGTCCTAAACCTTCTTTCCCATGATTCAATGGAGGGGGTCACTTTCCTGAAATGATGGTTGTTGCGTTCTTTCCATGGGCTCCACGCTGCCACAAGGAAGGTGTCCATGATAAACTTGCGGGGTTGCATCATTTTCATGTTTTTGACCAGCTCAAGCCTATCTCCCTGCGCACTCCACCGGATGTTTAGGTTGGACCAGCAACGTGTACTAAAGATGCAATGGAAGAACAGGTGCTCCACGGTATGTTCATCGTGGTTTCCATAGAGTAGGCAATCAACGTCGTCTCCAATATCATAATGATGCCTTTTAACCATGTTTCGTGTGTTAAGTCTGTCCGACAGGAGAAGCCACCCAAAGACTTTGATCTTGGGCGTGCACTTTGTTTTCCAGAGCATTTTGAACACTTCGTGGGCAACTTTATATCTGAAACAAAAGTTATAGTACGCCTTCGTGGGCGTGCACTTTATTTTCCAGAGCATTTTGAACGCTCCATGGTCAAGTATTCTTACTTGGCTCCTAAGTCAATATACTCTAATATAGGTGACCTAGTCACCGACCATCATCTAGATGAAGCTTCTTGTCTGGATCATTTTTCAGTTGCATGCTTTCTTGGAACCACTCAATCTTCATCTAGTTGAAAATTCATTGCAAATCTTCTTGAAAATTCATTGCAAATCTTCTTAAAAATTCATTGCAAATATTCTTAAAAATTCATTGCAAATCAATTAGAATCTATAGAGACTTTCTAAAAATAATTTTGGCAACAAAATGGTCAAGAAAGACATTGCCAAGTTTCTGTTTGCAATCTCGGTCCCTCCGAACTGGGAAAATCGGTTTCACCGACATAGCAGATATACTACCAAGAGCTTCTTCGGTACCACCGATACGAACCTCTTCGGCTGTACTGATTTTACCCAAGGGCCTAAAAATTCCTTATTGGTTCTACCGTTTCACCTTTCCTCTGAGTCACCAACTTTAATCCATCACTTGTGTTCATTGCCACTTTCCTGACATCTTTTGTCAATGATCTCAAAGACCCTTACTCTCAAGGATCCCTTACCCTCTGACCCTTGTTGGAAATTAATGCCAAAGGGGGATAAATATCAAAGCTTATGCTTATTAATGGGGGAGAAATATGAAAGCTTATGTGCAAAGAGGAAATATCTATCCAGAGGAAGAAATATCATGCTCACCCAAAGGGGAGAGACACTACATTAAGGGGGAGAGAGAAGAACAAATCAAGACTATCATTAAAGGAGAGAGAAAAAATGTTTTTTATTTGATTGCCTACTTTTGTTAGACTTGTCTCACCCTACCTACTCCCAATATCTACATGCTAAGATTCAGGGGGAGAGGAAGACTTGCAAATCGTACTTAGGGTAGAAAGTTCTAAATGTTCATGGAGACATATCAATTTTATGAAATACAATCTTCTATATGTATTCCACATCTTTGTACTTTTGAATTCTTTTGCATTTGGATAAGAAGAATACTCTTGTGTTTCCTAACATTCTTTTCTCAAGTGTGTTCCTAATGTTAAAATGCTCAAGAACTTCAAGGTGAGTATATGCATAATATCCTTGGTCAAGATGATTTCTTGTTTCTTGCACATATTGCATGCAAGAGTGAGTCTTGAACATGGACACACCTCATTCACATATGTTTGATGCACATATCCAAGGTTCATATGACCTAGCTTATCCTTCCTAGTATATGTGTGTTCATGCATTCCAAAGCAACTATCCTCTAAAAAAAGGATTGCACACATTTAGGGGGAGCATGTCTTAGTCATGTGTTTCGAAAGCTTTCATATATTTTTGCATGTCTAAATTTGAAGCTTTGATTGTATGTTTTCATCAATTACCAAAAAGGGGGAGATTTAAAGCACATATGCTCCCTTGGAGGTTTTGATAATTCATGACAACATACATTGTCTCGTGGACTAATAGTTTTACCTAGTTCATTTTAGATGAAGTCCACAGAGATAATTGGCTGGAATGTGTGGAGAATCCCCAAGGAAAGAAGAAGAAAGAAAGGAATAGGATTGGCAAATCATCAAGCTTCAAGACTCTACATTTTGCGTTTTGTGAGAAATCACATTTGAGTCCATAGGAAAGCCAATACTATTAAAAGGGGATGAGGTATCCATGATGATCTGGTTGCTCAAGGGCTTAGAGTTAGCCACCAAAAATACCCATGAAATTCTCCCACAAAATATTTTGTCCAAACCCTACCACTCAAATTTGTTGCCACCAATATTTCTAATCGGCCATACAGAATTTCACCCTAGACAGATCCTAAGCCAAACCCTAATGTGTCGGTGACACCAAGTTTGATTTCGGTGAAACCGAAATCAGTGACCAACTTTTGGGTACCCTATTACTAAGAATTGGAATTTCTGATTTTTTCGAATCAGTCTCACCGAGTTTTGGTAATTGCCTAGGTCAGCCAAATCGGACCCACCAAGATTTATATATCGGTCTCACCGAAACGCCCAAAGTTGCCACGTTTTGCACTAGTCGGTGCAACCGAGTTTTTGCTTCGGTTTCACCGAGTTGGGCAATAATGTTGTAACGGTTGGATTTTTGGAGATGCCTATATATACCGCTCCAGCTGCCTCTCACTCGCAGAGGAAGCACTCAGAACAGATCAACACTTGCCCCATCCATTTACTGAGAGAGAACCACCTACTCATGTGTTGAGATCAAGATCTTCCACTCCAACCATATGAATTTTGATTTGTAGCCTCCCCAAGTTTCTTTCCACCCAATCAAAATCTTTTACCAAGCCAAATCTGTCAGAGAGTGATTGTGTGTTGAGGAGACTATCTTTTGAAGCACAAGAGCATGGAGTTCATCATTCTTACCACATCTATTACCTTTTGGAGAGTGGTGTCTCCTAGATTAGTTAGGTGTCACTTGGGAGCCTCCATCTTCGTGTGGGGAGTTGAACCAAGAAGTTTGTACGGGCAAGGAGGTCACCTACTTCGTGAAGATCTACCCCGAGTGAGGCTAGTCCTTAGTGGACGTAAGCCGTGATGGAATAGACGAGGTTGCTACTTTGTGGACCCTTATGGGTGGAGCCCTCCATGGACTCTTGCGACCACTACCCTCCGTCGGTTAAAGTCTCCATCAAGATGGACATATGATAGCACCACCTATCGGAACCACGAGAAAAATCTTTGTGTCTCCAATTGCATTTGTTCTCCTCTTCTCTAGTCTTACTTACATGTGCTTGTATTTACTTTCCGCCACTATACTCGTTGACATGCAGTGTAGGGTGTGCTAGACTTGTTAGAAATAAAATTGGGAAAAGGTTAGGTTTGTAATTTGTCAAGTAGTCTATTCACCCCCCCCCCCCTCTAGACGTCCCTTCTCGATCCCACGGCTCGTCCTTGGGTTTGTAGCTCATCTTGGAGAAGTTGAAGAGGAGCTGTGAGTCTCCTTTGACGAGGAAGCGCTTGATGCCCATAGCATGGGTGGCCTTGCGGCCAGTAATGAGGCCCTCATACTCAACAATGTTGATGGAGACCTTGTCGTCATGAATGAAGCAGAGCTGTACAACGTAGTAGAGCTGGTCTCTTGTATGTGAGGTGAGCACAATGCCAGCCCAGGAGGGCATGGTCCAGCCTCCGGAGGCGTCCTTGTCGGGCAGGAGGGATTGATCCTCATGAGGCTCCTCTTGATGCGGGTCTGTACACTCCGCAGTGAAGTCCGCCATGGCTACGCCCTTGATCGTCCTTGTGGTGAGAAACTCCAGCTCGAAGGGTTGCAGCTCGATGTTCCACTCGGCTATGTGGCCCATGGCGTTGGGGTTGCACAGGACCTGCTCAAGGGGATAAGATGTGACCACCTTGATGCGGTGGCTCTAGAATTACTGGCGCCACTTCCTGGAAGTGATGAGGAGCGAGGGGAGAAGCTTCTACTACATGGGGTACCGCTTGCGTGCATCCCGTAGCACTGAGTTGATGAAGTAGACATGGTGCTCTACGAGGCGCGTTGCCGAAGGGGCAACAACTTGTTCCACGGGAGGCTCGTCAGGTGGATCGGCAGGGGCCTCCATGGGAGGAACCTTGGTAGGCGCTGGTGCAGCCTCGGCCATCTCGGAAGCGGCCCTAGCAGGCGCTGATGGGGTCTCGGCAGGTACTGGCATGGCGAGCTGCTTCTTGCTGGCGGCTTGCTCCTCTCTTTCCACCACAAGGGCCGCGATGGCCAAGTACAAGAGCAGGGGCTCGCGAGGCCGTGGGGCCACCATGACGGTTAGGCTCGTCAAGTACCTAGTGAGGTCCTCGAAGGCTGCGTCAGCTTCGAGAGTCCACTTGAAAGGGCCCGATCTCTTCATGAGCTTGAAGAAGGACAGTGGTCTGTCACCAAGCTTGGAGATGAAGTGTCCGAGCGCAGCCATGCACCCAGAGAGGCGGTGCATTTCCTTGAGGTTGCGCGGAGGCCACATCTTATCGATGGCCTGGATCTTCTCTGGGTTGGCTTCAATGCCGTGGTGGGTGAGCAGGAAGCCAAGGAGCTTGCCGAAAGGAACTCTGAAGACGCACTTGGCAGGGGTGAGCTTGCGGTTGATCTTGTGTAGGTTGGCGAAAGTTTCCTCAAGGTTCGTGATGAGGGACCTCACTTCACAGGTCTTGATGATGATGTCGTCGACATAGGCCTCTGCATTTCTTCCCATTTGGGGTCCTTGGTCGATGTGCGTCAGCCTCTGGAAGGTGGCTCCTCCACTCTTTAGGCCGAAGGGCAGGAATATGTAGAAGTACACTCCGTAGGGGGTGAGGAAGGCCATCTTCTCTTCATCTTGTTTTGCCATCTTGATCTGGTGGTAGCCTGAGAAGGTGTCGAGAAAGCACAATAGATCACACCCAGTGGTGGAATCCACTATCTGGTCGATCCGCGGTAGCGGGAAATGATCCTTGGGGCATGCCTTGTTAAGGTCGGTGAAGTCGATGCACATCCGCCCCTCTCCATTGTGCTTTTGGACCATGACAGGGTTGGCGACCCACTCAGGGTGGAGCACCTCGCAGATGAAGCCTACCTCCTGAAGCTTCTTGGTTTCTTGAACGATGAACTTTTGTTTCTCTGGCGGCTGGCACCATGCCTTCTGCTTCTCGGGACGTGCGTTGGGACACACGGCTAAGTGGTGCTCGATCACCTCCCTCGGCACACGGGTATGTTTGATGTTATCCAGGTGAACATATTAGCATTTTCCTAGAGGAAGGCCACGAGCTTGCCTTCCTATTTGGAAGAGAGGTTGTTGCCGATGGTGACGGTTGGCCCGGAGCCACTGCCGTCCAGCGACACTTTCTTTGTTTCGACGTGTGCCCGAGAGAGCATCTGCTTCTTCTTCGCGGGAGCGGGCGTGGTAGGTTCATTGTTGTCTTCGTCGGTAGGGTGGGCGGTGGCATTAGACTTGTAGGCATGCTCGAGGGTGTGCATCGGGTCCTTCTCATCGCAGTGTATGGTAATGTTGCCACTGCAGCCCGGAAGCTTGACTGTGTTGTAGGCGTGGTGAGTCACTTCCATGAACTTGGTGAGCGCAGGGAAGCCCAAGATTGCGTTATAGGGTAGAACAATGTGCACCACATCAAAGTCAATGAGCTCTATGCGGTAGGTCTTACGGTTGCCTAAGGTGACAGGAAGACGCACTTGCCCCAGAGGCAGGGTGGAGCCATCAGTCACGCTTGAGAAGGGCCATGTTGGCATCAGGCGCTCGTTGGGCACTTGAAGCACCTCGAAGGTATCCACAGAGAGCACGTTGAGGCATGCGCCGTCATCGATCAGCGTCTTGGTGACAGCGATGTTGTTGATGGTGGGTGTGCACAGCAGAGGGACCCATAGCCCTCATGGACTTGGGGTGATCACTGGAGTCGAAGGAGATGGGGTACTACGACCACTTGAGGGACTTGGAGGCCTCGGCTACTGATATGTCTCCAACGTATCGATAATTTATGAAATATTCATGCCATATTTACCCATGTTTACAATATTTTTATATGGTTTTGATGCACTCTATATTATTTAATTGTAACTAACCCAGACTGACGCTGTTTTCAGCAGAATTACCGTGGTGTTGTTTTTGTGCATAAAATGAAAGTTCTCGCACGAAACTTTTTGACGATTTTTTTCTGGAAGGAAAGGGACCCAAAGGCTTCAAGGGAGTACCAGAAGACCCACAGGGGCCCCACAAGGCACCTGGGCGCGCAAAGGGGGGGTGGCCGCACCCAGGTACCTTGTGGCCCCCCCTGTGGCTCCTCTTCGCGTGATTCCAACACAAAAAATCCTATATATTCAGAAACCCCCGAAAGTAAACCTAGAAATTCCGCTCCGCCGCCGCAACTCTCTGTATCAAATAAATCTCATCTGAAGCCCTTTTCGGTACCCTGCTGGAGGCGGAAATCATCATCGGAGGACATCTTCATCATCCCGATGGTCTCCAAGATGAGGAGGGAGTAGTTCACCCTCGGGGCTGAGAGTATGTACCAGCAACTATGTTTTTAATCTCTCTCTCTCTCTCTCGTGTTCTTGAGATGGTATGATCTTGATATATCATGGGTTTTGTTAATATAGTTGGATCATATGGTGTTCTTCCCTCTCTATCTTGATGTGATGAATTGAGTCTTCCCTTTGAGATCTCTTTATGTTGGATTGAATACTTTGAATTTGGGAACACTTGATGTATGTCTTGCATGTGGATACCCGTGGTGACAATGGGGTGCTCTATTGAGTCACTTGATGTATATTATGGTAATCAAGTAGCGGATCCCCGTTGTGACATTGGGGTGATCTATGCACATAGGTTGATGCACGTTTTCGTCCAACTTTCTTCGATAGAAATCTTGGGGTACTCCTTGAATTTATTTGTGTTGGATTGAATATGATGAATCTGAAATTGTTTGATGCATGTCGAATAATTAACCCACTGATACTTGTGGCGACATTGGAGTATCTAGGTGACATTAGGGTTGATTGATGCGTATCATAGGTGTTATTCTAGTACGAACTCTGTCGGCATCGAGGCTCCGCAGACCCAAGAAGGTTCGAACTTTGGGCCATGTGCGAAGATCTCAACCCGTTCTAGCCTCAAGCTTGCCACCCCGCGGCCAAGCCTCGTCGAATACGTGCGGGCGGGCAAGAAGATGGACACAGAGATTTGCCCAGGTTCGGGCCACCTTGCGGTGTAAAACCCTACTCCTGCTTTTGGTGGATAGGCCTCGCGAGGAGGTTTGGGGATGAACTAGTACAGTGGTTGAGCGACCTCACGAGGCCTCGGAGGTGAAGATGGATCGATCCCTTCTATGGTGGATGCTGGTCCCTATTTATAGTGGCCTTGGTAATCTTCCCTTATCGCACAGGCGGGAAGGGATCCCACAATGGCCAATTTTGAAAGGGGACAAGACGTACATCTCATCCTGACGGAAAGTGGTCTTCGCCTGCAAAGCTTCTGGGCATGACGCAGAGGTGGGCTCGGTGACGACATCCGTCCTGCCGAGCTCGTGGTCTCGGTCTTGTTGCACCAGAACGGAAAGCTTTGGGGGCCTTCCTCGGGAACCTGCGCCTGCCCTCGCTCCCTTAGCACCGAAGAGGAAATTGTCCCCTCTGCGCCCGCTGGCGCCCGCCTGGCCTTGGTCGTCATGGCTCACGTCATCGCAACCTCATGAGGCCGGGTACCTGCATAGGAATCTCCACTCCTCGGGAGGCAGCCTGGGGAGGCCACTCTTGTGGAGGTCTTGGCGTTGTTCGCCTCACGAGGCCGGGGCCCTCGCGAGGGTCTTGTCTTGGGGGGTTTGCTGCCATGCCGTACTGGGCCGTCGAGGTGGGCCACGCGCTGGGCCACAGGTAGGTAGATCTGGGTACCCCCGATCCCAGAATGCCGACAGTAGCTCCCGGGCCCAAGGCGCGCTCGGGTTGGCTTTGAGGCGAAGCCAAGGAAGGAAGGCCGAAGCGCCGTGGGCCCCAATCGCCTGCAGGCCAGGCTCGACGCGTGGCGGACGACGGGACGCGGACGCCTCCACTTCCCCACATCGCCTCGGAAACTGCCCTTGCTGACAAAAACCTGGCACACGCAGTAGAGCCATCATTGTCCCACCTCGCACCTGCCTTCTGCTCCTCCTTCCTCCGCAAGCTCGCACCTTCCTCGCCGGATCTCGCGCTCGCTCCAATCTGCCCCTCCGCCATGGCTCCCAAGAAGAAGAGGGGCATGACCTCGATGACGTCGGAGCCCTAGCCGGGGCCAGAGCCCACGCTAGGCCGGTCCTCCGTGCTCAATCTCGAAGGGTTGGACAAGGTCCAGCGAGCAATCGCCGCCGATACCAATGAGTGGAAGGCGATGAAGATCTGGCCTACCTCTCGGCTTTTAGTTGATCTGGAGGCCACCAACATCCCCCTTCATCTCCAAGCCCTCTTCTCTGGTTTGCTGCCGCAGTTTTCAGACTTCTTCAATGCCATGCTCATGCACTACCAGGTTCACGCATTGCATCTCGACCCTGGGTCCATCGTCCTCCTCTCCGCCTTCGCGTTCTTGTGCAAGGCCTTCGTGGGATCTCCCCGTCCGTGGCTCTGCTTCGCCACTTCTTCTCCCTCCAAATGGTCGCCAGCGGGCAGTGCTCGAGGTGCGTGTCGCTCCGAGCGGCGGACGCGACGGCGGGCGCGGCCCTCAATGCTGAGCTTCATCCAAACGCGGAGGGCTTCCGGAGGCAGTGGGTGTATGTCGACGCCGCCGCATACAGTCCCCTGCTCCAAACTCCGGCGGCCCCCGCAGAGCCGAGCCCCGGTTGGGAGCACGCGAAGCTTGTCGACCCGCGGCTCGCGTTGGTTATGGCCAGATTGGCCGACCTGAAGAAGGCGGGTGTGACGATGGCGATGGTGGTGAGGGAGTTCATCCGTCAGCGAATTGCTCCCCGCCAGCGCCATTCTCGCCCCATGTGGGCCTTTACCGGGCCCGACGACGCCATGAGGCTTCAGGTGCCTACCCTTCCTTCCAACGCGCTGCGCGAGGTGCTCCGCCTCTTGACCGGCCGAGAACCCGCCGCACTTCCTCCGGGAGGGCTCCCCTTGTACAATCATCCGAACGGGGGAGCCTTCGCCCAGAAGATGCCACGCTTTGACGAGTGGGGGCTGCTTCCCAAGGACCACGTGGGACCTCACGACAACCCCCTCTTGGTGGCCCCAGCCCCTAGGGGCCCTGAGGTCAGCGCCCCTCGTGCGACTGGGGAGGAGCGCCCTGAGCCGCGGGTCCTCCAAGCATCCGCTTTGGCCCCTGCAATCAGTGAAGGTGACTCCTCGCCCGGAGGAACGGCCGCCGCCCCTGCCGCAGGGTGCCGTGCGCTAGACATCAGCGAGCCGTCCCCCGGCCCCCATGCACGCCGGAGGAGGAAGGAGCCCAGGGGCCGCAACAGCCCGGCCCCGAGGGCCCTGAAGAAGAGGAAGTGGATCTCCATGGATGAGTAAGCGTCCGACTTCCCTTGATTTCCGCATGATGTGCAGCTCTCAATCTTTGCTCCTCAGGTCCCCTCCTGACGAAGGAAAGAGCGCACTTCCGCCACCACCTCCCGAAGGCGCTGGGCCTATAGCGGCCTCGTGCCTCGCGAGCCGCGTGACTGCGCGCGAGGAGGTGCCCGTACTCGGGCCCAAGCCATCCCCGGGGGGCCTCGGGCCCGAGTTTCCGGTGTCCCTCTTCAGGCGTGGCCTCCAGGTTGCGGGGGCAAGGCCGAGGCCTCCCCTGAAGATCCTTCCCGGCGACCGGACACCCCGGGAGTCGGCGCCTTCTTCGAGCGGGGGGGAGGGGAGTTTCCATGGGTCCTAGCACCGAGCTGGAGGGCCGGATAATGGACCCTCAGCCCCCAAATCCATGCCAGAGTCCACGTCTGCATCCTTCTCCGGGTCGTGGACTTCTTCCTCTTTATTTTTCTCTTCTGTCCCTTGATTACTTTCCTAGACCGGATCCATACTATTGCTCTTTTCCTTTGGCAGCCTCCTCGTGTGCGCATAGTAGTGAAGACAAAAGTAGTATTTTGGTCTGGGTCTTACACGTGAGATGTACTAATTTGAAGGATCAGTACTCGGTCGATCATATCGAGATGCTGTAGTATTTAGCATATTGCCTTGGGTCTTTCAAGCAGATGTAGAGGCGTGGACTTAACAAAGCACAATTTGGCAGATTGGGTCGAAAGACCGTAACGGAAATTTCCTGTATGTCTTGATGACGTGCAGCTGCAGTAATGGCGTACAATAATTTCTCAGCAGAATTTTGATCATGGACACGTCTTTCAATTTGCAGCAATGGTGGCGCACTCGATGCAACCCTAATTTTTCTTGAACTCAAGTCTTGTACTGCCAGATCCAAACAGAATCAGAATTATGACCACAAAACGATAATCTTGCCAGCCCTGACCAAGGTTGTTCCATGGCGGGTTGCATGTGTCGGCGCTTCTTCATCAGATCAATCACGAGCTTCTCAATTCCTCGGAGAGTTCCCTCCAAGAACACAACACCGTGTGCTTCGCCCCACGGTGGGCGCCAACTGTCGTGGTTTTGTCACGGCATGATGTCCTCGTGAAAGAACTTAGGTGTGAGGCCATCGCAACCAGGTGGCGGCTTGAGATTGGTTGATCGGAATCGAAAGACGCGAGTTTACCCAGGTTCGGCCCCTCCGATGGAGGTAAAAGCCTACCTCCTGCTTTGTGTATATTGATGATGAGGATGATCTCGATTACAAGGGTGCGGGATCGCTACCTCTAATCTCGAGAGCCTCTAATCTGTCTATCTCTAATGACTTGAACTTGTCCCTCTAGGGGTGCCTTACCCCTCCTTATATAAGTGGAAGGGGTATGTTTATATGTAGAGTCCCACTGAGAGTAGGATTAGGACTAGTCTCTCTTGAGTCCTAATCCGGGTCTTGTTTCTCTTGTAAGGGAATCCTTCCTCTCCTTTGGGCCTTCTCTGTGAGCCGCCTTCCGCCATAACATGAGTCGGCCCTCCCATGAGCCGCCTACTAGGCTGTTGGGCCTTGTCGCTTATCTGACCCGCCTGCCGGGTCGCCAATGAGCCGCCAAGCTCGGCCGGGTCACCAGTGAGTCGCCAAGTCCTGGCCGGGTCATACTTCAGGCCGGGTTATACCGCGGGGTAATATCCCCGACAGTGTCGGCTCGAAGTCGCCATCAACTTCGGTCGTCTGCAACGCGAGCACGCTCGCACAGGAGCCGAGGAATCACTCGTCACAGTGAGGGAGGCCCGCGATCGTGCCCTTGAGGAGGCCCGGGCCGCGGACTGCCGGTGTGAGGCTAGAGAGAAGCGCGGGAAAGAGCTTCAAGCTTCCAATGCCACCCTCGAGCGAGAAGTCCAGGCATGTAAGGCCGCGCTCGCCGCCTCGGCGGGCGGGCCGTCCACGAGCGAAGCGAGGCTCCGCACACTTGAAGACACGCTGACGCTGGAGGCACTGGAGCAAAGCCTGGAGCGCGAGCGGCTGGAGGTGATGGAACGCCAAGTGGCTGCCGCCGAGGACTCCCTCGCCTCCCGAGAGGCGATGATCCAGGGAGAGGTCGACGAGAGGGTGGCGGAGGTTCGCCGGGCCCTCGCCAAGGACTACCGCGAGAAGATGAAGCTTCAGGAGTCCCATTTCTACAAGCGGCACGACGACCTGAAAGGTGAGGCTGACGGCCTCAAGAAGAAGTTAGCCACGGTGGAGCGACGCGAGAAGGCTGCGATGGACGCCCAGGTCGCCACCTAGGCCGAGCTGTCTTTCCTCTACAAGCAGGTGGAGGATGTCACTTCTCTCGTGAACAAGGCCTCGGACGAGGCGGACCGCGCCCGGGGGCTATAGCACATGCGCTCCCAGATGTTCCAGACCCTTGAGGGGAGGGCCCACCGGGCCCTGAGCAGTATCTGCAACGAGAGTGTCTCCAGTCCGCTCGTTCCTTACGACGCCAGCTGCCTTGGCTTCTTCACCAAGATTGTGGAGCGCCTTGAAGGGGGCACAGAGAAGGTCCGCCAGCTCCTGGAAGAGAAGCGTCGTGACCTCCTCGCGCGGGCGTCTTCACGTGTCTTCAGCCACCTTCTTCGCTTCGACCCCAACTTCGACTTCGAAGCCGTGATAGCCCCCGTGCCCAAGGTGATTCAAGGTGCCCATGAGAACTGTGTAGATGATCACATGGATGACTTGATCGCAGAGTTTTCCCCCGCTAAAGGTGAGGGCCATCCTATGGCCGAGGGGCGCGGGTCTGACGGCGGTGGTAGCGACGGCAGCGACGGCGACAGCAGCGATGGCGACAGCGCACTCCTTAGGTTGTCTTTTTACTGTTTACCTGTCAAGATTTTGAATATGACCCTAGGAGGTTGTGAGAGTATTTTGGAAGAAACTCCTTTATGATGTATGAAGCAACGTTGTACTCCCTTGTGCCGCCTTTCCTTTGCTCGTCGTGGGCCCGGAGCCCCTGAGGAGGGGTGGGTTATTACCATTATACCGGGTTGCGGTGCCCGACCAAGGTCAGGAGGTGGATGCTTCGATGCAGGCCTCGGGCCACATGTGCCCGCTGACTCGCTCGAGAGCGTCGTGCGAGGACTCGGACGCCAAAACCTAGGCGTGGTGTACGCGCGGGCAGGCCCACGGCTGTTGTGACCTTGGCCCTCGCGGGAGGCCCTCAACGCCGCTGGGGCTGGCTCAAACATGCACATCGTATCCAGCCCCCGTTCGCGGGGCGCGCGCGCGCGAGAGAGAGCTGGCAGCTGCCAAACCTCTTAAAAAAACAAGACTCAAGACGGGAAACGCTGCAAGGAGAAAAATTCCCACCCCTCTTTTCGAGACTCAAGACCCCGACATTAGCCCCCAGGTTAGCTTGAATTTATTCATGGTAAGCTCCTGAAATAAGAATAACAAATATGTTAAGGGACCGGCTTGCTCCACTGACCGGCTTAATGAAGTAGCTCCTTGAAAATCCGGGTTTCTTCTTCACATTAACAAGCCGTCTTCACAATCATATTGCAAGTCCATGTGCTTCGCAAAATATTGGGAATAAAATACCCATATGCAGTTGAGTCAGCCGCCAATACTTTGGCTTCATGAAATTATTGGAGATAAGAAAACCATATGAAGTTGAGCCGGCTTCCATTGCTTCGGCTTGATAAAAATATTGGGAATAGAAATTCGTCCAATGTTAAACCACTTCAATCTGTGAAGCCGGGTTGTTTATATAGAATCTGCCGGGTTATGATTTTTTGATAATGCCGGGTCAAGATTGTTGGTGACGCCGGGTCAAACAACTGAACTCCAGCTGACTCGATAAAATTTGTCGGCGTTCTGGGAATGGGGGTACCCAGACCTGCCTGCCTGCGGCCCAGGGCGTGGCCCACTTCGTCAACCAAACACAGCCAGGCACGGCCCCACACAAGACAAGTCCCTCACGGGGGCCCTAGGCTCGCGAGGAGGAGCGGCGTCAAGACCGGCAAGGGATGGGCCTCCCCAGGCCCCCTCCGGAGCGGCGGAGATCGCTATGCAGAGCCCGACCTCAGGAGTCAAAGATGACGCAAGGAAGGACAGGCGGGCGCCAGCGTGCCAGGCGGCGCAATTTCCCCTTTGGTGCAAAGGGAGCAAGGACGTACGCGATTTCCCAAAGCACTCCCCAAAGGTTTCCTTTCCGGTGCAACAAGGCCACGACCATGAGCCCCGCGGGACGGATGTCATCGCCGAGCCCACCTCTACACCATTGACAGCTACTTTGCAGGCGAAGACCACCTTTGGGCAGGGCGGGCATGTACTCCTGTCCCCCTTCAAAATTGGCCGTAGTGGGATCCCTTCCCGCCATTGCGATAAGGGAAGAGGACCCGGGCCACTGCTATATATAGAGGATAGGCTGCACCATAGAGGGGGATCCGAAACCAGTTGATTCACTCATCCACCACCAAGCCGAAGGAGGGCCAAGAACACCTCAGGAGCGCCCTCACGAGGCTCCGAAACACTGTACTAGTTCATCCACCACACCTCCCTGAGAGGCAATCCACCAAAGCAGGAGTAGGGTATTACGCTTCGCAGCGGCCCGAACCTGGGTAAACTACCATGTTCATCTTCTTCCTCGTCATCGCGCGAGTTCGTCGTTTGGTCCATCGAGTAGCGAGCTAGGTTGGGCGAGGCTGCAGGGGATCTTCGCACACGCCCCTGTGTTCGAATCTTAAGGGTTTTGCGGAGCCCGAAACCCGACATTTGGCGCGCCAGGTAGGGGACGTGTCGGAGCTTCCCCACTCGCAGCGACAGCCAAGCTCCAGTTTGGTGACTCCATGGTGGACGAGATCCCCAACGCCGGCCGGCCCTCAGCACGCAATGGCGCCTGGACGCGCAGGACCGGCCCTGCGGTCGCCTGCATCCTCGGCGGGTCGCAGGCGGCACCCTCCGGCCGCCATGTCAAGCGGTTCCTACGCCACGTAGGAGCGGTTCGGCCGCGGCCCGAGCCCACGCAGCACCACACATGGCCGGAGATCGACATTACCTTTGGCCCCGATGACCACCCCAAGATGACGGCAGCCGCTGGAACGCTCCCCATGTTGTGCACGCCGACCATAGGTGGCATGGCCGTCTCCAGGCCCCTCATAGATGGTGGCGCCGGCCTCAACGTCATCTCCATGGAGGCCTTCGACGCGCTGCAGTTACCCCGTGACCAGCTCGCGCCTTCAAGGCCCTTCTCTGGGGTGGTCGGGGGGTCCGTCGTCCCCGTGGGGTGGGTGCGCCTCCTCGTCACGTTCGGCACCCGCTCCAACTTCCGCACCGAGCAGGTCGACTTCGATGTCGCCCACATCCACCTCCCGTACAACGCGATACTCGGCTACCCTGCCCTCGCTCAGTTCATGGCGGCAACGCACCCGGGCTACAACGTCGTCAAGATGCCTGGGAGCGGCGGCGTCCTCACCATTGTGGGGGATGTCAAGGACGCGTCCCACATGCTCAAGCTCTCCTTCAAAGCCGCGGCCACGGCACACACCAGCGCT
The DNA here is from genome assembly GCA_039707655.1 of Elymus sibiricus. Taxonomy (NCBI): domain Eukaryota; kingdom Viridiplantae; phylum Streptophyta; class Magnoliopsida; order Poales; family Poaceae; genus Elymus; species Elymus sibiricus. The sequence continues at coordinate 344,587,938 of CM077669.1, read as the reverse complement.
GAGGGCACTGCGCGGTCCGCGGAGGACCCCGGGGGTGTCCCCGACGTCGCGCCGGTGAAGAAGAGGCAGCTGTTCTCCCAGAGTCGGGCGGAGACAAAGCAGGTGCCGGTGGAAGAAGGAAACCCTGGTCCTACCTTCACCATCGGCGCCGACTTGCCTCAAGATCAAGAGGAGGCGTTGGTGTCCTTCCTCCGGGCGAACAAGGACGCGTTCGCATGGAGCGCCTCTGACCTGGTGGGGGTCCCAAGGGACGTAATCGAGCACCACCTCATGGTGTGCCCGAACGCACGTCCGGTAAAGCAAAAGGCGAGAAGCCAAGCCCCGGAGAAGCAGGCGTTCATCGCCCACGAGGTCGGCAAGCTCAAGGAGGCAGGGGTCATCCGGGAGGTGCGTTACCCAGAGTGGGTGGCCAACCCGGTGGTCGTCCCGAAGAAGTGCGGGAAGGAGCGTATGTGCGTCGACTTCACGAGCCTCAACAAAGCCTGCCCTCAGGACCCGTTCCCGCTGTCGCGCATCTACCAGATCGTGGACTCCACTGCGGAGTGCGACCTCCTATGCTTCCTAGACGCCTTCTCGGGTTACCACCAGATCAAAATGGCGGTGGAGGATGTTGAGAAGACGGCCTTCCTCACCTCGTGCGGGGTATTCTGCTACACGTGCATGCCCTTCGGGCTGCGGAACGCCGGGGCAACCTTCCAGCGGCTGATGCACATCGCCCTGGGGCAATAGCTTGGGAGGAATGCAGAAGCCTACGTCGACGACATCGTGGTCAAGTCTAGGGCGGCCAAGACCCTGGTCGAAGACTTGGAGGAGACGTTCGCCAGCCTGAGGGAAGTGAACCTGAAGCTCAACCCTGAAAAGTGTGTCTTCGGGGTCCCCTTGGGCAAGCTGCTCGGTTTCCTGGTATCGCACCGAGGAATCGAGGCGAACCCGGAGAAGATCAAGGCCATAAACAAGATGAGCGCGCCCCAGACCCTCAAGGAAATGCAGAAATTGGCGGGATGTGTGACCTCCTTGGGGCGTTTTATCTCCAAGCTCGGCGAGCAGGCCTTGCCGTTCTTCAAGATCATGAAAAGGAAGGGCCCTTTCGAATGAACCCCGGTGGCGGACGCAGCCTTTGAGGAATTAAAGCGATACCTCACGAGCCCGTCGGTGATGGTAGCGCCTCGCCCTCGGGAGTCCCTGCTGCTATACCTGGCTGCCACCCCCACTCCGCCAGTGCTGCATTGGTGGCAGTCAGGGAGGAGCGGGCCGGCACACGCGCCGCATCGACGGGCACCGGCGGGCCCCCAAGAATGGAGCCAGGGGGCTCGCAGGATCCCCAGGAGCCCGCTTCTCCCCAAGACGGAGCACTTGAGGCCCAAGCCGCTCCGACGGCCCCTGAAGCGCTCAACCCTCATGAGGCCCCGGTCTTTCCGGCGGCCCCTGAAGCGCTCGACCCTCATGAGGCCCCCACCGCACCAACGACCCCCGAGGCGTCCAGGCCTCTTGGGCCCGCCACGAGACAGGACACCGCAGGGGACCTCACCCTCGTCAAACACCCGGTGTACTACGTCAGTACGGTGCTGCGGGACACGCGCTCACGCTACCCCATGCAGCAGAAGCTCCTCCTAGCGCTCCTTGTCGCTTCGAGGAAACTGCGTCACTACTTCCAGGGACACCCCATCAAAGTCGTCTCTGCCTACCCCTTGGAGAAGATCCTGCGCAACCCCAACGCTGCAAGAAGAGTCGCCGAATGGAACATCGAGCTGTAAGCCTTCAACATAGAGTTCAGCACGACCAGGGTCATCAAAGGGGCAGCCCTAGCGGACTTCGTGGCGGAGTGGACAGACGCCTCGGACCGGGGGCTAGACGGGAGCCAGTCCCTCACCCCTGGCGACGAGGCACCCGAAGGTTGGATCATGCATTTCGACGGAGCCTTCACACGCAAGGGAGCGGGAGCTGGGGTCGTGCTCACTTCCCCGGCCAGGGACAAGCTCAGCTATGTTGTGCAGCTCTGTTTCCAGCATGGAGAGAAGGTCTCCAACAACATTGCGGAGTACGAGGGCCTCATCGCTGGCCTCAAGGCGGCAGCGGCCTTGGGGGTTCGGTGCCTCGCCGTCATGGGCGACTCCCAGCTCCTCGTCAACTTCTCCAACAAAGAGTATACACCCTAGGACAAGCACATGGAGGCGTATTTGGAAGAGGTACGTAAGATCGAAAAACATTTTTAGGGCATAGAGTTGCAACACATCCCGCGTAGCGCGAACAAGGAAGCCGATGACATCGCCAAGAGGGCCTCACGCCGCGAGCCCCAGGAGCCAGGCGTCTTCGAGGAGCGGCTCTTCAAACCCTCCGCAGCACCACCTACTGAGGACCTGGCGCCACGAAGTGAGGAGCTCCCCCCAGCGCTACCCTCGGGGGCTCCGGACTGTGGCCAGGCCTCAGGAGCCCGACTGCTTCTGGCCTTGGAGCCTCAGGCCGATAGCTGGATGCAAGAGTTCAGGGCGTACCTACTTCACGGCATGCTACCAGATAAGGAGGAAGACGTGGAGCGCGTAGCCCGACAGGCCACAGCCTACTGCTTGCAAGACGGCGACTTGTACCGTAGGCGCCCGAACGACGTCGCGCTACGGTGCATCTCCAAGGAGCAAGGGCGCGAGCTGCTGGCCGACATCCACGGAGGAGACTGCGGGCATCACTCCTCTTCGCGCACGCTTGCAGGGAAGGCGTTTCGATCGGGCTTCTACTGGCCCTCGGCGCTTGACGACGCCATCGAGCTGGTCCGGTCTTGCAAGGTCTGCCAATTTCATGCCAAGCAGATTCACCAGCCCGCGCAGGGCCTCCAGACCATTCCGCTCTCCTTGCCCTTTGCGGTCTGGGGCCTGGACATACTGGGGCCTTTCCCGCGAGCAGCGGGTGGGTACTGCTTCCTCTACGTCGCCATCGACAAGTTCACCAAATGGGCGGAGGTGGAGCCCGTGCGCACCATCCCGGCCGGGTCGGCTGTCAAGTTCATCAAGGGCCTCGTAAGCCGCTTCGGCGTCCCCAACCGCATCATCACCGACAACGGTTCACAGTTCACAAGTAACCTCTTCAAGACCTATTGTGCTAACCTTGGAACGCAGATATGTTACGCCTCGGTAGCCCACCCATGGAGCAACGGCCAGGGGGAACGCGCCAACGCAGAGGTCCTGTGGGGCCTCAAGGCAAGGAGCTGCAAGAGGAAGCTTGAAGCTTGCGGCAGGGGGTGGGTCGATGAGCTTCAGTCAGTGTTGTGGTCCATCCGCACCACCGCGACTAAGCCCACCGGCGAGACCCCGTTCTTCCTCGTCTACGGAGCCGAAGCCGTCCTCCCCCACGAGATCAAGCACCGATCCCCGCGGGTCTTGGCATTTGACGAGGAGCGTTAGGATGCTATGCGGGGAGCGGACCTCGTGCTGGGAGAGGAGGCACGTCGTCGGGCCTCGCTCCGAGCTGCGCGGTATCAGCAAGCGCTACGGCGCTACCACTGCCATAGTATCCGCTCCAGGACCCTCGAAGTCGGAGACCTCGTCCTGAGGCGGGTTCTCTCTAGGGAGGGCTTGCACAAGCTCTCGCCCATGTGGGAGGGCCCGTTCAAGGTCGCTCACGTCTCCAGCCCTGGCGCCGTGCGCCTGGAGCCTCAGGACGGGGTCCCGATCCAGAACACCTGGAACATCCAGCACCTCCGGATGTTCTACCCGTGACACTCTCACGTAATAATGAGTGGCATGTATACGCCCGGAGCCCCCCGAGGACGCGGAGGGGTTCCTCCCACGCAACTTGGCAGCCACAGCTCCACGCTGGCGGAGAAGTCAACACTTCCCACCAATGGCTATGCCCATGCAACGTGGATGCCCTACGCTCAGCGCTGTGGGAAGACGAAGACTAGTCTAGGTGCCGGACGCGGCCGCTATTTGCTTTTCTCGTGTTTGGATTTGCCAGCTTTTTTGAAACTAAACTCGGGGTTTTTCCAAATCATGTTTTAAAGGAAAGGGTCAAAGATTTGTTTTCGTCGCTGTTTCTTATGTCGGTTTCTCTCTCTTCAAGTCAAGCACTCGCCTGCTCCCCTCCCCCTCGTACCCCGCGAGCGGGGGCTGGGGGGAACGGTGCTTACACCTTACCAAGGCTTTGGCGCCCGGATCCTCGCGTGGTACTCACGGATGAGTCAGCAGGCTCATGTCGTCTCATACTCGCTCGGGGGCTCCATTCACGGCCCGACGCGCCATCTTGGAACCTCGGGAAGCCCGCCCCTCCCGAGGCCGGAAACAAAAATTTTTCTTGGGACAGCTTGAGCGTCAAAGGGGGCTCCTGAGCATCGCGCCTCAGGAGCCTTACCGGTCATAAGGCCACTCGCCCCCCTTGATGTCGTCTGTGGTGATCCGGTCGGCAAGAAGGGTGTCGAGGCCTCGCCCCGTGAAGTGCGTCCTTGGTGATCTGGTCGTACCTAACGGTGGTGGGGAAATGTGCGGGACTGGGACCTGCCGATGTAGGGCTACTTGAGCGTCAACTCGGAGCCTCGGGCGGCCCGCCCCTCCCGGGGTAGGAAGCAAAATTTTCGGGAGCCGCTCGAGCGTCAAAGGGGGCTCCTGAGCATTGCACCTCAGGAGCCTTACCGGTCATAAGGCCACTCACCCCCCTTGATGTCGTCCTTGGTGATCCGGTCGGCATCAAGGGTGTCGAGGCCTCGCCCCGTGAAGTGCGTCCAGGTGATCCGATTGTACCTAATGGCGGTGGGGAAATGTGCAGGACTAGGACCTGCCGACGTAGAGCTGCTTGAGTGTCGAAGGGGGCTCCTGAGCATCGCGCCTCAGGAGCCTTACCGGTCGAAAAGCCACTCGCCCCTTGATGTCGTCCTTGGTGATCCGGTCGGCATCAAGGGTATCGGGGCCTCGCCTCGTGGGGTGCGTCCAGGTGAACTGGTAGGGAAATGAGCGGGACTGGGACCTGCAGACACAGAGCGCCGACAGGGCTCCCAACCTACCTCACTGGCAAGAAGAAGAAGCCCGCTGGACGTACGGACTCTCCGAGCGCCGCAGCCGCGCCTCCATAACCCAGAAGCCTACCGCGAGAATGTCGAGCTAAGTATCCTAACCACGACCGGAAGGTAATTTCAACCAACAAAATGCAAAGGACACATGACAAAGATGCTGATAAAGAGAGGCAAGCGCCCAAATCCGTTATACGCCCGCAGGGCCTCCCTTGGTTCTTTGACTGTAGGAACAGGAGAAGAGGAGGAGAAAGAAAGTGAAAAAGCCCCACGGGGGTTGCCGCCTCAGGAACCCCGACGTCGGCGCACCAGCGCTCAGCCGGTGTCCTCCTCTCCCTTCACGGGGCCGTGGAGGCGCGCCGACACGGACGCCCCTGGAGCGGTAGAGCGGCGCCGCGGCGGCTGGCTACCCCCCGAGGTCCGGGCACGCCGGCGTGGCGGCGCATCGTAGCTGTTGTCGCAGCTGTCGCTGCTGTCACTCGGGCTCCTTTCGGAGGGGGTGTCGCTGCTGCTGGAGGCGCGACGCCCGTCGTGAAGGGCAAGCTCACCTCCAAGATCGCCGCGGCCGACGTCTTCCGGGCAGCACCCCAGGCGCTCGCCCTCCTCCCCGAAGATCTTGACGAAGAGCGTCACCTCCCCGTCATACTTGAAGTGTAGGGTGCGCCTACCCTTCAGGCCACGAGCGGGGGCAAACGCTTGCCACCCGCGGTTCAGGTACACGTAGCCCCCGAGGGTGACCTCAACCTCCACCCACGACGCCGCGCTGCACCAGCCATCGGCCTGCAGCCATAGGCCGACAGGCCCTCCGGCCGGCAGCGCCCCCATGAAGAAGTTCGGGAGTTGGAACCAAGCGGCCTCCGGCCTCTCCGCCCACATCACGAACTCCTGGGTCGTGTCGACTGAATGGAGGCGCGGGCGTGGCGACCGGGTGGCCACCACCGACCTCCCACTTCGGGCGCCGCCGCCTCGGCCACCGCGGCCGCCGATGGTGACCCCGGGGTGCGCAGAAGCATGGCCGTGCTCACCAGGAACCACTGTCGGTGTCGTGGCATGCTTCCGAGGATGACCTTGGCCCCTCCTGGGCGGCGGAGCAGCAGGACCCTCCCCGGAGGCCTTTCCCTTCTCGGTAGCAGAGAACTTCCTCACCGACGCCATGACTGGGAGAGCGACGGATTGGAGATGGGGAGGCAAAGAAGACAAAGATGGGTGAGGGCTTTCTCGCCCTCGCCCGCTTATATACAGCCAAGGACCGCCCGGCGCCCCCTCGCATTCCGGGAGGCGTGCGGCCTCTGAAGGGTCACATCGGCGTGGCCCGAAGTAGCAGCAGCATTCAAGGAAGGGCAATGATGGCTAGCGCTACGCGCGGGCGTCGCGTCAATCTGACTCGGAACGGTTTCTGACGCCCTCGGGGAGCGGGGGCGTCGCTGCCCAGACGTTCAGCGCATGTGAAGCCTGGCCCGCAGGCGTTTGGGGCCCGTGGCGCTTCGGGCCGCCCTCAAGGCTTCGCCCAGAAGCCAGCTCGAGCACGCCTTGGGCCCGGGGGCTACTGTCGGCGTTCTGGGAACGGGGGTACCCAGACCTGCCTGCCTGCGGCCCAGGGCGTGGCCCACTTCGTCAACCAAACGCAGCCAAGCGCGGCCCCACTCAAGACAAGGCCCTCGCGGGGGACCTAGGCTCACGAGGAGGAGCGGCGTCAAGACCGGCAAGGGATGGGCCTCCCCAGGCCCCCTCCGGAGCGGCGGAGATCGCTATGCAGAGCCCGGCCTCAGGAGTCAAAGATGACGCAAGGAAGGACAGGCGGGCGCCAGCGCGCCAGGCGGCGCAGTTTCCCTTTTGGTGCAAAGGGAGCAAGGACGTACGTGGGTTCCTAAAGCACTCCCCAAAGGTTTCCTTTCCGGTGCAACAAGACCACGACCACGAGCCCCGCGGGACAGATGTCATCGCCGAGCCCACCTCTGCACCATCGACAGCTACTTTGCAGGCGAAGACCGCCTTTGGGCAGGGCGGGCATGTACTCCTGTCCCCTTTCAAAATTGGCCGTAGTGGGATCCCTTCCCGCCATTGCGATAAGGGAAGAGGACCCGGGCCACTGCTATATATAGAGGCTAGGCTACACCATAGAGGGGGAACCGAAACCAGTTGATTCACTCATCCACCACCAAGCCGACGGAGGGCTAAGAACACCTCAGGAGCGCCCTCACGAGGCTCCGAAACACTGTACTAGTTCATCCACCACACCTCCCCGAGTGGCAATCCACCAAAGCAGGAGTAGGGTATTACGCTTCGCAGCGGCCCGAACCTGGGTAAACTACCGTGTTCATCTTCTTCCTCGTCATCGTGCGAGTTCGTCGTTTGGTCCATCGAGTAGCGAGCTAGGTTGGGCGAGGCTGCAGGGTATCTTCGCACACGCCCCTGTGTTCGAATCTTAAGGGTTTTGCGGAGCCCGAAATCCGACAAAATTATTGGGAATAAAGAAATCCATGTGCTGTTGAGCTGGTCTTTCAACGCTTCAGCTCCATGAAGAAATGAAACCAGTCTCGCTCTCAATTGACGTCTTGAAAGTGTTCTTCTATTTTTTTATCCATATTACCTGTAGCCCCCAAGTCTTAAGAGGGGAACGTAATGATAGCTTTAAGACTTGCTTCAATATAAATATTACAACCCTAGAGAAATCTGGATTGTTCATCTGAGTCACCAGTCATAAGTTGAATGTTCCACATATGTAGCCCCTAAGTACCGTGTTGTCTTGCCTACAGCATCCTGGAACTTGTAAATGTCTTATGCTCATAAAACTTCAGCCAATGTAGCCCTCAAGGGCCGGCTCATCTTTATATGATGGGCCGGGTCTTCATATGATTCCTCAACTTGAAAATGATAGTACATTAGCCCCCAAGGGCCGTCTCATCAGTGTGTGATGGGCCGGGTCTTCACTTTGGACCTTTATAATATGTTTGTGCATCTGAATACTGTAGCCTCCAAGTGCCGAGTCGCATGCCTGCAGCGACTTGGGACTTTAGAAAATTTGATCTAAGTGGTGTAGCCCCCAAGTGCCGGGTTGTATGCCTGCAGCGACTCGGGACTTACATGCACTTCTCCTCTGAAAAGAAAAACATCATATGATGTAGCCCCCAAGTGCCGGGTCGTATGCCTGCAGCGACTTGGGATTGTGTGAGAATAATATAACTCATCATAATTTGTTGAATGACTCCTTGACCGTGGTTGTAACCCGGTATTTTGTTGAATATCCTGGAATAATGTCTTTGTCCTTGAATTGAAAATCCCTGCTCGTGGTTGCGGTGCAACCCGACAAATATATGTATGAGAAATCCATAAGTGTTGTAGTTTACTACAGAGCACAATTTGAAAGAATCCAAGAGCCAGTCAATTAGATGACACGGCATTATACTTGATAGGGCGGCTCTTCGGGAATAGTCAATTCTTCCGAGCTGGCTTGAAAAACCCCAATCATTTAATACTGGTTATGATAAACCATGATGAAGATCCAGCCATGTTGTCTATTTAAGATAATAATATAACTTGGTTTGAGAACCTCAATTATTCAATATTGGTTATAACAACCATAATGGAAATCCAGCCATGTTGGCTATTAAGGATTGGAATATGTATCCCGGTTTGAAAACCGGCTCCTGTGATATAAACCAGGATATTCATGCATATATGATGCATGGTATGACGATGCAATGATGATGCAATGTATGATGCAATGTATGATGATGTATGTGTATGATAACAGAGTATAAAAATGTCGGCTTTCAAGGCTCGACAAAAAGAGACTAGCTCTGTTTTGTTTTTGAAAAACTCAAGTTTTGCTTCAAAGAAGCTTGGCATGAAAGCATGAAACCTCGTAAGCTGGCTCTCACGTGACATAAATCCGTTGTTTAAACCTTAACAAGTTCAGGGTCTTAAAAAGATTGACTTGTTAAGAGTACAAACGGGCCACATAGCGGAGAGACTACGACAGACAAGGTGAGTTTATCCTAGCTCACTGTAAGCCGGCTCTCTCGTAACAAAAGCCGCCGTTTAAACCTTGACAAGATCAGGGTCTTTGTGCGAGATTGACTATGAAAGTTCGGGGTCTCTGAGCAAGATTGACTGTTAAGAGTTCGGCGGGTCACATAGTGGAGTAGCAAGTCGCAAATAGGCAGGTTTAACTCGAATATGGCAAATAAAGCCTGGCCAAGAGGGTATGAAAGCTAAACCCAGTGGGTTGGAAGCCCCCAAGTGACCTTATGATGATCCAATAAATCAGGGCACCCATGTTTAAACGGCGCATCATGGCGGCTCGTCCTCTTGGGCAACTTTTATTTTTTCGCCAATAAAGTAGGGCACCCATGTTTGAATGGTCGCATCATGGCGGCTCGTCCTCTTGGGCGACTTTAAATCTTTCGCCAATAAGGCAACATCCCTCGGGACCGGGTTAACCTCCTTGCAATGACCCGGGGTTCTTCTTGAAACGACCACATGTGTTGAGCCATGTCTGTGTAACCCCCAAGCCTTAAGTTGACTCAAAGAGGCGGCTTAAGAATCTTCATCCTTGGCTGTGGCATAAGCTGGCATAAGATTGGCGGCTGAATGATGGATTTTATCCAAACTGGAGACGATGCAGTGAGCTGATGATCTTCGTGATGCTCATCATATGTCTTTGGAAAATGTCATGGCCAAATTGAGTGCATATGCCTCTTGACCCATGCTTTATTCTCATGTAGTCCGGCTCCTCTGGCTCCTCTTGGTGGAATTAGATAATGAATATATAATTCCCTTGTTTGCTCCATCATTGTTGGAGTGCTCCGGATCGCGGGGGCGGCGGCTCACGCGCATTCGTTGGGCGGCTTGAGTGAGCAAGCACGACACCGACGTGTCAATGTAGACTGGACCGCAGGATGGCGACTCGCGAGCGTTCGTTGGGCGGCTCGTACTGGTGTATGCGCCCCTGGCGTGTTGATGTATACATAGAAGTCACCCGCGGTGCTTAAAGACGACGCGGTCGCGAGAGACGGCCACGGCGTTGTAAGACGGTGCGGTCGCGAGAGACGGCCACAGTGTTGTAAGTCGGTGCGGTCGCGAGAGACGACCACGGCGTTGTAAGCCAGTGCGGTTGCGAGAGACGGCCGCGGCATTGTAAGCCGGTGCGGTCGCGAGAGACGGCCACTGATACGTCTCCGTCGTATCTATAATTTTTGATTGTTTGATGCCAATATTCTACAACTTTCATATACTTTTGGCAACTTTTTATACTATTTTTGGGACTAACATATTGATCAAGTGCCCAGTGCCAGTTCCTGTTTGTTGCATTTTTTTTGTTTCGCTAAATATCCATACCAAACGAAGTCCAAACGATATAAAAACTTACGGAGATTTTTTTTGGAATATATGTGATTTTTGGGAAAAAGAATCAACGCGAGACGATACCCGAGGGGCCCACAAGCCATAGGGGTGCGCCCCAGGGGGTAGGGCGTGCCCTGGACCCTTGTGGTCACCCCGTAAGGCGGTTGGGGCCCTTCTTTCGCCACAAGAAAGCTAATATATGGATAAAAATCGTGTTAAAATTTCAGCCCAATCGGAGTTACGGATCTCCGGGAATATAAGAAACGGTGAAAGGCCAGAATGTGGAAGGTAGAAACAGAAGGAAACAGAGAGAGAGATCCAATCTTGGAGGGGCTCTCGCCCCTCCTCCACCATGGAATCCAAGGACCAGAGGGGAAACCCTCCTCCCATCTAGGGGGAGTCCAAGGAAGAAGAAGAAGGAGGGGGGCTCTCTCCCCCTCTCTCCCGGTGGCACCGGAACGCCGCCGGGGCCATCATCGTGACGGCAATCTACACCAACAACTTCGCCGCCATCATCACCAACTCTCTCCCCCTCTATGCAGCAGTGTAACACCCCTTGTCCCCGCTGTAATCTCTACTTAAACATGGTGCTCAACGCTATATATTATTTCCCAATGATGTATGGCTATCCTATGATGTTTGAGTAGATCCGTTTTGTCCTATGGGTTGATTGATGATCATGATTGGTTTGAGTTGCATGTTTTATTATTGGTGCTGTCCTATGGTGCTCTCCGTGTCGCGCAAGTGTGAGGGATCCCCGCTGTAGGGTTTGCAATATGTTTATGATTCGCTTATGGTGGGTGGCGTGAGTGACGGAAGCACAGACCCGAGTAAGTAGGTTGTTTGCGTATGGGAGTAAAGAGGACTTGATACCTTATAATGCTATAGTTGGGTTTTACCTTAATGATCTTTAGTAGTTGCGGATGCTTGCTAGAGTTCCAATCATAAGTGCATACAATCCAAAGTAGAGAAAGTATGTTAGCTTATGCCTCTCCCTCATATAAAATTGCAATAATGATTACCGGTCTAGTTATCGATTGCCTAGGGACAAATAACTATCTTGTGACAAAAAACTCTCTATTAAGACTAACTTAGTTCTTTCTTTATCTAAGCAGCCCCTAGTTTTTATTTACGTGCTCTTTATTATCTTGCAAACCTATCCTATCACACCTACAAAGTACTTCTAGTTTCATACTTGTTCTAGGTAAAGCAAACGTTAAGCGTGCGTAGAGTTGTATCGGTGGTCGATAGAACTTGAGGGAATATTTATTCTACCTTTAGCTCCTCGTTGGGTTCGACACTCTTACTTATCGAGAAAGGCTACAATTGATCCCCTATACTTGTGGGTTATCAAGACCTTTTTCTGGCGCCGTTGCCGGGGAGCAATAGTGTGACGCCCCCATTCTCGATCGTACGCTAATCAATCACGCAATGCGTACGACGAAGATTAGGGACTCACCGATCGATATCACAACACAACACAAGACACAAATATAAAGTCATACAGCTTCATATTACAAGCCAGGGGCCTCGAGGGCTCGAATACAAAGCTCGACAAGCACGAGTCAGCGGAAGCAAATAATATCTGAGTACAAACATAAGTTAAACAAGTTTTGCCTTAAGAAGGCTAGCACAAACGTAACAACGGATCGAAAGAGGCGAGGCCTCTTGCCTGGGAACCTCCTAACTACTCCTGAGCGTCGGGGGCAGCCTCCACGTAGTAGTAGGCTCCTGCGGTGGTGTAGTAGTCGTCTCCGGCGTACTCCATCTCCTGGGCTCCATCGTCTGAACGCGGAAATCGTATCGAGGGGGAAAGAGGAAGCAAAGCAGCAGTGAGTACTCATCCAAAGTACTCGCAAGACTGACATCAGAACTATGCTAAGTATGCATCATTATCAAGGGGAGGGGTTATATCTGGACTGACTGCAGAAAGCAAGAATAGGGAGAAGGCCTAGTCCTATCGAAGACTAGCATCTTCAACATCTTGCAGCATTAGAAGAGAGTAGAATGGTATCTCACATATAGTCATGTTATTGTAGCAATTTTATTAAGTAACCACGCCCAGAGATCCTTCCTCGACTCCCTGCGAGGAAGAAATCCCGGAGCCACAATTCATTTCAATGTAAAACACAATTATAGTTGTATAAGGTCAAGGCACAACTCCAAGTCGTCCTGTTACCGTGGACACGGCTATTCGAATAGATTATTCATCCCTGCAGGGGTGCACCACATATTCCCCAACACGCCTGAGTCACCTCCGGCCGGACACACTTTCCTGGGTCATGCCCGGCCTTGGGATATCAGCACGTCGTCGCCCCACCTAGGCTCAACGAAGAGGCCAGCCCGCCGGTCTAAATCCTAAGCGCGCAGGTTTGTGGGCCCACTTACCCTTGCACTCCTGCACGATGCGAAGGCGGCCGGAAGCAGACCTAGCACACTCCAGTCCAAGAGATGTACCGTCCAGTCCAATCCGGCGCGCGCCGCTCCATTGCTGATGTCCAAAGAGCTTCGTCTGATACAACGACGCTGAGTACCCATAACTTCTCCCACGTGAAGGTTAGTGCGTATTAAGGCCAACAACCTAACTCAGATCAAGTACCCAACCCATTAGCATTTTATTAATGCGGGGAAAGCGCGACCCATGAAGTGCGGTCCGTCGCCCTGTCTCGAGGATGTGTGGCAAAGGCCTCTCTCGCCAGTCCACGCCTCATCATCATCAAACCGTGGGTACCCCTCAAGGCCGACCCATCACCAACATGTTTCAGTAACCCGGTCATAGTAACTGTGTGTATAAAACATCAAGGCGGAACCTGAGGAATCACCCTCAAGGGGCCCCGCTCGATGAAACCGTCAAGGTGGACTTAGAGGAATCACCCTCGAGGGTCCCACACTTGAGGGGTTGCACGACAGAGTCATCGTCGGGAGTGGTGAAGGAGGAATCACCCTCGATAACCACGACCAACTAGCTGCACTACAGAGCTAGCATCATGAGTACTTCACGAGGTGTCACCCTTGGTACTCGGTAGTAGCGCTGCAGAGTCGTACAACTAAGGGGGGTGCGGTGATGTGAAGGGCCTGGCTTGTCGGTCGGTTGACCGAGTCTTCGAGTCTTTGAGTCGTCGAGTCGTTGATGAAGAAGCAGGGGCAACTGGGACTAAGGGGTCACTGGGGGTTCATTGATCAACCTATACTAAGCAGTTGATATGATTGCAGGTATGATAGCAGTTTATCAAAAACAGGCCATGCATCAGAATAGGAGCTAGCTAATACAGTAGCAAAATTCTAATGCAAGAATAAGAGGGAAAGGAATAGGCGATATCGGAATGCTCAAGGGGGGGTTGCTTGCCTTGCTGCTCTGCGGCAAAGGCCTGGTCGTGAACGGCGTAGTCGTACCCGGCAGCAGCGTCAGTCTCGGGGTCTACCGGAGAGAAGAGGGGGGAAGAAACAATAAATATAAAGCAGACAAAAATGCATCACGATGCATGACATGGCAATGTGCAGGGCTAGGCATGCACTAACGCAGTATTACACATCACAGACGGGTCGGAAGAATATCTGACGATATTTTCGGGGTCTCGGGCTTTTACCGGATAGATGAAATCGATGGAAAAGTTCCATGTTTGCTATGCTAGAGGCATGTGACAGACTAACGGGCTGCGTATTCGGAACCGTAGGATTATTCTGAGCAACTTTCATGTTCAATTTTTTTTAATCCGGACTACGATTTATTTTATATTAATTTCTAAAGATTTAATAATATTCTGAAATTAATTTAATTATTTAATCCGAATTATCCAAAACAGTAATTACTGTTTAACTAATTAATTAACAGTTTAATTAATTAATCTATTTAACCTTAATCACCTAATTAATTAATCTAATTAACTAATCTATCTATTATATATAAAAAGTAATTAACGGACTACCAGAAAAAAGAGAATTAAGCTAGAAAATCCGATAAAATTTAGAAACATCCAGCCATTAATTAAACAGACTAGCTGATTACAGCCAATGGTTCTCCAAAATAGTCTATTTATGTAATAGTTCAAACAAATTACCCACCACTGCCCTTCATTATTTTTTATCGTACCCCTTCAATTTACCTAGCTAGAAAAGTTAGGTTATTTGGTTATGGATCTCCTATCCAAGATGTTCTCGCCGCCGCCAAGTTCTACGGTGCGCTCGGCCGGCCGTCCAGGCGTCAATCCCATGTATGTACACCAGAGCATGCGGCTCTATACTTGCTTTGTGACTAGCGCTCATTCATGTATAGGCGAGCGTACGTGGTACGTGGACGAGCTCGGCAGCGCGCCACGAGGCGCCGAGCTTTTGGAGACTCTGGCCGCTGATACATAGAGGTCGAAGTAAGGCAAGAATGGCCGGAGTAATTAAGGATGGTTTGACTAGAGCCAATGCTTTGTACGTGTGTGCTGCATGGGTCGCCGGCCGCTCATGAGTACATGAATGCTGGAATACTTGATCAATAGGAACGGGCAGAAGGCCAGAACGATGCAATTATGGTCCAGACATTGATACAAGATCGATTGTAAAATTTTCTACACACAGCTCACAGCTTGGTGCAGTCACGTACGTGAGGTATCTTTTTTTTACTGTTCCGTCTATTTTTTTTTTTGCGGGTGAAAATAAACTACTGTTCCGTCTATGCACACGTGTATAATACAACATAAATTCTCCAAATTTTTATCAGCATAAACTACGTAAAACAAGAGCTGTACATCATTCCTGGCTGTGTGTATATGTCAATATACAAGAAACATATATTATATAACATGCAAAATAAGAGTTGTGCATCATCAATTTGTTTTATTGACCGAAAATTATACCAGAAGGACACACTGTTGTAGCATCTAAAATTATTAGGCTAATCGGTATGTAATAGTTTACAACATTTTTTCTTGA
This sequence comes from Elymus sibiricus, assembly GCA_039707655.1. Taxonomy (NCBI): domain Eukaryota; kingdom Viridiplantae; phylum Streptophyta; class Magnoliopsida; order Poales; family Poaceae; genus Elymus; species Elymus sibiricus. Next base: position 344,572,682 of record CM077669.1, on the reverse strand, counting down.
CAACAATTTTCCTTTAAACTTTTCCATCAATTTTTGTTATACATTTCACGCCCTCCTTCGTGATTCTGAACCCAGCCTCATATTGTTACATGGCAGGTCCGAGTGACATATTAGACTACAGTACCACAAACAGGTTCACTTACAAATTTATTTTTTTATTCAAATAAAATAATGATCCTCCCCCTTTTTATAATCCATTTTTAACATTCAGCAATGCGACGAGGACACCTACACCTTATGTGCTTCCACATGCTCACGTATCAAATTGTGTACTAATGGCTGAATTAAACATTAGGTAAGTGAAAACACCTTTTTTCTCGATAAAATTGAACACACCTTGAATCCTTGATGCATTACGTTTATTTATTGATTGTGTAGTTGTTAACACCGGTACATATAAATGCTTCTGAATTATTATTATTTTTACTTCTGCACTGTACTATTGCTATTGGCTTCATATGTACTTTTCTAAGTAGAACATTCTAATGTTTCTATCTTTGGGTAGTAAAAGTGAAAATTTTATTTGATTAGAATGGCGGAAATATGATAAACCGATTTGTGATAAAAAAATGTTTTTCATATAGTAGATCAATATTAGAAATTTATGAGTGATGTAAAGGTTCATGTACAAGCTGGTCCATTGTTCTGGACACTTCAGGTTTTGAGTTAGGAAAAGGACAGGGTCTACAAGCACATGACTACCATGTTAGATTCAGGAGCATCATGAGTATTAAAGCAAGAAGCAATATGGATGTTGATCGGAAAATAAGCTTGCGGACCCAGAAGAGGTTCTAAAGTCTGTGTACATTACTTGGGTAAATGATTCATTCTACTGATTGATACGTTATGACTTTCTTTGTACTACCTCCGTCCCAAGTTATAAGACGTTTTTGGTGGGCTACCAAAAAAGTCTTATAATTTGGGACAGAGGAACGAATTTTATAACACTCACCTATAATCACTTTTCTCACAAAACTAGGTTGCACCACACGATTTTAGTAGATACGTATGGAGTAAGCCACACTATCAAATCAGTGGACATGCCTTCAATTAGCAAGACCCACACGATTTTATTCCAAATGTCTTAAAATTAATAATTTCTCTTTTTCACAGAAGGCAACATCATTGTTTCAATACCAAACAGGCCAATAGCAAAAGTACAAATTGGTATGTTCCCTATAGACCATAATGTGCAGGTTTGGAAATATAGCTAAATTTAATTCCAAAAATGTAATTTACTGAATCAAGTACGTGTATATTTGTGTTGAAGTAAAAACTTGATTGCACGTCCACTTACATGTGTAATTTTGTAGTTTCAGTTCAAAATTTCCAATGAGTCCGATCTTAAACTTTAACCTACTCGGGCATCTACAGAGAAGAGCGTCTCATTAACGATTTTCTGTAAAAGCCTATTTGTAAAATCACTTGGTTTACCCGAAACATATGGGAACCAATATGGAACAACAAAAGGATCGACACACTCCATTGAGTGTCAGTTGTCCATTTCTCACCTTTTATCCGGCCTAATATTTTTATGAGCACAATTTCAGTTCATATTGTTTTTATGATAGTGTGATACCATCTTTGATAATCAAATTTTACAAAATCTTTTTGGACAAAGTATTAATACACATTTTTTAAATTTGTGGTTTCTCTGAACTTTGCCTTATATCTTAACTACACACATTTGTATGTTCAATTCTTATTTTTTATGTCTTGCTCAATTAGTTTGCAAGATGGTATTGTCTTCACTATTTTACTTTCCCCAAGACTAACTTTTTTCTTCTTCTGAAACCAATGGATTGTTGCTGAGTTTATTAGTAGAAAAACAAGTGAATTCCAATACATCAAGGGCCAAGCCCACTTGAACATCGGTATAACATGAGTTAAGTCCATTGATGACACAGTGAACACAAGAAAAACATGACAACATACAAGCACAAACCAACGGGAAGCTTGCTCCTATGGGAGGAGCAAACACATGAAAGTTCCGCCGCGGTGAAGGAACACGCACTCCACAGAAGCTGCAACCGCTATTGGACTAACTTTTGTTAAGTCACTATCTTTATATAGTGAGGCGTAACAATTGATACTTTAGAAAGAATTGCATGGTTCACCTTGTGTATTCCTGGAATATTAATTATTGTTCTAAAAAAATCTTAACCTACAACTATTCCATAGAGCTTATGAAATTTATTTAGCATACTGAAAATAGTTTATAAAGTACTTTTCAGTATGCATTACCATCAAGCGTAATGTCAAGGAGGGGCATAAGCAAAGTGGGGAACAAAATGTTAAGTTCAGTCTCATTCTTATTGATTTTAGTCCTTCAAAACGCCCTGAATGCCTACTTCTGAAGGAACAACTTTTGTTAAGTGAATAAATATGACGGTACTTATTTAATCATTCTGTTGCACTATAAGTATATTCATTTTCCAGATTTCAACAATAATATAGAAATGGCTCGCTATGGTAAAACAAATATTTGTTCATATTAAGAGATTTAGTAGATATAAAAATTTACAATGATTAAAAACTAAACCTACTAATTCCACATAGATTGATAATGTATTTCAAAAATATAAATAAATACAACATGAGTGATCATAAAGAATACAGTTAGTATGGCATGCATAATCAGAAGGTAAATGAAAAATGGATAGCATATATATTTACATATAAATAAATAACCAAAAATACCTAAGACATAATTGTATTCGCAAAATTCATATATTTGTAAATGTCATCAGATATGGTTCCAATTTTTCTTTAGATAAATAATATATTATGATATCATTATTAAACTTTATAAATTCTAGCCCGCGCATCGAGCGGGCCACTCTGCTAGTTATTAATATTAATATCTATTTATTTATTTATTTTCTAAATTCATTTTTATTAATAATTTTATTTTCATTTTTCTTTTTAACATATACGTACATACATACGTATGTATATACATACATATGTATACACACACACACACTCAGCAGCACACACACGCACGCACGTACACGCGCGCGCGCGCCGGCCGACGCGGCGGCGGCGGCCGCCGGCGGGGAGGGGGGGCGTGGGCGGAGCTCACGGGGGGGCGGCGGACGGCGGGTGAGGCGGACGGCGGCGGCGGTCGGCGGCGGGGCGAGGCGGACGGAGGAGGAGGCGACGGGGCGACAGGCGGTGGGGCCGGTCGGTCCCGAACCGGTCGGCGGGGGGGAGGAAGGGAGCGGGCGGGGCCGACTCGGGCGCCCGGGCGGGCGAGCGAGCGAGCGAGCGAGCGGCGGCGGGGGGGAATGGATCGGGGCTGGGGCGCTGGGGGCGCTAGGGTTGCCCCTGGCCCCCTTATAGTAGCCGGCTGGGCCGGCCTAATTCGGCCCAGTTAGGCATTTTTTTATTATTATTATTAAACAGCGTCTGTTTTAACTATTAGAGGCTCTAAAATACTTCGAAAAATTCCGGTTCCAATTTTATAAATCCTTAGGGAATATTTGTGATCCATCCAACATTTTTAACTTCAGTTTTGCGCAACTTTTAAATCCACCTTTCAGACGAATTTAAATTGCAACGAAATTTGAACGGGGTTTGAACCAACACGAGTTTAACAACAGTAAACGCGGTGACGTGGCATCATTAGTGCGGGATTACTGTAGCTTAATTACAGAGATTACTGTAGCACAAAACCAGGGCGTCACAATTCTCCACTACTAAAAAGAATTCTCGTCCCGAGAATCAAGAAGTAGAAGGAAAGAGCCCGGGGTATTCTGCACGAAGAAGATCTTCGCGTTCCCAAGTAGCTTCATCTTCAGAATGGTTTGCCCACTTCACTTTGAAGAACTTGGTAACCTTCTGACGAGTCCGACGTTCAGTTTCATCGAGAATGCGGACTGGTTGCTCCTTGTAAGAAAGGTCTTGTTGCAGCTCCAACATATCATGATCCACTGCTCGGATAGGATCCTTGAAGCAGCGACGAAGTTGCGACACATGGAACACATCGTGAACCTGAGAAAGGTTCGACAGTAATTCCAGTTGATATGCCACTTTACCACGCCTTTCGAGAATTGTGAAAGGACCAATATATCGAGGAGCCAGCTTGCCCTTGATCCCGAAACGGTGTGTACCTCTCATTGGCGTGACTCGAAAATAAGCCTTCTCGCCAGGTTGATAGACCATATCTTTGTGATGACAGTCATACTGACTCTTCTGACGAGACTGAGCAGTCTTCAGATTTGCATGAATAATATGCGGACTTGATCTTCGGCATGTTGGATAATATCCGGACCGATAAGTGTACGTTCCCCAGTTTCTGACCAATTCTGAGGAGTCCGACACTTACGTCCATATAACACTTCAAAGGAGCCATCTTCAGACTAGCTTCATAGCTATTGTTGTAGGAGAACTCAGCATACGGGAGAGATTCCGCCCATTTCTTGCCGAAAGAAATGACACAAGCTCGAAGCATGTCTTCGAGAATCCGATTGACTCTTTCAACTTGTCCCTAGGATTGAGGGTGAAAAGCAGTGCTAAAGGACAAACGAGTTCCCATAGCTTCCAGGAAACTTGCCCAGAACCTTGAAGTGAATAAGCTGCCACGGTCTGAACTAATCACCAATGGAATACCGTGGAGTGAAACAACTCTGGACATGTAAAGATCTGCCAGCTGACTAGCAGTAATAGTTTCTTTGACGGCTCGAAAATGTGCAACTTTGGACAACCAGTCAATGACGACAAGAATAGCATCATTACCTTTCTGCGACCTGGGAAAACCAGTAATGAAGTCCATTTCAACATGATCCCATTTCCATTCAGGAATAGAAATAGGTTGTAGAGTTCCAGCAGGCCTTTGATGTTCTGCTTTGATCCGACGGCAAATGTCACATTCTGAAACATAGCGTGCAATGTCTTGCTTCATGTTAGACCACCAGAATCTTCGACGAATGTCTTGGTACATCTTGGTACTACCAGGATGAATAGACAGCGGAGTGTCATGTGCTTCCTTCATGACCTCCTGAGTCATATCATTGTTTTTCGACTTACACGGTACCACTAGGCGGCCCTTGAACTACAAAGTGCCATCCTCAGCAATAGTGAAGGGTGAGGGCTTTCCTTCTGCGAGATCGAATTTAATCCTCTCGACTTCACTGTCACACTTCTAGATCCACTTGATGACGTCCACAAGATCTGGTTTAGCAACCAGGGTATTGAGAGAACCCTGGGAAACAATGTGGAGGTTCATTTTGTATGACCCTTTAGGAGGGGGAGCGAGATAACCCTAAGGAACAATATGGAGGTTCAGCTTGCGGAATTCCTTTTGAAGAAGGGGGTGAACCTTGTGAACCTGAAGGTGATTGCAGTATGACTTGCGGCTCAAAGCATCAGCCCTTACATTAGCCTTGCCTGGGGTATAAGAAATACCCACATTGTAATCTGCTATTCGTTCCATCCATCTCTGTTGACGGAGATTCAGATCTGGCTGAGTAAACAGGTACTTCAGACTTTGGTGATCGGTGTAGATCTCGCAACGATTACCAACAAGGTATTGTCGCCACTCTTTCAGTGCATGAATTACTGCAGCAAGTTCAAGGTCATGAACTGGGTAGTTCTCTTCATGAGGACGCAATTGACGAGATGCATAAGCAACCACTCTGTGTTCTTGCATTAAGACACAGCCCATTCCCTGACGTGAAGCATCACAATAGATGACGAAGTCCTTACGAGTATCCGGAGGAGCAAGCACTGGAGCAGACGTGAGTTTGTCCTTAAGTGCCTGAAAGCTCTCCTGACATTTTTCTGTCCACTCATATTTAACACCTTTGTGAAGCAAATTGGTTAAGGGCTTTGCAATCTTGGAGAAGTTCTCGACGAATCGACGGCAATAGCTGGCGAGTCCGAGAAAACTTCTGACTTGCTTGACATTCTTCGGGGGAGTCCAGTCAAGAATAGCCTGAACTCGTTCAGGGTTGACCGCAATACCATCCTTGGAGATCACATGACCAAGGTAGGTTACTTCATCCATCCAGAACTCACACTTTGAATACTTTGCATAAAGTTGATGTTCTCGAAGCCTCTCCAGTATAAGACGAAGATGTTCAGCATGCTCTTCTTTATTCTTGGAATAAACCAGGATATCATCCAGATAAAACACGACGAATTTATCGAGGTAATCCATGAATATATAGTTCATCAGGCGAGAGAATGTTGTTGGGGCACTGGTTAAGCCGAAGGACATGACGGTGTACTCGTATGAACCATAGCGAGTAACAAAGGCAGTCTTGGGAATATCCTCTTCACGAACCCGAATCTGATGGTAACCCAACCTCAAGTCGAGTTTTGAATACACTGCTGAACCAGCAAGTTGATCATACAGATCGTTGATCCGAGGAAGCGGATATTTGTTTTGAATCGTTGCTTGGTTGATGGGACGGTAATCTTGAACTAACCGATTCGTTCCATCTTTCTTCTTGACAAAGAGAGAAGGTTCTCCCCAAGCAGAGGAACTTGGACGAATGAAACCCAGACGAAGTGAATTGTCAATTTCTTGCTTAAGTTCAAGGAGTTCATGTGGTGGCATCTTATACGGACGCTTGGTTATAGGAGTGGTACCAGGTACCAAGTCGATGACAAACTCGACAGCTCTAGCAGGGGGGATCCCTGGAAGTTCTTCCGAAAACATATTGGAAATCTCGGACAACTGGAATGTTTTCAATTCCTTCAAGAGGTGACTCGTTTAATGCATTCATGGAATATAGTCGGGCTTCAGCATCTCGAACAAGATGAGCATGGTAGCTGACTATCTCATTCGAAGGATGTAGAAGGTGGACAGTTTTGGTGGCACAAACGACGGAAGCAGTATGTGCCTTCAACCAATCCATTTCCAGAATAAGGTCGATCTTGGAAGACTTCAATATAATGGGGGAAGCATGGAATTCCATTCCTTCTATTTCAATGGGGACATCTTGACAAACCATTGAGGTTCGACATTGGCCAGCGGGGGTGTTTACCACTATTGGATTGTTCATCTCCTCGTACTTAATGACATGCATGTATGCAAAATCTTCAGACATAAAGGAAAGCGATGCTCCTGTATCAAAAAATACAGAAGCTGGTACTGAGTTGATGAGAAGAGTACCCATCACAGTAGTAGGCTGGTCTTGAACTTCATTCAGAACAATATTTTTGGCTTGAACACGTCCCTGAGCAGGCCTGTCATTGTTGTTGCGGGGCTGGTTGGTAGGCAGTGCAAGTTGATTCTGATTCTGCCTGCATTCTCTAGCACGGTGTCCTGGACGACCACAGTAGGGGGAACAGGAGCTCGTGGTGGCGGAGCAGGGAGCCTCGGCTACCTAGGTGGGGGTGGAGGTAGGCGAGGTGCAGCATAGGACGGTCTTGGAGCAGGAGGCGGTGCCTGGTACATGTTGTGAGGGATCCAGATCTTGCGCTTCTGACTTCCTGAGCCCGAAGATGAGCACATGTCACGGTGGCGCTTGCTGCTATCCTTGTAGTCCAGCAAACCCGTTTCCACTATAATAGACTTGTTCACCAAGGTGGCAAAGTTACCGAAGTCTTGAGCAATGAATGCCAGTTTGATATCCGGGTGGAGGCCTTCACGGAATTTCTCTTGCCTACGAGCATCAGTTGCGACGTCTTCTTCAGCATAGCGAGATAAGTCCAGAAATTCCCGCTGATAAGCATCCACAGTCTTGTTGCCCTGGACTAAGTTGCGGAATTCACCCTTCTTCTTATCCACCATTCCCTGAGGAATGTGACGAGCACGGAACGCAGCTTGGAACTCTGGCCGGGTGATGATTGTTCCAACAGGCTGAGAGCGCCTGTGGCTGTCCCACCATTGAGCAGCGGGACCCTTCAGAAAGTACGAGGCAAAGGTGACATAGCTAGCCTCTGGGGCGCCTGAAGACTCCAGCTCATAAGTGATGTCACGGAGCCAGTCATCTGCATCAAGCGGCTGAGTTGAGCTGCGGTAGATCGCAGGGTTGAGACGCATGAAGTCTTGCAGAGTCATTGGGGCTGGCTGCTGATTCATATTTGGCCTCGGGATCTGGTCCATCAGCCCTTGCATAAACTGGCGATTCAGTTCAAACTGTTGCATCATACCAGCCATGTAGTCCGGTGGTGGTGGTGGTTCAGGCGCACCACGACCACGACCAGCTGGCCTAACCATTCTGTCAAATTTTAACAATGGTAGTTTAGCATTTGGTAATTGTAAAATCAATGAATCATTCATGGAGTAAATTGCACAAAGAAGGAAGTGCAATAAATATGACATAGTAGTTCAAATTTCAACATACAGATCCATACATAGGTCTATCACAAACCATAAGTTCGTTACAAAACAGACGATAGGTCCGGCATGCAAATAACCTAGGCAACTAGGCAGCACGCAGGCACGCGGTGGAGGGATACAACAACGGGACATAGCAATAAGCTACATCAACGTCGGGGACAACGAAAGTAGCCACGGAACTGTACGTGACCCTGAATATGAAACCTGGTGGCAGGGTCCTGCATCCCGTGCACACTCTGATGCAGAATCTGCATATTAAGCGGGAGCGCAGGTCCACGTGCCGGAGTACGACCTCCAACCTCAGGCCATTCAAGACCTGGAGGAAACTCAGTCCGAGGCGGGTAAATGATGTGCTCCGGATGTATCCTCGCATGGACTGCTGGCGTGAACTTCTCCATAGCCTGATGCAGACGAGCTCGGGTGGCGTACAACTCGACATTAAGAGCCCTGACAGTGCGATCCAGTGCCTCAGTGTACTGGACCAGAACCTGTGGGTCGTAACGACGACTCACGTAGGGGGTGCAGACAGCAGTGTAGGACCGGTCGTTGCGCTGCGGCGCGAAAGGGGTCAAGACCTCAGCGTCGGCCGCAGTATCAACTCCAGCAGGAACATACGGGATGTATCGGTATGCTGTCTCCTCCAAACAGGGGTTCGCTGCACGGAGACGAACAATAGCAGCATAGGCAGCATCCTGTACTGCCATCTCAACAGTCACTCCAATGCCACGGAAGGTGTGCAGCTCAGTGATGGAAAGGTCCCGTCGATCCCAGATAACCATCTCAGCCTCATACTGTTCCTGGTTGAACTCGCGGTAGTCCTCGTAAACAGTGTACTCGGGGTACCAGCGATATCCCAGCTTCTTCAGGAGGTCGACCAGAATGGCCGGGAACCCTGTCGTATCATGCGCAAAGGTCAGGCGAACGATCTGCCTAGCGGGACGCATCTGTAACAAGGAGATTCAAGATGTCAAAAGACAGTGTGTGCATCATACTTCAAGGTAAAACAATTGTCGACGAAACAATTCTCCGGTGGATGTGATCACGAGAACCTAATGTTAGATTTAGCAAAATCTTTAACCCGAAGGAGAAGAGAGATCAGAACCCAGAGTATAGACGAGGAATAAAAGATCCTAATACCACCCGATTGAGAAGTGGGACCGTAAGCCACACAACTATGTTAGTAAAAAGTTTTTCAAGTACTAGACTCAACTTCGGCCAAGGAGTTGGAAAGGGGGCTACCTACAGGCAGTCGGCTCTGATACCAACTTGTGACGCCCCCATTCTCAACCGTACGCTAATCAATCACGCAATGCGTACGACCAAGATTAGGGACTCACCGATCGATATCACAACACAACACAAAACACAAATATAAAGTCATACAGCTTCATATTACAAGCCAGGGGCCTCGAGGGCTCGAATACAAAGCTCGACAAGCACGAGTCAGTGGAAGCAAATAATATCTGAGTACAGACATAAGTTAAACAAGTTTTGCCTTAAGAAGGCTAGCACAAACGTAACAACGGATCGAAAGAGGCGAGGCCTCCTGCCTGGGAACCTCCTAACTACTCCTGAGCGTCGGGGGCAGCCTCCACGTAGTAGTAGGCTCCTGCGGTGGTGTAGTAGTCGTCTCTGGCGTACTCCATCTCCTGGGCTCCATCGTCTGAACGCGGTAATCGTATCGAGGGGGAAAGAGGAAGCAAAGCAGCAGTGAGTACTCATCCAAAGTTCTCGCAAGACTGACATCAGAACTATGCTAAGTATGCATCATTATCAAGGGGAGGGGTTATATCTGGACTGACTGCAGAAAGCAAGAATAGGGAGAAGGCCTAGTCCTATCGAAGACTAGCATCTTCAACATCTTGCAGCATTAGAAGAGAGTAGACTGGTATCTCACATATAGTCATATTATTGTAGCAATTTTATTAAGTAACCATGCCTAGAGATCCTTCCTCGACTCCCTGCGAGGAAGAAATCCCGGAGCCACAATTCATTTCAATGTAAAACACAATTATAGTTGTATAAGGTCAAGGCACAACTCCAAGTCGTCCTGTTACCGTGGACACGGCTATTCGAATAGATTATTCATCCCTGCAGGGGTGCACCACATATTCCCCAACACGCCTGAGTCACCTCCGGCCGGACACACTTTCCTGGGTCATGCCCGGCCTCGGGATATCAGTACGTCGTCGCCCCACCTAGGCTCAACGAAGAGGCCAGCCCGCCGGTCTAAATCCTAAGCGCGCAGGTTCGTGGGCCCACTTACCCTTGCACTCCTGCACGATGCGAAGGTGGCCGGAAGCAGACCTAGCACACTCCAGTCCCAGAGCTGTACCGTCCAGTCCAATCCGGCGCGCGCCGCTCCATTGCTGACGTCCGAAGAGCTTCGGCTGATACAACGACGCTGAGTACCCATAACTTCTCCCACGTGAAGGTTAGTGCGTATTAAGGCCAACGACCTAACTCAGATCAAGTACCCAACCCATTAGCATTTTATTAATGCGGGGAAAGCGCGACCCATGAAGTGCGGTCCGTCGCCCCGTCTCGAGGATGTGTGGCAAAGGCCTCTCTCGCCTGTCCACGCCTCATCATCATCAAACCGTGGGTACCCCTCAGGGCCGACCCATCACCAACATGTTTCAGTAACCCGGTCATAGTAACTGTGTGTATAAAACATCAAGGCGGAACCTAAGGAATCACCCTCAAGGGGCCCCGCTCGATGAAACCGTCAAGGTGGACTTAGAGGAATCACCCTTGAGGGTCCCACACTTGAGGGGTTGCACGACAGAGTCATCGTCGGGAGTGGTGAAGGAGGAATCACCCTCGATAACCACGACCGACTAGCTGCACTACAGAGCTAGCATCATGAGTACTTCACGAGGTGTCACCCTCGGTACTCGATAGTAGCGTTGCAGAGTCGTACAACTAAGGGGGGTGCGGTGATGTGAAGGGCCTGGCTTGTCGGTCGGTTGACCGAGTCTTCGAGTCTTCGAGTCGTCGAGTCGTCGATGAAGAAGCAGGGGCAACTGGGACTAAGGGGTCACTGGGGGTTCATTGATCAACCTATACTAAGCAGTTGATATGATTGCAGGTATGATAGCAGTTTATCAAAAACAGGCCATGCATCAGAATAGGAGCTAGCTAATACAGTAGCAAAATTCTAATGCAAGAATAAGAGGGAAAGGAATAGGCGATATCGGAATGCTCAAGGGGAGGTTGCTTGCCTTGCTGCTCTGCGGCAAAGGCCTGGTCGTCAACGGCGTAGTCGTACCCGGCAGCAGCGTCAGTCTCGGGGTCTACCGGAGAGAAGAGGGGGGGAGAAACAATAAATATAAAGCAGACAAAAATGCATCACGATGCATGACATGGCAATGTGCAGGGCTAGGCATGCACTAACGCAGTATTACACATCGCAGACGGGTCGGAAGAATATCTGACGATATTTTCCGGGTCTCGGGCTTTTTCCGGATAGATCAAATCGATGGAAAAGTTCCATGTTTGCTATGCTAGAGGCATGTGACAGACTAACGGGCTGCGTATTCGGAACCGTAGGATTATCCAAAACAGTAATTACTTTAATTTAATAATATTCTGAAATTAATTTAATTATTTAATCCGAATTATCCAAAACAGTAATTACTGTTTAACTAATTAATTAACTGTTTAATTAATTAATCTATTTAACCTTAATCACCTAATTAATTAATATAATTAACTAATTATTAATATTAATATCTATTTATTTATTTATTTTCTAAATTCATTTTTATTAATAATTTTATTTTCATTTTTCTTTTGAACATATACGTACATACATACGTATGTATATACATACATATGTATATACACACACACACTCAGCAGCACACACACGCACGCACGTACACGCGCGCATGCGCGCCAGCCGGAGTGGTGGCGGCGGCCGTCGGCGGGGGGGGGGGGGGGGGGGGGGCGGCGGACGGCGGGTGAGGCGGACGGCGGCGGCGGTCGGCGGTCGGCGGCGGGGCGAGGCGGACGGCGGGTGAGGCGGACGGCGGCGGCGGTCGGCGGCGGGGCCGGCGGTGCGGGCCGGTCGGCACGGGCGGGTCGGGCCGGCCGGTTCCCGAACTAGTCGGCGGGGGGGGGGGGGAAGGGAGCGGGCGGGGCCGGCTCGGGCGCCCGGGCGTGCGAGCGAGCTAGTGTGCGGCGGCGGGGGGGGTGGGGGGAATGGGATCGGGGCTGGGGCGCTAGGGTTGCCCCTGGCCCCCTTATAGCGGCCGGCTGGGCCGGCCTAATTCGGCCCAGTTAGGCATTTTTCTTTTTCTTTTTTTTTATTATTATTAAACAGCGTCTGTTTTAACTATTAGAGGCTCTAAAATACTTCAAAAAAATCCGGTTCCATTTTTATAAATCGTTAGGGAATATTTGCGATCCATCCAACATTTTTAACTTCAGTTTTGCGCAACTTTTAAATCCACCTTTCAGACGAATTTAAATTGCAACGAAATTTGAACGGGGTTTGAACCAACGCGAGTTTAACAATAGTAAATGCGGTGACGTGGGATCATTAGTGCGGGATTACTGTAGCTTAATTACAGAGATTACTGTAGCACAAAACCAGGGCGTCACAAATAGCATGGGGTGAATATTCTCGTGTGTGCTTGTTTGCTTTATCACTAAGTAGATTTTATTTGTTGTTCTAAGTTGTTCTCTATCTTTAGCTATGGATATGGAACACGAAATACCAAAAAAATTAGGTGTACTTGCTACTCATGGAGATGGGGAACCTCCTAAAACCCTCGATGCTCGTTATGTGGAAAATATTATGCACTACTTTGATAATCCTGAGAAAACCCCATTCAACTTGATAATGGGATACACGTTGGATCAACGTGAATACTTTAGGGATTATCGCTTGACTCAAAAATGGAAACTGTTATGGGATCAAATTCATATGTTGAAATGGTATACTTGGAATCTATGCTTGAGATATGATATTACTTGTTGCTCTAGGATGAAGGCTAAGCACCTTCCCTTTTCATGTAAATTTAATGATAATGAAACCTTGGCTTCTTATGCTAATGGTATATATGATTACTATGATGTGGAACAAATAGAAGAGTTTGTTGCTTTTAAGGGTGCTTATGAAATTGAAGCTTTGTTTGAAAAGTATGAAGATTATGATGATGCTGTTTACCGATCTCAAAATTTGGCTATGCTTCATTATTGTTATGCCAATTATGAATATAATGCCCATATTGATCAATTTATTGAGAAAGTCTCCGCTATCCAAGAAGAGACTAATATTTTGCAGGAATCTATGGAAGAAGAAATTGATGACACTGTGAGCTCATTGGATGAAAAAGATGAGGAGGAGAGCGAAGAACAAAAGGAGGAAGAGCGGATTAGCTACCCGTGCCCACCTTCTAATGAGAGTAACTCTTCAACTCATACATTGTTTAATTTCCCTTCGTTCTTACCGAAGGATGAATGCTATGATATTGCTATGATCCCTTGGATTCGTTTGAAATATCCCTTTTTGATGAACTTGATGCTTGCTATGCTTGTGGCCATGATGCCAATATGAATGATGCTTATGGAGATGAACTTGCTATAGTTCCTTATGTTAAACTCGAAATTGTTGCTATTGCACCCACACATGATAGTCCTATTATCTTTTTGATTTCTCCCAACTACACTATATCGAAGAAGTTTGCACTTATTAAGGATTATATAGATGGGTTGCCTTTTACTATTACATATGATGATTTTGATAGATATAATATGCATGTGCTTGCTGCTCCTACTTGCAATTATTATGAGAGAGGAACTACATCTCCACCTCTCTATGTTTCCAATATGATAAAATTGCAAGAAACTGCTTATGCTATGAATTGGCCTTTACTTGATGTGCATGAATTGTTCTTTTATGATATGCCAATGCATAGGAAGAGAGTTAGACTTCGTTGTTGCATGATATATGTTAATTTGTGCTCACTACTAAATTACAAATCATTGTTAATTAAAATTGGCTTTGATATACCTTGGGATCCGGGTGGATCAATTACTTGAGCACTTTATGCCTAGCTTAATGGCTTTAAAGAAAACGCTGCCTGGGAGACAACCCGGAAGTTTTAGAGAGTCATTTTATTCTGTTGTGTGCTTTTATATAGTTTAAAAACCAAAAAAATAAAGAGGGGAACCTAAAACTTTTTCAAAAAGAAAAGTGAAAGTGAGAGAGACGAGCATTGTTAAAATGGGAGCATGCCTTGAACTTTGTTCATGCCCATGGAAACCTTGTGAATCTTAATTACAAAAACATTTCAACAAAAATGATTATCCCCTTGTATAAATCCATTGTATTATAAAAATAATGTGCCAAGATTTGCCTTTAGGATGATTAGATTGCTTGTTTGGTGTGTGCAGTGCAAAAACAGAAACTTTGGCTGTAGTGCGTGAATTTATATTTTTTACTGGAATGTCAAAAGTTTCTGAATTTTTTACAAGGTACTGCTATGCAAATTATTTATTTTGTCCTAATTTTTCAGAATTTTTAGAGTTACAGAAGTATAGTAAATGTTCAGATTGCTTCAGACTATTCTGTTTAAGACAGATTATGTTTTTGATGCATTGTTTTGCTTGTTTTGATGAAACTACCGATTGTATCGGTGGTATAAGCCATAAAGAAGTTATAACACAGTAGCTAAAATGCAAAAATAAAATGTGAATGGGTTTGCAACAGTACTTAAAGTGGTGATTTGTTTTATTATACTAACGTATCTCACGAGGGTTTTGTTAAGTTTTGTGTGATTGAAGTTTTCAAGTTTTGGGTGAGATCACGATGGATGAAGGAATAAGGAGTGGCAAGAGCCTAAGCTTGGGGATGCCCGAGGCACCCCAAGGTAATATTCAAGGACTCCCAAGAAACTAAGCTTGGGGATGACCCAGAAGGCATCCCCTCTTTCTTCTAACAACCATCGGTAATTTTACTTGGAGCTATATTTTTATTCGTCACATGACATGCGTAAATCTTGGAGCGTCGTGTGCTTTTTTATTTTTATTTTAATAATGCATCATGCTGGTATGAGATAGTCCTTGGTCGATTTATAGAATGCTTCATGCACTTCACTTATATCTTTTGAGTATGGCTTTATAGAATGCTTCATGTGCTTCACTTATATCATTTGAAGTTTGGATTGCCTGTTTCTCTACACATAGAAAACCGCCATTTGTAGATCTTTTGCTTCACTTATATTTGTTAGAGCGTGGGCATATCTTTTGTAGAAAGAATTAAACTCTCATGCTTCACTTATATCTATGTAGAGAGTCAACAGGAATTGGTCATTCACATGGTTAGTCATAAAATCCTACATTAAACTTGTAGATCACTGAATATGATATGTTTGATTCCTTGCAATAGTTTTGCAATATAAAGATGGTGATACTAGAGTCATGCTAGTGAGTAATTGTGGATTGGTAGAAATACTTGTGTTAAAGTTTGTGATTCCCGTAGCATGCACGTATGGTGAACCGTTATGTGATGAAGTCGGAGCATGATTTATTTATTTATTGTCATCCTTTGTGTGGAGGTCGAGATCGCGTGATGGTTAACTCCTACCAACCCTTCCCCTAGGAGCATGCGTGTAGTACCTTGTTTCGATGACTATTAAATTTTTGCAATAAGTATGTGAGTTCTTTATGACTAATGTTGAGTCCATGGATTATACGCACTCTCACCCTTCCACCATTGCTAGCCTCTCCAGTACCGCACAACTTTCACCGGTGCATTAAGCCCACCATATTATCTTCCTCAAAACAGCCACCATACCTACCTATTATGGCATTTTCATAGCCATTCCGAGATATATTGCCATGCAACTTCCACCGTTCCGTTTATTATGACACGCACCATCACTGTCATATTGCTTTGCATGATCGTAAGATAGCTAGCATGATGTTTTCATGGCTTGTCCGTTTTTTGATGTCATTGCTACGCTATATCATTGCACATCCCGGTACACTGCCGGAGGCATTCATATAGAATCATATTTTATTCTAGTATCGAGTTGTAATTCTTGAGTTGTAAGTAAATAAAAGTGTGATGATCATCATTATAGAGCATTGTCCCATGTGAGGAAAGGATGATGGAAGCTATGATTCCCTCACAAGTTGGGATGAGTCTCGGACTTTATGAAAAATAAAAGAGGCCAAAGAAGCCCAAATAAAAAAAAGAGGCCAAGGAAGCCCACCAAAAAAAAGAGAAAAAATAATAAAAATAAAAAATGAGAGAAAAAGAGGGAAGGGGCAATGCTACCATCCTTTACCACACTTGTGCTTCAGAGTATCACCATGTTTTCATATAGAGAGTCTCCTATGTTGTCACTTTCATATACTAGTGGGAATTTTTCATTATAGAACTTGACTTGCATATTCCAATGATGGGCTTCCTCAAATTGCCCTAGGTCTTCGTGAGAGCAAGCAAGTTGGATGCACACCCACTTAGTTTCTTTTGAGCTTTCATACACTTATAGCTCTAGTGCATCCGTTGCATGGCAATCCCTACTCACTCACATTGATATCTATTGATGGGCATCTTCGTAGCCCGTTGATACGCCTAGTTGATGTGAGACTATCTCCTTCTTTTTGTCTTCTCCACAACCACCATACTCTATTCCACCTATAGTGCTATATCCATGGCTCACACTCATGTATTGCATGAAAGTTGAAAAAGTTGGAGAATACTAAAGTATGAAACAATTGCTTGGCTAAAACCGGGGTTGTGCATGATTTAATACTTTGTGTGATGAAGATGGAGTATAGCCAGACTATATGATTTTGTAGGGATAACTTTCTTTTAGCCATGATATTTTGAGAAGACATGATTGCTTTATTAGTATGCTTGAAGTATTATTGTCTTAATGTCAAATGATAGACTATTGCTTTGAATCACTCGTGTCTTAATATTCATGTCATCATTAGATTATATGATCAAGATTATGCTAGGTAGCATTCCACATCAAAAATTATCCTTTTTATCATTTACCTACTCGAGGACGAGCAGGAATTAAGCTTGGGGATGCTGATACGTCTCCGTCGTATCTATAATTTTTGATTGTTTCATGCCAATATTCTACAACTTTCGTATACTTTTGGCAACATTTTATACTATTTTTTGGACTAACATATTGATCCAGTGCCCAGTGCCAGTTCCTGTTTATTGCATGTTTTTTGTTTCGAAGAATATCCATACCAAACGAAGTCCAAACGAGATAAAAACTTACGGAGATTTTTTTTGGAATATATGTGATTTTTGGGAAAAAGAATCAACACGAGACGATACCCGAGGGTCCACAAGCCATAGGGGCACGCCCTAGGGGGTAGGGCGTGCCCTGGACCCTTGTGGTCACCCCGTAAGGCGGTTGGTTCCCTTCTTTTGCCGCAAGAAAGCTAATATCTGGATAAAAATCGTGTTAAAATTTCAGCCCAATCGAAGTTACGGATCTCCGGGAATATAAGAAACGGTGAAAGGCCAGAATCTGGAAGGCAGAAACAGAAGGAAACAGAGAGAGATCCAATCTCGGAGGGGCTCTCGCCCCTCCTCCGCCATGGAAGCCAAGGAACAGAGGGGAAACCCTCCTCCCATCTAGGGGGAGGCCAAGGAAGAAGTAGAAGAAGGAGGGGGCTCTCTCCCCCTCTCTCCCGGTGGCACCGGAACGCCGCCGGGGCCATCATCGTGACGGCGATCTACACCAACAACTTCTCCGCCGTCATCACCAACTCTCTCCCCCTCTATGCAGCGGTGTAACACCCCTTCTGCCCGCTATAATCTCTACTTAAACATGGTGCTCTACGCTATATATTATTTCCCAATGATGTATGGCTATCCTATGATGTTTGAGTAGATCCGTTTTGTCCTATGGGTTGATTGATGATCATGATTGGTTTGAGTTGCATGTTTTATTATTGGTGCTGTCCTATGGTGCTCTCCGTGTCGCGCAGGCGTGAGGGATCCCTGCTGTAGGGTTTGCAATATGTTTATGATTCGCTTATGGTGGGTGGCGTGAGTGACGGAAGCACATACCCGAGTAAGTAGGTTGTTTGCGTATGGGAGTAAAGAGGACTTGATACCTTATAATGCTATGGTTGGGTTTTACCTTAATGATCTTTAGTAGTTGCAGATGCTTGCTAGAGTTCCAATCATAAGTGCATATGATCAAAGTAGAGAAAGTATGTTAGCTTATGCCTCTCCCTCATATAAAATTGCAATAATGATTACCGGTCTAGTTATCGATTGCCTAGGGACAAATAACTTTCTTGTGACAAAAAGCTCTCTACTAAGACTAACTTAGTTGTTTCTTTATCTAAGCAGCCCCTAGTTTTTATTTACGTGCTCTTTATTATCTTGCAAACCTATCCTATCACACCTATAAAATACTTCTAGTTTCATACTTGTTCTAGGTAAAGCGAACGTTAAGCGTGCGTAGAGTTGTATCGGTGGTCGATAGAACTTGAGGGAATATTTGTTCTACCTTTAGCTCCTCGTTGGGTTCGACACTCTTACTTATCGAGAAAGGCTACAATTGATCCCCTATACTTGTGGGTTATCAGCCGCGGCGTTGTAAGCCGATGCGGTCGCGAGAGACGGACGCGGCGTTGTAAGCCGGTGCATTGATGTAGACCTGATCGTATGAACGGCGGGTTGTACGCGTCCGTCCGGTAGCTCGTCCTGGCGCATATGCGGACGCGGCCTCTGATGAAGGCGTGCGAGGACCGGACCGTACTCTGGCCATGAGTTAATCGACCTGCATACATAATAGCATAGCTCAGAAGTAAAACCGTTCGATGATATTTAATTATACTAAATAATAGTTAGAAAAATATCACCCGAATTTTGTTCTCTCTTCTAGGATGATGATGACGTTGAGATTGAATTGGGGTTCTATGATGAACTCAGGGAGGCACGAAGAGTAGCCGAGGATCTGATGAATAGAGCCCTGAAAAAGTCCTTGGTCGCCTCGTGCGTACGAAAGCAGGTACACATGCGACACCGGCTTGGTCAGGTGCTGCTGGCCTAACGGGATACCATCGTCAGAAGGCGTCGCCCAACTGTTCGCGCGCCCCAGTTTTGCCCTCCGTGCCGGCAAAGGTGCGGCGGCAGAGTGACGAGACGGCAGCTGCGGAGCGACGCGGGCGCGGCGCAACACGCGAGTCAAGGCCGCGGCGGAGGCGGAGCCAGTGAGGCTAGGTGAGGTTGCGGGAAGACAGCGGAGCCACGGCGTAGGGCCGGCTCGGCGAGCGAGGCGGGGCCACAACAACGGCTGGTTCGGCGAGCGGGCCAGGCGGGGCGGAGCGGAGCCACGGCGGGGCTCGGCGACAGCCGCCGGGTGCGGAGGCGAGCCAGCGAGGGCGCGGTGAGGCACGCGGGGCGAAGTGAAGGAGCAGAGGCAAGCAAACGCGGCGAGGCCATGGCGGTGGGGGCCGGCTCTAGGCAAGGCCACGGCGGCGAGGCACAGTGGAGCCGGCCAGCTGGAGAGGCGCAGCTACCGCGGGGGGCAAAGCCGGCGGGCCGGGGGCGGGGCGCGCGCACCGGCCATGCGCGGCGCTAGCGTGGACGGCCAGAGCCGCGGCAGCAGTCACCATGGGAACGAACGAGGCTACGCGCGGGCAGGTGCAGTCGAGCGCTGGTGCAACATGCGGGCATGCGGGGAGAGCCATGGTGGAGGAGGCCGGGTTGTTTTGCTGCGGAGGCAGGCCGGCGAGACGAAGTTGGCTCGACGGAGCCACGGCTGTGGAGGCGGGTCGGCGGAATCTGAGTTTCTTTCCATGTCTGCTTCCGGGTCGGGGCCGGCGAGACGAATCCACGTCTGCATCCTTCTCCGGGTCGTGGACTTCTTCCTCTTTATTTTTCTCTTCTGTCCCTTGATTACTTTCCTAGACCGGATCCATACTGTTGCTCTTTTCCTTTGGCAGCCTCCTCGTGTGCACGTAGTAGTGAAGACAAAAGTAGTATTTTTGTCTGGGCCTTACACGTGAGATGTACTAATTTGAAGGATCAGTACTCGGTCGATCATATCGAGATACTGTAGTATTTAGCATATTTCCTTGGGTCTTTCAAGCAGATGTAGAGGCGTGGACTTAACAAACCGCAATTTGGCAGATTGGGTCTAAAGACCGTAACGGAAATTTCCTGTCTGTCTTGATGACGTGCAGCTGCAGTAATGGCGTACAATAATTTCTCAGCAGAATTTTGATCATGGACACGTCTTTCAATTTGCAGCAATGGCGGCGCACTCGATGCAACCCTAATTTTTCTTGAACTCAAGACTTGTACTGGAAGATCCAAAGAGAATCAGAATTCTGACCACAAAACAATAATCTTGCCAGCTCTGACCAAGGTTGTTCCATGGCGGGTTGCCTGTGTCGGCGCTTCTTCATCAGATCAATCACGAGCTTCTCAATTCCTCGGAGAGTTCCCTCCAAGAACACAACACCGTGCGTTCGCCCCACGGTGGGCGCCAATTGTCGTGGTTTTGTCACGGCATGGTGTCCTCATGAAAGAACTTAGGTGTGAGGCCATCGCAACTAGGTGGCGGCTTGAGAGGGGTTGATCGGAATCGAGATACACGAGTTTACCCAGGTTCGGCCCCTCCAATGGAGGTAAAAGCCTACGTCCTGCTTTGTGTATATTGATGATGAGGATGATCTCGATTACAAGGGTGCGGGATCGCTACCTCTAATCTCGAGAGCCTCTAATCTGTCTATCTCTAATGACTTGAACTTGTCCCTCTAGGGGTGCCTTACCCCACCTTATATAAGTGGAAGGGGTAGGTTTACATGTAGAGTCCTACTGGGAGTAGGATTAGGACTAGTCTCTCTTGTGTCCTAATCCGGGTCTTGTTTCTCTTGTAAGGAAATCCTTCCTCTCCTTTGAGCCTTCTCTATGAGTCGCCTTCCGCCATAACATGAGTCGGCCCTCCCATGAGCCGCGCTCTGGGCCGTTCGGCCTTGTCGCTCGTCTGACCCGCCTGCCGGGTCGCCAATGAGCCGCCAAGCTCGGCCGGGTCACCAGTGAGTCGCCAAGTCCTGGCAGGGTCATACTTCAGGCCGGGTTATACCGCGGGGTAATATCCTCGACAGTGTCGGCTCGAGGTCGCCATCAACTTCGGTCGTCTACAACGCGAGCACGCTCGTACAGGAGCCGAGGAATCACTCGTCGCGGTGAGGGAGGCCCGCGATCGTGCCCTTGAGGAGGCCCGGGCCGCGGACTGCCGGTGCGAGGCTAGAGAGAAGCACGGGAAAGAGCTTCAAGCTTCCAATGCCGCCCTCGAGCGAGAAGTCCAGGCACGTAAGGCCGCGCTCGCCGCCTCGGTGGGAGGGCCGTCCACGAGCGAAGCGAGGCTCCGCACACTTGAAGACACGCTGACGCTAGAGGCACTGGAGCAAAGCCTGGAGCGCGAGCGGCTGGAGGTGATGGAACGCCAAGTGGCTTCCGCCGAGGACTCCCTCGCCTCCCAAGAGGCGATGATCCAGGGAGAGGTCGACGAGAGGGTGGCGGAGGTTCGCCGGGCCCTCGCCAAGGACTACCGCGAGAAGATGAAGCTTCAGGAGTCCCGTTTCTGCAAGCGGCACGACGACCTAAAAGGTGAGGCTGACGGCCTCAAGAAGAAGTTAGCCGCGGTGGAGCGACGCGAGAAGGCTGCGATGGACGCCCAGGTCGCCACCGAGGCCGAGCTGTCTTTCCTCTACAAGCAGGTGGAGGATGTCACTTCTCTCGTGAACAAGTCCTCGGACGAGGCGGACCGCGCCCGGGGGCTGTAGCACACGCGCTCCCAGAGGTTCCAGACCCTTGAGGGGAGGGCCCACCGGGCCCTGAGCAGTATCTGCAATGAGAGTGTCTCCAGTCCGCTCGTTCCTGACGATGCCAGCTGCCTTGGATTCTTCACCAGGATTGTGGAGCGCCTTGAAGGGGGCGCAGAGAAGGTCCGCTAGCTCGTGGAAGAGAAGCGCCGTGACCTCCTCGCGCGGGCGTCTTCATGTGTCTTCAGCCACCTTCTTCGCTTCGACCCCAACTTCGACTTCGAAGCTGTGATAGCCCCCGTGCCCGAGGTGATTCAAGGTGCCCTTGAGGACTGGGTAGATGATCACGTGGATGACTTGATCGTAGAGTTTTCCCCCTCTGTAGGCGAGGGCCATCCTGTGGCCGAGGGGCGCGGGTCTGACGGCGATGGTAGCGACAGCAGCGACGGCGACAGCAGCGATGGCGACATCGCACTCCTTAGGTTGTCTTTTTCCTGTTTACCTGTCAAGATTTTGAATATGACCCCACGGGGTTGTGAGAGTATTTTGGAAGAAACTCCTTTATGATGTATGAAGCAATGTTGTACTCCCTTGTGCCGCCTTTCCTTTGCTCGTCGTGGGCCCGCTGCCCCTGAGGAGGGGTGGGTTATTACCATTATACCGGGTCGCGGTGCCTGACCAAGGTCAGGAGGCGGATGTTTCGACAGAGGCCTCGGGCCACGTGTGCCCACTGGCTCACTCGAGAGCATCGTGCGAGGACTCGGACGCCAAAACCTTGGCGAGGTGTACGCGCGGGCAGGCCCACGGCTGTTGTGACCTTGGCCCTCGGGGGAGGCCCTCAACGCCGCTGGGGCTGGCTCAAACGTGCACATCGTATCCAGCCCCCGCTCGCGGGGCGCGCGCGCACGAGAGAGAGCTGGCAGCGGCCAAACCTCTTAAAAAATGAGACTCAAGATGGGAAACGCTGCAAGGAGAAAAATTCCCACCCCTCTTTCGAGTAAAGACGCGAAAACTTCAAAATTCATTCCAAAAAGTGGCAAATTCGGTTATAGAAGAGAGCAAAGAAGAGCCACGTCCGGCACCTAAGCTAGTCTTCCCTCCAACGTGGAGCATGGGGCTTCCACTAGGCGTGGGCATAGTCGTTGTAAGACCATGTCGTCCGCCAGCGCGGAGCATGGGGCTTCCACTTGGGCGTGGGTGGGAGCCCCTCCGCGGCCTCTCACAACACTCCTCGGGGGGCTCCGGGCGTGTACAGCCCACTCATTATTACGTGAGTGTGTCATGGGTAGAGCCTGGGGACGCGTAGGGTGCTCCATGCCTCCGGGGCGCGGACCCCATCCCCTGTCCCCAGGCACGCGGCGGCGGGCCTGGGGCGCGGTTGGCTCCAAACGGGTCCTCCCGTGTGCCGGGAGCCCACGGGCGCCCTTTCTAGGGAGGACCTGCTTCAGGACGAGGCCTCTGGCTCCCAGGGGCCTGGAGGCAGACGCCAGCGCCGTGGTAGCGCCACGACTCCTTGCGGCGCGGACGGGGCCCGGCGCCGGACCATCTCGCCAGGCGCGAGGTTGGTCCCCGGTGCGGCACCCCGGCGCGCCTTGCTGGGGTGTCCGGGCGCCCTACATGGGCACTCCACCCTCCGTCTCCAAGCGGGCAGCGCCGGGCCTGGAGACATGGGCGAGTGCTCCACCCTCCGTCTCCAGGCGGGCAACACCCGGCCTGGAGACATGGGTGCGTGCTTGTGATAGCCCCCAGCCTGAGGGCGTGCCTCACGAGGTTCCTCACACCAGGCATCCTCACAAGGCTGACCACGCCAAATGTCCTCGCGAGGCCTCTCGCACCAGCCCTGGCGGAGGCCGCTCGCGAGGCTGCGGCTATTCCACCCGTCGTTGCTGCGGTCGGCGCTATGGCCGTTGCGGTCTGGATGCCGGCCTACATGCTCGTCACGGTGGAACTTGAGCTCCTGGCAGTCTTCGGGGTTGTGGGTACGCGTGTCGCGGCTGCAGGGGTAGCCCCTACTGCGGCCGACACGCGATGGCCAGGAGAGGCCCTGTGATGCGGCCCTGTCGAGGCCCGGGATGTCGACGCAGACATGCAGCCCGCCGCTCACGTCGGGGACAGTAGCCGCACTGGGTGGTGCGTGTTGGAAATATGCCCTAGAGGCAATAATAAAAGTAGTTATTATTATATTTCCTTGCTCATGACAATCGTTTATTATCCATGCTATAATTGTATTGATTGGAAACACCGATACATGTGTGGATACATAGAAAACACTGTGTCCCTAGTATGCCTCTAGTAGACTAGCTTGTTGATCAAAGATGGTCAAGGTTTCCTATCCATAGACATTAGATGTCATTTGATAACGGGATCACATCATTAGGAGAATGATGTGATGGACAAGACCCAAACTATGAACGTAGCATATGATCGTGTCAGTTTATTGCTATTGTTTTCTGCATGTCAAGTATCTGTTCCTATGACCATGAGATCATGCAACTCACTGACACCGGAGGAATGCCTTGTGTTCATCAAACGTCACAACATAACTGGGTGACTATAAAGATTCTCTACAGGTATCTCTGAGGGTGTCTGTTGAGTGGGCATGGATCAAGACTGGGATTTGTTACTCCGTGTGACGGAGAGGTATCTCAGGGCCCACTCGGTAATACAACATCACAACAAGCCTTGCAAGCAATGTGACTAAAGTGTTAGCCACGGGATCTTGTATTACGGAACGAGTAAAGAGACTTGCCGGTAACGATATTGAACTAGGTATAGAGATACCGACGATCGAATCTCGGGCAAGTAACATACCGAAGAACAAAGGGAACAGCATACGGGATTAACTGAATCCTTGACATAGAGGTTCAACCGATAAAGATCTTCGTAGAATATGTTGGAACCAATATGGGCATCCAGGTCCCACTATTGGTTATTGAACGTAGAGGTGTCTCGGTCATGTCTACATAGTTCTCGAACCCGCAGGGTCTGCACACTTAAGGATCGGTGACATTTCGGTAGTATAGAGTTATGTATGGTGGTGACCGAGGGTTGTTTGGAGTCCTGGATGAGATCTCGGACGTCACGAGGAGCTCCGGAATGGTCCGGAGGTAAAGATTGATATATAGGAAGTCCCATTTTGGTCACCGGAAAGGTTTCAGGCATTTCGGTAGTGTACCGGGAGGGTACCAGGGACCATCGGGAGGGGTGTCTTGACCCAAAGGGCCTCATGGCCTGTGGGAGGAGTCAAGACAGCCCTTAGTGGGCTGGACGAACCCCCCACTAAGGCCCATGCGGCTAGGGGTGGGAAAAACCCAAAGGTGGAAAGGGTTTCCAAGTGGGGAAGTGGAATCCTACTCCTAGTAGGATTGGAGTAGGACTCCTCCACCTCCCACTCACCAACGGGGCAGCCCTTGGGCCGCCGGCCTCCCTCCCCTTCCTCCTATATATACTAGAGGGAGAGAGGGCAAAAGCACTTCAACCCTAAGCCACGGTGCAGCCCTCTCTCCCAATTGATCAAGTCCTTTAGTTTTCAGCAGCGCTTAGGCGAAGCCCTGCTGGAATAGTTCCACCACCACCGCCGCCGCGCCGTCGCGCTGCCGGAGAACTCATCTACCTCTCCGCTCCCTCTTGCTGGATCAAGAAGGCGGAGATCGTTATTGAGCTGTACGTGTGCTGAACGCGGAGGTGCCGTCCATTCGGTACTAGATCGTGATTGGATCGCGGGACGCTCGGCGATTTGGATAGCGAAGACATTCGACTACATCAACCATGTTTCTTAACGTTTCCCGCTTAGCGATCTACAAGGGTATGTAGATCCATTCTCTCTCTCGTAGATGCTCATCACCATGAATAGATCTTGTGTGTGCGTAGGAAATTTTTTGTTTCCCATGCAACGTTCCCCAACAGTGGCATCATGAGCTAGGTCTATGTGTAGATAAGATCACGAGTAGAACACAAAGGAGTTTGTGGGCGTTGATGTTCAGATTGCTTCCTCCCTTGGTCTTTTCTTGATTCAGCGGTATTGTGGGATGAAGCGGCCCGGACCAACATTACTCGTACGCTAACGAGAGACCGGTTCCATCAACTAACATGTAACTTCGTTGCATAAAGATGGCTGGCGGGTGTCTGTTTCTCCCACTTTAGTTGGATCGGATTCGACAAAGGCGGTCCTTGAGAAGGTTGAATAGCAATTTGCGTATCACCGTTGTGGTTTTTGCGTAGGTAAGAATTGTTCTTGCTAGATACCTGTCGCAGCCACGTAAAACATGCAACAACAATTAGAGGACGTCTAACTTGTTTTTGCAGGGTATGTTGTGATGTGATATGGCCTATTACATGATGAGATATATGTGATGTATGAGATGATCATGTATTGTATAGAATATCACGACTTGCATGTCGATGAGTACGGCAACCGGCAGGAGCCATAGGGTTGTCTTTAATTTATTTTCGCCATTTTGCTTTACTTTATTGCTATGAGTTAGCAATAGTCGTAGAAGCAATAGTTGGCGCAACAACCTCATGGTGACACGTTGATGGAGATCAAGATGATGGAGATCATGGTGTCATGCCGGTGACGATGGAGATCATGCCGGTGCTATGGAGATGGAGATCAAAAGCACAAGGTCATGGCCATATCATGTCACTTATGATTTGCATGTGATGTTAATCCTTTTATGCATCCTATTTTCCTTAGGACGACGGTAGCATTATAAGGTGATCCCTCAGTTACATTTCAAGATAAATTGTGTTCTCCCCGAGTGTGCACCATTGCGAAAGTTGGTCGTTTTGAGACACCATGTGATGATTGGGTGTGATAGACTCTACGTTCGCATACAACGGGTGCAAGCCAGTGTTGCACGTGCGGAACACTCGGGTTAAACTTGACGAGCCTAGCATGTACAGACATGGCCTCGGAACACAAGAGACTGAAAGGTCGAACATGAGTCATATATTAGATATGATCAACATGAAGATGTTCACCATTGAAACCTCCTCAACTCACGTGATGATCGGACTTGAGTTGGTGGATTTGGATCATGTGACACTCGAATTACAGGAGGGATGTCAATTTGAGTGGGAGTTTTTAAGTAATATGATTAACTAAACTCGTTATCTTGAACAATAGTCTAAGTTGTTTTTGCAAAATTTATGTTGTAGATCATGGCTCGCGCAGTAGCACCCCTGAATTTTAATGCGTTCCTAGAGAAAGTTAAGTTGAAAGATGATGGGAGTAACTTTGTGGACTGGGCCCGTAATCTAAGGATTATCCTTACGGCTTCCCAAAAAGTTTATGTCCTTGATGCACCGCTTGGTGATCCACCCGCTCCAGTAGAGTCTCCAGACGTTGCGAACGCCTGGCAGGCTCGTTCTAATGATTACTCAATGGTTCAATGTGCAATGTTGTATGGCTTAGAACCGGGACTTCAAAGACGTTTTGAACGTCATGGAGCATATGATATGTTCCAGGAGTTGAACTTTATCTTTCAGAAGAATGCCCGGATCGATAGGTATGAGACCTCCGATAAGTTCTATGCCTGCAAGATGGAGGAGAACGGGTCTGTCAGTGAACACATACTCAAAATGTTTGGGTATTCCACAAGTCTAGCTGAATTGGGGATGCCCCTTCCAGCAGAGGCGATCATTAACGGAGTTCTTCAATCATTGCCACCTAGCTACAAGAGCTTCGTGTTGAACTATAACATGCACGGGATGAACAAGTCAGTCGCCGAGCTGTTTGCGATGTTGAAAGTCGCTGAGTCCGAGATTCAGAAGGAGCATCAAGTGTTGATGGTCAATAAAACCACTAGTTTCAAGAAGAATGGCAAGGGTAAGAAGGGTAACTCCAAGAAGAGTGGCAAAGCAGTTGCCCCTCCTGTGAAGAAACCCAAAGCTGGACCCAAGCCAGAAACTGAGTGCTTTCATTGCAAGGGAACTGGTCACTGGAAGCGGAACTGCCCCAAGTATTTGGCTGACAAGAAGGCGACCAACAACAAACTAGGTATATATGATATACATGTTATTGATGTGTACCTTACCAACTCTCGTTGTAGTGCCTGGGTATTTGATACCGGTGCGGTTGCTCACATTTGCAACTCAAAACAGGAACTGCGGAATAGACGGAGGCTGGCAAAGGACGAAGTGACGATGCACGTGGGAAATGGTTCCAAGGTTGATGTGATCGCCGTCGGCACGCTCGCTCTTCGATTACCATCGGGATTAGTGATGAACCTGAATAATTGTTATTTAGTGCCTGCATTAAGCATGAACATTATATCTGGATCTTGTTTATTGCGAGACGGTTACTCATTTAAATCAGAGAATAATGGTTGTTCTATTTATATGAGTAATATCTTTTATGCTCATGCACCCTATGTGAGGGGTTTATTTTTATTGAATCTCGATAGTGATGATACACATGTTCATAACATTGATGCCAAAAGATGTAGAGTTTATAATGATAGTACCACTTTCTTGTGGCACTGCCGTTTAGGTCATATTGGTGTAAAACGCATGAAGAAGCTCCATGCTGATGGACTTTTGGAGTCACTTGATTTTGAATCACTTGACACATGTGAGCCATGCCTCATAGGCAAGATGACTAAGACGCCGTTCTCTGGAACAATGGAACGAGCAAGTGACTTGTTGGAAATCATACATACTGATGTGTGCGGTCCGATGAGCATTGAGGCGCGCGGTGGATATTGTTACTTTCTCACCTTCACTGATGACTTAAGTAGATATGGGTATATTTACTTAATGAAACACAAGTCTGAAACGTTTGAAAAGTTCAAGCAATTTCAGAGTGAAGTTGAGAATCATCATAACAAGTAGATTAAATTCCTACGATCTGATCGAGGAGGAGAATATCTGAGTTATGAGTTTGGCAGTCACTTAAGATAGTGTGGAATTGTTTCACAATTGACACCGCCTGGAACACCACAGCGTAATGGTGTATCCGAATGTCGTAATCGAACCTTATTGGATATGGTGCGATCTATGATGTCTCTTGCCAATTTGCCACTATCGTTTTGGGGTTATGCATTAGAGACAGCTGCATTCACTTTAAATAGGGCACCATCAAAATCCGTTGAGACGACGCCATATGAACTGTGGTTTGGCAAGAAGCCAAAGTTGTCATTTCTTAAAGTTTGGGGATGTGATGCTTATGTCAAAAAGCTTCAGCCTGAAAAGCTGGAACCCAAAGCGGAGAAATGCGTATTCATAGGATACCCAAAAGAGACAGTTGGGTATACCTGCTATCTCATATCCGAAGGCAAAGTGTTTGTCGCCAAAAACGGAACATTTCTTGAGAAAGAGTTTCTCTCGAAAGAATTGAGTGGGAGGAAGATAGAACTTGATGAGGTTGTTGAACCTTTACTTCAACCAGAAAGTAGCGCAGTGCAGAAAGATGTTTCTGTAGAGCCTACATTAGTTGAAGAGGAAGTTAATGATGATGATCATGAAGCTTCGGATCAAGTTGCTATCGAACCTTGTAGATCGACAAGGACGCGTACTGCTCCTGAGTGGTACGGCAACCCTGTCTTAGAGGTCATGTTGTTGGACAACGATGAACCTACGAGCTATGGAGAAGCGATGATGGGCCCGGATTCCGAGAAACGGTTAGAGTCCATGAAATCCGAGATGGGATCCATGTATGAAAACAAAGTATGGGCTTTGGAAGTATTACCTGAAGGGCGAAAGGCCATTCAGAACAAATGGATCTTTAAGAGGAAGACGGACGCGGACAGTAATGTCACCGTCTATAAAGCTCGACTTGTGGCAAAGGGTTTTTCACAAGTTCAAGGAGTTGGCTACGATGAGACCTTCTCACCCGTAGCGATGCTTAAGTCCGTCAGAATCATGTTAGCAATAGCTGCCTTTTTCGATTATGAAATTTGGCAGATGGATGTCAAAACAACGTTCCTTAACGGTTTCCTTAAGGAAGAGTTGTATATGATGCAACCAGAAGGTTTTGTTGATCCAGAGAATGCTGACAAAGTTTGCAAACTCCAGCGACCCATTTATGGACTGGTGCAAGTATCTCGGAGTTGGAATCTTCGCTTTGATGAGGTGATCAAAGCGTTCGGGTTTATACAAGTTTACGGAGAAGTTTGTATTTACAAGAAAGTGAGTGGGAGCTCTATAGCGTTTCTAATATTATATGTGGATGACATATTGCTGATTGGAAACAATATAGAAATGTTGGAAAGCGTGAAGGAATATTTGAACAAGAGTTTTTCAATGAAGGACCTAGGAGAAGCTGCTTTCATATTAGGCATCAAGATCTATAGAGATATATCGAGACGCTTAATTGGACTTTCACAGAGCACATACCTTGACAAAGTTTTGAAGAAGTTCAAAATGGATCAGTCCAAGAAGGGGTTCTTGCCTGTATTGCAAGGTGTGAAGTTGAGTAAGACTCAATGCCCAGTGACTGCAGAAGATAGAGAAAAGATGAGTGTCGTCCCCTATGCTTCAGCCATAGGCTCTGTCATGTATGCAATGCTGTGCACAAGACCCGATGTCAGCCTTGCCATAAGTATGGTCGGAAGGTTTCAAAGTGATCCAGGAATGGAACACTGGACGGTGGTCAAGAATATCCTAAAGTACCTGAAAAGGACCAAGGACATGTTTCTCGTTTATGGAGGTGATCAAGAGCTTGTCGTAAAGGGTTACGTCGATGCAAGCTTTGACACTGATCCGGATGACTCTAAGACGCAAACCGGATACAAATTTATTTTCAATGGGGGTGTGGTAAGCTGGTGCAGTTCCAAGCAAAGCGTGGTAGCTGATTCTACATGCGAAGTGGAGTACATCGCTGCCTCAGAGGCGGCGAAGGAAGGTGTCTGGATGAAGGAGTTCATGACAGATCTTGGAGTAGTGCCTAGTGCACTAAACCCAATGACTCTGTTCTGTGACAACACTGGTGCCATTGCTCTAGCCAAGGAACCAAGGTTTCACAAGAGGACCAGACACATAAAGCGACGTTTCAATTCCATCCGCGATTACATCAAGGAGGACGACATAAATATTTGCAAAGTGCACACGGATCTGAATGTTGCAGATCTGATGACTAAACCTCTTCCAAGGGCTAAACACGATCAACACCAGAACTGTATGGGTGTTAGATTCATTACAATGTAAATCACATAGTGATGTGAGCTAGATTATTGACTCTAGTGCAAGTGGGAGACTGTTGGAAATATGCCCTAGAGGCAATAATAAAAGTAATTATTATTATATTTCCTTGTTCATGATAATCGTTTATTATCCATGCTATAATTGTATTGATTGGAAACACCGATAAATGTGTGGATACATAGACAACACCGTGTCCC
Organism: Elymus sibiricus; assembly: GCA_039707655.1. NCBI lineage: Eukaryota > Viridiplantae > Streptophyta > Magnoliopsida > Poales > Poaceae > Elymus > Elymus sibiricus. Next base: position 344,541,269 of record CM077669.1, on the reverse strand, counting down.
TAGTATGCCTCTAGTAGACTAGCTTGTTGATCAAAGATGGTCAAGGTTTCCTAGCCATAGACATGAGATGTCATTTGATAACGGGATCACATCATTAGGAGAATGATGTGATGGACAAGACCCAAACTATGAATGTAGCATATGATCGTGTTAGTTTATTGCTATTGTTTTCTGCATGTCAAGTATCTGTTCCTATGACCATGAGATCATGCAACTCACTGACATCGGAGGAATGCCTTGTGTGTATCAAATGTCACAACCTAACTGGGTGACTATAAAGATGCTCTATAGGTATCTCCGAGGGTGTCTGTTGAGTGGGTATGGATCAAGACTGGGATTTGTTACTCTGTGTGACAGAGAGGTATCTCAGGGCCCACTCGGTAATACAACATCACAACAAGCCTTGCAAGCAATGTGACTAAAGTGTTAGCCACGGGATCTTGTATTACGGAACGAGTAAAGAGACTTGCCGGTAATGAGATTGAACTAGGTATAGAGATACCGACGATCGAATCTCGGGCAAGTAACATACCGAAGAACAAAGGGAACAACATACGGGATTAACTGAATCCTTGACATAGAGGTTCAACCGATAAAGATCTTCGTAGAATATGTTGGAACCAATATGGGCATCCATGTCCCGCTATTGGTTATTAACCGTAGAGGTGTCTCGTTCATGTCTACATAGTTCTCGAACCCACAGGGTCTGCACACTTAAGGATCGGTGACGTTTCAGTATTATAGAGTTATGTACGGTGGTGACCGAAGGTTGTTCGGAGTCCCAGATGAGATCCCAGACGTCATGAGGAGCTCCGGAATGGTCCGGAGGTAAAGATTGATATATAGGAAGTCCCGTTTTGGTCACCGGAAAGGTTTCGGGCATTTCGGTAGTGTACCGGGAGTGCCGGGAGGGTACCGGGGACCATTGGGAGGGGTGTCTCGACCCAAGGGGCCTCATGGGCTGTGGGAGGAGTCAAGCCAGCCCTTAGTGGGCTGGCCGAACCCCCCACTAAGGCCCATGCAGCTAGGTGTGGGAAAAACCCAAAGGTGGAAAGGGTTTCCAAGTGGGGAAGTGGAATCCTACTCCTAGTAGGATTGGAGTAGGACTCCTCCACCTCCCACTTCGGCCGCACCAAAGGGGCAGCCCTTGGGCCGCCGACCTCCCTCCCCTTCCTCCTATATATACTAGAGGGAGAGAGGGCAAAAGCACTTCAACCCTAAGCCACGGTGCAGCCCTCTCTCCCAATAGATCAAGTCCTCTAGTTTTCAGCAGCGCTTAGACGAAGCCCTGCTGGAATAGTTCCACCACCACCACCGCCGCGCCGTCGCGCTGCCGGAGAACTCATCTAGCTCTCTGCTCCCTCTTGCCGGATCAAGAAGGCGGAGATCGTCATCGAGCTATACGTGTGCTGAACGTGGAGGTGCCGTCCGTTCGGTACTAGATCATGATTGGATCACGGGACGCTTGGCGATTTGGATCGCAAAGACGTTCGACTACATCAACCGCGTTTTTTAACGCTTCCCGCTTAGCGATCTACAAGGGTATGTAGATCCACTCTCCCTCTCGTAGATGCTCATCACCATGGATCGATCTTGCGTGTGCGTAGGAAATTTTTTGTTTCCCATGCAACGTTCCCCAACAGTGCGGGGCGACGCTCGCCACGCATGGCCCACGCCTCCTGAAGCTCCTCAATCGCGTTGGTGATGAACCCTCGTGAGCCTGGCGCCTCGCTCCGTGCTCCTTGATTGTGGGGGCGCGCATCAAAGCACGCCTCCAAGCAGTGCCCGAACGCCTCCCTCGTCGCGCCGGTCAGGTCGAGAGCTCTCTAGGTGGAAGCCCCCGAGCCCACCCCGGGGGAGAGCATCGGGGCCTCGCCGGCGGCGTTCACGGGCTCGGCAATGCGACCAAGCCAATCATCGTAGCGATCGTTGGCGAGGGGTAACGCAGCAGCTCGCGCACCACGAGCAGCGCAACCCGCATGTTCGCCGGCCCGCGGCGAGCGCGGGAGGACGACGCCGCGGCGGGAGCGAGGGACGGAGTAGCAGCGCGGCCATCGCGCTGCACGGTGGGTAGCAGCAATGAGTCCTGCTGCCCGTGAGCAGCTGGGTCGGTGGCACCGTTAGCTGCAGGAGGGGCGGAGCGGCGCGGGACGCCACGGCCCACGGGCGCCGTCTGGGCGACGCGAGCAGCCCGACACTCTGCGCGAGCCCGGCGAGCTTTGGCCATAGGAGTGACGAAGCGGAGACGAAGAAACTGGAGGGAGGATTACGACACGCCCCTACCTGGCACGCCAAATGTCAGAATCGGGGCTCCGCGGACCCAAGAAGGTTCGAACTCTGGGGCGTGTGCGAAGATCTCAACCAGTTCTAGCCTCAAGCTCGCCACCCCGCGGCCAAGCCTCATCGAATACGTGCGGACGGGCAAGAAGATGGACACAGAGATTTACGCAGGTTCGGGCCACCTTGTGGTGTAAAACCCTACTCCTGCTTTTGGTGGATTGGCCTCATGAGGAGGTTTGGGGATGAACTAGTGCAGTGGTTGAGCGACCTCGCGAGGGCTCGGAGGTGAGGATGGATCGATCCCTTCTACGGTGGATGATGTTCCCTATTTATAGTGGCCTTGGTCCTCTTCCCTTATCGCACAGGCAGGAAGGGATCCCACAATGGCCAATGTTGAAAGGGGACAAGAGGTACATCTTATCCTGATGGAAAGTGGTCTTCGCGTGCAAAGCTTCTGGGCGTGACGCAGAGGTGGGCTCGGTGACGACATCCGTTCTGCCGAGTTCGTGGTCTCGGTCTTGTTGCCCCAGAATGGAAAGCTTTGGGGGGCTTCCTCGAGAACCCGCGCCTACCCTCGTTGCCTTGGCACCGAAGAGGAAACTGTCCCCTCTGTGCCCGTTGGCGCCCGCCTGGCCTTGGTCGTCATGGCTCACATCATCGCAGCCTCATGAGGGCGGGTACCTGCATAGGAATCTCCGCTCCTCGGGAGGCAGCCTGGGGAGGCCACTCCTCTAGAGGTCTTGGCGTTGTTCGCCTCGCGAGGGCCGGGGCCCTCGCGAGGGTCTTATCTTGGGGGGTTTGTTGCCAGGCCATACTGGGCCGTCGAGGTGGGCCACGCGTTAGGCCGCAGGCAGGCGGATCTGGGTACCACTGATCCCAGAACGCCGACAAACTCTAGGGCTGTTTGTGACACTTATAGGGATGGCTCAATAGATTGATCGGAATGGATAACTTTGAGGTGGTTTTGCTACCTACAACAATTTCATCTTATATTCTCCGCTAGATAGGAACTTTGGAGTGATTCTTTGTCGCACGTTGAGGGATGGTTATATGATTCAACTATGTTAGCACCATTGAGAGATTGCACTAGTGAAAGTATGAACCCTAGGCCTTATTTCCAATCACTGATATATCATTTTGCTCGTTGTTTACTACTTGCTACCTTGCTGTTTTCATTTATTAACATTATAAAAACCTATTTCTACTATCCATACTACACTTGTATCACCATCGCTTCGCCGAATTAGTGCACCTATACAATTTGCCATTGTATTGGGTGTGTTGGGGACACAAGAGATTTCTTGTATTTAATTGAAGGTTTGAATGAGAGAGACCATCTTCATCCTATACCTCCCACAGTTTGATAATCCTTAGCATCCACTTGAGGGAAATTTTCTACTGTCCTACAAAACTCTGCGCTTGGAGGCCCAACAGAGTCTGCAAGAATAAAGTTTCATAGTAGACATCAGCTCCTGGGAGGGCAATGTTCACCTCGCGGGAGAATTGCTTGAGGTGGCGGTTGGATGAGGGGGCCTCGGCCCCACCGAGGATGCAAGCCACCGTGCGAGGCTCCTGATAGCCCCCAACGTCTTCATCAGGCAAGTTGTTCCTGCCGGGGCGTGGTGGGGCAACATTGGCTTGAGGTCTGGACTGCTGAGGCTGGTTCTGCCAGCCCCGCCGGTAGTTTTTGTTGTTGTTTCCGTTGTGGTCATTCTTGTTGCGGTCGTTCCAGTAACCGCCGCTACGGCCTGCGTCGCGATCATTGCGGTCGTTGCACCTGACGTGGCGGTCCTATTGGAGCATCTTGAGCTCGTGGCAGTCCTCGATGCGATGGGAGTGCATGTTGTGGAAGCCGCAATAGGGACGACCATCTTTCTTGGGCACCGGCTCATCGTGATCGCGCCAGCGCTTCTGCTCAGGCTCCGCCGCAAGCACGACTGGGCCCTTGCGCATGGCGTCCTTGCCTTTGGACTTGGCGATGTTTGGCGCCGTGTCAGGGTCGTTGTGGGCAAAGAGGTGACCCTCTTCAGCCTTGGCGCACTTGTCGGCGAGGTCGAACAATGCGACGTTCCTAACATCCTTGATGCTTGAGGAGAACGCTGAGATGATGGCGGCATTGGAGGCGCGGGGGATCTTCTTGCGCACTTCACTGAAGCTCTGGATGTACTTGCTGAGGGTCTCGCCAGGGTGCTGGCGCACTGCACACAATTCGTTGAGCATGAGGGGGCACTCATACGTGCCCTCAAAGTTGGCGACGAACTGCTTGCACATCTCGGACCACGAGGTGATGGAGTTCTTCGGGAGGTTCCGTGGGGACCCCGACTCTTAAGTCGTGATCACCGAATGTGCGTGTATAGTGATCCCAGAGATCAATGCTCACTGAACACACAAAAACTGAATAACAACAGTCTTACATCCAGTACATACCGTTTAACTCGGATATGACCTTTATGGCCAAGTCTTCATAAACTCGCAGCGGAAAATCTTCAACAATAGCATGGACCCATGCCATCTACCTTAACCCTACATGCATTCCGACTGCGAAGCGTCCTCGCTTGCATGTTCGTCACCAAGGTACTCTTCATTATATCCCATTCTTTCATGCCTAGCCAATAAAATAACTAGTGGCAAGCCAATGAGTACTTTTGAATGTACTCGCAAGAAACTCATGCTTGGAGCAATGTAAACGATGCATGGCATAAGTCCTAAGTAGGTATTTTGCGGAAAGAAAATTTTGAGTGCAATATCATGTCCTACCATTTATAAAATCATGCATCAACAAGTTGGAGATATCCATATGAACAGGTTACAGATATCAATATAAGCAGAGTATCTCAACTCTAGTGTCATCATCTCACCAAGTCATCCGACTTAGTTACAGTATCTCTGTTGTCACACACACACACACCAAGTTTTGTGAAAACAATGGACGTAGCCCAAGAGCGGTCATCCAACTTTCCTTGATCGTGGACATGGCTATTTGAATAGCTTTACACTCTGCAGAGATTGCACACTTTACCCACAAGTCTCGGGGAACTTCCGTGTCATCCACGACTCGTGCTATATTACATACCTGAGGTAAGCACCCGAACAATGCCTTTCCCTTGGCGACAGTAAACAAATAGTCCACTCGTTGGCCCACGTCTTCATGATGTACAACACACGAGCCTCGCTCAACATAGTACCGTCCATGAAGGGACACAACGGTGTCCCTGGTGTCTGTAAAAACAACCCATGGTCGTCCTTTCAGGCACAACCCCGTATCGACAGTGACCACGTCACTCCCGCCACTAGTAATGCGGGCTCTCTGCTAGCGTCGACCAAAGTAATCAACAAATCCCCTTCCCATATAGGGGTAGAGTGGTTGTACATGTCAGGTTGGAGTAACGGTCGCAACTTAAACAAATCCCTCTTTGAAAAAAAAACACTTGCCTCGGTACACCACTTCTTTATCAAGTGGTTACCTAGCTCAACACCATCTCCCTAGGGCTTTAGTGGCACCCAATGGGGTTATCCCCATCCCACTTGTGTAGAAACTACATAGCATCCTATCTACTTCCCACCCGCGTAACCCTCATAGGAAGGTAGGGTCATGCACAATGCAAGTATCAATGAGGAATGCATCGGAGACTAACCCAATAAGGTTGTCACCACATCATCATGCTTTTGATGCAACGAAATAAAGTGCTATATGACATGCATATAAAAGGGTTTCATCAACATGGTCAAAGGGTTGCTTGCCTGGCTTAGCAAACTCTTCGATCTCTTCACAAGCTTCTGCCTCCACTCGAAGCACTCCGTCTACTTTGTCAACTACCGTTGGAAACAACCATAATAAGCAACACAAGAAGAAGGAAAACATGTTCTAAAATAGGAGTGCTATTGGATCATAAGAAAAGACCTAAAGTTGCTCTATTGGATCTGAATCAATAGAGGTTTTTGAATAGATCAATAAGGTGGAAATGAAGGGAAATGATGACCCTATAAGAGGTCTATAGAAAATATTTTTATAAAAATGATTGGAGGCACTCATCAAGTAGGGCATGATTTTAGAAACGTTTACAAATTGGTCTCACTAGATTTGGAGTTGGAATGAATATCCTAGGGGTTTTCTAATTTGGAATAATGGAAAAAGGGGGCCTTTTAATAGGTCCAACAGAGACAAGGTATTGGAAAAATGTCCACTCTTTAAGATAAATAGGGCATAATACATAGAGCACAAGGACAGCGGAATTACCCCATTTGGAGCTAGAATGAATGCTCTAGGGATTTTACAAATTGGGCTTTGAATGGTTCAAATTGGAATATAAATTTGAACAGTAAGGACAAGTTTGCAGGAAAAGTTTGCAAGCTAAATCTTTGGATAGAGCATGTTTTTTCTAGTCTCTAGGATTTTGAATCATCAAATTTGGAGTCCATTTGAATATTCTAGGATTATTTCTTTCTCTCTGGAAAAATAAAAATGTAAAAGAAATTCCCAAATACAAATAGGCTAAACTGCACTCTGGGCGTAGGATAGCAACTGGGCCGGCCCAGTTGCTCGGACGGGCGGGAGAAGTGGTGACGTCGAAGGCGCACCTGAGGATTGCGCCTTCCCCAGGCGAAGGCGCCCGCCAGGTCTTCCCGCCTTCACTTAAAATGGCCAGGCCCACCCGTCGGCCTCGCAAGCTGGCCGACAGGTGGGGCCCGCTGGTAGGCTCGTCCCCCACCTCCCACTCGAACAGGGGATAGGCAGGGGAGGCCGGCTAAGCCCGCGCCGGTGCCATGTCCCGACGGCACAAGCCGTCCCCGGCCATGCTTGGCACACCTACGTACTCGAGAGGCTGCGCGGCTTCCATCCTGGTGTCGGGCACCTACGGGAGAGGGCTGCAGCAGCATTGGCTTATACGACCTCAGAGGAGGCCGTTGGCCATAATTTGCTTCGAGGGCTCAGCGTCCCGGGGAGGAATGGAAGTGATGAGGGGGTTTTGCGGCAGCGACGTGGGGACGCTAGAGTGGCTAGGGATGAGAGGGGTGCCCAAGCTTGCTCGAATTCGAACGGGGCCGAAGCGGCATTGATAGCAGCAGGGAGGAGGAGGAAGGCATGGGAGGTGTCTTGGGATGGTCTAGGAGGTCTGTGAGAGAGAGAGAGGGAGAGAGAGAGAGGGAGCGGAGGGAGCTGAGAGGGGCACTCAGAGGACCTCTTATAGCCTGACCAAGGCGCACCATGGACTGAGTCCACGGGCGGCGCTCGGGCGAGCTTCGTCGGGGGCAGAGGAGGGCGAGGGAGGAGGGGCCCGACCGTGTGGTGTGTTGATGACGTCGAGGCGACCTCGGGAGACACAACCGCGATGCCCAAGGTCGTCGAATGGCTCGGGATGGGAGCTGCTACAGTGCTCGGGCGCACTGTAGAGCGCTCCAGAGCATGCCTTTGGCATGCCAGGGCATGCCATTGGCGTCCTGCGCATGGCCAAGCTTGTCTACTAGTGACTGGGGGGTTCTGAGATGCCATATGAGCTAAGGCAAGGCTAGAAGAAAGAGGAATGGGGGAGGAAGGGTTGTTGTCCTTGCTGTCCATGGAAGAAATAAGGGTTTTACCCTCCTTCAATGATTTAGCCTTGCCCAGGAAAACTTACTCGGGGTAGAGGAGTTATACGTCTCCAATGTATCTACTTTTCCAAACACTTTTGCTCTCGTTTTGACCTCTAATTTGCATGATTTGAATGAAACTCACCCGGATTGACGATGTTTTTAGCAGAACTACCTTGGTGTTATTTTTGTTTAGAAATAAAAGTTCTCGGAATTGGACAAAACTTTTGTATATTATTTTTGGGATTTATGATGAATTATGGAGCAAAGAACCGTCGGAGGCCGTGTGCCAGGGGGCCACCACACATCAGGCCCCCCTAGGCCGCGCCCTGATGGCTTGTGGGGCCCTCGAGGCTCCTCCGACCCTAACTCTAGTCCTATAAAATCACATCTTCGGAGAAAAAAATTAGAGAGAAGTTTTCATCACGTTTCACGAGACAGAGCCGCCGCCACCTCCTGTTCTTCCTTGGGAGGGCTGATCTGGAGTCCGTTTGGGGCTCCAGAGAGGGGAAATCGTCGCCGTTGTCATCACCAACCCTTCTCCATCAACACCGCCATGATGCTCACCACGGGAGTGAGTAATTCCTTTGTAGGCTTGCTGGACGGTGGTGGGATTGGATGAGATTGATCATGTAATCGAGTTAAGTTTGATAGGGCTTGATCCCTAGTATCCACTATGTTCTGAGATTGATGTTGCTATGACTTTAATATGCTTAATGCTTGTCACTAGGGCCCGAGTTCCATGATTTCAGATCTGAACCTATTATTTTTTCATGAATATAAGAGTGATTTGGATCCTATCTTGCAAGTTGTATGCACCTATTACATGTCTTGATCCGCATACCCCAAGGTGACAATAATTGGGATTCTTTTCGGTGATTGCCATAGTTTGAGGAGTTCATGTATTCACCATATGTTAATGCTTTGTTCCGGTTCTCTATTAAAAGGAGACCTTAATATCCCTTAGTTTCCAATAGGACCCCACTGCCACGGGAGGGTAGGACAAAAGATGTCATGCAAGTTCTTATCGCAAGAACGTATGACTATATACGGAATACATGTCTACATTACATTGATGAATTGGAGCTAGTTCTGTGTCTCCCTAGTGTGTAACTGTTACATGATCAATGTCATCTAAATCATTATCCATCACCAATCCACGTGCCTACGCTTTACATATATTGAATCTTGCTAAGTTACTATTGCTACTACTACTGTCACAACTACTACAAAATTGGTGCTGCCACTACTACTGTTACTTTCGCTACTACTATTTGCTGTGCTACTAAATCTTTGCTGCAGAGAGATATCCCAGGTGCAGTTGAATTGACAACTCAACTGTCAAGGCTAATTAATATTCTTTGGTTCCCCTTGTGTCAAATCAATAAATTAGGGTGAAATACTACCCGTGAGGACTGTCACGATCCCCTGTACTTGTGGGTTATCAAGACCTTTTTCTGGCGCCGTTGTCGGGGAGCTTAGCTCTATTTATTGTGTTAAATTAAGGATATCCAATTGCCACTATGAAGAATCTGAAAGATAATAGAACTAAGATCGTCCCCTCTTGCACGAGAGGAGGTAAGGAACTACCATGTAGCTCTACTTTTGATTCACCTACTGTTTTGAATCAGCTTGTTACGCCACCACCTGTTGATCGTCCTGATATGTCACATGAACTTGATGATGCTGCTTCTGAAATTAATGATGATACTATTGCTAGACATGTTGAAACTGAAACTATGCCACTGAATGAATTACTTGATGCTCATATTGCTAGAGCTAGGCAACTTGAAAATGCTGAAACCGATGAGGACTTTAAATCACCTGTTACACCTCGCTCTCCTAATAGATATGAATTGCCTCATGTACATGAAGGTTATGTCATGGATAAGGAAACAATTAGTGATTTCTTTGCTTGTGAAAATAGAGGACTTGTGTGGGGACCCCGACTCATAATTCGTGTTGACTGAATGCACGTGTATGGTGATCCCAGAGATCAATGCTCACTGAAAACACAGAAGTTGAATAACAAGAGTCTTACGTCCATACATACCGTCTTACACAAACAAAGACCAGCAAGGTCAAGTCTTACATAGATAGGGCCATGAAGGCCAAATAGCAAACATAAACTCGCAGCGGAATTCTTGAAAGATCGCGTAGACCCATGCCATCTGCCTTAACCCTACAGGCATTCTGACTGGGAAGCGTCATAGTTCGCATGTTCGTTACCAACGAATTCTTCATCATATTCCTGCTCTCCCATGCCTGGCCAATTAAATAACCAGTGGCAAGCCAATGAGTACTTTCAATGTACTCGCAAGCAACCCATGTTTTGGAACAAGGTATAACAATGCATGATATAGCACTAAGTAGGTAAGTTGTGGAAAGCTAATTCTTGAGTGCAATGACATGATCAATCAACTTGTAAGAGCATGCATCATGAGGATACAAGTATTCGTATGAACAGGCTACAGATATCAATATATACAAAGTCTGAACATCTCATGTTCAATCATCATGTCAAGTCATCTGACTTAACTCAAGTATCCCATCTTTCTCCCACACACACACACACACACACACACCAAGTTTTTGTAAACAATGGACGTAGCCCAAGAGCGGTTATCCAACTTTCCTTGACCGTGGACACGGCTATTCAAATAGTTTTACACTCTGCAGAGGTTGCACACTTTACCCACAAGACTCGGGGAACTTCTGTGTCAGGCCACGACTCGCGGTATAATACATACCCGAGGTAAGCACACGAACAATGCCTTTCCCCTGGCGATACTAACAAAGAGTCCACTTGTTGGTGACATCCCTCATGATATTTATCACACGTATCATCCATGAGGGCACACAACTGTGTGCCCGGTGTCTGTGAAAACAGCCCATGATCGTCCATTCTGGTACGACCCCTTATCGAGAGTGACCATGCCAGTCCCGCCACTAGTAATGCGGGCTCTCTGCTAGCATCAAACCAAAGTAATCAACAAAGCCCCATCCCATAAGGGGTATCATGGTTGTACATGTAAGGTTGGAGTAACGGTTGCAACTTATACCAATCCGTCTTTGAAAAACAACGCACTCATTTGCTCTGGTACACCACTTCTTTATCAAGTGGTTACCTAGCTCAACACCATCTCCCTCTGGCATTAGTGGCACCCGATGGGGTTTTCGAAAAGTCTTTGAAAACACTTTGTCTCCAACACCATGCATAAGCCCTTCCCACTTTGTGTAGAAACTACTTAGCAACCTATCTACTTCCCACCCACACAACTCTAAGTAGGAGGTAGAGTCATGTCATGCAAATATCAACGGTTAAGAGTATCGGAGGCAACCCATATAGGTGGTCACCATAGCATCATTATAAACAACACAAAAATAAAGTGCTATATGCCGTGCAATAAAATGGTTTCTTAGACATGGTCAATGGGCTGTTTGCCTGGCTCAACGAAGTTCTCGGGGTCTTCAAAATCTTCTAGTCCAACTCCCTAGTCAACAACGTAATCTATCGTCGCAATATTAACAGGCAAAAATAAGAGCGTGGCAAAAATAGAGAAAATAATTCACTTCTAAAATGTCACACCACTCTGTAAAATACTATACTAAAAACTAAAAATATTATTTTCTGGTTTTGAAGTGTGAAAAGTTTTGAAAACTATTTTAACAGTGGTTTTAAATATTCAAAACTAGGTTTTAAATAAAACCAGTACATGAAACTATTTTCAAAAAGTGCACAAGTGGCATCATTAAATAGTACAGAATATTACAAGATTTTAGGGGGATGAATATTTGGATTTGGGTAGATATTGCATTCTGTGGAATTTTTGGAAAAGTGACAGAAAGAAAAAGGAAAAAGGGGCCACAGTGCCCTGGGCCAGAGCCAGCCAGCAGCTGGGCCGGTCCAGATCAAATCGGCCTAAGCCGAACCGGTGCGCTTGCACTTGCCAGGTTCAAACCTGACGGGCGGGGCTCGGGTGCCAGCGAGAGGGAGAGAGAGGCGGGGTGAGGCAGAGGCTGACAAGCGGGCCCACCTTGCCAGGGCCGTCGTCAACCTCTGTCCAGGAGACGGCGGCGCTCATCGGCGTCTGTAGAGGGCACGACAACGGCAGGCGAGGACGGGAATGGGTCCAGGGAGGTGCCATGGTCCCGGTGGAGGTCGAAGGGATCACCGGCATGGCCTGAGTCGCCGGCGGCGAGCGGACGCGGCGGGGAGATCTTCGGGCGAGCTCGGTCCGCTCGTCTTCGGCCGCAATCTGCACGTGAAAGGGGCGGGAGGACGTCAAGGAGGTGAGAGGGGACCAAGGAGAAGGAGAACGGTGCTGGAGGGGCTCTCTACCCGGAGATCGCCGACAGTCCGAAGCTGCGGCGCCTTGGTCGATCCCGAGTGTAGGGGGCTCGGGAGCTTAAGTGGGGCTCAGGGTGTGCGATTGGGATGGGGAGAGTGATATCAGAGGGGAGATAGAGATCGGGGATGGCCATTTATAGAGGGGGTGACGGTTCACCGTGGACCCATGCACCAGTGAGGTTGCTGCTGTCGCTGGAGGCCACGGGATGAGGTGCGGGGGTGTCTGCGGTCTTCCTGGGGGTCGTCCATGACCAGAGGGAGAGATAGAGGAGAGGGGAGAGCACACGCGTGCGAGGCCGATGGTTGGCCGACCCGGCGGCGCTCGGTACGTGCGGGGAGGGAGCGAGGGAGGAGGATAGAGGAGGGGGCCAACCGCGTTGCGTGTCACGGACGTCGAGGGCATCTCAGGGGACACGCTGGCGAGGCCTGAGGCTGTCGGGGCTGGTGATTGGCAGTGGATATAGTGCGGATGCGCATTGTAGCACGCTCCAGAGCGCCCGTTTGGCATTCCACGGTATGCCACTATTGTTTTGGGCGCGGCCACTAGTGTCTAGGGGGTCTAGGAGGGAGTAAACAATCCAGGGAAGGCCTTGGATGCTCTGGGGGTCCTTAGGAGAGAAGGAAGTTTGAGGGAGGGGGAAGATATTGCTGTCCAGGAGGGGTAATTGGGGTTTTACCCCACTCAACCATTGAGCTGAGCCTTGAAATTTTTACTGGAGGTAGGAGAGGTATAGGAGCGGCTGTGGTAAAAATTTGAGGCCAAGGAGAGTAAGGTAGATGGGTGAAAATGTAACTTTGGGAAGTTACCAGAAGGTGTTTGATCAGTGTTTGGGCAAGGTAGCTTTACCCACTTACTGTGAGATTTAATAGGACTGAATGGTGGGTAAAAATAAGGTGGGTCAAAAGGTTTGAGCTCATTTGAGGAAAGTTGACAATGTAAACTTTGTAAACCCTAGAAATTAAAAAAAATCAGGATTCTGTAGATCTAGTCATGCTAAGCTAATCTCCTTAATGCACAATTTGGTGTAGTGTCATTATTTAGGGATTAGGACATGTCCACAAAGTTTGAGATCAATAGGAGACAGTTGGCAATGTAAAGTTGCTTAAATTTGGATCTGGACAGGAATGGTTTTGGGATATTTTGGTGAACCAAAACAATTTGGATTGAGATGAATCTTTGCAAGATCATCACATGTAGCATGTGTGACTTGCAAGAATTTTCCTGGATTTATTTTAGAGTATTTCCTATAGAAATATTTCAAAAGCTTGAAACAGACAGAAAGGGTTTTGGAAGGTTTTGTCCAATATTTTGAACATGACCATGTGTTGAAACTCATATATATGGAAAATATATGTCCACTGAGTTTCCCTAAATTTTCCCAAATATTGTGAAAGCATAAAATTAAATTTTCCCCACGAAAGACCATTTCTGGCCTTAAGAAAAAGCCTTTCAATAAAATAGGAAAATAATATTTGGTGGTTTTGGGAAGTCTTATATATAGAAGGTTCCAAATAAACTCTTTGGTGCAAAACATTCCACCCAATTTGAGGACTTGTAGTACAAACCTCAATTCAGGGGTTTTATAAAGCCTAATTTGAATAAATGCTTTTGGCCAAAATAATATTTGATAAAAATAGCTTTAGGCACTATACACATGGCATGATCATTGGGCGGAGGGTTTGGGTCAAGTAGAAGAGTTTTAGAGAGAAGAAGAGTTTGGTAGAACTAATCACTAGTCATCCAAACAAGCAAGTAGCAAACAATCCAACAAGCACAAGCATTCAAAAAGTTTTAAATGGGTCCAAATTTTGTAGAACCATAGCATAGCAAAGTGATACAACACAGGGTGTGACAACTTGAAGAAACTACTTTGCAAATTGAAATAAAAATCTATGATGGAGAAAATGAAATATGATCCTAAATTTGCTACTTCTCCTATATTATTTACTGATAAGGATTATGAATTCTCTGTTGACCCTGAGTTAATTCCTATAGTAGAATCTGATCCTTTCCACGGTTATGAAAATGAAACTGTTGCCGAACACCTTATGAAACTAAATGATATTGCTGATCTGTTTACCAATGATGAAAATATACGCTACTATTATATCCTTAGCTTTTTTCCTTTCTCGCTAAAAGGCGAGGCCAAGGAATGGTTTCTTTCTCTTGCTTCTGGTTGTATGTGTAGTCCCCAGGATATGCTCCATTATTTTTCTGCAAAATATTTTCCTGCTCATAAGAAACAAGCTGCCTTACAGGAAATACTTAACTTTGCACTAATTGATGAAGAGAATCTCCCTCAAGCTTGGGGGAGGCTTCTCCGGTTACTTAGAGCTTTGCCTGATTGTCCTCTTAAGAAAAATACAATTCTTGATATCTTTTATAATGAACTAACCGATGCTTCTAGGGACTTCCTAGACAGTTGTGCTGGTTGCGTTTTCAGGGAAAGAACTGTCAGCCAAGCTGAAGAATTATTAAATAACATATTGCAAAATGCCGATGATTGGACACTTCCTGAACCACCTCCGGAACCTATTCAAAAGAAGAGAGGTATTCTATTCCTCAATCCTGAAGATATGCAAGAAGAAAAAAGATCTATGAAGGAGAAAGGTATTAAAATTGAGGATATAAAAAAACTACCACCTATTGAAGAAATACATGGACTTGATACCTCGAGACAGGTAGTAGAGGTAAACTCTCTCCGTTCGTTCAGTGAAAATGATACATCTTACAATAAGACTCCTGAACAATGCATGGATGCATATGATAATTATGTTGTCAAGCAAGGACACTTCAACAACTATGTTCAGGATCAATTGAGACGTAATGCCATGATGATAGACAGCTTTAGTGACTTGATGTTTAGAATTGATAATGATGTAAAAGGTCTAGGTAAACATGCTTCTATGGTTCACACCAAACTAGACCAAGTTGCTAAGTCACAAAATGATTTGCTTGCTGAAATAAATAATATATGAATGATCATGCTATTAGAGTAATGACTAGGGGAGGTCGTATGACCCAAGAACCTCTATACCTAGAAGGTCATCCTAAAAGAATAGAACATGATTCTCAGAGAATTAATGTTGATGCACCTAGTTCCTCTAATAAGAAAAAGAAGAAGAAAAATGATAGGAACTCGCATGCTTCTAGTGAACCTGTTAAAGAAACACCTACTGAGAAACATAATGATATTTCTATTTCCGATGCTGAAACGCAGTCTGGTAGTGAACATGCACCTAGTGATAATGAAAAGGATGATGATGATAATAATGTGCAAGTAGATGCTCCATCAGATAGTAGTAAAGAACATGATAATGATGTAGAAATAGAACCTGCTGAGGATCTTGATAACCCACCTCCTAAAAATAAATGTTGTGATAAGAGAGACTTTGTTGCTAGAAAACATGGAAGGGAAAGAGAGCCATGGGTTAAAAAACTCGTGCCATTCCCTCGTAAGTCTTCTAAGAATAGGGACGATGAAGATTTTGAGCGCTTTGCTGAAATGATTAGACCAGTCTTTTTGCGTACTCGTTTGACTGATATATTGAAAATGCCTCCGTATGCTAGGTATATGAAAGATATTATTACCACCAAAAGAAAAATACCTGAAACTTAAATTGGTACTATGCTTGCCAATTATTCTTTTGATGGAGGAATACCTAAGAAGCTAGGAGATCCTTGCATACCCACAATACCTTTCTCTATTAAAAGAAATTATGTTAAAACTTATCTATGCGATTTAGGAGCCGGTGTTAGTGTTATGCCTTTCTCCCTTTATAAAAGACTTGATTTCAGTAAGCTTACACCTACTGAGATATCTTTGTAAATGGCTGATAAATCCACCGCTTTACCTATTAGAATTTGCGAGGAAGTTCCTGTTGTGGTTGCAAATGTTACTATCTTGACAGACTTTGTTATTCTTGATATGACCGGGGACGACAATATGTCGATCATCCTTGGTAGACCATTCTTAAATACTGCAAGAGCTGTTATTGACTGCAATAAATCAAGCTTACTTTTCACGTCAATGGCAAGCAACATACCGTTCATTTTTCGAAGAAGCAAACTTTGGTTAATAATATTAATGTCATTGAGCCTACTCCAACGGTTATCATTGGAAGTTTTGCAATTCCTCTACCTACTGCCAAGAAAAAATATTAAAATCTTATTGTTGGGGAGATGCAAATCCCCATTGAGGTAACCTAGTGATATACAAAAATTCTTCGGTAGCATGTTAACCGGAATCGGTTGTTAATAAGACTTGATCAACCTTATTAATGGATCCTTTTCGGAAGGCATGTGATTGATGAATTTAGTATTCACAACTCTCTGTATCAAAAGTCTATCCTCTGTTATTTGTAGTTTATATAAAATAAATTAGCATGATTTTCTGCTTTCCTGTTTTTCACGTGCGTAGAAAAAATGCCCAAAAATAAAAAGTTTCAGATTGCCACAAAATTGTAACATGATTTTTTCTAGAATAAATAAGAATTTTTGGCATAAAAATTATAGCAGGGGACTGCACCTGTGTGGCACCACACATCAGGGCGCCCCCCTAGGCCGCGCCCTGGTGGCTTGTGGGGGCCATAGGGGCCCCCTGCCTTATCCCTTCGTCCCACTCTTTCTCCTACCTCCAGCAAAATTCCCTATCCATTTCTCTCCCGTTCCTTCACCCAGAAAGTGAAATTTTCGATCTCTTTGCTCGAAACCCCGTTTCTGAAACTGTTTTGAGGAATTGTTCCTTGGTATGTGACTCCTCCACTCCTACAATTAGTTTTTGTTTTAGTGGTTTATATTTTGCAAAATGTGCTACACTTGGTGCTACATAAAATGAGCTTGCATGTTGAATTCTTTGAGTTCCAAGTAGTATGAATGCTTGATATTGCCTCTAGGCATCCATATGAGTAGTTACTATCAATCTTGCAAAGTTTTATTGACATGAATTTGTGGCTCAAAATTTTCAGAAACTTGTGCTTCGGAAAAATGAATTTCTTGAGGAGAGGTTCCTCAAGCCGAAGCCCCAAGGGAGTTGTTAGGAGAACTCAGGACCGAGACATCAACCTTGTTCGCAACATGGAGGTTAGGCCATGTGAATGGCCACATAAGCCCTTCATGAACGAAGCGGGGTTCTATGAAGAGTTCATGCAATTCATTGCAAATGCCGGGCTGACCAACTTCCTCGCAGATGAGTGTGACCAATACTATCTCCTTACCAATTCCTTCGTGCAAAAGTTTTTCTTCACAAATATGTCCGGTGCTCCCACAGTACGTTTTGATCTTTATGCCACCAACTATGAATTGCCTCAACATGAATTTTGTGAAATATGTCCGCTTCCTTCTTACGGGGGAATGCGTGAGCCTAAGCCCGAGGAGTTTGAGGATTTCCTCCAAACCATAACTGTGGGAGAAACTAGGGGCGTGTCACATGCTAGAGCTACTGGTTTGCAATTTCCTTCCGTGCACTAATTTTCTCTATTTATAGGAAAATGCATAACCGCCATGGAATAGGGTGGTGGCCTCGATGCCCCTACCATGGCTATTCTACGCCGTACACTTTATGGTGATAACACTTACAACATAGGACCTATTGTTGTGCGTCGATTAAATCGTAACCGAAACAAAGGCAAGGTTCATGGTGGTATTTATGCCACTCGATTGGCAAAGCGCTTTGATGTTTCTATACGCCCTACTGATTACTTGTTGCCCAAGGTCTATCTCGATCACCAGTCTATGATGGAACACCAATTTATTGAGGAACCACAACCACCGCAACATATTCGTTACAGCTTAGTGTTTAGTGAGACGACTGGCGATATTATTCCTTTGCCTGCACCCTCTTTGTTTAACTATCATGCTAGGCACGGATACAGAATAATGCCAGAAGATATAACTGCTTACCGGAATGAGCTGGCTGCTGCGGAGGCTGAGGCCCAGGCATGGGATGCTCAGGTGCCCCAGCAGAAACACTTTCCCGGACCTGATGGCTATTATCAGTGGTGATCACCAAGCTAGGCAACTGCCTAAGCTTGGGGGATTACATATTTCTCACCGACATTACATTCATGTTCACACACTTCATATAAATTGTCAGTGTTCATCCTCTTTCATTGTATATTCGTATTAGTTTTATTTTTCTCGCTTTCTTCGTGTGTGTTTGAAAAACTTTGAAAAAAGCAAAAAATATTTCTCGCTTCTTTTTATTTTCCTTTCCCGCTTAATTATCTTAGTACTAAAAAAAACCCAAAAAGATTTCCTTTGCATGTTGGGAGCTTTCCCGTGTAAATAATTTTTCTCGTTCTTGTTTTCCCTTAGTTTACTTGCTTGCTTGAGAAAAAAAAACTCCAAAAATATTTCAGTGTGTTTCTCTGAATTTCTTTTCTTTTTGTCGATTCCTTGAAAGGAGAAGACCACGATGAAAATGTTGAGTGGCTCTTATATGCTTTATTGTTGATCTAACAAAGAGCCAATATTACCTTGTCCTCTCCTTTGTCCAAAACTGCCATGTAGATTCCAGCTTAGTCCATGGTATTCTTGTACTATTATTATTAACACATCATTCGGTCATGCAAGTGAAAGGCAATAATGAGGATATTTGACGAAGTGGTCGTGGCAAGGGAAGCTAGTATGAACTCTTCTTGTTTTCTGTTTTTGTAAATATGTTTAGCTCGTTCGATCTCGATTCAGTATATTATGAGTGAACATGTTCATGATGACAATTAGAGATTATAGCTTCTCATGCCATGCTTAAACAGCTAGTAGTGAATAATGATTTATCTTATAGATCAATATGCATTAAAATGGTTATGATGTGGTATGGTAGTATGGTATTTCCCTCTGAGAAATTCAAGCGGCTTGACTTGGCCCATGTGCAAACATGTAGTTGATTCAAAACCAATGCAGCCTTCATGATGTTTAGATTCAGAGTGTTCATATCCTACTCATGCTATCTCCAATGTTAATTATTTGCAATGCATACCTATGACCGTCTTTGCTCTCTAGCTGGTCGCTTCCAACCTATTGCTAGCCTTCACCTGTACTAAGTGGAAATGCTGCTGGTGCATCCAAAACCTTTAAACCAAGTTATTCCACATGAGTCCACCACTACCTATATGCGGTATTACCCTGCCGTCCCAAGTAAATTTGCATGTGCCATCTCTAAACATTCAAATAAACATCTATTTTGTGCACGCATCTCGCTCATGGAGCGACGGGGCGGTCAATATTTTCCATGCTAAGTGGGTTATTCTCAAGACGGCCGTTTATTCTCCATCATTGCACGAGAGAGGCTGGTAAAAAGGATGCCCAGTCCTGCATAATCAAAATTAATTAAACGAAATTCCTTGGGATAGTTCACATGTTGGCAGGCATCCGTGGATTCGGCCAGCCATGGTTTGTGTATGGATGGTGGATAGGAGTAAACTTTACTATTCTGTTTGGGAACCTCCAATAATGAGTTTTGCATGGAAGATATTGAAAACCTTTGTCATAACGTTGACAAGAAAAGTGCACCGCCTCAAAAACTACATCCCGATCTTGCTTTAAAACTTGAGCTCTGACACCTCTGCAAATCAATGCTTCCCTCTACAAAGGGCCTATCTGTTTATTTTTATGATGAGTCATCACCCTCTTATTAGAAGCACCAGACTGGAGAGCACCATTGTCATTTTTATGCATTGAGTCTAGTTAATGTTGGATGTGAGCATGACTGGATCTTTTCTATTCTGAATTATAATGTTTAGTCGCTGCTTGAACCTCAGAGGTGCTCTGCATTTATGTTTTGTGGTCTCAGAAAGGGCTAGTGAAATACCATGTTACCATATCATATCGTGATTGTTTTGATAAATTGTTGGCATGTGAGATATTTTATTATTTCTTGCTAGTTGGTTATGTATTGCCATGAGTTGATATGAGGTTTAATTGTTATCATGGGCATGGTTATTTACAATTTATGCTGAAAACTTGAGCACTAGATAAGCATGCGTATAATGATGAGAACAAAAGAGTTTGTAAAAGTTTTCTTTATCACTTCCAGTTTGTCAACTAGATTGCTTGAGGAAAAGCAATGAGTTAAGCTTGGGGGAGTTGATACGTCTCCAATGTATCTACTTTTCCAAACACTTTTGCTCTGGTTTTCACCTCTAATTTGCATGATTTGAATGAAACTAACCTGGACTGGCGTTGTTTTCAGCAGAACTACCTTGGTGTTATTTTTGTGCGGAAATAAAGTTCTTGGAATTGGATGAAACTTTTTGTGAATTATTTTTGGGATTTATAATGAATTACGGAGCAAAGAACTACCAGAGGCATTGTGCCAGGGGGCCACCACACATCAGGGCGCCCCCCTAGGCCGCGCCCTGATGGCTTGTAACGGCTGAAAGCACATATGCTCCCTTTGGTGGTTTTGATAATTCATGACAACATACATTGTCTCTTGGACTAATAGTTCTATCTAGTTTATTTCAGGCTGAGTCCACAGAGAGGATTGGCTAAAGGATTGTGTGGAGAATTCCCGACGAAAGGAAGGATAGGATTGGCCAAGCTTCAAGCTACAAGACTCTACATTTTACATTTTGTGAGAAATCACTTTGAGTCCATAGGAAAGCCAATACTATTAAAAGGGGATGAGGTAAATATGATGATCTGGTTACTCAAGTCCTTAGAGATTAGCCACCAAAAATACTCACCCACTTTCCCACACATATCCTCTGTCCAAAGCCAAAAGTCTAAATTTGGTGACACCAACATTTCCCATTCGGATCCATCGAGTTTATCCAAGACAGAAGCCAAACCAAACCCTATCATCTCGGTACTACCAACATTCCTTTCGGTGCCACCTAAACTAGTGACCAACTTTCTGGTTAGCCATTTTCTAGAATCGGTCCCACCGAGTTCTGAGAATCGATCTCACCAAGAAGTTGGACCGATTCTCTGTTAACCCATTTCTTGAAATCAGTCCCACCGAGTTTGAAGAATCGGCCTCGCTGAGATTTGGTAACTGCCTAGGTCACCCATATCGGTACCACCAAGATTCATATATCGGTCTCACCAAAAACGCCAAAGATGCCACATTTTGAACTAGTTGGTGCCACCGAGTTTCACTTCGGTTTCACCGAGTTGGGAAATAATGTTGTAACGGTTGGATTTTTGGAGAAGCCTATATATACCCCTCCACCACCATTCATTTGCAAGAGAAGCACTCAGAACAAATCTACACTTGCCATATCCAATTTTCTGAGAGAGAACCACCTACCCTTGTTTCGAGGTCAAGATCATCCACTCCAACCATATGGATCTTGACTTCTAGCCTCCCCAAGTTGCTTTCCATCCAATCAATCTCCTCTACCCATGCCAAAATTGTGAGAGAGTGATTGAGTGTTGAGGAGACTATCTTTTGAAGCACAAGAGCAAGGAGTTCATCATACTACCACATCTATTACCTTTTGGAGGGTGGTGCCTCCTAGATTGGTTAGGTGTCGCTTGGGAGCCTCCTTCTTAGTGATTGTGGAGTTGAACCAAGAGTTTGCAATTGAAAGGAGATCACCTACTTCGTGAATATCTACCCATAGTGAGGCTAGTCCTTCGTGGATGGAAGTCGTGATGGAATAGACGAGGTTGCTACTTCGTGGACCCTAATGGGTGGAGCCCTCCGTGGACTCTCGTGACCGCTACCCTCCGTGGGTTGAAGTCTCCATCAACGTGGACGTACGATAGCACCACCTATCGGAACCACGGGAAACAAATCTTCGTTTCATCTATTGCGTTTGATCTCCCTATCTCTAATCTCTCACATATGCTTGTCTTTACTTTCCGCTGCCATACTTGTTGACTAGCATGTGTAGGATGCACTAGACTTGTTCGAATTGCTAAAATCTGCCAACCAATTAACTTGGGAAAAGGTTAGGTTTTAAATTTGTCAAGTAGTCTAGTCACCCCCCTCTAGACATCCCTTCTAGTGATCCCATGATTGGTATCAGAGCTTTAGTCTCCATAGCTTCAGTTTCATCACCGTTGGAGGAAGATGGATGTGTCTAGTTTGGGAAGTCTTAGTTGTAGAGTGCCCATTCTCGATGGGGAGTACTATAGTCAATGGAAATATGAGATGCTTGAGTTATTCAATGAATTCCATTTGAGCAATTATGTTAAGAACTCCTATGTACCTCCCATTGATCCTTTACATCCCACACACGAAGAGGAAATTGATATGCTTCGTAATCTTAGAACTGTTAATCTTATCATTAGAGGATTGCCTAGAATTGTGTTTGATCAAATGAAGAATTTTGAATGATCTTATACTTTGTGGAATGATTTGGACAAATGATATCCAAATTATTCATTGAGTAATATTGATGAAATTCTTCATAAGTCTATTGCTTTTCACAAAATGATTCATAGTGATCCTAAGTTTGATGATTATCTATTTGAGCTTAGAGACCTCATGCGTGCTAAAGGAGACCTCATGTGTGCTAAAGGAGAAGCCATTCGCATTCATAATCTTGAACATTGTCATGATCACAACTCTAACGAATCTCTTGTTTATTATGACGAAGATTTCCCACTTGATGATGACAATGTGGAACATGGCTACTATGATAAAGATGAGTTGTTCGACATCGAGTATGAGAAGACTATGAGGAATCTAAGTCTCATGGCAAACTTCAAGGATTACATGTCCGGAGGAAAAGATTAGATTCTCGATAGTGGATGCGCCGATCACATGACCGGAGATAGAGACATGTTTCAAGAGATCACACCAAACCATGGACCACAGAGGTAAGTGACTTTTGGAGACAACTCCAAGGGTAAGGTACTCGGTCTTGGTAAGGTGGTCATATCTCATGATAGCTCCATTCAAAATGTCATGCTTGTTGAATCCCTTGGCTACAATCTTCTTTCCGTATCTAGACTAGCCGACTTCGGTTTCAATGTGCTATTTACTAAAGTAGATTGCCAAGTGTTTCGTCAAGACAATCATAACATGGTCTTTACCGGTTTCCGTAGAGGTGACCTATACATTGTTGATTTCACTAAGAGATCCAAACCTCGTACTTGTCTTATTGCAAAATCTTCTAAAGGTTGGCTTTGGCATAGAAGGCTAGGACATGTTGGTATGTGTAATCTAGACAAGAACATCAAAGGTGATCATATACTTGGTGTTAAAGATGTTATCTTTGACAAAGATAGACTTTGTAGTGCTTGTCAAGCTGGAAAGCAAGTAGGTGGAAGTCACCCCGTAAAGAATATCATGACTACTAGGAGACCACTCGAGTTGCTTCATATGGATCTTTTTGGTCCCAATGCTTACAAGAGCATCGGTGGAAATTCCTTTGGTCTAGTTATAGTTGATGATTTTTCCAGATTTATGTGGGTATTCTTTCTTGACGATAAGTCGCAGATGCAAAAGATCTTCAAGAACTTCGCTCGCAAAGCACAAAATCAATTTGAAGTGAAGAACAAGAAAGTTCGGAGCAACAACGGATCGGAGTTCAAGAACACAAATGTTGATTCCTTCCTTGATGAAGAAGGGATTTCACATTAGTTCTCGGCTACGTACACGCCTCAACAAAATGGAGTTGTTGAGAGGAAGAACCGGACTCTTATAGAGATGGCTAGAACGATGCTCGACGAATACAAGACGCCAAGACACTTTTATGCAGAAGTCATGGAAACAGCTTGTCATGCTACAAACCGACTCTACCTTCACAAGCTTCTCGGAGATAAGAAACCTTCGGAAGCTATCCAAGACTTGTCCATTGGCAAGATTCGTCCCATGGAGGTGAAGGAAAGTACTTCATCGACCCAAGTGGAAGTCCCTACTTCGAGTCAAGGCGAAACTCAACACGACATGGAGGCATCCACAAGCTATACACGACAAGATGAAGAGGAGGAAGAAGTTCATCATGATGATCCACCACAACCACCTTCACCACCACCTCAAGGCAACGACACCTTCAACAATAATGAAGAAGATGATGATGAAGAAGCTCTGCCGTCCAACAAGCAAAAGCTACCTCGAGTTCGAGCAAGAGTGAACAAAAATCATCCTCTAGATCAAATCTTCGGTGACATACAAACCGGGAGGATAACTCGCTCTAAACTCGATTGGCTAATTTTTGTGAGTACTACTCATTCATCTCTAGTATTGAGCCTTTGAAGGTAGAAGAAGCTCTTCAGGGCCCGGATTGTGTTAATGCTATGCACGAGGAGCTACACAACTTTGAGAGGAACGAAGTGTGGACACTAGTGGAGAAGCCCAAGGATGAGCAAAACATCATCGGAACCAAATGGGTGTTTCAAAACAAACAAGACGAAAGTCAAGTCATACACAACATGGTGCGTCTCGTGGCTCAAGGCTACACCCAAGTCGAAGGTATGGACTACGGTGAGACCTATGCCCCCGTTCTAGACTTGAAGCTATTTGCATTCTTCTTGCCTATGCTAATCACCATGATATCACTCTTTATTAAATGGATATTAAAAGTGCATTTTTGAATGGTGAGATTGAAGAAGAGGTCTATGTTAAACAACCCCCTGGTTTTGTAAACCCTAAGAAACATAACCATGTTTACAAGCTTCGTAAAGCTCTCTATGGTCTTAAGCAAGCTCCACGAGCTTGGTACAAATGCTTAACGAAGTTTCTTATTGAAAAAGGTTTTCAAATTGGTCAAATTGATGCAACCTTATTCACTAAGATAGTTAATGGTGAATTATTTGTGTGCCAAATTTATGTGGATGATATTATCTTTGGATCTACTAACCCACAATTTAGTGAGAAATTTGGAAGGTTGATGTCCGAGAAGTATGAGATGTCCATGATGTGTGAGCTGAAATTTTTCTTTGGTTTGCAAATCAAGCAAATGAGAGAAGGAACTTTCATCTCTCAAACCAAGTATACCAAGGACTTGATCAAGAAGTTCAACATGCAAGAGTGTAAAGGTATGAAAACTCATATGCCTACTAGTGGACATGTTGACCTCACAAAGGAGGACAAACCGGTTGATCAAAAGGTTTATCGATCATTGATCGGTTCATTGCTATATCTATGTGCCTCCCATCCCGAATATTATGCTTAGTGTGTGCATGTGTGCTAGATATTGATGTCTACTACACAACTTTATTCTTGTAGACTTTGTTGGGCCTCCAAGCGCAGAGTTTTGTAGGACATTAGCAATTTTCCCTCAAGTGGATGACCTAAGGTTTATCAATTCGTGGGAGGTATAGGATGAAGATGGTCTCTCTCAAACAACCCTGCAATCAAATAATAAAAAGTCTCTTGTGTCCCCAACACACCAAATACAATGGTAAATTGTATAGGTGCACTAGTTCGGCGAAGAGATGGTGATACAAGTGTAGTAATGATAGTAGATATTGATTTTTTTAGTAGTAACAATAAAAAACAGCAAGGTAGCAAGTAACAAAAGTGATCACAAATGGTATTGCAATGCTCGAAAACAAGTCCTAGGGTCCGTACTTTCGCTATTGCATTCTCTCAACAATGCTAATATAACTGGATCACATAACCATCCCTCAACGTGCAACGAAGAATCACTCCAAAGTTCTTATCTAGCAGAGAACATAAGAAGAAATTGTTTGTCGGGTATGAAACCACCTTAAAGTTATCCTTTCCAATCGATCTATCCAGGAGTTCGTACTAAAATAACATCAAGTCATCCTTTCCGATCAATCTATCTAGAGTTCATACTAAAATAACACCATATGATACGCATCAACCAACTCTAATGTCACCTAGATACTCCAATGTCACCACAAGTATCCATGAGTTAATTATATGATACGCATCAAACAATTCCAGATTTATAATACTCAATCCAACACAAAGAACCTCAAAGAGTGTCCTAAGATTTCTATCAGAGAACGTAGGACAAGAACATGCATCAACCCCTATGCATAGATTACCCAATGTCACCTCGGGAATCCGCAAGTTGAGTACCAAAACATACATCAAGTGAATCAATAGAACATCCCATTGTCACCACGGGTATCCATATGCAAGACATATATCAAGTGTTCTCAAATCCAATTTTCAATCCAACATAACGATATCTCAAAGCGAAAGATTCAATTCATCACAACATGATAGCAAGGGAATAACATCATATGATCCGACTATACTAACAAAGCCCGTGATACATCAAGATCGTGACATCTCAAGAACACGAGAGAGAGAGAGAGAGATTGAACACATAGCTACTGGTACATACCCTCAGCCCCGAGGGTGTACTACTCCCTCCTCGTCATGGCCTCCGCCGGGATGATGAAGATGGCCACCGGAGATGATCTACCCTCTCTGACAGGATACTGGAACGCCTCCAGATTGGTTTTTCGTCGATAGAGAGAGTTGCGGCGACGGAACTTCTCTTCTAGGGTTTTTTATGGTGGTGTATATATATATAGGATTTCTGGGCGTCGGGTTCACGCGAAGATGGGCTACGAGTGGAGCACAACCCACCAGCGCAAGCCCGGGGGCCTGGCGCGCCGTGGTGGGTTGTGCCCACCTCGTGGGTCTTCTGAGCCTCCCACGAAGCTTCTTGTGCCTCTTTTGTTCCAAAAAAATTGTCAAAAAGTTTTGGGCGATTCCGAGAACTTTCATTTTCTGCACAAAAACAACACCACGGTAATTCTGCTGAAAACAGCGTCAGTCCGGTTAGTTCTAAGTAAATCATATAAAGTGCATTAAAACCATATAAAAGTATTGTAAACATAGGCAATCATGGCATGAATACTTCATAAATTATAGATACGTTGGAGACGTATCAGATATCAAGCTGCTCCTAAAGAGTGTCATCTTAAGGCCGTGAAAAGAATTGTGAGATACTTGATACAAACACCAAACTATGGCATATGGTATCCCAAGGGATCTTCTTTTAACCTTGTTGGCTATTCCGACTCAAACTACGCTGGAGATAAGGTTGATAGAAAATCCACCTTGGGTACATGTCAATTTTTTGGAAGATCTCTTGTGTCTTGGTCATCCAAGAAACAAAACTCGATATCTCTATCTACCGCCGAAGTGGAATACATTGCCGCTGGATCATGTTGTTCTCAATTGCTATGGATGACTCAAACTCTAAAGGATTATGGAATCCATGTGAGGCATGTTCCATTGTTGTGTGACAATGAGAGTGCTATTAAGATTGCTCATAATCCCGTGCAACATTCTCGAACTAAACATATTCAAGTCCGTCATCATTTCATTCATGATCATGTTGCCAAAGGGGACATTAATCTCAAACATGTTCGTACCAACAAGCAATTGGCTGATATCTTTACTAAGCCACTTGATGAGAAAGTGTTTTGTCACTTGAGGAGTGAGTTGAACATCATTGATGCTTCAAACTTGAGCTAGACTCACTCGGATGCATGCAAGGGCATGAGCTTACATGACAATTCCATGTTACACTTGATATGACACTATCTTATACCTTGGAAATATATGATCCCTTGTATTGCATCTAACCTTTTGTAGGTACTTGGAAGAACTACACTCCACAAGATTGCCATCAACTCATATCACAAGCAATCTTGTCATGGCCAAGTATCCACAACTCTTCTTTGATGATGGAAGGAAGAAGACAAAACAAACCATATCCTTGACTTACATATGATGAAAATTTCTCTATTATCATTTGGATATATCTTGTTCTTCCTTGCATGACTAACCCATGTAGGTGAAAAGAGAACCAAAACGATCAAGGATTGCTCCCAACTCAAGATGATCTTCATCAAATTTGAGCCTCCACAAGAAGTTCTCCTACATGCCACGTCATCAACATCACTCAAAGGTATGTGATCATATCCTTGAAATAGCTTTACTCCAAGTCATGAGCTAAAGCAACTCAAGTGATATGAAAAAACTAAAATGATTAATCGAAAAATGGTAACCCCATTTTGAGCTTAACGTAGAGTATGACCTATGATCAAGTATTCTTGATTGGCTCCTTAAATCAATATACTCTAAAATAGGTGACCTAGTCACCTCCCATCATCTAGATAAAGTATCTTGTTTGGTTCATCTTATAGTTGCATGCCTTCTTAGAACCACTCAATTTCCATCTAGTTGAAAATTCATTGCAAATCCTTCTGAAAATTCACTGCAAATCATCTTATTCTATTGAGACTTTCTGAAAAATTGCTTTTGACAAACGTTGCCAAGTTTCTGTTTTGCCTTTCGGAGCCTTCGATCCAAGTAACACGGTGTCACTGATATTGCAGATAAGCTGCACAAACACACTTCGGTTCCACCGACTCATTTGCCTCGGAGTCACCGATTTTGCTATCTTCTGTGTTCTTTGTCAAATTTAGCAAATCTTCATGTCTTCAAGGATCCCTTTGTAAAAAAAGGGGTACAAACCTTCAATTTTTTTTCAGATGCTATTAAGGGAGAGAAACTTTCTTCAAGGATCCATATGTCAAAGGGGGAGACATTTTAAAGAGACTTTTCAGATGATAAAAGGGGGAGAAATAGTCTTCAAGGATCCCTTAGTCTCAAATATTCTCAAGGATCCCTTCCCTCTCAATGATCCCTTTCCTTTGACCCTTTAGGTCACCCTTTTTGGAAATTAATGCCAAAGGGGGAGAAATATCAAAGCTTATAATTGCTGACAAAGGGGGAGAAATCTCAAAAGGGGGAGATAATAAAAGCTTATGCTTGTATATAGGGGGAGAATATATCAAGGGGGAGAATATATCAAGGAGGAGAATATATCAAGGGGGAGAGTATCTAAGAATATCTAAGCTTATGCTTACCCAAAGGGGGAGAAATATTGGTTCTAGTCTAACATAAAAATATTTCCTTGTTATTGTGATTCAGATTTGATTGCCTATTAGTGCTAGACTTGTCTCACCCTACCTACTCCCAATATCTACATGCTAAGATTCAAGGGGAGAGGAAGATTTACAAATCCCTACTTAGGGGAGAAAGTTCCACATATTCTGTTGGGGGAGACATATCAATCTTAAGAAACTCTATTTTTCATATGTCTTCCATATCTTGGTACTCTTGAATCTTTTTGCATTTGGACAAGTAGAATACTCTTGGTTTTCCTAATATTGTTTTCTCAAGTGTGTTCCTACTATTAAAACGCTCTAGAACTTCAAGGTAAGTATATGCATCATATCCTTGGTCAAGATGATCTCTTGCTTCTTGCACATATTGTTTGCAAGGGTGAAGTCTTGAACATGGAAACACCTCATTCACATATATTTGATGCATATAGCCAAGATATACATGACTTCTGATGTCCTTTCTACTACGTGTGTGTTCATGCATTCCAAAGCAACTATCATTTAAAATGGATTGGACACACTTAGGGGAGCTTCTATTGGTCATGTATTCTTCAAAGCTATCACATATTCCTGCATATCTTAATTTGAAGCTTTGATTGTATGTTGTCATTAATTACCAAAAAGGGGGAGATTGAAAGCACATATGCTCCCTTTTGTGGTTTTGATAATTCATGACAACATACATTGTCTCTTGGACTAATAGTTCTATGTAGTTTATTTCAGGCTTAGTCCACAGAGAGGATTGGCTAAAGGATTGTGTGGAGAATTCCCAAGGAAAGGAAGGAATAGGATTGGCCAGGCTTCAAGCTACAAGACTATACATTTTACATTTTGTGAGAAATCACTTTGAGTCCATAGGAAAGCCAATACTATTAAAAGGGGATGAGGTAAATATGATGATCTGGTAGCTCAAGTGCTTAGAGATTAGCCACCAAAAATACTCACCCACTTTCCCATACATACCCTCTGTCCAAAGCCAAAAGTCTAAATTCGGTGACACCAACATTTCCCATTCGGATCCACCGAGTTTATCCAAGGCAGAAGCCAAACCAAACCCTAGCATCTCGGTACTACCAACATTCCTTTCGGTGCCACCGAAACCAATGACCAACTTTCCGGTTAGCCATTTTCTTGAATCGGTCCCACCGAGTTCTGAGAATCGGTCTCACCGAGAAGTTGGACCAACTCTCTGTTAACCCATTTCTTGAAATCGGTCCCACCGAGTTTGAGGAATTGGCCTCACCGAGATTTGGTAACTTCCTAGGTCACCCATATCGGTACCACCGAGATTCATATATCGGTCTCACCAAAAGTGCCAAAGTTCCACATTTTGAACTAGTCGGTGTCATCGAGTTTCAACTCGGTTTCACCGAGTTGGGCAATAATGTTGTAACGTTTGGATTTTTGGAGAAGCCTATATACACCCCTCCACCACCATTCACTCGCAAGAGAAGCACTCAGAACAAATCTACACTTGCCATATCCAATTTTCTGAGAGAGAACCACCTACCCTTGTGTTGAGGTCAAGATCATCCACTCCAACTATATGGATCTTGACTTCTAGCCTCCCCAAGTTGCTTTCCATCCAATCAATCTCCTCTACCCATGTCAAATCTGTGAGAGAGTGATTGAGTGTTGAGGAGACTATCTTTTGAAGCACAAGAGCAAGGAGTTCATCATACTACCACATCTATTACCTTTTGGAGGGTGGTGCCTCCTAGATTGGTTAGGTGTTGCTTGGGAGCCTCCTTCTTCGTGATTGTGGAGTTGAACCAAGAGTTCGTAAGGGCAAGGAGAGCGCCTACTTCGTGAAGATCTACCCATAGCGAGGCTAGTCCTTCGTGGACGGAAGCTGTGATGGAATAGACGAGGTTGCTACTTTGTGGACCCTAACGGGTGGAGCCCTCGATGAACTCTCGCGACTGCTACCCTCCGTGGGTTGAAGTCTCCATCAACGTGGACGTACGATAGCACCACCTATTAGAACCACGGGAAAAATCTTCGTTTCATCTATTGCGTTTGATCTCCCTATCTCTACTCTCTTACATATGCTTGTCTTTACTTTCCGCTACCATACTTGTTGACTAGCATGTGTAGGGTGCACTAGATTTGACAGAATTGCTAACAACTGCCAACCAATTAACTTGGGAAAAGGTTAGGTTTTTCATTTGTCAAGTAGTCTATTCACCCCTCCCCTGTAGACATCCCTTCTAGTGATCCCACCGGGCCCTCGAGGCTCCTCCGACCCTAACTCCAGTCCTATAAAATCACATCTTCAGAGAAAAAAATTAGAGAGAAGTTTTCATCGCATTTCACGAGACGGAGCCGCCACCACCTCCTGTTCTTCCTCGGGAGGGCTGATCTGGAGTCCGTTTGGGGCTCCGGAGAGGGGAAATCGTCGCCGTTGTAATCACCAACCCTTCTCCATCAATACCGCCATGATGCCCACCACTGGGAGTGAGTAATTCCTTTGTAGGCTTGCTAGACGGTGGTGGGATTTGATGAGATTGATCATGTAATCGAGTTAAGTTTGATAGGAATTGATCCCTAGTATCCACTATGTTCTGAGATTGATGTTGCTATGACTTTGCTATGCTTAATGCTTGTCACTAGGGCCCGAGTGCCATGGTTTCAGATCTGAAGCTATTATGTTTTCATGAATATAAGAGTGATTTGGATCCTATCTTGCAAGTTGTATGCACCTATTACGTGTCTTGATCCGCATACCCCAAGGTGCGATACGTCTCCAACGTATCTACTTTTCCTCACTCTTTTACCCTTGTTTTGGACTCTAATTTGCATGATTTGAATGAAACTAACCCGGACTAACGCTGTTTTCAACAGAACTACCATGGTGTTGTTTTTGTGCAGAAATAAAAGTTCTCGGAATGGAACAAAAAATTTTGGAAAATTATTTCAGAATATATAAGAATTATTGGAGCCAAAAACTACCGGAGAAGGGTGGCAGGGTGGCCAGCACCCACCAGGGCGCGCCAGGCCCCCTGGGCGCGCCCTGGGGGGTTGTGCCCACCTCGTGGACCCACTGACCCTAATTCCGCCACTATAAATTCCTATTTTCGGAGAAAAAAATCAGAGAGAAAGTTTCATCACGTTTTTTGATACGGAGCCGCCGCCACCTCCTGTTCTTCATCGGGAGGCCAGATCTGGAGCCCATTTGGGACTCCGGAGAGGGGAATCTTCGGTCTTCATCATCACCAACCTTTCTCCATTGCCAATTCCATGATGCTCCCCACCGGGAGTGAGTAATTCCTTCGTAGGCTTGCTGGTCGGTGAGGAGTTGGATGAGATTCATCATGTAATCGAGTTAGTTTTTTTAGGGCTTGATCCCTAGTATCCATTATGTTCTGAGATTGATGTTGCTATGACTTTGCTATGCCTAATGCTTGTCACTAGGGCCGGAATGCCATGATTTCAGATCTGAACCGTTTATGTTAGCATCATTATATCTATGTTCTTGATCCGATCTTGCCTAGTCATATGCACCTATTACGTGTTATGATCCGTCAACCCCATAGTGACAATATTTGGGATACTTCACGGTGATGACCGTAGTTTGAGGAGTTCATGTATTCACCATGTGTTAATGCTTTGTTCCGGTTCTCTATTAAAAGGAAGCCTTAATATCCCTTAGTTTCCTTATGGACCCCACTGCCACGGGAGGGTAGGACAAAAGATGTCATGCAAGTTCTTTTCCATAAGCACGTATGACTATTTACGGAATAGATGCCTACATTACATTGATGAACTGGAGCTAGTTCTGTATCGCCCTAGGTTATGACTGTTATATGATGAATATCATCCAACGAGTTCACCGATCTAGTGCCTACGAGTTTTCCACTTATTGTTCTCGCTAAGTTACTATTGTTGCTGCTACTGTTCCAACTGCTACAAAACTATTGCTACTACTGTTACCGCTACTGTTACTGTTGCTACTGCTATCAAAACTATCATATTACTGTGCTACTGATCACTTTGGTGCAGATATTTAATCTCCAGGTGTGGTTGAACTGACAACTCAACTTCTAATACTCTCAAGTATTCTTTGGCTCCCCTTGTGTCGAATCTATAAATTTGGGTTGAATACTCTACCCTCGAAAAGTATTGCGATCCCCTATACTTGTGGGTTATCAAGACCTTTTTCTGGCGCCATTGCCAGGGAGCATAGCTATATTTGTTGAGTCACTTGGGATTTATATCAATTGATCACTATGAAGAATCTGAAGGATCCAAAGACTAATATTTTTCCCTCTAAGACGAGGGGAAGTAAGGAACTGCCATCTAGCTCTGCACTTGATTCACCTTCTGTTATGAGTAAGCTTGCAACACCACCACATGCTAGTAATCCTGATATGTCGCAAGTTATTGATGATGCTACCTCTGCTATGAATGATGCTTATGATGATGCTAGTACCATGCTTGATGATAATGTGCCACTAGGAAAATTCCTTGATGAACAAATTGCTTGAGCTAAAGAGAATGAAACTACTCAAACTGATGAGATTGCTGAAACTGATCAAGCCTATGAAACTGATGATGATTATGAAACACCTATTAGTCCTAGCTCTCCTAAATTTGAAATGCCTAAGATACCTGAAGGTTATTGATACGTCTCCAACGTATCTATAATTTTTGCTTGTTCCATGCTGTTATATTATCATTCTAGGTTGTTTTACAATCATTTTATAACAACTTTATATCATTTTTTGGGACTAACCTATTGACATAGTGCCTAAGTGCCAGTTGCTGTTTTTGCTTCTTTTTTCTACTTCGCAGAAAATCAATACCAAACGGAGTCCAATCGTGATGAAACTTTTCGGAGATTTTTTCTGGACCAGAACACACCCAGTGGGCCAAACAACTACCGGAGAGGTGGGCTGTGGAGAGCACAACCCACCAGGGCGCGCCAGAGGGGCCCCGGCGCGCCCTGATGGGTTGTGCCCTCCTCGGCCCCCTTCCGCACCACCTCTGATGCCTGTAAATTCCCAAATATTCCAAAAACCCTAGGGGAGTTGACGAAACACAATTCCAGCCACCGCAAGTTCCAGAACCGTGAGATCCAATCTAAACACCATCACGGAGGGGTTCATCTTCCTCATAGGTGCCTCTCCGATGATGCGTGAGTAGTCCACCATAGACCTACGGGCCCGTAGGCAGTAGCTAGATGGCTTCTTCTCTCTCTCTCTCTCTCTCTCTCTCTCTTATGATTCTCAATACAAAGGTCTCTTGGAGATCTATTTGATGTAGACTTTTGCGGCATGTTTGTTGGGATCCGATGAATTTTGAGTTCATGATTAGTTTCTATCCATGAATACTATTTGAGTATTCTTTGATCTCTTATATGCATGATTACTTATAGCCTCGTATTTCTTCTTCGAATCTTTGGTTTAGTTAGTCCGACTAGATCGATTTTTCTTGCCATGGGAAGAGGTGCTTTGTGATGGGTTCGATCTTGCGGTGTTCTTTCCCAATGACAGAAGGGGCAGCAAGACACGCATGTATCGTTGCTATTAAGGATAACAAGATGGGGTCTATTCCTACATGAATAGATCTTGTCTACATCATGTCATCGTTCTTATTGCATTACTTCGTTTTACCATGAACTTAATACACTAGATGCATGCTGGATAGCGGTCGATGTGTGGAGTAATAGAGGTAGATGCAGGCAGGAGTCGGTCTATCTATCTTGGACGTGATACCTATATAATGATCATCGCCTTGGATATTGTCATGACTATTCGACTTTCTATCAATTGCCCAACAGTAATTTGTTCACTCACCGTGCGCTATACTCATGAGAGAAGCCACTAGTGAACCCCACGGCCACCGGGTCTACTTTTCCATCATATTGCTTTCCGATCTACGATTTTGCAATCTTTGTTTCCAGATCTACAAAACCAAAAACCCAGAAATATATTGCTGCATATTTACTCTTTTTATTTGTGTTCTTGAGAGATCTATCTCTCCTATCTATCACTACCTAATCTATCTTATTACCGTAGAGAGATTGACAACCTCT
This sequence comes from Elymus sibiricus, assembly GCA_039707655.1. Classification (NCBI taxonomy): domain Eukaryota; kingdom Viridiplantae; phylum Streptophyta; class Magnoliopsida; order Poales; family Poaceae; genus Elymus; species Elymus sibiricus. The sequence goes on along the minus strand of CM077669.1, from coordinate 344,506,226 downwards.
CTTTCGCATCGGGTTGCAAGTATTTGTTGTTTGTGTGCAGGTGCTGCTTATTGGGTGGCGGTGATCCTCCTACTGGTTCTATAACCTTGGTTTCATAACTAAGGTAAATACTTACCGTCATTGTGCTGCATCATCCCTTCCTCTTTGGGGAAATACCGACGCAGTCTCAAGCCACGTCAAAGGAATTTCTGGCGCCGTTACCGGGGAGGAAGCGGTCTCTTCTACGTGCCTATCGTAGGCGCCGAGGGGACTCCACCATCATCTACCAGGTTCCTAATCACAAATCTCATCTCCTTGCAATTACATTATTTGCCATTTGCCTCTCATTTTCCTCTCCCCCACTTCACCAATTTGCCATTTTATTCGCCCTGTTCTTCGTTTGCCTTTTTCTTGCCGGATCTCTTACTTGTTGCTATGACTAGCGTTACTACTCCCCCTTTGTCACTAGATTTTGAAGTTCTATACTTCAAACAGAAACAAGGGGAAAATTTGAAAGATGCCTGGTATAGGATAATGGAATCCTATCGTATTTCCAATCTAAAAGGAGACGCAAAAGTTTTGCTTAGAAATTTTTATATTGGATTAGCTTTGCATCATAGAGAGCTTTTGGATTTCGCCTCAAAGGGGAATTTTATTGAAGTTGATGCAAACGCTGCTTATGAAGTTTTGGAAGGGATTTTGGGGGTTCCTCCACCAAAAAAAGGGCTTGCTTTTTCATAAGGGGAGTTCAAATTCTTGACAAATTGGGTGACTTACATAAGCACTTGGTCGAGTTACAAAAATATCACAAACTCCTCAAACATATTAGTGGGAACCTCAATCGCTTGAACACTTTGATTACCCTTTGCAATAAGCATTTGGATATTTTGGATCCTAAGATGGTTTCTTCTCCTGAAAATTTGGGGAAGCGGAAAGAGCCCCCCGGATTCGAGAAGGCCCTCACAAAAGTGGCCAAAACCAAAGATGACAATACTTGAATCTACCCATTATGCCTAGCTAGGGGCGTAAAACGATTGCGCTTGTTGGGAGGCAACCCAATGAATAAATAAATTTTTGCTTTTTCCTTTCTGTTTTTGAGTGTTGACACAATTATGCCTCTTTTATAATTGTGTTTTTATGGTTTATTTAGTGTTTGTGCCAAGTAAAGCCTTTAGGATGATTCATAGGATGAGTAGAAGTGATGCTGAATATGAAACAGAAACTTTGTGCCCGGTATATGATTTTTCATTTTTTGCTGGAACGTGATCTTGAGCTGAAATTTTAACACAGTGTTGCTATACAAATTCCTTACGTTGTCCTAATTGTTAAGAATTTTTAGAGTTACATAAGTATGGGTAGAGTACAGATTACTACAGACTGTTCTGTTTAAGAAAGATTCTGTTTTCGTTGCATTGTGTGCTTGTTTTGATAAATCTAACGGTTATATTGAAGGGTATGAGCCATGGTAAAGTTAAAATACAGTAGGTATAATGCAATAATAAAATATGAATGGGTTTGCAATAGCACCTAAAGTAGTGATTTGCTTTATTATACTAACGGATCTCACAAAGATTTTGTTGCGTTTTGTGTGAGATCACGATGGATGAAGGAGTAAGGAGTGATAAAAGCCTAAGCTTGGGGATGCTACCGCACCCCCAAGATATATCCAAAGAGTAACAAGCAACTAAGCTTGGGGATGCCCCCCGAGTGGCATCCCCTCTTTCTTCTAACGACCATCGGTATTTTACTTGGAGCTATATTTTTATTCGTCACATATCATGAGTTTTGCTTGGAGCGTCTTGTATCGGTGCTTGCTTTGTTTGTTAGTTTTTCCCTTGTATCCTTGCTGGACACACCTATTTGAGAAACACAAAACCATGCTATGATTTGTTAGAATTGCTCTATGTGCTTCACTTAAACCTTTTGAGCTATAGAATTGCTCTAGTGCTTCACTTATATCTTTTTGAGCACGGTGTGCTTGGAAATTTTTGTAGAAATACTCTCATGCTTCACTTAGATTAATTTGAGAGTTAGTAAATTTTGAAGAAATCCTCTCATGCTTCACTTATACCTTTTTGAGAGATGAAATCTTTATGCTCATGTGCTTCACTTAAAGTTGTTTGAGCTTGCCAAAAAGCAATGGCAATATATGAAACTAGTCCCAAAGTGATAGATATCCAAGGAGGATATAATAAAAACTTTCATGAAGATCATTGGACAAATTAAACTTGATTCCTTGTAATAGTTTTGAAACATGATGATAGTAATATGTGAGTCATGTTAGTGAGTAATTATGCTTAGTAGGAATATTGGTGTTAAGGTTTGTGATTCCCTATGCATGCACGAAAGTCAATAGTTATGCAATGAAGTTACATCCTACTTGTCGGGGACATACAATGAGTGTCGCGGAGATCATCAACTCGCCATACGCTTTTGGCTTCAATAAATTTCAGTTATCAGCTGTCGACAATATGCCGGCTTATGCCACGGGCAAGTGTGAAGAATCTCAAGCCAAGTCCTCGAGTCGTCTTAAGACTCGGGGGCTACATAGACATGGCTCGACAGATTCAACCGGGCTCAAATATTCTGGAACCCCGGATCATTGCAGCAAGATAACCCGGTCTCGGGGGTTGCTGCCTTATTGGCGGAAGATTTAAAGTCGCCCAAGAGGACGAGCTGCCATGATGCGACCGTTCAAACATGGGTGCCCTACCTTATTGGCGGAATATTCAAAGTCACCCAAGAAGACGAGCCGCCATGATGCAACCGTTCAAACATGGGTGCACTACCTTTATTGGCGGGAGATTTAAAGTCGCCCAAGAGGACGAGCCACCATGTTGCGACCGTTCAAACATGGGTGCCCTGATTTATTGGATCATCATAAAGTCACTTGGGGGCTTCCAACTCAATGAGTTTAGCTTTCATACCCTCTTGACTGGCTTCCACGCCACATATGAGTTAAACCTGCCTGTTTGCAACTTGCTACTCCACCAGGTGACCCTCCGAACTCTTGACAGTCAATCTTGCAAAGAGACCTTGAACTTGACAAGTCAATCTCGCAATAAGACCCTAAACTTGTCAAGGTTAAAATGGCGGCTCTTGTCAGGAGAGAGCCGGCTTACAGTGAGCTAGGATAAACTCACCTGTCCGCTGTAATCTCTCCGCTATGTGGCCCGTTCGTACTCTTAACAGTCAATCTTTTTTAAGACCCTGAACTCGTTAAGGTTAAAACGACGGATTTATGTCACGTGAGAGCCAGCTTACGGGATTAAAGGCTTTCATGCCAAAGCTTCTTGAAAGCAAAAACCTTGAGTTTTTTCAAAATAAGAACAAGAGTTGATCTCTTTTGGTTGTGCCTTCAAGGCCGACTTACAAATATTTGAGATATACATGTATATATTCTCTGTTAGTTGTTTTTATCATATGCATACATCATCATGCATTGCATCATGCATCATACATACCTATCATGCCGGTCTTCAAAACGGGTCAAAGCATAAACTTCTGCAGGAGCAAATAGATCGTCAATAGCCAAAATGGCTGGATCTTCATCATGGTTTATCATAACTAGTATTAATGGATTGGTGTTTTTTAAGCCAGCTCGGAGGAATTGACTATTCCCGAAGAGCCGCCCTATCACATATAATGTCGGGTCATCTAATTGACCGGCTCTTGGATTTTTTCCAACTTGTGCTCTGTAGTAAACTACAACACTTATGGATTTATCAAACATATATTTGCTAGGTTGCACTGCAACCACGAGCAGGGATTTCATTTCAAGGACAAAGGCATTATTCCAGGATATTCGTACCGGGTTACATTACAACCATGGCCAAGGATTCATTCAAGTCATATCAATGCATACGACCCGGCACTTCGGGGCTACATTATTCAAGTCCAGTTTATATCAAGTATGCAAGTCCCATGTCGCTGCAAGCATGCACCACGGCACTTGGGGGCTAATGCAAGTTGTTTTTCAAAACATTGCATTGTCAACAGACCCTGTTATCTAAAAGAGATGAGCCGACCTTTCTATCTTTTTCTAAGTCCCAGCCCAGTATTGTCTTACTGAGCCGGCCCTTGGGGGATACACATTGCTCCTCAAGTCTATATGATCAGATCTACAAAAAGTTCCTGCTCATTATTGTATAATGACCCGGCCCTTGGATGCTACAGTATTCAGCTGTTCAAATAGATTATAAGGTCTAAATTGAAGACCCGGCCCATCACATACTGATGAGCCAGCCCTTGGGGGTTACACATGTGAAATACAAGACACTCAGTCTATATCTGGTGACTCACATGACAACCCAGATTTCTCAACATTCAACACCAAGTTCAAAGTCCCAGGTTGTTGCAGGCAAGACAACCCGGCACTTGGGGGCAACACTGGCTGAAGTTTTATAAAGTTTTAAGACAATTGCAAAGTCCAAGGCTGCTGCAGGCAAGACAACCCGGCACTTGGGGGCTACACAATCAAAAGATATTATTGAAAAGCACCAAGTCGTCATGGATAAACTTGGAGCTTGGGGGCTACAGGTAATATGGATAAAAAAATAAAAGAACACTTTCAATATGTCAATTGTTAGCGAGATGGATCTCATTTTTTCATGGAGCTGAAGCATTGAAAGACCGGCTCAACATCGCACGGATTTCTTTATTCCCAATAATTTTATCAAGTCAGCTGGAGTCCAGTTGTTAGACCTGGCATCACCAACAATCATGACACAACATTATCAAAAGATCATAACCCGACAGAGTTTATATAAGCAACTCGGCTTCACAAATTCAAAGTGGTTTAACAATGGACGAATTTCTATTCCCAATATTTTTATCAAAACCGAAGCAATGGAAAGCCGGTTCAACATCATGTGGATTTCTTATTCCCAAGATTTTCATCAAACCAAAGTATTGGAGGCCGACTCAACGGCATATGGGTGCTTTATTCCCAATATTTTGCAAAGGACATGGACCTACAAGATGATTGTGAAGACGGCTAATTCATACGAAGAAGAAACCCGGATTTTCGAGGAGCCACTTCATTGAAATAAGCCGGTCAGCGGAGCAAGCCGGTCACTTAACATATTTATTATTTCTTATTTCAGGAGCTTACCATGAATAAATTCAAGCTAACCTGGGGGCTAATGTCGGGGATATTACCCCGCGGTATAACCCGGCCTGAAGTATGACCCGATGAGGACTTGGCGACTCACTGATGACCCGGCCGAGCTTGGCGGCTCTTTGGTGACCTGGCAGGCGGGTCAGACAAACGACAAGGCCCAACGGGCCAGAAGGCGGCTCATGAGAGGGCCGACTCATGTTATGGTGGGCCGGCTGACAAGAGAAGGCCCAATGAAAGGAAAGACTCCCCCACAAGGGAAAACAAGACCCGGATTAGGATTCAAGAGAGACTAGTCCTAGTCCTACTCGTAGTAGGACTCTACATGTAAACCTACCCCTTCCACCTATATAAGGAGGGGTAAGGCGCCCCAAGAGGGACAAGTTCAAGTCATTATAGATAGACAGATTAGAGGCTCTCGAGATTAGAGGTAGCGATTCCGCACCCTTGTAATCGAGATCATCGTTATCATCAATACACACAAAGGAGGACGTAGGCTTTTACCTCCATCGGAGGGGCCGAACCTGGGTAAACTCGCGTCTCTCGATTCCGACCAACCCCTCTCAAGCTGCCACCTAGTTGCGATGGCCTCACACCTAAGTTCTCTTACGAGGACATCATGTCGTGACAAAACCACGACACTACTTGTGGTGCATTATTCGGTGTTAGTTATGTTCAATGCTCACTTATGTGAATTTTCGTTTCTTGGTTTGGTTGCTTCCCAATCTATTTGCTATCCTCCATTTGTACTAAGTAGAAATACTACTTGTGCATCCAAAATCCTTAAACCAAGTTTTGCCTTATGAGTCCACTATACCTACCTATATGCGGTATTTCCATGCCGTTCCAAGCAAATTTATATGTGCCATCTCTAAATTTTCAAAATAAATTTTCTCTTTTGTGTGCCCATACCGCTCATGAAACGGTGGGGAGTGTCCAATATTTTTCCATGCTAGATGTGTTATTCTCAATATGAGTGTTTATTCACTTGTCATTGCACGAGAGTGCGGCGGTAATAGGGATGCCCATTCCCGAAATGAAAAAGAAAAATATATTTACTTTATGTTGTCAAATAATAAATTCCTTGGAAAGTGTTGGTATGGAAGGCAACCGTGGATACGGCCCGCCATGGAAAGTGAAAGTTTGGTGAAAAAAGGAATAAACTTTATTTTCTGTTTGGGAACCACCTATGATATATCTAGCATAGAAAGTATTGTGAGCTACTTTGTCGTTTTCGTTGACAGGAAAAGGATGCCACCCAAAATATATTTTCTCTCTCAAGTTAAACCTTGAGCTCTGGCACCTCTACAAATCCTTAATTCCCTCTGCGAAGGGCCTATCTATTTACTTTATGCAATTTTTATTTTTTTGCTTTGAGTCTCCATCCTCTGTTATAAGCACCAACTAGGGGACACTATGATCGTACTTGAGCATTGGGCATAGCTAATATTTGAGTGTGTTTCATGAATGGATCAATGATTGAGCATGATGGGCTAGGGATAACTTTCTTTAGTGTTGATATTTTGAAAGATATGGTTCCTTGTTGACATGCTTGAGTATTGAAGTCATTATGTTAAAACTAGACTATTGCTTTGAATCATTATAAGTCCAAATGTCCATGCTATACAAAAGAAAATAATGTGATGAACATGTTAGGCAGCATTCCACATCAAAAATTCTGTTTTTAGCATTTACCTACTCGAGGACGAGTAGGAATTAAGCTTGGGGATGCTGATACGTCTCCAACGTATCTATAATTTTTGCTTGTTCCATGCTGTTATATTATCATTCTTGGATGTTTTACAATCATTTTACAACAACTTTATGTCATTTTTTGGGACTAACCTATTGACATAGTGCAAAAGTGCTAGTTGCTGTTTTTGCTTGTTTTTTTGACTTCGTCGAAAATCAATACCAAACGGAGTCCAATCGCGACGAAATTTTTTGGAGATTTTTTCTGGACCAGAAGACACCCAGTGGGCCAAACAACTACCGGAGAGGTGGGCTGTGGAGAGCACAACCCACCAGGGCACGCAAGGGGGGCCCCGGCGCACCCTGATGGGTTGTGCCCTCCTCGGCCCCCTTCTGCACTGCCTATGATGCCTATAAATTCCCAAATATTCCAAAAAACCTAGGGGAGTCGACGAAACACAATTCCAGCCACTGCAAGTTCCAGAACCGCGAGATCCAATCTAAACACCATCACAGAGGGGTTCATCTTCCTCATAGGTGCCTCTCCGATGACGCGTGAGTAGTCCACCATAGACCTACGGGTCCGTAGGCAGTAGCTAGATGGCTTCTTCTCTCTCATGATTCTCAATACAATGGTCTCTTGGAGATCTATTTGATGTAAACTTTTGCGGTGTGTTTGTTGGGATCCGATGAATTTTGAGTTCATGATCAATTTCTATCCATGAATATTATTGGAGTCTTCTTTGATCTCTTATATCCATGATTACTTATAGCCTCGTATTTCTTCTTTGAATCTTTGGTTTAGTTAGGCCGACTAGATCGATTTTCTTGCCATGGGAAGAGGTGCTTTGTGATGGGTTCGGTCTTGCGGTGTTCTTTCCCAGTGACAGAAGGGGCAGCAAGACACGCACGTATCGTTGCTATTCAGGATAACAAGATGGGGTCTATTCCTACATGAATAGATCTTGTCTACATCATGTCATCGTTCTTATTGCATTACTCCGTTTTTCCATGAACTTAATACACTAGATGCATACTGGATAGCGGTCGATGTGTGGAGTAATAGAGGTAGATGCAGGCAGGAGTCGATCTATCTATCTTGGACGTGATGCCTATATAATGATCATCGCCTTGGATATCGTCATGACTATTCGATTTTCTATCAATTGCCCAACAGTAATTTGTTCACCCACCGTGCGCTATACTCATGAGAGAAGCCACTAGTGAACCTTACGGCCCCCGGGTCTACTTTTCCATCATAATGCTTTCCGATCTACTTTTTTGCAATCTTTGTTTTCAGATCTCCAAAACCAAAACCCAAAAATACATTGCTGCATATTTACTCTTTTTATTTGTGTTCTTGAGAGATCTATCTCTCCTATCTATCACTACCTAATCTATCTTATTACCGTAGAGAGATTGACAACCTCTCTTTCGCGTCGGGTTGCAAGTATTTGTTGTTTGTGCGTAGGTGCTGCTTATTGGGTGGCGGTGATCCTCCTACTGGTTCGATAACCTTGGTTTCATAACTGAGGGAAATACTTACCGTCGCTGTGCTGCATCATCCCTTCCTCTTTGGGGCAATACCGACGCAGTGTCAAGCCACGTCAGTTATGTTATGAACGAAGAGGGAACTAGAGAAATTCTTTCTTGCAAGGATAGAAACGATCTTAAGAAATTGCTACGCAAGTATAAGGAAAAGACTTTGAATGCTAGAATGAAATGTGATCCTAAGTTTGCTACTTCACCTATCTTTGTTACCGATGAGGATTATGAGTTCTCTGTCAACCCAGAGTTAATTATTTTGGTTGAATCTGATCCTTTCCATGGCTACAAAACTGAAGCTGTAGTGGCACACCTTACTAAGCTGAATGATATAGCCACCCTCTTTTCTCATGATGAGAAGATTCGCTACTATTATATCCTTAAGTTATTTCCGTTCTCATTAAAGGGTGATGCTAAGACATGGTACAATACTCTTGCTCCTGGTTGTGTGCGTAGTCCCCAGGAGATGATTTACTGTCGGGGCCAGATTTCCGGGGCACAATATCCCAGAAATTAACCCCTCGTGTCATCACTAGCCCCAGGATTTCTGTTTGCTGGTGGACACTTCCTCGATACAGAATTCCAAGCAATTACAAGAATTGGTTACAAGACCGTAAAGGTCTAGTGATACAATAATGATTCTGGTGGTGGATGACGGAAGCGATTCGTGAATTTTCCAACGTCGATGGGGCTCCATTCCCACAGGAACGGCTGGCCTGGATAACTCCTATCCTGCGTGGCTACTATCCTAGGCTCCGCATGGACGTCGTCATAATACTCTTCTGACCTGGCCAATGAAATAACCAGGGACAAGCTAGTGAGTACGTTTGAATGTACTCGCAAACATTATGAACAAATGATATACCGAATGTAGCAGATAATATATGATCATGATGAACTAAACTATTTGCTTATGCTCATGCTGGATTATATTATATGCATGCTGACAGGAATTAAATCATGGCATGATGACATATTAGCATGTGCAGAAGTTACGTCTAAGCGACAAACAAAGAAGGTTGATGGAAAATCGGACGAGACAGAACCATCCGAGAATCCAAAGAAAATATAAAAGAAATGCCTGTTGGATGTCAAGTGACACCACGGTAGGTCTTGAAGAGAAATGCCAAACGGGTGTCTAAAAGAGAAATCGGACGAGACAGGACCATCCGAGAACTCAAGCGACGCCACGAGAGGTCTTGAAAAGAAATGTCAGACGGGTATCTACAAGACAGTCGGGCGAGACCGAACCGCCTGAGAACCCGAGAGACGCCTCATAAGGTCTTGAAAATAAAACTGAATGCCCGGGGTAGTCTAGCCAGCCCCTGAGACACTCAGAAAATAAAATAAGAGAAATGGGTTAGTCCACAATAATGATCATAGCATCAATAATATTCATGATAACATCAGTAGTAGTAGTAATTATCCTGCAAAATAAACCATGCACCATTTTAATTATTTCCTCCGGAGACCGACTCTAAGACCGACACTTGACCAACCCAGACTGCAGTCCTTAACCGTGGACACGGCTATTCGAATAGATATAACTCTGTAGAGGGTGTACTCTTTACCCACAAGTAAAGGATTTCTATAGCCAGCACCGAGACGTTGGCTAATTCCCATTACGGTCTTTAGGTTGAAACACACCTGACCAGCACACACCAGATTAACCGTCCAGTTGCCAGGAATCACCCAAAGCATCTTTCCAGAAAAACTCTAAGATGGGGAGACCATCGTCCTGCATAGGATCACTATTCATACGCGTGGATTACAAGGGGGGACCCCCTCTCGGCTACCTGCCGGAAACACCCATGCCCCCTGACCTGATGACAGGATTTAGTCCGCGGCCGTGGAAACCCTCATCGTGGCCCTCTGTACGGTGTGTGCAAGGAAAGGGGTTAACAACTTACTGAACCATACCCCACCTGAGGCAGGGACAAGTGGTAGCACGAATCAAGTATGGGGGTTACCGGTGACAAGACTCGATCTACGGTCGACTCAGGAGGTGTTACTTATTATCACTGGTATGCTCCACATATATTACGTGACACCACTGTGTCAAATATGTCCCGTGCCCACCGGCACGTCCAAGGCAGGAGCACACTCCTGGAATCTCACAGCTTATACATGTCAGAACTTGAGTGGAATGCATGCAAGAGAAAATATATACATGACCATGCATTCATGCAATATTACTACCCATAGGCAATTCCTATTATCAACCATGCTTCAAATATTCTAGCTAGCTATTATCAAACATCCACCATATCAAGTGTTCAAAAATGCTTGCCTTCATTGTGTAGGTAGGTGATGCGCACTCCAAAAACTTTTGAAAGTTTTTCCGTCCAAATTCCTATTTTTGAAAATATTCCAAATAACACATAATTTAAAAACCGTACAAAAGGTTGTCTTGGAAATTTTTAAAATAAATACTAAAATAAACTAGATGGAATTTGAGGAATAACAAAAAAAATCAACTTGATTGGAGTTATGATTTAAAATATATAGCCAGTCAAAGTCTGGGTCAAAACTGGTTTTAAATAAAAGAATAAAAAGAAAACGTTTCGGTAAGGAATGCGCTTACAGGAACCGAAAGCGTACTTCCATGGAATACGTCTTCTCCGTGGAAACACGCCTTTCTGGAGTTATGCAACCGGCGGCTGAGCTGGCTCGCCGACAGGTGGAGCCCACCTGTCGGGTTTCTCTTCCTCCTCTCGCGCATGGGGACAGAGCCAAAGGTGGGGCTCCGGCGACGATTGCCAGGGCTAGGGAGCTCCATTTCTCGAGCTCGGCACACCGGAGTGATCAGGGAGCGCGGCCGCTTCTTCTGGATGGGGAGACAACCACGGGAGAGCTCGGGTTCGAGCGGGGCTTCGCCCATGGCGGATGAGAGCTTCGGGGGAGAGGGTGTTTTTGCCCTTGGTCGATCGAGAGGCGAGGTGGGGGCTAGGAACGGGTTAGCGGGAGTGGCAGGAGGCCATTGGTGGAGAGAACGGAGGTGGAGGAGTTCTGGTGGCGGCGAATTTGACCGCGAGGTGCCGGCGAGCTCTACGGCCGGAGGAGAGGGAGACGGCCATTCCTGGTCGATTGGCTGCATGGAGAGGCTCTAAGAGGGAAGGAGAAGTGCTGCCTGGGGTCGAAGGAGCGAGGGGGAGGGCCTTTTATAGGCTAGCGACGTCGGTGCCGCGGCTTCCCGAATCGGGACACGGCGGCGGAGGCCATTGATGGCGCCGCTGAAGTGGTTGTGGTCGGTGGCGATGGTCAGCGAGGCCGGTGAGGTCGGTGTGGACGGTGGCCTCCCGCGGATAAGCTCGGTGGTTGGAAATTAAGGGATCAGAGACGTGGCGAAGGGGAACTCGTCAGGCGGCGATGAACGGCGGCGGGGGACGGCACTAGCGGCCAAGGAGAGGTGTCGGCGGGCTCCTAGGTGGTCGGGCTGATCCAGCAGAGGATCAGGACGGGCTCGGGGGTGGCTATCCAGGGACGTGTCGGCTCGGGCGCGAGCACGTGCAAAATGCGTGCTCTGCTCGCGCTCCGGCATGCACACTACCTGCTTGATGAAATGCCAGGGTGACTAAACCGGCTTGGATGCTAATGAAGGTCAACAGGTCTAGGCTAAATTCAGTGAAGAGGCTAGGAGACATATTGGTTTGGCCAGAGTGGCTATATCACAATGCAATAATAAAACCATGCCAAATCTGGACATGCACTATAGGTGTTTGATGAAATGCCAGTGGCCCCTAAAAGAGTCTTCTGGCATCCAAACTTCACAGAGTGGGGTCTCCTTAGACACTAAATACAGTAGTGAGGTCAGTTGGTCGAAAGAGAAAACTTGTTAATGCAAGTTTTGGTGAAAAACAATTCTGGACAGAAAATGAAAGGGGCAATTTGGTCAACCTAGAACATGCCTATGGGTCTGATCTATTGTACTTAAGGATTTGGTTGGTAGAACTATTAGTAGGGAAAATTTGGGAATTGTTTGGGCAAGGAAAATTGGGGTTGTAGTTATAACCTAGAAACTGGACAGAATTGAAAAGAGGTAGTTACATTCAAAATTTTCAAAGCACCAAGTTATGTTTTTGCATAAAAGTGATATATAGGCATAACATGACCTCCCATAATTTTTGTGGAATTTTTAAAGAAGTATTTAAAGTAATTGTGGTGCAACAGAAGCATTTAAAGTATTGAAAATGCTATTAAAAGAATTATTTTGGGGCAAATTTTATTATGAAAATAATCCCTACTGTTATTAAAGTAATAATGAGATGGTTTAAGAAAACTCCCAAAGGCCACAATATTATTTCCAAATAATTTCCTATATGGAGAGAGAAATTTTGAAAGACAGAAGCAGAAAAGGCTCTAAAATTATGGAAGAACCTATTATAATTCAAAATTTTATTTTTGGCCAAATTTTACTTAGTAAAAATGTGGTTAAATTTTTGGGGTGTAACAAACTCTACCCCCCTTAAGAAATCTCGTCCTCGAGATTTGTTAAGGACGGAGGAATTAAATGCATATCACAACAAATAAAACACTCATATGCAAAATGCAATCAGGGCAATATATTCATGACATACACCCTGAGGAACAACACAAAAGTTACATCAAGCAAACGTGCACTACACGCTACAACGAACACACTCATGACCGTCTACGGTCCGATGGTGAGATCTACAGGGTCGTGCGGAAAAGTTCCGGGTGCTGGAGCACCTTCTTCTTCTTCTGGGAAGAGTGGTGGAAGCAGGCGTAGAACGTGCCCTTCCAAGATTGGCAAAGGTGGCCCGCCAATGGCTATCTGAGGGTTCAGAAAAGCAAGATAAGAGAGGTAATCCATTAGTTGCTGAGTCAGACGCTCTTGAGCCATCACATATTGAATAAGATTGGCCAGAGCTGGATCCCTTTCTATACGTTCACAACGGAACGTTGCATTTGCCCCTGATGCTGCATGGCTCGGAAAATAGCAGTATCTCCTTTCGCTGGCAGTGGGTACCGCAAATCGGAGACGGGTAATTGCTTCATAAGCAGCAGCTTCAATGGCCATGCCTGGGGTTGGCATGGATCTCCCGATGTAGACAACATATGGAGGGCCTTGGTCTAGATCTGCTGGTGGGATGTTCACAACTGCCCAGTATTTTGAGGAGTCAGAGGTGATCCTCAATTTGAACAACTCATACTGGGGTGGTTGGCTGGAACCAAAAGTGTTGCTGGTAAAATCCCACAAAACTTTAACAAAACTGGCAGGACTTGCATCTGGAGTTCTCAGGTGGATATCGGGGTGAGACATGGAGTGCAGGTCGGGAAGGAGTGGTGTTCTAGTTTGACGGGGGCTAGTGCTGGGTATGGCTTCTTATAGAGTGCCTGGGTTACGAGACATGATGTGGCGCCAATATGACTTGTGTATTGGTCCTGTCGTGGGATTAAAGTCTCGGTCCTCAATCCCCAAAAGGAATGTGACGTGTTACTGTGTGTGCCGGCCAGGGTGACTATAGGGTTACGTCTAGATTTTACGGTGCACCTAAAAGAATTGAACAAGACTCTCAGAGAATTAATTATGATGCACCTAGTCCTTCTAAGCAGAAAAAGAAAAAGAAAAATGATAGGACTTTGCATACCTCTAGTGAACCTGAGACACAAAAACGTCCTAATAATAATGATGCCTCTATTTCTGATGCTAAAACTCAGTCTGGCAATGAACATTCACTTAGTGATAATAAAAATGATAATGATGATGTTCATGAAGATGCTCAACCTAATAATGATAAAGAACCAGATAATGATGTTGAAATTGAGCCTGCTGCTGATCTTGATAACCCACAACCTAAAAATAAACGTTATGATAAACGAGACTTTGTGGCTAGGAAACATGGTAAAGAAAGAGAGCAATGGGTTCAGAAACCCATGCCATTTCCACCTAAGCCATCTAAGAAAAAAGATGATGAAGAATTTGAGCGTTTTGCTGAAATGATTAGGCCAGCCTTTTTGCGTACCCACTTAACCGATATCTTAAAGATGGCCCCTTATGCAAAGTATATGAAAGATATCATCACAAATAAAAGAAAGATACCTGAAGATGAATTCTCCACCATGCATGCTAATTATTCTTTTAAGGATGGAGTGCCTAAAAAACTTGGAGATCCTGGAATACCAACTATACCTTGCCCCATTAAATGAAACTATGTCAAAACTGCTTTGTGTGATATTGGAGCCGGTATTAGTGTTATGTCTTTCTCTTTATATAAAAGACTTGATTTGAATAAACTCACACCTACCGAAATATCATTGCAAATGGCTGACAAATCAACGGCCATACCTATCGGTATTTGTGAGGATGTGCCCGTTGTTGTTGCAAATGTTACTATCTTAACGGACTTTGTTATTCTTGAGATGCCCGAGGACGACAACATGTCGATTATCCTTGATAGACCCGTTTTGAATACTGCAGGGGCTGTTAGTGATTGCCATAAAAGAAAAGTCACTTTTCATATCAATGGTAATGAGCACACGGTGCACTTTCCGAAGAAACAATTCCAAGTGAATGGTATAAATGTTATTGAAGAATCTCCGACCATCACTATTGGAAGTTTTCAATTACCTCTACCTACTGCCAAAAAGAAATATGATATACTTATTGTTGGAGATATGCACATCCCCATTGAGGTAACTTAGTGTTTTACGAAAGTTCTTCAGTTTCATGCTAATCAGAAGTGGTTGTTAATAAGACTTGATCGACCTTATTAATGAATCATTTTTGAAAGGTATGAAGTCGATGAATCTAGTAAGCACAACTCTCTACTCCCACCTTTTATTTTCTGTTTTAGTTAGTCAAATAAAATAAAATGCCATGTTTATCATGTTTTCTGTTTTCTCCGTGCAATAAAAAATGATCCAAAAATAAAAGTTCTGAGAATGTCCTGAAAATTTGATACGATTTTTTCCGAATATTTCTGAATTTCTGGTGCAAATAATACCAGAGGGGGGTGCACCTGGTGCCCACAAGACACTAGGGCGCGCCAGCACCCCCAGGCGCGCCTTGGTGGGTTGTGGCCCCCACATGGGCCCCCTCATTATCTCTTTAGCCCACATCATCCCCTACCTCCAGAAAAAAATCACCACAGCTACTATTCCCGTGTTCTTGCTCTCAAACCCGTGGATTTCGATCTCTTAGCTCTAAGCTCCGTTTCTGAAACTATTTGGAGGGATTGCTACTTTGTATGTGACTCCTCCATTGCTCCAATTAGTTTTTGATTTAGTGGGTTATTTTTAGAGTAATTAGCTACTCTTGGTGCTGCTGTAGATAAGCTTGCATGTTGAATTCTTAGAGTTCTAAGTAGTTTGAATGCTCAATATGGCCTCTATGCATGCTTAGGAGTAGTTGCTAACAATCTTACAAAGCTTTGTTGACAAAAAAATTGTGGACTAATTTTTTTCAGAATTTCTATAGGAATAAAAATGCAATTCTTTAGGAGTTCTTCGAGGAGGAGATCCTCGGAGGCCTCATCAAGTGGAAGCTCAGTTCGATAATCTTATGTTGAGCCAAGCGAAAGCTCGATGCGAGACGCCGCCACTAAATCATGCTTGTGGCCGTGCGATGAGTTCATGGCAAGTGCAGGTATGAAGGAGGAGTTTGACCAATTTATCCACAATATAGAGCTTGCTCCCTTCATCGCAGATAAGTGCCCCTAACACCTCAAACTCACGAAAACCTTCACAAAGAAATTTAAATATTTTCTCGTGAGTCTAGAGTTTCATTAAACCTTTATGACCGTTCCTTCACCATGCCGTTAGAAATGTTTAGTGAAGCATGCAAACTTCCATATTGGGGTTCCGTTGACGAACCAACAAAATCTGAATACGAGTCATTTTTAGTTAATCTTTGCTTTGGTGAAGATAGAGGGGTAACACAAGGGAGAATTAACAGCATCCATTTCCCATCAATACAAGATTTCGCACTCTTTAATGGTAAATGTATTTTAGGCAAATAAGATTGTAGAACACTGTGTGCTCATGAGTTGAGTCTCTTACACACTGCCATAACTAGAAATAAATATTATAATCTTGGTGCAATTGTTGCACGGAGGTTGCAGCTCAATGCTGCTAATAGTAATTTTTATGGAGGAATCTATGCCTCCCGTGTAGCGAAGAGATTAAATGTTTCACCATGTGTCGGAGTCAAATCCGACATATCTCGTAGTAGGGGTCCTAAGCTAGGCATCTTGGAACGATGGTAACATGGACACAGGATTTTACCCAGGTTTGGGCTCTCTCGAGGAGACAATACCCTATGTCCTGCTTTTCATTGTATTCATATGGGGGATATTACAGAGTACATGTTTCTACCACGAGATTGTTGTAATGAATTTGGGGTTGTCTATTGACTAGCCTGGCCTCGGTTTATATAATGTACCGTAAGCCTAGGGTTTAGAGGAGTCCTTGTCTTGTTAGCCAAGTCTTGTGGAATCCCCTTGTATACATCATGGGCTGCCCGAAGTGGCCCATTAGTGAATCATCATGGGGCTCCTCGGTCTGACCCACAGGTCGGGAGACGACGCGGTGAGTACCCCCTAGTCCAGGACACCATCAATAGCCCCCTGAACCGGTCTTCAAGTTGGGGACGCTCCTCGATTCTTCCAAACAGTTCTTCATCTTTGGCCGTCGGTCTTGAAAACTGGTTCAATAAATCTTCCCATCACTGATCTTGAGGATCGCCGAGGTGAATCCGAAGAGTTCACAAGTCGGGCATCCGAGGAGCCCATTTAAGTTATCGGCCTTTATTAATGCCTCATTATTATTATGCCACAACTCGGGTTTGAAGTGTTTCCTGTGCGGCGGTGCCCTCTTGCGTCCGAACTCCAACGCCGAACTACATCTGAGGTGTCTTTTTGCAGCCGAGCTCCAATGCCGAACTGCATCCGAGGTGTCATAGATTACCTCGGTCTTGAAAAAGTTGAAGGAGTTTATTCGAGCTTAATGCCGGTAATAATCTTTTATGGAGCCAGCTATTCACATCCGAGCTTTATGCCGGACTACTTCTGAAGTGTCTCCGATCTTGAGCTTTGTGCTGGACTGCTTCCGAGCTCCAACGCCGGACTACATCCGAGCTCCAATGATGATCAGCGTCCGATGTGTCATAAATTACCTCGGTCTTTCAAAAATTGAAGGAATTCAGCCGAACTTAATGCCGGAAATGCCCTCTACGGAGCCAGCCACTTGCGCCCGAGCTTTATGCTGGACTGCTTCCAAGGTGGTGCACCACCCCGACCGTGGGCTGATTTTTTGTGGATATTTTCGATGGGTGCAATTTATTCTCTGCCGAGATATGTAGCCAGTGGCCCTCAAGGTGCGTGTCGGTCTAAAATCCGGATGCACCTGAAGGATAAAATAAAACCACTAATCCCAGTAGCCCCTGAGACTCAGGTCGATTCGTGAAATCGTCCTGAGGATCAATTCCTTGCTCGGCAATATACTTTAGGAATTAAAATGCGTTGTGCAGTAGCCTCCGAGACTTAGGTTGGGTGCGGACGACTAACCCGAGGATCGTAATCTCATCGGAAACTATTTTGCACTTAAATTTTCTGCATTGAATGGTCAATGCAGTAGCCCCCGAGCCACTAGTCGGGTGGGAGCACTAGAACAAGGGATCGATGTACCCCTTTAATGACATTTAATTGAGAAGCGCGAAGCCCAATATAAATTATGGGTACTTCCAATGATTCTATGTATTCAAGTACTTCACATCAATATTGCTCAGATCCGCATTGTACAAACTTTGTCGACCGACCATCGACTTCAACCTCCATGGCCAGTAGCCCGGGAGTGTTTTCCTACTTTATAAAGCCTTTGAGGGCAAAGATTTATGGAAAACAAGGCAATCCGGTCATACGGTTTTACAAACAAAGGTACGCGGAGAGATATGTTATATTACTAATTTAACGTAAGAAACATCTTCTGGGAAAAATAGTTCCTTTATGAGTTCCTTTTCCCAGGCTATCATGTTGGCCATGATCGTGAAACCTCAACTCCGATCAATTTGGGAGGAAAATATTAAGGATTTAGTTCGGGGAATGTTCCTGAACTCTGTGGTTTTTAATGAACCGAAATTTTCACTTCCGTCGGTGCCGACCAATTATATTCTTAAGATGGCTAGCTTTCGGCTTCACCCAGTCTGAGGTACTAACCCGGATGACCCGGAAGTAACAATCACAGAGGTGCTCCCTTTACCCCCTAGCCGAACTATCGGGAACGTAGGGGATAAGCACAGGAGCCAGGCAACCCAGCTTGGCCAAAATCTTAAGTCAAATTGATGCATATTTATGGCTTTATAACGATGATTACGGAAGGTAGCACCCACATATTGAATATGAATGCTTTTATGCTCTATGTTATTTTGACTCCTTTGTGACCATTTATCATTTGAGAGTGGCCCATCGTCGGCTTCTACCCCTTTGTAGATGCTACGCAGGGTGTTTCCGCAGTAACAAGACAACCCTTAGCCGACGTCTCGGTGCCCAGAGGCGGTTGTGTTAGCGGAAACGAGGCAATCAGATATCTAGGCTTTATAACTTTCACTTAGTCATAGGAGCTTAAAGTTTGGGAGGCCAGTTACTAGCCCCCGGTAAGTGTTCGGCGTCAGCCGAGGTCAAGCCATTAACACTCCGGGCAAATTTATGAAAGGCCCACGGGGTAACCTCTATCGGTCTATAGTTTGAGAGAGTCATCGGGTCGCTGACCAGTTTGCGCTCATTGTGACAGTCAGTTTTCGGCTTTCTCCATTGAGGTACTTGACCAGTTAAATCGGAAGTACAATCGCAGTGGTTCTCCCTTTGCACACCTAGCCGGACAAAGCGGAATGTAGGAGGCAATCACAGGAGCCGGGCAACCCAACTATTGACCAAAGACACAATTCGAAACTGGTGCATATAAAGCAATACCCGAGAATGTTTTGCCGAGGACTGCATGGAGTACCTCGGCTTTTGGTGGGTTCGGCTCTAGCTGCAGTCCCTCGTTGATATTGCCGATGCCTTACATGCGTTTGGCGTTGTATTGCGAGAGTTATGCTCGAAAAAACCAAAAAACTTACGCAAAAACTTTATGTTTAAATAGAATCAATTTTTTTTGTGCCAACCCAAAATTGGACTTAAAATTAATATGTGCTTCGGTCGTGCTTTAACATGATACATACGATCTCCGAACTTCAAGCGGGTCAGCCTTTGGCTACAACCTCCATATCCCGAAGGCGGAGTGTTTCTCCGAGCCTGTTTAGCGAACTAAACTAAAGTGGCTTTAGAAAGAAATCAGGCTATCCGGCTATCGACCACACACTAGTGTCGGAAAAAGCCATAGTAGAAAAAGACTTTGCAATGACCAAGAAGAAAACACATTTATTATAAAACGGCTCATACAAATTTAAGAGCCCCGGTTAAATCGGGTAAAGAGATTTTTAACAAACAATATATTTTTGTTTAACAAAAAATATAATGTTTGGTTGAACCGAACAAAAAGTAAAATTTCAAAGATAGCTGAGCATGAAAACGACTTAGTTGGTTAATGTGCTCGGTGTTAATGACGCGGTTCGAGCTACGGCGAGACAAGGTCCCAGCCCCCAAGCCGGTCACGAGGTAGCCGACGAAGAGTTTGTCTTGATGAAGTGACAACACAACACTTCCAAAGGGCCGAGGAGAAATCCCCGGTCCAGCCGAGGAGACAGAGTAGTTCGGCAGCGTGACGGCGAAGCCCCCACGTCAGTCGACCATGTGGATCGAGGTGACTGTATTCACAGTCGAAGTAAATTACCTGGATGTTTAAGGTGGAGAGGCCAATGCCTCCGTTTCCTTTAATCATCCTTGTAATCCGTGCTTGCAAATTAGTGCTAGTACGTAGTGCCTGGCCTGATGTCTTCTGTTGTTCTGAACGGTTGCCTCAATAGACGGCTTGATACACCAATGGCAATCCTGGCGGCACGTCAAGATGATCGCATGATGCAGTCGAAGTCAATTTCCTGTGCACACAATATAGTGCAAGCCAAGAGTAATAAAAAATAAAGGTAATAATAATTCTTCTACTTAGTTAATTTAAGTGAAGTGAATAATTAAACAAATATAGCCTGAGCGTCGAGGTCGGCTTGGCGGAGTGATATCGCGAAAGTGTCGATGCAGGTTGGCATGCGCAGGGCAGGAACATCGGCTTGGCATGATCCAGATTTCGTTGCGCAGATGTGTGAGTTGATGTAGCGGTTGTTGGCTTGTCGTG
The DNA here is from genome assembly GCA_039707655.1 of Elymus sibiricus. Taxonomy (NCBI): domain Eukaryota; kingdom Viridiplantae; phylum Streptophyta; class Magnoliopsida; order Poales; family Poaceae; genus Elymus; species Elymus sibiricus. The sequence continues at coordinate 344,485,645 of CM077669.1, read as the reverse complement.
ATGATAGCGCGGAGGATCAACGCGGATTAGTGCTGGAGCGACAAAAATTGTACAAATGAACCTGAGCCCGGATGTAGCCATAGGAGAAAACTAACTGCACCAAAATGCTATGCTGCTTTTATCGTGGGAGACGGCCAAAATAGGGTAGCATGTTGCACCGATTGATGTGTCGTGACTAGTATAGCTAGTTTGATTGCTCCACGATTAGACATAAAAAATTATGAAGAGAACAAGAGTCGTCTAGTTGCTGGATTTCAAAAGGAAAAGGACAAGGAATCTCCATGGATTCATGACCCAAAGCTGAATTCTGGCCGGCCCTGATGCACCGCTCCGCGGTACTAGCTCTGCATGCGCTCCTCAGCTGAATCGCTGCTGTTCGGATGTCACACCTTTTTCCTTTTGTTGACCTACACAGCAAGATCACCAACTTGGCTGCCTGTTTGCATGCGAGCGCTTTTCCAGGATCTTCCACGGCATGCGGGGCAGCTCGTCCTCGGGCGCTGTGCCAATAGCAGCAGACCTCGAGTTCGAAGTACAACTAGGTGGCAGATATGGCCATCATCGCTAAATTTATCATTCCCGGTCTGACTGCAAACGAATAGCATGTCACAGCGGCAACGATTTTGCAAGAGAGAAAATTTATACAAAACAGACCTGACTGAAACAATATCACCTGATCATTGATCTAGATTTCCATCAATCCGTGACGAACACCTAGAGAACTCTCAATGAAAGCACCATTGTCGGTGCAAATCCGACATATCTCGTAGTAGGGGTCCTAAGCTAGGCATCTTGGAACGATGGTAACATGGACACAGGATTTTACCCAGGTTCGGGCTCTCACGAGGAGATAATACCCTACGTCCTGCTTTTGATTGTATTCATATGGGGGATATTACAGAGTACATGTTTCTACCACGAGATTGTTGTAATGAATATGGGGTTGTCTATTGACTAGCCTGGCCTCGGTTTATATAATGTACCGTAAGCCTAGGGTTTAGAGGAGTCCTTGTCTTGTGCGCCAAGTCTTGTGGAATCCCCTTGTATACATTATGGGCTGCCCGAAGTGGCTCATTAGTGAATCATCATGGGGGTCCTCGGTCTGACCCACTGGTCGGGAGACGACGCGGTGAGTACCCCCTAGTCCAGGACACCATCACCATGGCCTAATGACCCCATCTTACCTACTGAATATTTAGACTTTGATGCCATGAAGCGTTATAAGTTCCTCACGGGTACGGCCACTAACTACACCTATAACTTGAGATTTAATTAAAAAAAACCGTTGTGCCTGTCGCTTTGCCTGCTCCTGCTCTCTTTGATTTTCACAGTAGGGGAAGATACTATGTCCTTGAGAGCGAGGCCCATGCGCACAATGCGGAGGTTGAAGCTGACAGCAGGGCCGCGGAGTTTGCACCGAGGGCCTCGGTGAGCCATCTCCCAGATTATTATTGATACGGATGGTGATTACCAAGCTAGGCCAGAAGCCTAAGCTTGGGGGAGTACATATTTCCACCGACATTACATTCATGTTCACACATTTCATTCTAGTTGTCGGTGTCCACACTTTTTCATTGTAAATTCCATGCTATATTTGTTTTCTCGCTTTCTTCTTGTGTGTTTGAAAAGTTTGAGAGAACCCAAAAATATTTCCTACTTCTTTTTAGTTTTTCTTTCTAGCTTAGTTTAATTGTAGTATCAAAAGAAAACCCAAAAAGATTTCTCACTTCTTCTTTTACTTGTTGGGAGCTTTCCCGTGTAAATAGTTTTTTTCTCGTTTTTGTTTCTCTCTCTTTAATTTGCTTTCTTCAGGAAAAACCAACAACTCCAAAAATATTTCAGTGTGTTTCTCTGAAATTCTTTTCCTTTTATTTCAGCCATACCAAGGAGAAGACCACAATGAAAATGTTGAGTGGCTCTCATATGCATTATTGTTTATCTAACAAAGAGCCCATATTACTTTGTCTTCTCCTCTTGAATAAAATGTTGCAGATTCCAGCTTAGTCCACGTCACTCTTGCATTATTATTATTTTCTTATCATTCGATCGTGCAAGTGAAAGGCAATGATGACGATATTTGATGAATTGACTATGGAAGAGAAAAGCTGGTATGAACTCAACTTGTTTTTGTTTTTGTAAATATATTTAACCTAGTATCCTTGATTCAGCATATTATGATCAAACATGTTTGCAATGACCATTAGAGATTATAGTTGTTCATGCCATGCTTAAGTAGCTGGGAGTGGATAATGATTTGTCTTGGGTGTCAACATGCATTAAAATGGTCGTGATGCGGTATGATGGTATGGTATCCTCCTCTAAATGTTTCAAGTGGCTTGACTTGAAACATGTTCGCGCATGTAGTTGAATCAAAACCAACATAGCCTTCATGATATTTATGTTCATGGTGTCCATATCCTACTCTTGCTAGTATTCAATGTTGATTATATGTAATGCATGTTCATGACCGTTTTCGCTCTCTAGCTGGCCGCTTCTCAATCTATTTGCTAGCCTTCGCCTGTACTAACTGGGAATACTGCTTGTCCATCAAAACCCTTAAACCAAGTTGTGCCAGATGAGTCCATTATATCTACCTATATGCGGTATTACCTTGCCATTCCAAAGTAAATTTGCATGTGCCATTTCTAAAAATTCAAATGAACATCTGTTTTGTGTGCCTGGACCGCTCATGGAGCGACAGGGAGCGGTCAGTATCTTCCATGCTAAGCGGGTTATTCTCATGATGAGTGTTTATTCACTCGTCCTTACACGAGAGGGGCGGCAATCGAGATTCCTAGTCTCGAAATCAAAAATAAAAAATAATTAAACAAAACTCCCCAGGAATGTTGTTGGTTTAGACGGTACCTGTGGATGCGGCTAGCCATGGAGTGTGATTGTTGGTGGAGGTGGAGTAAACCTTTACTTTTACCGCTTGGGAACCGTCGCTAATTTGTTTAGCATGGAAGATATTGACAACTCTTGGTCGTGACGTTGACAGGAAGGGTGTACCTCCCAAAATTATATCTATCTCTGTTTTAAGCTTTGAGCTCTGGCACAGCTGCAAATCCATGCTTCCCTCTACGAAGGGACTATCTGTTTACTTTTATGTTGAGTCATCACCTTCTCAAATAAGCGCCAGACCTGAGAGCACTATTGTCATCCTCATGCATTGTGTATAGTTGATGTTACTTAAGCATATATATGTAAACAAGAACAAAAGAGTTCATAAATTTTTTCTTTATCACTTTCAGTTTGTCAACTGAATTGCTTGAGGACAAGCAAAGGTTTAAGCTTGGGGAGTTGATACGTCTCCAACGTATCTACTTTTCCTCAATCTTTTGCCCTTGTTTTGGACTCTAATTTACATGATTTGAATGAAACTAACCCAGACTAACGTTGTTTTCAGCAGAACTACCATGCTGTTGTTTTTGTGCAGAAATAAAAGTTCTCGGAATGGAACGAAACTTTTTGGAGAATTATTTCAGAATATATAAGAATTAGTGGAGCCAAAAACTACCGGAGAAGGGGGGCAGGGTGGCCAGCACCCACCAGGGCAAGCCAGGCCCCCTAGGCGCGCCCTGGTGGGTTGTGCCCACCTCGTGGCCCCACTGACCCTAATTCCGCCACTATAAACTCCTATTTTTAGAGAAAAAACCAGAGAGAAAGTTTCATCGCATTTTACGATACGGAGCCGCCGCCACCTCCTGTTCTTCATCAGGAGGCCAGATCTGGAGCCCGTTTGGGGCTCCCGAGAGGGGAATCTTCGGTCTTCGTCATCACCAACATTTCTCCATCGCCAATTCCTTGATGCTCCCCACCGGGAGTGAGTAATTCCTTCGTAGGCTTGCTGATCGGTGAGGAGTTGGATGAGATTCATCATGTAATCGAGTTAGTTTTTTTAGGGCTTGATCCCTAGTATCCATTATGTTTTGAGATTGATGTTGCTATGACTTTGCTATGCCTAATGCTGGTCATTAGGGCCCGAGTGCCATGATTTCAGATCTGAACCGTTTATGTTATCATCATTATATCTATGTTCTTGATCCGATCTAGCCTAGTCATATGCACCAATTACGTGTTATGATCCGTCAACCCCATAGTGACAATATTTGGGATACTTCACGGTGATGACCGTAGTTTGAGGAGTTCATGTATTCACCGTGTGTTAATGATTTGTTCCGGTTCTCTATTAAAAGGAGGCCTTAATATCCCTTAGTTTCCTTATGGACCCCGCTGCCATGGGAGGGTAGGACAAAAGATGTCATGCAAGTTCTTTTCCATAAGCACGTATGACTATTTACGGAATAGATGCCTAAATTACATTGATGAACTGGAGCTAGTTTTGTATCGCCCTAGGTTATGACTGTTATATGATGAATATCATCCAACGTGTTCACCGATCCAGTGCCTACGAGTTCTCGCTAAGTTACTATTGCTGCTGCTACTGTTCCAACTGCTACAAAACTATTGCTACTACTGTTACCCCTACTGTTACTGTTGCTACTGCTCTCAAAACTATCATATTACTGTGCTACTGATCACTTTGCTGCAAATATTTAATCTCCAGGTGTGGTTGAATTGACAACTCAACTGCTAATACTCTCAAGTATTCTTTGGCTCCCCTTGTGTCGAATCTATAAATTTGGGTTGAATACTCTACCCTCAAAAACTGTTGTGATCCCCTATACTTGTGGGTTATCAAGGTGACAATAATTGGGATTCTTTCTGGTGATTGCCATAGTTTGAGGAGTTCATGTATTCACCATGTGTTAATGCTTTGTTTCGGTTCTCTCTTAAAAGGAGGCCTTAATATCCCTTAGTTTCCAATAGGACCCCGCTGCCACGGGAGGGTAGGACAAAAGATGTCATGCAAGTTCTTATCGCAAGCACGTATGACTATATACAAAATACATGCCTACATTACATTGATGAATTGGAGCTAGTTCTGTGTCGCCCTAGTGAGTAACTGTTACATGATCAATGTCATCTAAATCAATATCCATCATCGATCCACGTGCCTAGGCTTTACATGTACTTAATCTTGCTAAGTTACTATTGCTACTGCTACTGTCACAACTGCTACAAAATTGCTGCTGCCACTGCTACCGTTACTTTTGCTACTACTATTTGCCGTGCTACTAAATATTTGCTGCAGAGAGATATCCCAGGTGCGGTTGAATTGACAACTCAAATGTCAAGGCCAATAAATATTCTTTGGCTCCCCTTGTGTCGTATCAATAAATTAGGGTGAAATACTACCCGTGAAGACTGTCGCGATCCCCTATACTTGTGGGTTATCAAGGAGGCATATGAGCGACTGTGGCAATTTTTTTAACTCAAGGGGAATAGGATAAGAGGTTAAAACAATAACTTCTGGAAATCAATAGAAGGTGTTTGATGTTGTTTTGAGCAAGATAACTAGATCTACTTGACATGAGAATTAACAGGAATGACAATTTGGACCAAATGAACTTGGCCACAAAATTTGACCTCAATTGGAGAAAGTCTACAATGTAAAAGTTTCAAACCATAGAAATGGGCAGAAATAGATTTGGATAGATCTACCCTAGCTACACTATTATCCTTGATGATCCACTTGGTGTAGATGCATCATTTGTGTATTTGAACCTGTCCACAAAGTTTGAGACTAAATGGTGACAGTTGGCAATGTAGAGTTGTTCAAATTTGAATCTAGACAGAGAGGGTTTTGGGGTAGTTTTGTGAACCAAAACTATTTTGATTGAGATTAAACTTGGTAACATCATCACATTAGGCATATGTGATTTCTATAATTTTCCTGGATTTATTTGACAATATTTCTTATAGAAATATTTCAAATGCTTGAAATATCCAGAAAGGGTTTTAGAGGGTTTTGTCCAATATTTTGAACCTGACCATGTGTTGAAACTATATATATGGAAAATATATGTCCAGTGAGTTTCTCTAAAGTTTCTCAGATATTTTGAAAACATAAAAATAAATTTTCCCTAATAAAGACCATTTCTGGCCTCGGAAAAAGGCATTCAAATAAAATATAAAAATAACCTTAAAAATAATAATTCTGTAGTTTTGGGAAGTCTTATATATAATAGGATCCAAATAAAATATTTTAGGCAAAATATTTTCCGTAATTTGAGGACTTGTAGTACAAACCTCAATTCAGGGGTTTTTGAAAACCTAAATCAAATAAATGCTTTTTGGTGAAAATATTATTTTATAAAAATAGTTTTATGTCCTATACACATGGCATGATCATTTGGCAAATATTTAGATTAAGGAGATGAGTTTTGAGGGTTGGAGGATTTTTGTGAATTAGGAGCACACTCAGTCAAGCAATCAAACATCAATCAAGTCAAGCATCACAATCACACAAAAAGTTTTTGTTGGTCCAAATTTTTGAGCTATGTTAACTTAGTCAGGAGAGGCAAAACACAGGGGGTGACAGACCTACCCCATTTACAAGAATCTCGCCCCCGAGATTCCTAGGCTAGGCGTTGAAGAGATACGGAAATTAGGGTCTGAGGTAGTCTTCACGTTCCCATGTTGCTCCTTCTTCGGTGTGGTTGTTCCTCTGTATCTTGAAGTTCTTGATGATATGGGTTTGAGTGCATCGTTTAACCTTGTCTGAGAGGTGAACAAGGTTCTTGCAGTAAGCTAGGTCTGACTAAAAGTTAAGGGCCTGATGAACGGGGTTCGAGCAAGGGTCTTGCTTGCGTGTGTATTCCAAGGTTAGAATACGTGGAAAAGTAGTGTGTCTGCGTGCTGGTCCTGGGGGTTACCCATGTTGGTTAGTGACACCTAGATGTCTCGTCCTAGAGTAGAAGGGTCAGTGTCCTGGAGTGGCTTCCCTGCGACGTGGAATCATTGGCTTCCCTGGGGGAGATGATCTTCTGATGCATGTGGTCATCAATTGTGAGGGCGTCGAGGTTTGTTGGTGTAGGCTTCTTGTTGAAATCTTTCATGTGAGTAAGTTGTCTAGGCACATTCTTCAATCATCTGCGCTTGTTTCTTGGCCAATTGTCTTTGTAGTCATGGATGCACACTCTCAGTATGTCTCTGTGCGTTTGGGTTTCCTTGTCTCTCTGTATACTACATGTGGCGAAGGTTGGGATTGAGCCTCGTATCTAAGGCCAGGCTCAGAGACTTGGCGACAAAACGGTTTCTTCCATCTGAGAAGGTTTCTGAGGGGTTCTAAATAAGCTGACTATCTAGAAGTTTAGAATAGCCATCTTGTTCCAAAGGTTGAGGTTTGGACAAGTGGGGAGGTCTACCTTTGATAGGTCACTCACCATGATCCAGTCAGGGTCACGTCCTTGACTTGGACCGAAGGAGGCTAGTGATGAAGTCATGAAAAATGTCCAACTCCATTCCAGGTTCTGAAGAGAGTAGGGAAGTCATGCCCATCTTACTTCATCCAGGTGGTGGAGTGAGGGGTGCTATCAACTTCTCGCTTCGTTCCTAGTCAGGAACTGATAGGTGACCTTTAAAAAAAGGGGCTCTTTGATTTCTCTTGATTTACAAGGGCTTCATCGTGTTTGAATGTCGGCCGCTTCTTGACATAATCTAGCTAAGGTAGCAGACATGAGAGTGGTGGTTGTCTTCTCTTGCTTTTCCTTCTTCATCGTGGCTTCCCAACCGTAGTGGTTCTTGGTCTTGTTTGGCTAAGAACATTTTCTGCTGCACGGAGAATACTCCAAGGAGTCCTTCTTCTTCAAGGTAAAACTTTATACTTGAGAAACTTGGCAATCTGCGCTTACGGGGCTTATCCAAGTAGGACTAAGGTGTTCCTTTATCTCATTGTGTAAATAAGTATGTTATCCACGGGGACAATAACGTATTTCTCCAAGTATCACATGAACTCATCGTTCATGGGATAAGTGAGAGGAGCGGGTGATGGGGATATGTACCTAGGGTAGGGTCATAGGCCTGACATACCTTCTCTACCCAAGGACACTGCCCCAGAAAGCTTAAGGGCTGCAAGGAGATCTCTGACTGAAATCACCAAGGCATACAAGTCACTCGACAATATCCACTCGGAGATTACCCTTTCACTCGACGGTTATCTTTCACTCGGAAGAACCGGGAGACAGTCGACCGCAGAAGACCAGAAGTCACCCCAGGGAGGCTAATGGACAGGCGTTCGTCTGTATCATAAGTAGCATTTATTGCATACGTTACCAGTAACGTTCACCATTATGGCCGCGATCTGACCCTTAAACGCCGGACACTTATGAGGGGCAGCGCACTCTATATAAGCCGCCCCTCCCCTCTGGCACAGGGGTTCGCACCCTCTGTAAGGATACTCACATTCCACTCGACAGAGCACCCTCTGTAAGGATACTCATATTCCACTCGACAGATAAACAAAGCCTCTCCGGAGCACGAGACGTAGGGCTGTTATCTCCACCGTGAGAGGCCCGAACTCGCTAAAACCACCGTGTCACCCATTTGCATCTCGGTAGATCATGCTCCTTTACCCTACCCCCTTCGTACTGTCGGAATCGTTCCCACGACAGTTGGCGCCCACCGTGGGGCATGGCGTCTATTGAGCCATGGTGCAAATGGTTTTTCTTCAATCTTCGGCAGCGGATCAACGACCATCGCCGAGGGAATTTGGCCGCTGGAGTTCTAGCCATTGTGCCATTCATACAAGCAAAAGGGGAAGTATCCATTTTATCTTCTCCATTTTTACAATCAATCAATAATTTAATCAGTTTGCTTTCCCTGGACGCCAATGGCAGCGCGATGGGTCGGGACGTCATCCGGCGCGGCAGACAAGCGGCATCCGAGGCGGAGGCCGCTGGCAAGATCCTGCAACCAACGGCCTCGACTCCTGGTCTCCTTGCGCCGTGAGTGACGGCCCTCTCGTCTCCCTGCCGCGGTGATCGACCGCTCGTGTCCCTGTAGCTGGAATACCAAGTCGCTTCCACATCAACTTCACAAGACATGTTGCAGTGGCAATCAACAGCATCAAGCCAAGAACTTACAAGAAACCGGCGGCCACCGGTGCCTTCCGCTTCATCGTCGTCTTCAACCTTGTCGTTGAGCCCCCACGCACGACTGTCCACTCCGCCTCGTGTTCTCGGCCTCCGCGGTGGAGGCGCAGGCCCGACACGACACCGGCGCACATCGCTCCTTCCTCCGGCGTCAGTCGCCAGCGATGGTCTCCATGGCGGAGGCGCGCTGCAGCGGCGACCTACAAAACAGCCACGACCCACAACCTGCAACCGATGGCCGTTCGAGATTGAATAAATCAATGCCTCAGTAAGTACGCGATGGTACAAGAAACGGAAGGAGGTGAGTGAATGCGGACAAAAAAACAGAAGGACTTGGGCCTCATTACTCCACGAGGAGTTATTTGGCTGCCTCATTAAACGCCTCATCAGGTGAGCAAAATACGCCTGGTAATCCTGCATGCATGCATAACCATCCGTGGACTTTAATTGTTGCAAAATAGCATCCGTGCACGGACACTTTGTCCACCAAAATATATTCGTAGCTATGCTTGCTACTAACTTGCAGGTCACATGTCCGTCATCGTCTCCGGACAGTGGTTCACTCGGACAGACATTCCGTTTGAGCTGTATACAGACGACCAACATGTAGCCACTCGGCAGCCCCGCGCATCACCACTCGGCGAGGCGCGTCTTCGACACTCGACCGCCCCGCGCGCCATCACTCTACTGGATGCGTCGTCAACACTCGGCAGCTCCGCGCATCGCCACTCGGCGGAACGCGTCGTCATCACTCGGCAGCTCCGCGCATCGCCATTCAGTCGTACATCTCCTCGACATGCATGGCTCGGCAGTTCCGCGCATTGCCATTCAGTCGGACATCTCCTCGACGTGCATGGCTCGGCAGTTCCGCGCATCGCCATTCAGTCGGACATATCCTCGACATGCATGGCTCGGCAGCTCCGTGCATCGCCATTCAGTCGGACGCTCCTTCGACACTCGGCAGCTCCGCGCATCGCCATTCAGTCGGACGCTCCTTCGACACTCGGCAGCTCCGCGCATCGCCATTCAGTCGGACGCTCCTTCGACACTCGGCAGCTCCGCGCATCGCCATTCAGTCGGACGCTCCTTCGACACTCGGCAGCTCCGCGCATCGCCATTCAGTCGGACGCTCCTTCGACACTCGGCAGCTCCGCGCATCGCCATTCAGTCGGACGCTCCATCGTCACTCGGCAGCTCCGCGCGCCGTCACTCTACTGGACGCGTCGTCATCACTCGGCAGCTCCGCGCATCGCCACTCAGCCGGACGCTCCATCGTCACTCGGCAGCCCCGCGCGCCGTCACTCCGGGACGCGTCGTCATCACTCGGCAACTCCGCGCATCGCCATTTAGTCGTACATCTCCTCGACATGCATGGCTCGGCAGTTCCGCGCATTGCCATTCAGTCGGACATCTCCTCGACGTGCATGGCTCGGCAGTTCCGCGCATCGCCATTCAGTAGGACATCTCCTCGACATGCATGGCTCGGCAGCTGCGTGCATCGCCATTCAGTCGGACGCTCCTTCGACACTCGGCAGCTCCGCGCATCGCCATTCAGTCGGACGCTCCTTCGACACTCGACAGCTCCGGGCATCGTAATTCAGTCGGACGCTCCTTCGACACTCGGCAGCTCCGCGCATCGCCATTCAGTCGGACGCTCCTTCGACACTCGGCAGCTCCGCGCATCGCCATTCAGTCGGACGCTCCTTCGACACTCGGCAGCTCCGCGCATCGCCATTCAGTCGGACGCTCCTTCGACACTCGGCAGCTCCGCGCATCGCATTCAGTCGGACGCTCCTTAGACACTCGGCAACTCCGCGCATCGCCATTCAGTCGAACGCTCCTTCGACACTCGGCAGCTCCGCGCATCGCCATTCAGTCGGACGCTCCTTCGACACTCGGCAGCTCCGTGCATCGCCATTCAGTCGGACATCTCCTCGACATGCATGGCTCGGCAGCTCCGTGCATCGCCATTCAGTCGGACGCTCCTTCGACACTCGGCAGCTCCGCGCATCGCCATTCAGTCGGACGCTCCTTCGAAACTCGGCAGCTCTGCGCATCGCCATTCAGTCAGACGCTCCATCGTCACTCGGCAGCTCCGCGCGCTGTCACTCTATTGGCCGCGTCGTCATCACTCGGCAGCTCCACGCGTCGTCATTCAGTCGGACGCTCCGTCGTCATCGCCACTCAGCGAGACGTGTCGTCATCACTCGGCAGCTCCGTTCATCGCCACTCGGCGAGACACGTCTTCGTCACTTGGCCGCCCCGTGCGTCGCCACTCAGCCGGACGTGTCTACTTCGCTCGACCGCCCCGCGCGTTATCAGACAGCTAAGTCATTCTTCACAGACTTCATTCAATAAATTAATTATTTATGCATTACTGAGTGTCAAGTAAGTCGCACATGATGTTCACTCGGAGGCCACGCCACCGAGTGTACCTCTGCGCTCGGTTGTTTATTTTCATGTCGGAACATTACACTTCCGTTTCATTTGGGTCCAATACTCAAAACAAGTTCAGTCGGATCCTTCACTTTCACAAGTTCAATCGGATCCTTCACTCTGTTAGACTATTGCTGGTTCCAGACCAGCAAAAACCTGGGACACCCAGTGGGTGTCTAGGGGTGTAATTTACACAAATCATTTCAACAAACATCAAATTACTTCGAGAATTTTTTATGTTAGCTTGTGTTATTTTTCATACACAGGTTACCTGGACGCCTCTGTGCGCCTTTCTCGACGACATGGTCGACTCGGTCGCCCCGCGCACCGTCACTTGTTCGGACGCCTCCTCGACGACATGCTGGACTCGGCCACCCGGCGAGCCGTCACCTGGTCGGACGCCTCCGCGACAACATTCTCGACTCGGCTGCCCCGCGCGCCGTCACTTGTTCGGACGCCTCCTCGAGGACATGCTGGACTCGGCCGCCCCGCGCGCCGTCACCTGGTCGGACGCCTCGCGACAACATTCTCGACTCGGCTGCCCCGCGCGCCGTTACTTGACTGCCCCGTCGCCATTCAGCCAGAGACATTTACTTCACTCGGATGTCCCGCGTGCCATCACTCGGCGGGACGTGTCGTCATCACTCGGCAGCTCCGCGCATCGTCTGTCTGCTGGATACGTCTTCTCCTGTCGGCTGCCCTCTCCATTGTCACTCAACTGGACGCTCCTTCGACACTCGGTAGCTCCGCGCATTGCCATTCAGTCGGACGCTCCATCGTCACTCGGCAGCTCCGCGCGCCGTCACTCTACTGGACGCGTCGTCATCACTTGGCAGCTCCGCGCATCGCCACTCAGCCGGACGCTCCATCGTCACTCGGCAGCCCCGCGCGCCGTCACTCGGCGGGATGCGTCGTCATCACTCGGCAGCTCCGCGCATCGCCACTCGGCGAGACACGTCTTCATCATCGGCCGCCCCGCGCGCCATCGCTCAGCTTAGCTGCGATTCCGTATCGCCTAAGTCAAAAACTGCTCCGACTGAGGGCATCATCCACACTCGGGGGCTTAGCTGTGATTCCGTATCACCTAAGTTAAAAACCCACTCCGAGTGAGGACATCATCCACACTCGGGGGCTTAGCTGCGATTCCGTATCGCCTAAGTTATAAACTGCTCCGAGTGAGGACATCATCCACACTCGGGGGCTTAGCTGTGATTCCGTATCACCTAAGTTAAAAAACCACTCCGAGTGAGGACATCATCCACACTCGGGGGCTTAGCTGCGATTCTGTATCGCCTAAGTTATAAACCGCTCCGAGTGAGGACATCATCCACACTCGGGGGCTTAGCTGCGATTCCGTATCGCCTGAGTTAAAAACCACTCCGAGTGAGGACATCATCCACACTCGGGGGCTTAGCTGCGATTCCGTATCGCCTAAGTTATAAACCGCTTCGAGTGAGGACATCATCCACACTCGGGGGCTTAGCTGCGATTCCGTATCGCCTAAGTTAAAAACCACTCCGAGTGAGGACATCATCCACACTCGGGGGCTTAGCTGCGATTCCGTATCGCCTAAGTTAAAATCCATTCCGAGTGAGGACATCATCCGCACTCGGAGGCTTAGCTGCGATTCCATATCGCCTAAGTTAAAAACCGCACCGAGTGAGGACATCATCCACACTCGGGGGCTTAGCTGTGATTTCGTATCACCTAAGTTAAAAACCGCACCAAGTGAGGACATCATCCACACTCGGGGGCTTAGCTGTGATTCTGTATCACCTAAGCTAAAAACCACTCCGAGTGAGGACATCATCCGCACTCAAGGGCTTAGCTGCGATTCCGTATCGCCTAAGTTAAAATCCATTCCGAGTGAGGACATCATCCGCACTCGGAGGCTTAGCTGCGATTAAGTTTTCGCCTAAGTTAAAAAACCCCGCCGAGTGAATAGCTGCGAACCAGTCTTCGTGTAAAAACTCTCCCGAGTGACGAGCACTCCTCTCACTCAGGGACTTAGCCGCGAGCCAGACCTCGCTTAAGTTAAAGGCTGTTCCGAGTGACAGGCAACACCTTCACTCGGAAACTTAGTTGCGAACAAGCTTTCGCCTAATTCAATATTCTTCCGAGTAATGAGCATCCATCTTACTTGGAAACCAAACAAACTTAGCCAAGCAAAGGATTGGAAAGCAAACATGCAAGCATTGTCTCTATCAGACCCCCACCGATGCAAGCACTCGACGGCGGTCTCGGGGACTACACCCAGTGGGTGCACTCGGCGTGCCCCCACTGGACCAAAAACCACTCGACTGAGACCCGATCTACTCGAGGAAAAAACAAGCAAGTACGCATCTGAAGAAAACACCCAGTGGGTGTAAAGTCAAGATGGACAGGAATACAATCGGAAATGAACTTACAAACAATCAGAAGACTCTGCAGACCACTCTGACCTGATTTCGAGCTCAGTTTCACTCGGATATACTTCAAGACAGAATCGATCAGGGCGAACGATAAAGGTTCCAATCAACGCGGATTTCTAAGAAGCCTCAAAATACAATCGGAATTTTTGTCTTGTCGGAACTTGTATTGACACCATTTACACTCGAACCCCGATCCATTCGGGGGCTAATGATGGGGATATGTACCTAGGGTAGGGTCATAGGCCTGACCTACCTGCTCTACCCAAGGACACTGCCCCAGAAAGCTTAAGGGCTGCAAGGAGATCTCCGACTGAAATCACCAAGGCATACAAGTCACTCGACAATATCCACTCGGAGATTACCCTTTCACTCGACGGTTATCTTTCACTCGGAAGAACCGGGAGACAGTCGACCGCAGAAGACCAGAAGTCACCCCAGGGAGGCTAATGGACAGGCGTTCGTCTGTATCATAAGTAGCATTTATTGCATACGTTACCAGTAACGTTCACCATTATGGCCGCGATCTGACCCTTAAACGCCGGACACTTATGAGGGGCAGCGCACTCTATATAAGCCGCCCCTCCCCTCTGGCACAGGGGTTCGCACCCTCTGTAAGGATACTCACATTCCACTCGACAGAGCACCCTCTGTAAGGATACTCATATTCCACTCGACAGATAAACAAAGCCTCTCCGGAGCACGAGACGTAGGGCTGTTATCTCCACCGTGAGAGGCCCGAACTCGCTAAAACCACCGTGTCACCCATTTGCATCTCGGTAGATCATGCTCCTTTACCCTACCCCCTTCGTACTGTCGGAATCGTTCCCAGGACAGCGGGCATAAGCCAACCTAAAAAGGGCTTGATTGTATATCCATTAACCGTAAGGTGTGGACGGTGTGTTCTTGAGGTAAGAATCGGGAATGGTTTTTAGACTGACGACATTTTGATTCAGCTTGCTCTCGAGAGAAAGCTCGGGAACCAATCTTTGGCCAGTTAGTCTTAATCTTCTGGGAGTTGTATTTGTCTCGGGTGGTTACTTTTCCATGGCTTTGTGGTCCTTCGTGACCTGGTTCTTCGAGTCCACCTTCCTTATGGATAGGATTAGGGGTGGTCAAGGTGGAGTATTGGCCATAGTCTTTCGACTTAGAGCCAAAGCCCACGATCATAATTTGACCATATTATGGCTCGGTAAAGCTTTAAGGGTTTCAAGGAACTTAGGATGTGAACGAAAGTTTATCACCTCATTCTTGAGCACAGTCCTTAGATGCCAATTGTCCTTCCTATCTCTTCAAACAAAAGTCATCTCTTTCCACTATAACATTACTTTATGTAAGTCAACTCCAAACATCCCTCATGTTATTCCTATCTTCATGACTCTTGAGAGAAGGACTAAACAAAATCACATGTGTCATCGATAACCATCTCGCTAGTATCCCTATGTAAAAATCCTCGGGTGGAGCATACAAGCTGCTAAGCTTAGAAAAAACACTACGAATCCAAGTGCTCAGCTATCCTATCCAAGGTCTAAGGTGTTGCATCTCTATGCTAAGGAAACACGTAATATGCCAATCCAAGATCTTGTTTCCTTCCTATGAATCCAATTAAGCAATCCACAAACACCATCCACTATTACATGATCCATTACTGATACAAATCCAACACCGATGATGTTCCATATATCTCCTAGAGTTCCTATAATCCCCAAATCCTTGAAAGGACTATCTCATCATAGTATATTCACCAATTTCCATCATGATGATCTAGTAAACTCCAATGTCAGGTGCATATAGATCCTCGAATCAAATCGGACAAAATCCAGTGTTCCTAGTGTATCTTCCATCAAGAAACATGGTATCATGATCGAGATCATCGGACTAAATCCAAATTACTCCGATCCATGTAGTCCCATTTATCATCAACACCCTATTAGGATCACCTATTTAAAAGCAAATCATATGTCCAATGAGAATTTCCACTTGTTCCTCCAAGTCATCCTCGTAACATCATCAACCCACTATCAACATCACTTGACAAGGTCAAGTTATTATTCCACTAAGAATTTCAGCTTGTGATCATAATTGTCCTACTAAATCCAATTTACTCAAGGGAGAGGTAAGTTATGCTACTCTATTAACTTGATCCACCAAGTCTATCAACCATCATAAAAATCTCGTAACCCACCCAAGGGCTTAGCTATATCCTCAAGACATCTATTATAGTCTCATCAAATCATTTTCCTACTAATCATATATCCTCAAAATGATCTTCCCTACGGCATCAGCAGATCAAGTGCTAGCTTAAGGATGTAATGTGTTTGTTCACTATGATCACTAGTTCCATAAGGAGCCCAGTGATGAAGAAGGTTATTGAAGCTTAACTGGTTCTCTTGCAAACCCTTAGGTTAAGCATATTGTTAAGGGTTTAAGTTGGGTAACTTGTGGGGTCTAGGCTGGTCTAGGGAAGGACTTCTAATCCCAAGGGAAAATCATAACCCTATGGGGTTGCACCTGGTTGAATAGGTTGTCGTAAAAAGTCTTCAGTACCAGTTGTTTGTCGAGGTGGATCCTTGGTGCATCTTGCCTCTTCGGTCTTTAGTTGATGAGAAGGGTGAGAGGGAAAAGTAGCATAGAGGGGAGTGCCTAAGGGAGTGGTATAGTGCAAGTGCAATCAAACAAGTGCCAAAAGGGCCAAACATAAACATTAAGATAAGGTAGGTGATATAGTCAGATACCTGTGGCCTAGGGCAAAGTGCGACTTATACCAAAACACAAACAAATATGACAAGCAACACACAATCATGGTTCTATTTGAACCATCACACGGACTCGACTTTGCATAGGGGATACACGACTGATCCTACCCTAGGGGTCCTCGGACTCAGTGGTCGTGCTTGGCTTCATGACTCGGAGAGAAGGACGTGCAATCTTCTGGGTCTTTCTCAGGTGTCCCTACGTGTCTTGTAGTTGTCCAAAGAAGTGATGCCAGTTGGTCCTGAAGAATCTTCAGCAACTTCTCATCTGGTAAACTGACGGGGCGAAGGTGATTCCTCGTGGTTGCCACTGACTTGGTCTTCTGTTGTCTTCTTAATCATGAAAATCCCTCTTGTCTTCTGAGGCGTCGAGGCCTCTAGGTAGGCAATCCTTTATGTAATGATATTCACAAGTCATGCTAGAGGTCCAACCTGTCAGGCACGTTGATGACAACATCGTCACCAAAAGCGGGGGATGAAGAGAACAGTTTTCCTTCTCACTATAGTGAGGCGGACCAAATGGGGAGGTTCTCATCCACCGGTGGTTGTAGATACAACAACGGTAAGGACAGGGTTGTCGGCATTCTGGGAACGGGGGTACCCAGACCTGCCTGCCTGCGGCCCAGGGCATGGCCCACTTCATCAGCCAAACACAGCCAGGCGTGGCCCCACTCAGGACAAGGCCCTCGCGAGGGCCCTAGGCTCGCGAGGAGGAGCGGCGCCAAGACCGGCAAGGAATGGGCCTCTCGAGGCCCCTCCGGAGAGGCGGAGATCTCTATGCAGAGCCCGGCCTCGGGAGTCAAAGATGACGCAAGGAAGGACAGGCGGGCGCCAGTGCGCCAGGCGGCGCAGTTTCCCCTTTGGTGCAAAGGGAGCAAGGACGTACGCAGGTTCCCAAAGCATCCCCCAAAGGTTTCCATTCTGGTGCAACAAGACCAAGCCCACGAGCTCCGCAGGACGGATGTCATCGCCGAGCCCACCTCCGCATCATCGACAACCACTTTGCAGGCGAAGACCGCCTTTGGGCAGGGCGGGCATGTACTCCTATCCCCCTTCAAATTTGGCCGTTGTGGGTTCCCTTCCCGCCATTGCGATAAGGGAAGAGGACCCGGGCCACCGCTATATATAGAGCATAGGCTGCACCGTAGAGAAGGACCCGGAACCGGATCCGAAACGGGACAATTCACTCATCCACCACCAAGCTGAAGGAGGGCCAAGAACACCTCAGGAGCGCCCTCACGAGGCTCTGAAACACTGTACTAGTTCATCCATCACACCTCCTCGAGAGGCAATCCACCAAAGCAGGAGTAGGGTATTACGCTTCGCAGCGGCCCGAACCTGGGTAAACCACCATGTTCATCTTCTTCCTCGTCATCGTGTGAGTCCGTCGTTCGGTCCATCGAGTAGTGAGCTAGGTTGGGCGAGGCTACAGGGGATCTTCACACACGCCCCTGTGTTCGAATCTTAAGGGTTTTGCGGAGCCCGAAATCCGACATTTGGTGCGTCAGGTAGGGGGCGTGTCGGAGTCTTCCTCGAGCCAAGCTCTTCTCCCACCTCGCCGCTCCGATGTTTGACGCCCGTCGAGCTCGCGTCGAGTGCCGTGCTGCCCGCGTCGCCCAGACGGCGCCCGTGGGCCGCACCGGCGCGGGCCGGTCCCCTTCACCCAGATGCCCACGAACAACAAGACTCCTCCCAGCCGGTCACCGCGCGACGCGACGGCCAGACCGCAACTCCGTCGATCGTTCCTGCTACCAGGTCGTCCTTCCACATTCGGCCCGGGCCGGCGCGTGGTTCGGGCGCGCTTGCCATGGCGAACGAGCTGCTCCGCTACCGCCCCGCCCCCGACCGCTACGACGACTGGCTTCGGTGCATCGCGGAGCTCGTCAGTGCTGCTGGCGACGCTTCAGCGCTCTCCTACTCGCTTCGACCCCGACCTTCCCTAGCAGACGACGTAGCCCACGATGCGCCACCACCTCCCCCGCAACGCGACGCCGACCCCGAGCCCAGGCGTGAAGCACGCCCGCGCGGCCAGCCCCGCGAGCCGCAGGCAAGGGCAAGAGATGAAGTGAGCTTCCAGGTGGTGCCCCGACCGCGCGTCGACGCACGTGCGCTCCCCGCACTGCTGAACCAGCATCGCGACCGGGCACCGCTCGAGGCGGCCCCTCAGGAACATCAAGACCGGGCCCCGCCCGCACACGCAGCACCTCTCGAGCCGGTGGGGTGCCTCGCCATCGCCCCGGAGCTCCATCCTACCACATGACCTTGCAAGTTCAAGCCCGACCTACCCCTTCGCTATCACGGCACCCCGGATCCCGCTGAGTTCCTACAGCTCTACTCCCTGAGCATCCGGGCGGCTGGAGGAGACGACAAGGTCATGGCGTGCTGGTTCCCCATGGCGCTCAAAGGCGGCGCACTCTCCTGGCTCGTCAACCTCCCGGAGGCATCCATCACCTCCTGGGATGGCCTACGCAAACGCTTCATCGCCAACTTCCAAGGTACCCGTGACCGCGTGCTCACCATGAACGACCTGTGGCGTATCAAGCAGCAGGATGGGTAGACCCTGCACAAGTTCATACAACGCTTCACGACTACGCGCCTCAAGGTCCCGAAGGCGTCGGATGAGGCTATGATCTCCGCATTCACCGATGACGTCATGGACCTCAAGATGAAAGAGGAGCTCGCCATGAACGACGAACTGTGCTCAGCCCTGGAGATGTTCAACCTGGCAAATAGATGCGCCAAGGCTGAGGAGGGCCGCCTGTCACTCCGCGGGCCTCCGGTGGCCGAGCCGGAAGAAAAGAAGACCAAGGCCAAGGAGGCGAAGCGCAAGGCCCCTGCGGTGCTTCCGGCCGAGCCCGAGGTGAAGCGCAGCCGGGGTGAGGAGCACCCCGCAAGAGGAAGACCGACCTATATCTTTCATGGCACCAACAACCACGACACCGCCGACTGCCAAGAACTCAGGCTGGTCCGCGCCGAACACTTCGGCCGGCGCCCTGGACGCGCCGACCGTGGCTTCGGGCACGGCGGAGGCCATGGCGGAGGCCGTTGGGACAACCGGGAGCCATGCCAGGGGTGGCGCGACCAGCCTCAGGAGGACCGCTGGCGCGATCAGGCTCGGGACGACCGCTGGCGCGACCGGGCTCGTGAGGATCGCTAGCGCGACGACCCTCCGGAGGGGTCACGACGTGGCCAGCCTCATGTGGTCCGCCCTCGCGAGGCCGGCCTTCCGCCGCTGCCACCACCACCAAGAAAGAAGGAAGAGGACAGGCAAGACGATGGGGCTGGGGGCTTCCAGGAGGTCAGGGCAGTAGCCTGTATCCTGGGGGCTCCCAGGCCCCGGCCTCCAACCGCGTCTTCAAGCAGTTCACACGGGAGGTGAACGCGGCTCTCCCAAAACCCGAAGTAATGCGTCCCCTCAAGTGGTCCCAGGTGGCCATTACCTTTGACGCGAGGGATCAGCTCAGGTGCTCGGCCATGGCCGGCAAGCTCCCCATGCTGTGCACTCCAACCATCAGCAATGTCCTTGTCACCAAGACCCTCATCGAAAGTGGAGCGGGGCTCAATGTCCTCTCCATTGAGACCTTCGAGATGCTCTAGGTGCCGTACGAACAGCTCATGCCGACAAAGCCCTTCTAGGGAGTCACCGACGGGTCGATCGTCCCCATCGGGCAAGTGCGCCTGCCTGTCACCTTTGGCGGACGCGAGAACTACCACACCGAGATCATCGTCTTCGACGTCGCGCACATCCACCTCCCGTACAACGCGATCCTTGGGTACCCGGCCCTCGCCAAGTTCATGGCGGTGACTCACCATGGCTACAATGTCCTCAAGATGCCAGGGAGTGGCGGCGTCATCACTATTGCTTGCGATGAGAAGGATGCTGTCTGCTCCCTGGAGCGTGCTTACCGCGCCGCGGTGGCCGAGCGCTCAGACGACGAGGAGGGCGCCCTGCCTCATGAGGACCCGCGCAAGAAGAAGAAGCAGCTCTTTCCCGCGGGGCACCCAGGAACCTCGAGCTCCGCGCCCAGGGACGGGGCCCCACCTCCTATCGCATAGGAAAGCGCGTCGGCGCCCCTCTTGGGTTGGGCCTGGGGGCTCCCATCCGGGGAGTTTCCGGCTCGGCCAGTGAGACAAGAAAGGCGCTCGAGCACAACCTGAAGGCGCGTCCTGACGCGCGTCAGCTCGAGCTGGGAGCACGACGCGTGGCACCAAGCTCGCAAGAGTCTGTCATCAGAGCGATCGAGGAGCTTCGAGAAGCGCAGGCCATGCAGGGCGGGGACTGCCCAGCACCACCAATCGCAGCCGCCGTCATCGGCACGGTCGACCAGCCACGCGTCTGCGTCAACGCGCTTGCGATCAACAGGGCCGCGTCCCAGGGCCCCTTCTGGCCAATGCGTGCCGATCATGGATGGGTCTACCCGAACGCTTACGTTCGCTTGCCCTTCGGACTGGCGAACGTAGGCGTCACGTTCCAGCGCCTTTACCGAGCTATGCTCATGCCTTGCCTGGCGAGGCACGGCGAGGAGTTGGAGGAGGTGCTCGGACCAAGCAAAGGTCCCGAGCCTTGGGAGATGACGGACCCATGAGGGTCGCGCTCGTGAAGGTATAAGATCAGGCTATGACGGCAGCTTCGACTCTTCAGCGACACGGCCGCCAGGTGACTTTTTGTTGGCTGCTGCCAGGTAACATTTTGGTTCACTCCGTTTGAGGGCACCCACCAGGCCGCATTATCCTCAGGTGATCAGGGCACACCCCTGCAGTCGCCCCGTTTATGCAAATTTCAATAGTTTCTCATGCATCTAATCTGTTTCCTGACGTTTTACCTTGCCTGCATGGCTCCTTGCCGGCGTGAATGCCACCGCACCAACCTTTCTGAGTTGGTGTTTCGCAAGGGGTCGTGCGCTACGGCCCTTCCCGGGGCACCTCGGAACTAGGATGCAAGGCCCTGTCGCCTCAGGGACTTGCATCTTCGGGCAGTCGACCCCCGCTCGGGGGCTCTGGCTGCAGCACGGCGCCTCAGCATGGAGTGTCAGGAGGCCCCACGGCCTCCAGAGGCAGCAGCCGGCAGGACAGAATGGGGGTCGCTCGGGCGTCAAAGGGGGCCCCTAAGCATCGCGCCTCAGGAGCCTTACCGGTCATATAGCCACCCGTCCCTTGATGTTGTCCTTGGTGATCCGGTCGGCATCAAGGGTGTCGGGGCCTCGCCCTGTAGTTGCGTCCTTGGTGATCCGGCCGTACACTACGGTGGTAGGGAAATGTGCGGGACTGGGACCTGTCGACGTAGAGCCGCTTGAGCGTCAAAGGGGGCTCCTGAGCATCACGCCTCAGGAGCCTTACTGGTCACATAGCCACTCGCCCCTTGATGTCGTCCTTGGTGATCTGGTCGGCGTCGAGGGTGTCGGGGACTGACCCTGTAGTTGCGTCCTTGGTGATCCGGTCGTACACTATTGTGGTCGGGAAATGTGCGGGAGCGGGGCCTATAGACGTAGAGTGCCAAAAGGACTCCCAACCTGCCTCACTCGTGAAGAAGAAGAAGTCCGCTGGGCCTCAGACGGCCCCACCTACGAGAAGACTCAGGGGCAAACCACCTTTGAGGTAGGGACCTCGCGAGGCCAAAGCGCCCTCGCGAGCTCCCAGATACACCTCCCAGTTCTGCCGTGCTAGCCACGCGTACGAACTCTATGGGCTGTACACGTCCGGAGCCCCCCGAGGACGCGGAGGGGTTCCTTCCCACGCAATGTGGAAGCCATAGCTCCGCGCTGGCGGAGAAGTCAACACGGTCCACCAATGACTATGCCCACGCAATGTGGAAGCCACAACTCCGTGCTGGCGGTCAACACGGTCCACCAATGACTATGCCCATGCAATGTGGAAGCCCCACGCCCGGTGCGGGGAGATAAACAACTGAGGGCGCCCCAGCAGCTGCATTCAACCTCAGGAGGGTCCCTAGTGGCCCCATTCTCGCTGCGTTCCCCAGGGATGTACGCGTGAGGGGGCTGCATGGGGGCTACTACCCGGCCAAGCCTGGTACACGCCACCTTCCTAGGTCTGCCAAACCTGGTCTTCACGCGCTCATCTCCGGAAAAGCTGGCGGGGAAAGGTATGGGAGCCGCTCGTACGTCAAGGGGGACTCCTGAGCATCGCGACTCAGGAGCCTCACTGGACCCGTAGCCCCTCACCCCTTGGACCGTCCTTGGTGATCCGGTCGGCCCAACGGCGGTTGAGGTATGCGCGGGCCGGGCCCTGCCGACGCAGAGCCCCAAAGGTGTTCAAAATTTTCAAGTCAACTTAATCTTCACCATGTTCCCTTCATGAGCGCAGCTCGTACGTCAAGGGGGACTCCTGAGCATCGCAACTCAGGAGCCTCACTGGTCCCGTAGTGTCGGCAAAACAACACCTATGGGATCGTGCGGACCCCTTTACGATTAGGCAGGGAAGAAGGTTTGCGCAAAGAGAAGATCAAGTGATTAACACGCAAGATTTTTACCCAGGTTCGGGCCGCAAAGATGCGTAAAACCCTACTCCTGCTTTTGTTGTATTAGGTGAGTTCTAGCTCAAATTCTGGGAGCGCTACAGTACACAGCTGCTACTCATGCAGAATGAGCTCCAAGAAGATCCCCCCCTGTAGCTACGCCTTGGGCCTCCTTTTATACGTTCGAAGGGGTCACCAACAGTGGCGTATAGTGCATACATGAGGTGTAAAGTGTCTACAGTGTTATCATACCTAACACTGACGGTTTAGGACAAGAACATTAAATGCTCCGCTGAGGTGTCCCTTAGCGTCTTGGGGACGGAAAAAGGGGCCGTCCCATCAGCACCGCGAGCACCTGACACGCTACCAGGAGGACAACAGCTAAAAGACAAGCTGATGATCACACTGGAGTGGTGACAGGGCGGCGAGGGCTTGCCGGGTGCGAGCCTTGCCGGGGCTGTGCGACTAGCCCGACAAGATCTTGCCGGGGCGCCTAGCCTTCGGTCTTCCATCTGCTGATCAGTAACTTGGATGCTTTCTCGATGTTGCTGAATTTGTATCTAGCTGTTCCCCGGCAAGCCTTGCCGCTGGTATGGCTACAACTGCCCGTGCACAAGTATGGGGTACTAAAGGACCCAATCTTTAGTACACCGACAGGAGCCCCCGGGCCTAGGCCATACACGGGTGCGAGGCGTTGTTGGGCTAGGCCCAAACAGTGCACGGGCACACGTGGCAGGGATTAACTGCTGTAATCATTCCATCTCACTGTGCCCCCCCCCCCACAATGCGCATTGAATGCGGGACGTGGGAGACGTGCGCGGAGCGGCCGAAACTGCCGCGCGCGCGCAAAAGCGTTTCCATGTTGACTAGTAAAGAGGCGACTCCGGGCCTTCCCCATAAAAAGGAACCCACAAAGACGCGGCTCATTTACCCCTTGTCTTTTCCAATCTGTGAACCGCCGTCGTCTTCTACCGCGAGCCCGAAACAGAGTTCCCCCCATTCATCCACGCCTCCACGCCTTCTCCGTCTTCAATCTCCACCTCCATAACCACCATGCCGCCCAAAGCCAGCAAGGACAAGGAGGTGGAAACCGTCATCCCGGAGAGCAAGCTGGCGAAGATGCGGAAGGAGCACGCCGTCTTCCCCCCGGCGCTCGACGCGGCCGCACTGAGGGAGCGGTACGAGTTCATGTGGGCGAAGGAGATGAGGGCGCACTCTGCAACTCTCGTGAGCGCAGGTTCTTCCAGGGGTGGCCCAAATAAGTATCATTTTTTCGCCGATTACTTTTACTGTGGACTCTGCCCCCCATTCTCTGATTTCTTCAACGATATCATGCTCACATACGGCTTCCAACTCTTGGATTTCACGCTGAATGTTGTGTCGTGCATGTCCGTCTTCGCTCATCTTTGCGAAAACTTCACCGGAGTTCTCCCCAGCACGGCCCTTTTCCGCCATTACTTCATTCCCCGCATCCAAAAAGGCGAGGCCCTTTCTGGATCCATCACTTGGATTCCACAGCCAGGAACCAAGGAGGTTGATCCAGACGGGGCCTACAGTGAGAAGTGGGATGAATGGCGGGCCAAGTGGTGCTAGATTCAAGAGGCAAAGGTACCCTCCTTCTGCTTGCCGCGGCAGACGAAGATGGTGCGCCGCAACGACTGGAGCGCCCTCGATCCTAACGATGAGAAGCTCACAGTCGCAATTACCAGGATTCACTGCCTCAGAGCTGCCGGGCTCACGATAGAGATGATAGGCGCCGATTTCCTTCGCCGGCGCATCGCCCCTTTGCAGAACAAAGGGAGGCCAGCCTGGGAGTTCCGGAACGCGGCAGACATCATGAGGCTGCGCCCCGGGTTGAATAGCAATTTGACGTTGATGCAGCAGGCAGCCCTCTGCCAAAAACTGTTCAAGGGTGATGTAGTAGGCAGGCTGCCGGCAAGCATAATCCCACTGTGCAACAACTCCGCTCTGGCTTCAATCATTTCCATGATGCCAGTGTTTGATGCTCACAGCCTTGACGATACTTGGATTGAGCCACCCTCAGAGCAGGTGCAGCAATTCTTTGATAATTTGTCGGAGAGGGCCATCCACGCGGAAGAAAACCTTGTCCGCGCCACCACTGATGAAGAGCTGGCGTACATCGCCAGCAGGGCGGAAGAGGCAAATCTTGCCGCGGAGGCTGGCAGCGCTGGCTTCGTGGAAGGGGAAACTAGTGAAGGCGAAGTGCTGTCGGAGGAAAATCTTGCTGAGCAGGGCGAGGTTGCCGGGAAGCAGAGTGGCACTGCTGCCGGGGGCACATCTGCGGATGACATAGCCGAGGAGGAGCTGCAGGAGGAGTCCCCAACTCTCGAAGTGAGGAAGAGGCGTGTCCTCCGGAGCACCACCTCTCGGATCCCAGTCCGCCAAGCTTCTTCGAGTGGCGCAGCCCTCGGCAAGGGGGCGGCCAGCAAGGCCGCGCAGCAACCTGCCGCAGCAAAGCGGCCTAGGGCCGCTCCTTCACCTCCTCCCACGGACACCGCGGCGGAAGTCGAATTCGACCTCTCTGCCTTCAGTTCCGAAGAAGAAGAGTAAGGGTCCTGTCACACCTTTTAACTTCTAAATTCCTGGTTTCACTTAATTAATTTGCTTCGTTTTGGCCTGTCCCCGCAGAGACACGGAAACATTGGCGCAAAGGGCAGTGAAGAGGGCGAAGACCTCGACGGGTGATGAACCACCGGCAAGCACCTCAGGTGCGCCAGAAACGATCAACATCTGCCCGGAGTCAAGTCCACAACGCAGTCCTCAACACAGCCCCCGGCACAGCCCCCAGCGTGAGTCTGTTACCCACTTTCCGCTGGCAAGTGCCGGGGTGTGTATCTTCACTGCTGACATCTCCGGGCGTGCAGGAGTGGAGCGGCAACAAGGAGTACCAACGAGAGTCGTCCCTGACGCGCCGCCTCCGGCAACCACGCCGCCCAGAGATGAGTCTTCGGCAAGCGAGCCTTACCGCGATGAAGAGGAGCCGGCAAGCGTAGGCACCGGCAACCCTCCTCAGCAGCTCGGCACAGGTAAACCGCTCGCCTCAGAGTACTTGTCGCTTTGTCTTTCCTTTCTTTTTTTGTCTTCTTGAACTTCCTTCTTAGCCGCATCTTGTGTACCATCTTGGCTTTCAAATCCTCCATCGACAGAGCACATGGATGTTGATGCTGTCATCGAGGAGACCGCCAGGGATGCTACCGCCGAAGCCGACAGGGTTGCCACTGAGGAGGCCGCCAAGGATGCCACTGAGGAAGCCGCCAAAAATGCTGCCGCCGAGGCCGCCAAGGACGCTGCCGCTGAGGCCGCCAAGGCCGCACAAGAGGAGGCCGCCAAGGAATCTGCTGAGAGGGCCGGCGAGGAGGCCAGTGACCGTACTGACGGCATTCCTGCCGCAGGAGCGCCAGGCGCTGCACCGGCCACGGAGCCCCCAGCTGCCGGTGAAGCGGCTGTTGAAGATCAGCCGGCAACATCCGAAGCTCCCCCTCATCAAGCAAGTATCTCAAGATTGGCGACAACTTGTTCGTCAGCATTCCAGGCACGGCAAGCACTAGGGCGCCAATTGAAGGAGAAGTCTTTGATGACGACGCCATCACCGCTGCCGGGCTCGAGATCGTCGATGAGCCGCATGCTAGCAGCAGCAAGTCTGAAGAAGAGAAACTCCTCCAGGCCATGGGCGACAACTACCAGAAGCTCCAAGCACTCCACCGCGCCCGGAAAGAGAAAATAGACTCCAGGGCAGCGGTTGTTGAAAAAGTGGAGGCAGATCTCCAGAAACGCGTTGAGGAAACGCAAGCCTGGTTTGCCGAAGCTTTTCAGGAGTTGAGGACGGGCCAAAAGCAGCTGAGCCAAAGATGGAACGATCTCCTCCTGAAGCAGTCCGACGTTGAAAAGGCACAGGAGGAGGCCAAACAACAGGCTGCTGCAGAGGAGGCACGCTTGAGAGAACTCCGCGTTGAGCTCGAGGCTCATGATGATGACCTCACTGCTCGCGAGAAGGCTCTTGCCGACAAGCTCCGTGCCAAGGACGAGGAGATTGAAAAGCTTGTCGCGCAACGAACCCAAGATCTGGAGCTGAAGCACAAGGAGGCACTCGAAGCTTTGACTGTAGATCATGCCGGCAAGCTGAAGGAGGCCGTCGATGCTGCCGAAGCTGCAGTGGCCGCCAAGAACCTGCTGGAGGAGAAGGTGAAGAAGTTGGAGGCAGGTCTTGAGGATCACAGCAAGGAGCTCTCAACACTAAAAACCGAGAGAGACAAAGCTCTCCACAGCTTGATGGAGATGCAAGTCGCCGCATCCGACAAGACCAAGGAGCTCTCCACAGCTAATGAATCCATCACTGATCTGAAGCTGAAGCTGTCCACGCTGAAGGAGACTCTTGAGGCCGCGGAAGCTTGCGAGAAGGCCCTGGTCAAAAATCTCCGGAATGAGGAGGAGCTGCTCAAGAGTGCCGCCGCCACCCACAACGACTATGTGCAAGGAGTGCAAGTCTGGACTGAAAAGCTTGTCGACGTCGCGGAAAAACTTGCCGCACAACTGTCCACCATGGGCCTGCAAGGCTTCAGGTATTCTTCTGACGTCAGGGTGTCCACGAGCGCCAAGCTGACCATGTTCTTCGACCGCCTGCTTGAAGCCCTGGAGCTGATCCACTCTAGCCGAACAACTCATCTGGCCAACGAGTCCCGCAAGCTCTGCCGGGCCGTCCTCCTGAAGGTGCTCACCAAGGTGGTGTACAGGAACCCCGGCATCAACCTCACCAACGTCCTCGACCGCCTGCCGAAGGACGCGGACCTCAAGACGGCCGAAGAGCTTGTCGCGCCCATCGTCGACAGGGTAAGCCAAGTCAAGAGGGTTGAAGGCGACCGCCGGGACTAATTGCTTCACTTGTCGCCGCCATTCCCCATGCCAAGAACAGTTTTTGTCTTATGTTAGAATCGCGGCAAGTATTGATGTAATATAACTTGCTATTTTTTGGATGAATGCATGCTATTCCCCTTGTTCAATCTCTATCTCTATGTATTCACCCTACGCTTAGTTGAAAACTTGCCGGCGCGTGCACCTTTGCAGCGAGCGCTAGGTGCGGGACTTTGGCAGCCTGCTGGCGGTGCCGCTACCGGCAAGAGACCTTGATGTTCTCAGTGCAGCCACCTAAACTATTGAGCGGACTCGAAACAGAGTAAAGGCGCAACCGATTACGACAAGGTTCCTTCGCGTGCAGGTTTTCCATACAAAAGTCAAAATCGTTCAAGGAGAATAACCTTTATCAAGAATTTGTTTGAAGTTTCTGCAACTTAGCTTTTCGTTGCTGTACTTCTTCCAGCAAGATGTCAACCTTGAACGTCGCCTATCGGTATCCATACCATCCTTTTCCCCCCGGCAAACTTGCATGCGAGGGAACATTTTGTCCTTTGATAAAAAGAAAGAAGAGAAAATAGAGATATGGAACCATGGCGGTTCGTTAGCACTTGCTGGAAATGAGCGTAATACAATATCTCAGGTAAACATGAACATCGACAAGAATTGTAAAACACTTAGGCTTTATTCAAGTACGCACAGGGTCTGCGCCTGGCTTTGTACAAAGGATTACATGCTTCATCGGCAAGACTTGTACAAAAAGGGTTGCCGGGAGACCCGGCAACCACGCCTTATGGATAGAACTTACAAAGATGTTCGATATTCCAGGAGTTGCTCACCGGAATACCGTCTTCGGTCTCCAGGCGGACTGCGCCAGGCCTGGTGACTCGTACTACCCGATAAGGGCTTCCCACTTCGGCGTCAACTTGTTGGAATTCTTGGCCGACTGAACGTGCCAAAGAACAAGGTCGCCTTCCTCAAGACTCCGGGCATGAACCTTGCGGCTATGGTAGCGGCACAAAGCTTGCTGGTAGCGTGCAGCTCGTACAGCAGCCTGGAGACGATCCTCCTCAAGGAGCACAACTTCATCTTGCCGCAGCTGCTCTTGCTCGAGCTCATCATAAGCAAGCACTCGAGGTGACCCGTATATGAGTTCTGTGGGGAGAACTGCTTCTGCCCCAAAGACTAGGGAGAAGGGTGTCTGGCCGGTGGCTCGATTCGGTGTCGTCCTGATTGACCAAAGAACCACCGGCAACTCATCAATCCAGCGCCTTCCGCACTTGCACAGCTTGTCGAAAGTCCTTGTCTTGAGACCTCGCAACACTTTAGCATTCGCCCTTTCCGCTTGGCCGTTGCTCCTGGGGTGGGCAACAGAAGCAAAACAGATCTTGCCGCCAAGGTCTTGGACATATTGCATGAAGGTGCGGCTCGTGAACTGTGTGCCGTTGTCGGTGATGATCATGTTTGGTACACCAAAGCGGTAAACTATTCACTTGAAGAACTTGACGGCTGACTGTGCTGTCACCTTCCTCACTGCTTCCACCTCCGGCCACTTTGTGAACTTGTCGATTGCAACATACAAGTACTCAAAGCCCCCGGTAGCACGGGGAAAAGGGCCCAATATGTCGAGCCCCCGGACCGAAAATGGCCAGGAAAGAGGAATTGTCTGGAGAGCTTGAGCTGGTTGATGCAACTTCTTCGAATGAAACTGGCATGCTTCACACTTGGTTACTAGCGCAGTTGCATCCTGGAGGGCAGTGGGCCAAAAGAAACCTTGCCGGAATGCCTTACCGGCAAGTGCTCTTGATCCTATGTGGGAGCCACATATGCCTCCATGTATCTCTGCCAACAGCTCCAGTCCATCCTCCCGAGGAATGCACTTCAATTTCACACCGTTCGGTCTTTTTCTGTACAGGACATTGTCCACAAACTGGTACATGTTAGACCGGCGGGCTACTTTCTCTGCTTCTTCCTGCTCTTTGGGGAGTTCTCCTGTCTGAAGGAAATGGACGATGTGTTGTGCCCATGCCGGAGCCTAAGGCTCGACGACAAGGACTAAAGGCATGTCTTCTGCCGGGGGAGCATTTGTCTCTTCAGCAAAGGCTCGAGGTCCTGCCGAAGGCTGTTGCCTCCCGGCAAGCTTGGCGGGAGCATGTGCTTCTATGGCAAGAGCCGAAGGCTCTACCGGAGCCTGTCGCTCACCGGCAAGCTTGGTGTTGTTCCCGGCAACTTCCTTGCCGGCGGCTTCTGGAAGCTCTGCCGGGAAGTACTTGCCGGAACTCAATTTCCTCCTTTTCTCTTGTCCCATCGATGGTGTCACGGAAGGTTGAGTCAGTTGGAGCACAAAAGTTCCTGGTTCCACAGGTAACTTAAGGGCAGCGCACTTTGACAGGCTATCAGCAATGCTATTCTCTGCACGAGGAATGTGTTCCATTTGCAGGCCGTCAAAATGTTCTTCCAACTTCCTCACTTCGTCTACGTAAGCTTCCATCAACGGACTCTGATAATCTTTATTCACTTGCTTGACGACAAGCTGAGAATCGCCCCTGACGATGAGTTTCTTGATTCCGAGGTCTGCCGCGATCCTGAGACTGGCAAGCAGCCCTTCATACTCCACAGTATTGTTCGTCGACCTCTCCCGGGGAAAGTGCATCTGAATCACATATTTGAGGTGCTCTCCGGTGGGTGCGACAAGCAGCACGCCAGCACCGGCGCCTTGCAGCGAGAAAGCCCCGTCAAAATACATAATCCATTCTTGACTTGTTTCCTTGCCGGAGAGAGTTGACTCTGGAACCTATTCATCTGGCGTTGGGGTCCATTCCGCAATGAACTCTGCCAAGGCCCTGCTCTGGATGGTCGAAGTACTTTCAAACTTAAGACCAAAACTTGACAATTCCAAAGCCCACTCCACAATCCTGTCGGTAGCATCTGGGTTCCGCAAGATCCGCTGTAACGGAAAGTGAGTGACAACGGTGATCTCGTGTGCTCGAAAGTAATGGCGCAGCTTCCTCGAGGCCATCAAGAGGCCGAAGAGCAACTTCTGCACACCAGAATATCTTGATCTAGCCCCCTGCAAAAGGGAGCTGACAAAATAAACCGGGCGCTGCACCATCTTCTTCTTCTGTATTGCTTCATTTGGCTGCGCAGATCCTGCTTGGTCAGCACCAGACTCTGCCGGGGAGGACCCTAGCTTGCTGCTTGGCGGTCCTGCCGCTGTTGTTGCTTCTTCGTCTGCTTCCCTCTCTGCCACTAGCGCAGCACTCACCACTTCGTGCGTTGCTGCTAAATATAGCAGTAACGGTTCTTGTGGTTTCATCGCGACTAGTACTGGCGGAGAGGAGAGGTACCTTTTCAAGTCCTGCAGCGCTGCCTCCGCTTCCAGAGTCCACTTCATGGGACCTGCCTTTTTCAAAAGTTTGAAAAAGGGCAGGGCGCGCTCAGCAGATTTTGAGATGAACCTACTCAGAGCAGCAACGCAGCCGGCAAGACGACGCACATCCTTGACACGTCTTGGCGCTTCAATTTGCTCAATTGCTTTGATTTTGTCGGGATTTGCCTCGATTCCTCGCTGAGATACAAAGAACCCGAGAAGCTTGCCGGATGGGACACCAAACACACACTTCTCAGGGTTGAGCTTCGAGTTGATCTTGCGCAGATTTGCAAATGTTTCTTTTAGGTCTTGAATGAGTGTCGCCTTGTCCTTGGTTTTGACCACTATGTCATCCATATAAGCTTCCATATTTCTATGTAGCTGAGGCTCAAAACCAATCTGGACTGCTCTTGCAAATGTTGAACCAGCACTTTTCAACCCGAAAGGCATACGCAAAAAGCAATACGTACCACATGGGGTGATAAATGCGGTCTTCTCTTCATCTTCCTTTGCCATGAAGTTCTGATGATATCCTGAATATGCATCAAGAAATGAAAGCAGGTCGCAGCCGACAGTGGAGTCCACAATCTGGTCGATGCGCGGCAAGGGAAAATGATCTTTTGGACAGGCTTTATTGATGTCTGTATAGTCAATACACAGCCTCCATTTTCCATTCGCCTTGCGCACTACAACTGGATTGGCCAACCATGTTGGATGAAGTACTCCCCTAACCAAGCCTGCCGCTTCCAATTTCTTGATTTCCTCAGCGATAAACTGTTGCCGCTCCAAAGCCTGCTTCCTGACCTTCTGCTTGACGGGCCGCGCGTGTGGACAGATAGCAAGGTGGTGCTCAATCACCTTCCTGGGAACACCGGGGATATCAGATGGTTGCCATGCAAACACATCGACATTCGCCCGCAGGAAGGCAACGAGCGCGCTTTCCTATTTGTTGTCGAGGGTGGAACTTATGGTGAAAGTCCCTCCCGTGACATCCTCCTTGGCGGGCACCTTCTTAGTCTCCGGTGGAGCGGCCTTGGACTTCTTGCTCTTGCCGGTGGAACTCTCTGGCACATCCTCAACGGGAGCGCAGCACTCCGAAGAGGTGCGCTTGCCGGAGTGTGCGCGAGAGGCCTTGGCGGTCTTCTTCCCCCCGGGAGTTTCAGCGGCAGGAGCAAGTGCCTTGGCGGCAGATGCTGCAACTGCCTCCCGGTAGAGTTGATCGGTGCAGATAAGCGCGTCCTTCTTGTCGGAACTGACAGTAATAACGCTCATCGGCCCGGGCATCTTCAATACATTGTAGGCATAGTGCGATGCCGCCATGAACTTGGCCAGCGCTGGGCGGCCAAGGATCCCATTATATGGTAATGGAATCTTGGCGACGTCGAACACAATCTTCTCTGTCCTGAAGTTCAGGTTGCTACCAAATGTTACCGGCAGCGTAATCTTTCCCTTGGGCTGGCTCCTTCCTGGATTGACCCCTTGAAATGTGCCTGTTTCTTCGAGATCTCCATCAGGAATTTGCAGCCTTTTGATCACCTCGGGCGAGATCAAGTTCAGACCGGCCCCACCGTCAACTAACATTTTCGTCACTTTGAGGTTGCGAATCGTTGGTGAAACCAACAATGGCAGACACCCGACCGCAGTTATGCGATCAGGGTGATCCTCAACGTCGAAAATGATAGGTGTGTTGGACCATTTCAAAGGCTTCCGGGCATCGGCAGATGGCTCCGTCGCATTAACCTCCCGCGCCCACTGTTTAAGTTGGCGGTGGGAAGAATGCAATGAGGCACCTCCGTCAACGCGCATGGTGTCTGTAGCCTTCTGGAACTCTTGCTCGCTGGACTCGTCGTCTTCTTGGTTGTCATCGTCATCCCCCTCTTGTTTGTCGCGGCCGCAAGCGGGCCCTCCTTCTGTTGCTTGGCCTTGCCACGGCGACCTCCTCGACCACCGCGCTTCTTGCCGGAACCCTCCGCTCCATCCTGGGCCTTCTCCTTGTCTCGCCTTTCGTACTCGGCTTTCTACTTCTCGACAAGCTGTTCGACTTGCCGGCAGTCTTGGAGATCATGGCCCTTGGTGCGATGGATCTTGCAGTACTGCTTGCCAGAGCCGTCTGGCTTGTTGGCAGCCGCCAAGGCCTGATAGGAGGCACACCCGGCAACATACTTGCCGGGGTCATCGACCTTGGCCTTCTTGGCAGTGCCGGGGTTGCCGAATCCCTCGACGGCAAGCACGGCCTTGCCCTTACGCTTCTTGTTGCGCCGCCGGCCTTTCTTTGCCG
The DNA here is from genome assembly GCA_039707655.1 of Elymus sibiricus. Taxonomy (NCBI): domain Eukaryota; kingdom Viridiplantae; phylum Streptophyta; class Magnoliopsida; order Poales; family Poaceae; genus Elymus; species Elymus sibiricus. The sequence continues at coordinate 344,452,063 of CM077669.1, read as the reverse complement.
AGGCGGCGGCGTCTTCGTCTTCGGAATCGATCCCTGCGCCAGTACTCTCTCCGGGGAGTCTCCTCCCTTCTTCAGCTTGAGCACACTTATCTGCCAGAGCATAAAGCTCGGCAACATCCTTGACCTTGTTCATCGCCAGCTCTTCCCGCATCATGCGGTTGCGCACGTTCTGATGGAATGCGATGATGACAGCGGCAGGATGAACGTCCGGGATGTTATGATGTATGCGGCTGAACCTCTGGATGTACTTGCGCAAAGTCTCGCCCTCCTTCTGGGGGATGAGATGCAAATCACTTTCCTGGCCAGGAGCTTGGTGGCCTCCGGTAAAGGCGCCAACAAACTCATGGCATAGATCTGCCCAGGAAGAAATGGAATTCTCCGGCAGATGCATCAACCACGACCTGACGTTGGGCTTAAGTACCAACGGGAAGTAGTTGGCGAGTATCTTGTCGTTGCGAGCCCCGGCAGCCTGCACCGCTATGGTGTAGATGCTCAAGAACTCTGACGGGTGAGTCTTGCCGTCATATTTCTCCAGGACCTCTGGCTTGAACGTGCGAGAATTGGGCCACTGGACTCGCCGCAGCTCATGGGTAAACGCTGGACAACCTACCTCATAAGGTAGATCGACAGGATACCCCGGCGCAGGCTTGTCTACAGTGGGACCCGCGCGCTTGTCGGACTGATAGCGCGCTTCCCGCCGTCGCTCGATAGTAGTTCGAGCATCTTCTTTGCCTCGTTCCCGAAGCACTTGACGTTGATCACGACGAGCTCGTGGATTGGACGACGCCGTTGAATCATCATCACGGGTATCAGTCCGTCGAGTCGGCGACCGCTGTTGCCGTTGTGGAGGAGAGTGCACCGTGGTGGTACCGCCTCCGGTTTTCTCGCCACCGACGCGTGCCAGCTCGATGGACTGCCGCCGCGAAGGCTCCGCCTGCTGTGGCTTATCTTTATTGGTGAAACTAAGGAGGCTCTGAATAGCGGCTCTCAACTCTTCGAGCTTCTCCGCAGCAGGAGGAAAATCGAGGAGCAGCTGTGCTCGCGCCAAGGCTTCTGCTGGTGTAGGCGGCGGCGACAGGTGCGAAGAACGTGAGGTGCTCTGACTCCCAACCGTGTTGGAAGGAGTTCCATCACGTCCCCGCGACCGTACGCCGCTTCCACCAGCATGTGTACGTGCATGCTAATCTCGCACATCCCGAGGATGATGCTCAGGAGACTTTCCGTGAGGCCGCCCAGAACCACGAACATCACGACGATGTTCATCGCGCGCGCCCTGAGAAGGTCGCGGCGCGTGCGCCGGCGTGGGTGTCTTGGAAGGCGCCCTTCCGTCTCTGGAGTTCGCTATGCCGCCTGCTGGCAACACAGCTCCGTCTTTAGATCTAGCGGTGCGGACGACGCCGCTCGCCTGGCTATGGTCACCAGAACGTCGTGGAAGCTCTGGATCTCTACCTCCTCCACCCGCGTCGACACCGTTGCCCGTGCGCGTAAGCACAGGCGCGGCGGACGTGGATGGTCCAACCGCCGTGAAACCCTTCTTCTTGGGGGCCATGGCGATGAAGATGATGAAGAAACTGACGCGCTGATCACTGGATCAGGTTTACGCAACCTTTTCTTCCCCTACCTGGCGCGCCAAAGATGTCGGCGAAACGACACCTATGGGATCGTGCGGACCCCTTTACGATTCGGCAGTGAAGAAGGTTTGCGCAAAGAGCAGATCAAGTGATTAACATGCAAGATTTTTACCCAGGTTCGGGCCGCAAAGATGCGTAAAACCCTACTCCTGCTTTTGTTGTATTAGGTGAGTTCTAGCTCAAATTCTGTGAGCGCTACAGTACACAGCTGCTACTCATGCAGAATGAGCTCCAAGAAGACCCCCCCCCTGTAGCTATGCCTTGAGCCTCCTTTTATACGTTCGAAGGGGTCACCAACAGTGGCGTACAGTGCATACATGAGGTGTAAAGTGTCTACAGTGTTATCATACCTAACACTGACGGTTTAGGACAAGAACATTAAATGCTCCGCTGAGGTGTCCCTTAGCGTCTTGGGGACGGAAAAAGGGGCCATCCCATCAGCACCGCTTAAGCCCATCCACCGCGAGCACCTGACACGCTACCAGGAGGACAACAGCTAAAAGACAATCTGATGATCACACTGGAGTGGTGACAGGGCGGCGAGGGCTTGCCGGGTGTGAGCCTTGCCGGGGTTGTGCGACCAGCCCGGCAAGATCTTGCCGGGGCGCCTAGCCTTCGGTCTTCCATCTGCAGATCAGTAACTTGGATGCTTTCTCGATGTTGTTGAATTTGTATCCAGCTGTTCCCCGACAAGCCTTGCCGTTGGTATGGCTACAACTGCCCATGCACAAGTATGGGGTACTAAAGGACCCAATCTTTAGTACACCGACACGTAGCCCATCACCCCTTGGACCGTCCTTGGTGATCCGGTCGGCCCAACGGCGGTTGAGGTATGCGTGGGCCGGGCCCTGCCGACGCAGAGCATCACAGCAAGCAAGAAGGAAACAAGGCGAAGAGAGCAATCACATAGTTTAACAGTTATTACAAGCATTAGAAGTTTTCGCAAACACAAACAAGCTTAACGCCTCCATGAGGCACGATGGACATTGCAGGAAAGGAGCAGGGGAGGGGAATCAGGAGGAACCACCGCCACCACTCGTCCCGTCCTCAGGGAACCCGTCGTCGACATCGCTGGCGCCGTCTTCTTCGCCGCCAACCCCAGCTGCATCAGGAGGCGGAGAAACCGTGATGCGGGTGAACCTCTTCACCAGCATCTCCACGGCGCCCTTCACCGCTGCCGCAGCGCTGGCGCGGACCTCGTGGGCGACCAGATCACGGAGTCGAAGTCGAACCCCGTCTCGCGAAGATGAAGATGGCTGAAGACGCGCGTCATGGCCTCAGAAAAGAGGTCGCGGCACTCGCTCTCCAAGACCCCCTCCACCTTGACAATGGCGCCCTCCAGTGCCTCGACAAGCTTCGAAGCGAGCACCGCAAAGCCACTCTCTGGAGCCGCCAGGGGCTCCGCGAACCCATCCCGGTAGAGGGAATGGAGTGCTCGGCAAAGCTTGAACTCGACGGTGGGAAAGGCGCTCAGCTCCGCGGCCTTTTTCTTCTCTGCCGCAGCAAGACTTTTCTCCCTGGTATCAAGCAGGGCCTTCCCCGAAGCGACTTTCTTCTCCTGCGCGTCCAGGCGCTTCCGCTCCGCGGCCTGACGGGTCGCTACCTGGGACAGCTCGGAGTCCCGAGCTGCAAGTTTGGCCTCGTGGGCCTTGAGATCTTCCTCCTGCTGACGCAGCCGCTCCGCAAGCTCAGACTTCTCCTCATGGAGGGCCTTCAGGCGGGCCTCCACCTCTTCACAGCGCCGGGTGGCAGACGCCGCCTCAGCTAGTGCCTCCTCGCGGGCTGCCCTGGCGGACGCAGCTTCCTCCTCGCTCTTCGCAACGGCAGCCTCGTCCTGACCCCAACCCGCCACGGCAGACGCGTCGGCCAGGAGCCACCCGGAGAGGAGCCCAAGGCACCCGCTAGCGAGGCGATCGTCGGTACTCCCGAGGGCGCCACGAACTTGACCCAGAACAGCGAAGGCCCCGTCTAGAACGTCAAGGCCACGCGATGAAGGCATCGAGGCCTCTTCCGGAGGATTCACTTCCGCGGTCACAGGCGACGAGTCCCTGGAGGCAGAGGCGCAAGGAGCAGGTGGCTCCGGAGGCAGTGCAGCGATCATAGGCAGAGCAGATGCAGGTAGATCGACGGGCGGCTGGCCCCCCGGGACTGGCCCTCCGGACAGCGGCACCAACGCACCCTCGTGGGCAGAAATGACCGCACCAACGAGCCTTGGGGGCTTAGGGGGCTCCGCGGCGGCAACCGGGAGGGTTGCCTCGCGAGCCCCCGCCCCCTCGGCGGCAGGCGCCTCATCAGGCGGCGACAGGATGACAGGAGCGGGCGGTGCGCCGGAAGACGCCTTCGGCTTGACACCCGCTTTCTTCTTCTTCATCTTCAGCGCGGCGGCGTTCCTGGCTACCAAGCGAAGGGAAATCATCAATACCCAAGCTACACAGACGACCGAGGCCGAGCCGAACAACTTACTCTTCAACGTTGACCCACTTCCTCTTCCTCTCCGCTCCGGCAACGACGGGGGCGCCCTCACCCTTCTCAGTGAGGGCACCACCACACCGGGGAGCAAGGGCGCTGCGCGCGGGGGCAGCCGCTGGAGGGATCGTCATGACCCCGGCCACGCCCACCTCGCCGACAGGACGCGATTCGAGCGGGGGCGAGGTCGGTACCTCAACAGTCTTGCCGGAAGGGGCAGGGCGCACTAGAGAAGACTCCGCCCCGCGTTTCAGGGGGGTCGCCAGGCAGGCGGACCGTGTAGCGCGAGGAGCCGGTCCTTGCCCCCAGAGGGCCTCGGCGGGGCGAGGAGAGCGTGCAGCAGAAACTTCACCGACATCGTCATCATTCTCAAGGTCGCGCAAGAGCGTGCCCTGCGATGGGGGAGACGCCCCCGGCATGTTGTCGTCCGCTATCTTCTCCGAGTCCTCCCCACCCGTGGTGTCTCCGAAGGAAACCATCACCAGAGAGCCGAGGCCCTCGGCTGGGGAGAGCCCCAGTTCGTTGAAGACGGGCATCTTGGCGACCAAATCGGCCACATCGTCATGGCGGTACAGCGGGGCATAGGCCTCGGGGAGATCACCGGGGTCACCGTTTAGCAGGACTGTCACAGCCCTGTTCAGCTCCGCGGGGAGTATGCAGGTGGCCCGAAGCCTGAGGTTGTCACCGCTGCCCTGATAGTCCCACAGGGGCCTAGAATGGGACTGGAGGAGCGCCAGACATTCCGTCAAGAACTCCTTCACTATCATCCCCCCAGTCAACTTCTTGGCGCTGATATCGCGACAGATCCGATCCAGGACTGGCTAGGCCCGAGGGTCGGAAAGCTTTGCAGAGCTCCACGCGGAGGTCTTCTCCGGCAGCCCCTTCGGTAGATCCAGGCGGGGGTTGGAGCTACCGGGATCCATGAAGACCCAGCGGTGCCTGAAGTTCTCCACCTTCTTCCCGGCCTTTAAGAGCATGTTACCGCTCTAGACCGCGACGAAGGAGACGCACGCCGACCGCTGAGTGCCGTCGTCCACGCGCAGGCTGAAGAAATGTCAGAAGAGGGCCACCAAAGGCCTTACGCCCACGAAAGCCTCGCAGTAGAAGGCGAAGACGGACAAGAGCAGGATGGAGTTGGGCTGGATATGAAGAGCTTGGATCCTGTAGTGGTCGAGGATGGCGGTGAAGAATGCGGAGAAGGGCGGGACAAGCCCGGCGAAGATGCTATGAAGAAAGAAGGGGTAAGCCGACCTGGACGAGGGCCGCATCTCCGAGGATCTGCTCCATATCAAGGTCCGACCGCACTCGTTAGTCTCGTCCGCCGTCGACGGGAGCACCGGGACGAGGTCTTCGTCCTTAGCAATGGCAGAAACCAAAAGCCCCGGTGAGCTGGGAGCGGAGGCTGAACTCTGGGCCTCTGACTTCGGCTTGCCGGTGGGAGCCATCGGGAAGCTCGCGGGGCCAAGGCGGCAAGGAGGAGGATGGAGCGGCGCCGGATCTGGAGAGGCCTCTGTTAGAGCCGGAGACCTAGAAGGCAAGAGCAGGTGCTCAAGAGAGGAAAGCAATAATGGCCCAGCGCTAGGAGTCAGGCTCTTGTCGATTCGAGCGGTGGCCGAAGGGACGAGGGACGCACGACATCAACTGCACAACGTGCGCCAGTCCTGGCCCGCAGGCGTTGGGGCCCGCGGCGCTTCGGGCCGCCCTCAAGGCTTCGCCCGAAGCCGACTCGAGCGCGCCTTGGGCCCGGGGGCTACTGTCGGCGTTCTGGGAATGGGGGTACCCAAACCTGCCTGCCTGCGGCCCAGGGCATGGCCCACTTCATCAGCCAAACACAGCCAGGCGCGGCCCCACTCAGGACAAGGCCCTCGTGAGGGCCCTAGGCTCGCGAGGAGGAGTGGCACTAAGACCGGCAAGGAATGGGCCTCTCCAGGCCCCCTCCGGAGCGGCGGAGATCTCTATGCAGAGCCCGGCCTCGGGAGTCAAAGATGACGCAAGGAAGGACAGGCGGGCGCCAGCGCGCCAGGCGGCGCAGTTTCCCCTTTGGTGCAAAGGGAGCAAGGACGTACGCAGGTTCCCAAAGCATCCCCCAAAGGTTTCCATTCTGGTGCAACAAGACCATGACCACGAGCTCCGCGGGACGGATGTCATCACCGAGCCCACCTCCGCATTATCGACAGCCACTTTGCAGGCGAAGACCGCCTTTGGGCAGGGCGGGCATGTACTCCTATCCCCCTTCAAATTTGGCCATTGTGGGATCCCTTCCCGCCATTGCGATAAGGGAAGAGGACCCGGGCCACCGCTATATATAGAGGCTAGGCTGCGCCGTAGAGAAGGACCCGGAACCGGATCCGAAACGGGACAATTCACTCATCCACCACCAAGCCGAAGGAGGGCCAAGAACACCTCAGGAGCGCCCTCACGAGGCTCCGAAACATTGTACTAGTTCATCCATCACACCTCCTCGAGAGGCAATCCACCAAAGCAGGAGTAGGGTATTATGCTTCGCAGCGGCCCAAACCTGGGTAAACCACTGTGTTCATCTTCGTCCTCGTCATCGTGCGAGTCCGTCGTTCGGTCCATCGAGTAGTGAGCTAGGTTGGGCGAGGCCGCAGGGAATCTTCGCACACGCCCCTGTGTTCGAATCTTAAGGGTTTTGCGGAGCCCGAAATCCGACAGGGGTTTCTCTATTAGTGATGTATATCATGATCTTGCATATCTTATGCCCTGATCATCGTAGACCAAGGTTGCGTCATCCTGGGGCTGTGTTGAGGGTGTCACCATCTTCTGGGTCTTGATATCCTCATTCTTCGAGAAGGTATCTTCCATCGGTATCATCTTGTCGTGGTGTCACCAAACTTGTGTTCAAAAGATGTGGGTGAAGGTCTGGCAAGGTGTCTTCCTTCTAGGTTACCCACGAGGATTACAAGGAATCCAGTGGTCAGGACTTAGGGGTACTAGTGACCATTTGCGATTTTTTTGAAGAAGCAGATGAGGAGAGCCAAGAGAAAAAGGGTGCAAGTGGTAAGGCTAAAATCTTCGGTTTCTTTGAAGACTTAGAAGACGTAACAAATATAGGGGATTTTGCAAGTGGTCTAAAAGGTCTGGAAAAATAGTTTTGTCCCAACTAACGTCCATGCTAACTAAGGGCTTCCTACAGTCAGGATGGCTTTGATAGCAGCTCTGTGGGGACCCCGACTCATTAGTCGTGATCACCGAATGCACGTGTATAGTGATCCTAGAGATCAATGCTCACTGAACACACAGAAACTGAATAACAAGAGTCTTACATCTAGTACATACCGTTTTACTCAGATATGACCTTTATGGCCAAGTCTTCATAAACTCGCAGGAGAAAATCTTCAACGATATCGTGGACCCATGCCATCTGCCTTAACCCCACATGCATTCTGACTGGGAAGCATCCTAGATCGCATGTTTGTCACCAAGGTACTCTTCATTATATCCCGTTCTTTCATGCCTGGACAATAAAATAATCAGTGGCAAGCCAATGAGTACTTTTGAACGTACTCGCAAGCAACCCATGCTTGGAGCAAGGTAAACGATGCATGGCATAAGTCCTAAGCAGGTATTTTGCGGAAAGAAAATTTTGAGTGCAATATCATGTCCTACCATTTATAAAATCATGCATCAACAGGTTGCAGATATCCATATGAACAGGTTATAGATATCAATATAAGCAGAGCATCTCAACTCTAGTGTCATCATCTCACCAAGTCATCCGACTTAGTTCCAGTATCTTTGTTGTCACACACACACACACCAAGTTTTGTGAAAACAATGGACGTAGCACAAGAGCGGTCATCCAACTGTCCTTGACCGTGGACATGGTTATTCGAATAGTTTTACACTCTGCAAAAGTTGCACACTTTACCCACAAGACTCGGGGAACTTCCGTGTCATCCATGACTCGCGGTATATTACATACCCAAGGTAAGCATCCTAACAATACCTTTCCCTTGGCAACACTAAACAAAGAGTCCACTCATTGGCCCACGTCTTCATGATGTACAACACACAAACCTCGCTCAACATAGTACCATCCATGAAGCGATACAACGGTGTGCTCGGTATCTATAAAAACATCCCATGGTCGTCCTTTCAGGCACGACCCCGTATCGAGAGTGACCATGTCACTCCCTCCACTAGTAATGCAGGCTCCCTGCTAGCATCGACCAAAGTAATCAACAAAGCCCCTTCCCATATAGGGGTAGAGTGGTTGTACATGTCAGGTTGGAGTAACGGTCGTAACTTAAACCAATCCCTCTTTCAAAACACACACACTTGCCTTGGTACACCACTTCTTAATCAAGTGGTTACCTAGCTCAACTCCATCTCCCTAGGGCATTAGTGGCACCCGATGGGGTTTTCAAAAAGGTCTTGGTAAACATTTGTTTTGCATCTCATTACATATCCCCGTCCCACTTGCGTAGCAACTACATAGCATCCTATCTACTTCCCACTCACATAACCCTCATAGGAAGGTAGGGCCATGCACAATGCAAGTATCAACGAGGAATGCATCAGAGACCAACCCAGCAAGGTTGTCACCACATCATCATGCTTTTGATGCAACAAAATAAACTGCTATATGACATGCATATAAAAGGGTTTCATCAACATGGTCAAAGGGCTGCTTGCCTGGCTAAGCAAAGTCTTTGATGTCTTCACAAGCCTCTGCCTCCACTCCAAGCACTCTGTCTACTTTGTAAACTACCGTCAGAAACAACCATAATAAGCAACACAACAAGGAGGAAAAAGAGTGTTCTAAATAGGAGTTCTATTTTTCTTGGACATCTATGGTCATAAGAAAAATACCTAAAGTGGCTCTACTAGATCTGAATCAATAGAGGTTTTTGAATAGATCAATAAGGTGGAAATGAAGGGAAATGATGACCCTATAAGAGGTCTACAGAAAATACTTTTACAAATTGGGCTTTGAATGGTTCAAATTTGAATATAAATTTGAACAGTAAGGACAAGTTTACAGGAAAAAAATGTAAGGTAAATCTTTGGATAGAGCATGATTTTTGGAGTCTCTAGGATTTTGAATCATCAAATTTGGAGTCCATTTGAATATTCTAGGATTATTTCTTTCTCTCTTGAAAAGGAAAAAGGTAAAAGAATTTACCAAATACAAATAGGCTAAATTGCGCCCTGGGCGTAGGATAGCAACTGGGCCGGCCCAGTTGCTCGGCCAGGCAGGGGAAGCGATGATGTCGAAGGCGCACCCGAGGATCGTGCCTTCCCCGGGCTAAGGCGCCCGCCAGGTCTTCCCGCCTTCACTTAAAAAGGACAGGCCCGCTAGCAGGCTCATCCCCTACATCTCGCTCGAACAGGGGAGAGGCAGGGGAGGCCGGCCGAGCCCACGCCGGTGCCCCCGTCCCGGTGATATGTCCATTTTGCATCATGATTTCCTACTGTTATTTATATTGTTTTTATGCATAATAATGCTTTATGGAGTAATTCTAATGCCTTTCCCCTCATAATATGCAATGTTAACACAAAGCGGGAGAATGCCGACAGCTGGAATTCTGGACCTGAAAAAGCATGTCAGAGATACCTATTCTGCACATCTTCAAATAAGTTGAAACTTCACGGAGAATTATTTTGAAATATATGAAAAATACTGGAGAAAATAACTACCGGAGGGGGCCACCTGGTGACCACAAGACACCAAGGCGCGCCATGCCCCCCAGGCGCGCCCTGGTGGGTTGTGGCCAGCCCAGCCCACCTCTGGTGACCTAGAAAAAATAAGGAGAGGACTTACGGGACATAACGTTGCCGTCTCGAGGCGGAACTTGGGAGGAGCACTTTTGCCCTCCGGCGGAGAGATTCCGCCGGGGGAACTTCCCTCCCGGAGGGGGAAATCGAAGCCATCATCATCACCAACAACCCTCTCATCTTTGGGAGGCCAATCTTCATCAACATCTTCAATAGCAGCATCTACTCTCAAATCCTAGTTCATCTCTTGTGTTCAATCTTTGTACCGGAACCTCGGATTGGTACCTGTGGGTGACTAGTAGTGTTGATTACATCTCGTAGTTGATTACTATATGGTTTATTTGGTGGAATATTATATGTTCAGATCCATTATGATATTTAATACACCTCTAATCTTGAGCATGAATATTATTTGTGAGAAGTTACCTTTGTTCTTGAGGTTATGGGAGAAGTCATGTTGCAAGTAATCATGTGAATTTGATATTTGTTCGATATTTGGATTATATGAATGTTGTGATTCCCTTAGTGGTGTCATGTGAATGTGGACTACATGACACTTCACCATCTTTGGGCCTAAGGGAATCCATTGTGGAGTACTTATTAGATGATGGGTTGCTAGAGTGACAGAAGCTTAAACCCTAGTTTATGTGCTACTTCATAAGGGGCTGATTTGAATCCAAACGTTTAATGCTATGGTTAGATTTTATCTTAATACTTTTCTTGTAGTTGCAGATGCTTGCGAGGGGGTTAATCATAAGTGGGAGGTTTGTTCAAGTAAGAACAACACCCAAGCACCAGTCCACCCGCATATCAAATTATCAAAGTAGCGAACGCAAATCAAACCAACATGATGAAAGTGACTAGATGAAATTCCCGTGTACCCTCAAGAACGCTTTGCTTATTATAAGGGACTGTCTTGGCCTGTCCTTTGCCACAAAAGGATTGGGCTACATTGCTGCACTTTATTTACCGTTACCATTACTTGCTTGTTACCAATTATCTTGCTATCAAATTACCTGTTACCTACAATTTGAGTGCTTGCAGAAATTACCTTGCTGAAAACCGCTTGTCATTTCCTTCTGCTCCTTGTTGGGTTTGACACTCTTACGTATCGACAGGACTACGATTGACCCCCTATACTTGTGGGTCATCAAGACTATTTTCTGGCGCCATTGCTGGGGAGTGAAGCGCTCTTGGTAAGTGGAAATCGGTAAGGAAAAACTTATACTACATGCTGAAATTTATTGTCACTTGCTACTATTGAAAACAATACTTTGAGGGGTTTGTTTGGGGTATCTTCACCTCGAACGGAACCACAATTAGTTGCCCCTCAACCTACTTCACCTACTGAAAATATTGGTTATAAAATTCCTTCGGGTATGGTACAACAACTGCTAGCTAATCCTTATGCAGGAGACGGAACTAAACATCCTGATATGCATCTATACATGTGGATGAAATTTGTGGATTATTTAAGATTGCAGGTTTATCCGGAGATGAAGTTAAGAAGAAGGTTTTCCCTATATCTTTGAAGGGAAAAGCATTGACATGGTATAGTCTATGTGATGATATTGGATCATGGAATTGGAATCGATTGCAATTACAATTCCACCAAAAGTTTTATCCTATGCATCTAGTTCATCGTGATCGGAATTATATATATAATTTTTGGCCTCGTGAAGGAGAAAGCATCGCTCTAGCTTGGGGGAGGCTTAAGTCAATGTTATATTCATGCCCCAATCATGATATCCCGAGAGAAATTATTATTCAGATTTTTTATGCTCGGCTTTCTCATAATGATCGATCCATGCTCGATACTTCTTGTACTGGTTCTTTTATGAAGAAGACTATTGAATTCAAGTGGGATCTCTTAGAAAGAATTAAATGTAACTCTGAAGATTGGGAACTCGACGAAGGTAATGAGTCAGGTATTAAGCTTAAGTTTGATTGTGTTAAATCTTTTATGAATACCAATGCTTTTCACAAGTTTAGTACTAAATATGGACTTGACTGTGAGATAGTAGCCTCTTTCTATTAATCATTTGCTACTCATGTTGATCTCCCTAAGGAGAAGTGGTTTAAATATCATCCCCCTATTAAAGAAGAAATTAAAGAACTGGTAAAAGCTAAAGATGAAACTATCATTTACAATGTTGATCCAGTTGTGCCTACTGCTTATATTGAAAAACCACCTTTCCCTGTTAGGATAAAGGAACATGCTAAGGTATCAACTGTGGTTCGTAAAAGTAATATTAAAGCACCTAAGCCCTCTAAACAAATTAAAGTAGAACCTAGTGTTGCTATGGTTAAAGATCTCTTGGTAGAAAATATTGATGGGCATGCTATTTACTTCTGTGATGAAGCTGCTAGAGTTGCCAAACCTGATGAAAAAGATAAACATAGACCCGTAGTTGGCATGCCTGTTGTCTCAGTTAAAATAGGAGATCATTGCTATCATGGTTTATGTGATATGGGTGCTAGTGTGAGTGCTATTACTTTTACCTTATACCAAGAAATTATGAATGATATAGCACCTGCTGAAATAGAAGACATTGATGTTACTATTAAACTTGCTAATAGAGACACCATCACACCACTTGGAATTGTTAGAGATGTTAAAGTCTTGTGTGGGAAAGTAAAATATCCTACTGATTTTCTAGTTCTTGGTTCCCCACAAGATGACATTTGTCCCATTATCTTTGGTAGATTTTTCTTGAACACCGTCAATGCTAAGATAGATTGCAAGAGAGAAACCGTCAGTGTTAATTTTGGTGATGTGTCTCATGAATTTAATTTTTCCAAGTTTAGTAGACAACCTCGTAACAAAGAATTGCCTTGCAAGGATGAAATAATTGGTCTTGCTTCTATTGCCGTATCTCCTACTGATCCACTAGAACAATATTTGCTAGACAATGAAAATGATATGCACTTGCATGAAAGAAATGAAATAGATAAAAATTTCTTTGAACAACAACCACTCCTAAAACACAATTTGCCTATTGAAACTCTAGGAGGTCCTCCTCCACCTAAAGGTGATCCTGTGTTTGAATTAAAACAATTGTGTAACACTTTCAAGTATGCTTATCTTGATGAGAAAAAGATATATCCTGTTATTATTAGTGCTAACCTTTCAGAACATGAAGAAGAAAGATTATTAAAAATTCTGAGGAAGCACCGGGATACTATTGGATATACTCTTGATAATCTTAAGGGAATTAGTCCCATGCTATGTCAGCACAAGATCAATATAGAACCTGATGCTAAACCCGTTGTTGATCACCAACGATGATTGAATCCTAAGATGAAAGAAGTGGTAAGAACTGAAATATTAAAGCTTCTGGAAGTAGGTATAATTTATCCGATAGCTAATAGTAGATGGGTAAGTCCCGTTCATTGTGTCCCTAAGAAGGGAGGTATTACTGTTGTTCCAAATGATAAAAATGAACTTATCCCACATAGAATTGTCACTGGCTATAGAATGGTAATTGATTTTAGAAAATCAAATAAAGCTACTAGAAAAGATCATTACCCTCTGCCTTTCATTGATCAAATGCTAGAAAGATTATCTAAGCACACACACTTTTGTTTTCTGGATGGATATTCTGGTTTTTCTCAAATACATGTATCACAATCTGATCAAGAGAAAACCACCTTTAATTGTCCTTTTGGAACCTATGCTTATAGACGTATGCCTTGTGGTTTATGCAATGCACCTGCTACCTTTCAAAGATGTATGACTGCTATATTCTCTGATTTTTGTGAAAAGATTGTGGAGGTTTTCATGGATGATTTCTCCGTTTACGGAACTTCTTTTGATGATTGCTTAAGCAACCTTGATCAAGTTTTGCAGAGATGTGAACAAACTAATCCCGTCTTGAATTGGGAGAAGTGCCACTTTATGGTGAATGAAGGTATTGTCTTGGGGCATAAAATATCTAAATGAGGTATTGAGGTGGATAAAGCTAAAGTTGATGCAATTGAGAAAATGCCATGTCCTAAAGATATTAAAGGTATTCGGAGTTTCCTTGGTCATGCTGGTTTCTATAGGAGGTTTATTAAAGACTTCTATAAATTTTTTAGGCCTCTTACTAATATTTTACAAAAGGATATTCCATTTGTTTTTTATGATGATTGTGTAGAAGCCTTTGAAACACTCAAGAAAGCCTTAACTTCTGCACCTATTGTTCAACCACCTGATTGGAACTTACCTTTTGAAATTATGTGTGATGCTAGTGATTATGTTGTTGGTGCTGTTCTAGGACAAAGAGTTGATACAAAATTAAATGTTATCCATTATGCTAGAAAAACTCTAGACAGTGCCCAAAGTAATTATGCTACTACTAAAAAAGAATTTTTAGCAGTTGTGTTCGCTTGTGATTAACTTAGATCTTACATTGTTGATTCCAAAGTTATTGTTCACACTGATCATGCTGCTATAAAATATCTTATGGAAAAGAAAGATGCTAAACCTAGACTCATTAGGTGGGTTCTCTTGCTTCAAGAATTTGTTTTAGATATCACGGATAGAAAGGGAGCTGAGAACCCCGTAGCTGATAACTTGTCAAGGTTTGAAAATATTCTTGATGACCCACTACCTATTGATGATAGTTTTCCTGATGAACAGTTAGCTGCAATAAATGTTTCTCAAAACACTCCTTGGTATGCTGATTATGCTAACTACGTTGTTGCTAAATATATACCACCTAGTTTCACATACCAACAAAAGAAAAAATTCTTCTATGATTTAATACATTACTTTTGGGATGACCCACATCTTTATAAAGAAGGGGTAGATGGTATTATTAGATGTTGTGTACCTAAGCATGAACAGGAACAAATACTACGTAAATGTCATTTCGAAGCCTATGGAGGACATCATGCGGGAGATAGAACTGCTCACAAGGTATTGCAATCTGGTTTTTATTGGCCTACTCTCTTCAAGGATGCCCGTAAGTTTGTCTTGTCTTGTGATGAATGTCAAAGAATTGGTAATATGGTTAAGTGTCAGGAAATGCCTATGAATTATTCACTTGTTGTTGAACCATTTGATGTTTGGGGTTTTGATTATATGGGACCTTTTCCTTCCTCTAACGGGTATACTCATATTTTGGTTGCTGTTGATTATGTTACTAAGTGGGTAGAACCTATTCCAACTAGTAGTGTTGATCATAACACCTCCATTAAAATGCTTAAAGAAGTTATCTTCCCGAGGTTTGGAGTCCCTAGATATTTAATGACTGATGGTGGCTCGCACTTTATTCATGGTGCTTTTCGTAAAATGCTTGCTAAATATGATGTTAACCATAGAATTGCATCACCCTATCGTCCTCAATATAGTGGTCAAGTTGAACTTAGCAATAGAGAAATAAAATTAATATTACAAAAACTGTCAATAGGTCCCGAAAGAATTGGTCTAAGAAACTAGATGATGCACTTTGGGCCTATAGAACAACTTATAAAAATCCTATGTGTATGTCTCCATACAAAATGGTATATGGAAAGGCTTGTAATTTTCCTCTAGAGTAAGAACATAAAGCATTTTGGGTAATTAAAGAACTCAATTATGATTTCAAACTTGCCAGTGAAAGGATGTTATTTGATATTAGCTCACAAGATGATTGGAGAACCCAAGCTTATGAAAATGCCAAGCTATTCAAAGAAAAGGTTAAAAGATGGCACGACAAAAGAATCCAAAAGCGGGAATTTAAAGTTGGAGAATATGTTCTTTTGTATAACTCTCGTTTTAGATTTTTTGTAGGAAAGATTCTTTCCAAATGGGAAGGCTCATATATTACCGAAGAGGTTTATCATTCTGGAGCTATCAAAATTAATAATGCCGAAGGTACTAACCCGAAGGTGGTCAATGGACAAAGAATTAAACACTATATCTCAGGTACGCCTATTAATGTTGAAAGCAATATTATCCAAACCATGACACCGGAAGAACACATAAAAGAAACCTTCCGGAACACTCCGGAATCCTGAAAAAAAGGAGGTACATGATACGGTAGGTAAACGGACTCCGAAAAATCCGCAAAAATATCTTCTGTTAGTTTTGGAATATTACAAAAATTAGGAAAATAAAAAATAAACAGGAAAGCAACTGAGGTGACCACGATACACGAGGGCACGCCTGCCCTGCCTGGCGCGCCCTGGTGGGTTGTGCCCCCCTCGGGCACCTTCCCGACTCCGTTTTCCTTCCATATTCTTGCTTCTCAAGATAATAAATCTCTATATATACCCCCGATTGTTTTGACCACCGCATCGCAGAAAAATCCCCTGCTCTTGTTTCATGTTGTTTTCCTGATAGGTCTGAAAATATGTCGTCTCAAGATTTAGAGGGGGAGAGCTATGTTGTTGACTATATTGCAAACCCTAAGTTCTATGGAGAGGTGGATCATTATGGATGGACCATAGATGAGGAGGAAGACGCCAACATGAAGGAAACAAAGGATGATAGCTATGAGGAAGAGGATGACCCACTACCTCAGCCCAGAGACATGCATGTGGAATTCAAGAAGTCAAGCCTCCCTAAAGGATACAAACCTGAGATTCAGTTTATTCCATCTCATTTTCTGCGGGAGAGCAAGGCGTCATTATGCAAAAAGATATTAAAGCTCGAGTTAGAGAATGAGGATCTAAGGGAGGAAAATTTTATGCTCAAATATAAGTTGAAGAAGAAGGCTACTTCATCACCACCACCTTCATCATCTTCACCACAAAAGGAGACTTGAGTACACGGGTATGGGCACTCCCCTTGGCTTGAGCCAAGCTTGGGGGAGATGCCCTGGTATCGTATCACCATCACTTTTATCTACCTTTACCTATTTTAGTTTGATCCTTAGCTCTTTCGTGACTTAGTTGAATAAAAGTTTATTATGATCTATTTTCGAGTGCTAGTTTCGTGATCTATCTATCTATGTAATCGAGTGAGAGTTATATAATAAAGTTTAGTTTGAGCTTTTGCTTCTTTACTTTCTTGTTGCAATCAAAATAAAAAGGAAATAAATGAAAAGGAATCATATGCTAATCTTATGGTAAGTAATGACATCACATAATGAAAAGTAAAAGTGGTAAAATTTATTGGAGATTGATAAACATAGCATTGGTCAATGATGCAATTCATGAAAGAATTAATAAGGGAAGAGAAGATTCACATGCAAATACACTATCTTGGACATCTTTCATGATTGTGAGCCCCCATTAAATATTATATGCCAAAATTGTTTACGTTGGACAAGGAAGACAACGTAATGATTTATGTTTGTTCATATCCACATAGAAGTTATATTGTCATAAATCCTTCAACATGTGGTGCTTGCTGAATATCTTTGCTAGCCAAAAAATTTGCACTAAGTAGAGATACTACTTGTGCATCCAAAAACCCTAAACCCAAACTCATATTTTGAGAGTCCACCATACCTACCTATGGATTGAGTAAGATCCTTCAAGTAAGTTGTCATCGGTGCACTAAGGCAATAAAAAATTGCTTCTAAATGTGTTTGATCAATTAGTGTAAGAGAAAATTGAGCGTTTTACGAACTTATGATGGCAAAGTAATAAAAGCGACGGACTGCATAATAAAGGTTTCTATCATAAGGGGCAATATAACGTGACATTATTTTGCATTAAGGGATTTGGCATACAAACTAAAAGCACATGACAACCTCTGCTTCCCTCTGTGAAGGGCCTATCTTTTACTTTTATGTATTTACTTTTATGCAAGAGTCAAAGTATTCTTCCCTATTCCTTTTTACTTTTTCTTTTTGCAAGCATCATGTGGTGTGCAAAGATCTAGGCACGTATAGCCAGTTGGATATGAGTGAACATGAATTATTATTGTTGACATCACCCTTGAGGTGAATATGTTGGGAGGTGAAACTATAAGCCCCTATCTTTCTATGTGTCCGGTTGAAACTTTTTGCTCATGGGTATGTTGTGAGTGTTAGCAATCATAGAAGATTAAATGATGGTTGAGTATGTGGACTTGCCAAAAGGCTCTAACACGAGACCCTTCCTGAAAATATGATGAATTTTAGTTGCAAAGTTGACTGAGAACATAGTTTGTTGGTTTCCAATAAGGTTTATGCTTTATACTTCTATGTTGTGATGAATTGTTACTCGTTCATGAGAAGTTATATGCTGAATTTATATAATAAAAGTTATATGAATAAGTTCTATGATAAAGATATTGGCTTTCGCTTGAGGACAAGCGAGGTCTAAGCTTGGGGGAGTTGATACGTCCATTTTGCATCATGATTTCCTACTGTCATTTATAATATTTTTATGCATAATAATGCTTTATGGAGTAATTCTAATGCCTTTTCCCTCATAATATGCAAGGTTTACACAAAGAGGGAGAATGCCGGCAGCTGGAATTCTGGACCTGAAAAGGCATGTCAGAGATACCTATTCTGCACATCTTCAAACAAGCGGAAACTTCATGAAGAATTATTTTGGAATATATGAAAAATAACTGGAGCAAATAACTACCGGAGGGGGGGCACTTGGTGACCATAAGACACCAGGGCGCGCCAGGTCCCCCCAGGCGCGCCCTGGTGGGTTGTGGCCAGCCTAGCCTACCTATGGTGCCCATCTTCTGGTACTTAATGTCTTTTGACCTAGAAAAACTAAGGAGAGGACTTTTGGGACGGAATGCCGCCGTCTCGAGGCGGAACTTGGGCATGAGCACTTTTGCCCTCCGGCGGAGCGATTCCGTCGGGGGAACTTCCCTCCCGAAGCGGGAAATCGAAGCCATCATCATCACCAACAACCCTCTCATCTTTGGGAGGCCAATATTCATCAAGATCTTCAACAGCACCATCTCCTCTCAAACCCTAGTTCATCTCTTGTGTTCAATCTTTGTACCGGAACCTCAGATTGGTACCTGTGGGTGACTAGTAGTGTTGATTACATCTCGTAGTTGATTACCATATGGTTTATTTTGTGGAAGATTATATGTTCACATCCATTATACTATTTAATACCCCTCTGACCTTGAGCATGAATATTATTTGTGAGTAGTTACCTTTGTTCTTGAGGTCACGGGAGAAGTCATGTTGCAAGTAATCATGTGAATTTGATATGTGTTTGCATTTTGATGATATGAATGTTGTGATTCCCTTAGTGGTGGCATGTGAACGTCGACTACATAACACTTCACCATCTTTGTACCTAAGGGAATGCATTGTGGGGTAGTTATTAGATGATGGGTTGCTAGAGTGACAGAAGCTTAAACCCTAGTTTATGCGCTACTTCGTAAGGGGCTGATTTGGATCCAAACGTTTAATGCTATGGTTAGATTTTATCTTAATACTTTTCTCATAGTTGTGGATGCTTGCGAGGGGGTCAATCATAAGTGGGAGGTTTGTTCAAGTAAGAATGGCACCCAAGCACCAGTCCACCCACATATCAAATTATCAAAGTAGAGAACGCAAATCAAACCAACATGGTGAAAGTGACTAGATGAAATTCCCGTGTACCCTCAAGAACGCTTTGCTTATTATAAGAGACGGTCTTGGCCTATTCTTTGCCACAAAAGGATTGGGCTACCTTGCTACACTTTATTTGTCATTACCATTACTTGCTGGTTATCAATTATCTTGCTATCAATTTACCTGTTACCTACAATTTCAGTGCTTGCAGAAATTACCTTGCTGGAAACCGCTTGTCATTTCCTTCTGCTCCTCGTTGGGTTCGACACTCTTACTTATCGAAAGGACTACGATTGACCCCCTATACTTGTGGGTCATCACCCGGCGACACAGGCTGTCCCCGGCAACGCTTGGCACACCGACAAACTCGAGAGGCCGCGCCGCTTCTATCCCGGTGTCGGGCGCCTATAGGGGAGGGTTGTAGTGGCATTGGCTTGGACGACCGCAGAGGAGGCCATTGGCCATCATTGGCCTCGAGCGCCCGGCGTCCCAGGGAAGAACGGAAGTGTTGAGGGGGTTTTGCGGCATTGAGGTGGGGACGCCGGAGTGGCTAGGGATTAGGGGGGGTGCCTGATGTCTACTACGCAACTTTATTCTTGTTGACTTTGTTGGGCCTCCAAGCACAGAGTTTTGTAGGACAGTAGCAATTTTCCCTCAAGTGGATGACCTAAGGTTTATCAATCCATGGGAGGTGTAGGATGAAGATGGTCTCTCTCAAACAACCCTGCAATCAAATACAAGAAATTTCTTGTGTCCCCAACACACCCAATACAATGGAAAATTGTATAGGTGCAATAGTTCGGCGAAGAGATGGTGATACAAGTGCAATATGGATGGTAGATATAGGTTTTTGTAATCTGAAAATATAAAAACAGCAAGGTAGCAAGTAACAAAAGTGAGCACAAACGGTATTGCAATGCTTGAAAACAAGGCCTAGGGTCCGTACTTTCGCTAGTGCAATCTCCCAACAATGCTAATATAATTGGATCACATAACCATCCCTCAACGTGCAACGAAGAATCACTCCAAAGTTCTTATCTAGCAGAGAACATAAGAAGAAATTGTTTGTAGGGTACGAAACCACCTTAAAGTTATCATTTCCGATCGATCTATCCAAGAGTTCGGACTAAAATAACACCAAGTTATCCTTTCCGATCAATCTATCCAAGAGTTCGTACTAAAATAACACCATATGATACGCATCAACCAACTCTAATGTCACCTAGATACTCCAATGTCACCACAAGTATCCATGAGTTAATTATACGATACGCATCAAACAATTTCAGATTCATAATACTCAATCCAATAAAGAACCTCAAAGAGTGCCCCAAGATTTCTATCGGAGAACGTAGGACAAGAACGTGCATCAACCCCTATGCCTAGATTACCCCAATGTCACCTCGGGAATCCGCAAGTTGAGTACCAAAACATACATCAAGTGAATCAATAGAACACCCCATTGTCACCACGGGTATCCATATGCAAGACATATATCAAGTGTTCTCAAATCCAATATTCAATCCAACATAACGATATCAAAAAGGGAAAGATTCAATTCATCACAACATGATAGCAAGGGAATAACATCATATGATCCGACTATATTAACAAAGCATGTGATACATCAAGATCGTGACATCTCAAGAACACGAGAGAGAGAGATTGAACACATAGCTACCGGTAAATACCCTCAGCCCCGAGGGTGGACTACTCCCTCCTCGTCATGGCCTCCGTCGGGATGATGAAGATGGCCACTGGAGATGGATTCCCCTCTCCGGCAGGGTACTGGAACGTCTCCAGATTAGTTTTTCATCGATACAGAGATTTGCGGCAGTGGAGTGGAGAGTCTAGGGTTATTTCGGATGGTTTCTATGTTTATAGGATTTTTGAGCGTTGGTTTCACGCAAAGATGGGCCACGAGGTGGGCACGATACACCAGGGCGCGTCGAGGGGGCCTGGCGCGCCCTGGTGGGTTGTGCCCACCTCGTGGCTCTTCTGGCCCTCCCACGAAGCGTCTAGTACCTCTTTTGTTCCAAAAAAATCGTCAAAAAGTTTCGGGCGATTCTGAGAACTTTCATTTTCTGCACAAAAACAACACCACGGTAGTTCTGCTGAAAACAACGTCAGTCCGGGTTAGTTCTAAATAAATCATATAAAGTGCATCAAAACCATATAAAAGTATTGTAAACATAGGTGAATATGGCATGAATACTTCATAAATTATCGATACGTTGGAGACGTATCAGCATCCCCATGCTTAATTCCTACTCGTCCTCGAGTAGGTAAATGATAAAAGAACTAATTTATGAAGTGTGAATGCTAGCATAATATATAAGTTTGATCATTGATAATTTCAGTCAATTTTCTAGCATCATAACCAGCAACTTTTTCTCATAAAAATCATCATGATAGAGCAATCAATTCACATGTCATGGTTCAAATAATGAATTCTCTTTAAGCTTAACAACCTATGTTCTTAGTCACCAAACAATTGCAATTCAACTTATTCTCAACAAAGTCTAAGTAAGAGCTCCACATACTCAATCATCATATAGTCTTCTATGATTGCTAGTACTCAAAGCATATTTTTAGAACAAATGGCATCCATTGAACACAGAGAAAGATTGGGGCTTAATGTTTCGCGTCCCAACTCATTTATCATAGAGATAATTGTCAACAATAATAAATCATGATCAAATATATTTGACTGGATATATATGTTTGGATCTTTCCCCACCACATGATGCTTGCCAACTAATAGACTGGGGTTGGAATAAGAAGTTGACTCAACATGAATAGTAAATAACATGAAAGTAAATAGATTGTCCCTTCGCAGAGGGAAGAAGGGATTTGCAAAGGTGCCAGAGCTCATTGTTTAGAAACAGAGATGAATATAGTTTTGGGAGGTGCACCCTTCCTGTCAACGTTACGACCAAGAGTTATCAATATCTTCCATGTTAAACACATTAGTGGTGGTTCCCAAGCAGTAAAAGTAAAGGTTTACTCCCCCTCCACCAACAAACACACTCCATGGCTACCCGAATCCACGGGTACCGTCCATACCAACAACATTCCTGGGGGAGTTTTGTTTAATTATTTGCATTTTTTTATTTCGGGACTAGGAATCCCTATTACCGCCCCTCTCATGCAAGGACGAGTGAATAAGCACTCATCATGAGAATAACCCACTTAACATGGAAGATATTGACTGCTCCCTGTCGCTCCATGAGCGGTCCAGGCACACAAAATAGATGGTCATTTGAAATTTTAGAGGTGGCACATGCAAATTTACTTGGAATGGCAGTGAAATACCATATATAGTTTGTATGGTGGACTCTGATGGAAGAAACTTGGCTCAAGGATTTGGATGCACAAGTAGTATCTCTACTTAGTACGAAGTGTTGGCTAGCAAAAGGTTCTAAACAAGCACCACATGTTGGAGGATCCATAACAATATAACTTCTATGCAAATATACACAACCATAACTCATTACGTTGTCTTCCTTGTCCAACTTCAACTGCTCAAGTTTGAAAATAATTAATGGGTATTCACAATCATAGAAGATGTCCAAGATAATATATTTGTATGTGAAAGTTCTCTTCCTTATACTAATCATTCACGAATTGCTTGTATGACCAATATTGTGATTGTCAAAGTTCAATAGATTTTACTTTCTAAACTAGATGTGAAGCTACTACTAAGCATAAAACACATTGATAATTTCAGATTTATGATATTCAATTCATTCACGATTTACTCTTAGGATATAAGTGAAGCACATGAGTAAACATCAAACTACTCTCAAAAGATATAAGTGAGGATCAATGAGTAGTCAAACAAATAAGTAGCTATGTAAGGACTCTCTCTCAATAAAGATTTTCAGATCTGAGTATTTTATTCAAACAGCAAACTAAATAAAAATAGCACTCCAGGAATAGCACATGTCATGTGAACGAATAAAAAATTAGGCTCAACATAGGCTAACCGATAGTTGACGAAGAGAGGTGGGATGCGTAGCATCCCCAAGATTAGATGCTTGATACTTCTTGAAATATTTACTTGGGGTGCCTTGTCCATCCCCAAGCTTGAGCTTTTGTATCTCGTTCAATCCTCTCATGTCCCGGTTTCACCTAGGTCTCAAAAACTTCATCCACACAAAACTCAAAAAGAACTCGTGAGATAGGTTAGTACACATAAGAACAAATCAACACTTCATGTACTACCAAGACAAGTTGCATAATAATTTCAAACATCATCTACTATTTAATATCATTTCCACAATTTATATCTACCAATATAGGCTATGGAAACTATAGGATAAGTAGATAACAAAATTATGACAGCAATCTGTCCAAACAGAATAGTCTGTAGCAATCTATTAAACCATTGTACTTCTGTAACTTAAAAAATTATGAAAATTTAGGACATGCTAAAGAATTTATATGACAATACTGTGTAAAAATTTCAGAAATTTCCACGTTCCAGTAAAATATGAAAATTCAAACACTACAGAGAAAGTTCCTGTTTTTACACAGCAAACATCAAACATGCAATGCAAGCATCCTAAGGTAATTCTTGAAACTTTTTATTTAAAAACAAGATTATAAATAACACCTAAAAGAAAATAACTAAATATAATGATGATCCAAGCAAAGCACATATTATGTGACGAATAAAAATATAGCTCTAAGTAAGATATACCGATAATGTTGAAGACGAAAGAAGGGATGCCTTCCGGGGCATCCCCAAGCTTAGGCACTTGAGTCTTCCTTGGATATTACCTTGGGGGTGCCTTGGTCATCCCCAAGCTTAGGTTCTTGTCACTCCTTATTCTCCTCATATCGGTGTCTCACCCAAAACTTGAAAAACTTCAGTCACACAAAACTTAACGGAACTTCGTGAGATGGGTTAGTATAATAAGTAAAGATCATTCATTTAGGTACTTTCAAGACAAGATTAATAATTGTTCTCACATAATACGAACAGTATTCTTCCATTCACATAATTTATATCACTGGATATAAGCTATGGGAACACTAAAACAAGCAAACTCTGCATGCAAAACAGAATCTGTCAAAAACAGAACAGTCTGTGAAGATCTGTAGTGTAACCATACTTACCTGTCTCTAAAAATTCTGAAACATTAGGACAACCTGAATAATTTGTATATTCAGACCTTGTAAAAATTTCAGATCATTATCACGCTCTAGTAAAAAATTAAAATTCCTGTACTGGAGTCAAAAGTTTTTGTTTTGGTTCAGCATCAATTCTACTCATCTTGTGAGTCATCCCAAAGGCTTTACTTGGCACTTTATTGAAATAAAAGGCACAAAACATGATTAATACAGTAGCTTAATCATGTGAACACACAAAATCATAAAGGAAAAGTGTTGGGCTGTCTCCCAACAAACGTTTTTCGTTAAAGCCTTTTAGCTAGGCATGATGATTTCAATGATGCCCACATAAAAAGTAGTAATTGGAGCTTGCAAGAGAGAATCATGAATCACATTACAAGAACATTTAAGTCTAACCCACTTCCTATGCATAGGGATTTTGTGTGCAAACAATTTATGGGAGCAAAAATCAACTAGCATAGGAAGGCAAAACAAGCGTAACTTCAAAACTTTGAACACATAGAGAGGAAACTTGATATTATTGCAATTCCTACAAGCATATGTTACTCCCTCATAATAATTTTCAGTATCATCATGAAGGAATTTCACAATATAACTATCACATAAAGCATTCTTTTAATGATGCACAAGCATAGAAATTTTATTACTCTCCTCATAAGCAAATTTCTTCTCATTCATAATAGTGGGAGCATCAAATGAAACTCGAATACTATAAATTATTCCACGTTAAAAGAGTAATGTTCGGTAAAAGGATATTCAAAATTATGACAATAATTATCACTACTTTTTATAACATAAGTATCATCACAATAATCATCATAAGTAGCAACTTTGTTCTCATCATAGTCAAGTGAAACCTCTTCCGAAATAGTGGAATCATTACTAAATAAAGTCATGACCTCTCCAAATCCACTTTATCCATTATAATAAAATTCAACACCCTCCAAAATAGTGGGATAATAATTATCTAAAGTTGACACTCTTCCAAACCCACTTTCATAGATATCGCAATCATCATAAATAGGAGGCTTGCAATCATCATAACAAATTTGACCATTCAAAGTAGGGGAACTAAAAAGATCGTCTTCATTAAGCATAGAATCCCCAAGCTTGGAACTAACATTAATTGCATTAAATAAATTCTCAAACATGTCATTCTCATCAAACATAGCATCCCCAAGCTTGTGGCTTGGCATATCATAAGCATAATCACTCTCATCATTAATAGTATGAATAGCACGAGTAGTATAACAATTATTATCATCATAATTTACCAAGTTGGTGCCAAAAAGATTTTCAAGATTATAAGAAGTATCATTATCTTCCCAATCATAGTCATCACAACAAGCAATAGGCATAACAAAATCATCATCAAGTGTATCATCTTCCACAATTATTTTTGATTCTTCCTCGTGAGGCACAACAATAATAGGAGCAACATCATTTGGGAGAGATACCTTTTTACCTCTGCTCTTTCTTCTTTTCTTCTTCTTCACCACATCATGTGTGGATTTAATTAATTTTTTCGAGCTTCTTATTGATGAGATTGGTTGAAAAGGGAGCTCCTCCTCGTCACCTATTACATCATGAGAGACAATAGGAGGGAAAGTGAAAATCTTTACCCTTTCATTAGTATCACTTTTATATTCTATTGGTTTTCCCATCTTTCTATAGTTGGCAATATAAGCATTCTCATTGCAATTTACCATGCAAAACATATAGATATTTTTTAGATTAGTTTCAATGTCGTCCGTGAGAATGAATATTTCAAACCAACTATTTTTATGTGTCAATTCTTCACTCCCCAAAAATAGAGAAAGCTCATCATAAAGTTCAAGGGTGATCAAGTCATTACAATATTTGGCCATGATTTCATCATGAAAAAGTTTGCATTGGAAATTAAGATGACCAAATTTATTGCAAAGTTCACAAGTAATAGGACAAACAGAACATAATTTTGTAGCAAATTCATCTATCACTTTGAGCAAAAAATTGGTTCTATCATGTCTATGCTTCTTACAAAATCTATCATCCCTATAAGGCACGTCTTCACAAACTTTATCCACTCCACAAAAATTGACATGCTTATAAGAAACATTTTTATCATGACTAGTGCAGTCATCAATAGTATTTTGGATATTCATAGAATTTATACTAACAACATTGCAATCATGCTCATCATTCAAGGAATTCTCATTAAGTATTTTCATAGTTTCTTCCTCTACCAATTGAGCACAATTTTCTGAATCCTTATTTTCACGAAATACATTATAAAGACGAAACAAATGATGCAACCTAAACTCCATTTTTTGTACTTTTCTTTCATAAAACCAAACTAGTGAAAAACAAGAAACTAAAAGATTCAATTGCAAGATCTAAAGATATACCTTCAAGCACTCACCTCCCCGGCAACGACGCCAGAAAAGAGCTTGATGTCTACTACGCAACTTAATTCTTGTAGACTTTGTTGGGCCTCCAAGCGCAGAGTTTTGTAGGACAGTAGAAATTTTCCCTCAAGTGGATGACCTAAGGTTTATCAATCTGTGGGAGGTGTAGGATGAAGACGGTCTCTCTCAAACAACCCTGCAATCAAATACAAGAAATCTCTTGTGTCCCCAACACACCCAATACAATGGCAAATTGTATAGGTGCACTAGTTCGGCGAAGAAATGGTGATACAAGTGCAATATGGATGGTAGATATAGGTTTTTGTAATATGAAAAAATAAAAACAGCAAGGTAGCAAGTAACAAAAGTGAGCACAAACGGTATTGCAATGCTTGAAAACAAGGCCTAGGGTCCGTATATTTGCTAGTGCAATCTCCCAACAATGCTAATATAATTGGATCACATAACCATCCCTCAACGTGCAACGAAGAATCACTCCAAAGTTCTTATCTAGCGGAGAACATAAGAAGAAATTGTTTGTAGGGTATGAAACCACCTTAAAGTTATCCTTTCCAATTGATCTATCCAAGAGTTGGTACTAAAATAACACCAAGTTATCCTTTCCGTTCAATTTATCCAAGAGTTCGTACTAAAATAACACCATATGATACGCATCAACCAACTCTAATGTCACCTAGATACTCCAATATCACCACATGTATCCATGAGTTAATTATACGATACGCATCAAAAAATTTCATATTCATAATATTCAATCGAACAAAGAATCTCAAAGAGTGTCCCAAGATTTCTATCGGAGAACGTAGGACAAGAACGTGCATCAACCCCTATGCATAGATTACCCCAATGTCACCTCGGGAATCCGCAAGTTGAGTACCAAAACATACATCAAGTGAATCAATAGAACACCCCATTGTCACCACGGGTATCCATATGCAAGACATATATCAAGTGTTCTCAAATCCAATATTCAATCCAACATAACGATATCTCAAAGGGAAAGATTCAATTCATCACAACATGATAGCAAGGGAATAACATCATATGATCCGACTATATTAGCAAAGCCCGTGATACATCAAGATCGTGACATCTCAAGAACACGAGAGAGAGAGAGAGAGAGATTGAACACATAGCTACTGGTACATACCCTCAGCCGCGAGGGTGGACTACTCCCTCCTCATCATGGCCTTCGCCGACATGATGAAGATGGCCACCGAAGATGGATTCCCCTCTCCGGCAGGGTACTAGAACGTCTCCAGATTGGTTTTTCGTCAATACAGAGAGTTGCAGCGGCGGAGCGGAGATCTAGGGTTATTTCCGATGGTTTCTATATTTATAGGATTTTTGAGCGTCGGTTTCACGCGAAGATGGGCCACGAGGTGGGCACGATACACCAGGGTGCGCCGGGGGGGGCCTGGTGCGCCCTGGTGGGTTGTGCCCACCTCATGGCTCTTCTGGCCCTCCCACGAAGCGTCTAGAACCTATTTTGTTCCAAAAAATCATCAAAAAGTTTCGGGCGATTCCGAGAACTTTCATTTTCTGCACAAAAACAACACCACGGTAGTTCTGCTGAAAACAGCGTCAGTCCGGGTTAGTTCTAAATAAATCATATAAAGTGCATCAAAACCATATAAAAGTATTGCAAACATAGGTGAATATGGCATGAATACTTCATAAATTATCGATACGTTTGAGACGTATCAGTGCCCAATCTTGCTCGAATTCGAGCGGGGCTGAAGTGGCATTGACGACGACAAGGAGGAGGAAGAAGGCATGGGAGGTGCCTTGGGATGGTCCAGGAGGTCTGCGGGAGAGAGAGGGAGCAAAGGGAGGTGATACGGGCGCTTAGGGGGGCTCTTATAGCCGGACCGAGGCAAACCATGGACTGAGTCCACGGGTGGCGCTCGGGCGAGCTTCGTCAAGGGCAGAGGAAAGCGAGGGAGGAGGGGCCCGACCATGTGGCATGTTGAGGACATCGAGGCGACCTCGGGAGACACAACCGCGATGCCCAAGGTCATCAAATGACTCGGGATGGGAGCCGCTACAGTGCTCGGGTGCACTATAGAGCGCTCCGGAGCATGCCTTTGGCATGCCAGGGCATGCCATTGGTGTCCTATGTGTGGCCAAGCTTGTCTACTAGTGCATAGGGCTTTTGAGATGCCATATGAACCTTATGAGCTAACGCTAGGCTAGAAGAAACAGGAATGGGGGAGGAAGTGTTGTTGTCCTTGCTGTCCAGGGAAAAAATAAGGGTTTTATTCCCCTTCAATGATTGAGCCTTGGCCAGGAAAACTTACTGGGGTAGAGGAACCCACAACATGTATTTTTAAGTAATTTTTTGAACCTAAAAATGTTGAGAATTACAAAAAATGTTCCTGATTTTTCAAGTAATTTTTGATTCAAGTATTTTTAGAAACCCACAACAAAAATTACAAAAAACAAACATTTTTTCAAACGTTCAAACTTTTTATGAGAATCACGAACAATTTATTAAATTATGAACGAAATGGAAAAAACATGAACATTTTTTGAACATCTGAGCACTTTTTGAAACTGAGAACAGAAGTTGGAAAAGACAAACATTTTTTCAAATAGGCAACCAATTTTAAAAAAACAGAAACATTTTCAAATTTTGTAAAAGAAAAAATTAAAAAACACACAAAAACGTAAAACAAAGAAAAAATGTAAAACTTTGAAAATAAAGAAAATATGAAGTTGAAAAGAAACAAAAAAATGAAAAAAGAAACAGAGGAAAAAAGAAACCAAAAAAAGAAAACAAACAGAAAAACGAAAACGAAAACAAGAAAAAAACACAAAATAAAATCACTAAACAGGTAGAAAAACAATAAAAATGGTTCAAGGAACCTTCTGGAAGGTTCCCAGAACCGTCTGCCTCGCTATGGGGGAGTGGGCTGGCCTAATTCTCGCGTTCGGGGGATCGCATGTGCGAAAGTTCGACAGTTTGACGCAGTAAGGGTGAAATCGGATTTTCCGTATAGGAGCTCCAACGCGAAGGTGCCAGGTTGCAGCAGCGGGCGATACATGCATATCACCGGCGGGATATCCCAAAAAAAAATCGCTGCGTGGGTCGTCAGATAGCGAGCAATCACGTACCCTCTCAATTTAAAAAATGTTTCCATGTTTAAAAAAAGTTCTAGATTTCAAAAAAATGTTCATGGATTTTAAAAAATGTTCACAAATTTTTATAAAATATTCCTGATTTTCAGAAAAGTTTACGAATTTGAAATCATTTTCACGAATTTGATAAAGGAAATCCTGAATTTAAAAAATGTTGTTGGATTTGAAAAAGTGTTCACTAAATTGAAAAATGTTCCCGATTTTTTAATTTTCATGAACTTGAAATTATCTTCTTGGATTTTAAAAAATGTTCATGTATTTGAAAACAATCATCTAAAGTTCAGAAAAATGATCTTGATTTGGAAAACTGTTCTCGGATGTCAATAAATGTTCACTAATTTGAAGTTGTTCTATGAATTTTATAAATGTTCCTAGATTTCAATGTATATTCATGAATCTGAAAACATGTTCCAATATATCAACAAATGTTAACAAATTTGAAAATCTGGTAAATTTTTCATTTTTACGAATTTTGAAATAAGAAAATATAAAAGAAAAGAAACATAAAAATATAGAAAAAAACAAATCCGGTCTTGGAAGGTTCTCGAACCTTCTGAAAAACCAAAACAGGGAGTCGCCGGACATCTCTAGTTGGGTCAACCCATAACCATGCATGGTGACCGATGGGGCGCTGTTGACACATGTCGACCTACTTGTTGGATAGGAATGGCCATTCCTAGTCTTTGTTCTATTGATGACTACCTGTCACCCCTAGAAAAAATGTAGCTGGTGTGTCATTTCCTCGCTTTGATGGACCAAATTTTTAAATGAGGGAACAAGATGCATGAATAATGATAATCCAACTATTATTTTTTCATTTAAAGAAGACTGAACTACCTAATACATACTCCCGAATGAAAAACTCCATCTCAAAGCTAGTATTAGACGAGAGAAGACACACCTCCGTCAACAATAGCGGCATGACCTCTAGCAGTATGAAGAAAGGGCTGCTTTCTCTTCTCAAATGGATGAACCTAAACTATGCCATCTTTTTTTTAACGAAAGACATCAACATTGTTTTCATTTCATTAAGAAGTGAAGAATACGAAACAAATGGTTACAAAAGAAAACCATAGATGAAAGAGAAAAGAATGCGTCGAGATGACAATATGGAAGCCGCCGGACAGAAGGAAACGGACGGCCATCCTCTCCATTGTCCTCGCCGACTGGACATCTTAGTTGTCCCGTTTCAAAAAAATCATTCCAAAGTGAAATTTCTTGACTTGCGTTACCTACAATGAATCTAAATATCTACCCCATCTCGACATGTCGTGTTGAGAGCGAACTTTGTCCTTGTTTGCTTGCTTGTCCATCTGGTTGCTTGTCTTTTAACCGCATTACAAATGCAAAATGCTCACATACACGTAGTTCTATGCATGCATGCATATCGTACCACCATAAGCACCTCTGAATGCCTGAGCCACACAACATCTTAAGATTTATGAAGTCATCACAGACGTCTTCGTAGTCGTTGAAAACGTCTCCTCTCACTAAACCACATCATCGAAAGGCATGAAATGAATCCAGAAAAAATACAACCATTTTATGCCAATCTAGGAGTAGAACCTGATGAGTTGATTTCACCACAAGAAACCTAATGATCTGAGCTAAGTTCGCCATTTATTTGCTTGCTATTCCACTCGCTTGGGCACACTATATCGGGCTTATCCCACTGTAACCACTTGGTAAGTACTTTCTTTCTGCAAAAATAAATGACTTAACTTTGTACTAACTTCAATACACAAAGTTAGCGTAAAGTTGAATAATTTATTTTGGAATACGACATTGTCCTTGTCCGGCAACTAAATGGATTCTATTAAAGAACTAACAAAAAGACCCGCACTCGAACAAACAGTGATTTTTCTTGCGTGGATGCAGCTGAGCGCATCTAGGTCGATTGTGCGAAAATCAGGCCGGCCTGCATACTCGGCGAGTCGGCAGAGTGAGGCAGGTAGGATTCTGTTTGTGTGCGTTGACACGGAGACTCTGAGCGCATCGAAACGGCGAAACCTATAGCGATGCGCGCTAGTGGCTGAGGTTATCACGCTCAAGATTTCCGAGCGCCACACCAACACTAGTGTTGTTTGCCTGCCTGCATCGAACCCTCGTTTATCACCCTCACGCACGTGCCGTGCCTCGTCGTGTATGTGTGGCCGTGCGCGCGCGTACTGCTACATGTCGCAGGCTACATAACAAGGACGGCAGGACTAGTCGAATCGCCGATGGACGCTGGAATCCGAGCAGGGCCGATCACACGGCATCAGTTAGAGCAACTTCAATCGGGTAACCCATTCTGTCCGGCACCCGTCCGTTTGGATTGTCGCAAATAAAAGTAAAGGGCCAACGCGTCGATCCATTTTCAAAACGCGTCCGCTTCCCGTCCATTTCAGGCCCAATTTTAAGACGGAAATGCGTCGACGCGGATGCGAAGCGGACGCCGCACGCGTTCTCTCGGCGTCCGTCCCGTCCCCACGTGGTGGCCGGTCAACCACCGCCCGCGTCCTTATTAATGACGATCGCGCAACGCGGGCCCACGCGTCAGCGACCGCAGGCGTCCTTTTTTAATCCGACCGTGCGGGGGGCCATCCTCATCCTCTTTCAGAAGCCGTCCCCATCTAGCCACCCGTGCTCCCCCGTTGGCGACAAACCCTAGCCAGTAGCCACCATGGGCACCTTCTTCGGCTCGAGCTCCGGCAAGAAGAAGGGCAAGGCCCCCACCGTCCCTTGGCGTGCGCTACCCCCGCCATCGTCTTCCCGTCCGCCTTGGCTGCGGATTAGCGTCCCAGTGCACCAGGCGATGTGGCACTGGAAGCACCGCATCCCTCTCCCCTACCCCGACGTGACCCTGCCACATGACTGGCATTTGGATCCGGAGAGGATCCCAGTGCCGGCGGTGTCACGGTTGGCGCGGGCGCATGTGGAGGAGGTGAGGTGCCGGCGGCAGCAGCTCACGCCTAAGCAGCGGCTCAACCTGGCCTACGCGACGGACTCTCCCGATTGGGAGGTCTGGTTTGAGTTTGAGCACGAGGAGCAGCGCCGGCGTGGCGTCCGCGACGTGCGGGCTGGCACCCCGCCGCCCCTCCTCGTGCGCGACGAGGACCAGGACGCGGAGGCCGCCTACCAGGAGGCGCTGGCAGCTGTCCTCCGTGAAAGCGAGGAGGAAGAGCGGCACAAGGAGGAGGAGGAGGAGGAGGAGGCGACGGCTTACCAAGCGCGGATGGCGGAGGCCATTGCGCTCTCCGCTGCCGGCGACTGCGTCGTGCCGCCGCTGGCCCCGCCGTCCCCCGCCAAGCTCGAGCCGACGCCGACCGTCCTCAAGCCCCAGGAGTACATCTGGGACGCGGTGGTGCGCGAGTGGGCGAGCGCGCCACCCGTCTGGATGATGGCGACGCCGGAGCAGGAGCAGATCTACCTGGAGCAGTGGCGGCAGCAGCACCTGGCGGAGGAGCGTCGCGAGGGCCAGCGGCTGGAGCAGTTGGAGCGTGAGGCCGAGGCGAAGGAGGAGGAGCGCCTTGCCGAAGCCCAGGCAGCAACGGTGCAGCCACCGGCGGAGGACGTCGCCACCGCCTGGGAGACGGCGTTCCCCTGGGCTTGCCCGGCGCCGACGCTCGTCGACCTCACCGGCCCCGACGATGACGACGAGGACGCCTAGGGCAGCACGCCTCCTCGTTTTCATTTTAATTTTTAATATTTTTAGTTAATGCATGGCAGCCTTAGGAACTATCGCCGGCCTCTATGGCCGACATTAATATTTAATTAACGTTTTCTACTTTCAAAATGCGTTTTTTCAATCCACCAGAAAAAAAAGGGTCGTGGCAGCGTTGGGCACAAGTGCCGCCCCATTTCGAAAAATAGGCATTGGTGTCCGCCGGCCCGACCCAAACGAACAAAACATGAACAAAACGCGCGTACGTTTGAATCGCGCGGCTGGAATTGCTCTTAAGTCCATCTTTGAACTTCAGTTTTAGTCCGCGATGCTTCATAGCTTAATTGCATTCTGGTCCTCTTTGGCAGTTGACTAGCAGGGCAACAAGCTAAGTAAATGACGTGGCTCAGATGAACCAGCCAGAACAAGGACAGTGAACCCACTGTTGATACACCCTTCAGTCTGCACTCGTGATCTCCAAAACTGTAGTGCATACCAATTAGCAATCGTGTGTATGGAGATACTACCTGGAGCAGCTACATATTGCGCACGTATTTTTGAAACAAGAACACATATCAGACATATCTGGATTAGGGTAGTGGACACAACACAACACCATATCCACAAGGGAAAAACAGGGAGGCTCGCTCGAGTATAACGTGCATGTGCTTGGACCTGCGGTCACAAGGCCAGAAAGGAAAAGATCGAATTCGTGATGAGGAGATCAGCAGCGCAATATGCAACTTGTTCCACGTATTGTCGATTTCACAACCCCGCGGCGACTTTCCGCTGATTTGGCGTGGACAAGCGGTGGACCTTTCGTTTCCCTTCCTCCGCTTTTTTCTGCGCGCGCTTTCTCAAGTCTTTCAGTTTGAAGGGAGACCCGGGGCAGATCCTTGCCCTTGACAGGTATAAGGCACTTTTGTGTTGGTGGAAATGGTGGTCGTGGTTGCTTACACAAAAAAGTAGAAACTACTAACACTCGGCGCTCTATCTATTCTAGCCTGACGAACCCAGCTGAGAGAAAACCAAATCAAGATGACTGCGAAATGTAAGGTGCAAAA
Organism: Elymus sibiricus; assembly: GCA_039707655.1. NCBI lineage: Eukaryota > Viridiplantae > Streptophyta > Magnoliopsida > Poales > Poaceae > Elymus > Elymus sibiricus. The sequence continues at coordinate 344,417,392 of CM077669.1, read as the reverse complement.
ACACTGCCCATATGAATTGACATGGAAGTGCGTACATGCATATCGGCTGGCTAGGCCCTAGTTAATTAGCGACAGGAATAACGCCGAGTGACAGTGATTAGATAGATAAGATCATCGCATGTTCTTTGTTTAGTGCTTTACATGATTAGAACGGCTGAAATACAGAGATCTCCGAGACTTCTTTATTCAGTAATCTATGATATCTGGTGCACTTTCGATCTGCTCTATGATGTCATCGTCATTCGCATAGGTAAATCGCCTAGTGACTATGTAATGTGCACCACTAATGACAGCGAGCCAATCAGCAGTCGTGTTTCAGCAACGGCTTTTTCTTAATTATTACCTAACGAGAATATAATGCACGAGGCTATTACTACAATGGTATTACAGTATATTCTTGTTGACTCCAGCATGCATGTACATATCTTGTAACTGCCCCATGCTTGTTAATCTACTGCGTATTGTTTGATCCTAGTCGTTTTCCCCAGAAGTAGGGTGATGAGGGATACTTCTAGTTAGATACACACAGAAGAGTGAACCATTTGTTTACAAATCCCGTCCCACCCCCGCGTCGCCACCCTCTCCCCTTGGCAACACGGCCGAAACCATAGCCGCCGCCACCAGAGGGCTTGGGGGCGGTGAAGCTGGGCTGGGCCCTGGGATGGTGGCGGCAAGGAGTATTTATTCGTGTCGCGACGCAGCATGCCCCCTTCCTCGAGATCCATTCTTGGTGCGGCGCAGAGTTGTTCCCACCGATTGCTGCATCTTCCCCTTCCTCGGAACATGCCAAAATACTTGTAGTAGATCTTATGGGGATCTCTGAACCGGTACAAACTTGTTCTTCGGCACATCCACACGTTGGATACTCTTTGAACGACTCATAACCGTCTATAGGGTGCACACTCGTCAATAATAACAAGTCAAGTTAGGCTTTGTTCAATTTCTTCGCTGATGCTCAATCACAATTCAGTTCTTAGGCTTTGGGGTTCTTTCTCACTTAGGTTTCTCACATCAGTACGAGGAAGGGTTGCTCGGACAATCACTTGATCTCTGACGAAGTAGCATACCACAAATAGTTGAGGTAGGGGGTATATATAGTCCGGGAGCAACCTAAAGGGGGTATGTGACCGTTTGAAGAGCAGTGACAACGTCAACACGACGTATGGCTAATGATCGGATTTTGAATCATAGAGTATGTGGAGTCACTTGCGGGGCAAGACATCCAACTGCTTAGAAAAGAACTTAACTCTGATGCCCCGAAGGCATTGTAGATAAATATAATGCTTGGAAGGAGATTTCCAAGTCTCCACTCCAGCCTTCGCTTAGACCCCCTTCCCTCTTGATTTTTTGAAAAGGAGGATTGTCCCTGCCTCTGCATCGATGCATGCAACCATCTTTATTAATTATTCATCGGGGCCTGACAACATGAATACAACGATCAACCCAAAGCCACCTTCCAGGCGAACAAAATCGCTACACCTACAAGAATAAATATGTGCCCTGACTAACGGACACCATTTAATCCAGTAGCCTCAAGCAGCCGCCCGCATAGCAAGCTAATAGTACCGACCGGTTTATGCATCCCACAACACGCGCTGCGTGTGCACGCTTAAGATCCGCCGGCGCTATCTTCCGTCATGCCATCTTCAGGAGGGATCATTGCATAGATCTTGCTAGTCCCTTCCACCGTCGAAGTCACCACGACTCCAAACTGTGTCACCGGCCTGCGTGCGTCCCTCAAACCACGTGTTGTACCTTCTAGTGAACCTCTCCTCCAAAACAATGCCCCTTGGAGGGAAAAAACGACACTCGTATTTGTCATCATTCGATCCGGGAGACGCAGATCTAGGGTTTTCCGTGCAACAGATGCCCCCTAGAAAGAAGAGGGGCACGCCATTTGCAACTGCCCACAAACCAAAACGGTTCCCACCACCACATGGCTCTCACGACGACGCCTTCAAGAAGGACACGACGTCATGAGCGCCGTCACCGCCCTAGGTTTTTCACCCGGGAGGCAGTGATGTGGGAAGAGGTAGGGTGTACCCAAACGACATCTCCAGGAAGAAATTGGTGCCCTTGGGTGTCGTCCCCGTCGCGGTCGGCAGGATCCGACCAAGGAATTATCCCAATCCGGATACCGACCTCCCGCTCCGCCCCATCCCGGTGACAGGCTAACGGTGAGGATGTGTCCGGTAAAACGATGCATGTAGCAAGGAATTGAGGAAGAAGCGGATCGGCGCCGTTGGCCGCCAGTGCAGCCAGCCGCGACACCAACCCACTGGTGGATCCCAAGCCAGCCAATCCGATCCCTGACAGCCCGCTCGCCCCGCTGCGCCACCGGACAGGGAGACCATCCCAAGGGTCGCCGCCCCGGATCCAAGGCTCTCCGCCCAGATCGTGAGGAGCAGCACCAGTCCTGCCGGCACGTTCGCCGCTGGGAAGCGAGCCCTGCCGCCACGGACACCGCTGGGACGTTAGCCCTACCGCCGTGGACGCCCCCGTGACACCGACTGGCCGCCATGCCACCGTGGACCAGATCGGCGCCGCCACAGTCCAGATCGGGGTCGCACCCTCGAGCCAGGGCACCCCGCGCCACCTTATGACCCGCGAGAGGGAGCATTGCTTCCGCTGCCGCCATCGCACGCACGGGCTTTGCCCAGCGCCAACCACCGACGACGATAAAGGGGGAAAGGGAAGGAGATGTGACTGGTGTCGGTGTCAAAACCGACAAACCTCGGGTAGGGGGGCCCGATCTATGAGATTGATTTGATGGGTAACAAGAGACAAGGGACACGTAACTTTTACCCAGGTTTAGGCCCTCTTGAAGGAGGTAAAAGCCTACGTCCTGCTCTTATTTATATTATGGGGGTATCAAAGTACAAAGTTGATCTTCCTTGAGATCATAAGTAGTGGTCTAAACCCTAGGGGTGATGATGACGAATGTCTAAATGTCCTACGGACCTAAACCCTTCGACTTATACAGGCACCGGGGGTATCTAGGGTTACACATGGTTGGTTACCATCCAGGGATAACATGTCGAATCTAATTACTTGGAGTGGATGTCAAGTCATCGGTGAAGTCCGATATGCTTACGCTATGGGTTGAGGGCCTCCGGATTCCTTCCTTCTTTATGGGCCGTCAGTCCGGCCCATGGACTAGGCCAGCTCGGCTGGGACCCCCTAGTCCAGGACACCGTCATTATCCCCCGAACTAGGCTTCGACACCGAGGATGACAATCTTCGGACATGTAACTTCGGCTTAGGAGTCTTCGGCTCGACAGGCGAGTTCCCGTTCCAGCTTTGGAGTATTTAGTTTGAATGTGAGAGTTCACTTTGGCCCCGGTCTCACCGCGTACCACCTCGAGCGTTGCGTTGCATGGGGAATCGAGCCGTTTTTATGGCTAGACATCAAAGCGTGGACTTTTCCTTGCTTTATTTAACTAGTACTTGCCCCAAAGTCGCGTCCAAGCGCATCTTGGCCTTCCCTTCTCACCGTCCAGCGCCATTCTCTTCCTCAAATTCCAGCTTCGAGAGTGCCAGTTATGGCCAGCGACGCAGGCTCCTCTAAGCGTCCCCATGGTCCCCTCAAGGGCAACTGGCGGAGTTGTGTCGTCACGCGCCTCCAACTGCACCGACTTTCCACTCAAGGCTACCTACAAGATCCAGATTTGGCCCCAATTCTCCCGGGCCTAATATTCGTCGACTGGCAAACACACACCAACAACCATCCTATCCCTCAGGGGGGCGAGCGGGTATGTTTCGTCCCTTTTCTCCTTTGCGGCCTGAGGTTCCCTATTCATCCTTTCCTCCGAGGCTTGCTCGAGTTCTATGGAATCCAATTCCATCATTTTACCCCAATTCGATATTGCACATCGCGGGATTCGTCGCCTTCTGCGAAATGTACCTCGGCTGCGAAGCACACTTGGGCTATGGAGGGAATATTTTTGCGTGATGCCATGTTCTCGAGATGGGAAATTACTTGAAGTAGGAACCGCCAAGCTATGCAGAATAGCCGGGACCAGCTACCCCACTAGCACCCCTCGAGAGGACGATACATGGGCGTCCGAGTGGTTCTACATGGCCGACGGCCCCCTGCATGACCCAGTTCGGACTCGGCTCCCCTCTTTCTCCTCGGATCCTCCAAAGAAATGTTTTAGCTGGAGACCACAGAGCACGGCTCAAAAGGACCACACCGCCGTGGCCTGTCTCGCAGCTAAGGTGATGTGCCTGACCAATACCAGCCTGACTATTATAGATGTGATGGCAACAACCATCATCCGAAGAGTCCAACCTCTTTGGCAACGCCAGCATCTGTTGTATGTACAACAAGACCAACGACGCCACCTGATCAATTCAAAAAGACTTCAAAGATGACACGACCTTTGGCGCGGCCCTATCCGACATATACAAGGGAGAATCCGTGGATTTTTCCATGAGGAGATTCATAGACGGCGTGTCTCACCATAATCCAGGCGACATAGTGAGTTCTTTTTAAACTTATTTTCTTACCCAAGTAGCTCGTCCTGTTGGTTCTACACAGTCATCATGCTCAACCAGAGATGGAGGCGCTGGGTCAAGACATTGAAGTGTCCCCCGCCCGAGTCGGGGACATAACATCGTGATGACGACCCTATCTTCCATGAAGACATGGAGATATCCACCACATACGAGGGGGGGCATTTTATCAAGAGAGCCTTGACGGCTCCCGAGTGGCTATCATCCCGGACCTGCCAGGGATACTACCTTCCTCATCGGTAAAACCAATTCCCGCTCCCTCTTGAAAGAGAACTTCAACTCGAGAAACCCCGAGTGCCCTGACTCCTCTTCCTAAGGGTCTACGTTCGAAGCGTTCGCGCAGCGATACGACCCCTCATGGGGGCCCGTCCATTGCCGTGCAGGCTGCCCTTTAACAGGGGACATCAACGAAGGCGGAATGTGACGTTGAACCTTTGAACAAGTAATTTTCACCATCGTATATGTTCTTTTCCAAAAGTCCAGTATCATACACCTAATCAATTGGTTCTGCACAGGCCATCCGCTGAAGCAACAACAGTCGGGGGGGGGGGGGGGGGGCAAACAATCCACCCCCGAGGACTGGTGTGGAGCCAACCTTTACCTCGGGGGACGCCCCCGAGGCGCCTGAACCGGCCACTTCGGGGACCTGTTCGGCTACTGTCTCCGAGGTCGAAAGCGATATGAAACATTGACACCAAAAAGCTGCTTTGAAGAATCCTGCATTTACCAGTCAAGAGTTCAACACCCTTAGCTCGGTGGATGCTTATCTTGGCACACCTCGTTCCGCTTTTGGAGCGGAGGTGGACGTCATGTCCAAAGGCTTGCAGGTACTTATTCCTTTTGAATTTATGTCGTACTAGGCAGTAGCCCCCAAGACACTGGTCGGATGGTACATTCGACTGGTGGATTCTGTTAATCAGATGAGATATTATTAGTGTGGAAGCCAGTAGCCCCCAAGCCGAAGTGTGGACACATGTGGCCATATTGAGGCTTGATAAATTATGCCATTGTTTGGCAGTCATGTCGGGAGAAGAACGAAGAACTACCCGAGGATTTCGCTGAGACCAAGAAACTAATAAATGCCTCGGAGGACGGGGTGGCACAAATAAAAGCCTTTACCAGAGAAGCGCACGGTAAGTGCATCTGGTATATCATGATTTATTTGTGAGGGACTCATAGTCCGTGTTTGACGTATTTGTTTCCTTAGCAGCAGAAGTCATTGTTATCCTAGAGATGGACTTGAAGCAGGCTCGCAAGGACCAGCTATATGCTGAGTCGCAAAGACAGGCCAATCTTCTTGTTTTGACCCGATGCAAGGAAGAGGTCAAGATGCTGAAAGCGAAAAATGATCAACAAGCCCAAGAAATTAATCGACTGCGGGCCCAGCTGGCTACTACCAAGGCTAAGAGCCATAAGACCAGTGAAGCTGGGTTCGGTAAGCATGTCCTTTCGAAAAAGGATTCGACACGATAGCTTGACTGCTTTGAACTAAATCATGCTTCCCTTGGTATTGTTGACAGGCCAACCAAAAGAGGCGCCAGTTCCTTCGTCCGAGGACACCCATACGCAGCCGACAAAGGAGCATGAAAGAGCTCGAAAGGCGATGCCGGTTGTTATTAAAGCTTTATAGCCCGAAGAAGAAAATGTGGCCGAGGGCATGTCTCATCTTGCCGAACGCCTCGAAGGTGCTCGACACCGCATAAAAGCTTGGAAGATGTCGACCCGTCGAGGCGGAGCTAGTGGTGCATGGGCAATAGTCAAGACCCATTATGTGAAGGTAGATACGGAACGCCTTGCCGACGGGGAGGAGGTTCCGACCTTCCTGGTCTATGACAATGTGACGTCCGCTGCCCCTTTCTCCCAGCAGGATTGTAGCGTTAAGTCCTTAATAGATGACCTTGATAAGTTTTAAATTATGTGTAATGACTCCATGTATCTATGTACTTTACGTCATTTGAACTGCTTCTGACGTACAAACTTTGTTAGCCAGCCTTCGGCTTCTCCCTCCTTGGCCAGTGGTCAAGGAGTGCTTCCTACTTTGGGTCCTAACAAGTGGACCAGATATTTCGGATAGAAAGGCAATCTGGCTGTGTGGCTCAAAAAACAAAGTGACCCGGAGCTTATGTTATATTACGTTTAGGCGTAAGAAACATCTTCCAAGAAAAATAGTTCTTCTATAGGTTCCTTTCCTTGGGTGATCGTATATGATCATGACGACCGGCCTGATCAGGGCGGGATATATAAATCCGAGGTGGCATTAAAGCCCCCGATTATAATAATTTCACTTCGATCGCTGTCGACCAACTATTTCTAAAGAATGCTAGCTTTCAGCTTCACCCGGTCTGAGGTGTTGATCTGGTTGAACCGGTAGCAACAATCACAAAGGTGCTCCCTTTAACCCCTAGCCGAACAATCGGGAATGTAGGGGGTAAGCACGGAGCCAGGCAACCCAGCTTGGCCAAAACTTAAGTCAAGTTAATGCATATTTAAGGCAAAACACGATTAGAGTGTAAGGATGCACTGATAGCATATGGGATATATCTGGCTGCGAAAGAGCCTGAAGCGTAGTATATGTCGTACGTGTAGTATGTGTCAGAAGGAATCATATCACTTCGTATTTACCAACCACAACTAGCAAGGGGTGTTTTAACTTAAAAGAAAAGCTAAAAAGCTGTGACAGCCAAAGACCGATGCTATAGATGACTTCAATATATTCCGTTATCATCGTGTGATTTACTTGTTTGTCGCATTCGTCATCACATCATTCGCATTGCATCGACACCCTATTGCCTTCCGTTTTCAAAACTTGCATTCGTTAATATTTGTCGGTTCTCCCCATTGTCGTCGTTGACCGTTTCAAGACCAAACACACGCGCCCGCGCCTGCGGCATCATTACAATATTGTTTTATAAGTGGGAATAAAATATTCTCAGAATGGGTTGAAAGTTGGCATGCGGTCTTAATATATTATAGGTAGACCGCCTGGCAAATTTCGTCGCCTTCAGAGTACGTTTGATAGCCCAACCGTTAAACCTATAGCGGCACTATAGCAGGTAAAATATCACATGTTTTCGGCTTTTAAAAAACTCCATCACGGGCCTTCCACTTCCCTCTCTTCTCAGTCCAATGCCATCTACATAGCCCACTAGCCCACCTAAATCATAGCCTATCCCCCCAATCCGACCATCCGATCGCAATCGGAGGGTCCGAAAACACCCCAAAACCCCAAACCCTAACCTCCTTGTCTATTTAAGAAGACCCCCTTGTCCATTTTTGGCAAACCCTAGCCCCTCCCCTCGATTTTCGCGCCCCACCAGTGCCCTAGCCGCCACTTTGCCAGCACCTCCTCTCTCCCAACCGCATGGGCCCATCGAAGCCCAGATCTGGCCCGCCCGGGCTCGAACTCCGTTGTCACGCCAGCCCGAGCCGCGCGCTGCCAGGGAGCTCCCGAGCCCCCGCGCCTCAGCGCCCATCCCCGCTGCCGGCTGGCTGCCCCGTCGCGCCGGCCGTGCCTTGGCCTCGTCGCCCCGCCGTCGGAGCAAGCCGCCGACCGCCTATCCTCGCTATTGCAGCCCCGACAAGCCTTGACACCGGAGGACCGTAGCGCCCTGCTCCTCCCTCTCTCTAGGAACCCGCACCATGGAGGTCCCGCCGCTGCCGATCTGCCTCGCCGATACGTTTCCAACGTATCTATAACTTTTGATTGTTCCATGCTATGATATTATCATTCTAGGATACTTTTTGGGTACTTATTTACCAATTTATATTATTTTTGAGCACTAACCTATTGACCTAGTGCCAAGTGCTAGTTCCTGTTTTCTGCATGTTTTTGGCTTATCAGGTTTACTGTACCAAACAAAGTGCAATCGACCGAAACTTTTTTATGATTTTTTCTGGACCAAATAAAGACCTGGAAGCTTTGGAAGATGACCAGGGGCCACACGAGGGGCCCAGTACCAAACAGGGCGCGACCAGGCCCTAGGGTGCACCTTGATGGGTATTGACTCTCTCGGCCGCCTCCCTACTTCCCTCTCTACCCTATAAATTGTCATATAGTCCAAAAACCACAGGAGAGCTCCCGAAACCTTTTTTCTGCCGCCGCAAGTCTCTGTTGCACTGTGATCCCATCTGGAGGCCTTCTTCGGTACTCTGCCGGAGGGGGAATCCATCACGGAGGCCGTCTTCATCAACCTCGCTGCCTCCACGGTGATGTGTGAGTAGTTCACCACAGACCTACGGGTTCGTAGTTAGTATCTAGATGGCTATCTCTCTCTTGATCTTCATTACAATGATCATCGCATCTTCACTTTAATCTATCCGATGTAATGCCTTTGTGCGGTGTGTTTGTTGGGATCTGATGAATTGTGGGTTTATGTTCAGATTATTCATGATAAAATATTGGAGTCTTCTCTGAGTTCTTAAATTGATTCTTATTGCATGATCATTATAGCTTTGTAAATCTCTCTGATCTATTGATTTGCTTTGGACAAGTATATTGATCTTTCTTCAGTGAGAGGGGTGCGTTGTGGTAGGTTCAACCTGGCGAGTTTCTATATCCCAGTGATAGAAGGGGACAAGATACGTCTTTGTGTTGTTTCTACTAAGGATAAAACGATGGGGTTCATTCATATTGATTGAGTTTACTTTGTCTACATCATGTCATCTCATTACTCTATTTTACTTAATACTCTAGATGCATGCTGGATAGCGGTTGATGAGTGGAGTAGGTGCAGGCAGGAGTCGGTCTATTTGGTTATGGACGTGATGCCTATATACACATGATCATTGCCGTGAATATGAATATAATCTTTCACTTTTCTATCAATTGCCCAACAGTAATTTGTTTACCCACCATATGTTTCCTACATGAGAGATGCGACTAGAGAACACTACGGCCCCCCGGGTCTTCTCACTTATAATTTAAAAAGGCTTTCAATACCTTGCTACCTTAATTATATTTTATTTTATTTCGCAATTATCCACTACTATATACTTATTTCACTTGCTTGCAAATAGGGAGTCCAAGGGGATTGACAACCCTCTTGCCCGGGTTGGGTGCAAGTGTTTGCTATTTTGTGTGCAGTCGCTGAAGACGGTGGTTGCGTGTTACTCCTATTGGTTCGATAAACCTTGGTTCTAAACTAGGGGAAATACTTACTCGTTTGTGCTGCAATAACCCGTTCCTCTTCGCAGAAAACCCAACGTGGGTCACAGACATCACCCGCCGGCAACCACCTCCGCCGAAGCTTGCCTCCCTCGCCCGGATCCGGTGGGATCCGACCACCGCCACACGGATCCACGCCTCCCCGCCGCCTGCCGTTGCTGGCGCGCTGCCGCCATACCTCCGTTCTTGTGCGGGAGCACGAGGAGCACGAAGCTCTTCCTGTTAGCCCGTGACCGCGTGGGCCGCGAGCCCGGGCCAAGGCCTAGCAAATCCGCGCCAGCCCAGCTCGTCATGTCCCAAGCTGGCCTCCTCTACTCCATGGGCCGAAGCCCATGAGGTGATGCCCAAGCCCAGCTCGCCTCTGTTATTAGTCGCCCTGGGCACTTCATAGTTATCCTGTGCGGAGATGGTTGGATATGTTTTGGCCCAGTATCACTTTTTTGCGGCTGTGAATTTCTTTATTTCCAGGGAATTTGCATAATTACAGAAAATGCCCCTGATTTAAAATGATCATAATTAATTAACCAAGCAACATAATAAAAACATGCCATATATGTAAAATGCTTGGAATTTCAGGTAGATTCATAATATACAGATTTTAACCATATTAAAAATGTTTAACTTGATGTTTGCATTAATTTGAGTAAATGGTATATTAAAACGGTTTATTTCATAACTAATTAACCGTAGCTCCGAATAAAATAAATTATATATGTTACTTGACTAGAAAAATGTAAAGAATAACATGTTGGCATTACTTTTCCTGTTTAACAACAATAATATTGTGTTTAGCGAAGAACAGTAGCAAATTCGAAAAGTATATATGGGGATTTTCCGGAATTGTTGTATGTTGCTTCCGGCCTCATAGTCTAGTTTAATTATGCTCCATCTTTTGCCATGATAAAGAACCTTTAATATTGTTGAGTAACTAAATGAGAGTGAACTAAATAATTATTTGGTGGAGTTTCGTCAATATGCAACTCATTGCAAATTGAGCTTCACTTAATGTGTAGTATTTGTTTGTTGCACTCTTGTCATGTCATGCATAATTAAATGGACATGAATCATACTCAATTGTGCATCATGCCATGAATATGTTGTGGTGTTTACCGTGTCATTTTTTTGTTTCCAGATTGCTTCTTCTCACTAGAGTTCCGAAGCCAATTCAGAGTGTGAGGATTCGTTCGACTACGCCCTTTCGTCTACTTCACGAATTCGTTCTTCTTTCAAGCGGGATCTCAGGCAAGATGATCATTACCCTGGATACCACTAGTATCATTTCTATGCTAGTTGTCTTGATTCTATCGCTATGTCTTGCTACCTACCACTTGTTTGTCAAGCCTCCCAAAAATGCCATGATAAGCCTCTAACCCTCCACATCCTAGCAAATCGTTGTTTGATAAAGGGTGGAAGGCTCAGCCTTTTGCCTGGTGTTTTGTTCCACTCTTGCCGTCCTAGTTACGATTACCAGTGTTATGTTCCATATTGAGCGCTCCTAACATGCTTGGGGTTGTTATGAGGACCCCCTTGATTTTCGTTTTGGGATAAAACTCTTCCGACAAGGCGCAACATTGGTACTATATTTGCCCAACATAATAATACTGAATGACTTTATTAATGCATAGGGATTTAGAGCTACCCATTGATTTAGTCTACATAATACAGAGGGCCAATGCTGATGGTGTTGGTCCAAATACCTAGCAGTCGGCGGTGTCGTCTCGGGGCAAATCAGGCATCTGGCTATCATCCATTATGCATAGACGGTTGTGTCCTGAGAACAAGATATGTGGTCCTACCGGGTTCGTCGACACACCGTGTGGTCTTGCTGGATTTGTTCTACCTTTAACAAACGTCTTGTGCACCGGAATTCCAAGGATACTACAGGTTATCCCGTGGTTGAGGTTTTCCACCGCAACTTGTGGCTAGTTTGTGATGGATGAGTTGGAGCACCCCCCTGCAAGGTTAAATCTTTATGAAAGTCGTGCCCGCGGTTATGTGGCAACTTGGAAATTTTATAATACCTAGTTATAGAAAACTTGAAGTAAACTCAATTAAAATACACCAACAGTGTGCGTAACCTTGACCGTCTCTTCTCGCGAGGTTTGAACCAAGAAAAGAACACAATGGGGTTATGTTTGACTCGTAAGTAGGTGTTCAGGATCACTTCTTGATCATTACTAGTTCACGTCCGTTTATGCATATATCACTCTTTTTATTCTTGTACTCGTAAGTTAGCATGATATAAAATGCTTAGTGCTGTTGCAACCTCACCACTTAACCTGACCTCACCCATTAAGCTTTGCTTGTCTTGATACCCTTGGTAATGAGATTGCTGAGTCTCTATGGCGCACAGATTCCTACAACAACAGGTGCAGGTATGGGTAATGCGATGATTTGACGTGAGTGCAATTATAGTTCTATTTGAAGTCCTTTTTCTTCTTCATCATAAATCATAGGATGGGTTCCAGGTCGGCAACCTGATATTAGCTAGGGTGGACGTTGTCTTCTTTTTTGTTTGATTTCGTCGATAGTCGGATCCTGCTCTTCTATATGTTGATTTTGATGTATTGATGTACTGAGATATTTATGTTGTAGCATGTGGCGAGTGTAAAGCCAACTCCATATACTCGTCTCTTCTTTACATGTATTGTGACGATTCCCATTCTTGCGAAGTGACCCTAAATGTGCTTCTATCCTTATCGAGGCCCTCAAGCTGTCGTGAGGATAGTACCGCATTCTGGGCGTGACAAGTTGGTATCAGAGCAGTACCGACCTAGGATCCCCCTTGATTGATCGAACTTGGCCATTGTCGAGTCAAGTGAGAAAAACTATATTTTGAGTCTATTTATATTTCGGAGAGTTGGAATTCTTTTTATTCCTCTTCCCTTCATCGCTCTGGTGAGGAATTGTGACGTACGAATTTTAATTCTATTCCTCTTCTCACTCAAATTTTTTTAGGATCACACAGGTATTTTGGAACCTCTACGATGTCGGTGTGACGGGAGTTCTGTTCTTGATGCCTCCTATCTATGGGTCGTATCCGGGGGAGTTGAGGTTCAAGGGATTCTCGTAACACCTACTATCGTTCAATTTCCTTAGTATCTAAGGAGAAAGATGTTCGAAATCGCTTCAATACTATTTGTGGCTTCAGTACTGGAGAGTGCGTCCAGATGTATTGCCATATTTAGTATCATTGCAATTACGAGGGTCTGAGGAAGATGAGATTCTGAGACCTTAGGTTATGTGTCGATGGATATGAAACATTGGAGAGTAGTACCATCCTAGGAGTTGAGTGATGGATTTTACTCTGTGTATCCGTGGACCCGATTACATAACCAAAGGATTTCAGGAGTTATTAGGTGGGAATGCAAGAAGTTACCTTGGTTTATCTTCCAACAAATGCATGATGTGAGGTTGGGGTTCGACGTCAAGTGGTTTGCTTGTTGACAGTCTTTCTTACAACAGTTCTCGTTGTGTCTTAAAGAATCCTTGTAGCTTGCTATGATTCGGGGACGCTTCGTATGTCATGTGCACTGCCTTGTACATGCTGGCTATTGTAAGATTGAGCCCGTGTGAGTCTTACCACGAAAATATCAAGCGAAATCTCTGACATGAATTTGTTTCCGGCTTAATTTGCAAGCCCGATCATTTGTTTTGTTGGAGTATGGTAATTTGAGTTGCTTCGATGTAAAGTGTTGATTCCAGACCTTTCCTAAATGATGTTCTCATATGTATTTGGGAACAAAAATTCTTTGGTCAATCGTGTGTCATCGAAATTCTTTCCATCCTGTGTGCTTCTCTTCAAGTGAATCCAATCTTTCCATTCGTTAAATCCTTTTCATGTCGAAAGTTCTTATCCAAGCCTCTCTTGTTTATTCACCTCTATCTATTCTATCCGGAGTGGCAAGATATCTGAGAAGACTCGTTTTCCGTTCAAATTCGTTCAAATTATTTGAGGTTCTCAACCTCATCAATTCTAATTTGGACCGGTGCAATCTCTCTTTCTAAGTAATTGTTTCAAGGGTGTTATCTTTGAGTGGGCCCATAACCCACATGTCTTTCCTAGGATCTTACCTGTCTTTCCTATGTTCCCCGGAGATTTTTCTCAACTTCTATTCAACTATGACGTAAGTATGAATTCCATCAGTCATATTCCTTCTCCAAGATTGCTTCCAATGATTTTCATCATTGTCTCAATTTTTCTTTACTCATTATTCTGGAGTATCTCAGAAATTCTTGGTAGTGTTCCTCATCATCATTCTCAGATTGGAGGACCAAAGGAGAGTTTCATGAAGGTGCTATTCTGTCAAATTGTTTTCGATCATGAGAACTTCCTTGCATATCAATCCGGAGCATTTCAGAGTTGTTTTCGTTCTCAATCCTCCGAAGGCCATCATTTCTAAAGATTTCCTCACTCTCAGATTTCAGCTTCGATCTCAAATTCTTCCAAATTGATGTCTCTTCATTCGTTGAGGGTTTTCTCCTTCATTCTCAATTCTTACCGGTGGATCGCTCAAGTTTTTTTCGCTTAGTCGGATCATGATCTCTTCATTCTCATGTATATCCATTCATTCAAAGTATCCTCATTCGCTTGTGAATTCTTTTCGGGAGTTTCTTCGAAGCCTTCCTCAAGTTCGTGTTATCTCTCTTCAATCATTTGGAAGAAGAATAAGTAGTATGCAAACCGTTGCTTGGCATCAATTTAAGTTGACGTAGGATAAACATAACCTAATTCTTATTCTTGTTTCCTTGTGGTGATTTAGTTCCTTATTTCGGAGTTGTTCATGATATCAAATTCTCGGTGCTAAGTTGTTCATCTTTTCTTTTCCGGAGTTGTTCATGATATTGAATTCCTGGTGCTAAGCTGTCCATCTTTTCTTTTCCAGAGTTCCAAGCTATCTTAAGTATCTCGTCTTGAAGCTCTGACTAAATCTTTGGAATGCTTATATCGTGTTCATTTCAACCAAAATTCTTTTGATCATCATTTGTTTCCAGAGTTCTTCCAAGGCGTTCTTCAGGATGGTTCGTTAAGGAGTTATTTCTTTCTCAGAGTATTCTTCAAGATTCTTGCTGGAGGAGCTCAAGTATTATTTGTCTTGCATTTCATAGTGCAATTCCTTCTCCCTTATCCTTTGAGATGGTGTTATATCATTCTTGATTTATGAGGAGAACCAAATAGAATTTGTCAAGAATGAGATATTTAAACCCGTTATTTTCTTTCTCGTAGATATATTGGTATAGATTTCACCTCAAGCCTTCCATTAAGGTTGTTGTTATTGTGGTGCTTATCAATGATCCAAGTATTCTTTTATCCTCTCGGTGGAAGAAGTATCCAACTCTTTGTTGATCTCAATCAAATCATTTGTTTCGCTTAGTGGCAGGTTTCACTTAGTGTCAGGTTTGCACCTCATAATTTTGAGATGTTTTGTCCATAAGCCCACAGCAAGCTTATTCTTTTCGTTATTGATTTTCCAACAACTCCGTTCAATCTTTCTTTGCAAGGATGCTTTCCAAATTCAATTGTGGTAGAAGCTGTCATTTTCTTCTACATTCTTTCTTCCAACGATCTAGCGTCTATTCTTTTTTTCCGGGGGCATTGTGATGTGCTCTTTTCGACCCATCATCTCGTTTTCTCAAGATCATGTTTTTCCTTTGTTATTCATTTAACCAGAGTGTTGTGTTCTCTTTTCAAGTTCTTTTCATCTTATCAAGTTTTGCCTCTCTTTTCAACCTAAGTGTTGCCCAGATTCTCTCTTCTAATTCATTGTCTATCTCGTTTCACTCGGAGTGTGGACTCAAATTCTTGCTTGTTCCTCGTGCCATTCTGCATCTCTTATTGCAACTTCTAAGGTTCCCATGGTGTTTCTTGTTCATCTTTCCTAATAGAGTGTTTTCAACTTCATTCTTCTCCATTGTATTTCTTCTTTAAAGCTTCTCAACCTCCCAAGGTTCATTGGTTTCAATCATCTCTCAAAGAAGCAACTAAGTTTTACCTCTTCCTCTTCTCATTCTAAGAACTCGGGGCGAGATCTCTTTGTAGTGGGGGAGAGTTGTTACAGCCCGAGACCGATGCTATAGATGTCTTCGATATATTCCGTTACCATCGTGTGATTTACTTGTTTGTCGCATTTGTCATCGCATCATTCGCATTGCATCGGCACTTTGTTTCCTTCTGTTTTCAAAACTTGCATTTGTTAGTAGTTGGAGGTTATCCTCGTTGTCGTCGTTGACCGTTTCGATACCAAACACACACACACACGCCCGCGACATCATTAAAATATTGTTTTATAAGCGTGAATAAAAAGTTTCGGAATGGGTTGAAAGTTGGCGTGCGGTCTTAATATATTGTAGGTAGACCGTCTACCAAATTTTATCTCATTCGGAGTCTGTTTGATAGCCCAACCGTTAAACTTATAGCGACACTATATCCGGTAAAATGTTAGACGTTTTCGGTTTTTAAAAAACACTATCACGGGCCTTGCATTCCCTCTCTTCTCGGTGCAATGCCATGTACACAACCCACTAGCCCACCTAAAGCCTAGCCTATCGCCCCCGATCCGACTGTCCGATCGCGATTGGAGGGTCCGAAAACACCCCAAAACCCCAAACCCTAGCCTCCCTGTTTATTTAAGAAGACCCCTTGTCCATTTTTGGCAAACCCTAGACCGGTGGGGAACGTTGCATGGGAAACAAAAAATTTCCTACGAACACCCAATATCTATCTATGGAGATGCATAACAACGAGAGGGGAGAGTGTGTCTACGTACCCTCGTAGACTGTTAAGCGGAAGCGTATATTACACTGTTGATGTAGTCGTACTCTTCACGATCCAATTGTGATCCAGCGTCGAACGGACGGCACCTCCGCGTTCATCACACGCGCGGCTCGATGACGTCTCCGCTTTGTCGATCCAGCGAGCGAGGGCGGAGTGGTAGATGGGATCTCGACCAATACGACGGTGTGCTGGAGATGGTGGTGTCGCAGTGCCGGCAGGGCTTCGCCAAGCGCCTCCAGAACGACTTACGAGGAAGAAACAAGAGAGACGGGAGGAGGGTTGCGGCTGTGGGAAGGTGTGGCTGCCCCTTGCGCTCCCCACCTTTATATAGGAGTGGAAGGGGCTGGTGGCTTGCCCTCCAAGCCCCTAGGGTCGTTGTTCAAGGGGGAGGAAGGAAATCCCTCCTTTCCTTCCCCACCGATCGCTATCCCCCTTTTTAGGGATCTTGATCTTATCCCTTCGGGATATGATTCTAAACTTTTAAGGGGGGATCTTGCCGCACCTAGACCAGGGGTTTGGGGACTTTCCCCACTAGCCACGTCTATGTGGGCCCCCCATGCAGGTGGGCCCCACTCCGGAACCTTCTAGAACCTTCCTGGTACAATACTAAAAAATCCCGAACATTTTTCATGCGGATCCTACGGGTTCGAGAATCATGTAGACATGACCAAGACGCCTCTCTGGTTAATAAGCTATAGTGGGACCTGGATGCCCATATTGGTCCCTACACATTCCCATGCTAAAGAAACTAAGCCTCGCAGGATGAGGTGGTCTCTTCTTTTGCAGGAATTCGATAGTGAAATTTTAGACAGTGAAAAGATAGGAGAAGTATTGACAAACATATTCCTGATAAGGGAGGAGCATCAGTACAACCCAACGGATATATGTATCCCCTATGGAACAGTTGTGGCTTTGGACAAGGCTAAAATTCACACTTTTGGAGATACATGACCACCATTCATCGGTCTAGAAGAACCTTTTGCAAAACCGAGGGTAAGGGAAGAGAACGATTAATTTTACTATAACAACTCTTTGCACCTAGTAAGTTGCAGAAGATGTCACCACTTCCTCAACCTCTAAGAAAGAAGAAGCCTAGGACGAAGATCTTCGGAAAATACAAAGAGTGGAAAGCACTAGAGAACACAGGAAAGTTCTCTCTTACCTTGAGCTTTCGACTAATTTGTCTTTGTTATATTTTTCTATATAAAATCATATGTTTTTTTGCTGTGAAATGGATGCATCGCTGGCGATCGTTTGAAGCACTGTATGTGATTCTATTTACTTAAGCACGCAGGTAGAAGAAGAAAATGAGCGCTCATGTGATTGCCAGCGGTCGTTTGGAAGGACGTCATCTGATCTGTTCTCGCGGGGCAAAATTTCATCATACATTCCTGATTACATGATGTTGAAAATATATATTTTTCTCTGAGGGGGAGGGGATCAAATGGATGCCCGAACGATGGGACGCCCCTTTCTAAGGCCATTATATGCTCTGTCTATGAGGAGCTCGGTGGAAGAAGGTCAAACGACCGCTCAAACGATCGGGCGCGATCGTTTGAAAGGTCTTCGATCGTGATTTCTTTCCGAGTTTCAACAGAATTTTGACTGATCTTATTTGATTTGTTTCTTATCCTTTTTAACTTCCTTATCTCGTCAAAACATGCGTCCTTGGCCTCTTATTTACAGAACTATTGCTCCCTCCTCTATCAAAACTCACCAACAAATCTAGGCAAAGTCTTCTTGAGTTATAAGTTGCAGGTAGCCCTGGCTCGTTTGTGGGATGAGAGGCATACCTGTTCACAGGAAGAGGATGATCTGGAACAGGAGGACTATTCTTCAACAAGCATAAGGGAGAAGCTCCATCGCTGCCATGACTAGACCTCTTCCGAGGAAGATCCGGAGGAACCTCCTTCTAAGGAGCAAGAAGTGGAAGATAAAGGGAAGGGAAAGCAATGAATGGCCATCCATCATCAACGCTATCAAGTTCGTCATCAACAAGGACAAGATTGACTTCATCAAGGAAACTCCCATGGTCAAGGGGAAGTGCGATTTCAACAACTGCACCATCCATGATCCTATGGGAGAGTTTGGTGAGGTTGATCCAAGGGCATGCAGGATGCACACCATCAGCGCCCGCATGCGAGTTGGGCCTCCTAGGAAAAGGTGTAGCACCTCCGAGTGCAACAAACTCCACCCCAGGTACAAGTCAATAATTTAGTAGTTGAGACTAAGGTTATGACTGACAAGATTAGGGAGATGGAGGTTGCCTTGGATGTCAAGACCCGTGAGGCCCTTGACACGAGCTTAAGGATCATCGCCAACCAGGATGCGACTCTTCGCTTGTATCATTCTTGCATCATGGATTTGGAGGTTGCCAATAAGGTCACGATTGATGCCCACACCGGTGTCACCGCTCCACCTTCAGAAAAGAACACGGGTATCAATGAAAAGGAGACTAAATGAATCCAACCGGCTTAGCATGTTAAGACTGGGGGAATTGAAGCCCTTTCTCATTTCCATCATCATTATTATTTTCCGTTGAACTTTGTTGGAAAGATTTCATTTAGTTCGAATAAATAAAATACTATCATACCTTTTTGGTGAAGAGGGATGAGTCTTATCCATTGAGTCATAGATGGGTTGATGAATGGTCTATTATGATCTTGATGAATTTGCTTAGTA
The DNA here is from genome assembly GCA_039707655.1 of Elymus sibiricus. Lineage (NCBI taxonomy): Eukaryota > Viridiplantae > Streptophyta > Magnoliopsida > Poales > Poaceae > Elymus > Elymus sibiricus. The sequence goes on along the minus strand of CM077669.1, from coordinate 344,398,256 downwards.
TGGTCATGCATCCATGTGTACTATGAGTCTTTGCTTTTAGAGGATGATTATAAGTCTTCCACATATCTAGTACAAATCAGGAATAAGAAGTTGACATCTTGACATGATGCATTGGAACTGATTTCAGTTTATTTCGTGATTACTTGGCAAGGTTTCTTAAAACTAGTGAACCTAGTATGAAATGCTGACAAGTTCTTGTGCATAAAAACAAAACATTATTTATTCAAGAAAACTTATGTAATTCCCAATAGTTGAACTTGGATGTTTAAGCATACCCATCATATCACATCTCGAAAAGAGAGAGAATATTTCGAGAGATACGGGGCAGGCTTGGTAATTCAAGAAATAAAAAGGGGAAGTGAAGAGCAATGAAATGAAAAATGTATTACACTAAGGTTTGTCTGACTGAAAGAGGAGAATAAAGTATCACTTAGAGTTAGAAAGATTCTCATTGACAATTGATAGTAAGGTGTGGAAGCCTTCATACTCATTTGATGGAAATTAGGATGTGATCGTGCACAGTGTAATTAATCATATTATGTAAATTCTGAAGTTTTACTTTGGACACATTCATTTGATTCATCCACGGCTCGTAACCAAGATGACCTCTTTGTTACAAGCTGCGGTATTTTCTCAGGGATGAGCAAATCTTTAAGCTTCGGGAGTTGATGAGTACATATTATGAGACCATTTTACCATTATTTTTGTGCCTACTTTGTAGGCTTTGTGGGATTTTACCGCATTCGTGCACTTCTTTTTGTTGATAATCCCTCAGGTAACGGCTTTTGGAGAAATATTCATTCAATGGAAAAAAATCCCCAAAAATGGCAGTGGAATCACGTATTAAATGTGATAAACACTTTCCATAAAAAATCAAGCAAGAAGGCAAAAGAAAGAGCCGTCGTCGCGCTTCCAGAGCGAACGACGATGTTCCATACGACCACAAGCGCTCTCATGAGCGGTTGTTTGGCGCGCTACCGCCTATGAGAGATTAGCTATTTCCACCCCGTCAAAGCAAAGCATGAATCAGAGAGGCAGAGACTCCAGAAACTCATCCAGAAGGCACAACCCTAGCCTCCGGAGCCCATCTGGAGGGCGGATCAACTAGTAGAAGGAGGGGATTCCTCTCATCGCGAGGGGAATGAAGTCATCATCACCATATTCCTCACAATCGTCTTCAGCATCATCATCCACATCCTTATCATCTGCAACATCACGTACCCTAGTGGATCCTTCAGTGTATCGGTTGATTCATTCATCCATGTATTCCATTACCATGATGATTGTCGTTCCCATGTGTCAGTAGGCCCGTTGTTCTAGGGGTATGGATGAACCCTAGTGTGTAATAGATTTATTGATATTAGGATTTAATATCCTCTTTGCATGTTTTTGTTGATAATCCTCTTGACATTGGTTGAAGTCGACTATCCAACATATGCCAACTTTGGATGGAAGGTTATTACTGTTTGCTAACAATGTGCTTGTGGAGTTGGGTGATGTGACACACCCCTTCTCCCTTCGTAGTGGATAGTTGCAACAGGGGGTAAAACGGAGACCACTTTGGCTGCATCTAGAGGGACCTCTTTCCCCTTAATCACTGTTTGGTAACCGGAGTGGGGAAGAACGGTGGTGGCGTATGGGATATGGAGATACCACGAGTATGCACATATCTGTACCGGCTTCGCCCACAAAGAGAAACATGTAAAGTGGCTTAGTAATCTGAAGTAGTATTGTGTTTAGGCACCGCTATAGATGCACACTTGAGGGGATTCCGGACCCGCGGGAACGTTTTTAATCATTTGCTTCAAGTCTTATTTATATTACAGTTATTTACTTTAATATATTTAATCACCATTGCACTTGCAACTTCATTATTATTACTTTTACTGTTCTAGATCACTTACAACTTCTAGGCACATTATTTGCACCTTGCAAAGGACCAAAGATTGATTCCTGTGCTCCCTGTGGGATCGATACTCTTACTTCGAAAAGGCTACAACTAAACCTTGTGCACTTGGAAGCTATCAATTGTCCTCGACAGGTGTCACCATGGCCCCGTTTTGTTGTTTGGGCTCGTCTTGATTGTTCTCGTCCAGGTTTTTGGCAGTATCAGGGCGGCACTGTTATCGGTGGTGTTGGCTTTGCTTTTGCTTCCTTTGTTTCCCTTTGGTGTCTTCTTGGGGCGGCGACACTTTGATTATTTCCTTAGGCTTCTCCTCGGATTCTTCCTTTGGAGTGTCGACCATATAAACGTCATAGGTAGGCGTTGCGGCCCAATTCCTTGTACGGGTTATGGCCGCAAGTAAATTTGCTCCGGAATTGACATGCTCATCTTCCTCCATGCCGGTGGCCACGTAGGATCCAAATTCAAGTGTGTCGGTCAAGTCTTCGACCATAGCGACTAAGTGGGTGGTGGGTGGGATGAAAATTTCCCGATCGTTGGCTTTACATCCAATGTTCTGGATTCGGTCCAGCACCACGTTTATTTGTGAGAGCTCCTTCGCATCGAGGGCCTGGCGATAGGTCAGGATGATCTGAAAAGGTTTGTTCGGGTTGCTTGATGCAGGCCCCTGGCTGACTCTAGATCATCGGTTGGAGATGTTTCCTCGGAGACTGTCGCTAAGTCCGAAGACAAGTTCAACTCCAGGCCATCATCCGAGGAGGCGTAGCTAGATCGGATGTGACAGCCACTAGCACCATCTCCGGGTTTGAATCTATCAGAAGGTTGGATTCAAGGATCAGATCGGAGGCCTGCTCCGGAGTTCTTGTGCAGAGGGATCTTCCAGTCGATCTGAGATCTGTTTGGAGAGAACTAGATAACCTCGGGTATCCGTGATGTACTCTAGGCTTTCGAACATGACGACCGGCTCGGGCGAAGGTCTTGACACGACCCAGGCGGCGGGTCGGGTCGGCATGAAGTACTACACTGTAAAAGGGGAATAGCTGGTCGAGGACAAAGATGCCACAACAAAAATTGCTGCTAACAAATTGAAGGCGGTCCATCAATATCTGGTGAGCCAACAATGAGCTCTCAATGAAAGCACGAATGTCAGTGCCAAAACCGGCAGACCTTGGGTAGGGGGGTCTGAGCTGTCAGATCGGATCGGTGGGTAATGAGAGACAGGTGACACGAAGCTTTTATCAAGGTTCGGTCCCTCTTTAAGGAAGTAAATCCCTACGTCCTGCTCTTGCTTATATTATGGGTGTGTCAAAGTACATAGTTGGTCTACCTCGAGATCGTAAGTTGTGATCAACCTCTACGGACTAAACCCTCCGGCGTATATAGGCACCGGGGGTATCTAGGGTTACATTTGGTCAATTGCCATCTAGGTATTACATGCCGAATCTATTGGCCATGCTTGTAGTGCACGCCAGGTTCTTGTTGAAGTCCGATATGCTTACGCCGTGGGTTAAAGGCCTCCGGAGTCCTTCCTTCTGGATGGGCCATCAGCTCGGCCCATGGACTAGTCCAGCTCGGCCGGGACCCCCTCGTCTAGGACACCATCAACGAGGCTTAACGAATTTTATCTCTACTCATTGAATTATGTAAGCAATGGCATGACTCCATTTTCCTAACACAAGTAGAAATCATGAGCCCCCTGGTGTCAAGCCAAGCATTTGGCTCATACTTTTTCACGTGCTTCAACATTTTCAACTACACTCAATACATGAGTGTGAGCCATGGACAAAGCACTACGGGTGGAATAGAATATGGTGGTAGAGATCAATAAGGGAAGACAATTTTTTGGATAGTCTTGCACCAACTAGGCGAATCGTTAGGCTATGGAGATGCCTTCCAATCGATATTGGTGCGAGGAGTAGAGATTGCCATGCAACTTTTGATGCTAAGAGCAATAAGTTTATTAAAGCTCAAACTGAAACCAAGTTGATGTGCATCCAACTTGCTTGCTCATGAACACCTGGGGTATTTGAGGAAGCCCATTATTGGAATATACAAGCCAAGTTCTATAATGAAAATTTCCCACTAGTATATGGAAGTGACAAATCATGAGGCTCTCTATATAAAAAACATGGTGCTACTTTGAAGCACAAGTGTGGTAATGGTTAGTAGCATTGCCCCTTCTCTCTTTTCATATACCTTTTTTATCTCTCGTAATCCGAAACCTCATCCTCATTCTTTGGAGGAATCATTAGCCTTTATAATTCATTATTTTTTCTCACTCGGACAATGCTCTAAAAATGATGATCATCACCTTACAACTCGATAAAATTGATTGCAATTGGACTTCGTTTGGTATTGGTTTCATGCGTAAAACAAAATAGGCAAAAAATAGGAACTCTCACTTGGCACTAGATTAATATGTTAGTTCCTAAAAAATGATATAAAATGTCCTTTAAAGCATATAACATCGATAATATAATAGCATGAAACAATAAAAAATTATAGATACGTTGGAGACGTATCAACATGGAGTAGCGATGGGGTGTTCATATGAGATTCAACATGTAACAATCATAACCTAGAGCAATACAAACTAGCACCAATGCATCAATCGCAGGCATATATATCACATATAGACATTCGTGCTTGCGATAAGAACTTGCATAACAGCGGGTTCCTAATGGAAACTAAGGGTAATTAATATGCCCCTTTTAATAGAGATCCAGAACAAAGCATTAACACAAATTGAATACATGTAATCCTTAGATTACAGTCATCCCCGTGTAGTACACCAATTTTTGTCACTTTGGGGTCTAGGGTTTAGAATAAATACAGGTGCATACAACTTGTAGGTAATATCAAGAACACAATTATATTCATGAAAATATAGTATGTTTATATCTGAAATCATGACACTCGGGCCCTAGTGACAAGCATTAAGCATATCAAAGTCATAGCAACATCAATCTCAAAACATAGCAAATACTAGGGATCAAGCCCCAACAAATCCGACATCAATTACATATGAAACCTCACTCAAATCTCATCTACCTCTAGTATGACTACAAAGGATTACTCACACATGGACATGAACATCATGAAATTATTGATGGAGAAGGGCTAGTGATGAGGAGGACGATATATCCCTCTCTCTGGATCCAGAAACATGCTCCAGATTAGGGCTCCCACCAAAGAACAGTAGGTGGCAGCGGCTCCATATCGTAAAACGCGATGAAACTTCTCTATGAAGAATTTATAGTGCTGTAATCAGGTCAAGGCGATGTCCAGTTGCCTCGCAAGGACACGTGGCACAACTACGGGGTGGTTGTGCCCCTGCCTTTGTGCCCCCTCCGGGCTCCACTTTGGTACTTCTTCCTTCCAGTATTTTATACATATTTTGGATTAATTCTTAGAAAAAATCCTTCCAATTCCGAGCATTTTTTTTTCTGCACAAAAATAACACCATGGTAGTTTTGCTGAAAACAGCGTAAGTTCGGGTTAGTTTCACTCATATCATGCAAATTAGGGGCCAAAACAAGAGCAAAAGTGTTTGGAAAAGTAGATACGTGGGAGACGTATCACTTATTATATTTGCTGAAGCCGCCTGGAACTTGTCCCTGGCCTCCACACATAGCCGTGCTACATCCTCGGGCAACGTCTTGTGATGGCGCGGTGGCAAGGTGTGTTGCACTTGGACTGGTAGATCGTCCGAGGAGCCTCATCCTTATCATGAGGAGAAAGCCTAGCATAAAAATTATGAACTATAATATATCTCGAGATGATACGTCTCCAACGTATCTATAATTTTTGCTTGTTCCATGCTGTTATATTATCATTCTTGGATGTTTTACAATCATTTTATAACAACTTTATATCATTTTTTGGGACTAACCTATTGACATAGTGCCAAAGTGTCAGTTGCTGTTTTTGCTTGTTTTTTACTTCACAGAATATCAATACCAAACGGAGTCCAATCGCGACAAAACTTTTTGGAGATTTTTTTTGGACCAGAAGACACCCAGTGGGCCAAAGAAGTGCTAGAGAGGTGGGCCGTGGAGACCACAACCCACCAGGGCGCGCCAGGGGCCCCCCGGCGCACCCTGATGTGTTGCGCCCTCCACGGGCCCCCTCTCCACCACCTCTGATGCCTATAAATTCCCAAATATTCCAAAAACCATAGGGGAGTCGACGAAACACAATTCCAGCTGCCGCAAATTCCAGAACCTCGAGATCCAATCTAAACACCATCACGGAGGGGTTCATATTCTTCATAGGTGCCTCTTCGATGATGCATGAGTAGTCCACCATAGACCTACGGGTCCGTAGGCAGTAGCTAGATGGCTTCCTCTCTCTCTCTCTTATGATTCTCAATACAATGGTCTCTTGGAGATCTATTTGATGTAAACTTTTGCGGTGTGTTTGTTGGGATCCGATGAATTTTGAGTTCATGATCAGTTTCTATCCATGAATATTATTTGAGTCTTCTTTGATCCCTTATATGCATAATTAATTAGAGCCTCGTATTTCTTCTTCGAATCTTTGGTTTAGTTAGGCCGACTAGATCAATTTTTCTTGCCATGGGAAGAGGTGCTTTGTGATGGGTTCGGTCTTGCGGTGTCCTTTCCCAGTGACAGAAGGGGCAGCAAGGCACGCATGTATCGTTGCCATTAAGGATAACAAGATGGGGTCTATTCCTACATGAATAGATCTTGTCTACATCATGTCATCGTTCTTATTGCATTACTCCATTTTTCCATGAACTTAATACACTAGATGCATGCTAGATAGCGGTCGATGTGTGGAGTAATAGTGGTAGATGCAGGCAGGAGTCAGTCTACTTATCTTGGACGTGATGCCTATATAATGATCATTGCCTTGGATATCGTCATGATTATTTGATCTTCTATCAATTGCCCAACGGTAATTTGTTCACCCACCGTGTGCTATACTCATGAGAGAATCCACTAGTGAAACCTACGCCCCCCGGGTCTACTTTTCCAACATATTGCTTTCCGATCTATCTTTTTGCCTCTTTGTTTTCAGATCTACAAAACCAAAAATACAAAAACATATTGCTGCACTTTTTACTTGCTCTTCTTATTTTGTGTTCTTGAGAGATCTATCTCTCCTATCTATCACTACCTAATCTATCTTTTTACCGTAGAGAGATTGACAACCTCTCTTTCGCGTCGGGTTGCAAGTATTTGTTGTTTGTGTGCAGGTGCTGCTTATTGAGTGGTGGTGATGCTCCTACTGGTTCGATAACCTTGGTTTCATAACTGAGGGAAATACTCTGCCATTGCTGTGCTGCATCATCCCTTCCTCTTTGGGGAGATACCGACGCAGTCTCAAGCCACGTCAAAGGAATTTCTGGCACCATTGCCAGGGAGGAAGCGGTCTCTTCTACGTGCCTATCTAAGGAGCCGAGGAGACTCCATCATCATCTACCAGGTTCCTAATCACAAATCTCATCTCCTTGCAATTACATTATTTGCCATTTGCCTCTCGTTTTGCTCTCCCCCACTTCACCAATATTCCGTTTTGTTCGCACTCTTTTTCGTTTGCCTTTTTCTCGCTGGATCTCTTCATTGCTTGCAATCTTGTTTTCAAAGTCATGATGCCCCAACGGAAGTACTATGATGTTCCTTACCCCAATATTTTGCTTGAAATTGAGAAAAGTACTAAGGAATATATGACTACGCAATTTGAGCATAATAATTATTTTACCGATGAGCATAGAGAACACTCTACCGTGCTAGATGCCATAACGAAACAACTTGATGATATCAGTAGAGAAGTTTGCAATCTTCAATCTAAATATGCTCATGCTGAAAATTTGCTTGGTAAAATCTCCGATGCGCAAGCTACTTTGATAAATCAAATGGACGCCAAACCAATCTCTCTAGAGGATAAAAAAGGATGTAGATCTTAAAGTGATTGGTGTTTCTACTATTGATTCCTTGTTTAGTAATATTAAATTGATAATAAAGGGACTGAAGTAGAGTCAACTTTAGCTAGAAGGCGTCCCAATAATTTGGAGGGTGAAAATCTTGATGATTTTTTTTTGATAAAAGTGGGTTTGAAGAGGTCAAAACTTTAACTAGTGATGTGCCCACTATTTTGGATTGCAAATACTTTAATTATGATAGTTGCTCCTTGATTGAATGTATTTCTTTGCTACAATCCATGTTGAATTCACCTCGGGCTTATGAGCAAAATAAAGCTTTTACTAAACATATTGTTGATGCCATGATGAAATCTTTTCAAGAAAAGTTTGAGTTGGAGATTTCTATTCCTAGAAAATTACATGATGAGTGGGAACCTACCATTAAGGTCAAGATTAAAACTTATGAGTGCGTTGCTATATGTGATTTGGGTGCTAGTGTTTCCACGATTCCGAAATCTTTATGTGATGTGCTTGGTCTTACCAACATTGAAGAATGCTCTCTTAATTTGCACTTGGCGGATTCTACTATTAAAAAGCCTTTGGGAAGAATTAATGATGTTCTTATTCTTGAAAATAGGAACTATGTGCCCATAGATTTTTTGTGCTTGATATTGATTGCAATCCGTCTTGTCCCATTATACTTGGTAGACCGTTTTTACACACAATAGGTGCCGTGATTGATATGAAAGAAGGCAATATTCGGTTTCAATTCCCACTAAGAAAGGGTATGGAACACTTCCCTAGAACAAGAATTAAGCCACCATATGAATCGATCATGAGGGCATCCTATGGATCCAAAACCAGAGATGACAATACTTGAATCTATGCGTTATGCCTAGCTAGGGGCGTAAAACGATAACGCTTGTTGGGAGGCAACCCAATGAATAAATTTATTTTTGCTTTTTGCTTTCTGTTTTTGAGTGTTGACACAATTATGCCTCTGTTATAATTGTTTTTTATGGTTTATTTAGTGTTTGTGCCAAGTAGAGCCTTTAGGATGATTGATAAATTATTTAGTGTTTGTGCCAAGTAGCGCTTGTTGGGAGGCAACCCAATGAATAAATTTATTTTTGATTTTTCCTTTCTGTTTTTGAGTGTTGACACAATTATGCCTCTGTTATAATTGTGTTTTATGGTTTATTTAGTGTTTGTGCCAAGTAGAGCCTTTAGGATGATTGATAAGATGAGTAGAAGCGATGCTGAATCTGAAACAGAAACTTTGCGTCCAGTATTTGAATTTTCATTTTTGCTGGGATGTGATATTGAGCTGAAATTTCAACATGGTGTTTCTATACAAATTATTTATGTTGTCCTAATTTTTCATAATTTTTAGAGTTACATAAGTATGGTTAGAGTACATATTGCTACAGACTATTCTGTTTAAGACAGATTCTGTTTTCGTTGCATTGTGTGCTTGTTTTGATGAATCTATGGTTTGTATCGGGGGGTATATGCCATGGTAAAGTTAAAATATAGTAGGTATAATGCAATAATAAAATATGAATGGGTTTGCAACAGCACCTAAAGTAGTGATTTACTTTATTATACTAACGGATCTCACGAAGATTTTATTGAGTTTTGTGTGATTGAAGTTTTCAAGTTTTGGATGAGATCACGATGGATGAAGGAATAAGGAGTGATAAGAGCCTAAACTTGGGGATGCTAACGCACCCCCAAGATATATCTAAAGAGTAACAAGCAACTAAGCGTGGGGATGCCCCCGAGTGGCATCCCCTCTTTCTTCTAACAACCATCGGTATTTTACTTGGAGCTATATTTTTATTCGTCACATATCATGAGTTTTGCTTGGAGCGTCTTGTATCTTTGCTTGCTTTGTTTATTAGTTTTTCATTTGTTTCCTTTATATACACACCTATTTGGGAGAGCCAAAATTATGCTATGATTTGTTAGAATTGCTCTCTATGCTTCACTTAAACTTTTTGAGCTATAGAATTGCTCTAGTGCTTCACTTATGTCTTTTTGAGCACGGTGTGCTAGGAATTTTTTTTTGTAGAAATCCTCTCATGCTTCACTTATACCTTTTTGAGAGATGAAAATTTTATGCTCATATACTTCACTTAGATTTGTTTGAGCTTGTCAAAAAAGCAATGTCAATATATGAAACTAGTCCCAAAGTGATAGATATCCAAGGAGGATATAATAAAAACTTTCATGAAGATCATTGGGAAATTAAACTTGATTCCTTGTAATAGTTTTGAAACAAGATGATAGTAATATGTGAGTCATGTTAGTGATTAATTATGCTTGAGTAGGAATATTGGTGTTAAGGTTTGTGATTCCCTATGCAAGTACGAAAGTCAATAGTTATGCAATGAAATTACATCCGACTTGTGGTGCATTATTCGGTGTTAGTTATGCTCAATGCTCACTTATGTGAATTTTCATTTCTTGGTTTAGTCGCTTCTCAATCTATTTGCTAGCCTCGATTTGTACTAACTAGAAATACTACTTGTGCATCCAAAATCCTTAAACCAAGTTTTGCCTTATGAGTCCACCATACCTACCTATATGCGGTATTTCCATGCCGTTCCAAGCAAATTTGTATGTGCCATCTCTAAACTTTCAAAATAATTTTTTCTCTTTTGTGTTCTCGTACCGCTCATGAAACAGTGGGGAGTGTCCAATATTTTTCCAGACTAGATGTGTTATTCTCAAGATGAGCGTTTATTCACTTGTCATTGCACGAGAGTGCGGAGGTAATAGGGATGCCCATTCCCGAAATGAAAAAAGAAAAAAAATTACTTTATGTTGTCAAATAATAAATTCCTTGGAAAGCTTTGGTATGGAAGGAAACCGTGGATACGGCCTGATGACTCACAAGTATAGAGGATCAATCGTAGTCTTTTCGATAAGTAAGAGTGTCGAACCCAACGAGGAGCAGAAGGAAATGACAAGCGGTTTTCAGCAAGGTAATTTCTGCAAGCACTGAAATTTTATGTGATAGGTAGTTTGATAACAAGATAATTTGTAACGAGAAAGTAACGGTAACCGTAAACAAGATGCAGCAAGGTATCCCAATCCTTTTGAGGCAAAGGACAGGCCAGAACAATCACTAGTAATAGGCAAAGTGTTCTTGAGGGTACACGGGAATTTCGTCTAGTCACTTTTATCATGTTGGTTTGATTCGTGTTCGCTACTTTGCTAATTTGATATGTGGGTGGACCGGTGCTAAGGTGCTGTTCTTACTTGTACTAACAACCTACTTATGATTAACCCCCTCACAAGCATCCGCAACTACGAGAAAAGTATTAAGACAAAGTCTAACCATAGCATTAAACATGTGGATCCAAATCAGCCCCTTACGAAGTAGCGCATAAACTAGGGTTTAAGCTTCTGTCACTCTAGCAACCCATCATCTAATAACTACTCCACAATGCATTCCCTTAGGCCCATGAATGGTGAAGTGTCATGTACTCGACGTTCGCATGACACCACTAAGGGAATGACAACATACATATCATCAAAATATCGAACACATATCAAATTCACATGATTACTCGCAACAAGACTTCTCCCGTGACCTCAAGAACAAAGGTAACTACTCACAAATAATAATCATGCTCAAGATCAGAGGAGTAATGAATAGCATAATGGATCTGAAGATATAATCTTCCACCAAATAAACCATATAGTAATCAACTACGCAAGATAATCAACACTACTAGTCACCCACAGGTACCAATCTGAGGTTCCGGTACAAAGATTGAACACAAGAGATGAACTAGGGTTTGAGAGGAGATGGTGTTGTTGAAGATGTTGATCAAGATTGGCCTCCCAAAGATGAGAGGGGTATTGGTGATGACTATAGCTTTGATTTCCCCCTCCGGGAGGGAAGTTCCCCCGGTGGAATCGCTCCGCCGGAGGGCAAAAGTGCTCCTGCCCAGGTTCCGCCTCGAGGCGGCGTCGCTTCATCCCGAAAGTCCTCCTCCGGTAGTTTTCAGCTCCAGTAATTTTTATCAAATATATAAATAATCTCTGTAAATTTTCAGCTTCATTGGAGTTGTGCACAATAGGTATCTCTGACGTGCTTTTCTTGGGTCCACAATTCCAGCTGTCGGCATTCTCCCCCTTTGTGTAAACCTTGCATATTATGAGAGAAAAGGCATTAGAATCACTCCCCAAAGCATTATTATTCAACAAAACAAAGTAAATAACAGTAGGAAATCATGATGCAAAATGGACGTATCAACTCCCCCAAGCTTAGACCTCGCTTGTCCTCAAGCGAAAGCCGATATTGAAAAGCATGTCCACATGGTTTGAGAGAGAGGTGTCGATAAAAACAAAATACGGACATAGAAGCATCATGCTTATTAACATAACATCAACAAAGACTAACACAAGAACTTATTTCAATGCATTTTTATCATAAAGCTTCTCATGAACAAGTAACAATTCATCACAACATAGAAGTATGAAGCATAAACCTTATTGGAAACCAACAAACTATGTTCTCAGTCAACTTTGCAACTACAATTCATCATATTTTCAGGAAGGGTCTCATGTTGGAGCCTTTTGGCAAGTCCACATACTCAACTATCATTTAGTCTTCTATGATTGCTAACGCTCACGGCATACCCATGAACAAAAAGTCTCAACCAGACACGTAGGAAGATAGGGGCTTATAGTTTTGCCTCCCAACTCACTCACCTCAAGGGTGATGTCAACAATAATGACTCATGCCCACCCATATCCAACAGGATATATGTGCCTAGATCTTTCCTCACCACATGATGCTTGCAAAAGAAAAAGTAAAAAGGAATAGGGGAGAATACTTTGACTCTTGCATAAAAGTAAGTGCATAAAAGTAAAAGATAGGCCCTTCGCAGAGGGAAGCAGAGGTTGTCATGCGCTTATTGATTTGTATGCCCAATCCCTTAGTGTAAAAGAACGTCACGCTATATTGCCCCCTATGATAGCAACCTTTATTATATAGTCTATCGCTTTTATTACTTTGCCATCATAAGTTCGTATAACGCTCAATTTTCTCTTACACTAATTGATCAAAACACTTTTAGAAGTAATTTTTATTGCCTTGTTGCACCGATGACAACTTACTTGAAGGATCTTTCTTGATCCATAGGTAGGTATGGTGGACACTCAAGGAAAGAGTTTGGGTTTGGGTTTTTCGATGCACAAGTAGTATCTCTACTTAGTGCAGAATTTTTGGCTAGCAATGATATTGGGCAAGCACCACATGTTGAAGGATCTATGACAATATAACTTCTATGTGGATATGAACAAACATAAATCATTATGTTGTCTTCCTTGTCCAACGTCAACAATTTTGACATATAATATTTGATGGGGGCTCACAATCATAAAAGATGTCCAAGATAGTGTATTTGCATGTGAATCTTCTCTTCCCTAATTAATTCTTTCATGAATTGCATCATTGACCAATGCTATGTTTGTCAATCTCCAATAAATTTTACTACTTGTACTTTCCCTTATGTGATGTCATTACTCACCATAAGATTAGCATATGATTCTTTTCATTTGTTTCTTTTCTTTTCTTTATTTGTTTGCAACAAGAAAGTAGAGAAGCAAAAACTCAAACTAAACTTTATTATATAACTTTCACTCGATTACATAGATAGGTAGACCACAAAACTAACACACGAAAATAGATCACGCTAAACTTTTATTTGACTAAAGCAAAGGGAAACTAAAGATAGAACTAAAATAGGTAAAGGTGAATAAAAGTGATGGTGATACGATACCAGGGCACCTCCCCCAAGCTTGGCTCAAGCCAAGGGGAGTGCCCATACCCGTGTACTCAAGTCTCTTTCGGTGGGGATGATGAAGAACGTGGAGGTGTTGATGCAGGTGGTGGTGATGTGATGTCACACTTTAGCTTCAGAAGATGGTCCAATTTGTGGATGACTCTCCTAAGGTTGTCGATGTGTTCTTGCAACAAGATATTTTCACGGATGAGAAATTTATTCTGAACACGAACCGCTTCGAAGGCTCTAAAGGCTTCAATTTCAATAGGGGTGAGATGACTGTAATAAGGTTGAAGGATATCTTCTTCCTCTCCCTCCTTTGCTGGCATGAATTGATCTCCTTCAGGGAGATAATCCACCTTAGCTTCATTATCCTTTTCCTCCTTGCAGGCTTCTTCCGGCTCCTCCCTCTTCAACTCTATCTTCATTAGCCAGGCATCTTCTTCCACATTGTTAGGAGAGGGAGAAGACATGATGCCTGACTTGACAGATCTGATAGAAAAACAGCAAGAAGCAATAACAGAGGATTTTTCTGCGATGCGGTCGTCAAAATAGTAGGGGGTATATATAGAGAATTTTTATTCTTGAGAAACAAGTATTTGGAAGGAAAACGGAGCCGGGAAGGCATCCGAGGTGGGCACAACCCACCAGGGCGTGCCCAGGGGTGCCTGGCGCGCCCTGGTGTATCGTGCTCACCTCGATCACCTTCCGGTTTATTTTTTTATTCCTAGAATTCTAAAATATTCCAAAACTGACAAAAAAATATTTTTGCGGATTTTTCGGAGTCCGTTTACTTACCGTATCACGTGCCTCCTATTTTTAAGATTCTGGAGTGTTCCGGAAGGTTTCTTTTATGTGTTCCTCTGGTGTCATGGTTTGGATAACATTGCTTTCAACGTTAATAGGCGTACCTAAGATATAATGCTTAATTCTTTGGCCATTGACCACCTCCGGGTTAGTACCTTCGGCGTTATTAATCTTGATAGCTCTTGAACGATAAACCTCTTCAATAATATATGGTCCTTCCCGTTTGGAGAGAAGCTTTCCTGCAAAGAATCTTAAACGAGAGTTGAACAAAATAACATAATCTCCTATTTTGAATTCCCACTTTTGGATTCTTTTGTCATGCCATCTTTTTACTTTTTCTTTGAATAGCTTGGAATTTTCATACGCTTGGGTTATCCATTCATCTAGTGAGCTAATATCAAATAGCCTCTTCTCACCGACAAGTTTGAAATCATAATTGAGTTCTTTAATTGCCCAAATTGCTTTGTGTTCTAGTTCTAGAGGCAAATGACAAGCTTTCCCATACACCATTTTATACGGAGACATACCCATAGGATTTTTATAAGCTGTTCTATAGGCCCAAAGTGCATCATCTAATTTCTTAGACCAATTCTTACGAGACCTATTGGCAGTTTTTTGTACTATTAATTTTATTTCTCTATTACTAAGTTCTACTTGACCACTAGATTGAGGATGATAGGGTGATGCAATTCTATGGTTAACATCATATTTAGCAAGCATCTTACGGACATCACCATGAATAAAGTGTGAACCGCCATCAGTCATTAAATATCTAGGGACTCCAAACCTCGGGAAGATAACCTCTTTAAGCATTTTAATGGAGGTGTGGTGATCAGCACTACTAGTTGGAATCGCTTCTACCCACTTAGTGACATAATCAACTGCAACCAAAATATGAGTGTACCCATTGGAGGAAGGAAAAGGCCCCATATAATCAAAACCCCACACGTCAAATGGTTCAACAACAAGTGAATAATTCATAGGCATTTCTTGACGCTTACCGATATTACCAATTCTTTGACATTCATCACAAGACAAGACAAACTTACGGGCATCATTGAAGAGAGTAGGCCAATAAAAACCATATTGCAATACCTTATGAGCAGTTCTTTCTCCCGCATGATGTCCTCCATAAGCTTCGGAATGACATTTCCGTAGGATTTGTTCCTGTTCATGCTCAGGTACACAACATCTAATAATACCATCTACTCCTTCTTTATAAAGATTTGGGTCAACCCAAAAGTAATGTCTCAAGTCATCGAAGAATTTTTTCTTTTGTTGATATGTGAAGCTAGGTGCTATATATTTAGCGACAATGTAATTAGCATAATCAGCATACCAAGGTGTGTTGTGTGAGACACTTATTGCAGCTAGCTGTTCGTAAGGGAAACTATCATCAATAGGTCGTGGGTCATCAAGAATATTTTCTAACCTAGACAAGTTATCAGCTACGGGGTTCTCAGCTCCTTTCCTATCAACGATATGTAAGTCAAATTCTAGCAAAAGAACCCACCTAATGAGTCTAGGTTTAGCATCTTTCTTTTCCATAAGGTATTTTATAGCAGCATGATTGGTGTGAACAATAATTTTGGAGTCAACAATATAGGATCTAAATTTATCACAAGCAAACACGACCGCTAAAAATTCTTTTTCAGTAGTGGCATAATTTCGTTGGACACTGTCTAGAGTTTTACTAGCATAATGGATAACATTCAATTTCTTATCAACTCTTTGTCCTAGGACAACACCAACAACATAATCACTAGCATCACACATAATTTCAAAAGGCAAGTTCCAATCAGGTGGTTGAACAATAGGTGCAGAGGTTAAGGCTTTCTTGAGTGTTTCAAAGGCTTCCACACAATCATCATAAAAGACAAAAAGAATATCCTTTTGCAAAAGACTAGTATGAGGCCTAGAAATTTTAGAGAAGTCTTTAATGAACCTCCTATAAAAACTAGCATGACCAAGGAAACTTCGAATACCTTTAATATCTTTAGGACATGGCATTTTCTCAATTGCATCAACTTTAGCTTTATCCACCTCAATACCTCGCTCAGATATTTTATACCCCAAGACAATACCTTCATTAGCCATAAAGTGGCACTTCTCCCAATTCAAGACGAGATTAGTTTGTTCACATCTCTGCAAAACTCGATCAAGGTTGCTTAAGCAATCATCAAAAGAAGTTCCGTAAACGGAAAAATCATCCATGAAAACCTCCACAATCTTTTCACAAAAATAAAAGAATATAGCAGTCATACATCTTTGAAAGGTAGCAGGTGCATTGCATAAACCAAAAGGCATACATCTATAAGCATAGGTTCCAAAAGGGCAAGTAAAGGTGGTTTTCTCTTGATCGGATTGTGACACAGGTATTTGAGAGAAACTAGAATATCCATCTAAGAAACAAAAGTGTGTGTGCTTAGATAGTCTCTCTAGCATTTGATCGATGAACGGTAGAGGGTAATGATCTTTCCTAGTAGCTTTATTTAATTTTCTAAAATCAATTACCATTCTATAGCCAATGACAATTCTTTGTGGAATAAGTTCATTCTTATCATTAGGAACAACGGTAATACCTCCTTTCTTAGGGACACAATGAACGGGACTTACCCATCTACTATCAGCTATGGGGTAGATTATACCTGCTTCCAGAACCTTTAATATTTCAGTTCTTACCACTTCTTTAATCTTGGGATTCAATCGTCGATGGTGATCAACAACGGGTTTAGCATCAGGTTCCATATTGATCTTGTGCTGACATAGAGTGGGACTAATGCCCTTAAGATCATCAAGAGTATATCCAATAGCAGCCCGGTGCTTCCTTAGAACTTTCAATAATCTTTCTTCTTCATGTTCTGAAAGGTTAGCACTAATAATAACAGGATATATCTTTTTCTCATCAAGATAAGCATACTTCAAAGTGTCAGGCAATTGTTTCAATTCAAACACATGATCACCTTTAGGTGGAGGAGGACCACCAAGAGTTTCAATAGGCAAATTGTGTTTCAAGAGAGGTTGTTGTTCGAAGAAAATTTGATCTATTTCATTTCTTTCACGCATGTGCATATCATTTTCATGGTTGAGCAAATATTGTTCTAACGGATCAGTAGGAGGCACAGCAATAGAAGCAAGACCAATTATCTCATCCTTACTAGGTAGCGCTTTATCACGAGGTTGTCTACTAAACTTGGAAAAATTAAACTCATGAGACACATTACTAAAACTGACACCGACAGTTTGTTTCTCACAATCTATCTTAGCATTGACGGTGCTCAAGAAAGGTCTACCAAAGATAATGGGACAAAAGTCATGTTGTGGGGAACCAAGAACTAGAAAATAAGTAGGGTATTTTACTTTCCCACACAAGACTTCAACATCTCTAACAATCCCGAGTGGTGTGATAGTGTCTCTATTAGCAAGTTTAATAGTAACATCAATATCTTCCATTTCAGCAGGTGCTATTTCATCCATAATTTCTTGGTATAAGGTAAAAGGGATAGCACTCACACTAGCACCTAAGTCACATAAACCATGATAGCAATGATCTCCTATTTTAACTGAGACAATGGGCAAGCCTTCTATAGGTCTATGTTTATCTTTTTTATCAGGTTTAGCAATTCTAGCAGCTTCATCACAAAGGTAGATGACATGCCCATCAACACTTTCTACCAAGAGATCTTTAACCATAGCAACACTAGGTTCTACTTTGATTTGCTCAGGGGGTTTAGGTGCTCTTATACTACTCTTACGAACCATAGTTGATACCTTAGCATGTTCCTTTATCCTAACAGGGAAAGGTGGTTTTTCAATATAAGCGGTAGGCACAACTGGATCAACATTGTAAAAGATGGTTTCTTCTTTAGCTATGACCGGTTCTCTAATTTCTTCTTTAATAGGGGGATGATATTTAAACCACTTCTCCTTAGGGAGATCAACGTGAGTAGCAAATGCTTCGCAGAAAGAGGCTACTATCTCAGAGTCTAGTCCATATTTAGTGCTAAACTTGTGAAAAGTATCGGTATTCATAAAAGATTTAACACAATCAAATTCAAGCTTTATACCTGATTGAAAGGATCGATATGGTTGACTAGACGGGGGGGGGGGGGGGTGAATAGGTAACTACCATTTTTTAACTTTTCCTTAACAAGTTAGGCTTAGCAACAAATAGGTTGGCTAGATATGCAACTAGGTGAGCAACCTATATGATGCTAACAACAATAACCATACAAGCAAGGAGATAAACAATACAAATAACTTGCACAAAGTAAGGCTAAGAAGTAACCACAAGTGGAACCAATGGAGACGAGGATGTGTTACCGAAGTTCCTTCCCGGTAAAGGGAAGTACGTCTCCGTTGGAGCGGTGTGGAGACACAATGCTCCCCAAGAAGCCACTAGGGCCACCATATTCTCCTCACGCCCTCACACAATGCGAGATGTCGTGACTCCACTAGTGGTGCCCTTGAAGGCGGCAACCGGACCTTTACAAACAAGGTTGGGGCAATCTCCACAACTTAATTGGAGGCTCCCAACACCACCATGAAGCTTCACCACAATGGAGTATGGCTTCACGGTGACCTCTTCCATCTAGGGTGCTCAAACACCCAAGAGTAACAAGATCCGCAAGGGATTAGTGGGGGGAATCAAATTTCTCTTGGTGGAAGTGTAGATCAAGGCCTTCTCCTCCAAACCCTAGAGCATCAACAAGAATCGATGGTTAGGGAGAGAGATCGGGCAAGAGTAAGCTTTTGGAGCAACAATGGAGCTTTTGGGAAAAGAGGTACGTCTCACTAGAGAAGAAGACCCCTTTATATAGGGAGGAGGGAATCTGACCATTTTCTGCCCACTAGTCGTGCATAAGCGGTAGTACCGCTCTGGGGAGCGGTACTTCCGCTTGCACAGAAGTACCGGGCAACACACACAGCCGACGGTAGTCAGAGAGCCGGTAGTTCCGCCGGAGCGGTACTACCGCTCCCGCAAGCGGTGCTTCCGCTTAGCACTGTGGGATGCCCAGACTTAGTGAATAGGAAGGAGGCAGTAAGTCAGTACCGCTCAGAGCGGTACTTCCGCTTAGAACTGCCGCTCAAAATTCACTCAAGTGACAGAAAGTCAGAGAGCCAAATATAAGCGGAAGAGACCCGGAAGGGGAGGGCGGCAGTACCGCATAAGCGGTACTACCGTGTGCACCCAAGCGGTACTTCAGCTTAAAATGGACAGGCTCACCCGAGGAAGCTAGAGAGCAATAAATAAGCGGTAGTACCCCGGTAGTGCAGGGCGGTACTACCGCCGGAGCGGTACTACCGCGCACTAGAGGGGTACTTCCGCTTAACCTATTACTCAGGGCCCTGAAGATAGGGGCAGCTCCATTGTGCCGGGAAAAGGGAAGAAAGCAGATGTGTACGTATTTGATTCTCCCAACCTTTCCACGTGCGGGCCCCCTCTTGATAGTACGGATTTTCCTATGACTCAAGTCCACCAACACTAAATCAATAGGAAAATGCCGTCTTCTCTTTTTACAACTGAGGTGCTCACACACCATCTCGTGCTACCTGATAATCTCTGAAAACTGAATGCACACGATTAGTCCACAAAGGTATTGTCATCAACCACCAAAACTACTTAGGGAGAAATATGCACTTACAATCTCCCCCTTTTTGGTGGGTTGATGACAACACGGGATTTGCCAAAAACAATAAGCAGTAATGATATAGACAAACCCGACAACTACCAAATATAGAGGGGCTCCCCCTAGATGTGTGCACTATTTTAATATGCCTTTGGAATGCAAAGTGCACACGGCTAGGATCAACACCCCCCCTATATTTTATAGACACAGCAAATTAACTTGCTAATCAGATAGAGAGATATAAGCAGGTAGTTTCATAAAGTAACTAATGTAAGCATAACAAGATATGATGGATAGCATGTCTTACACCATACATTAGTACTCATAGGTCTGGACCACATAAACCAAAGCAAGCAAACAAAAGAGTTCACGAGAGATAAAATGCGCAGATAGAATAAACACTCGTGACTCAGCAAAGCCAACAAATCCAAATCCCTACTCACTCTCTCCCCCTTTGGCATCGAGACACCAAAAGGGGCATAGAGGACTAAAGTAAGCCAAGGTGATGGAAGCCTAAAAGAGATCAGTCCTCATCATCATCATGCTCCTCATCAGAGGCAGCAGGGACATCCTCGTCTGACTCAGCCCACGGACAGTTCTTCTGGACCCAGACCTCCTCCTCAGTAATCCGGTCCTCAGACCCACTGTCAACTGAGAGGCCAAGCTTCCTCATAATGATCTTGTCACGGTTGCGGGCCTTCTTACTGTCAACATGTGCCTTATATTGTCCCTTGATCTGGAAGCAGAGGAGGTTCTTCATCTTCGTCTTCAGCCTAGCAGCCCATGATGGCACGTGCTCAGAGGGAGGAACATAAGTGTCATCAGCATAGTCCGGCTCTGGCTCATCATCAGAATCAGTGGGAGCAATCTCAGGAACAGCAGGAGCAATGCCCTAGTTCTCCTTCACACGGAGTCTAAGTATACCATGAGTCACCATGTGATCTGTAACCAGATCCTCACCAGGGAATGAAGCAGCCCAGGTATCCTCAATGAGCTTAAACAGATAAGGACCATAGATAGGCACCTTCCGGTCAAGGACAGCAGACCGAAGCTCCTTCCACATGATGTGGGAAATATCCAAAGAAGAGTCACGACCACGCTCCTTAATGCACAATAGTAGAAGATTCACAAGGTAGGAGTGAACCTGATCCTTGTTCCCAACACGAGGAAACAGAGTGTTGCAGAAGATACGATGCATAATGTCAAGAAATGGAATGAGCTCAGTGCGAGTACCCTTGCCTGTCTGAACCACCATGGAATAGCGAACAAGCTTGGACTTGTGAATAGCAGTTTCTTCAGTGTGAGGCCTCAGTCCAATAGGCACATCCAGACCCTGATCAACAATGCCTAGAGCATTCATGAAGGTCTTCCAGTTGGAGCGCAAAACTCTGCTGCCAGTCATCCAAGTCAAGTTGCGCTCCTCATTAGTGTGAAAGTGAAGGGTGGCATAGAATTGAACCACAATCTCCTAATCGAAGTCCTTATTGAAGCTGATGATAGGATCCAGACCCCATTGAGCGCATAGAGCACGAGCCTCAGCAAAATAGTCAGAGTGGGGGTTGTTGTTCATGTGCCCCGTATCAATGGATTTGGCATCAGGTTCATATAGATTGGTCTTGGTCTTCAGGACCCCCACATAAATGAGAGATTGCTCCTTGGTCCAGAAAGGACGTCCAACCAACGCCTCGTCCTGAGGACGGCGATACGGGTTATGCTGGCGAAACTCCAGAAACTCCTTGTTTGTCATTTCCTCAGGAGATTTGGCCACCTCCTTCTTGCTGACAGTCCGCTTCACCGGTTGAGCACTAGAACTAGCCCCTGCAGCCTCTGAAGTGCGAAACCTCATAGAACCACCTGGCCGTCCAGGATTCATGCGACGAGGAGGAGCAGAACTGTCATCACCTGGAACCACAAAAACAAGGAATGGAAAGAGACACACTAACTGTAAATAACCAGAAAAAGCCAAGCAAAACTTACTAGAGAGGATACAGCATAAGGAGTGAGGGATCCAGTGACTAGCAATAGTACCGTTTGGGCAGGACGGTACTTCCGCTTGGAGCAGTAGTACCGGGCATGCCCGAGCGGTAGTACCGCCCTGGTGACGGGATGATCCCGCGGCAGGGAAGTGGCCACGGATCCAACACCAAACGAGTGACTGACAACCACATGTATCTCTAGTAATCATCTCACGTCCTACTCATGCCAAGATTTAGCAAAAAACACAAGAAATCACACGCATTGCCCTAGATGCAAGATTCAAGAAATCTAGGTCAAAAAGAGGAAGATTGAGGGCAATACCGGGATCCATGGCACGAGGAAGAGATGGGGAGCAACCCCACCGTACGGAAATGCGAAGACCGGCACGGAATGGGAGATCCGGAGTCGGCCTCCGGGAGAGATTTGGTCACCAAGGCCGGAGAAGAGACAGTGAATGGGTATGGGGGGGAGTTAGAACTCCCCCTGCCCATCACATGAATCGACCGTGAGCCCCCCGAAGCGGTAGTACCGCTAGTACGGGCGGTACTTCCGCTGGAGCGGTAGTACCGTCCACCCGAGCGGTAGTACCGCTTATGACCAAAAACTGCTCCCAGCACAAAAATAGAAGAAAAACATGTTTTATGGTTGACGAGAAATCTGAGACAATGAAAAGCATCAAGACTTTCTAATAAAATACATACAAGAAGTTACTCCAAGTCTTTATGAGAAACGAAACACGAAGAGACAAAGACTTGAATCAACACATTCGAACTAATATGCTCTAGTAATGCAAATGCCTCACTAGGGGGTGGGGGCGGTGGCCGAAGCCACCTATCTTTGAGTCAATTGGTATGGCACCGCAAAGATTTTAACCTTGGGCCCATGACCAAAACTCGTCTTTGAAGCACAAGTGTCATAAAAAATGACTAATGTGAAAGACTTGATCAATTTATGCATAATAGGAGGAGGGATAGTTCATTGAGAGAACTAGACTCCCCCTATGTCCATGCCTACACCTAAACAAGACATGATGATGAGTGTGGTGGGGTGTGCACAAAGTCAAGCCACATTGCTCGAATTAATGATATTTAGCTCATGCCTTAACTCACGAATCTTGCTTCATCCAATGGCTTCGTGAATATATCTGCAAGCTGTTCCTTAGTATAGAGATGAATAAGATCAATGTCTCCACACTTGATGTGATCCCGGATGAAGTGATGACGAATCTCAATATGCTTTATCTTGCAGTGTTGAACCGGGTTGTTGGAGATCTTGATCGTGCTTTCATTGTCGCAGTAAAGAGGCACTTTGTCACAGTCGACCCCATATTCCTTTAAGGTTTGCCTCATCCAAAGAATCTGAGCACAACAACTTGCGGCGGCAACATACTCAGCCTCAATGGACGAGAGAGAAACACAGTTTTGTTTCTTGGAAGACCAACTTACCAGAGAGCGACCAAGAAATTGGCAACCTCCGGAAGTGGACTTCCTCTCCACACGGTCTCCCGCCCAATCCGAGTTAGTATATCCAATGAGATCAAATGAAGCACCTTTGGGGTACCATAAGCCAAAGTTTGGGGTATGAGCCAAATATCGAAAGATTCGCTTGACAGCCACATAGTGACTCTCCTTAGGTGCAGATTGGAATCGTGCACAAATTCCCACACTCAACATGATATCCGGCCTAGATGCAAAGGTAAAGCAGAGATCCAATCATGGAGCGATATACCTTCTGATCCACAGCTTTACCATTGGGATCACTGTCAAGTTGGCATTTGAGTGGCATTGGAGTGTTGGCCTTCGTAGGATTGAGCTCATCCATCTTGAATCTCTTGAGCATGTCTTGAGTGTATTTGGCTTGGTTGATGAAGGTTCCTTGGCTTCGTTGCTTGACTTCGAATCCAAGGAAGAACTTCAACTCTCCCATCATAGACATCTCAAACTCTTTGGTCATTAGTGCGGCGAACTCATCATTAAAAGCTTTGTTAGAAGAACCAAAGATAATATCATCTACATAGAGTTGGCATACGAACAAGTTCCCGTTAACCCTCTTAGTAAAAAGAGTGGGGTCGATTTTCCCAATTTCAAATCCACGATCTTGCAACATCTCGGTAAGGTGCTCATACCACGCACGTGGGGCTTGTTTAAGGCCATAGAGTGCCTTATCGAGAACGTATACATGATTGGGGAACTTGGGATCCTCAAAACCTGGGGGTTGCTTGACATATACCAACTCCTTAAGAGGACCGTTAAGAAACGCACTCTTTACATCCATTTGAAATAAAATGAAGTCGTGATGAGAGGCATAAGCGAGTAACATGCGAATAGATTCAAGGCGAGCAACTGGGGCAAAGGTTTCACCGTAGTCGATACCCTCGACTTGGGAGTAGCCTTGAGCCACCAGTCTTGCGTTGTTGCGAATAATAATGCCATTTGCATCTTGCTTGTTCTTAAAGATCCATTTGGTTCCAATGACATTGTGCTTCTCCTTTGGTCTTGGTACCAATCGCCACACTTTGTTGCGCTCGAAGTTGTTGATTTCATCATGCATGGCTTCAAGCCATTCCTCGTCTTCGAGCGCATCTTGTACCTCTCAAAATAGGCTTTCGCCCCGCTATATAGATATAGCAACCACCCGATACAACAAAGATCCCAATGCTGGGGCAGACAGCACAAGAGTGCCCAAAAGAAATAAAAGAGAAGGAGAAAGAAAAGAATGACAACAGAGCCGGATCGACAAAAACGATGAAGATCCCGAACCGCTGCGCCCTCCGAAGATATCTACCACACTCCTAGCACTTCGGACCACCGCATACCAAGCAACACCTTCAGGAAGGAATGCGACGATGACGACATTGCTGCCCGGAATAATCCTAGGGTTTCCCCCGGTATGCGGAGTGGCGTGGGTGAGTGGGATACCCGACGCCCTTCAAGAAGGAACCACGGCGCCCACGGGCGTCGCCGCGTCGGTGCCGACCTCGCCGACAAGGATTTCTCCAGTCCACCACACACCCACCACCCTGACCGATCCGAAGCACTCCACCAAACGTGCCGCCCACCAACATGCGCCACCACGGTCTTGGAGCACCACCGTCATCTCACCATGGAGAGCGAAGCGGGACCGACGGGTCCGAGAGGGAGCAGCCGGGAACGAGGAGCGGCAGAATCAGCAGCCACACGGGAGGGGACAACCTCCTCCGCCCTCGGCGGTCACCGACCGGACGCATCAAGGGGAGCACACCAGGCGCGTAGGCCCGGCCGAGCCCAATATGGCTCGCGAAGCTTCCGTTGCCGTGCTGCAGTGGGTGCGTCACCGTCTCCGAAACCCCTCGCACGAGCCACACCTCTGTCCGCCGGAGTCAAGACAGGCCCGCCCAGACCCAGATGGGGCCCCAAAGGGCCAAGATCTGGGCCGGGAGGGCGCCGTCATCAGCCGCCGTGCCAGCCCGCGGCCAAGTGGCCGCGCCACCGCCTCCGCACCATCCAGAGCCGCGCCGCCCGAGGTAGCGCCGCCGCCGGGACCGCCGCTGCCCGATGTGAACCGTCGCGCGCCGGCGACGGAGGGACCATCTGCAACCGCCGGGAACCCGAAGCCGGACCCCAGCGGCCGCCCTCGCCGATCGCGGCCCGCGCTGCCTGGAGCCAGATCCGGTCGCCGGCCAACGGCGAACCGTGCCCAAGCGCGCCCCTCCATGGGAGCCGCCGCGCGGCCAAGGGAGCGCCCAGATCCGGCGCGCCGCTGTCATCCGGAGCGCCCGGAGCTGCGCCGCCGGGCCCCACCACAGCCCGGCGCCTCCGGCGGCCAGCCAGCCCGCACCAGCCGGGGATCCACGAGGAGGGGAAGGGGCAGCCCCGCCACCACCCATGCCGGCCTGGCTTCGCCCGGCGGCGACGCGGGGCGGCGGCGAGGGAGGGAGGGACGGAGGGGAGGGGCTGGGAACGGCGGCTAGGGTTCCTCCCCATCGCCTTGCGAGGGCGACGCGGGAGGATGAGGGGGGGAGGGTTCACGTGGCCCACTCCTAAAACGGGCTCTTACGGGTCGCGCGTCTTGTACCTTGAGAGGTTCAAAGCAAGAAACAAATGCATGATGTGTACAAAAGTTTGTTAATTGACGACGAGTAGTTACCCCTCTTTTTAAGATTACGTAGACGTTCTCTAAGAGGTGTTGCTTGGTATTAAGCTTGGAAGCAATCTTGGCAGCTCGTCTTTCAAGAATTTCCTCCATGGAAAGTTGAGGCTTGGTATCTTGACGAGCTTCGGTACTAGCACCGGCTTGCTCATGATCTTGAGCATGATCTTGATCTTTAGCTTGACCTTGATCTTGAACTTGATCTTGGTCTTGAGCTTCATCTTGATCTTGAGTGTGCACGGGGGTGTGAACAAGATCTTGAGCATCATGTGAAGTAGAATCATCACTACTAAGTTGATCTTGCCCTTGATCTTGATCACTGGGTTGAGGGCCTTCACTTTGTTCTTCGGAAGCGTGTGGGTCATGCGTCGGTGATGATTCCACTTGAGTGGAACATTGTCCTTCTCCTTCAGCCACAAGGGGTTCCTCAACGGGTAGGAAGTATCCCACACCCATTATTCTTATGGCTTGGGGAGGAATTTCATCACCTACATCACAAGGACCACTTTGCTCCACTTGGGAGCCATTATTTTCATCAAACTCTACGTTACTCGTCTCCTCAATGAGTCCCGTGGACTTGTTGAGGACACGGTAAGCATGAGAGTTTGTAGCATAACAACAAATATGCCCTCATGAGCTCTAGATTCGAATTTTGACAAACGTACACCTTTCTTGAGAATGAAACACTTACAACCGAATACCCGGAAGTACTTTAGGTTGGGCTTGTTCCCGGTAAGAATCTCATACGGTGTCTTGTTCAAGCCTTTCCAGAGATAGAGTCGATTTGATGCATGACACGCGGTGTTGATGGCTTCGGCCCAAAAGTTGTACGGAGATTTAAACTCTGCCATCATGGTTCTTGCCGCATCCATCAACGTCCGGTTCTTCCTCTCCGCAACACCATTTTGTTGAGGGGTGTAAGGTGTGGAATATTGGTGCTTTATCCCCTCATCACTAAGAAACTCATCTAGGGTGTAGTTCTTGAACTCAGTGCCGTTGTCACTTCTAATCATCAAAATCTTTGCTTCATGTTGACGTTGGACTTCATTTGCAAAGTTGATGACGGTCTGTTGGGTCTCACTCTTCCTCTTGAAGAAATATACCCATGTGTATCTTGAGTAATCATCCACAATCACCAAGCAGTACCTTCTTCCTCCAAGGCTGTCAAAAGATGGGGGCCCGAAGAGATCCATGTGAAGGAGCTCTAAGGTCCTCTTTGAGTAGATTGTGGTTGTTGGACGATGAGCCTTTTCATGTAGCTTTCCTTCGATACAAGCACTGCAAGCACGATCTTTGGCAAAACTCACATTTGTTAGTCCAAGAATGTGATCCCCCTTTGAGGAGACTTTGCAAAGATCTCATATTGACATGGGCTAGTCGGCGATGCCAAAGCCATCCCACATCAACTTTAGGCATTAGACATGTCGCGGTCTTAGTGGGTCGCTCCGAGAAGTTAATCACACAGAGACCGTTTTCGACATGCCCAACAAAGGCTACTTTAAGAGTCTTGCTGTCACAACCTGTGTTTGTATCACCTTGCTATGCTTGGATTTATAAAATTTGGAACCAATTAAAACTTTTTGAGTGCATGTGCTTGTTTGATTTGTTTGATGCTTGCTTGCTTGATTGTATGTGTTGGCACTCTTAGGTTCTACTCCTCTCCATATTCATTTTCCTTGATCCAAAATTCTTGCCCAATGATCATGCCATGTGAATAGTACCCAAAAATATTTTTATCAAATATTATTTTGGCCAAAAAGGATTTATTCAAATTAGGTTTTCAAAAGCCCCTGAATTGAGGTTTGTACTACTATATATGTTACTTCCCAAAACCACCAAATAATAATTTTAAAGATTATTTTACTATTTTATTCAAAGGCTTTTTCTTAAGGACAGAAATGGTTTTTCAGAGGGAAAAATTATTTAAATGCTTTAAAAAAATTTGAGAAAATTTAGGGAAACTCAGTGGGAATATATTTTCCATATATATGAGTTTCAACACATGGTCATGTTCAAAATCATGGGCAAAACCCGTCAAAACCCTTTCTGCCCAAATCAAGCTTTTGAAATATTTCTATAAGAAATATTCTCAATAAAGTCCAGGAGAATTCCAGCAAGGCACCCATGCTATATGTGATGATCTTGCAAAGTTTCATCTCAATCCTAATTGATTTGCTTCACCAAAATATTCCTAAACCATTCCTGTCAAGAGTCAAATTTGGACAACTTTACATTGTGAAGTTTCTTCCCTTGACCCCAAACTTTGTGGGCATGTGCTAAACCCCAAATAATGATACCACACCAAGTGATGGATTTGGGGGAACTGAAATGCATGCTTGGATCTACAGAAATCTGATTTTGCCAAATTCTAGGGTTTACCAAGTTTACATTATGAACTTTCCTCAAACCGTCTCAAACTTGGTGTCCCCCTCTAATTTTACATACATTATCACCCTGTTAAATCTCATGGCAAGAAAACTCCATTTGCTTGCCCAAACACTGATCAAACACCTTTAGGCAGAATCCAAGAATCAATAATTGAGCCCCTTCCCTTGTTCTCCATGAGCACACATTTTTACCACAGCTCCACCTAGACCCCCAGCACCTCCAGTAGAAAGCCCAACGGCTAGCTCCATGATTGAGGGGGTAAAAACCCCACTTGCACCCCCTGGACAGCCACTTTTTCCCCTTCTCTCGGCTCTCTCTCCCTCCTGGCAAGCTCCAGGGCATCCCATGCCCCCTTTTCCCCTTTGTTTAGCCCTGCGCAGTCGATGGACACTGGTGGACGCGCTAGAGCGCGCCAAAAGCCCATCATGCCGGCCAAAGACGCGCTACAGGACAGGTAGAGGGTTGACCTCGTGCCCTGCCCATACTCTGGCCACCTCGAGCTGCCGCCTCGCGCCAGTCGAGGCGCCTCGACGTCCGCGACACGCTGCCGTGTCGGGAGCCTCCTCTCCCTCTCTCTCACCCTCCCACACGCGCGCCCGACGCCGCTCGGCTCGGCCAACCGCGGGCCTCGTACGCGCAAGCTTCCCCGCTCTCTTTCTTCCCTCCCCTGGTCCTGGACCGCGTCCAGAAGGACCCTAGACGCACTCTCTCTCTCTCTCTCCCTAGTGCCCTCCAGCGAGCACCTCTTCATTACCGGCGCACCCGAACTCGGTGCACCCGCGCCTGGCTATATAAAGCCACCCCGGGTCTCTCTCTTCCCTCTGCTGACTCCCCTCCACTCCCAATCGACCATCCCGAGCCCCCATTCGAGCCCCCCGAGCACCAGTGCTCGAGATCGACCGAGGCGCCGCCGCGTCGGGGCTCCGTCGATCTCGGGACACAGGCCCGCTCCGGCTCTCCTCTCACCTCCATCGTGATCGCAGCTGGCTCCTGGCCCTTCCCCACCACTCCTCCGCTCGAATTGCTGCAAAAATCGACGACTCCGACCCCCCCTCCCGAAGCTCCTCCGCCGCGGGTGTTCGTCGCCGACGAGCCAGGGCACCTCCGGTCTTCCCTCCACCTCTAGAGGAACGACGGCTCGACGCTGAGTCCGTTCCTACCACCGGCTCATCTCTTCGTCGCCGGAATCATCACCGGTGAGCCCCGCTCCCCTCTGTCCAGAGGTGGACGAAGGTCACGACAGGAGGGCCCCACCTGCCGGCCTCCACCTCGCCCCCTCTCCTCCCCTCAGCCACTGGCCTCCGGGCCCCGCCCATCAGGTTTGAACCTGGCGCGCGCGGGGGACACCGGTCTACCTGGGCTGGCTGGCCTCTGGGATGGCCCAGCTGCTGGCCGCCATTGGCCCAGGGCACTGGAGCCCTTTCCTTTTTCTTTTTCTGGCATTATTTGCAAAAATCTCACACAAATGAATATTTATCCAATTCCAAATATTTTTCCACCACAAATCTTGTAATATTCTGTAGAATTTTATAGTGCCACTTGTGTAATTTTGTGAAAATGTTTTATGTAGTGATTTTATTTAAAACCCAGTTTTTAATATTTTAGCCTCTGTTTAAATAGTTTTCAAAATGTTTCTCACAACAAAACCATAGACAGATATTTTTAGTATAGTTTGTAGTATTTATCAGAGTAGGACAACATTTTAGAAGTGAGTTTTGTGCTCTGTTTTTGTGATGATTCTTATTTTTACCGTTATTTATCGCGATGATAGATTGCGAGGTTGACGAGGGAGTTGGAACGGAAGACTTTGAAGACCCCGAAGACCTTGTTGAGCCAGGCAAGCAGCCCTTTGACCATGACTATGAAACCTCTTATTGCATGGCATATAGCCCATTATT
The DNA here is from genome assembly GCA_039707655.1 of Elymus sibiricus. NCBI lineage: Eukaryota > Viridiplantae > Streptophyta > Magnoliopsida > Poales > Poaceae > Elymus > Elymus sibiricus. The sequence continues at coordinate 344,367,834 of CM077669.1, read as the reverse complement.
TCTTGATGATGATCATGTTGATGTGGTATCCCCTTCGGTGGGATGCCTCCGATACTCTTACTGTTGATACTTGCATCGTGCATGACCCTACCTCCTTATGAGGGTTGTGCGGGTGGGAGTAGTTTAGGTTGCTAGTAGTTGCTACGCAAGTGGGATGGGAATATGCATGGTGATGGAAACGAATATGATTTCAAGGCTTTTCGAAAACCCCGTCGGGTGCCACTAATGCCCGAGGGAGATGATGTTGAGTTAAGTAACCACTTGAGAAAGAAGTGGTGTACCGGAGCAAGTGAGTGTGTGTGTGTGTTTTTGAAAACGGATTAGGTGTAAGATTTGTCAACCGTCCCAACCTTACATGCACAACCACGATACCCCTTATGGGACGGGGCTTTGTTGATTACCTTGGTGGGTACTAGCATAGAGCCCGCATTACTAGTGGCGGGAGTGACGAGGTCACTCTCGATACGGGGCCGTGCCTGGTAGGGCGACCATGCACTGTCTTTACAGGCACCGGGCACACCGTTGCGTGCCCTCATGGATGATATGTGTGATGTATATCATGAGGGATGGCACCAACGAGTGGACTTTTTGTTTAGTATCGCTAGGGGAAAGGCATTGTTCGGGTGCTTACCTTGGGTATGTAATATACCACGAGTCGTGGATGACACAGAAGTTCCCCGAGTCTTGTGGGTAAAGTGTGCAACCTCTATAGAGTGTAAAACTATTCAAATAGCCGTGTCCACGGTCAAGGACAGTTGGGTTGTGCTGCTTAAACTATGTCCTGGGTTTTCATAAACTCGGTGTGAGTGTGTGGTTAACAAAGATGGTATACTCGAGACAAGTCGGATGACTTGACACGATGATTGAACATGAGATGTTCAGACCTTGATTATATTGATATCGGTAACCTGTTTGTGCGGATACTTGTATCCTCATGATGCATGCTATTACTAGTTATCTTGATCATGTCATTGCACTCAAAAATTAGCTTTCCGCAAAACTTACCTGCTTAGTGCTATATCATGCATTGTTATTACCTTGTTCCAAAACTTGGGTTGCTTGCGAGTACATTCAAAGTACTCATTGGCTTGCCACTGGTTATTTAATTGGCCAGGCATGGAAGAGCAGGAATATGGCGAAGAGTTCGTTGGTGACGAACATGCGAACTAGGACGCTTCCCAGTCAGAATGCCTGTAGGTTTAAGGCAGATGGCATGGGTTGACACTTCCGATCAAGATTTCCGCTGCTTGTTATGTCTAAGTGTTTGGCCCTTGCGGCCCTATCTATGTAAGACTTGGTGAGGGAGTCCTAGTTTAAGGGGTCCTCGGGAGGTCGACCTATTGCTTATGGGCCGGACTATATGGGCCACTTGCCGAATACTGGAAGGATTGAAGACCTCATCTCCAAGGAGGAAGCTTCGAGAATCGTGGCTTGTCCTCCACGTTTGGAGTAGTGAATAGGCATGTTTATCCCTTCGACGTGTAACCGACCATGTGTAAACCCTAGGGACCCCTGGCGTCTATATAAGCCGGAGGGTTTTAGGTTGTAGGCCAACAGAAGTCATCTAGGGTTTAGCTACTTGATCTCGAGGTAGATCAACTCTGTAATCCCCTTACTATCAATATAATCAAGCAGGACGTAGGGTATTACCTCCATAGGAGTGCCCGAACCTGGGTAAAACCTTGTCCCCTTCGTCTCTTGTTACCATCGATCCTAGTCTCACAGCTCGGGACCCCCTACCCGAGATCCGCTGGTTTTGACACCGACATTGGTGCTTTCATTGAGAGTTCCGCTGTGATTGCCAGAAGGAATCGATGGCTCGTCTGGTCGTCAACGAAGAGGTTCGCAACCCGGGCACTTTTGTCCCCGGACAGATCTTTGCTTTTGGCAGCATTGTGCTGCACGCCGGCCCAACCGGCCATCTAGGCCGCGTCGGAAGTTTCGCCCCTGATCAAGAGGTCAGATTTGGGAACTTAGAGTTCTCCGTTGACTCTCGAGGCGATCTATCACTAACTGGGCTCGCAGTCTCGCCTGCCACGCCCTAAGACTCTGAGGCTTTAACCCCAGATCCATCTTTCGGCTCTGCCCACGGGATCTACCCCGGCAAGGGCCCAACTTTCAGTCCGGATCAGGTCGTAGTGCCCGACGTCCGGACATTTGTTCTTGCCGAACACTCTCCCTGCGTGGACACGTCGGAGGTTCACTCCGGAGGGTCTGGGCAGACCGGCCCGATCGAACTCTCGACACTCGACGAGGCTCTAGATCGGATTTCGTCGATGAAGATTACCGACGACCCAACCCTGATCTATTCTCAGATCGGGCGTCAGACGGGTCAGGACGGATTTTTCGTCCCACCCACCACCCACTTGTTAGCCACTGTCGAGGATTTAACCGACATGCTAGACTATGCTTCCGAGGAAGCAGAGTACATGGATGAGGGGGATCATGCCCTCACCCCCGCTAAGACCGGGCAGTGGACTACCACCTCCACATACGACGTCTACATGGTGGACACTCCGAAAAACGACGGCGACAAATCGGATGAAGCGCCGTCAAGACGCCGAAAGCCGCATAAACGGTCCAAAGGAAAAAAGGGGCGAAAATCTATCGATAGCACCGGGGACGGAGATACCCCAGAAGACATCGGTAGTCCCGAGATCCCCGAACACCCGTTAGAGGGTCAGGAGACGCCCGAAGACCGTCGCAACCCCGATGATCCTGATGATCCCGAGGAAGACGACCACCTCCGCTCTATCGAGGGGGAGGACAATGCGGAAGCCGATGACTTCGCCATTCCCGACAATCCTGCAGATCAGGAGCTGTTCCGGCAACAGCTCATATCCACGGCTCGCAGCCTGAAAGCAAAAGAGCGGCAGCTCAAAGCCGAACAAGACGACCTCAACGACCGATGGACGAGAGTCCTCTCAGCTGAGGAAGGATACGGCACCGGTCTATCGGACCAACCTAGGAGCTATCCACGCAGAAGGCTGCTACCACAATTTGATGATGAACTCACTGATACGCCGTCTCCCAAGCATACCCCATTCGATAAGCCAGACCGCCCTCCTCGAGGATGAGACAGGACGGCTGATGATACCGGCTATAGGCCGACGATACCCCGTAGACGGGGAAAGGATCCACTAGAGCCCGATGACAGGTTCGACCTGCAACACAACCTGGACTATAGAGCAGGTCATACGCGATCCATCTACGGATCCAGAGGATACTCACCTGATAGCCGGGAAGGGTACCGGCCTTGGTTCGACCGCGATGAAGATCGGGAACGTACCCGAACTAGGACAGAGACCGATCACCGGCGCGTCATAGCTCGGGTCAGAGGCGCCGCCCACCCACTGTGCTTCACAGACGAGGTAATGCGGCATCAGTTCCTGGTAGGGTTTAAGCCCGTAAACATAGAGCAATACGATGGGACAACTGACCCAACCGTATGGATCGAGGATTTCCTCCTCCACATCCACATGGCACGAGGAGATGATCTCCATGCCATCAAATACTTACCCCTGAAGCTCAAGGGGCCAGCTCGGCACTGGTTAAATAGCCTCCCTGAAAACTCTATTGGGTGTTGGGAGGACCTAGAAGAGGCATTCCGACCTAACTTCCAGGGCACTTATGTTCGGCAGCCGGACTCCTCCGATCTAAGCAACGTTGTTCAGAAGCCAGGAGAGTCCGCGTGGCTATTCTGGAATCGTTTCCTAACCAAGAAGAACCAGATCGTAGACTGCCCGAACGCCGAAGCTATAGCCTCCTTCAGGCATAATATTCGGGATGAATGGCTGGCTCGACAGCTCGGCCAGGACAAACCAAGGACAATGTCCGCCCTCACATCACTCATGACCCGCTTTTGCGCGGGCGAGGATAACTGGCTAGCTAGACGTAGCCATAACCACGAAGACCCCGAAACCTCTGAAGTTCGGGATGGAAACGGGAAACCGAAGCGCAATAAGAACAAACGCCGGCACAATAATAGCGATGCCGATGACACGGCCGTTAACGCCGGCTTCCGCAATTCCCGGTCTGGGCAGCGGAAGAAGCCTCCTAAAGGCAAACACAACGGACCTACCCCGCTGGACAAGATCCTGGAGAGGCCTTGCCAGATCCACGGCACTCAAGAGAAGCCCGCTAATCACACCAACCGTAACTGTTGTGTCTTCAAACAAGCTGGCAAGCTCGCAACTGAGGACCAAGGCAAGAGCCCACGTAGCGAGGACGAGGATGAGCCTCGTGGTCCGATCGGTGGCGGACAAAAGAAATTCCCTCCAGAGGTGAAAACAGTAAACATGATATACGCCACCCATATACCCAAAAAGGAGAGGAAGCGCGCCCTTCGCGACGTCTACGCCATAGAGCCTGTAGCCCCGAAGTATAACCCATGGTCGGCATACCCGATCACCTTCGATCGACGTGACCATCCGACCAGTATCCATCATGGGGGTTCGGCCGCACTCGTCCTCGACCCGATCATAGACGGGTACCACCTCACTAAAGTCCTGATGGACGGTGGAAGTAGCCTCAATCTGATTTACTCAGATACGGTGAAAAAGATGGGCATAGATCCGTCAAGGATCAAGCCCGGTAACACTACCTTCAAAGGAGTGATACCAGGCGTTGAAGCCCGGTGCACAGGCTCCGTAAGCCTAGAAGAAGTGTTCGGCTGGCCCGATAACTTTCGAAGCGAGGACTTGATCTTCGACATCGTACCTTTCCGCAGCGGCTATCACGCCCTGCTCGGCCGTACAGCGTTCGCCCGCTTCAACGCCGTCCCGCACTATGCATACCTCAAGCTCAAGATGCCCGACCCTAGGGGGGTCATTACAGTGAATGGCAACACAGAGCGCTCCCTCCGAACTGAGGAACATGCGTTGGCCCTGGCGGCCGAATTCCACTACACCGATGATTGGCAGGCGCCGACATCTGCTGTAAAGGCACCCAAGGCTGGGAAGCGAGCACGGTCTCAATCCGAAGTACCAGAACCTTCCTCTCCCCATAAATAGGGACTCACCCCCATCGCACGGCCCTAGAACCGGCAAAGTACATGCCGCGGAGGCACAACTTTGCGCTCAAAATTCCATGGGCAGCGGTGGGGAAAGACTATTAAAGGGTAAAGTGTTCGGCTAGACCGAACTATCACCATCAACATGTCTTCGGACACTACGGGTACCATAAAGTACCTGCTACGGCGTAAAGCTCATTCACATTTCGGCGACTTCTCAAGACTTTTTCTCCAGAGTCCGCTCGCCGAACATTACACCCATAACGGTGTACAACTCTTCGGGAGACGCAGGAGCGGATAAGCAACAGGGCACATCAAGGACGTCAGGTCATCCATCGAAGGCCCTTGGTACAACCCCTCCTGTAAAGTTTATATTTCATTTATCAACTACCTGTAAACAGTTGCATCGGCAATTTTGAATAATAAGAGTTGTTGAGTTAAATACAGATATATCATACATTATCTCTTTGCTGTCCCTTTTCGGAACACACTCTGTTTTCTCCCTCTTCTCACGAACCATGTAGTATCTATGTAAGGGCTGAAGCCGACGACTCGCAGCTTTCAGTTTCAGCGGCCACACAGGAGTTATAAAGGATGCAAAACACGCCAGACATGATAAACCATGAAACTTTAAAATATTAACGCGTTCAAAGGTCTTCGGACATATTACATATGTGTTTACTCATACACATTCTCTCGCGAACATTGCGCCTCTATTGCCCGAGCACCCTCCATTACGCCGGAGAAGTACAGCTCGTGGCGTCTATGCCCCTTCCCAGGAGGCGGAGGGGCGGTGGCGATCTTCATCGGATCCAGCCCTGGCCAGTGCACCTTGACCTTCGCAAAGGTCATCCGAGCTTCCTCGATGCAGGAAGATCGCCTTAGCGCATCGATCCGGGGCGAGGCGTCGCTCAGCTTCTGCACCAGGCCGAAGTAGCTGCCCGGCAGTGGCTCGTTGGGCCATAGCCGGATGAAGAGATCCTTCATGGCCGGCTCCGCCATCCGGTGTAGCTCCATCAGCTGTTTCAGCTGCTCGATAAGGAGAGGAGAGCGCTCGGGGGCTTCGAATTGCGCCCAGAATAGCTGAGCTTCATCTCCTTCTCCCCGCGAAGCATAGAACTGCTTCGCGTCCGCTGTGCTCTTCCGGAGGTCCGAGCAGGCGCCTGAGGAACGCCATACTTGGGTAAGCAAGTCGAACTTGCCATCCCCGAAGATACACTGCAATGAATATGGCTTAGCATCCATGATAGCTTTGGCTTGGTTGACCTCCTCTTCAAAGGACCGCCTATCCACCCTCTCCTTTTGGAGATTGGTTATAAGGGTGGACAGTTCGGCGGCCTGCTCCTTGTCCTTTCGTTCCAGGTCCTCGCACTTTTGCCTGGCTTCCTTGAGCTCCTGTTGGATTTACTCCACCCGAGCCTCGTGCTTGTCGCTGGTGGCTCTTAGGGCTGAGAGCGCGGTAACCGCTTCTTTGGCCGCTGCCTTCTCCACGGCAGCCTCCTGCTTCGCCTTCTCAAGCTCGGCCTTGAGCTTCTCAATCTCCTTCGCCGAGGCTGCTTAAGCATTGAATTATATCAAGAAACCGTGTTGATAGTACGGTAAATAAGAATTTTGATATTCTGATATGGCTCACCTTGCGCCTCGTCGAATCTCCTGTTTAGAGCGTCAAGCTCGTCTTCGGAGCTCTTGAGCTTCCGATTTAGCTCCTCTAGCTTGGCAGCATTAGTAGCCACTGCCATCGACGAAGCCTGTATCAAACAAAATCATATAACATTACAGGGGTTTACAACCTCCGAACTGTCACAAAAATGATCTTGTGTCCGGTCCTCTTAAGGGCTGACAGAACGATCCGAACACATATTGTCCTATGCATAGTTCTGATAGGGATCTATGTTTGACCCCCAGGTAAGTTTTACCAAACTCACCTAGGGCTCGGGGGCTGCCATGCATATAATTATAATTCACAGAAAATAATATTTCACAAAATAGAGCATTACATGGCTTACCTGGAAGCCCGTCAGGAGACCATTGAAGGCCTCCTTCAGTCCGTGGTCTACGGACAGAATGCTCTGCAATACCGCACCCATAAGGGTGCGGTGCTCCCCGGAGATGTAGGCGCTTGATAGAGCCTCCCCCATGACATGCCACCCATTCGTCGGTGGCGCCGGTGGGGATCGGCTGACCCGATGTCCAACCGGAGATTGAATCGGTGCCTCCAGAGGCATGGTGCGCTCCAGAGACCGCCTTGGAGGTGACTGGACGTCTTCTTGTCCGGTCTCCTCAGTATCCGGGAGGGGCCTCTCCCCCGGGTCTCCGACGGCCGAGATGTTGGCCTCGGCCATGACGTCATCACCCCCAGTGTCCGGCTCCAAAGGAGCCTGTTGGGAGGACACCTCCGCGGCATCCTTCGCGGCGCCCGGAGGAGAGGGTTGCGGCGTGGTCCCGCTCTCCGCTAGCTCGGCGGGCGGGGTCTCCCCGTCCGAAACTTGATCGGTGGGAAGGACTTGTGGTGGGCTGCAAGTCAATAAACGCTCACATATTAGTAACATTCGAAACTTAGCATTAATAGCTCGAAAGGGTCTTCGGATCTGTACCTTCGAGTTGGGGGGCTTGACCCTGAGGTTCCTCCGCGGAACCCTCTCGAAGTCCTCGGACTCGGTGTTCGAATCCGAACTGTCGTCGGATGGGACTACCAGTGTCCGGCGCGGTTTCTTCTGGGTGGGAGGAGCTACCTCCTCCGAGGCGTCCGATGACGCCGCCCTCTTTACTGTGAGGGGGGAATCGCCTCCCCCCTCAGCCTCGTGCTCCTCCTCTTGATTCGAGGAAGCATGGGTCTCTTCGGACACAGCCCCTGGCTGGTCCCTGTTGCGCAGGCCTGTTCGGCCTGGCTTCTTCTTCTCCTTCTTCTCTGGCGCCTTGTAAGGCGCCACGACGAGCATCTCCAACAGCAGCGGAGACTTGGGGTCTCCGGGCTGTGGAGCCGGACACTTGATGCCCGTGGCTTTGCTCAACCATTCCTGTGAAAGGTGATTGGAAAATACTTAGACTATCTTTAGGAAGACGAAGCCGATCAGATGAAACTATGCTATACCTCGGGTGGGGGCTTGATGGCGCTCAAGCCCTTGTCCTCCTTCTTTCCAGGCCACTTCTCCTGCGCTTTGAACAGCGCCTTCCAGAGCTTCTCCCGAGTGGTGCGGAAGAGCTGACGGATCATAGGATCATCATCAGTCTGGTAAGTCCACATCAGAGAGGCCCGGCGCTGGCAGGGGAGGATGCGCCGTCGAAGCATATTCTAGACCACGCTGGTCAGATCGATGTTTTCTTTTATTAGGGAAGCGATGCCCCTCTGCAGGTCCTCCACCTCGGTATCCGACCCCCAATCAAGGCCCTTTCGGACCCATGAGGTCAATCTGGTCGGGCGGCCGGATCTGAATTCGGCAGGAACAGTTCCGCCCTCCTCCCTTTGCTCGGTGATGTAAAACCACTCTTTTTGCCAGGTCTTGATGGTATCAATGAAGGTGCCGGATGGCCATACTGCGCGAGGGAGCTTGCAGATGACTGTCCCGCCGCAGTCTGCGTGCGCGCCTGCGACACACTTTGGCTTGATATTAAATATCTTGAGCCACAGTCCGAATAGTGGTTCGACTCATAGGAAAGCCTCGTAGACGATGATGAAGGCCGATATGTGCATGAAAGAGTTCGGCGGGAGGTCGTGGAAGTCGAGGCCGTAGAAGAACATGAGGCCCCTCACGAAAGGGTTGAGCGGGAAGCTTAATCCTCAGATGAAGCGAGGGATGAAGACCACCCTCTCACCTGGTTTGGGGGTGGGGATCACCTGACCCTCCTCCGCAGCACGGTGGAAGACATTGGCGGGGAGGTAGCCGGCGTCCTTGAGGTCCCGGATGTCCTGGTCTGTGACCGTGGATGCCTCCCACTTGCCATTGGAGCCGGAGCTGGCCATGGCTAAGCTCGGAGGGGGAAGAATGGAAGACATAGATCTGGGCTCGGTAAGCTCGGAGGATTGGGGAAGCAGGGATGCGAATGGGGGGTGCGGATAAGCCTTGGGGTTTTCTTCCCCTTTTATTGAAGCTTGCTGCCGGTTAGCCTCCCTTCACGGCACCGTGAATCTCTCCACTTCCCAAGGCGTGTGTGCCGTTATATGCGCATGATTAAACATATCCCGTGTAAAACGGGGCACGATCTGTGCATTGATGGATCGTTCTGGTGGAAACAACCTCGAACCACGAATCAAGTCTTTACGACTGGTTCGGTGGTCGTGGTGGGCCGAGACCTTTCTTCTGACAGGTTGTCAGAAATCACTACTTACTCCCTGACGTTTAGCCTTCAGGGCCGGTTACTCATGGTGTTCGGACGGTCTATGATCGGAGAAATTACACGTTGACGGAGGCCGAACTAACTCGGCCGATCATTGTTCGGAGAAAGGAACTCGCCTCGCAAGCCGAAGACTCTAATCATTTGAAGCAGCTGGAGCTTGGACCCTTGGCGTTGGAGGCTAGTTCGGGGGCTACTGAGAGAGTCCTGGTTTAAGGGGTCCTCGGGAGGTCGACCTATTGCTTATTCGCCAGACTATATGGGCCACTTGCCGAATACTGGAAGGATTGAAGACCTCATCTCCAAGGAGGAAGCTTCGAGAATCGTGGCTTGTCCTCCACGTTTGGAGTAGTGAATAGGCATGTTTATCCCTTCGACGTGTAACCGACCATGTGTAAACCCTAGGGACCCCTAGCGTCTATATAAGCCGGAGAGTTTTAGGTTGTAGGCCAACAGAACTCATCTAGGGTTTAGCTACTTGATCTCGAGGTAGATCAACTCTGTAATCCCCTTACTATCAAGATAATCAAGCAGGACGTAGGGTATTACCTCCATAGGAGGGCCCGAACCTGGGTAAAACCTTGTCCCCTTCGTCTCTTGTTACCATCGATCCTAGTCTCACAGCTCGGGACCCCCTACCCGAGATCCGCCGGTTTTGACACCGACACTTGGCCTTCATGGTCTTTATTTGTGTAAGACGCTAAATGTGGATGTAAGACTCTTGTTATTCAGCTTCTGTGTGTTCAGTGAGCATTGATCTCTGGGATCTCTGTACACGTGCATTCGGTGATCACGACTTATGAGTCGGGGTCCCCACACTTGCTCCACAAAATGGTCATGGTATCAATGCCAAAGAAGGTACTAAAACCCATGAGTGCAAGTTGACAAACGGAAAGTAAATTATATGCAAGGGTCTCAACAAGCATGACTTTCTCAATGGTTAAGGTCAGAGAGATAACCACCTTGCCAAGACCCAATACCTTTGAGATTGCGTCATTGCCAAAGGAGACTTGGGTGGCCACGGATGCATCGGGTCGAACATCCACCACCAAGTCCTTGCTTCCGGTCATATGATTTGTTGCTCCACTATCGAGCAACCATGAGACTCCCCCGGAAGCAAAGCCCTACAATAGATCAATGCTTGGATTTAGGTACCCATTCTTGAATGGGTCCTTTCATGTTAGTGACAAGGGTCTTAGGAACCCAAATAGACCACTCAATGTACTCATAAGAAGAACCAACATATTTGGCATAAACATGCCCATCACTAGCATGGCACAAAACATAGGAGGGGTTAAAATCGCCGGCCCTGTTGGAGGGAGTGATCTTGCCCTTCTTGGCACTATCACTCACAACCTTGTCCTTCTTCTTCTCATGAGTAATGTTCCCCGCTTTGACAAATGTTTCCTTGAGTGGAGGAACCTGCGTGGTCTTCATCTTCTTCTTCTTTTTGGACTTGGGTACAAACCCAACTCCTTCCTTTGCAACCACTTCCTTTTGATTGCTCAAAAGGTCATTAAGATTCTTCTCACCTTGGATACATGTCACAAGGCCTTTCTCAAGCTGCTCTTTCAGCTTAGCATTTTCCTCCACAAGATGTGCATGCTCACAACATGGGTTAGTAGCAGATGCATTATCAATTAGAACAAAAGGAGGACACGTGGCAATTTCCTTAGTGAGTTTTACTTGGAGTTGATCATGCGACTCCTTAAGAGATGCATGAACACTCTTCAATGCCTTGTGAGCATTGTCAAGTGAGTCAAACTCATCCATGAGTCGAGCATGGCCAACCCCAAGTGCATCCTTTTCAGATTAAAGCACACGGTTAAGAACGATAGCATGATCATAATCTTTACGTATTTTAGCAAGGTCGTCATTTTGTGACTCCTTAAGAGTCAAATGAATACCTCGCTCTTCCTCTAGAGCAATAGAAAAATCTGCTATCTCGTTGGCATAATCATGACTATGCCCTCTCAACTCCTCAAGATATTCTTCTTGAGACTCAATCGTGTCATTGGCCTCACCAAGTTGTTCCAAGAGAGCAACGAAGTGCTTCTTGGATTCTCCCTTGAGTTTGCACAGGAACTTGTCAAACTCATTCTCACCCTCTTTCGCCTCCTCATTTTCATCCACACAATCTAACAAAGATGGAGTGGAAGAAATAGCAGTCTTAATGTTTGAGGTTTTGGCGTTGGAGGTTACCTTGGTGATACCTTTGGCCATGAGACACCTAGCAATGTGGTTTTCGTTGGGAGCGTCAAAGAGTGACACCTTTGTTGGGGTAATCGATGCAATAGCCACAGATGCCATTGCCATTCCTTCACCACTTGTGTGTTCATCATCCACATCATCATCGGAGGCATACTCTTCTTGAGCCACCAACACTTTGTGAGGAGCCTTCTTGGTGAAGTTGAACTTGTTGGGAACAGACTTGGCCTTATCTTTGCGGATGAGCTTGCCACCATTGTCTTCCCTCTTCTCATAAGGACAATCCACCATGAAGTGACTCACATTACCACAGTTGTAGCAGGTTCTCACATGTTGCTTGCCCTTTGACCTGCTTGAGTTGTTCTTGGAGAAATTTGGCCTTGCGTTTATCTTATTGCCCCAGAATTGCCTAGACGCTAGAGCCATATGCTCATGGTAAGCATATTTGGTGTCCTCGGGGCAACCCTCTTCTTCTTCTTCTTCTTCTTCCTCTTGACTGACCTTGGCCTTCAAAGCAAGGTTGGGAGATGATTTCTTTAACCGTTGCACACGAGAAAGAGCATTGTCTGCGGTCGTGTTCAAGATGTTCATTGCAATAAATTCATCCAACACATCGCTAGAGGACAAGTTGTGAAAGTCCGGTCTTTGGCGGATGACGGTAGACATGGCCTTGTTGAAGGGCATGATGGCCTTCAGAAACTTGCGCTTGATCCAGGTGTCATCCACATCCTTGCTGCCATGATCTCGGAGGGCAACGGCAAGAGTAGTTACCCTCCTATAGAGCTCACACGGTTCCTCATCTTCTATCATTACAAACTCATCTGACTGATCAAGCACGACCTCATAGTTTGACCATTGAATGCTTGAGCTGCCCTTGTACATGGAGACAATGTGTTCCCAACACACTTTGGCAACAGTGAAGGGTCGCAGGTGAGGTAGGCCTTCGGTAGGAACTGCAGCTTGGAGTATGAACAAGGCAGAGGAATTTAGCTATTTATCAGCCTCTTCTCTTGGAGTGAGGTTGCATGGATCACGATGATAGTATCCTTCTTCAATGACTCATGATTTGAATTGAGCTGTGATCGAAATGAGACTTGATATGAAAAACCCAATTAGCAAAATCATTCTTAACAAGTTTAGGAGGAGGACCGAGATTAACTATATGAGGTGGGTGCACCGGTCCTCCATAGACCAAGGGAGGGGGAACTGAGGCAAAGGTCCCCGACCCATTAATTCCTTGAGAACGAGTGTCCTTATCAGCACTAGCCCCCTCCTTACCAGAGTTGACATCCGATGTCGAGTTAGTGGGATTAACCACTTGCACCGCATCGGTGGAAAGCTTAAGAGTATCAAGGAATTCCTTAAACATGGATTTCACCTCGGTCGTCATGGAGGATTTAAGCGAGGACATGGCCTCGTTTAAATCCTCACGAGAGACCGTGTTCACACCCATGGCCTCGGGGAGTTCAACCGACCCGTCCCCGTCGTTAACCATACTCTTCGGGTGGTGAAATCCTTAATAAAGAGATGTAGCTCTGATACCAATTGAAAGGATCGATATGGTTGACTAGAGGGGGCGTGAATAGGCAACTACCACTTTTTAACTTTTCTTTAACAAGTTAGGCTTAGCAACAAATAGGTTGGCTAGATATGCAACTAGGTGAGCAACCTATATGATGCTAACAACAATAACCATCAAAGCAAGGAGATAAACAATACAAATAGCTTGCACAAAGTAAGGGTAAGAAGTAACCACAAGTGGAACCAATAGAGACGAGGATGTGTTACCGAAGTTCCTTCCCGGTAAAGGGAAGTACGTCTCCGTTGGAGCGGTGTGGAGGCACAATGCTCCCCAAGAAGCCACTAGGGCCACCGTATTCTCCTCACGCCCTCACACAATGCGAGATGCCGTGATTCCACTAGTGGTGCCCTTGAAGGCGGCAACCGGACCTTTACAAACAAGGTTGGGGCAATCTCCACAACTTAATTGGAGGCTCCCAACACCACCACGAAGCTTCACCACGATGGAGTATGCCTTCACGGTGACGTCTTCCGTCTAGGGTGCTCAAACACCCAAGAGTAACAAGATCCGCAAGGGATTAGTGGGGGCAATCAAATTTCTCTTGGTGGAAGTGTAGATCAAGGCCTTCTCCTCCAAACCCTAGAGCATCAACAAGAATCGATGGCTAGGGAGAGAGATCGGGCAAGAGTAAGCTTTTGGAGCAACAATGGAGCTTTTGGGAAAAGAGGTACCTCTCACTAGAGAAGAAGACCCCTTTATATAGGGAGGAGGGAATCTAACCGTTTTCTACCCACTGGCCGTGCATAAGCGGTAGTATCGCTCTGGGGAGCGGTACTTCCACTTGCCAAGAAGTACCGGGCAACACACACAGCCGACGGTAGTCAGAGAGCCGGTAGTTCCGCCGGAGCGGTACTACCGCTCCTGCAAGCGGTACTTCCGCTTAGCACTGTGGGATGCCCAGACTTAGTGAATAGGAAGGAGGCAATAAGTCAGTACCACTCAGAGCGGTACTTCCGCTTACAACTGCTGGTCAAAATTCACTCAAGTGACAGAAAGTCAGAGAGACAAATATAAGCGTAAGAGACCCGGAAGGGGAGGGCGGCAGTACCGCATAAGCGGTACTACCGCACGCACCCAAGCGGTACTTCCGCTTAAAATGGACAGGCTCACCCGAGGAAGCCAGAGAGCAATAAAAAAGCGGTAGTACCCCGGTAGTGCAGGGCGGTACTACCGCCGGAGCGGTACTACCGCGCACTAGAGCGGTACTTCTGCTTAACCTATTACTCAGAGCCCTGAAGATAGGGGCAGCTCCATTGTGCCGGGAAAAGGGAAGAAAGTGGATGTGTACGTGTTTGATTCTCCCAACCTTGCCACGTGTGGCCCCCATCTTGATAGTATGGATTTTCCTATGACTCAAGTCCACCAACACTAAATCACTAGGAAAACGCCGTCTTCTCTTTTTACAACTAAGGGGCTCACACACCATCTCGTGCTACCTGATAATCTTTGAAAACTGAATGCACACGATTAGTCCACAAGGGTATTGTCATCAACCACCAAAACTACACTACTAGAAAAAAGGCTGTTAGTGGCGCACCTATTTTGGCTATTAATGGCGCACTATAGGTGCGCCACTATTATCACGCCATTAGTAACAAATAGTAATGGCGCACCTCTGGTGCGCCATTAGTAATCCAAATACTAGTGGCGCACCATGTGGTGCGCCATTATTATTGCTACAGGTGCGCCACTGGTAACTTTTTTTTATTGAATTTTTTTGATTTTTTTTTTTTGAATTTTGAAGGCGGGAAAATAGTAGTGGCGCACTATGCACTGGTGCGCCATTGCTAACTTTTTTTTGAATTCTAGATCCGGATCTGGCACGATTTTTTTTTGCGATTATTTTTGTGATATTTTTTCAAATTTCGTTCTGCTACATTCTTTGTGCCGGGGAGCTCCACATGTGGCCGGAGAGGAGGTCGCCGGAGAGGAGGGAGGAGAGACCATGAGGAGGAGAGGAGGGAGGAGGAGGTCGCCGGAGAGGAGCTCGCCTAGGTCGCCGGAGAGGAGGAGGAGGTCGCCGGAGAGGACCGAAGAGGAGGTCGCCTTGGTCGCCGGAGAGGAGGAGGAGGAGGTCACCTAGGTCGCCGGAGAGGAGGAGGAGGTCGCCGGAGAGGACCGGAGAGGAGGTCGCCTAGGTCGCCGGAGAGGAGGAGGAGGTCACCTAGGTCGCCGGAGAGGAGGAGGAGGAGGTCGCCGGAGAGCACCGTGAGGATGTCGCCAGAGAGGAGGTCGCCGGAGAGGAGGAGGGGAGTATGGTGGAGGAGAGGAGGAGATGGAGTGGAGGAGAGGAGGACAGGAGGAGATGGAGAGGAGGAGAGGAGGAGAAGAATGAAGAGGTAAGGAGGAGAAGGAGGACGACCGGGTTTATATATGGCTTAGCAGTGGCGCACCTTGTACTGGTGCGCCATTGCTAACCTTTTTTTTATTTTTATTTTATTTTTTTGATTTTTTTTGAATTTTGAAGGCGGGAAAATAGTAATGGCGCACCTAGGTGTGGTGCGCCATTGCTATGTACCTTAATAATGGCGCACCTAGGTGTGGTGCGCCATTGCTATGGTACATAGCAGTGGCGCACCTAGGTGTGGTGCGCCATTACTATTTATAATTTTTTTTGAATTTTGAAGTCTGGAAAATAGTAGTGGCGCACTATGCACTAGTGCGCCATTGCTAACTTTTTTTAAATTTTTTATTTTTTTGCGTCCAGATCTTAAAAGCATCGTAACTTTTTTTCTGTTAGGTTTTTGAGGATTCTAAAAAATCGATAACGGGCATAGCTAGTTGAATTCGGATGTAACTTTTCGAGTAGATGCTTTTTCATATAAAAAACTTTTTCATCGGAGGTCGTATGCAAAAGTTACGGCCATTTTACCGAAACACGGCGGCCTTTTGCAAAAAAATTCAAAATTCGTGTTTGTTAATTTTCCTAACAACTAGAACACATAACACATGGGCATATATTTTTTTGAACCTTTTATCATTTTCTTTTATTTTGTTTTAAACTGAAAAGACGATCCACGAGGGGGGGGGGTGGGTGTGTGTTTGTGTGTGTGTGAGACGTTAGTAATGGCGCACCCTCCCTGGTGCGCCATTGCTAACCTTAGCAATGGCGCACCAGGGAGGGTGCGCCATTACTAACGTCTCACACACGCAGGCACACACCCCCACCAAACATAGCAATGGCGCACCACACCAAGGTGCGCCATTACTATGCTACATAGTAATGGCGCACCTTGGTGTGGTGCGCCATTGCTATGTCTGGTGGGGTGGGCGGATGGACAAAAAAAATAGCAATGGCGCACTGCTCAGGTGGTGCGCCACTACTAAAAAATAACAATGGCGCACTTGCTTCTGGTGCGCCATTGCTATATAGCAGTGGCGCACCACATTCATGGTGCGCCATTAATGTCCATATTATCTATAGCCGTTTTTCTAGTAGTGCTACTTAGGGAGAAATATGCACTTACACTGACTCATTACCTTCGTCAAGTTCCCAATCTTCAGAGTTGTGTTTAATTCTTTCTAAGAGATCCCACTTGAAATCAATAGTCTTCTTCATATAAGAACCAGCACAAGAAGTATCGAGCATGGATTGATCATTATGAGAAAGCCGAGCATAAAAATTACGAATGATAACTTCCCTCGGAATGTCATGATTGGGGCATGAATATAACATTGACTTAAGCCTCCCCCAAGCTAGAGTGATACTTTCTCCTTCACGAGGCCAAAAATTATATATATAATTCTGATCACGATGAACTAGATGCATAGGATAAAACTTTTGATGGAATTCCAATTGCAAACGATTCTAGTTCCACGATCCAAGATCATCACATAGCCTATACCATGTCAATGCTTTTCCCTCCAAAGATAAAGGGAAAACCTTCTTCTTAACTTCATCTCCGGGTAAACCTGCAAGCTTAAATAATCCACATATTTCGTTCACATATAAGAGATGCATATCAGGATTTTCAGTTCCATCTCCTGCATAAGGTTTAGCAAGCAGTTGTTCTAGAATACCCGAAGGAATTTCATAAGTAACATTTTAAGTAGGTGTTGTAGGTTGAGGGGTAACTAATTTTGGTTCCGGTCGAGGTGAAGATACCCCGAACAAACCCCTCAAAGGATTGTTCTCCATAGTAGCAAGTAGCAATAAATTTCAGCATGTAGTATAAGTTTTTCCTTACCGATTTCCACTTACCAAGAGCGCTTCACTCCCCGGAAACGGCGCCAGAAAAGAGTCTTGATGACCCACAAGTATAAAGGATCAATCGTAGTCCTTTCAATAAGTAAGAGTGTCGAACCCAACGAGGAGCAGAAGGAAATGACAAGCGGTTTTCAGCAAGGTAATTTCTGCAAGCACTGAAATTGTAGGTGATAGATAGTTTGATAGCAAGATAATTTGTAACGAGCAAGTAACGGTAATGGTAAACAACGTGCAGCAAGGTAGCCCAATCCTTTTGAGGCAAAGGACAGGCCAGAACAATCACTAGTAATAGGCAAAGTGTTTTTGAGGGTACACGGGAATTTCGTCTAGTCACTTTTATCATGTTGGTTTGATTCGTGTTTGCTACTTTGATAATTTGATATGTGGGTGGACCGGTGCTAAGGTGCTGTTCTTACTTGAACTAACAACCTACTTATGATTAACCCCCTCGCAAGCATCCACAACTACAAGAAAAGTATTAAGACAAAGTCTAACCATAGCATTGAACATGTGGATCCAAATCAGCCCCTTACGAAGTAGCGCATAAACTAGGGTTTAAGCTTCTCTCAGTCTAGCAACCCATCATCTAATAACTACTCCACAATTCATTCCCTTAGGACCATGAATGGTGAAGTGTCATGTAGTCGACGTTCACATGACACCACTAAGGAAATCACAACATACATATCATCAAAATATCGAACACATATCAAATTCACATGATTACTCGCAACATGACTTCTCCCGTGACCTCAAGAACAAAGGTAACTACTCACAAATAATAATCATGCTCAAGATCAGAGGAGTAATGAATAGCATAATGGATCTGAACATATAATCTTCCACCAAATAAACCATATAGTAATCAACTACGCAAGGTAATCAACACTACTAGTCACCCACAAGTACCAATCTGAGGTTCCGGTACAAAGATTGAATACAAGAGATGAACTAGGGTTTGAGAGGAGATGGTCCTGTTGAAGATGTTGATGAAGATTGGCCTCCCAAAGATGAGAGGGGTGTTGGTGATGACGATAGCTTCGATTTCCCCCTCCGGGAGGGAAGTTCCCCCGGCGGAATCGCTCCGCCGGAGGGCAAAAGTGCTCCTGCTCAGGTTCCGCCTCGAGGCGGCGGCACTTCGTCCCGAAAGTCCTCCTCTAGTAGTTTTCAGCTCCAGTAATTTTTATTAAATATAAAAATAATCTTCGTAAATTTTCAGCTTCATTGGAGTTGTGCAGAATAGGTATCTCTCACGTGCTTTTCTTGGGTCCAGAATTCCAGCTGCCGGTATTCTCCCCCTTTGTGTATACCTTGCATATTATGAGAGAAAAGGCATTAGAATCACTCCCCAAATCATTATTATTCAACAAAACAAAGTAAATAACAGTAGGAAATCATGATGCAAAATGGACGTATCACGGCCCGCCATGGAATGTGAAAGTTTGGTGGAAAAAGGAATAAACTTTATTTTCTATTTGGGAACCACCTATGATATATCTAGCATGGAAAGTATTGTGAGCTACTTTGTCGTTTTCGTTGACAGGAAAAGCATGCCACCCAAAATATTTCTCTCTCTCTCAATTTAAAACTTTGAGCTATGTCACCTCTACAAATCCCTACTTCCCTCTGCGAAGGGCCTATCTATTTACTTTATGCAATTTTTATTTTTACTTTGAATCTCCATCTTCTCTTATAAGCACCAACTAGGGGGAACTATGATCGTACTTG
The DNA here is from genome assembly GCA_039707655.1 of Elymus sibiricus. NCBI lineage: Eukaryota > Viridiplantae > Streptophyta > Magnoliopsida > Poales > Poaceae > Elymus > Elymus sibiricus. Next base: position 344,348,766 of record CM077669.1, on the reverse strand, counting down.
AGCATTGGGTATAGCTAATATTTGAGTGTGTTTCATGAATGGATCAATGATTGAGCATGATGGGCTAGGGATAACTTTCTTTAGTGTTGATATTTTGAAAAACATGGTTGCTTGTTAGCATGCTTGAGTATCGAAGTCATTATGTTAAAACTAGACTATTGCTTTGAATCATCTATAAGTCCAAATGTCCAAGCTATACAAAAGAAAAGAATATGATGAACATGTTAGGCAGCATTCCACATCAAAAATTATGTTTTTATCATTTACCTACTCGAGGACGAGTAGGAATTAAGCTTGGGGATGCTGATACGTCTCCAACGTATCTATAATTTTTGCTTGTTCCATGCTGTTATATTATCATTCTTGGATGTTTTACAATCATTTTATAACAACTTTATATCATTTTTTGGGACTAACCTATTGACATAGTGCCAAAGTGCCAGTTGCTGTTTTTGCTTGTTTTTTACTTCGCAGAATATCAATACCAAACGGAGTCCAATCGCGACAAAACTTTTTGGAGATTTTTTTTGGACCAAAAGACACCCAGTGGGCCAAAGAAGTGCTAGAGAGGTGGGCCGTGGAGACCACAACCCACCAGGGCGCACCAGGGGCCCCCCGGCGCACCCTGATGTGTTGTGCCCTCCACGGGCCCCCTCTCCACCACCTCTGATGCCTATAAATTCCCAAATATTCCAAAAACCATAGGGGAGTCGACGAAACACAATTCCAGCCGCCGCAAATTCCAGAACCTCGAGATCCAATCTAAACACCATCACGGAGGGGTTCATATTCTTCATAGGTGCCTCTCCAATGATGCGTGAGTAGTCCACCATAGACCTACGGGTCCGTAGGCAGTAGCTAGATGGCTTCCTCTCTCTCTCTCTTATGATTCTCAATACAATGGTCTCTTGGAGATCTATTTGATGTAAACTTTTGCGGTGTGTTTATTGGGATCCGATGAATTTTGAGTTCATGATCAGTTTCTATCCATGAATATTATTTGAGTCTTCTTTGATCTCTTATATGCATGATTACTTATAGCCTCGTATTTCTTCTTCGAATCTTTGGTTTAGTTAGGCCGACTAGATCGATTTTTCTTGCCATGGGAAGAGGTGCTTTGTGATGGGTTCAGTCTTGCGGTGTCCTTTCCCAGTGACAGAAGGGGCAACAAGACACGCATGTATCGTTGCCATTAAGGATTACAAGATGGGGTCTATTCCTACATGAATAGATCTTGTCTACATCATGTCATCATTCTTATTGCATTACTCCATTTTTCCATGAACTTAATACACTAGATGCATGCTGGATAGCGGTCGATGTGTGGAGTAATAGTGGTAGATGCAGGCAGGAGTCGGTCTACTTATCTTGGACGTGATGCCTATATAATGATCATCGCCTTGGATATCGTCATGATTATTTGATCTTCTATCAATTGCCCAACAGTAATTTGTTCACCCACTGTGTGCTATTGCTGCACTTTTTATTTGCTCTTCTTATTTTGTGTTCTTGAGAGATCTATCTCTCCTATCTATCACTACCTAATCTATCTTTTTACCGTAGAGAGATTGACAACCTCTCTTTCGCGTAGGGTTGCAAGTATTTGTTGTTTGTGTGCAGGTGCTGCTTATTGGGTGGTGGTGATCCTCCTACTGGTTCGATAACCTTGGTTTCATAACTGAGGGAAATACTTACCGTCGCTGTGCTGCATCATCCCTTCCTCTTTGGGGAAATACCGACGCAGTCTCAAGACACGTCACGGGAGCTCATTATTGGGGCATTTGAGCATTAAAGTCTTAAGCATCCCCAAGTTTGAACGATACTTTCTTCATCACGAGGTCAAAAATTATAGGTATAATTCTGATCCCAATGACGCATGTGCATATGATAAATTTATTATGGAACTCCAATTCCAATCCCATGATCGAGAATTACACAATAGGCTATACCATGCCAATACTTTTTCCTCCAAGGATAAAGGGAATAACTTCCTCTTTACTCCATCACTGGATAAACCAACAAGTTTAAATAATCCACAAAGTTTATCTATTACAATCAATCGCATATCAGGATGTACCATCCCGTCTCCTGCATGATGGTTAGTGTGTAAGTTTTCCAGAATACCAAGAGGAATTTTATAATATATATTTTTAGTAGGTGGGGGATCCTCTCTTACCACGTGTGCATGTGGTGTGGACACCCCCAAACAAGTCTCTCATAGTATTATTTTCTATAGTAGCAATTGTAAATAAAAAATCAACGCATACAATTGAAGTTTCCTTACCACATTCCACTTACCAAGATGCTACACTCCCCTGAAATGGCGTCAAAAAAAGTGTTGATGACCCGCAAGTATAGGGGATCAATCGTAGTTCTTTTGATAAATAAGAGTGTTGAACCCAACGAGGAGTAGAAAGAATTGATGGCCAGTTTTTCAGCAAGGTTTCACTTCAAGTGCTGTAAGAAAGTTTTGATAGATAGTTTGATAGCAAGATAAATAGGAACAAGGTAGAAAGTAATAATAGTAACAAAGTGCATCAAGTGTCCCAATCCTTAATATTGCTATGGACAAGCCGATGATACTTCATGCAATGAATAAAACGCTCTATAGGACACACGGGAATATCGCCCAAGTTACTTTCATCCATTGTTCAAGAATTCATCCGATTAATCAGTCAAATGGACAGTCAATCGCTACTCATAGGGTGGCCGAATTGAATAACACCTATTCATTGTGTTAACTTGCATCGCCGATTAAATGGTCCGTCGGACCGATTAAATGGTATATTAGACCGGTTAATCAGTTGTCAGGTCGATTAATTGTTGTTAGCCCACTAACTCGTGGGGAAATAAAGCCCGATTATTTGGCCCATAACCCCTCCCAGCCCCTCCCGCTCCTAAAAAGCTAGAGTTTAGCCCTGCACCCTCCCCCTCCCGCTCCTCTCACCCCCTCCCAACCTAGACCGCGGCTGACCGGGTCCTCGTTAGTGCACCGCCGCTTGCCCTCCTCCCCTGTGTGTCACCACTTTCTCTTCTACCTTTCATGCGGCTACTTCCCCTCCTCCATCACGACCTGCCACCTCCGGCATCTGATCCGTTCAAATGTCCTACGCGGCCGCCATCACCTTCCCTTTGTCTGTCGACGTCGTGTGGCCGCCATCTCTCGGAGTTGCATCCCTAGGTGAAAATCAGCAAAAAATGTTGTTGTATACATGTTTGTTGATGATTTTTATGCGCACATGGATGATTGTTGTTTTATAAATGTTTGCCATCTATTGAGAAAACAATATGGTGCCATTTGCTTCATATTTTCAATGTAGATTTTTTTTCTCCATACAAAATTTGCTTTTATTGAGTTTAAAATTACAGCGATTAATGGTCGACCGACTAATCCAGTTAATATGTCAATTCAACGATTAATCGCTACTCCCAAGCCAAGTGAGCAGCTACCAGTTAATGATTTCCTCAACATTGCTTTCACCAAGATTCAGTGAATAACGTTCATTGGCTTCATAAGTGTTATGTGGATGGGCCAAAGCTAAGGGATTGTCCTAACTTGAACAAATACCTAATTATTATTATTACACTATCCATGCAAGAATCCGCAACTATAAGAGAAGTAATTAAGACAAATCTAACCATAGCATTAGACAGTTGGATCCAAGACAACCACTTACATAATAACTCACAAACTAGAGTTTAGGTGTCTATCACTCCCGCAACCCATCATCCACAAACTAATTCCACAATGTCTTCCCCTAGTCAGAAAGATGGTGAACTATCATGTAGTCAACATTCACATAACACCAGTAGAGGAAAACAACACAACATAATATCAAAATATTGAACAGGCATCAACTTCACATGATTACTACTAACAAGACTTCTGCCATGTCTTCAAGAACTAATGAAACTACTCACAACTCATCATATAAATCATGATCAATGGGTATAAATATATGATTAATAATGTAAACATAATTTTTTTCCACCAATTAAACCAACAAGCATCAACTACAATATGTAATCAATACTACTAGCAACTCCAGTTACCAATCTAAGGTTTGGTACAAATATTGAACACAAAGGAAGAACTAGGGTTTGTAGATCAGATTGTGATGGTGAATATGTGGATGAAGATGAACCCCACGATGGATAGAGTGTTTGTGATGACGAAGGCTTCGATTTCCCCCTCCCGAAGTGAAGTTTCCCCAATAGAATCGCTCCACCGGAGAGCAAAGGTGCGCCGCCCAAGTTCCACCTTGCAGACGGCGTCAGAAAGTCCCAAGATTTTTTTGTGATTTTTTCTAGGGAAAATAGGATTTTATAACCAAAGGACATCAGGAGACAAGTAACCAAAGCCCCACATGGGCAGATGGCGCGCCTAGAGGGTGGCGACACTACCTGACCGTGTGGAGGCCTGGTGGGTCCTGTCGAGGGGATGAGTCTGACAATAGTACTAGGGGGTACGGATGAAAAGGGCGGAGCCTAGATATGGTATAGGTGTAACACTCGGATGTACGAGTTCGGGCCCCACTCGAGAGTGGTAAAGACCCTATGCCTCGAGCCCTAAGGCTTAGTATTTGCTTATGGGGAATACAAAGGGTGTTGAACCCCTGCTCTAGAGCCCGGGGGTGGATTATATATAGTGCACCACCACCGGCCGAGCGCCATTACAAGGGCATTAATTGCCAGTAACTGCAGGTGTTACCAGAAACTGCTGCTTTAACTAAGGCGTTACAGGCAACGCTGGTATTCACAACACTTCATATGAGTTATTAAGTCCCTCAAACGTTACAGCTTCCATGTCGCCTGTGCTTCTACCACCCGAGCGAAGATACTTGTCCGACTGATGGAATGACGTCCGAGTGACTTGAAGGATCTGAGTGAATCTTCTCTAGTCCAGGGACTTTAGTGATCATGTGTGACCCCTGGTGGGCCTTGGATGTCAGGTCTGTGACCCTACCTCTGATAGGTGACCTCATCAGACCCCCTAGTATTTCTTTGCTCAACAATTGATTATATATTCAAAACTAATTCTCCAACAATACACGCTTCATTTTCAGCTCCGTAGAATTGCTTTCTCTTCTGTTGCCCTTTTATGTCCAGAATTCCATATGTTGGTAATCCCCCTTTCTTTGTATAACTTGCATTGTAAGAGAGAAAAGGCATTAGAATTGCATCATGATGTGAAATATATATCATTAAAATAGGATAAATTATAATAAAAAATAATGATGCAAAATGGATGTATCACTTGCGTTCCTACCAAATGTGTCTTCCGCTTTGACATTTGATGCTCCCCAATTACCTTCCTTCCTTCCTTCTCCATCTTGCTTGTTTCCTTCTAAATAATGGTTTTTCTCCATGTTTGTGCAAACAAGTAAAACAAATATTTCATAGTCTCTCGTATTCATTTGTAATAAGTGGCAATATTGGATAGATTTTAACATATTTTCTAAGATTATCTGGTTTAAACAACGGTGTGATGAGCGTAAAATATCACTCATCAATTACCCCAAATCCTTTTTGTCTCGAGCAAGTTGTAACCTCTCCTTCTCAAGCTCTATTGATCAAGAAGTCCGGGCCTTCTAAAGCTCCCATTTAACACACAACTCTTTCTTCTTCAACTATATTTTCTCCCTCTCAATTTGGAACTTGTGGTTAACCCTCTCCTGGTCCCAATCCATCATCTCTTTTCACGCATCCAACATGAACTTATACCTCTCCTCTTTCTTCTCCTTCCTAAAAAGTGTATGTCCATGTGGTGGACAATTTTGTCGTCGCCACGTCACAACGGCCCTTCCCTTCTCCCACTTGTTTGCCATTACTTGTCTTTTATTCATTGGCAAGGTGGCTCATGCATTCTCCCCTACAACTAACTCATTTTTGTCATCCGATCCAATGGATTGGTTGGAGCTTGATCCATCATTTTCATTCAACCTCTTGTTTCCAGTCTTGAGGTCTTCCATAAGTTGAATCCACTTCGTTTTTCCATTCAGTTTAATCCAACAATGGCTAAAACGGAAAGGCTTCTTCTCTGTTTGCTGGTATAAAGTGCCCACCAACACCATCTATCAAACAATAAGTAATCATGGGAATGCGACATAATAATCTAGCAATACAAATGATGACAAAACGACACAATTAACCTTATGTGACTTGCGACTCCAGCCCACTTTTATTCTGGCAAGCACAGAAGCATAGTGGATGATAAACTTGTTCACGTTGTCTTGAATGATGGACCATCTATGTTGAAGAGAGGCTACATTGCGGGTGGTATTGATATGATGCGACTTCACATATTCATTGTATTCATGATAGTTCTTGTGGATCTTCTCTCAATACTTGTTGCCCTTTTGCTCCGTGCCACATATAGGGTGCACGATTATGGCCAATCAAGTTTCAACTAACAAAAGATCCTCAAATGTTGTGAATGTCAAACTTCTTGCCCTCGCTATCTTTGTCGTGTTTTTCTTGCTATTGCTCGATGTTCTTTGCACATCGAACGCAGCACAATTCACATCCCCCGAGTCGTATCTGATAGGATCCATAGGCTCTTAACCCTCATTGTTCATGTTTGACATCATGTTATAAAATGATCATGATTCCAAATAAACTAACAACTTACACATATCCAACTAATTGATCCAATGACATATGCACCTAATTGGTCCATAATGAATAACGAACAAAGTGATATAAATGAAGCAAAAAATGTACTGTGTCCTGCTGCGACATTCCGTCAAACAGGACCTGGGCGTCCGGACATCGGCGCCTATCTGTGCTTGCCCGCTCCCGTTGGAGTTGCAACGAGTCACAAACCGTCTCTGGCCCCTCTGAAATGCGTAAATCCGTCCAGAATTGCCCATTCAAACGTCAGATTGTCGTCGGTCACGGGCGGTGCAATGGAGGCTTCCTTGTCAGCTGCAAGGTGGACGCACGTGAGGCGTACGGGCGCAGAGGATAGGACACATCCTCCTTGATGTCCACAACCTCCTTGGCTGGAACTTTCTTTGCCGTCGCTTCCCACTCACGCTGCTTCCTTCGCCACATCCTCTGGGCAACTCCCCCTTATAGCTCATCCCCACGGACGACGCTGATGCATCACCCCCAGGGGCGAAGCTAGCAATATGGCGTGGTTTCAGTGGCAAAGGCAGAAATAATTTTCAGGTGTGGCGGAGTGTATGAAGAAAAAAACATGTACAACTTACCTATCGAAGTGCTCATTAGAATACTAGATATATATTACTTGGTGTTCAACAAATACAACCAAATTCAAAAACTTAAGTATTGGCACTCTAAATACCTCACTTGATGAAGATTACATGGATGCACTACTAGGGAAAACCTTATACACAGAATCTTATCAGTAGCGCTGGTTAAAATAAGGCGCTACTGCTAATTAGCAGTAGCGCGTGGCCACAGGAGACGCTACTGGTATCCACATAGCAGTAGCGCGGCTGGTATAAAACACGCTACTAATATAATTGCCACACCATTGCCGACAGGCTAGGTATAGTAGTAGCGCCCTTCTGCAAACAGCGCTACTGCCAACAGAATAATAGTAGCGCATTTTTATGGTAGGGCGCTACTGCAAAGTTTGACCGGTCGCTGCAACTAAAGCTGTGATGTGCCATATTGTGGGCCCCACTTAGCAGTAGCGGTTCACGTAAACCAGCGCTACTGCTAAATGTGTATCCGTAGCGTGTTTTCCTCGACCGCGCTACTGCTAGGTCGTACCTTATCTTCTTCCCCCCGGCCCGCGCCCCCTCACTCCTCACTCTGTAGATCTCCCTCTCCACTATCTCCCTCGCGGCGGCGCTCCCGCATCCCGGCCGTCCGCCCCACGAGGCGGCCCTCCCCGTCCTGGCTCTCCCCACGCGGCGGCCCTCCCCTGTCCCGTCCCTCCCGGCCCGGCCATCCATGCAGCGGTAGCTCTCCCTCCCTCCTCTCTCCCACTCTCCCCTTCTCCCTCCTCCCTCTGTTTTTGAACTGCTATAAAAGCTTAACGGATGGATGGATTGATGCATTTAGATGGTTATGAATGGATGCATTTCGATGGTTAGATGGATGTATGGATACATTTAGATGGTTAGATGGATGGATGGATGCATTTAGATGGTTATGGATGGATGCATTTAGATGGTTAGATGGATGGATGGATGCATTTAGATGGTTATGGATGGATGCATTTAGATGGTTAGATGGATGTATGGATGCATATCGGAATTCGTCCACATGCTGTAAATTGTGTTACAAAGGTGCTTCACGTCGTAACCGTAAAAAAATGTTTAAACTTGCAAACTTTCATGGATGATTGCATCTAAACCGTTGCTCATGTGGATGTGATTTCTTCATGAGATTTGTTGGCGCGGGGAAATTTACAGGGATTCCATGTCTCCTACACGTTGTGCTATTTAATATGTCCATTGTTAAGCAAATGTCATGCCACATTTACAGGGATTCCATGTCTCCTAGACGTTCTCGTGAAGAGGAGTTGGAGTGGCGGAGGAAGTTGCTGGCGCGGGGAAAAAGGATTGACGATGCAGTGTTCGGATGGAGAGATTGTATGCGGGAGCTGAAAGAGGCGGAGAATATGTTTCGGAAGACTCAGTCTAGTCACTGGGAGTACGAATTCAATGAGTACAAGAGTTATGCCCAAACACAACTACAAGTTGCAGCAGACGTCATCTTCGCGGAGACCAACGCTGCAGAGCATGCTCGGATGCCACCTCAGAGCAGTCCCCACTTGGTTATGGAATGGGCAGTACAACAAGTGACATCATCGTGCCCAGCTTAAAGAGCCCGATGGGGAAGTGTTGTCGGGATACTTCCGCCAAGAATGCCCCCACCACCATCAGATTCTGCACCACCAGATTTTGCTCATTAATTGTATTGTAGTAAGATTAAGCTCTAGTTTAAGGTTTAATAGTTTTATCATTATTGGTCTCGATCTAGCAGTTCGGTCTAGACTTGTAAGGTTTTTGAAATCTAGTTATCTGTTTGAACTCAAATTGTCATCAATAATGATATATATAAACCCATCCTCTTCTGCTTAGTACTGACACTGCTGCTACATTGGGTTCACCACGGTACTGCTAATTACACTAGTGATGTCATTAGTAAATAAAAAAAGCATAAAATTAGTAGTGGCGCGGGTTAGAAACCAGCGCTACTGGTAAGTAAATTATCAGTAGCGCAGGGGAGCGACGCTACTGCTACAAGTTAGCTGTGGCGCCGTAGGAGTAGCGCGGTGCTCCGCGCTACTGACAGGCCCTTAACCCGCGCTACTTCTAGGCTTTTCCCTAGTAGTGATGATCGATTGACAATGTATCATCTATATTACCGACATGGGTATAAAGATAAATAACGAGTTAGTAACTAGTAGGATATACTGATAGAAACCACATTATACATGTGAAGATAGTTAGAATGAATACATACCCAAAATGAAGATTTACTTTCATTAAATAGAACGTGGCAATGGCATTCTTCTACCTTCATGTTGAAATTCTTTCTTAATTTCAGCAAGATCAAGTCCTTTAAATATCTCTCTCTCGATGTAGCACACCATTAAGTCATCAAGCCAACCATTGGAAGACGGATAAAATGGTGAATCACAACTTTCACAGATTGTTGGCTTTTTTTTTAGGAATCACCGGGGGGAGAGATCTCCCACCTGAATATATTGCTCAAAAGCGACCAAAGCCAATAGTTACTTCTTAGTCTTGGCTGATCTAGTTTATGACGAAAACCGGATCGAAAACCAAAACAAGCTGGCCCATTTATGAGGAAAACCAGGCCAAAAACCGTACAAATAGCAAGGCTAAAGGAAGAAGAGAGAAAAAGGACGGCCAAAACAAGGCACGCCTAGCTAGCAGATACAGGGCCAACGCCATGAAAGCCAAGTAGATGTGGAGTGTTGTCAAGGGATCACAATACTTGAACTTTGCAAGGAACCTAACGCACCGCACTAGCGTGCGTACCGAGCCCCACGGCACAACTCAGGAGCATCGACAATCAACGAGTGCCATGAACACGAACCTTGACTGGGAGCTCCGCCACGGAAACTCAGGACAATTAGCAAGTTGGGGAGGCAACTTGCGCCATCAATGAGCAAAGATGAACCGAGACAACACCAAGAGCATGAAGCTCGCCGCAACACATAGTGCCGAGCCACACGAAGCCACCCATGTGTTGCGGCGAGCTTCGTGCTCTTGGTGTTGTCTCGGTTCATCTTTGCTCATTGATGGAGCAAGTTGCCTCCCCAACTTGCTAATCGTCCTGAGTTTCCATGGCGGAGCTCCCAGTCAAGGTTCGTGTTCATGGCACTCGTTGATTGTCGATGCTCCTGAGTTGTGTCGTGGGGCTCGGTACGCACGCTAGTGCGGTGCGTTAGGTTCCTTGCAAAGTTCGAGTATTGTGATCCCTTGACAACACCCCACATTTACTTGTCTTTCATGGCATTGGCCCTGTATCTGCTAGCTAGGCGTGCCTTGTTTTGGGCGTCCTTTTTCTCTCTTCTTCCTTTAGCCTTGCTATTTGTACGGTTTTTGGCCTGGTTTTCCTCATAAATGGGCCAGCTTGTTTAGGTTTTCGATCCGGTTTTCCTCATAAACTGGATCAGCCAAGCCTAAGAGGTAACTATTGGCTTTGGCCGCTTTTGAGCAATATATTCAGGTGGGAGATCTCTCCCCCCGGTGATTCCTCAAAAAAAAGCCAACAATCTCTGAAAGTTGTGATGCACCATTTTGTCCGTCTTCCAATGGTTGGCTTGATGACTTAATGGTGTGCTACATCGAGAGAGAGAGAGAGATATTTAAAGGACTTGATCTTGCTGAAATTAAGAAAGAATTTCAACATGAAGGTAGAAGAATGCCATTGCCACGTTCTATTTAATGAAAGTAAATCTTCATTTTGGGTATGTATTCATTCTAACTATCTTCACATGTATAATGTGGTTTCTATCAGTATATCCTACTAGTTACTAACTCGTTATTTATCTTTATGCCCATCTCGGTAATATAGATGATACATTGGCAATCGATCATCACTACTAGGGAAAAGCCTAGCAGTAGCGCGGGTTAAGGGCCTTTCAGTAGCGCGGGGCACCGCGCTACTGCTACGGCGCCACAGCTAACTTGTAGCAGTAGCGTCTCTCCCCCGCGCTACTGATAATTTACTTACCAGTAGCGCTGGTCTCTAAACCGCGCCACTACTAATTTTATGCTTTTTTTTGTCTACTAATGACATCACTAGTGTAATTAGCAGTACCGTGGTGGGCCCAATGTAGCAGCAGTGTCAGTAGTAAGCAGAAGAGGATGGGTTTATATATATCATTATTCATGACAATTTGAGTTCAAACAGATAACTAGATTTCAAAAACCTTACAAGTCCAGACCAAACTGCTAGATCGAGACCAATAATGATAAAACTATTAAACCTTATACTAGAGCTTAATCTTACTACAATACTATTAATGAGCAGAATCTGGTGGTGCAGAATCTGATGGTGGTGGGGGCATTCTTGGCGGGAGTATCCCGACAACACTTCCCCATCGGGCTCTTTGAGCCGGGCACGAAGATGTCACTTGTTGTAGTGCCCATTCCATAACCAAGTGGGGACTACTCTGAGGTGGCATCCGAGCATGCTCTGCAGCGTTGGCCTCCGCGAAGATGACGTCTGCTGCAACTTGTAGTTGTGTTTGGGCATAACTCTTGCACTCATTGACTTCGTACTCCTAGTGACTAGACTAAGTCTTCCGAAACATATTCTCCGCCTCTTTCAGCTCCCGCATACAATCTCTCTATCCGAACACTGCATCGTCAATCCTTTTTCCACGCGCCAACAACTTCCTCCGCCACTCCATTTCCTCTTCACGAGAACGTCTAGGAGACATGGAGTCCCTGTAAATTTGGCATGACATTTGCTTAACAATGGACATATTAAATAGCACAACGTGTAGGAGACATGGAATCCCTGTAAATTTCCCCGCGCCAACAAATCTCATGAAGAAATCACATCCACATGAGCAACGGTTTAGATGCAATCATCCACGAAAGTTTGCAAGTTTAAACATTTTTTTACGGTTACGACGTGAAGCGCCTTTGTAACATAATTTACAGCATGTGGATGAATTCCGATATGCATCCATACATCCATCTAACCATCTAAATGCATCCATCCATAACCATCTAAATGCATCCATCCATCCATCTAACCATCTAAATGCATCCATCCATAACCATCTAAATGCATCCATCCATCCATCTAACCATCTAAATGCATCCATACATCCATCTAACCATCTAAATGCATCCATTCATAACCATCTAAATGCACCAATCCTTCCATCCATTAAGCTTTTCTAGCAGTGCAAAAACAGAGGGAGGAGGGAGAAGGGGGGAGAGTGGGAGAGAGGAGGGAGGGAGAGCTACCGTTGCGTGGATGGCCGGGCCGAGAGGGATGGGACGGGGAGGGCCGCCGCGTGGGGAGGGCCGGGACGGGTGAGGTAGTCCTGGTTTAAGGGGTCCTCGGGAGGTCGACCTATTGCTTATGGGCCGGACTATATGGGCCACTTGCCGAATACTGGAAGGATTGAAGACCTCGTCTCCAAGGAGGAAGCTTCGAGAATCGTGGCTTGTCCTCCACGTTTGGAGTAGTGAATAGGCATGTTTATCCCTTCGACGTGTAACCGACCATGTGTAAACCCTAGGGACCCCTGGCGTCTATATAAGCCGGAGGGTTTTAGGTTGTAGGCCAACAGAAGTCATCTAGGGTTTAGCTACTTGATCTCGAGGTAGATCAACTCTGTAATCCCCTTACTATCAATATAATCAAGCAGGACATAGGGTATTACCTCCATAGGAGGGCCCGAACCTGGGTAAAACCTTGTCCCCTTCGTCTCTTGTTACCATCGATCCTAGTCTCATAGCTCGGGACCCCCTACCCGAGATCCGCCGGTTTTGACACCGACATTGGTGCTTTCATTGAGAGTTCCGCTGTGATTGCCAGAAGGAATCGATGGCTCATCTTGTCATCAACGAAGAGGTTCGCAACCCGGGCACTTTCGTCCCCGGACATATCTTCGCTTTTGGTAGCATTGTGCTGCACGCCGGCCCGACCGGCCATCTAGGCCGCGTCGGAAGTTTCGCCCCTGATCAAGAGGTCAGATTCGGGAACTTAGAGTTCTCCGTTGACTCTCGAGGCGATCTATCACTAACCGGGCTCGCAGTCTTGCCCGCCACGCCCGAAGACTCTGAGGCTTTAACCCCAGATCCATCTTTCGGCTCTTCCCACGGGATCTACCCCGGCATGGGCCCAACTATCAGTCCGGATCAGGTCATAGTGCCCGACGTCCGGACATTTGTTCTTGCCGAACACTCTCCCTACGCGGACGCGTCGGAGGTTCACTCCGGAGGCTCTAGGCAGACCGGCCCGATCGAACTCTCGACACTCGACGAGGCTCTAGATCGGATTTCATCGATGAAGATTACCGACGACCCAGCCCCGATCTATTCTCAGATCGGGCGTCAGACGGGTTAGGATGGATTTTTCGTCCCACCCACCACCCACTTGATAGCCACTGTCGAGGATTTAACCGACATGCTAGACTATGCTTCCGAGGAAGGAGAGTACATGGATGAGGGGGATCACGCCCTCACCCCTGCTAAGACCGGGCAGTGGACTGCCACCTCCACATACGACATCTACATGGTGGACACTCCGAAAAACGACGGCGACACATCGGATGAAGCGCCGTCAAGACGCTGAAAGCCGCATAAACGGTCCAAAGGAAAAAAGGGGCGAAAATCTATCGATGCCACCGGGGACAGAGATACCCCGGAAGACATCGGCGGTCCCCAGATCCCCGAACACCCGTTAGAGGGTCAAGAGAGGCCCGAAGACCGTCGCAACCCCGATGATCCTAATGATCCCGAGGAAGACGAGTACCTCCGCTCTATCGAGGGGGAGGACAATGCGGAAGCCGATGACTTCGTCATTCCCGACAATCCTGCAGATCAGGAGCTGTTCCGGCAACAGCTCATATCCACGGCTCGCAGCCTGAAAGCAAAAGAGCGGCAGCTCAAAGCCGAACAAGACGACCTCAACGACCGATGGACGAGAGTCCTCTCAGTTGAGGAAGGTTACGGCACCGGTCTATCGGACCAACCTAGGAGCTATCCACGCAGAAGGCTGCTGCCACAATTCGATGACGAGCTCACTGATACGCCGTCTCCCAAGCATACCCCATACGATAAGCCAGACCGCCCTCCTCGAGGACGAGACAGGACGACTGACGATACCGGCTATAGGCCGACGATACACCGTAGACGGGGAAAGGAGCCACTAGAGCCCGATGACAGGTTCGACCTGCGACACAACCTGGACTATAGAGCAGGTCGTACGCGATCCATCTACGGATCCAGAGGATACTCACCCGATAGACGGGAAGGGTACCGGCCTTGGTTCGACCGCGATGAAGATCGGGAACGAACCCGAACTAGGACAGACACCGATCACCGGCGCGTCATAGCTCGGGCCAGAGGCGTCACCCACCCACTGTGCTTCACAGACGAGGTAATGCGGCATCAGTTCCCGGAAGGGTTTAAGCCCGTAAACATAGAGCAATACGATGGGACAACTGAACCAACCGTATGGATCGAGGATTTCCTCCTCCACATCCACATGGCACGAGGAGATGATCTCCATGCCATCAAATACTTACCCCTGAAGCTCAAGGGGCCAGCTCGGCACTGGTTAAATAGCCTCCCCGAAAACTCTATTGGGTGTTGGGAGGACCTAGAAGAGGCATTCCGATCTAACTTCTAGGGCACTTATGTTCGGCCGCCGGACTCCTCCGATCTAAGCAACGTTGTTCAGAAGCCAGGCGAGTCTGCGCGGCTATTCTGGAATCGTTTCCTGACCAAGAAGAACCAGATCGTAGACTGCCCGGACGCCGAAGCTATAGCCTCCTTCAGGCATAATATTCGGGATGAATGGCTGGCTCGACAGCTCGGCCAGGACAAACCAAGGACAATGTCCGCCCTCACATCACTCATGACCCGCTTTTGCGCGGGCGAGGATAACTGGCTAGCTAGATTTAGCCATAACCCCGAAGACCCCGGAATCTCTGAAGTTCGGGATGGAAACGGGAAACCGAAGCGCAATAAGAACAAACGCCGGCACAATAATAGCGATGCCGATGACACGGCTGTTAACGCCGGCTTCCGCAATTCCCGACAGGGGCAGCAGAAGAAGCCTCCAAAAGGCAAACATGACGGACCCACCCGCTGGACAAGATCCTAGAGAGGCTTTGCCTGATCCATGGCACTTAAGAGAAGCCCGCTAACCACACCAACCGCAACTGTTGGGTGTTCAAACAGGCCGGCAAGCTCGCATCTGAGGACCAAGGCAAGAGCCCACGTAGCGAGGACGAGGATGAGCCTCGTGGTCCGATCGGTGGCGGACAAAAGAAATTCCCTCCAGAGGTGAAAACAGTAAACATGATATACGCCACCCATATACCCAAAAAGGAGAGGAAGCGCGCCCTTCGAGATGTCTACGCCATAGAGCCTGTAGCCCCAAAGTATAACCCATGGTCGGCATACCCGATCATTTTCGATAGACGCGACCACCCGACCAGTATCCGTCACGGGGGTTCGGCCGCACTCGTCCTAGACCCGATCATAGATGGGTACCACCTCACTAAAGTCCTCATGGACGGTGGAAGTAGCCTCAATCTGATTTACTCAGATACGGTGAAAAAGATGGGCATAGATCCGTCAAGGATCAAGCCCAGCAACACTACCTTCAAAGGAGTGATCCCAGGCATTGAAGCCCGGTGCACAGGCTCTGTAAGCCTGGAGGTTGTGTTTGGCTCGCCCGATAACTTTTGAAGCGAGGACTTGATCTTCGACATCGTACCTTTCCGCAGCGGCTATCATGCCCTGCTCGGCCGTACAGCGTTCGCTCGCTTTAACGCCGTCCCGCACTATGCATACCTCAAGCTCAAGATGCCCGGCCCCAAGGGGGTCATTACAGTCAATGGCAACACAGAGCGCTCCCTCCGAACTGAGGAACATGCGTTGGCCCTGGCGGCCGAATTCCATTACACCGATGATAGGCAGGCGCCGACATCTGCCGTAAAGGCACCCAAGGCTGGGAAGCGAGCACGGTCTCAATCCGAAGTACCAGAACCTTCCTCTCCCCATAAATAGGGACTCACCCCCATCGCACGGCCCTAGAACCGGCAAAGTATGTGCCGAGGAGGCACAACTTTGCGCTCAAAATTCCATAGGCAGCGGTGGGGAAAGACTATTAAAGGGTAAAGTGTTCGGCTAGACCGAACTATCACCATCAACATGTCTTCGGACACTATGGGTACCATAAAGTACCTGCTACGGCGTAAAGCTCATTCACATTTTGGCGACTTCTCAAGACTTTTTCTCCAGAGTCCACTCGCCAAACATTACACCCATAATGGTGTACAACTCTTCGGGAGACGCAGGAGTGGATAAGCGACAGGGCACATCACGGACGTCAGGTCATCCATCGAAGGCCCTTGGTACAACCCCTCCTGTAAAGTTTATATTTCATTTATCAACTACCTGTAAACAGTTGCATCGGCAATTTCGAATAATAAGTGTTGTTGAGTTAAATACAGATATATCATACATTACCTCTTTGCTGTCCCTTTTCGGAACACTCTCTGTTTTCTCCCTCTTCTCACGAACCTGTTTGGTATACTTTACGATGCAACCGGCTAATAGACCGGGGGCTCGACCTTAAAAATCGCCCTAATCACAACTGCTTCAGTGTTCGGCGTCTTGGAATTCCGCTGTATATGCATTGGTTCCGAACTATGTCTTGGGTCAATAGTTGGGTTGCCCGGCTCCTATGCTTGCCCCTTTATGTTCCGCTCGTTCAGCTAAAAGGGCAAAGGGAGCACCGCTGCGATTGTGCTTCCGGCTAGTCTGGTTAAGCGCCTCAGCGGAGAAAGCCAAAAACTGACTATCATGGTATGCGAGAACCGGTCTGCGAATCCGAGCTTAACTAAATCTCGTCAGAGGTTATTTCGTGTCATACGATGGGTTTTGTGTTAGTATAAACCAGGTGATATAGGCTTTGGCCGCGGTTCATCCGAACATCACAAACGCCTGGGGGCTAGTCATCAGCCCCCGCACTCCTTTCTCGCGCCCCTACGGCTAAGTGAAAGCAATAAAGCATTATGGTCTGATTGCCTTGTCCGCCTCACACTTCCACCTTTGGGTACCGATAGCTCGGCTAAGGGTTATAGTGCGATTGGCAGAGACACCCCATGTAGTATCTACGTGGGGGCTGAAGCCGACGACTCGCAGCTTTCAGTTTCAACGGCCACACAGGAGTTATAAAGGATGCAAAACATGAAAGGCATGATAAAACCATGCAACTTTGATATTAACACGTTAAAAGGTCCTCGGACATATTACAAAAGCGTTTACTCATACTCATTTTCTCTCGAAAATTGCGCCTCTATTGCCCGAGCACCCTCCATTACTCCGGAGAAGTATAGCTCGGGGCGCCTATGTCCTTTTCCAGGAGGCGGAGGGGTGGTGGCTACCTTCATTGGATCCAGCCCCGGCCAGTGCACCTTGGCCTTCGCAAAGGTCATCCGAGCCCCCTCGATACAGGAGGATCGCCTTAGCGCGTCAATCCAGGGTGAGGCGTCGCTCAGCTTCTGCACCAGGCCAAAGTAGCTGCCCGGTAGTGGCTCATTGGGCCATAGCCGGATGAAGAGATCCTTCATGGCCGGATCCGCCATCCGATGCTGCTCCATCAGTTGTTTCAGCTGCTCGATAAGGAGAGGAGAGCGCTCGGGGGCTTCGAACTGTGCCCAGAATAGCCGAGCTTCATCTCCTTCTCCCCGTGAAGCATAGAACTACTTCGCGCCCGTCGTGCTCTTCTGGAGGTCCAAGCATGCGCCTGAGGAACGCCATACTTGGGTAAGCAACTCAAACTTGCTATCCCCGAAGATACGCTGCAATGAATACGGCTTACCATCCATGATAGCTTTGGCCTGGTTGACCTCCTCTTCAAATGACCGCCTATCCACCCGCTCCTTTTGGAGATTGGTTTTTAGGGTGGATAGTTCAGCGGCCTGCTCCTTGCCCTTCCGCTCCAGGTCCTCGCACTTTAGCCCGGCATCCTTGAGCTCCTGCTGGATTTCCTCCACCCGAGCCTCGTGCTTGTCGCTGGTGGCTCTTAGGGCGGATAGCGCGGCAGCTGTTTCTTTGGCCGCCGCCTTCTCCACCGCAGCCTCCTGCTTGGCCTTCTCAAATTCGGCCTTGAGCTTCTCAATCTCCTTCGCCGAGGATGCGTGATCATTAAGCATATCAAAAAACACTGCGTTGACAGTACGGTAAGGAAGAGTTTTGAATACTCCAATTCGACTTACCTTGCGCCTCGTCGTATCTTTTGTTTAGAGTGTCAAGCTCGTCTTCGGAGCTCTTGAGCTTTCGATTTAGCTCCTCTAGCTCGGCAGCGTTAGTAGCTGCTGCCGTCGACGAAGCCTGTAGCAAACAAAATCATATAACATTACAGGGGTTTGCAACCTCCGAACTGTCACTAAAATGATCCTGTGTCCGGTCCTCTTAAGGGCTGACAGAACGATCCGAACACATATTGTCCTATGCATAGTTCGGATAGGGATCTATGTTTGACCCCCAGGTAAGTTTTACCAAACTCACCTAGGGCTCGGGGGCTGCCATGCATATAATCATAATTCACAGAAAATAATATTTCACAAAATAGAGCATTACATGGCTTACCTGGAAGCCCGTCAGGAGACCATTGAAGGCCTCCTTCAGTCTGTTGTCTACGGACTGAATGCTCTGCAATACCGCACCCATAAGGGTGCGGTGTCCCCCGGAGATGGAGGCGCTTGATAGAGCCTCCCCCATGGCCTGCCACCCATTCGTCGGTGGCGCCGGTGGGGATTGGTTGACCCGATCTCCAACCGGAGATTGAATCGGTGCCTCCGGAGGCATGGTGCGCTCCGGAGACCGCCTTGGAGGTGACTGGACATCTTCTTGTCCGGTCTCCTCAGTATCCGGGAGGGGCCTCTCCCCCGGGTCTTCGGCGGCCGAGGTGTTAGCCTCGGCCATGACTTCATCACCCCTACCTCCAGAGTCCGGCTCCAAAGGAGCCTGTTGGGAGGGCGCCTCCGCGGCATCCTTCGCGGCGCCCGGAGGAGAGGGGTGCGACGTGGTCCCGCTCTCCGCTAGCTTGGCGGGCGGGGTCTCCCCGTCCGAAACTTGATCGGTGGGAAGGACTTGTGGTGGGCTGCAAGTCAATAAGCGCTCACATGTTAGTAACATTCGAAGCTTAGCATTAATAGCTCAGAAGGGTCTTCGGATCCGTACCTTCGAGGTAGGGGCTTGACCCTGAGGTTCCTCCACGGAACCCTCTCGAAGTCGTCGGACTCGGTATTCGAGTCTGAACTGTCGTCGGACGGGACTACCTGTGTCCGGCGCGCTTTCTTCTGGGCGGGAGGAGCTACCTCCTTCGAGGCGTCCGATGACGGTGCCCTCTTCCCTGTGAGGGGGGAATCGCCTCCCCCCTCAGCCTCGTGCTCCTCCTCTTGATTCGAGGAGGCATGGGTCTCTTCGGACAAATCCCCTGGCTGGTCCCTGTTGCGCAGGCCTGTTCGGCCTGGCTTCTTCTTCTCCTTCTTCTCTGGCGCCTTGTAAGGCGCCACGACGAGCATCTCCAACAACAGCGGAGACTTGGGGTCTTCGGGCTGTGGAGCCGGACACTTGATGCCCATGGCTTTGCTCAACCATTCCTGTGAAAGGCGATTGGAAAATACTTAGACTATCTTTAGGAAGACGGAGCCGATGAAATGAAACTATACTATACCTCGTTTGGGGGCTTGATGGCGCTGAGGCCCTTGTTCTCTTTCTTGCCCGGCCAGTTCTCCTGCGCCTTGAAAAGCGCCTTCCATAGCTTCTCCCGCGTGGTACGGAAGAGTTGACGAACTGTAGGATCGTCGTCAGTCCGGTAATTCCACATAGGAGAACTTCGGCGCTGGCAGGGGAGGATGCGCCGCCGAAGCATAACCTGGACCACGTTGGTCAGGCCGACTCCCTCCCTGATCATGGCGGCGATGCCCCTCTGCAGGTCCTCCACCTCTGTGTCCGACCCCCAGTCGAGGCCCTTTCGGACCCATGAGGTCAATCTGGTCGGGGGGGCCGGATCTGAATTTGGCAGGAACAGTTCCGCCCTCCTCCCTTTGCTCGGTGATGTAAAACCACTCTTTTTGCCAGGTCTTGATGGTATCAATGAAGGTACCGGACGGCCATACTGCGCGAGGGAGCTTGCTGATGACTGCCCCGCCGCAGTCTGCGTGCGCGCCTGCGACACACTTCGGCTTGATATTAAATATCTTGAGCCACAGTCCGAAGTGTGGTTCGACTCGCAGGAAAGCCTCGCAGATGATGATGAAGGACGATATGTGCATGAAAGAGTTCGGCGGGAGGTCGTGGAAGTCGAGGCCGTAGAAGAACATGAGGCCCCTCAAGAAAGGGTGGAGCGGGAAGCTTAATCCTCGGATGAAGTGAGGGATGAAGACCACCCTCTCACCTAGTTTGGGGGTGGGGATCACCCGACCCTCCTCCGCAGCACGGTGGAAGACATTGGCGGGGAGGTAGCCGGCGTCCTTGAGGTCCCGGATGTCCTGGTCTGTGACCGTGGACGCCTCCCACTTGCCGTTGGAGCCGGAGCTGGCCATGGCTAAGCTCGGAGGGGGAAGAATGGAAGACCTAGATCTGGGCTCGGTAAGCTCGGAGGATTGGAAGCAGGGATGCGAATGGGGGGGTGCGGATAAGCCTTGGGGTTTTCTTCCCCTTTTATTGAAGCTTGCTGCCGGTTAGCCTCCCTTCACGGCGCCGTGAATCTCTCCACTTCCCAAGGCATGCGTGCTGTTATATGCGCATGATTAAACATATCCCGTGTAAAACGGGGCACAATCTGTGCATTGATGGATCGTGCTGATGGAAACAGCCTCGAACCGCGAATCGAGTCTTTACGACTGGTTCGGTGGTCGTGGTGGGCCGTGACCTTTCTTCTGACAGGTTGTCAGAAATCACTACTTACTCCCTGGCGTTTGGCCTTCAGGGCCGGTTACTCATGGTGTTCGGACGGTCTATGATCGGAGAAATTACACGTCGACGGAGGCCGAACTAACTCGATCGATCATTGTTCGGAGAAAGGAACTCACCTCGCAAGCCGAAGACTCTAATCATTTGAAGCAGCTGGAGCTTGGACCCTTGGCGTTGGAGGCTAGTTCGGGGGCTACCGAGGGAGTCCTGGTTTAAGGGGTCCTCGGGAGGTCGACCTATTGCTTATGGGCCGGACTATATGGGCCACTTGCCGAATACTAGAAGGATTGAAGACCTCGTCTCCAAGGAGGAAGCTTCGAGAATCGTGGCTTGACCTCCACGTTTGGAGTAGTGAATAGGCATGTTTATCCCTTCGACGTGTAACCGACCATGTGTAAACCCTAGGGACCCCTGGCGTCTATATAAGCCGGAGGGTTTTAGGTTGTAGGCCAACAGAACTCATCTAGGGTTTAGCTACTTGATCTCGAGGTAGATCAACTCTGTAATCCCCTTACTATCAATATAATCAAGCAGGACGTAGGGTATTACCTCCATAGGAGGGCCCGAACCTGGGTAAAACCTTGTC
Organism: Elymus sibiricus; assembly: GCA_039707655.1. Taxonomy (NCBI): domain Eukaryota; kingdom Viridiplantae; phylum Streptophyta; class Magnoliopsida; order Poales; family Poaceae; genus Elymus; species Elymus sibiricus. Next base: position 344,327,037 of record CM077669.1, on the reverse strand, counting down.
CCCTTCATCTCTTGTTACCATCGATCCTAGTCTCACAGCTCGGGACCCCCTACCCGAGATCCGCCGGTTTTGACAACGACAACGGGGAGGGCCACCGCGTGGGGCGGACGGCTGGGATGCGGGAGCGCCGCCACGAGGGAGATAGTGGAGAGGGAGATCTACAGAGTGAGGAGTGAGGGGGCGCGGGCCGGGGGGAAGAAGATAAGGTACGACCTAGCAGTAGCGCGGTCGAGGAAAACACGCTACGGATACACATTTAGGAGTAGCGCTGGTTTACGTGAACCGCTACTGCTAAGTGGGGCCCACAATATGGCACATCATAGCGTTAGTTGCAGCGACCGGTCAAACTTAGCAGTAGCGCCCTACCATAAAAACGCGCTACTATTATTCTGTTGGCAGTAGCGCTGTTTGCAGAAGGGCGCTACTACTATACCTAGCCTATCGGCAACGGTGTGACAATTATATTAGTAGCGCGTTTTATACCAGCCGCGCTACTGCTATGTGGATACCAGTAGCGCCTCCTGTGGCCACGCGCTACTGCTAATTAGCAGTAGCGCCTTATTTTAACCAGCGCTACTGATAAGATTCTGTGTATAAGGTTTTCCCTCCGAAATAGGCTTTCGCCCCGCTATATATATATAGCAACCACCGGATACAACCAAGATCCCACTGTTGGGACAGACAGCACATGTATGCCCAAAAGAAATAAAAGAGAAATTAAAAGAAAAGAATGACAACAGAGTCGGATCGACGAAAATGATGATGATCCCGAACCGCTGCGCCCTCCGAAGATATCCACCACGCTCCTAGCACGTTGGACCACCGCATAACAAGCATCACCTTCATGAAGGAAAGCGACGATGGCGACGCTGCTGCCCGGATTGCTCTTAGGGTTTCCCCCGTACACGGTGGGACGTGAGTGAGTGAGATCCCCGACGCTCTTCAGGAAGGAACGACGGCGCCCACGGGCGTCGCCGCGTCGGTGCCAGCCACGCTGACAGGGATTTCTCCCGTCTGCAACGCACCACCACCCCGATCGATCCGTCGTGCTCCACCAGACTTGCCGCCCACCAACATGCACCACCACGGTCTAGGAGAAACCACTGCCGTCTCACCATGGAGATTGAAGCGGGACCGACGGGGCCGAGAGGAAGTAGCCGGGAACGAGGAGCGGCAGAGTCACCAGCGACACGGGAGGGGAGAGCCTACACCGCTCTCGACGGTCACCGACCGGACGCCGCAAGGGGAGCACACCATGCACGACGGCCCGGCCGAGCTCTTAATGGCTCGTGAAGCTCCCGTTGCCGCGCTGCAGTGGGCGCGCCGCCGTCTCCGCAACCCATCGCACGAGCCACACCTCCGTCCGCCGAAGTCGTCGCGAGCAGCACCGAGCCAGGCCCGCCCAGACCTAGATGGGGCCCCAAAGGGCCCAGATCTGGGTCGGGAGGGCGCCGCCGCCAACCGCCGCGCCAACCCGCAGCCAAGTGGCCGCGCCACCGCCTCCTCACCATCTGGAGCAGCGCCGCCGCCGGAACCGCCGCTGCCCAAGGCTCACCGCCGCACGCCGGCGACGGGAAAACCATCTGCAGCCGCCGAGAGCCCGAAGCCGGACCCCAGCAGCCGCCCACGCCGCCCGCAGCCCGCAGCCCGCGCCGCCTGGATCCAGATCAGGCCGCCCGCCGGCGGGATCCGCACCAGGCGCGCACCTGACCAGATCTGGGACGAGACTCTGCCGAGCGCCGCCCCCACAGGTCGAGGCCCTGGCCAGGTCCAGCCTTCCTCACATGGGACCAGGCACTGCAGCGCCGCCGCCGAGCCAGCCCACGCGCCGCCGCACCCCGGACCAGCGCTGCGCCACCGCCGAAGGTCGCCGGCTCGCGCCGAGACCCCGCGCGAGGAGGAGAAGAGGCCCCGCCGCCGCCAGCACCAACAGGGCTTCGCCCGGCGGCGCGGACCGGCGGCGGCGAGGGAAGGAGAATGGGAGGCGGGGGACCGAGGCGCCGGCGGCTAGGGTTGCCCCCTCGGTCGCCCGCGGGAGCGACGCGAGGGGGACGCGAGGACGTAAAACCTAGCTTGGGACAAGGTCGGCGCAACGTATAAGGTTTTCCCTAGTAGTGCATCCATGTAATCTTCATCAAGTGAGGTATTTAGAGTGCCAATACTTAAGTTTTTGAATTTGGTTGTATTTGTTGAACACCAAGTAATATATATCTAGTATTCTAATGAGCACTTCGATAGTTAAGTTGTACATGTTTTTTTCTTCATACACTCCACCACACCTGAAAATTATTTCTGCCTTCGCCACTGATCACCCCTGCCAGTGGTGGGGGACGTGGTACCCAGCGATGAGATCTAGGGCGATGGACAAGGTCGGCGCAGCGGATGGAGGAACAAGGGTGAAGTACGGTGACGGCTGGGACGCTAGAGGAGAGCGGTGACATTGATGGGCTTAGTCAATTTGATGAAATTTAAGGTGGCTGCAGTCTGTGTGGTCCGATGTGGCAGACGTATCAGACACGTCACAGACCGGCTGTAGATACTCTTATATACTTCAGCCGACTAGCGCCAAAGTATGGTATAGCCAGCCGGCTGTAGATACTCTTACTTCAGCCGACTAGCGCCTAAGTATAGCCAGCCGGCAACTCGACATTACACGTGCAGACGACGACACTGTACGGCGAACGTTGTGTTCAATAGCAACCCGAAAGACAAGCCCGCCACCGGTGTGAAGACGAGAGAGAAAAAGGAGACTATATGAGCACGAGGGTTTTGCGCGAGTCCACCAGACGCGGTTGACCCGTCTGAACCTGCGGCCTAGCATCACTAGCATGGCCCCTCCGAGGCTCCGAGGTAGCCCCACTCGGGCGCTTGCCTCTCGGCTCTCGCACCGCAGCGCGTCGTCCGTGCTCGCCAGCCCATCGTATCCTCCGTTCCTAATAATTTATCTTTTTAAAGATTTCACTATGGACTACATACGGATGTATATAGATATAATTTAAAGTCTAAATTCATGCATTTTGCTTTGTATGTAGTCTATAATTGAATCTTAAAAAAAGCAAATATTTAGAACGGAGGGAGTACTACACGAGAGAACGGCGCCGGTGGGCGAAGGATCTTCTGCTCACGATCGTTCGAGCTGCCGCGTAGCCATGTTGCCCGCGCTTTTATGCTTCTGCTGCTGCCATGCGTGCTTCCTTAACCGCATCAGAGCCTTCAGGGGGCGCGCCATATCTAAGTAAAAAAGACGACGTCCTTTTCCTCCCTGGAGCACTACCGTATACGGACATTTTACCAGATAAACTTCACGTGATGTTGTTATAATAGGCAGGGTATTTTTGCGAGCGATATCGATACGCAGGTTGTGTGTACCAGAGAAGTGAAGAGGCTGTGCCGTCCCAGCAGAAACTCAGTCCCCATCTCGGCGAGTCAACCGATTGTACCATGTCTCAAAAATTTCCATGTTGGCTGCCCCCAGGAACAATGTGTACTACGTCTACACTGGTGGTAGCTCAGTTGCTCGAGAACATGTGCCGTGCGATGCTCCCATGTTTAAAAGTGACAACACTTCGCTTTCTCGTACTTGGGCGCTGACAATTGGCACCGGCGCCAGCGAACACTCGTAGCTCTATATGTACGCCGGAGAGGCGGAGGCAATTTAGGACAGTAAAACTGCACCTAAACCCAGCCCTCTCAGGCCACCAGCAATTTCAGCCGTCAGATATGTATTTTGGATATTTCTGGCCGTCCGATTAATTTCTAGCCGCGAACTGGGCCAAATTGTCCTAAAGAGCAGCTATTCCGGAGGAAAAAACCGAGGCCTGTGGTTAATTGGGCCCTCTACCACGTGAAGCCCATTTACGCATCGCCTCGTCTCCTCCGGCAGACCACCCGTGGCGAAACAGCCTCCCGATTGCGCCGCCGCCCCTCTACTCCTCTTGGCTCAAGCAGGGTCGGCTCTCCCCTCCCCTCGATTGCTCCCTTTCTCTTCAATGTCCACGCTACTTTCTTCACATATCGCCTCCCTGCCCTGGTGCTCTATGCCGGTCGAGGGTGAGAGGAAGATGAGAGGTTGACCGGAGTATGGGAAGGTGAGTCAAGATGGAACAGGTACAGGTTTGTGATTTGCCAATATCTTTGTCCTCGTGCGGCAGCCGTTCTCCGACCTCGACCTCGAGCGCTGGTGTCCACGACGACTCATCATCTCGTCCGGCAGCGGGCCTGTTGCACCGGTGTCCCCTCAGGTGCGCTGCCCTACATCTACCCTGACATAGTTTATCTCATGAACTATGCAGATGTCATATCTAATATCATCAGAACAGAAATATCAGACAAAGGTTTCAGACCTTCTTTTAGAAGCATGGAGGATTTGGACCTTATTACGGAAGGAGCAGAAACAAGGACCTTATGGAAGGAGACAGTGTGACACACATGGTTCCTTTTTTATTTGTTTCCTTTAACTGGTACATGATACAGTACACTTGCATCAATTCTTTAAGGCCACCGCTCATGTTTCCAGCCATCTATTTTGGTTCTACAACCAAATACTGTACTATACTGAAACTGAAATAGTAAAACAAAAGAGTTTGGATGTTCTGATAAATTATGATCATGTTTCAACAGCCACAAACTGGACTACTGAACTGAAATAGTAAAACAAAGAGTTTGAAGGGTTTGATAAAAAAAATTCATGTACATTTTAGATTCTAATGGTTGGATATTTGAATTGCCTCCTGCTGCACCAGTGTCCCCTGGTGCGCTGCCCTACATCCACCCCGACCATACATACACCTGCACGAGCGAGCTGGGGGGTGGGGTGGCTTATATTTCAGGTCTGACGAAGAATTTCAGTTGTGAAAATCACTCACTACAAGCAATTAAAATGCAGACATCAAATTAGTAATAAGATAAAGAACATTGTACCTTCACCCTTGCGTTCCTAGAAAGTGAGGCCTGAGCTCATACAAACTTGAACATAATAGAACAAAAAACAATTGATCTGTGTAAACAAAATACCTTCAGGCCTGCACGAGCGAGCTGGGGGAGCACCCACGTCCCACATAGGAATGCATTAGGAGGAAATTTAGAGAACACACCTGGTATTCCCATTCAGCTTTATATATCATCATATGATGTGGTAGGTAACATTCCTGACAGATTAGAATCAGATTTTAGTGACTGGTCTTACAACCACACTGCACACATTAAGCTGCTAAAATAAGTACATGTGCTCTGTTTTGCTAATTCACAATATTCAGTTTGTTGTCCATAAATTTCAAGCAAAAAAATTCTTATTGAACATCCATATTTATGAAATTTCCTACCATTATACTAAAGAAATGGATGGGCGCGGCAACGCGCGCCATCGATGATATCTAGTGTGTTTGATGATGTGCTACAGTAGTCGTTCCATAGGGCACACGATGCTAGCACTTGGCTGTCCCTACCTATTTAATGTCATCCACACCTTGATGGTGTGCATATATGTGTGAACGGATAGTTGGATGCACACGCAACCAAAGCTTTCACATTTGCTTCAAAACAAAATGTTCGTTTTGTGGATACACTAACACTCGAATTAGTGCGTCATATATAGCATAAATGACAGGACAGGTATACGGTAGGATATCGATATTTACAGAAGTAATTTGACAAGAAAAGAAGTGTGCTGCATAGGCTAGGGTTTACCCTCATCTCTTAAATTGGAAAAAGCATACTTAACAATCGATGTGCGGCATTATAGAAGTACCATAGGTTCAACGGAAGGATTGAAACAAACCATTGTCAAGAATTCAGATGGACGGACAATACACATATTAACGATCAATTTCTTTGTTTGCAAGAAGTTTGGCTATTGTATTGTAAGGGGTGTATCTAAAAGTTAATACATCGATGCCCTAATGTTTCCATCTTCCCCTTTCTCGTCAGCTACTGGCCTATAGTCGAGAAAGCACGACCACATACACACACACCTATTGAACTATGGCGGTCCTGTGGATTCCTTGCCCTTTGTCTGCCGCTTCGGTGATGAGAGGTTTGTGGAACCCCTATTTTCTCTAGCCTGGTAGGTGATACGGGGCAAACCCGAGGGTGGCCCGATCTTCACGAATTGGAGGTGGATTCGAGGAAGAACACGATGAACACGAGGGGAAAACGTGAAGAAATCAAAGGGGAAAACACTCTATTGGACAAGATCCACACCAAGTACTCCTCAAATCACAAGCAATACACGGGATGCATCAAGATCCAAGAACAACAATGGAAATAAAGATACATGGGTAGTTCATCCAAATCTCTAGGAGAGATGGGCCTTGAATCCGTAAACGGATCTTCACTTGAAGGGGCCTTGACATCCTCTAGGAATCTTCTCCGGTGGAGGCCTCGGTCTCCATGTGAGAAGTAGAGGAAGGAGCAAAGCTCATGTATGAATGAGCTATCACTTTGCCAACCCTAGAAAGGAGGAGGAGGAGTCCTATTTATAGTCGTAGTGCAAATGAGGGCGAAGGAGAGGGGATACATGGGCCTTCGGCCTGTCTCTGCGCGCAGGCAGGCGCCGGATGTCTGGGCTGGGGGCCAGATGTCCGGGGCTTCGCGAGGTGCCGGATGTCGGGGCTGGGTGGCCGGATGTCCGGGGCCTTGGCGCCGGTTCTGATGCTCTCTGTCTACGCTCGGCCGGAAATCCGAGGCCGAAGGCCGGATGTCCGGGCCAGGGCCGGATGTCCGGTGCCTGTAGCCTTCTTCAGCTGGGCCTTGGCGCCTGGGTGATCTCCAGTGGCCGGATGTCCGGGCCAAGGGCCGGATGTCCGGGGCCTGGGAGCTGTCCTTGCTCTCCTTCCTTCTTCGGGACTACGTCTTCTTCCGTCGTCTCTTCCACGCTTCCCTCGCGGATGGTGTAGTTGTGCGAAGGTGCCGGCACTCCTCCTCATCATCCGTGAAGCTCCGACAATACCTTTGTATGCACACGAGGGGAGTGTCAAGTAGTATACCATCCTCGAAGGGGTCAAGTGAACACGTGTAAAGGAGATGATTCACCTTTATGTATGTCGAGTGGATGTCGTACGTGTCACTTGCCAAACGGACTCTTGCCATGGTGATGTCCGTAGGATGCTCCGCATCATCCCCTCCCCCTTGGGAAAGATCCGTCCTCGGATCAAAATCCAAATCACCATGTGAAAGAGATGGTGTCGTCGTGTAGAAGTGGACGATCACCAAGCACTTATCATCATCAAGCTCGAAATGGGCACTCTCCAATGTCTCGCCATCTTGTAGTTCCTTCAAAAGGAGCAAACACGACAAACACTTGGAAAAACAAATGTGGTTAGCGTTAGTGCAAAACCAAGCATTCAAGTGGTGAAGCACCGAACAAGTGTTTTCATCATGCATATCATATGGTGTGACAAGGGATTGTGTCATGGCATGTAGGCATATAATTTGAGCACAATCTAAGGCATCATGGAAACAAGTATGCCTAGGTGAGGTAGGGATGCCAATATGTGTGACAATATAACGAGCATGTACCTCAAGGTCATAGCACGCATGCACAAAACAATCAACAAATGGTCTATGGTAGGCATAGGAATCATTCACAACACCAAACAATATGAAGTGTCTAAACACATAGGGCAATCCAAAGTGCAAGGCAATCCAAGCATAATGTGCGTATGGTGTAGTGAAGATAGTGTGGCACTCAACACAATAGAAAGAGCAATTGGTCATCATGTGTGAGGCAATCAAGTCAAGCATGTAGCAAGCAATCGAGCATGGCATATGTGAAGAAATGACATTATTGCAACCAAACATATGATAGGAGAAATCAATCCACAAGTTGGATGCAACACACAAGGTATATATGTCATGAGGCATGGCAATGTGGCAATCATGAGTGGGAACAATATCTCTATCATGTGTGCAAATATGTGGTCCAAGATGACCAATATGTGACATGGTACAAGCAACACAAATAGGAAGATCCACAATGTCCATGATGAAGAAGGATGTCACCTCAAAAGTGTGTCCTTGTGCATTCTTCACAATTCCGAAACACAAGCAATTGTGACGTAGAAGCGCGTCGATGTAGAATGGCTCGCTCTCAAGAGCTCGAATGGTCAACTCACGTGAAGTGGAAGTTGACATGTAGTCGAAGTATCCTACACATACACACAACAAAGGAAACAATGTACGTGCATGGTGGACAAACACATCATCCATCATGATGGTTCTCTCCTTTTGCACATAGCCATGAGAATCACAAGTGCATGAATAATATGATGCAACAATGGCAATATTCATGGCAATAGGCATGTGGTGCAAAGAAGGAAGGCAAGCATGCTTCACATGAAAGATGTCAAAAGCTCCAAGAATATGAGAGAAAGCTATGGGGGCAATCTCATTAGCAAGATCAAAAGCAGTGGTGCACTCAATACATGGCAAAGCATCGAGCATGAGAGAGGCAACATATGGAGACATATGACAACAAGCTATATCAATCATGTGCGAAGCATGGCAATGGTTGTCATCAACCGCATAGAAGGAGCACATCAGTGATGCAACACAAGCAAGCATAGTGATCATGTCGTGCAAACTAGTAGTGCGAAGATGCAACATACTATAGGAAATCATGGCAATCATGTCAGGTGAGCAAATAATAGACATAAGTAATGCGCATGACATATCACGAGCACGAACAAAAAACATGATCAATGTATCATCATAGGCATGGAGCACAAAGCAAACATGGCAATAGCAACTAGGATCTCTACCAAGCAAGCAAATACACATAGTAGTAGGAGAATGGTGAATCATGGGTAAATGCAAGCAAGGGTCACAATCGCATGGCAAAAGCATAGAATGAGGCCTAACATGCAAAGTGAACACGAGAATATGAGCAAAAGACAACAAGTGGTATATAGCCCATAGTCGTGTGAGAACCAAGTAGAAAAGGTGTGCTTAGTCCTTGCACGAGGGGAATGGTTGGAGACACATTCCGGTGAATCCCAAAGCTTCGGTGCTCTCAAGAGCTCTCTTCGTCAACTCATGGGATTGTGAGGTTGACGTATTTTCGTGAGTACCTACACACAACAAAGACAAAAGAAAAATTGTGTGTGCGTGGTATATGTACACATCATCCGGTAGGATGTGTATGTGCACATGAGAGTTAGCACAAGATAAGCAATGCTCAAAGAAGTTCGATGCATGGTATAGGAACATGTCGTCCATCATGAAAGAATAGTTATTGTGTATAACACGATGGGGACACAAATTGAGCATGCAAATATATGTCACATCGATAGCATTCATATTCATGGGTACCGTATTGTGCACACAAATATGGAAATCATGCAAAGGATGTGATGGAACACAATCTCCTATAATGTATGAGGAAATTATGGTGGTCTCCTCATGTGCAATAGCGGAAGCATATATGGAGAATATGGACAACATCCAAAACAATGCATTTCCAAATCATGGAGGTCATGGCATGGCATATTAGAATTATTGCGCAAATGATGCAAAGGAAGCATGGCAATATCATCACAAGAAAAACAAATGCCAATAACCATGGGCTTGTCATCTATGCCATATGAGCAAATGGGATTAATCTTTATGGGATATGCATAGTCGCTACGGTGAGATTGCAAAGATGCAATATGAGAAATTTCACGCATATCATATGACAAGTTTAGCGGGTTGTCAAACATGATGTGACCAATAGAGTTTTCACATGATATCCTATGGAGTATAGCATCACAACTAGGCAAGTCAACATGCTCATCATCATATTCATCAAAAATAGGTGGCACATCAAAGCATGAAGAAGACATAGCATGTGGTGTGTCCATATGGTGATCAACATCATGCAATCAATCAATGGCAAGATAGTCCGCTAGTGGGACAAGCAAAGAACCTTCACCTATGTTACCTTTAGAGCTCTGCTCATGTGATGTAGGTGAGGCGGGAAGTACCAACTCGTGGTCGACATCATGATGGAACCATGTGGGGGGTGCATCATATTGCACCATGGCCATCGTCTTGTCCAAAGGGAGGACGAAGTCGTCAAGGATCGACGCATCATCGTACATGGGACCTAGCACCAAAGGATAAGACACAATAGAGGTAGAGGTTAAGTTGTTAGAAATCGAAATGGCCTCACATGCCCTATCAACTACCTCACTCGCTCTTTGTGGTGGTGGCTCACTCACTCCCTCTAGGTAGTTGCACTCATACTCACAAATGGTGGAGTCACTCATCTCACTCAAGTGGTGGGGGTTGTGGCTCTCCTCACATGGGAATTGAGGCAACTCATCATATATGGGGCTAGTGGTGAAGTCACTCTCACTCTCAATATGGTGGCATAAGTCTCTCAACTCATCTCCAAATGCCGCCGTGGTCGAAGGAAAAATCCCATGCTCAACCAACTCGTCACCGTCGCCGTGGATGAAGGCCGAAGATGGCACATCATCACTCTCGCCTCCTGTTGGATTTCGGGCAAAACCCTTAAGATTCGAACACAGGGGCGTGTGCGAATATCCCCTGCAGCCTCGCCCAACCTAGCCCGCTACTCGATGGACCAAACGATGAACTCGCACGATGACGAGGAAGAAGATGAACACGGTAGTTTACCCAGGTTCGGGCCGTAGCGAAGCGTAATACCCTACTCCTGCTTTGGTGGATTGCCTCTCGGGGAGGTGTGGTGGATGAACTAGTACAATGTTTCAGAGCCTCGTGAGGGCGCTCCTGAGGTGTTCTTGGCCCTCCGTCGGCTTGGTGGTGGATGACTGAATCGACCGGTTTGGGATCCCCCTCTACGGGCCAGCCTAGCTTCTATATATAGCGGTGGCTCGGGTCCTCTTCCCTTATCGCAATGGCGGGAAGGGGTCCCACAACGGCCAATTTTGAAGGGGGGCAGGAGTACATGCCCGCCCTGCCCAAAGGCAGTCTTCGCCTGCAAAGTAGCTGTCGATGATGCAGAGGTGGGCTCAGCGATGACATCCGTCCTGCGGGGCTCGTGGTCATGGTCTTGTTGCACCGGAATGGAAACCTTTGGGGGATGCTTTGGGAACCCGTGTACGTCCCTGCTCCCTTTGCACCAAAGGGGAAACTGCGCCGCCTGGCGCGCTGGCGCCCGCCTGTCCTTCCTTGCGTCATCCTTGACTCCTGAGGCCGGGCCTCGCATAGAGATCTCCGCCGCTCCGGAGGGGGCCTGGGGAGGCCCATCCCTTGCCGGTCTTGACGCCGCTCCTCCTCGCGAGCTTAGGGCCCTCGCGAGGGCCTTGTCTTGAGTGGGGCCGCGCCTGGCTGTGTTTGGTTGACGAAGTGGGTCACGCCCTGGGCCGCAGGCAGGCAGGTCTGGGTACCCCCGTTCCCAGAACGCCGACAGTAGCCCCCGGGCCCAAGGCGTGCTCGAGCTGGCTTCTGGGCGAAGCCTTGAGGGTGCCCCGAAGCGCCGCGGGCCCCAAACGCCTGCGGGCCAGGCTTTATATGCGGCAGTCCGAGGGGCCGTCGCCCCTTCTCCCCCGCATCGGACCGGCCATTGCCAGGTTTGTCGAGTCGCCCGGCACACGCCACCAAGCCGCCTTCGTCTCCCGTCGATTTCGCTGTCTGTTCTCCCCTCTCCCGCGGCTTCCGCCCTTTTCGCCGAATCCCTGCGCGCGTGCCGCCTCGCCCACCTTGTCGTGGCTCCGAAGAAGGGAGAAGGCGAAGGCTTTCGGGTGCTGATGACCGCGTCGGCGCCTAAGCCCGCGCTGGGCCGGTCATCGGTGGTGAACTTGGAGGGCTTGGAGAAGGTTTAGCTGGTGGTCTCCGCCGGCTCCAATGAGTGGGGGGCCACCAAGATCTGGCCAGGCTCGCGGCCTCGGAGCGAGCTGGATGCCCCCGCTATCCCCCTTCATATCCACGCCCTTCTCTCGGGCGTACTGCCGCCATTCTCAAGCTTCCTCTCCGCCGTGCTTTCGCATTACCGGATCCATGTGCTCCATCTTGACCCTGGTTCCCTTGTCCTCCTTTTGGCCATCGCGTTCCTGTGTGAGGCCTTTGTTGGTGTCTTCCCCTCCGTGGCCTTGTTGCGCCACTTCTTCTCCCTTGAGTTGGCTTCGGGGGAACAATGCTCTGGGTGTGTGTCCTTGAGAACGGCAGACGCATCTGCCCGGGGGGCCCTCGACGCCGTACTTTCTCCGGAAGCACAAGGGTTCCGGCGGCAATGGGTGTACATCAATGCCGCTGGGGCCGAAACTCTGTTCCAACTCCCGCAGACCCCCGCAGTGCCGAATCGCGGGTGGAGGCACGAGGAGCTTGCCGACCCGGGGCTCGCACGGGTCCTAGCCAGGCTGGCAAGGCTGAAGCAGGCGGGCGTGACGATGGCGATGGTGGTGCGGGAGTTCACACGCCGATGAATTGCTCCTCTTCAGCGCCATTCCCGTCCGATGTGGGCCTTCACAGGCCCCTGTGATCCAATCAGGATCCAGGTCCCGCCTCTTTCCCCGACGTGCTGCGCGAGCTTCTCCGCCGCCTGACCGGTGGTGAACCTGACGAGCTCCCCCCTGGATGGCCTCCCCTTGTACAACTACAAGGACCGGGAAGCTCTCGTCGCGAAGATGCCGCGTTTCGATGAGTGGGGGTTCCTCCCTCCGGAGGAGGCGCGCCCTCAGGATGCCTCTTTCTTGGGGGCTCCGACCTCCGAGAACTCGAGGGACGCCACCCTCCCCGTGGCCGAGGTGGGTCACGCTTCGCTGCTCGCTCGTCCGGCTCCCGCCTCGGGTCAGACCGAGGTCGGGGGTGACGCCCAGCCGATGATGAAGGTCGCCGTCTCCGCCGCTGAATATGAATCGCCGGTCGTCGATTCATCGTCCCCCGGCCCCCGCGCTGGCCGGAAGAGGAAGGCGCCCAGGGGCAGCCGCTCCTCGGCGCCGTGGGCGCCGGTGAAGAGGAAGTGGATCGCCGTAGATGAGTAAGTGCCTGCGGCCCCCTCGACTTTCTCTTCGGCGCCTTCCTTCTGAGCTTCTGTTTCGCAGGCTCCCCACCGGCGACGGAAGAGACGGGTCGGCACCGCCCGCTCCTACAGCCGCCGAGCCTCTTGCGGTCTCCTCTCTCGTTGGCCGCGGGGTTCGGCCCATCGGGGCGCCCACACCCGAGCCTGTTCGGCTGTCTGGTGGCCCCGAGCGCGAGCCCCCTGCGTCCTTCTTCGCCCACAGTGTCCAGCTCCCCAGAATGGGGCCGCTTCCCCCGCCAGTGGCCTTCTCTGGGGTCGTGCCGTGCTGCGTCCTCGGGCCCCCTTTGCTTGGTGACGTGGGGCCCCAGGAGGCGCGTCCTTCTCTCGGACTGTCTGCGCGGGAGCCCCCAGCCCCTGGGCACACGTTTGGGCTGGGTGGCTCCTCGCGCACCTCCCCCGTTCACCCTGGGGAAGGTGGGGGTCCTGGTTGGCCCCTTGAGCCCGCTGGCGACCGGAGCGCCGCGCAGTGGGGTTTGCTCCACACCGCGGCGGACGCGCTAAGGCGCCTGGGGGTGGAGCTCGCCAACAATGATGCCTGCTTGGAGGTGGAGCGCCAGCGCCTTGTGCGGGGATGGCATCAGCTTGAGGTCGCCGTGAACTTCGGCCGCCTGCAGCGCGAGCGCGCCCGTGCAAAGGCCGAGGAGTCCCTTGCCGCGGCGGTGGAGGCCCGTGAACGCGCCCTTGCCAAGGCTCAGGAAGCCGACTGCCGGCGCAGGGCCTCCGAGGAACGCCTCAGGGAGCTTCAGGCCTTCAACGCCGACCTTGAAAAGGCAGATCCAGATGCGGAGGGCCACACTTGAGGGCCCGTCAACCGAGTTCCTCTTCACCAGCGCGAGCCCCCGAGCGCCTGTTGACTCGTTGGCATTGGAGGCGCTGGAGTAGAGCCTGGAGCAGGAGAGGCTGGAGGTGAGGGAGCGCCAGGCGTCGCTTGCCGAGGAGTTTGCCTCCCGCGAGGCGAAGTTCCAAGAGGAGGTCGACAACAAGGTGGCAGAGGCTTGGCGTTCCCTTCTCCAGGACTACCGCGCGAAGCTGAAGCTCCAAGAGTCCCGTTTCTGCGAGCGTCGCGACCACCTGAAAGGCAAGGTTGATGCCCTCAAGAAAAGGTTAAACCAGGAGGAGGGGCGCCGGCGAGCCGCGATGGACGCCCAGGCTGCTGCCGAGGCCGAGCTAGCCTTTCTCTATAAACAAGTGAAAGGTGCTGCTTCCCTGGTAGAAAAGGCTTTGGAAGAGGCGGGCCGTGCTCACGGCCTCCAGCACGCGTGCTCCCAGATGTTCCGGTCCCTCGAGGGGAGGGCTACCCGGGCCTTGAGCGACATCTGTGGCACGAGCGTCTCGAGCCCCTTGGTTCCAGACGATGCTGGGTACCTGGGCTTCTTTTCCAGGGTCGTGGAGTGCCTTGAGGAGGGTGCGAAGAAGATCCGCGTGCTTGTGGAGGAGAAGCGCTGCGGCCTCCTCGAGCGGGCGGCCTCGAACGTCTTCAGCCACCTCCTTCGTCTCGACCCGCACTTCGATTTTGAGGCGGTGCTTGGTCATGTGCCTGAAGTGACTCGTGCCGCCCTCGCCGAGTGGGTCAAGGACCATGTGGACGACTTGATAACGGGGCTTTCTTCCGACGAAGCCGAGGGCAGTGCTTGAGCCGGGAAGCGCGAGGCCGTCACCGGGTAGTGGAGACGAGAGTAGCGGCGACGGCGCGCCCCCTTGAGTAGCCTTCTTTTTCTCCTGACAGGGTTATGCATGCAGCCTAGCAGCAATTCTTATGTATTTTGGAAAATACCTTTGAATGTGTCCCCGAATGACGGGGTGTGTAGCGCCACGCTTTATCTTGTCCGGGGTTGCTGCCAATCCGGTTGTCGCGCTTGCGGTAGCCTTCGGTGTCGTGGGGGTTAGCCGTAGCGCCTGGGGAGGGGTCCGGACGTCCTGGGGGTTTCCCTTTCACGTGAATGAGGCGGGTCGGGAGCCCTTTCGGCACTCTGTGTCTGCAGGCCCCAGTCCCGCACATTTCCCGACCACCGTAGCATACGACCGGATCACCAGGACGCAACTACAAGGTCAGGCCTCGACACCCTTGATGCCGACCGGATCACCAAGGACGGCATCGAGGGGCGAGTGGCTTTGTGACCGGTAAGGCTCCTGAGGCTCGATGCTCAGGAGCCCCCTTTGACGCTCAAGCGGCTCTATGTCGGCAGGTCCCAGTCCCGCACATATCCCTACCACCGTTAGGTACGACCGGATCACCTGGACGCACTTCACGGGGTGGGGCCTCGACACCCTTGATGCCGACCGGATCACCAACGACGACATCAAGGGGCGAGTGGCTATATGACCGGTAAGGCTCCTGAGGCTCGATGCTCAGGAGCCCCCTTTTGACGCTCAAGCGATCCGTATTTCGTCCCGCCGGATACCGCCTCAGGAGGCCCTGGGGCCTCCCGAGACTCCATGCTGTGGTACCGTGCTGCGGTCGGAGCCCCCGACTGGGGGTCGACTGCCAAAAGATGCGAGTCCCTGAGGCGACAGGGCGTGGCTATCCAGCTCCGAGGCGCCTCGGGGAGGGCCGGAGCGCACGACTTCTTGCAAAATGCCAATCCGAAAAGAGAGAACTCAAGATCGGTAAAACGAGAGAACAAAGAGAGAAAAAGTCCCCGCCCCTTTTTCTTTTAAACATAGAGTTACGAAATCCTCGAACTTCCAACAGGTTCGAGCACAAAAAGGATTCTCAAAGGTTGCAACTTGGAATACAAAAAGAGCGAGAAAACGGCCGCGTCCGGCTTTTTAGTGTAGTCCTCGTCTTCGTCTTCCCCCAGCGCTGAGCGTAGGGCATCCACGTTGCATGGGTATAGCCATTGGTGGGCAGTGTTGACTTCTCCGCTAGCACGGAGCTGTGGCTGCCACGTTGCGTGGGAGGAACCCCTCCGCGTCCTCGGGGGGCTCCGGGCGTATACAGCCCACTCATTATTACGTGAGAGTGTCACGGGTTGGTCCCGGGGGTGTATAGGGAGCTCCATGCCTCGCGGGCACGAAGCCCACTCCCAGCCCCCAGGTTTGTCGTGGCAAAGTAGGGTCTGCTCTGGGCAGGCCCTCGAGCATAGGGGGAGCCCCTCGCGCTCTCCGACGGGAAGGCCCGCCCCAGAAGAAGGCCCTGAGCTCCCCGGGCAGTGCCCCAGCGCGCCTCGCTGGGATACCCGGGGTTCCCATGCTGGTACTCGGGGCCCTGCCCCCAGGTCGGGCGAGCCGGGCCTGGGGACATGGGCGAGTACATGGTCGCCTGCTGGTGATCGAACGAAACCCGTCCTGGAGACATGGGCTTATGTTCCACCCTCCATCTCCAAGCGAGCGTCGCGCGCCCCGGAGACATGGGCGCAAGTTCCACCCTTCGTCTCCAGGTTGGGATCGTCTGGCCTGGAGACATGGGCGTGTGTTCCAGCCTCCGTCCGCAAGCTGGGGCCTCCCGGCCCGGGGACGAGGGCGCATGTTCTACCCTCCGTTCCCAGGCAAGTGACCCCCGGTCCCCAGACCCAGACGCCTGCTCAAGGCAGCTCCCTACCAGCAGGCGTGCCTCGTGAGGGTCCCCGCGTCGGGCACCCTCGCGAGGCCAGCCCCGCAAGCCGCCCCCGCGAGGTTGCACATACCAGCATCGTCTTTGGATCTTGTGAACGCCTGGCGGGCACATTCTGATGACTACTCGGTAGTTCAGTTCGCCATGCTTTACGGCTTAGAATCGGGGCTCCAAAGACATTTTGAACGCCACGAAGCATATGAGATGTTCCAAGAGCTGAAATTGGTAGTTCAGGCTCATGCCCATGTTGAGAGTTATGAGACCTCTGACAAGTTCTTTGCCTGCAAGACGTAGGAGAATAGCTCAGTCGATGAGCATGTTCTCAGAATGTCTGGGTGCTACAATCTCTTGAATCAAGTGGGAGTTAATCTTCCTGATAAGATAGTGATTGATAGAGTTCTCCAGTCACTGTCACCAAGCTACTAGAGCTTTGTGATGAACTATAACATGCAAGGTATGGAGAAGATGATCCCTGAGCTATTCGCGATACTTAAGGCTGTGGAGGTAGACATCAAGAAGGAGCAACAAGTGTTGATGGTTAACAAGACCACTAGTTTCAAGAAGGGCAAGGGAAAGAAGGAAAACCTCAAGAATGGCAAGCCAGTTGCCGCCACAATGAAGAAACCCAAGGATGGACCCAAACCTGATACTGAGTGCTTCTATCATAAAGGGAAGGGTCATTGGAAGCGGAACTGCCCCAAGTACTTGGCGGATAAGAAGGCTGGCAATGTCAACAAAAGTATATTTGATATACATGTTGTTGATGTGTACCTTACTAGTGCTCCTAGTAGCCCCTGGGTATTTGATACCGGTCGGTTGCTAATATTAGTGACTCGAAACACGAGCTGCGTAATAAATGGAGACTAGCTAAGGGCGAGGTGACAATGTGTGTTGGAAGTGTCTCCAAGGTTGATATGATTGCCATCGGCACACCCATACCACCAGGATTAGTTTTAAACCTAAATAATGGTTGCTTGGTGCCAGCATTGAGCGTGAAGATTATATCTGGATCTTGTTTATTGCGAGACGGTCATTCATTTAAGACAAAGAATAATGGTTGTTCTGTCTATATGAATAATATCTTTTATGATCATGCACCCAATGTGAATGGTTTATTGAATCTCGATCGTAGTGATACACATGTTCATAATATTGATGCCAAAAAGATGCAAGTTTAATGATGATAGTACCACATACTTGTGGCACTGCCGCTTAGGTCATATTGGTGTAAATCGCATGAAGAAGCTTCATGATGATGGACTTTTGGAATCACTTGATTATGAATCATTTGAAACATGTGAGCCATGCCTCATGGGCAAAATGACAAAAATGTCGTTTTTCGGAACAATGGAGCGGGCAAGTGATTGATTGGAAATAATACATACTGATGTATGCGGTCCAATGAGTTTTGAAGCGTGCGGTGGATATCGTTATTTTTCTTCCCTTCACTGATGATTTGAGTGGATATGGGTATATTTACTTAATGAAATACGAGTCTGAAACATTTGAAAAGTCCAAGCAATTTCAGAGTGAAGTTGGAGATCATCGTTACAAGAGGATAAAATGTCCACGGTCTGATCGTGGAGGTGAATATCTGAGTTACGAGTTTGGTATGCAATTTAAGACAATGTGGAAACTGTTTGACAACTCATGCCACCTAGAACACCACATCGTAATGGTGTATCTGAATGTCGTAATTGTACTGTATTGGATATGGTGCATTCTATGATGTCTCTTACCGATTTGCAACTATCGTTTTGGGGTTATGCATTAGAGACAACTGCATTCACTTTAAATAGGTCACCATCTAAATCTGTTGAGACGACACCGTATGAATTATGGTTTGGCAAGAAACCTAAGCTGTCGTTTCTAAAATTTTGGGGCTGCGACGCTTATGTCAAGGGGCTTCAGTCTGGTAAGCTCAAACCCAAAGTGGAGAAGTGCGTCTTCATAGGATACCCTAAGGAAACTATTTTTTTCAAAAAGGGGCGCTTTATTACTTAAAAGTTTTTTAAGAATTACACCCGGCCTCTGCATAGCTAAGATGTACACAGCCAAACAATGTCCTCTCACTGAAACAAAAGAATGAAAAGTTGAAATACGAAGGAACATGCATAGTCCATATAACGCCTAAAACGGAGGTGGGTCAATCCTAAGATCATGCTTCCACCCATGTTGTGTAAAAGTATCCCTCGATGTAGCCTCTGATTGTGTACACACCTCTGTAAACAGGTCACGATTCTCCAAGGGTTGTAGAGAGGACCATAAACGAAGAGTCCCGGTACATCTGTAGATAACCTGCATAAGAGAAGTACTTTTTTCATAGGATACCCTAAGGAAACTATTGGGTATACCTTCTATCTCAGATCCCAAGGCAAGGTCTTTGTTGCTAAGAATGGATCCTTTCTAGAGAAGGAGTTTCTCTCAAAAGAATTGAGTGGAAGGAAGGTAGAACTTTATGAGGGTATTGAACCTTCACTTCAATTGGAGAGTAGTGCAACACAAAATATGTTTCTGCGATGCCTACACCAGTTGAAGAGGGACCTAATGGTGATGATCACAAAACTTCAGATCAAGTTACTACCGAACTTCGTAGGTCGACAGGGACACATACTCCCTTGAGTGGTACGGTAATCCTGTCTTGGAAGTCATGTTGTTGGACAACGGTGAGCCTGCAAACTATGAGGAAGCGATGATGGGCGCCGATTCCGACAAATGTCTAGAGGCCATGAAATCTGAGATAGGATCCACGTATGAAAACCAAGTATGGACTTTGGTGGACTTTCCTGATGACCGGCAAGCCATTAAGTACAAATGAATCTTTAAGAAGAAGACATATGTTGATGGTAATGTCGCTATCTATAAATCTCGACTCATCACAAGGGGGTTTCTAAAAACTTCAAGGAGTTGACTATGATGAGACTTTCTCACCCGTAGCGATGCTAAAGTTTGTTGGAATTATGTTAGCAGTTACTGCATTTTTCGATTATGAAATCTGGCAGATGGATGTCAAAAACAACATTTCCTTAACAGATTCCTTAAGGAAAGTTTGTATGTGATACAATCGGAAGGTTTTGTCGATCCTAAGGATGCTAAAAGGTTTGCAAGCTTCAGCGATCCTTGTATGGACTGGTGCAAGCCTCTCAGAGTTGGATTATACGCTTTGATTAGGTGATCAAAGCTTCTAGGTTTATACAAAGTTTATAAAGAGACTTGTATTTACAAGAAAGTGATTGGGAGCTCTATAGCATTTATGATAAGTATATGTGGATGTAATATGTTGGTTGGAAATTATGTAGAATTTCTGGAAAGCATAAAGGGTTGTGTGGAAGGAGTTTTCAAAGGAAGACCTGGTTAAAGTTGCTTACATATTGAGCATCAAGATCTATAGAGATAGATCAAGACGCTTGATAATAGTTTCACAGAGCACATCCCTTCACAAGATTTTGAAGGAGTTCAAAACGGATTAGTCAAAGAAGGAGTTCTTGCCTGTATTGTACGGTGTGAAGTTGAGTAAGACTCAAAGCTCGACCACGGCAGAAGAAAGAGTAAGGATGAAGGTCATCCCCTATGCCTCGGCCATAGTCTCTATTACGTATGTCATGTTGTGTACCATACCTGATGTGTGCCTTGCCATTAGTTGTCGGCGTCCTGGGAACGGGGGTACCCAGACTTGCCTGCCTGCGGCCCAGGGCATGGCCCACTTCGGCCGCCTGGTACGGCCCAGCGCAGGGTCACTCAAGACAAGGCCCTCGCAAGAGCCCCATCCTCGCGAGGAGGACGACACCAAGATCCCGGAGGGAGGAAGCCCCCCAGGTTGCCTCCCGAGGTGCGGAAATCCCTATGCAGCGCCCGACCTCATGAGGTCAGGGGTGACGCAAGCCGGGCTAGGCGGGCGCCAGCGGGCGCAGGGGAGACAATTTCCTCTTTGGTGCAAAGGAGGCAAGGACGTACGCGGGTTCCCGAGGCATCATGCCAAAGGTTTCCATTCTGGTGTAACAAGACCTAGCCCACGAGCTCGGCAGGACGGATGTCATCGCTGAGTCCACCTCTACATCACCACCAGCTACTTTGCAGACGAAGACCACCTTTCGTCAGGATAAAATGTACCTCCTGTCCCCTTTCGAATTTGGCCGTTGTGGGATCCCTTCCCGCCAGTGCGATAAGGGAAGAGGACCCGGGCCACTATAAATAGGGACTAGGATACCCCGTAGAAGGGGAGAGATCCAGAACCACCCGAGCGCCCTCGCGAGGTTGCTCACCATTGTACCAGTTCATCCACAAACGTCCTCGAGAGGCAATCCACCCAAAGCAGGAGTAGGGTTTTACACTTCGCAGCGGCCCGAACCTGGGTAAATCCTCGTGTTAGCCTTTTTCCCCGTGATTGAGTGAGTCGATTGGCCTAGTCTTTGGAGTTGCGAGCTTGGGGACGAAGCTGGGTGGGATCTTCGCACACGCCCCTGAGTTCGAACCTCTTTGGGTTTTGTGGAGCCCGAAATCCGACATTTGGCGCGCCAGGTAGGGGGCGTATCGAAGTCTTCCTCAAGCTTCGCTTCTTCTCCGCTCCACCGCTCCGATGGCTGACGCTCGCCGAGCCCGCACCGAGTGCCGGGCTGCTCGTGTCGCCCAGACAGTGCTAGTGGGCCGCACCGCCGCGCGTCGATCTGCCTCTCCTGTGGCTGACGCCGCCACGGCCCCGGACGCCCACGAGCAGCAGGACTCGTCGGAGCCGGTCACTACACGGCACGACGGCTGGACTGCCACCCCGTCCATCGTTCCGGCTACTGGGTCGTCCTCCCACGCTCGCCCCGGGCAGGCACGTGGGTCGGCCACATTGCTCATGGCACGCGAGCTGCTGCGTTACCGCCCTACCCCCAACCGCTACGACGACTGGCTCGAGGGCATCGCGGAGCTCGTCAGTGCCGCCGGCGACGCCCCGGCACTCTCCTACTCGCTCCGTCCCCCGCCCTCTCCGGTGGGCGACGTGGCTCATGGTGCACCACCCCCTCCTCCCTAGCGCGACGTCAACCCCGAGCCGAGGCGTGAAGCACGCCCGCGCGACCAGCCGTCTGGGCCACCGACGCAGGCGAGGGATGAAGTAAGCTGCCAGGTGGTGCCACGGCCGCGCATTGACGCGCGTGCGCTCCCCGCGCCGCTGCGCCAGCGTCACGACCGTGCGCCTCTGGAGGCCGCGGCGCAGGAACACCAAGACCGGGACCCTCCTGTGCGCGCGGCGCCCGTGGGTGCAGTGGGGTGCCGCGTCATTGCCCCAGAGCTGCGTCGGGTCGCCTGGCCCGGCAAGTTCAAGCTGGACCTGCCTCCTCGCTACAACGGCTCCCCTGACCCCACAGAGTTCCTACAGCTCTACTCTATGAGCATCGAGGCGGCCGGAAGAGACGACAAGGTCATGGCGAACTGGTTCCCCATGGCCCTCAAGGGTGGTGCGCTCTCCTGGCTCCTCAATCTCCCGGAGGGGTCGATCTCCTCTTGGGACGAACTTCGCGAGCACTTCGTCGCCAACTTCCAAGGCACTCGCGACCACGCCCTCGCTTTGACTGACCTGTGTCGCGTGAAGCAACAGCCGGGCGAGACCTTGCACAAGTACATATAGCATTTCACGACTGTTCGCCTCAAGATCCCGAGGGCGTCAGATGAGGCCATCATCTCGGCGTACACTAACGGCGTCAGGGACCTCAGGATGTGGGAGGATCTTGCCATCCACGACGACCTGTGCTCCGCCCTGGAAATCTTGAACCTAGCGAATAAGTGCGCGAAGGCTGAGGAGGGCCGCCTCTCCCTCCTCGAGCTCCCGGAGGCAGACCTCGAAGACAAGAAGACCAAGGCCAAGGAAACGAAGCGCAAGGCCCCCGCGGTGCTGGCAGCAGAACCTGAGGCGAACGCAGTCGAGATGAGGAACCCCCCACGGGAGGGCGACCGTTCTGCATTTTCCATGGCACCAATAGCCACAACACCAACGACTGCCAGGAGCTCAGGTCGGTCAGCGACGAGCATTTTGGTCGTCGCCCTGGGTGCGGCGATCGCGGCTAAGGTCGCGGAGGAGGCCGCGGTGGAGGCCACTGAGACAGTCGTGACCCGCGTCAGGAGTGGCGCGACCGGCCTCGCGAGGACCACTGGCGCGACCAGCCTCGGGAGGATCGCTGGCGCGACCAGCCTCGGGAGGACCGCTGGCGCGACGAGCCTCGGGAGGGGCCCCATCGCGATCAGCCTCGTGAGGCTCGCCCTCGTGAGGCCAGCCTCCCCCCGCTGCCGCCGCCACCCAGGAGGAAGGAGGAAGACAGGCAGGACGATGGGGCTGGGGGCTTCCAGGAAGCCCGGGCAATCGCTTGCATCCTGGGCGGCGCTCACGCCCCTGCGTCGAACCGGGTCTTCAAGCAGTTCTCGCGGGAGGTGAACGCGGCTCTCCCGAAGCTTGAGGCCGTGCGTCCCCTCAAGTGGTCACAGTGCGCCATCACCTTCGACTCCAAGGATCAACTCAGGTGCTCGGCCATGGCAGGCGCGCTCCCCATGCTGTGCACGCCGACCATCAGCAATGTCCTCGTCACCAAGACCCTTATCGAAGGTGGCGCTGGGCTCAATGTCCTCTCCATCGAGACGTTTGAGACGCTCCAAGTGCCCTAGGACCAGCTCATGCCAACCAAGCCTTTCTCAGGGGTCACTGACGGCTCCATTGTCCCCATCAGACAAGTGCGCCTGCCGGTCACCTTCGGCGGGCGTAACAACTACCACACCGAGCTCATCGTCTTTGACATCGCCCACATCCACCTCCCGTAAAACACGATCCTCAGGTACCCCGCCCTCGCCAAGTTCATGGCATTGACTCACCATGGCTACAACGTCCTCAAGATGCTGGGGAGTGGTGGCGGCATCACCATCGCCTGCGATGAGAAGGACGTCGTTTGCTCCCTCGAGCGAGCCTACCGTGCCGCAGCGGCAGAGCACTCGGACGACGAAGGAGGCGTCCTGCCTCCCGGAGGTGTCCCCAGGAAGAAGAAGAAGCTCCTCTCCAAGGGGCGTCAGGGGGAGGAGGCCTCTAAGGACGGTGCCTCAGGCTCCGCGCCCGGAGCCGGGGCTCCTTCGCCCCTCGCGTAGGAAGGCGCGCTCGGCGCTTCCCTCGGGTCGGGCTCGGGGGCTTCCATCTGGAAGGCCTCCAACCTAACCAGTGAGACGAGGGAGGTGTTCGGGCACCACGTGGAGGCGTGCTTCGGCGCGCGCCCACTCAAGCAAGGAGCACGACGTGAGGCGCCAGGTTCGAGGGAGTTCATCACCAATGCAATCGAGGAGCTTCAGGAGGCGCAGGCCATGCGAGACGGGCGTCGCCCCGCACCACCTAACGCAGCAGCCTTCGTCGGCTCGGGCGGCATGCTGCGCGTCTGCATCAACATACCGACCATCAATAGGGCCACGTCCCAGGACCTCTTCTGGCCGTCGCACGTCGGCCGTAGTGGGGTCTATCCGTGCAACTATATCCGCATGCCTTTTGGCCTGATGAATGCGGGTGCCATGCACTAGCGCCTTGCCCAGGCCATGCTCGCACCCTATGAGGTCTGGCGTCGTGCGGTGCTGGAGGAGGTGCTAGGCCCAAGCAAGGACCCCGAGCCTCCGGAGGCGTCGTGCTCATGAAGGCAAGGCTCACAGAGACGCAAGGCCAGGCACCAACGACTACCTCGACGCTACAACGGTATCGCCGCCAGGTGACTTTTTGGTTCGTCCCAGGTAACCTTTTGGTTTGTTCAGATTGAGGGTGCCCATCGGGCTACATTATCCTTAGGCGGTTAGGGCCCGTCCCTGCAGCCGCGTCGTTTGCGCATGTATCAGAACCTTTTATGCATTTGATCAATTTCCTAAGTATTCCAACCTGCATGCTCGGTGCTTCGCTACCATGAATGTCGCTGCGCCCTAACGATCCTGCCTTCGTCCGCCTCGTGATTAAGGGCTGGCACGATATCTGTGCTTGGGTCCGTCCCTGCAGCGTTGACAAATCCAAGCGGTCGAGCTCTGTCTCGCGGGCCAGTCCCATGCACGTCACCTCCCGTGGCCCTTGGTGCTCCGTCCTCGCATGAGCGAATCGGGAGTGGGTGAGTCAGGGCGCGCGGCATGGTTCCTGCAACCACTGTCGGATTTTCGCCGCCGCGGGAGCCGCGCGCCGGGTGTTTTCTCCTCGGGTTTGTCACATGAGAAGACTGGGCACGACATCTGTGTTCGGGTCCGTCCCTGCAGCGTCGATAAATCCAATGGCTGAGCTCTGTCTGGCGGGTCGGCCCCGTTCACGTCACCTCCAGGGGTCATTGGTGTTCGGCCTTCTCATGCGATGGCCCTCGGAAATTCGTTCGACGCAGGTTTCTCCAAAATATGCAGGACTTGCAATGGCGCCTCCTACCGAAAGACTCAGGCGCAACCCGCCTTTGATGTAGGGCCTCGTGAGACCCGCGCTGGCTTACGAGTGCCCAAATACACCTCCCAGTTCTACCGTGCAAGCCACGCGTACGAACTTAATGGGATGTACACGCCCATGGGGCTCAGGAGCCGGGCCTCCCTTCCCACGCCCAAGTGGAAGCCCCATGCTCCGCGCTGGCAGACAACACTGTCGCTCAACGGATTTGCCCACGCAACGTGGAAGCCCCATGCTCCGCGCTGGTGGATAAACAACTGGGGGTTCCCTAGTGGCTGCACCAACCTCAGGACGGCCCCTCACGGCCCCGTCACGCAGCATTCCCCTGGGATGCCCGCGCGAGGGGGCTGCACGGGGGCTACGCTCGCGCTGGGCCTGGCGCGCGCCACCTCTCCAGGTCCCAATACCTGGTCTTCCCGCATCCCTCCCAGGCAGAAGCTGGTGAGGAAAGGTATGGGAGCCGCTCGTACGTCAAGGGGGACCCCTGAGCATCGCGACTCAGGGGCCTCACTGGTCACGTAGCCCCTCACCCCTTGGTATTACCCTGGTGATCCGGACGCCCCAACGGCGGTTGAGGTATGCACGGGACCGGGCCCTGCCGACGCAGAGCTCAAGGCGCTCCAAATCTCCAAGTCAACCCTGTCATCGCCATGTTCCCTTCATGAGGGCTGCTCGTACGTCAAGGGGGACTCCTGAGCATCGCGACTCAGGAGCCTCACTGGCCACGTAGCCCCTCACCCCTTGGTACCGTCCTGGTGATCCGGACGCCCCAACGGCGGTTGAGGTATGCGCGGGATAGGGCCCTGCCGACGCAGAGCGCTGCATCGAATAGGAAGGAAGCAAGGCGAGGAAGGAAACCACATAATTCAGCAGTCATTACAAGCATTAAATATCTCCGAAAATGCAAACAAGTCTAATGCCTCCGCGAGGCACGATGAAGGTTATAGGAAAGGACCTAGGAGGAGGAGCTGGCACCGTCGCTCGCCCCGACCGCGGGGAGCTCGTCGTCGACATAGCTGCCGTTGTCATCATCATCATGGACCTTCGCAGCTGCAGGAGGCGAGGGAATGGAAACGCAGGCGAACTTCTTCATCAATGCCTCCACGGCTGTCGCCATAGCGGCGCGAACCCCAGGATCAACCGGGCGAATCACGGCGCCGAAGTCGAAACCCGGTTCGCAAAGGTAGAGGTGGCTGAAGACGCACATCGCGGCCGCGGAGAAGAGGTCGCGACACTCACTCTCCAAGACGGTCTCTACCCTGGCAACGGCACCCTCAAGCACCTCGGCGAGCTTGGAAGAGAGCCCCGCGAAGCCACTCTCAGGAGCTACCAAGGGTTCCTCGAATCCCCCCTGGCAAATGGAGTGCAACACCTGGCGGAGCCTGAGCTTGACGGAGGGAAGGGCATCGTGCTCCGCAGCTCTTCTCTCCTCAGCCGCAGCAAGGGCCTCCTCCCTGGCGTCCAGCTTGGCCTTCCCCGCAGCGACTTCCTCCTTGAACTTGTCCAGACGGTCGCGCTCTGTGGCTCGGTCGGCCGCCGCCTGGGACAGCGCGGAGTCGCGGTCGGCAAGCTTGACCTCGCAGGCCTTGAGGTCCCCCCCGCTGGCGGAGCTGTTCCGCGAGCGCGGTCTTCTCCTCCCGAAGAGCCTTCAGGCTAGCCTCCGCTTCATCGCAGCACTCCGCGGAAGACGCTGCATCGGCTAGTGCCGCGTCACGAGCCGCCTTGGCTGACGCGGCTTCCTTCCTGCTCTCCGCAACGGTGGCCTCGGCTTGGCTCCAAGCTGCCATGGCGGCAGCGTCGGCTTGGAGCCACCTAGAAAGAAGCCCCAAGCGCTCCTTCGCGAGGCGCCCATCGGCGCTCTAGAGATCGTCCCGGACTCGATCCAGAGCGATGTAGGCCCCCTACAGGGTGCCTGACACGACCAGAAGGACACAACTCGAAGGCCGCGTCACGACTTCGGGCGGGGCGAGGATGGACGGCCCCTCGGCCAGCTGGCCCTCGGGGGCTGGCCTCTCCAGCAGCGGCGTCGATTCACCCCCAGGGGCAGCGGTAGCCTCTCCCACGGGCATCGGGGGTTCCACGGTCACGGCAATGAGTGTCGCCCCGTGAGCATCCTTTGCGGGCCTCGGGGGCTCCACGACCGCGATAAGGAGAGTTGCCTCGTGAGCCTCCTCACCCACGGTATCCGGCCCCCCTTCAGGCGATGGCGGGGCGCCAGGGGCAGGCACCGCGTCGGAAGGCAGCTTTGGTTTGATGCCCGCCTTCTTCTTCCTCATCTTCGGCATGGCGGCGCTCCTGGTTACCAAGCAAAGAAGGGACCGTAAGCATGCGAGCCACCAGCGGGTGGCCTGGAGCAAAGCAGGGATACTTACTCTTCGACATCAACCCACTTCCTCTTCTTCTCCACCGCGGCGAAGGTGGGGGTGCCCTCGCCCTTCTCCGGGGAGGCACCACCGTGCAGGGAAGCGGAGGCGTCACCCCCAAGGGCCGTGGCCAGAGAGGCCGCACCCACCACGGCCACAGCCGCCTCGCCCGCAGCCTACGACCCGGGCAGGGGCGAGGCGGGCGCCTCACTCGCCACACTGGCACGAGGGGGGCACTCCGGAGGAGGCCCCGCTGCGCGCTTCTCCGAGATCGCCCAGCCGACGGTCCGCGGGGACCGAGGGGTGGATCCAGACCCCCTGAGAACCCTGGCGAACCGCAAAGGACTTGCAGCCAGGGGTTCGCCGGTGTCGTCGTCGTCCTCGAAGCCGCAGAGGAGCACGCTCCGCGATGGAGGGGACACCTCTTCCAGATCCTCGTCCGCAGTCTCGTCCGAGTCTCCCTCACCCGTGGTGTCGTCAGAGGACACCGTCACTAGGGAGCAAGGGCACTCGACCGGAGAAAGCCCCAGCTCGTCGAAGGTGGGCATGGCGGCGACCAGGTCGGCCTTGTCGTCGCGGCAATACAGCAGGGCGTAGGCCTCGGGGAGGTCCCTGGGATCGCCGTTGAGCAGGGTCGCCACGGCCCTGTTCAGCTCACCATTCTCAGGCGAGCAGATCGCAGCCTAATGCTATCTCCAGCGCCCTGGTAGTCCCACATGGGCTTCGAGTGAGCATGGAGCGGCGCCAGGCGTTGCACCAGAAACTCCCTCACTATCACCCCCCCGGTCAGCTTCCTGGCGCTGATGTCTCTGGAGATCTGCTCCAGGACGGGCTTAGCCCGGAGGTCGGTGAGCTTCGCGGAGCTCCACGCGGGAGTCTTCTTCGGCAGCCCCTTCGGGAGCTCTAGGTGAGAGTTGAGGCCCTGGACATCCAAGAAGACTCATCGGTGCCTGAAGTTCTCCACCTTCTTCCCGGCCTTCAAGAGCATGTTCCCGCTCTGGACCGCGACGAAGGAGACGCACGCGGACCACTGAGCACCGTCGTGAAGACGCAAGCTGAAGAAATGGCGGAAGAGGGCCACAGAAGGCTTCACGCCTACGAAGGCCTCACAGTAAAAGGCGAAGACGAACAAAAGCAGGATGGAGTTGGGTTGGAGATGGAGTGCCTGGATCCCATAGTGCTCGAGGATGGCAGTGAAGAACCCCGAGAAGGGCGGAGCGAGCCTGGAGAAGATGCTGTGGAGAAAGAAAGGGTAGACTGACTTGGCCAGGATGCGCTGCTCCGCGGAGCCGCACCATATCAAGGTCCGCCCCCATTCATTGGTGCCGTCCGCCGTCGACGGAAGCACCGGGGCGAGGTCCCCGTCCTTGGCTATGGTGGACTCTGAGAGCGCCGACAAGGTGGAAGCGGAGGCTGAGCCTTGGGCTTCAGGCTTTGACTTGCCGGCGGGCGCCATCGAGAGGTCCTTGAGAACAAGAGAGCAAGAGGGAGGAAGGCACAACGCTGAGATATGGAGGAGTTCTCACAGAGGATGGAGATCTGGGCGAAGGAGCAAGAGCACATGGAAGGAAAGCAATAATGGCTCCGCACCGGGCGTCAGGCTTGTGTCGGTTCGGGCAGTTGCCGAGGAAACACGGGAACGGAGACGTCCGCATCTAACCGCACGCCACTCGCCAGGCCTGGCCCGCAGGCGATTGGGGCCCGCGGCGGTTCAGGACATCTTCTCCGGCTTCGCCCCGAAGCCAATTCGAGCGCGCCTTGGGCCTGGGGGCTACTGTCGGCGTCCTGGGAATGGGGGTACCCAGACCTGCCTGCCTGCGGCCCAGGGCGTGGCCCACTTCGGCAGACTGGTACGGCCCAGCGTGGGGTCACTCAAGACAAGGCCCTCGCGAGAGCCCCATCCTCGCGAGGAGGACGACGCCAAGACCCCCGGAGGGAGGAAGCCCCCCAGGTTGCCTCCCGAGGGGCGGAAATCCCTATGCAGCGCCCGGCCTCGTGAGGTCGGGGGTGACGCAAGCCGGGCCAGGCGGGCGCCAGCGGACGCAGGGGAGACAGTTTCCTCTTTGGTGCAAAGGAGGCAAGGACGTACGCGGGTTCCCGAGGCTTCGCGCCAAAGGTTTCCATTCTGGTGTAACAAGACCTAGCCCACGAGCTCGGCAGGACGGATGTCATCGCCGAGCCCACCTCTACATCACCACCAGCTACTTTGCAGGCGAAGACCACCTTTCGTCAGGATAAGATGTACCTCCTGTCCCCTTTCGAACTTGGCCATTGTGGGATCCCTTCCCGCCAATGCGATAAGGGAAGAGGACCCGGGCCACTATAAATAGGGACTAGGCTGCCCCGTAGAAGGGGAGAGATCCAGAACCACTCGAGCGCCCACGCGAGGTTGCTCACCATTGTACCAGTTCATCCACAAACCTCCTCGAGAGGCAATCCACCCAAAGCAGGAGTAGGGTTTTACGCTTCGCAGCGGCCCGAACCTGGGTAAATCCTCGTGTTAGCCTTCTTCCCCGTGATTGAGTGAGTCGATTTCCCTAGGCTTTGGAGTTGCAAGCTTGGGGACGAAGTTGGGTGGGATCTTCGCACACGTCCCTGAGTTCGAACCTCTTTGGGTTTTGCGGAGCCCGAAATCTGACATTAGTCTAGCAAGGGGGTAGAGTGATATAGAAGTGGATCACTGTACAACGGTCAAGATTATCATTAGGTACCTAAAGAGGACTAAGTAAATGTATCTTAGTTATGGAGGTGATATAGAGTTCATCGTAAAGGGTTACTTCGATGCAAGCTTTGACACCGATCCGGACGACTCTGGGTCACAAACCGGATACGTATAGTGGAGCAAACATTTGGAATAGATCCAAGTGGAGCCTAGTAGAAACATCTATAGTATGACATAGGGATTTGCAAAGTACACATGTAACTGAATGTTGCAAACCCATTGATTAAACCTCTCTCGTAGGCAAAACATGATCATCACAGAACTCTATGGGTGTTAGATACATTACAATGTAAACTAGATTATTGAGTCTAGTGCAAGTGGGAGACTGTTGGAAATATGCCCTAGAGGCAATAATAAATTGGTTATTATCATATTTCCTTGTTCAAGATAATCGTCTATTATCCATGCTAGAATTGTATTGACCGAAAACTCAGATACATGTGTGGATACATAGACAACACCGTGTCCCTAGTAAGCCTCTACTAGACTAGCTCGTTGATCAAAGATGGTTAAGGTTTCCTAACCATAGACATAAATTGTTATTTGATAACGGAATCACATCATTAGGAGAAAGATGTGATGGACAAGACCCAACCGTAAGCTTGGCATTTGATCGTATCACTTAAGTTTATTGCTACTACTTTCTTCATGTCAAGTATTTGTTCCTAAGACCATGAGAGCATGCAACTCCCGGATACCGGTGGAATACCTTGCATGCTATCAAATGTCATTTTGTAACTGGGTGATCATAAAGGTGCTCTACACGTATATCCAAAGGTGTATGTTGGGTTGACATGGATCGAGAATGGGATTTGTCACTCTGTATGACGGAGAGGTATGTCTAGGCCCTGTCGGTAATACAACATCACAAGAAGCTTGCAAGCGATGTGGCGAATGAGTTCGTGACGGGATATTGTATTGCGGAACGAGTAAAGAGACTTGTCGGTAAGGAGATTGAACTAGGTATGGAGATACTGACGATCGAATCTCGGGCAAGTAACATACCGATGGACAAAGGGAACTGCATACGGGATTGACTGAATCCTTGACATCGTGGTTCAACCGATAAAGATATGCGTGGTATATGTAGGAACCACTATGGGCATCCAGGTCCCGCTATTGGTTATTGATCGGAGAGGTGTCTCAGCCATGTCTGCATGATTCTCAAACCCTTAGGGTCGCACGCTTAACGTTCGGTAGCGCTAGGGTAATGTTGAGATATTAATAGTGGAAAGTCTGAAAGTAGTTCGGAGTCCTGGATGGTATCCGGGACATCAGTAGGAGCTCCGGAATGGTCCGGAGGTAAAGATTTATATATGGGAAGTCATATTCAGGGTGCCAGAAAAGTTCGTGAAATTTTCAGTATAGTATCGGAAAGGTTCTAGAAGGTTTCGAGGATTTCATCGTGGGGCCCAATGACCCATGAAGGGTACACATGGACCTGGGGGTGGGTCTACATCCCACATGGGCTGGCCGCACCATTCCCCAAGGCACTTGTCATTTAAATCTAGAGATAAAATCTTATATCTAAATTTAATGGGTTGAATCTAGAGATAATATGTTATCTTCATGTTGAAAGGGATTTCTCCCTTGTGGCCGGCCCTAGGGGGTTTTTGGATGCCCTACCCTACACCCTAGCCTATATATAGAAGGGGGAGGTGCACGGGGACAGCCACCCCTTCACCCTCGCCCATTGGTTCTCCCAACTCCTCCCACGTTTCTCCGATACGCGCTTGGCGAAGCCCTGCCAGAATTCCGATACTGCCACCACCACCATGCCGTCGTGTTGGATCAGATCTTATCTACCTCTTCTCCCTCTCTTGGTGGATCAAGAAGAAGGATACATCATCGAGCCGGATGTGTGATAAACTTGGAGGTGCTGCACGTGCGGTGCTTGGATGAGATTGGATCGTGACACGTGTATGACTACGCCAACCACGATCTCTAGATCGTTAATGCTTTCGGTGTACAAGTGTATATAGACACCTCTCCCTCTTGTTTCTAGCATCTCCATAGAATAGATCTTGGCTGTTTCGTAGGAAATTTTTTGTTTCCCATGCAACGTTCCCCAACACCAAAGTACTCTCAAGATTTACATCAGAACTATACTATATATGCGTCGGTATCAAAGGAATGGGGTAGTATATGTGGATTAAACTGAAGAAATGTCAAAATAAAGGGGAGAGGCTCATCCTATCGAAGACTACGTCTTTCAACGGTAGAAGATAGGTGCGTATACGGTATCATCTTTGTCGGTGCACTAAGGAACACGCCTTTTAGTGCCCTGACTTGTTCACAGGCATTAGCCTCCTTCGGCTCGGCAAGCCTTGCGGGGCGACACTTCATTCAACCAATGCCACGCAACAAGACCGAGCCATCGGCATGCCTCCTTGCCGGTGAAGGATGCCCACCAACCATCACATCCGGCAAGACTCCGTTACCACGCCCCCGCTCCATCTCACTGGGCTGGTCGTCGCCATCAATGAGGTGTCGAGCAGGCAGGCTGTTAGGTGTACTTTGCCGGGGCACGTGGCAGCTCCAGGTAAATACAACAGCTTTAATGACACCCATTCTAACGGTGTGGCAAGATAATAGGAGGTAGCTGGGCGAACGACACAGAAGGAGAGGCAGTCCTTTCCGGGGAGCATCGCTAGCGTGACACCTCATGGCACATTTAATGTGCCTGTCCTAATCCGTCAGGGTTAGGTATTTCCCACTACCATAGCCACTATTCACTCTGGTGTATTTACCATTTTAGCCACTATGGTAACCCCTTTCATCTATAAAAGGAGGACCATGGCTATCTTTACAAAGGTGGAAACCCTGCTCAATTGTATGTAGCACTCTCGAGCTTCTTGCCAGGGGACTGCGCTCCTTGTAACTTGAGTACATATTCAATCCAAAAACACACGGGACGTAGGGTTTTACGCTTCTGAGCGGCATGAACCTGTCTAAACCCTGATCATGCTCTGGCTGGTGTTTCTCTTTGCACACGTAGATCCCATGGTAGAACCACAAAAGGGGCCCAGATGATCCCATAGATGGTCGTACCCCGACTATCTTGCATATAACAATAACCTACCTAGAGATCCTCTCCTAGACTCCCTGTGAGAGAGCGATTTCCGGGGAATCTCTCTGTTATCAGGGTGTGTTTTATCAAGTATCCAATTCAAGTAGTCTAAAATCAGGATACATCTGCAAGCCGTCTGTTACCATGGATGCGGCTATCCGAATAGTTTAACTTCCCTGTAGGGGTGCACCACATTTCTCGATACGCTCGATTACCTCTAGCCGGACACACTTTTCTCGATAATGCCCTGCCTCGGGTGATCGACACGCCGAAGTCCTAACTAAGCTCTCTAGGGATGTCAACACATCGGTATATTTCCGAAGTGCGAAGGGGTCATGGGCCCATCACCCTAAGCCTCATGCACGTTGCTTGATGATACGTCTCCAACGTATCTACTTTTCCAAACACTTCTGCTCTTGTTTTGTACTCTAATTTGCATGATTTGAATGAATCTAACCCGGACTAACGTTGTTTTCAGCAGAACTACCATGGTGTTGTTTTTGTGCAGAACTAAAAGTTCTCAGAATCGAATGGAACTTTTTGGAGATTTTTTTTGGAATATGTAAAAAACCCGGAGTGAAGACCTACTAGATTGGGGGTCACCAGTTGCCCACAAGTCAGCTGGGCACGCCCTAGTGCCTTGTGGGGTCCACGTGGACCCGTCGACCCTAATTCCAAGCCTATAGGTTCATATTCTCCGAGAAAAAAAATAAGCGGGAGAAGTTTTCATCGCGCTCTACTAGACAGAGCCGCCACCACCTCCTGTTCTTCCTCGGGAGGGCTGATCCGAAGTCCGTTTGGGGCTCTAGAGAGTGGAATTCATCGCCATTGTCATCACCAACCCTTCTCCATCAACAATTCCATGATGCTCACCACCGGGAGTGAGTAATTCCGTTGTAGGCCTGCTGGATGGTGACGGGATTGGATGAGATTTATCATGTCATTGAGTTATTTTGATAGGGCTTAATCCCTAGTATCCATTATGTTCTGAGATTGATGTTGCTATGACTTTGCTATGCTTAGTGCTTGTCACTAGGGCCAGAGTGCCATGATTTCAGATCTGAACCTATTATGTTTCCATGAATATGAGAGTGTTTTAGATTCTATCTTGCCAGTTGTATGCACCTACTATGTGTTATGATCCGCATCCCCAAGGTGACAATAATAGTGATTCTTTCCGGTGATGACCGTAAAGATTTCATGTATTCATGATGTGTTAATGCTTTGTTCTAGTTCTCTATTTAAAGGAGACGTTAGTATCCCTTAGTTTCCATATGGACCCCGCTGCCACGGGAGGGTCGGACAAGATATGTCATGCAAGTTCTTATTATAAGCACATATTACTATATATGGAATACATGCCTACATTATATTGATGAATTGGAGCTAGTTCTGTGTCGCTCTAGTTCTGTGTCGCTCTAAATCAATCCATCACTGATCCATGGCCTACACTTTTCTCTTGTTGGTTTCCATTAAGTTACTTTCGTTACTACTACTGTTACAATTAATACAAATCTGCTAATGTTACTGTTCCTACTGCTTTTGTTATATTGATATTAAAATTCCAGGTGTTGTTGAATTGACAACTCAACTTCTAAGACCAATAAATATTCTTTGGCTCCCCCTGTGTCGAATCAATAAATATGGTTGAAATACTACCCTCAAAGACTGTTGTCATCCCCTACACTTGGGGGTTATCAAGACCTTTTTCTGGCGTTGTTGCCGGGGATCATAGCTCTATTTATTGTGTTCACCAGGGTTTTCTATTGTCACTATGAAGAATCGGAAAGACGCTAAAACGAAGATCATACTCTCTAGGACGAGGGCAAGTAAGGAATTTCCATCTAGCTCTGCACTTGATGCTCCCTCTGTTTTGAGTAAGCTTGCGACGCCACCACCTGCTGTTCAATCTGATATATCACAAGTAATTGATGATGCAACTTCTGCTTTGAGTGAAAATTATGATGATGATACTATTATGCTAGATGAAACTGAACATGTGCTACTAGGGGATTTGCTTGATGCTCATATTGTTAAGTCTAGAGAACTTGAGAATACTAAAATTGATGAAAACTATGATTCGCCTATTTTGTCTAGATCTCCGCCTAGAATTGAAATGCCTGAAGTACCTCAAGGTTATGTTTATGGATGGGGAGATAGCTGGAGACTTTCTTACTTGTAATGATAGAGAAGATCTTAAGAAATTGTTGAGTCAACTGAAAGAAAAATCTATGAAGGAAAAAAATGAAATATGGTCCTAAATTTTCTACTTCTCCTATATTTGTTACTAATAAGGATTATGAATCTCTGTTGATCTGGAGTTAATTACTTTGGTAGAATCTGATCCTTTCCAAGGTTATTGTAGCGACCCGACCCGAAACGGTCAAGTCTGTGTGTTTCTATACCATCCCAAGATCGTGCTGGCACGCACACAGTACATTAATGTATATATCAAAGTTCAATCACACCTGCTTTATTCATCGAAATCTCATATAGAGTCTTTATTACAAAATAAATTTAGCTGACGGCCAAGTCATGAGATAAAACTACTGCGGAAGACATATATGCCATCGAGTCCATCCGACTCCCAGGGCATACCACCGAGCATAGAACGTGCCCTCATTCTTGGTCGGGAAAATACTCTGCAACATGACACGTTGCAGCCGTGTAGGTCAGCATTTTGAATATGCCGGCAAGTCATAAGGGTGAACAGGTAAAATCATCATCTACACTATATGCAAATATGGCAGGTGGGACTGTAAATTTATGTGTAGCGAAAAGCTGATTTTCTCCTACAACAAAGGGGGCAAAAGCAAAAAATTATTAGTACAAGTTGGTTGTTAACAAGAAGGTTCCGCCAACCGTTTCTCATACGCAAAAATTATCAATAGACCCAGTTCATTTATATTAAATGGTTTCGAGAGTTCCTGATAGTTTCAGTTGCAAAGGCTCAACTTGTACGTAACCGGGGACACGACTAATCAATTAGATTTTGTACTCTTCAGAGTCTTTTACACTTTCCCCACAAGATTCGATCGCCTCCGTTCAAGTCCTCACACTGCCTGGTGTTTGAGAACCGGATGATCAAAACATGGTTTTCAAAATGGTTCCTCTGGGCCACTTCCGGTGCCCAGCCAATCCTACCTTTCTTCTACATCTCGTAGCACCGTCCGTCCAGAGTCACCATGATGTCCAACCAAGCCAGAGCCTATAATGTCTTGTGGCTGTGCAGTTAAGCCTCGGGTCTTGAAGTATCCATCTGTCCCTTGGTGTCTGGGTGGAACTTTCCGCGTGAATACTGACAGTTCTCCAGCAACACCTAGGCTACCACTGGGTCCTCCCGGGTGTCGTTCAACCTTTCCATCCAGAGGTACATTGCATCATGAAGTCTTGGAGTCTCAAATTCTTGAGGTCTTGATCATAATTTAATTCCCACAACTCTGATGAAAAACACTCAACCAACCCTGTCTACTAAAAGCATAGCAAAAAAATAAAATATCGTCTCTCGGGGCAAAAGTGACAAGGGTTTATGGGGTACCTACCACATGATACTACTCAAGATCCAAGTTTCCTAGTTACCTACTTATGCAATGGTGGAACAAGTTGAAACTAATGCAATAAAAATCATTGGTAAAGTAATATCAAATGACTTGCCTTGCTGACGATCTTCAAACTCAAGCGATTCTAAGTAGCAAGCATCGCACTGTGGATGATCTAACAAGACAAACAATTCACTCAATAAGCATAACATATTCGCAATAATGAATAACAGAAAGTAAAAGTAATAATAAAACAATCAAGGAAAACACAAAGAAAACATAAGGCAAAACCAAAAGAAATCTACAAAACTCAATGGAAAAGTTTTATCATTGGAACAACAAACTAATAAATAGTTTTCTACCACAAATAACATCTTAACAGAAAGAAAACTAAAGTTTTAATAAAATAACAGAAAGAAATTTACCTAAAGTTTTCTACACAAAAAGAATCAACCAAAAATCATTTATCAAACTCTACTTATAAAGAAAACAAGGTCGCTTACAAAAGAAAGAACAAAATTATATTTTTTTAACAAAAATTAAAACTCCTATTGTTAACTAACATAAAATAATTAGAAGTTGTCAACAAAGACAAAAGAAAACAATTTAAAACAATTAAAACAAAAGAAATAGCAATAAACCTATAAAGAACTAAAAACAGTACTGTTCTTTTTAAAACCTAAATTTAATTAATCCTAAACATACCCAAAGTAAACCTACTGATAAACAAACTAATACAAAACAACAACAAATAGAATCACTCAAAAATCTATTTTTAAACTAAAGTTATTCACAAATTAGTGATTCAAACAAATTTCATTGAATTCAAATTTAAATCACTCAAATTTAAAAATTACTGGATCTAACAGAAACTTTATAATATTTGTGACCTAATGCAAACAGAATTACATAGAAACATTAAATAACCTAAAAGTTATTGGAAAAACAAAAACAAAAAGTATTGTGTCTAAAAATAGAAAACAGAAAAAAAGAGAAAAACTTCTGAGCGGCTACTGGCTACGTGGCGCTCACTGATTTGCAGCGGGGTGTGTGCGCGAATGAGAAAGGATCAGGCGGCCGAACTTTAGAAGAAAATGGTTCGCTGTAATAAGTGATCTATTCGTGGCCGTGCGATCTGAATCCAACGGTGGAGGAGGGTTGCCGGCGCTTACAGAGGGGGCGGGGTGGTTCCTGCAAGGTCGACGGCGGCGGGGCTTCAGGCGTCATTGCGGGAGCGTCTCTGGTGGTCCTCGGTGTCGGGAGGGCATCGGGTAGATGAAGAAGAGGGCAGCACGTCTCCTGGTGACGTCAGCGAGGGTCGGGGGTGACCGGATGGTGCTCCACGTCGGCATGGGCGTCCGCGGTGAGGTTCGGGCTCCAGCGAGGTATTGCGGTGGCTAGAGGGGCTCAGGGTTGGGGTTTAGGGGGGGACGGGGTGCGAAGGCGTAGGGCTTTATAGGGAGGGACTCGGGGTTGCTCAAATGGAAGGGGAGCGGCGAGATTGGCTTGGATCCGGTGAGATCTCCGGCGAAGGAAGGTCGCCGGTGCGGGGAAGGAAATTGTCCGACGCGGGATTCTTTCGACCAGGTAGGCCAGGGGTGTCAGCGGGAGAGAGGGAGCGGGCAGGGATTGGTTGTCCGGTCCGATTCGATTCGGGTCCGGTCGGGGAAGGATTTGGGCCAAATTCGCTGATGGGCCGCGCAGGTTTGTTTCCTATTTAAAACATTTTTCCTTTTATTTAAAAACAGAAATAAAAATGCTAAAAAGGAAATTGAAAACAATTCCAAATATAAGAGTGTTCTATATCGAAATGATCAGAAAAAGGAGAGTAAAATGATTAACATTTTTCCAAGGCCAAATAAAACACTTAAAAATGATTTTACTAAAAATGCCCAAAATGAGTTTAAAATCATATTTCAATTTTATTCAAAATACCCCTCTGGTTTTATAAATCAAGTACCTCTCAAAAATACCCATGAAATGAAGGGTCATCTCGGCTCGTGGGGAACTGACCTGAAACGGTCTACTATGGGTTCTAGTAGGCAAACCATACTTTTCCACAACTAGCCTTGATACGAATGAATGCGTTGCAACAGAATCAAAAAGTACCAGTACTGGACGTGAATTCAATAGAAACTTACTGACCACAGTCTCGGGCTGATCATAGACCTCCTCCACATCAATGTGGTTCACTTGAGCGTAGGGAAAAGGGTTGGGCTTCTTCGTTGCTGACTTGTCATTGCCATTTCCATTTCCCTGCTTGATCTGGGGACAATCGGTGGCGTAATGTCCAGTCTTCTGTCACTTGAAACATGTGATATGACTTAGATCCTTCTGAGCCAGAGCGGGACGGTGCTGACTACCATTACCACCATTGCCATTCTTGTAGTTGTTATTGTTGGGACGATTGTTCCCATTTCCTCCATGGTTATGACCTCCATGGTTATGCACTGCATGGTTATGGTGAGTATGTCCTCCGAACTTACTAGATCCCGATCCGGTGTTCCCAGAATATGGGGAGTAACGGAGCTTCTGCTGAGCTCCGGAGCCGTA
Organism: Elymus sibiricus; assembly: GCA_039707655.1. Classification (NCBI taxonomy): domain Eukaryota; kingdom Viridiplantae; phylum Streptophyta; class Magnoliopsida; order Poales; family Poaceae; genus Elymus; species Elymus sibiricus. The sequence goes on along the minus strand of CM077669.1, from coordinate 344,287,845 downwards.
CTTCCCATGTCCATATTTCCTCTTGCGGTTCTCGATCTTCTGGTGCTTTCCCACCAGAATAAGGGCCTTGTCTACCAGCTCTTGGTAGTTGTTGAAGGTAGCCACCATCAGTTGAATGCTCAACTAATCATTGAGTCCCTCCGTGAATTTCTCCTGTTTGGCTGCATCATCAGCCACATCTCCAGGTGCATACCGGACCAACATGCTGAATTCATCCACATATTGTGCCACAGAACGGTTCCCCTGGTGTAAGGTGCAAATCTCACACTTCTTGAAGCTCATGGCTCCAGCTGAGACACGTGCGGTGCGGAAGGCCTGCTTGAACTGATCCCCAGTCACACCGGTAATGGGATACGTGGTGGTGTAATTCTCCCACCAAGAAGCTGCTGGCCCTTCCAGTTGGTGTGCGGCAAATCGCACCTTCTCCGCTTCACTGCAACCATCGGTATCTGCTCTCACTCCATCTTGAGGAGCCAATCGTCTGCCACAATGGGCCTGGTGCTGCTGGAAAAGGTGGGTGTATTCAGTGTTAGGAAATGAGTGAGATTGTCATCCTGGGGTGGAGGGTTGTTGTTCTTGGCCTGATTCTGTATCAGCAATTGCATCAGTGCATTCTTCTGCTGGAGCAGCTGGGTGAGCTCCGATGGGAAGTTGGTTCCAGGGTCACGTCTTGGAGGTATCTAATGTTTTAGAGTGATGAGAATTAGAATAGAACAAGGGTCTAAAGAGAAAATAACACTAACCATATGCAAGCAACAATCATTAACGCACCAAACATTCATTCATTTATTCAACTCAATAGAACAAGGGTAGATGAAGAAGAGAAGCTCCTCAAGGCCATGCACGACAACTACCAGAAGCTCCAAGCACTCCACCGCGCCCGGAAGGAGAAACGAGACTCCAGGGCCGCGGTTGCTGACAAGTTTGAATCAAATCTCCAGAAACGCGTTGAGGAGACGCAGGCCTGGTTTGCCGAAGCTTTCCAGGAGTTGAGGACTGGCCAAGAGCAGCTGAGTCAGAGATGGGACGATCTCCTCATGAAGCAGTCTGACGTGGAGAAGGCACAGGAGGATGCCAAGCAACAGGCTGCCACGGAGGAAGCACGCCTAAGAGAGCTCCGCGTTGGGCTTCAGGCTCACGATGACGACCTGGCCGCTCACGAGATGGCACTTGCCGACAAGCTCCGCACCAAAGATGAGGAGATTGAAAAGCTTGTCGCGCAGCGGACCCAGGACCTTGAGCTGAAGCACAAGGAGGCACTCAAGGCTCTGACTGTAGATCATGCCGGCAAGCTGAAGGAAGCCGTCGATGCCGCCAAAGCTGTAGAGGCCGCCAACGACAAGCTTGCCGACGGAGTGAAGAAGCTGGAAGCAGATCTTGAGGAACACGGCAAGCAGATCTCAACACTCAAGACCGAGAGAGACAAAGCTCTCCACAGCTTGATGGAGACGCAAGTTGCCGTATCCGACAAGACCAAGGAGCTCTGCACAGCCAACAAATCCATTGCTGATCTGAAGCTAAAACTGTCCACACTGGATGAGACTCTGTAGACCGCCAAGGCTCGCGAGAAGACCCTGGTCAAAAGTCTCCGGGATGAGGAGGAGCTGGTCAAGAGCGCCGCCGCCACTCACAATGACTATGTGCAGGGAGTGCAAATCTGGACTGAGAAGCTTGCCGATGTTGCAGAGAAGCTCGCCGCACAACTGTCTACCATGGGCCTGCAAGATCACAGGCGTCCTCTTGACGACAGGGTGTCCCCGAGCGCCAAGCTGACCATGTTGTTCGACCGTGTGCTTGTAGCCCTGGAGCAGCTCCATTCAGACCGAAAAACTCATCTTTCCAGTGAGTCGCGCAAACTCTGCCAGGCCGTCCTCCAGAAGGTGCTCGTCAAGATGGTGCATAAAAACCCCGGCATCAACCTCAGCATCTTCGACCGCCTGCCGAAGGACGTGGATGTCAAGGCACTTGAGGAGCTTGTCGCGCCCATCGTCGACAGGGTAAGCCAAGTCAAGAGAGTTGAAGGCGATCACCGGGATTAGCTGCCTTACTTCCCGCCGCCATCCATGCCAAGAACAATTTATCTTTTGTTAGGATTGCGGCAAGATTGATGTAATATAACTTGCTATGTTCTGGATGAATGCTATGCTATTCCCCTTGTTTAATTTCTTTCCGTATGTATTCGCCCTACGCTTGGTCGGAAACTTGCCGGCGCGCGCACCCTTGCCGCGAGCGCTAGGTGCGGGACTTTAGCAGCCTGCTGGCGGTGCCGCCACCGGCAAGAGACCTTGGTGTTTTCAGTGCAGCCACCTAAACTGTTGAGCGGACCTGAAACAGGATAAGGGCGCAACCAATCACGACAAGGTTCCTTCGCGTGCAGGTTTTCCATACAAGAATCGAAATCGTTCAAGGAGCATAACCTTACAAACAAAAAAATTTGTTTAAAGTTTCTGCAACTTAGCTTTCCGTCGCAGTACTTCTTCTGGCAAGATATCAACCTTGAACGTCGCCTACTGGTATCCATACCATCTTTCCCCCCGGCAAACTTGCATGCGAGGGAACCTTCTGTCCTTTGAGAAAAAGAAAGAAGAGAAAATAGAGATATGGAACCTTGGCAGTTTGTTAGCACTTGCTGGAGATGAGTGTAATACAATATCTCAGATAAACATGCACGTAAGTAAACATGAAAATCGACAAGAATTGTAAAACACTTAGGCTTTATTCAACTATGCACAGGGTCTGCGCCTGGCTTTGTACAAAGGATCACATGCTACAGCGGCAAGACTTGTACAAAAGGTGGTTGCCGGGGGGGCCGGCAACCGCGCCTCATGGGTAGAACTTACGAAGATGCTCGATATTCCAGGAGTTGATCACTGGAATACCGTCTTCAGTCTCCAGGCGGACTGTGCCAGGCCTGGTGACTCGTACTACCCGATAAGGGCCTTCCCACTTCGGCGTCAACTTGTTGGAATTCTTGGCCGACTGAACGCGCCGAAGAACAAGGTCGCCTTCCTCAAGACTCCGGGCATGAACCTTGCGGCTATGGTAGCGGCGCAAAGCTTGCTGGTAGCGTGCAGCTCGCACAGCATCCTGGAGACGATCCTCCTCAAGGAGCACAGCGTCATCTTGCCGCAGCTTCTCTTGCTCGAGCTCATCATAAGCGAGCACTCGAGGTGACCCGTATGTGAGTTCCGTGGAGAGAACTGCTTCCGCCCCATATACTAGGGAGAAGGGTACTGGCCGGTAGCTCGATTCGGTGTCGTCCTGATTGACCAATGAACCACCGGCAACTCATCAACCCAGCGCCTTCCGCACTTGCGCGGCCTGTCGAAAGTCCTCGTCTTGAGACCTCACAGCACTTCAGCATTAGCCCTTTCCGCCTGGCCGTTGCTCCTCGGGTGGGCAACAGAAGCAAAACAAATCTTGCCGCCAAGGTCTTGGACATACTGCATGAAGGTGCGGCTCGTGAACTGTGTGCCGTTGTCGGTGATAATCCTGTTTGGTACACCAAAGCGGGAAACTATTCCTTTGAAGAACTTGACGGCTGACTGTGCTGTCACCTTCCTCACGGCTTCCACTTCCGGCCACTTTGTAAACTTGTCGATTGCAACGTACAAGTATTCAAAGCCCCCGGTAGCACGGGGAAAAGGGCCCAAGATGTCGAGCCCCCAGACCGAGAATGGCCAGGAGAGAGGGATTGTCTGAAGAGCTTGAGCTGGTTGATGCAATTTCTTCGAATGAAACTGGCATGCTTCACACTTGGTTACTAGCGCAGTTGCATCCTGGAGAGCAGTGGGCCAAAAGAAACCTTGCCAGAATGCCTTGCCGGCAAGAGCTCTTGATCCTACGTGGGAACCACATATGCCTCCATGTATCTCTGCCAACAGCTCCAGTCCATCCTCCCGAGGAATGCATTTCAATTTCACACCGTTCGGCCTCTTTCTGTACAGGGTATTGTCCACAAACTGGTACATTTTAGACCGACGGGCTACTTTCTCTGCTTCTTCCTGCTCTTCGGGGAGTTCTCCTCTCCGAAGGAAATGAACGATGTGATGTGCCCATGCTGGAGCCTGAGGCTCGACGGCAAGGACTAAAGGCAAATCTTCTGCTGCGGGAGCAGTCGTCTCGATAGCAAGGGCCTGAGACCCTACCGGAGCTTGCTGTTCCCCGGCAAGCTTGGCGGGAGCGTTTGTCTCGATGGCAAGAGCCTGAGGCCCTGTCGAAGGCTGTCGCTCACCGGCAAGCTGGGCGTTGTTCCCGGCAACTTCCTTGCTGGCGGCTTCTGGGAGCTCTGCCGGGAAGTACTTGCCGGAACTCAACTTTCTTCTCTTCTCTTGTCCCATTGATGGTGTCACGGATGGCTGAGTCAGTCGAAGCACAAAAGTTCCTGGTTCCACAGGTAACTTGAGAGCAGCGCATTTTGACAGGCCATCAGAATGCTGTTTTCTGCACGAGGAACGTGCTCCATTTGCAGGCCGTCAAAATGCTCTTCCAACTTCCTCACTTCATCTACATAAGCTTCCATCAACGGGCTCTGATAATCTTTGTTGACTTGCTTGACGACAAGTTGAGAATCACCTCTGACAATAAGCTTCTGGATTCCAAGGTCTACCGCGATCCTGAGACCGGCAAGCAACCCTTCATACTCCACAGTATTGTTCGTTGACCTCTCCCGGGGAAAATGCATCTAAATCACGTATTTGAGGTGCTCTCCGATGGGAGCGACAAGCAGCACGCCAGCACCGGCGCCTTGCAGCGAGAAAGCCCCATCAAAATACATGATCCACTCTTGATTTGTTTCCTTGCCGGGGAGAGTTGACTCTGGAACTTCTTCATCTGGCGTTGGGGTCCATTCTGCAATGAACTCCGCCAAGGCCCTGCTCTGGATTGTCGAAGTACTTTCAAACTTGAGACCAAAGCTTGACAGCTCCAAAGCCCACTCCACAATCCTGCCGGTAGCATCTGGGTTCCGCAAAATCCGCTGTAATGGAAAGCGAGTGATAACGGTGATCTCATGTGCCTGAAAGTAATGGCGCAGCTTCCTCGAGGCCATAAGGAGGCCGAAGAGCAACTTCTGCACACCAGAATATCTTGACCTAGCCCCCTGCAAAAGGGAGCTGACAAAATAGACCGGGCGCTGCACCATCTTCTTCTTCTGTATTGCTTGACTTGACTGCGCAGGTTCAACCTTGTCGGCACCAGACTCTGCCGGGGAAGATCCCAGCTTGTCGTTTGGCGGGTCTGCCGCTGGCACTGCTTCTTTATCCACTTCTCTCTCTGCCACTAGCGCGGCACTTACCACTTGATTCGTTGCCGCTAGATATAGCAGCAATGGCTCTTGTGGTTTTGGCGCGACTAGTACTGGCGGAGAGGACATGTACCTCTTCAAATCCTGCAGCGCTGCCTCCGCTTCCGGAGTCCATTTCATTGGACCCGCCTTCTTCAAGATTTTGAAAAAGGGCAGGGCGTGCTCAGCAGATTTTGAGATAAACCTACTCAGAGCAGCAACGCAGCCAGCAAGACGACGCACATCCTTGACACGTCTTGGCGCTTCAATTTGCTCAATTGCTTTGATCTTGTCGGGATTCGCTTCAATTCCACGCTGAGATACAAAGAATCCGAGAAGCTTGCCGGATGGGACACCAAACACACACTTCTCAAGGTTGAGCTTCAAATTGATTTTGCGCAGATTTGCAAATGTTTCTTCTAAATCTGATATGAGCATCGCCTTATCCTTGGTTTTGACCACTATATCATCCATGTAAGCTTCCATATTTCTATGTAGCTAGGGCTCAAAACCAATCTGGACCGCTCTTGCAAATGTAGAACCAACACTTTTCAACCCGAAAGGCATACGCAAAAAGCAATACATACCACATGAGGTGATAAATGCGGTCTTCTCTTCGTCTTCCTTGGCCATGAAAATCTGATGATAGCCTGAATAGGCGTCAAGGAATGACAGCAAGTCGCAGCCGGTAGTGGAGTCCACAATCTGGTCGATGCGCGGCAAGGGAAAAGGATCTTTTGGACAGGCTTTATTGATATCTGTATAGTCAATACATAGCCTCCATTTCCCATTCGCCTTGCGCACTACAACTGGATTGGCCAACCATGTTGGATGAAGTACTCCTCTAACCAAGCCTGCTGCTTCTAACTTCTTAATTTCTTTGGCAATACACTGTTGCCGCTCCAAAGCTTGCTTCCTGAACTTTTGCTAGACGGGCCGCGCGTGTGGACAGACGGCAAGGTGGTGCTCAATCACCTCCCTGGGAACACCAGGGATATCAGATGGTTGCCATGCAAACACATCGACAGTCGCCCGCAGGAAGGCAACGAGCGCGCTTTCCTATTTACTGTCGAGGGTGGAACTTATGGTGAAAGTTCCTCCCGAGCCATCTTCCTTGGCGGGCACCTTCTTGGTCTCTGGTGGAGCAGCCTTGGACTTCTTGCTCTTGCCGGTGGAGCTCTTAGGCACGTCCTCAATGAGAGCGCAGCACTCCGAGGAGGTGCGCTTGCCGGAGTGTGTGCGAGAGGTCTTGCCGGTCTTCAACGGTAGGAGCAAGTGCCTTGGCGGCAGATGCTGCGACTACCTCCCGGTAGAGTTGATCGGTGCAGATAAGCGTCCTTCTTGTCAGAGCTGACAGTGATAACGCTCATCGGCCCAGGCATCTTCAGTACATTGTAGGCGTAGTGCGATGCCGCCATGAACTTGGCCAGTGCTGGGTGGCCAAGGATCCCATTATATGGCAACGGAATCTTGGCGACATCAAACACGATCTACTCAGTTCTGAAGTTCAGGTCACTGCCAAATGTCACCGGCAGCGTGATTTTCCCCTTGGGCTGGCTCCTTCCTGGATTGACCCCTTGAAACGAGCCCATTTCCTCGAGATCTCCATCAGGAATTTGCAATCTCTTGATTACTTCGGGTGAGATCAAGTTCAAACCGGCCCCACCGTCAACTAACATTTTCGTCACCTTGAGGTTGCGAATCGTTGGTGAGACCAACAACGGCAAACACCCAACCGCAGTTATGCGATCAGGGTGATCCTCAACGTCGAAAATGATAGGCGTGTTGGACCATTTCAAAGGCTTCCGGGCGCCGATAGATGGCTCAGTCGCGTTCACCTCACGCGCCCACTGTTTAAGCTGGCGGTGGGAAGAATGCAACGAGGCACCTCCATCAACGCACATGGCGTCTGTAGCTTTCTGGAACTCTTGCTCACTGGATTCATCATCCTCCTCCATGTCATCATCACCCCCCTCTTGCTTGTCGCGGCCTCGAGCGGGCCGGTCCTTCTGTTGCTTGGCCTTGCCGCGGCAACCTCCTCGGCCACCACGCTTCTTGCCAGACCCCTCCGCGCCATCCTGGGCCATCTCCTTGTCTCGCCTCTCGTACTCGGCTTTTTGCTTCTCGACAAGCTGCTCAACTTGCCGGCAGTCTTGGAGATCATGGCCCTTGGTGCGGTGGATCTTGCAGTACTGCTTGCCGGAACCGTCTGGCTTGTCGGCAGCCGCCAAGGCCTGGCAGGAGGCACACCCGGCAACGTCCTTGCCGGGGTCATCAACCTTGGCCTTCTTGGCGGCACCGGGGTTGCCGGATCCCTCAACGGCAAGCACGGCCTTGCCCTTGCGCTTCCTATTACGCCGCCGGCCCTTCTTTGCCAGAGCGGCGGTGTCCTCATCTCCAGAGTCGACCCCTGCACCAGCATCTTCGCCGGGGAGTCTCCTCCCTTCTTCAGCCCGGGCACACTTATCTGCCAGAGCATAAAGCTCGGCAACATCCCTGATCTTGTTCATTGCCAGCTCTTCCCGCATCCTGCGGTTGCGCCCGTTCTGATGGAACGCACTGATAACAGCGGCAGGATGAACGTCTGGAATGTTGTGATGTATGCGGCTGAACCTCTGGATGTACTTGCGCAAAGTTTCGCCTTCCTTCTGGGGGATGATATGCAGATCGCTTTCCTGGCCAGGAGCTTGGTGGCCTCCAGTAAAGGCGCCAACAAACTCATGGCACAGGTCTGCCCAAGAAGAGATGGAATTCTCCGGCAGGTGCATCAACCAGCTCCTGACGTTGGGCTTAAGCACCAACGGGAAGTAGTTGGCGAGTATCTTGTCGTCATGAGCCCCGGCAGCCTGTACCGCAATGGTGTAGATGCTCAGGAACTCTGACGGATGCATCTTGCCATCGTATTTCTCCGGGACCTCCGGTTTGAACGTGCGGGAATTGGGCCATTGGACTCGCCGCAGCTCACGGGTAAACGCTGGACAACCCACCTCGTAAGGTAGATCGACAGGATACCCCGGCATAGGCTTGTCTACAGTGGGTCCCGCACGCTTATCAGATTGATGGCGCGCTTCCCGACGGCGCTCGATGGTAGTTCGAGCGTCTTCCTTGCCTCGCTCCCGAAGAACTTGACGTTGATCGCGACAGGTTCGCGGATCGGACGACGCCGTGGAATCGTCATCACGGGTGTCGACCCGTCGAGTCAGTGTCTGCTGCTGCCGCTGTGGGGGAGAGTACACCGTAGTTGTACCGCCCACAGTCTCACCGCCGACACATGCCGGCTCGATGGACTGCCGTCGCGAGGGCTCCGCCTGCTCCGACTTATCTTCGTTGGCGAGGCCGACGAGGCTCTGAATGGCGGCTCTCCATTCGTCGAGCTTGTCCGCAGCAGGAGGAAAGTTCATAAGCAGCTGTGCACGTGCCAGCGCTTCTGCTCGTGTAGGCGGCGGCGACAGGTGCGAGGAACGTGATGTGCTCTGACTCCCAACTATGTTGGAAGGAGCTACATCACGGTCCCGCGACCGTACACCACTTCCACTAGCATGCGGACGTGCATGCTTGTCTCGCACATCCCGAGGTTGATGCTCAGGAGATTTTCCATGGGGACGCCGGGACCCACCAACATCACGGCGACTTTCATCGCGCGCGCCCTGAGAAGGTCGCGGCACGTGCGCCGGTGTGGGCGTCTTGGAAGGCGCCCTTCCATCTCTGGAGTTCGCTGCACTGCCTGCTGGCAGCACAGCTCCATCCCTGGATCCAGCGGCGCGAACGACGCCGCTCGCCTGGCTACGATCACCAGAGCGTCGTGGAAGCTCTGGATCTGTACTTCCTCCTCCACCCGCGTCGGCACCGTCGCCCGTGCGTGTAAGCACAGGCGCAGCGGACGTGGATGGACCAACCGCCGTGAAACCCTTCCTCTTGGGGGCCATGACGACTAAGATGATGAAGAACTGGCGCGCTAATCACCAGATCAGGTCCGCACAACCTCGCTGCCCCCTACCTGGCGCGCCAAAGATGTCGGAGAAACGACACCTATGGGATCGCAAGGATCCCTTAACGATTCGGCAAGGGGAAGGGTTTGTATAGAGAGCAGATCTGATGATCAACACGCGGGAATTTTACCCAGGTTCGGGCCGCAAAGATGCGTAAAACCCTACTCCTGCTTGGTTATATTAGGTGTGTTCTAGCTCAAGTTCTGGGAGTGCTACAGTACTCAGCAGCTACACATGCAGCAAGGGCTGAAAAGATCCCATCCCCCTGTAGCTACGCCTTGGGCCTCCTTTTATACGTTCGAAGGGGTCACCAACAGTGGCGTACAGTGCATACATGAGGTGTAAAAGTAGCCACAGTGTTATCATACCTAACACTGACGGCTTAGGACAAATGCATTTAATGCTCCGTTGAGGTGTCCCTTAGCGTCTTGGGGCTGGAAAAAGGGACCGTCCCATCGCACCACTTAAGCCCATCCACCGCTAGCACCTGACACGTTACCAGGAGGACAACAGCTAAAAGACAAGCTGGTCACCGCACTGGAGCGGTGACAGGGCAGCGAGGACTTGCCGGGGGCGAGCCTTGCTGGGACTGCAAGCCATCCCGGCAAGATCTTGCCGGGGCTCCAGCCTCGAATCTTCTATGTTCTGATTATTGCCTTGTCTTGGATGCCTTCTTGACTTTATGAACTCACATTTGGTTGTCTCCCGGCAGGCCTTGCCGTAGGTGTGGCTACAACTGCCCGTGCACAAGTACGGGGTACTAAAGGGCCCCAATCCTTAGTGCACCGACAACAGTTGAGTTGTCAATTCAACCACACCGAGGATATCTCTCTACAGCAAAGATTTAGTAGCACGACAAATAGTGGTAGCAAAAGTAACAGTAGTAGTGACAGTAACAGTTTTGTAGCAGGTGTGACAGTAGCAATAGCAATAGTAACTTTTCAATATTCAGTATATGTAACGTGTAGGCACGTGGATCGGTGATGGATAATGATTTAGATGACATTGATCATATAACAGTTACACACTAGGGCAACACAGAACTAGCTCCAATTCATCAACGTAATGTAGGTATGTATTCCGTATATAGTCATACATGCTTGCGATAAGAACTTGCATGACATCTTTTGTCCTACCCTCCCGTGGTAGCAGGGTCCTATTGGAAACCAAGGGATATTAAGGCCTCCTTTTAACAGGGAACCGGAACAAAGCATTAACACATGGTGAATACATGAACTCCTCAAACTACGACAATCACCGGAAAGAATCCCAATTATTGTCGCCTTGGGGTATGCGGATCATGACGCGTAATAGGTACATATAACTTGCAAGATAGGATCCAAATCACTCTTATATTCATGAAAACATAATATGTTCAAATCTGAAATCATGGCACTCGGGCCCTAGTGACAAGCATTAAGCATAGCAAAGTCATAGTAACATCAATCTCAGAACATAGTGGATACTAGGGTTCAAGCCCTATCAAACTTAACTCGATTACCTGGTCAATTCCATCCAATCCCACCACCGTCCCGCAAGCCTACAAAGGAATTACTCACTCCCAATTGTGAGCATCATTGCGGTGTTGATGGAGAATGGTTGGTGATGATGACGGCGATGATTTCCCCTCTCCGGAGCCCAAAACAGGCTCCAGATCAGCACTTCGGAGGAAGAACAGGAGGTGGCGGCGGCTCCGTCTTGTGAAACGCAATGAAATCTTCTCTTTGATTTTTTTCTCCGTGGATGTGAATTTATAGGACTGGAATTAGGGTCAGAGGGGCCACGAGGGCCCCACAAGCCAACCGGCCGCGCCACTAGGGTGGTCAGCCTGTTGCGTGGTGCCTGAGGGAGTCCTGGTTTAAGGGGTCCTCGGGAGGTCGACCTATTGCTTATGGGCCAGACTATATGGGCCACTTGCCGAATACTGGAAGGATTGAAGACCTCGTCTCCAAGGAGGAAGCTTCGAGAATCGTGGCTTGTCCTCAACGTTTGGAGTAGTGAATAGGCATGTTTATCCCTTCGACGTGTAACCGACCATGTGTAAACCCTAGGGACCCCTGGCGTCTATATAAGCCGGAGGGAATTAGGTTGTAGGCCAACAGAACTCATCTAGGGTTTAGCTACTTGATCTCGAGGTAGATCAACTCTGTAATCCCCTTACTATCAATATAATCAAGCATGACGTAGGGTATTACCTCCATAGGAGGGCCCGAATCTGGGTAAAACCTTGTCCCCTTCGTCTCTTGTTAAAATCGATCCTAGTCTCACAGCTCGGGACCCCCTACCCGAGATCCGCCGGTTTTGACACCGACATTGGTGCTTTCATTGAGAGTTCGGCTGTGATTGCCAGAAGGAATCGATGGCTCGTCTTGTCGTCAACGAAGAGGTTCGCAACCCGGGCACTTTCGTCCTCGGACAGATCTTTGCTTTTGGCAGCATTGTGCTGCACGCCGGCCCGACCGGCCATCTAGGCCGCGTCGGAAGTTTCACCCCTGATCAAGAGGTCAGATTCGGGAACTTAGAGTTCTCCATTGACTCTCGAGGTGATCTATCACTAACCGGGCTCGCAGTCTCGCCTGCCACGCCCGAAGACTCTGAGGCTTTAACCCCAGATCCATCTTTCGGCTCTGCCCACGGGATCTAGCCCGGCAAGGGTCCAACTTTCAGTCCGGATCAGGTCATAGTGCCCGACGTCCGGATATTTGTTCTTGCTGAACACTCTCCCTGTGCGGACGCGTCGGAGGTTCACTCCGGAGGATCTGGGCAGACTTACCCGATCGAACTCTCGACACTCGACGAGGCTCTAGATCGGATTTCTTCGATGAAGATTACCGACGACCCAGCCCCGATCTATTCTCAGATCGGGCGTCAGACGGGTCAGGACGGATTTTTCGTCCCACCCACCACCCACTTGATAGCCACTGTCGAGGATTTAACCGAGATGCTAGACTATGCTTCCGAGGAAGCAGAGTACATGGATGAGGGGGATCACGCCCTCACCCCCGCTAAGACCGGGCAGTGGACTGCCACCTCCACATACGACGTCTACATGGTGGACACTCCGAAAAACGACGGCGACAAATCGGATGAAGCGCCGTCAAGACGCCGAAAGCCGCATAAACGGTCCAAAGGAAAAAAGGGGCAAAAATCTATCGATGGCACCGGGGACGGAGATACCCCGGAAGACATCGGCGGTCCCGAGATCCCCGAACACCCGTTAGATGGTTAGGAGAGGCCCGAAGACCGTCGCAACCCCGATGATCCTGATGATCCCGAGGAAGACGACTACCTCCGCTATATCGACGGGGAGGACAATGCGGAAGCCAATGACTTCGCCATTCCCGACAATCCTGCAGATCAGGAGCTGTTCCGGCAATAGCTCATATCCACGGCTCGCAGCGTGAAAGCAAAAGAGCGGCGGCTCAAAGCCGAACAAGACGACCTCCACGACCGATGGACGAGAGTCCTCTCAGCTGAGGAAGCATACGGCACCGGTCTATCGGACCAACCTAGGAGCTATCCACGCAGAAGGCTGCTGCCACAATTCGATGACGAGCTCACTGATACGCCGTCGCCCAAGCATACCCCATACGATAAGCCAGACCGCCCTCCTCGAGGACGAGACAGGACGGCTGACGATACCGGCTATAGGCCGACGATACCCCGTAGACGGGGAAAGGAGCCACTAGAGCCCGATGACAGGTTCGACCTGCGACACAACCTGGACTATAGAGCAGGTCGTACGCGATCCATCTACGGATCCAGAGGATACTCACCCAATAGACGGGAAGGGTACCGGCCTTGGTTCGACCGCGATGAAGATCGGGAACGAACCCGAACTAGGACAGACACCGATCACTGGCGCGTCATAGCTCGGGTCAGAGGCGCCGCCCACCCACTGTGCTTCACAGACGAGGTAATGCGGCATCAGTTCCCGGAAGGGTTTAAGCCTGTAAACATAGAGCAATACGATGGGACAACTGACCCAACCGCATGGATCGAGGATTTCCTCCTCCACATCCACATGGCACGAGGAGATGATCTCCATGCCATCAAATACTTACCCCTGAAGCTCAAGGGGCCAGCTCGGCACTGGTTAAATAGCCTCCCCGAAAACTCTACTGGGTGTTGGGAGGACCTAGAAGAGGCATTCCGATCTAACTTCCATGGCACTTATGTTCGGCCGCCGGACTCCTCCGATCTAAGCAACGTTGTTCAGAAGCCAGGAGAGTCTGCGCGGCTATTCTAGAATCGTTTCCAGACCAGGAAGAACCAGATCGTAGACTGCCCGGACGCCGAAGCTATAGCCTCCTTCAGGCATAATATTCGGGATTAATGGCTGGCTCGACAGTTCGGCCAGGACAAACCAATGACAATGTCCGCCCTCACATCACTCATGACCCGCTTTTGCGCGGGCAAGGATAACTGGCTAGCTAGACGTAGCCATAAACCCGAAGACCCCGGAACCTCTGAAGTTCGGGATGGAAACGGGAAACCGAAGCGCAATAAGAACAAACGCCGGCACAATAATAGCGATGCCGATGACACGGCCGTTAACGCCGGCTTCCGCAATTCCCGGTCTGGGCAGCGGAAGAAGCCTCCTAAAGGCCAACACGACGGACCTACCTCGCTGGACAAGATCCAGGAGAGGCCTTGAAAGATCCACGGCACTCAAGAGAAGCCCGCTAATCACACCAACCGTAACTATTGGGTCTTCAAACAAGCTGGCAAGCTCGCAACCGAGGACCAAGGCAAGACACCACGCAACGAGGACGAGGATGAGCCTCGTGGTCCGATCGGTGGCGGACAAAAGAAATTCCCTCCAGAGGTGAAAACAGTAAACATGATATACGCCACCCATATACCCAAAAAGGAGAGGAAGCGCGCCCTTCGCGACGTCTACGCCATAGAGCCTGTAGCCCCGAAGTATAACCCATGGTCGGCATACCCGATTACCTTCGATCAACGTGACCATCCGACCACTATCCGTCATGGGGGTTCGGCCGCACTCGTCCTAGACCTGATCATAGACATGTACCACCTCACTAAAGTCCTGATGGACGGTGGAAGTAGCCTCAATCTGATTTACTTAGATACGGTGAAAAAGATGGGCATAGATCCGTCAAGGATCAAGCCCAGTAACACTACGTTCAAAGGAGTGATACCAGGCGTTGAAGCCCGGTGCACAGGCTCCGTAAGCCTGGAAGTAGTGTTCGGCTCGCCCGATAACTTTCGAAGCGAGGACTTGATCTTCGACATCGTACCTTTCCGCAGCGGCTATCACGCCCTCCTCGGCCGTACAGCGTTCGCCCGCTTCAACGCCGTCCCGCACTATCCATACCTCAATCTCAAGATGCCCGGCCCTAGGGGGTCATTACAGTGAATGGCAACACAGAGCGCTCCCTCCGAAGTGAGGAACATGCGTTGGCCCTGGCGGCCGAATTCCACTACACCGATGATTGGCAGGCACCGACATCTGCCGTAAAGGCACCCAAGGCTGGGAAGCGAGCACGGTCTCAATCCGAAGTACCAGAACCTTCCTCTCCCCATAAATAGGGACTCACCCCCCATCGCACGGCCCTAGAACCGGCAAAGTACGTGCCGCGGAGGCACAACTTTGCGCTCAAAATTCCATGGGCAGCGGTGGGGAAAGACTATTAAAGGGTAAAGTGTTCGGCTAGACCGAACTATCACCATCAACATGTCTTCGGACACTACGGGTACCATAAAGTACCTGCTATGGCATAAAGCTCATTCACATTTCGGCGACTTCTCAAGACTTTTTCTCCAGAGTCCGCTCGCCGAACATTACACCCATAACGGTGTACAACTCTTCGGGAGACGCAGGAGCGGATAAGCGACAGGGCACATCATGGACGTCCGGTCATCCATTGAAGGCCCTTGGTACAACCCTTCCTGTAAAGTTTATATTTCATTTATCAACTACCTGTAAACAGTTGCATCGGCAATTTTGAATAACAAGAGTTGTTGAGTTAAATACAGATATATCATACATTATCTCTTTGCTGTCCCTTTTTGGAACACTCTCTGTTTTCTCCCTCTTCTCACGAACCTGTTTGGAATACTTTACGATGCAACCAGCTAATAGACTGGGGGCTTGACCTTAAAAATCGCCCTAATCACAACTGCTTCAGTGTTCGGCGTCTTGGAATTCCGCTGTAAATGCATTGGTTCCGAACTATGTCTTGGGTCAATAGTTGGGTTGCCCGGCTCCTATGCTTGCCGCTTTATGTTCCGCTCGTTCGGCTAAAAGGGCAAAGGGAGCACCGATGCGATTGTGCTTCCGGCTAGTCTGGTTAAGCGCCTCAGTGGAGAAAGCCGAAAACTAACTGTCATGATATGCGAGAACCGGTCTGCGAATCCGAGCTTAACCAAATCTCGTCAGAGGTTATTTCGTGTCATACGATGGGTTTAGTGTTAGTACAAACCAGGTGATATAGGCTTTGGCCGCGGTTCATCCGAACATCACAAACGCCTGGGGGCTAGTCATCAGCCCCCGCACTCCTTTCTCGCGCCCCTACGGCTAAGTGAAAGCAATAAAGCATTATGGTCTGATTGCCTTGTCCGCCTCACACTTCCGCCTTTGGGTACTGATAGCTCCGCTAAGGGTTATAGTGGGATTGGCAGAGACACCCCATGTAGTATCTACGTGGGGGCTGAAGCCGACGACTCGCAGCTTTCAGTTTCAACGGCCACACAGGAGTTATAAAGGATGCAAAACATGCCAGACATGATAAACCATGCAACTTTAAAATATTAACACATTCAAAGGTCTTCGGACATGTTACATAAGTGTTTACTCATACACATTCTCTCGCGAACACTGCGCCTCTATTGCCCGAGCACCCTCCATTACGCCGGAGAAGTACAGCTCGGGGCGTCTATGCCCCTTCCCAGGAGGCGGAGGGGCGGTGGCGATCTTCATCGGATCCAGCCCCGGCCAGTGCACCTTGGCCTTCGCAAAGGTCATCCGAGCTCCCTCGATGCAGGAAGATCGCCTTAGCGCGTCGATCCGGGGCGAGGCGTCGCTCAGCTTCTACACCAGGCCGAAGTAGCTGCCCGACAGTGGCTCGTTGGGCCATAGCCGGATGAAGAGATCCTTCATGGCAGGCTCCGCCATCCGGTGTAGCTCCATCAGCTGTTTCAGCTGCTCAATAAGGAGAGGAGAGCGCTCGGGGGCTTCGAATTGCGCCCAGAATAGCCGAGCTTCATCTCCTTCTCCCCGCGAAGCATAGAACTGCTTCGCGTCCGCTGTGCTCTTCCGGAGGTCCGAGCAGGCGCTTGAGGAACGCCATACTTGGGTAAGTAACTCGAACTTTCCATCCCTGAAGATACAATGCACTGAATACGGCTTACCATCCATGATAGCTTTGGCTAGGTTGACCTCCTCTTCAAAGGACCGCCTATCCACCCGCTCCTTTTGGAGATTGGTTTTAAGGGTGGACAGTTCGGCGGCCTGCTCCTTGCCCTTCCGCTCTAGGTCCTCGCACTTTTGCCCGACGTCCTTGAGCTCCTGTTGGATTTCCTCCACCCGAGCCTCGTGCTTGTCGCTGGTGGCTCTTAGGGCGGAGAGCGCGGTAGCCGCTTCTTTGGCCGCCGCCTTCTCCACGGCAGCCTCCTGCTTCGCCTTCTCAAGCTCGGCCTTGAGCTTCTCAATCTCCTTCGCCGAGGCTGCTTAAGCATTGACTTATATCAAGAAACCGTGTTGATAGTACGGTAAATAAGAATTTTGATACTCTGATATGGCTCACCTTGCGCCTCGTCGAATCTCATGTTTAGAGCGTCAAGAACGTCTTCGGAGCTCTTGAGCTTCCAATTTAGCTCCTCTAGCTCGGCAACATTAGTAGCCGCTGCCGTCGACGAAGCCTGTATCAAACAAAATCATATAACATTATAGGGGTTTACATCCTCCGAACTGTCACTAAAATGATCCTGTGTCCGGTCCTCTTAAGGGCTGACAGAACGATCCGAACACATATTGTCCTATGCATAGTTCGGATAGGGATCTATGTTTGACCCCCAGGTAAGTTTTACCAAACTCACCTAGGGCTCGGGGGCTGCCATGCATATAATCATAATTCATAGAAAATAATATTTCACAAAATAGAGCATTACATGGCTTACCTGGAAGCCCGTCAGGAGACCATTGAAGGCCTCCTTCAGTCCGTGGTCTACGGACTGAATGCTCTGCAATACCGCACCCATAAGGGTGCGGTGCTCCCCGGAGATGGAGGCGCTTGATAGAGCCTCCCCCATGACATGCCACCCATTCGTCGGTGGCGTCGGTGGGGATCGGCTGACCCGATCTCCAACCGGAGATTGAATCGGTGCCTCCGAAGGCATGGTGCGCTCCGGAGACCGCCTTGGAGGTGACTGGACGTCTTCTTGTCCGGTCTCCTCAGTATCCGGGAGGGGCCTCTCCCCCGGGTCTCCGGCGGCCGAGATGTTGGCCTCGGCCATGACGTCATCACCCCCAGTGTCCGGCTCCAAAGGAGCCTGTTGGGAGGACACCTCCGCGGCATCCTTCGCGGCGCCCGGAGGAGAGGGGTGCAGCGTGGTCCCGCTCTCCGCTAGCTCGGCGGGCGGGGTCTCCTCGTCCGAAACTTGATCGGTGGGAAGGACTTGTGGTGGGCTGCAAGTCAATAAACGCTCACATATTAGCAACATTCGAGACTTAGCATTAATAGCTCGAAAGGGTCTTCGGATCTGTACCTTCGAGGTGGGGGCTTGACCCTGAGGTTCCTCCGCGGAACCCTCTCGAAGTCCTCGGACTCGGTGTTCGAATCCGAACTGTCGTCGGACGGGACTACCAGTGTCCAGCGCGGTTTCTTCTGGGCGGGAGGAGCTACCTCCTCCGAGGCATCTGATGACGCCGCCCTCTTTCCTGTGAGGGGGGAATCGCCTCCCCCCTCAGCCTCGTGCTCCTCCTCTTGATTCGAGGAAGCATGGGTCTCTTCGGACACAGCCCCTGGCTGGTCCCTGTTGCGCAGGCCTGTTCGGCCTGGCTTCTTCTTCTCCTTCTTCTCTGGCGCCTTGTAAGGCGCCACGACGAGCATCTCCGACAGCAGCGGAGACTTGGGGTCTTCGGGCTGTGGAGCCGGACACTTGATGCCCGTGGCTTTGCTCAACCATTCCTGTGAAAGGTGATCGGAAAATACTTAGACTATCTTTAGGAAGACGAAGCCGATCAGATGAAACTATGCTATACCTCGGGTGGGGGCCTGATGGCGCTCAAGCCCTTGTCCTCCTTCTTTCCCGGCCACTTCTCCTGCGCTTTGAACATCGCCTTCCATAGCTTCTCCCGAGTGGTGCGGAAGAGCTGACGGATCGTAGGATCATCGTCAGTCCGGTAAGTCCACATTGGAGAGGCCCGGCGCTGGTAGGGGAGGATGCGCCGTCGAAGCATAATCTGGACGACGCTGGTCAGATCGATGTTTTCTTTTATTAGGGAAGCGATGCCCCTCTGTAGGTCCTCCACCTCGGTATCCGACCCCGAATCAAGTCCCTTTCGGACCCATGAGGTCAATCTGGTCGGGGGGCCGGATCTGAAATCGGCAGGAATAGTTCGCCCTCCTCCCTTTGCTCGGTGATGTAAAACCACTCTTTTTGCCAGGTCTTGATGGTATCAATGAAGGTGCCGGACGGCCATACTGCGCGAGGGAGCTTGCTGATGACTGCCCCGCCCCAGTCTGCGTGCGCGCATGCGACACACTTCGGCTTGATATTAAATATCTTGAACCACAGTCCGAAGTGTGGTTCGACTCGCAGGAAAGCCTCGCAGACGATGATCAAGGCCGATATGTGCATGAAAGAGTTCGGCGGGAGGTCGTGGAAGTCGAGGCCGTAGAAGAACATGAGGCCCCTCACGAAAGGGTGGAGCGGGAAGCTTAATCCTCTGATGAAGCGAGGGATGAAGACCACCCTGTCACCTGGTTTGGGGGGTGGGGATCACCTGACCCTCCTCCGCAGCATGGTGGAAGACATTGGCGGGGAGGTAGCCGGCGTCCTTGAGGTCCCGGATGTCCTGGTCTGTGACCGTGGACGCCTCCCACTTGCTGTTGGAGCCGGAGCTGGCCATGGCTAAGCTCGGAGGGGGAAGAATGGAAGACCTAGATCTGGGCTCGGTAAGCTCGGAGGATTGGGGAAGCAGGGATGCGAATGGGGGGGTGCGGATAAGCCTTGGGGTTTTCTTCCCCTTTTATTGAAGCTTGCTGCCGGTTAGCCTCCCTTCGCGGCGCCGTGAATCTCTCCACTTCCCAAGGCGTGCGTGCCGTTATATGCGCATGATTAAACATATCCCGTGTAAAACGGGGCACGATCTGTGCATTGATGGATCGTGCTGGTGGAAACAGCCTCGAACCGCGAATCGAGTCTTTACGACTGGTTCGGTGGTCGTGGTGGGCCGTGACCTTTCATCTGACAGGTTGTCAGAAATCACTACTTACTCCCTGACGTTTGGCCTTCAGGGCCGGTTACTCATGGTGTTCGGACGGTCTATGATCGGAGAAATTACACGTCGACGAAGGCCGAACTAACTCGGCCGATCATTGTTCGGAGAAAGGAACTCGCCTCGCAAGCCGAAGACTCTAATCATTTGAAGCAGCTGGAGCTTGGACCCTTGGCGTTGGAGGCTAGTTCGGGGGCTACTGAGGGAGTCCTGGTTTAAGGGGTCCTCTGGAGGTCGACCTATTGCTTATGGGCCGGACTATATGGGCCACTTGCCGAATACTGGAAGGATTGAAGACCTCGTCTCCAAGGAGGAAGCTTCGAGAATCGTGGCTTGTCCTCCACGTTTGGAGTAGTGAATAGGCATGTTTATCCCTTCGACGTGTAACCGACCATGTGTAAACCCTAGGGACCCCTGGCGTCTATATAAGCCGGAGGGTTTTAGGTTGTAGGCCAACAGAACTCATCTAGGGTTTAGCTACTTGATCTCGAGGTAGATCAACTCTGTAATCCCCTTACTATCAATATAATCAAGCAGGACGTAGGGTATTACCTCCATAGGAGGGCCCGAACCTGGGTAAAACCTTGTCCCCTTCGTCTCTTGTTACCATCGATCCTAGTCTCACAGCTCGGGACCCCCTACCCGAGATCCGCCGGTTTTGACCCCCCTGGCACACCCCCTCTGGCAGTTCTTTGCTCCAAAATTCATTCTATATACCAAAAAAAATCCACAAAAAGTTTCGTCCAATTCGGAGAACTTTTATTTCTGCACAAAAATAACACCAAGGTAGTTCTGCTGAAAACAGCGTCAGTCTGGGTTAGTTTCATTCAAATCATGCAAATTAGAGGCCAAAACCAGAGCAAAAGTATTTGGAAAAGTATATATGTTTGAGACGTATCACTCAATAAGGTTCAAACTCGAGATACAAGTCTTACGATAAAAAGAAACAACAGCCTAGACGATTAACGAGAAAAATAAAAAGATAACATGGCGGTCATGACTACAGGTCCTCCATCAGAAATCCATGGTGGTGCGTCCTCCGGTGGTGCTCTCCTCGTAGTCGTTGTCATTGCTCACTAAGGGGCCGATATCACCTTCCAGGTGAAGGTTTTCTCCCTGGTCTAGTTTCTCCTCCGGGGATGCAATATCAATCTTTAGATTCTTGATCCTCTCCGGGAACTCCTTGACTTCATCTTCATGCTCGTAGTTGGCTTCAAGCGCTTCATCCTCAAGCTCAAGTTCACGGAACATCAGCTATCTTATGTTCTTCATGCTTCTACTTACCTGGACCTCCAGACTCCTGATGTGTGTCTCCAACTCTTGGACATATGAAAGGACGGAGTCATCAGTCACGGTGTGTATGATCTCTCCATCTGCACCCCTGTGGGAGATCATGGTGAGGTTTGATCCGATATGATTGCCTTTGTACTCCTCCAAGATACGTCCGAGTGCATAGTGAACTACCATGTTCATCCCGAGAATCCAGTTGGGAGCAACAAACTTGAAGTCGATGGGCTCCGTGTGATGTCTGAAGGTCCTCCTTGGGTTGTGCACCTCAATCCTATAGCGAGCGTCTGCCGGAAGAGCCTTGGTAGGGGTCTCGATGATAGTAGGCAGAGAAATCCTTAAGTCCTCGACGATCTGCACCAGCTCCTAGCCGAAGGGCATCGTCTCATTAGGCTTGCAAAACTCCGTGAGTAGAACTGGGGTGAAGGTGGCCATCTAAAATATTGGAAATCGGAGAAGAGTCAGAAATGAACAGATAGAATATAGGAATTTTAAAACATAAGTAAAATGATTTCTTCCTAAGGCTTTTCCAATCCTGGTGGTTACGTCCTACAGTCAGCGTGTACTCTGATACCATATCTGTAGCTTCCCGACCCAAAATGGTCAAGTCTCTGTGTTTCTGTACCATCCCGAGATCATGCTACCACACACATAGTACATCAATGTATATATCAAAGTTCAATCACACCTGCTATTCATCGGAATCTCATATAGAGTCTTTATTACAAAATAAATTTGGCTGAAGACCAACTCATGAGATAAAACTACTTCGGAAGACGTAGACGCCAGCGAGTCCATCCGACTCCAAGGGGATACCACCGAGCGTAGAATGTGTCCTCACTCCTGGTTGGAAAAGTACTCTGCAACATGTTGCAGCCGTGTAGGTCAGCATTTTGAATATGCCGGCAAGTCATAAGGGAGAACAGGTAAAATCATCATCTACACTATATGCAAATATGGCAGGTGGGGCTGCAAATTTAAGTTTAGCGAAAAGCTGATTTTCTCCTACAACTAAGGGGGCAAAAGCAAAAATTATTACTACAAGTTGGTTGTTAACGAGAAGGTTCCGCCAACCAATTATCATACCAAACAATTATCAATAGACCCAGTTCATTTATATTAAATGGTGTCCAGAGTTCCTGATAGTTTCAGTTCCAAAGGCTCAACTTGTCTGTAACCGGGGACACGGCTAATCTATTAGATTTGGTACTCTTCAGAGTCTTGCACACTTTCCCCACAAGATTCGATCGCCTCCATTAAAGTCCTCACACTGCCTCGTGTTTGAGAATTGGATGATCAAAACATGGTCTTCAAAAGGGTTCCTCTGGGCCACTTCCGGTACCCATCCAATCCTACCGTTCTTCTACACCTCGAAGCACCGTCCGTCTAGAGTCACCACGATGTCCAACCAAACCAGAGCCCATAATGGCTTGTGGCATTGCAGGTAAGCCTCGGGTCTTGAAGTATCCATCCGTCTCTTCGTGCTTGGTGGAACTTTCCGCGTGAATACTGGCACTTCTCCAGCAACACCTAGGCTACCACTGGGTCCTCCAGGGTGTCGTTCAACCTTTCCACCCAGAGGTACATTGCATCAAGAAATCTTGGAGTCTTGAATTCATGAGGTCTTGATCATAATTTAATTCTCACAACTCTCATGAAAAACACTGAACCTACCTCGTCTACTAAAAGCATAGCAAAAAAAATTATCGTCTCCCGGGGCAAAAGTGACAAGGGTTTATGGGGTATCTACCATATGATACTACTCAAGATCCACGTTTCCCATTTACCTACTTTGCATGCAATGGTGGAACAAGTTGAAACTAATGCAATAAAAATCATGGGTAAAGTATGATAAAATGACTTGCCTTGGTCATGATCTTCAAACTCAAGCGACTCTAA
Organism: Elymus sibiricus; assembly: GCA_039707655.1. NCBI lineage: Eukaryota > Viridiplantae > Streptophyta > Magnoliopsida > Poales > Poaceae > Elymus > Elymus sibiricus. The sequence continues at coordinate 344,264,918 of CM077669.1, read as the reverse complement.
CACTAGTAGAGAAATGGCTAGCCACAACTCTTGTTGGTGGCGCGCCATTTTCCTCCAACGCTAGCACTAATATTTTCAAATAGTGCTGGCATTGCCTAAATTTCTACATTATTGGTACGCACATAGTGGTGGCTTTCAAATTCTGCCGAACGTCACTTGTATGAGGACCCCAACACTCTCGCCTTTCACCTATTATTGTTGGCGTGGCTAAAGTTCCTACGCCATAGGTATTTTCTTAGTACTGGCGTTGCACATTAGGCCCGGCGTTGCGCATTCAGGCCCATTAGGCCCAAACTAGCACTAGTCGATTTTAACAGGTAAATCATTATCCTTTCGTCCTCACTCTCTCTCGATCCCCAACTCCACCCGTCCTCCTTGTTGGGGAACAATGCATGGGAAACAAAAAAAAATCCTACGAACACCCAAGATCTATCTATGGAGATCAACAGCTACGAGAGGGGGAGTGTGTCTACATACCCTTGTAGATCACTAAGAGGGAAGCGTTAAGAAACGCGGTTGATGTAGTCGAACGTCTTCGCGATCCAATCACGATCCTTCCCGCGATCCAGTCATGATCTAGTGCCGAACGGACGACACCTCCGTGTTCTGCACACGTACAGCTTGATGACGTCTCTGCCTCCTTGATCCAGCAAGCGAGTGTGGAGAGGTCGATGAGTTCTCCGGCAGCATGACGGCATGGTGGCGGTGGTGATGGAGCTGTCCCGGCAAGGCTTTGCAAAGCGCTACCGCGATGAACTAGAGGAGAAACGAATCTAGAGGGAGAGGGAGGGCTGCGCCGTGGCTTGTGGTGCGGCTGCCCTCCCTCTCCTCTAGTATATATAGGGGAAGAGAGGAGGGGTGGCGCCCTAGGGTTCCCCCCCTAGGGGGTGTTGGCCTAGATGGGGAGCGGCGCCCAAGAGTTGGCTTGCCACCCAAGGAAGGGTGGCGCCACCCCTAGGGTTGACCCTCCACCAGCCCTAGCCGCATGGGCCTAGGTGGGGAGAGGCGCCCAGCCCACCAGGGGCTGGTGCGCACCCCTCTCGGCCCATGTGGCCCCTACGGGGCCGGTGGACCCCTTCCAGTGGACCCCCGGAACCCTTCGACACTCCCGGTACACTACTGATGACGCCCGAATTCTTTCCTGTGACCAAAACAGAACTTCCTATATATAATTCTTTACCTGCGGACCATTTCGGAACTCCTCGTGACGTCAGGGACCTCATCCGGGACTCCGAATAACCTTAGGTTACCAAAATATATAACTCAACAATACCAAATCGTCACCGAGCGTTAAGTGTGCAGACCCTCTGGGTTCGAGAACTATGCAGACATGACCGAGACACCTCTACAGCCAATAACAAATAGCGGGACATGGATGCCCATATTGGTTCTGACATATTCTATGAAGATCTTCATCGGTCAAACCACGATGTCAAGGATTCAATCAATCCCGTATGTCAGTTCCCTTTGTCCATCGGTATGTTACTTGCCCGAGATTCGATCGATGGTATCTCCATACCTAGCTCAATCTCGTTACCGGAAAGTCTCTTTACTCGTTCCGTAATACAAGATCCCGTGACTAACTCCTTACTCATATTGCTTGGAAGCTGCTTGTGATGTTGTATTGCCGAGTGGGCCCAGAGATACCTCTCTGTCATACGGAGTGACAAATCCAGTCTCGATCCACGCCAACTCAACAAACACCCGCGGAGATACCTGTAGAGCACCTTTATAGTCACCCAATTATGTTGTGATGTTTGATGCACACAAGGCATTCCTCCGGTGTCCAGGAGTTGCATGATCTCATGGTCGTAGGAACTTACACTTGACATGGATAAAGCAGTAGCAACAAACTGACACAATCAATTGTTATGCTTACGGTTGGGTCTTGTCCATCACATCATTCGCCTAATGATGTGATCCCGTTATCAAATGACAACTTCATGTCTATGGTCAGGAAACCTTGACCATCTTTGATCAACGAGCTAGTCTAGTAGAGGCTCACTAGGGACACATTGTTATCTATGTATCCACATATGTATCTGAGTTTCCAATCAATACAATTATAGCATGGATAATAAACGATTATCATGAACAAGGAAATATGATAATAATAACTTTATTATTGCCTCTAGGGCATATTTCCAACAGTCTCCCACTTGCACTAAAGTCAATAATCTAGTTCACATCACTATGTGATTTACATTGTAGTGAATCTAACACCCATACGGTTCTGGTGTTGATCATGTTTGCTCGTGGAAGAGGCTTAGTCAACGGGTCTGCAACATTCAGATCCATATGTATTTTGCCAATATGTATCTCCTCCTCCTTGATATAATCGTGGATGGAATTGAAGCGTCGCTTTATATGTCTGGTGCTCTTGTGAAACCTGGGCTCTTTGGCTAGAGCAATAGCACTAGTGTTGTCACAAAAGAGAGTCATCGGATCCAGTGCACTGGGGACAACTCCGAGATCTGTCATGAACTGCTTCATCCAGACTCCTTCCTTTGCCGCTTCTGAAGCAGCGATGTACTCCGCTTCACATGTTGAATCAGCTACCACGCTTTGCTTGGAACTGCACCAGCTTACCGCTCCACCATTCAGAATACATACGTATCTGGTTTGAGACTTAGAGTCATCCAGATCTGTGTCAAAGCTAGCACCGACGTAACCCTTTACGACGAGCTCTTGATCACCTCCATAAACGAGAAACATTTCCTTAGTCCTTTTCAAGTACTTAAGGATATTATTGACCGTTGTCCAGTCTTCCATTCCTGGATCACTTTTAAAACTTCCGACCATACTTATGGCAAGGCTGACATCTGGTCTTGTGCATAGCATCACATACATTATAGAGCCTATATGGCTGAAGCATAGGGGATGACACTCGTCTTTTCTCTATCCTCTATAGTCGCTAGGCATTGAGTCTTACTCAACTTCACACCTTGTAAGACAGGCAAGAACCCTTTCTTGGACTGATCCATTTTGAACTTCTTCAAAACCTTATCAAGATATGTGCTTTGTGAAAGTCCTATTAAGCGTCTCGATCTATCTCTATAGATCTTTATGCCTAATATGAAAGCAGCTTCTCCGAGGTCTTTCATTGAAAAACTCTTGTTCAAATATAGCTTCACGCTTTCCAAAAGTTCTATATTGTTTCCAATCAGCAATATGTCATCCACATATAATATTAGAAACGCTATAGAGCTCCCAACCACTTTCTTGTAAATACAAGCTTCTCCATAAACTTGAATAAACCCATACGCTTTGATCACCTCATCAAAACGAAGATTCCAACTCCGAGATGCTTGCACCAGTCCATAAATGGATCGCTGGATCTTGCACACTTTGCCAGCATTTTTAGGATCGACAAAACCTTCTTGTTGCATCATATACAACTCTTCCTTAAGGAAACCATTAAGGAACGCTGTTTTGACATCCATCTGCCCGATCTCGTAATCGAAAAAGCAGTTATTGCTAACATGATCCTGACGGACTTAAGAATCACAACGGGAGAGAAAGTCTCATCGTAGTCAACTCCTTGAACTTGGGAAAACCCTTTTGCAACAAGTCGAGCTTTATAGACGGTGACATTACCGTCCGCGTCCATCTTTTTCTTAAAGATCCATTTATTTTGTATGGCTTTATGATCATATGGTAAGTCCTCCAAAGTCCACACTTTGTTCTCATACATGGATCCTATCTCGGATTTCATGGCCTCTAGCCATTTGTTGGAATTCGGGCCCACCATCGCTTCTTCATAGCTCATAGGTTCACTGTTGTCTAACAACCTGACCTCCAGGACAGGATTGCCGTACCACTCAGGGGCGGTACGATTCCTTGTCGACTAACAAGGCTCAGTAGTAACTTGATCTGAAGTTCCATGATCATCGTCATTAGCTTCCTCTTCACTTTGTGTCGGCGCCGCTGAAACATCTTTCTGCGTCGTGCTACTATCCAACTGAAGTGACGGTTCAATAACCTCATCAAGTTCTACCTTCCTCCCACTCAATTCTTTTCAGAGAAACTGTTTCTCGAGAAAGGACCCGTTTTTAGCAACATACACTTTGCCCTCGGATATGAGATAGAAGGTATACCCAACTGTTTCCTTTGGGTATCCTATGAAGACGCATTTGTCTGCTTTGGGTTCGAGCTTATCAGGCTGAAGCCTTTTCACATAAGCATCGCAACCCCAAACTTTAAGGAACGACAGCTTAGGTTTCTTGCCAAACCATAATTCATACGGTATTGTTTCAACGGACTTTGATGGTGCCCTATTTAAAGTGAATGCGGCCGTCTCTAATGCATAACCCCAAAATGATAGTGGTAGATCGGCGAGAGACATCATAGATCGCACCATATCCAATAGAGTACGATTATGACGCTCGGACACACCATTACACTGTGGTGTTCCAGGTGGCGTAAGTTGCGAAACAATTCCACATTGTCTCAAACGCATGCCAAATTCATAACTTAGATATTCTCCACCACGATTAGATCGAGAAACTTTATCTTCTTGTTATGATGATTTTCTGCTTCACTCTGAAATTGCTTGAACTTTTCAAATGTTTTAGACTTGTGTTTCATTAATTAAATATACCCATATCTAGTTAAATCAACAGTGAAGGTGAGAAAATAACGATATCCACCGCGCGCTTCAATACTCATCGGACCGCACAAATCAGTATGTATGATTTCCAACAAGTCACTTGCCCGCTCCATCGAACCGGAGAACGGGGTTTTTGTCATCTTTCCCAAGAGGCATGGCTCGCATGTATCAAGCGATTCAAAATTGAGTGATTCCAAAAGTCCATCAGCATGGAGCTTCTTCATGCGTTTTATACCAATATGACCTAAGTGGCAGTGCCACAAGAAAGTTGTACTATCATTATTAACTCTACATCTTCTGGCATCAATGTTATAAATGTGTGTATCACTACTATCGAGATTGAACAAGAATAAACCATTCACTTTGGGTGCATGACCATAAACGATGTTACTCATATAAATAGAACAACCATAATTCTCTGATGTAAATGATTAACCGTCTCGCAATAAACAAGATCCAGATATAATGTTCATGCTCAACACAGGCACCAAATAACAATTAATTAGGTTTACTACTAATCCCGATGGTAATTGAAGAGCGAGCGTGCCGACGGCGATCACATCAACCTTGGAACCATTTCCGACGCTCATCGTCACTTCATCCTCCGCCAGCCCCCGTTTATTCCGTAGTTCCTGCTTCGAGTCACAAATATGAGCAACCGAACCGGTATCAAATACCCAGGCACTACTATGAGAGCTAGTGAGGTACACATCAATAACATGTATATCAGATATACCTTTGTTGATGTTGCCATCCTTCTTATCAGCCAGGTACTTGGGGCAATTCCGCTTCCAGTGACCAGTCCGCTTGCAATAGAACCACTCAGTCTCAGGCTTGGGTCTAGACTTGGGTTTCTGCACAGGCGCAACAACTTCCTTGCCACCCTTCTTGGAGTTTCCCTTCTTTTCCTTGGCTTTCTTGAAACTAGTGGTTTTATTCACCATTAACACTTGATGCTCCTTTTTGATTTCTACATTCGCGACTTTCAGCATCGCGAACAACTTAGAGACAGACTTATCCATTCCTTGCATATTATAGTTCATCATGAAGCCTTTGTAGCTAGGTGGTAGTGACTGGAGAATTCTGTCAGTGACCGTTTCTGGCGGAAGCTCAACTCCCAGATCATTTAAACGGTTATAATACCCAGACATTCTGAGTAGGTGTTCACTTACAGACCTATTCTCTTCCATTTTGACGGCGAAGAACTTATCGGAGGTCTCATACCTCTTGATCTGGGCATTTGCTTGAAATATTAACTTCAACTCCTGGAACATCTCATATGCTCCATGGTGTTCAAAATACCTTTAAAGTCTCGATTGTAAGCCATACAGCATGGCGCACTGAACTATCGAGTAGTCATCAGATCGAGTTTGCCAAACGTTCATAGCGTCCGGATTCTCAGGGTATGGTGCATCACCAAGCGGTGCATCAAGGACATAAGACTTTTGAGCAGTAGTGAGGATAATCCACAGATTACGGACCCAGTCCACATAGTTACTTCCATCATCTTTCAACTTAGCTTTCTCTAGGAACGCATTAAAATTCAGGGGAGCTACTGCGCGAGCCATTGATCTACATCATAACTTTGCAAAGACAATTTAGACTATGTTCATGATAATGTGTTCAATTAATCATATTACTAAATAACTCCCACTCAAATAAACATCCCTCAGGTTGTCTAAGTGTAACATGATCCAAATCCACCAACCCAAGTCCGATCATCACATGAGATGAGGTGGTTTCAATGGTGAACATCTCCATGTTGATCATATCTACTATATGACTCATGTTCGACCTTTCGGTCTCCTGTGTTCCGAGGCCATGTCTGTACATGCTAGGCTCGTCAAGGTTAACCCAAGTATTCCGCGTGTGTAAATCTAGCTTACACCCGTTGTATGCGAACGTAGAGTCTATCACACCCGATCATCACGAGGTGCTTCGAAACGACGAACCTTCGCAACGGTGCATACTTGGGGAGAACACAATTTTATCTTGAAATTTTAGTGAGAGATCATCTTATAATGTTACCGTCTTTCTAAGGAAAATAAGATGCATAAATAGGATAAACATCACATGCAAATCATATAACTGACATGATATGGCCATCATCATCTTGTGCTTTTTATCTTCATCTTCAAAGCACCGACATGATCTCCATCATCACCGGCATGACACCATGATCTCCATAATCATGATCTCCATCATCGTGTCGTCATGTGGTTGTCGCGCCAACTATTGCTTCTACAACTATTGCTAACTCATAGCGATAAAGTAAAGCAAAAGAAGGCAAAAATAATTAAAGACAACCATATGGCTCCTGACGGTTGACGTACTCATCGACATGCAAGTCGTGATAGTCTATACAAAACATGATCATCTTATACATCACATATATCACATCATGTCATTGGCCATATCACATCACAACATGCCCTACAAAAACAAGTTAGACGTCCTCTACTTAGTTGTTGCAAGTTTTACGTGGCTGCTATGGGAAACTAGTAAGAACCGTTCTTACCTACGCAAAGCCATAACGGTGATATTGAAGTTGCTATTTAACCTTCTACAAGGACCGCCTCTATCGAATCCGATTCAACTAAAGTGGGAGAGACAGACACCCGCCAGTCATCTTTATGCAACAAGTTGCATGTCAGTCGATGGAACCAGTCTCTCGTACGTGGACGAGTAAGGTTAGTCCGAGCCACTTCATCCCACAATACCGCAGAATCAAGATAAGACTAAGGAAGTAAGCAATATGAACATCAATGCCCACAAACTCTTTTGTGTTCTACTCATGCATGTTATCTACGCTTAGACCTAGCTCTGATACCACTGTTGGGGAACGTTGCATGGGAAACAATTTGTTTTCCTAAAAACACCCAACATCTATCTATGAAGATCAACAACTACGAGAGGGGGAGTGCATCTACATGCCCTTGTAGATCGCTAAGCGGGAAGCGTTAAGAAACACGGTTGATGTAGTCAAACGTCTTCGCAATCCAATTACGATTCGTCCCGCGATCCAGTCATGATCTAGTGCCGAATGGACGACACCTCCACATTCAGCACACGTACAGATCGATGATGTCTCCACCTCCTTGATCTAGCAAGTGAGGGCGTAGAGGTGTATGAGTTCTCCAACAACATGACAGCGTGGTGGCGGTGGTGGTGGAGCTATCCCGGCAGGGCTTCACCAAGTGCTACCGGGACGAACTAGAGGAGAAACCAATCTAGAGGGAGAGGGAGGGCTGCGCTGTGGCTTGTGGTGCGGCTGCCCTCCCTCTCCTCTAGTATATATAGGGGGAAGAGAGGAGGGGTGGCGCCCAAGGGTTTCCCCCCTAGGGGGTGGTGGCTTAGATGGGGGGCGGCGCCCAAGATGTGGCTTGCCACCCAAACGAGGGTGGCGCCACCCCTAAGGTTGGCCCTCCACCAGCCCTAGCCGCATGGGCCTAGGTGGGGAGGGTCGCCCAGCCCACCAGGGGATGGTGCGCACCCCTCTCAGCCCATGTGGCCCCTCCGGGGCTGGTGGACCCTTCCAGTGGACCCCCGGAACCCTTCGGCACTCCCGGTACACCACCGATGACGCCCCAATTCCTTCCGGTTACCAAAACGGAACTTCCTATATATCCTACTTTACCTCTGGACCATTACAGAACTCCTCGTGATGTCCGGGATCTCATCCGGGACTCTGAACAACATCCGGTTGCCAAAATATTTAACTCAACAATACGGAATCGTCACCGAGCGTTAAGTGTGCAGATCCTGCGGGTTCGAGAACTATGCAGACATGACCGAGACACCTCTATGGCCAATAACCAATAGCGGGACCTAGATGCCCATATTGGTTCCTACATATTCTACAAAGATTTTCATCGGTCGAACCACGATGTCAAGGATTCAATCAATCCCGTATGTCAGTTCCCTTTGTCTATCGGTATGTTACTTGCTCGAGATTCGATCGTCGGTATCTCCATACCTAGTTAAATCTTGTTACTGGCAAGTCTCTTTACTCATTATGTAATACAAGATCCCGTAACTAACTCCTTAGTCATATTGCTTGCAAGCTGCTTGTGATGCTGTATTACCCAGTGGGCCCAAACATACCTCTCCATCATACGGAGTGACAAATCCCAGTCTCGATCCACGCCAACTCAACAGACACCCTCGGAGATACGTGTAGAGCACCTTTATAGTCACCCAGTTACGTTGTGACGTTCGATGCACACAAGGCAGTCCTCCAGTGTCCGGGAGTTGCATGATTTCATGGACGTAGGAACTTATACTTGACATGGATAAAGCAGTAGCAAGAAACTGACACGATCAACTGCTATGCTTACGGTTGGGTCTTGTCCATCACATCATTCTCCGAATGATGTGATCCCGTTATCAAATGACAACTTCATGTCTATGGTCAGGAAACCTTGACCATCTTTGATCAACGAGCTAGTCTAGTAGAGGCTCACTAGGGACACAGTGTTGTCTATGTATCCACACATGTATTGGAGTTTCCGATCAATACAATTATAGCATGGATAATAAACGATTATCATGAACAAGCAAATATGATAATAATCCCTTTATTATTGCCTCTAGGGCATATTTCAAACACTCCTCTCGATCCCCGCCGCCGCCTCACCGCCGCCGCCCGACGCTGCCCGTCTCTGCCCCACCCGACGTTGCCTGTCTCCGCCCGACGCTGCCCCGCCCGACCCAGACCGTCTTCATCGGAGGAGGAGCGTGAGGCCGCCCCGACAGAAGCCGACCCGCCCTAACCGACTCAAGCACAGGTAATGCAATTATGTTCTACTCCCTCCATTTCTAAATATAAGTCATGATAGATAATTTTGTTCCTTATGTAGTGTTTCTAGAGATCTCAATATGGAGTACATACGGATGCATATAGACATATTTTAGAGTGTACATTCACTAATTTTGTTCTTTATGTAGTCTATATTGAAATGTAGATGAATTCGCCATGATAAATAAATTTTCATGATAGAATAGTTGTAGTACAACTCCTGTTAAACTGGCTGTAGTGTAACACGTAGATTAATTCGCCATGATAGATAAATGTTATGATAGATAAATATTCATGATAGACTAGTTTTAGGACAACTCTTTTCAAACTAGTTGTAGTATAACATGTAGATTAATTTGCCATGATAGATAAAAGACTAGCTGTAGTACAACTCTTTTCAAACTAGCTGTAGTATAACATGTAGATAAAATGTTATGATAGATAAATTTTCATAATTTTACGGTGCTTAATTATGTTCTAGTTCTTTTTAAATTCTACATGTTATTTTTAAATTCTTCATTCAATAAGATGGTGAGCTTTCATTACACCACATATGGACAATTCATCAGCCAACAACAAATCGGTGGGCGATGTGCATAAGTGGAATCAGTGGCGATTAGAGTCTTTAGACCGGCGCATCAAAAAAGTCGAAGAAGGCAATGCCTCACTGAAGAATGAAAGGGACAGTCTGCTCGTAGAGGGTGCTAATGCCCAAACCAAGTTAAACAAACTGAGGGATCCGAGGGATGAGTTGACGGAGAAGAGGGACAACTTGAAGATGGAGAAAAAAAATACGTGCTAGAGAAGTATAACCTACAGACACACGTTGATCACTTTAAAAAAGATAGGGAGAATAATCGGAAAAACTTCGTCAGCTGGACTTAATCCTTGATGATGTTGAGTAGTTTTAAACTATGAAGTTTGTGAGTATGTTTAGTTGTTCAGTACTAACAAAGTTTTAAAGTCTGAAGTTTATGAGTATGTTTAGTTCATTAGTACTAAGTTTTAAACTCTTATTAAGCTTATGAGTATGTTTAATTGATCTGTACCTTTTGTGAAGTTTAAGCTCTTAGTTTCTGAAGGGGTTTTTATTATTATCCAAAAACCAAATTGCTGGCGTTGGTTAATTTGGACGTCAGCATCATGTAATATAGTGTTGGCATAGGATCCAAAGCCACCACAATTTTTAACTGTGGTGCCATATTGGTGGCATCGGGTGTCTACGCCACCAAGGCCATTATCACCACGCCATAGCTAGGCTTTTCCGCACGAGTGTAAGTAGGAAGCTTCGCACTCCGGATGATCTAACGAGACAAAAAATTCACCCAATAAGCATAACATATTCACAACAATTAATAACTGCAAGTAAAACTAATAATAAAACAATCAAGGAAAAGATTAAGAAAACATAAGGCAAAACCAAAAGAAATCTACAAAACTCAATGGAAAAGCTTTATCATTGGAACAACAAACTAATAAATAGTTTTCTGCCACAAATAAAATCTTAACAGAAAGAAAAGTAAAGTTTTAAAAAAATAACAGAAAGGATCTTAACTAAAGTTTTCTACACAACAAGAATCAACCAAAAATCATTTATCAAACTCTACTTATAAAGAAAACAAGGTCTCCTACAAAACCCTATTGTTAACAAAATAATAATAATAAATTAACATCAATTAAAACTCCTATTGTTAACTAACAGAAACTAATTAGAATTTGTCAACAAAAACAAAAGAAAACAATTTAAAACAATTAAAACAAAATAAATAACGATAAACCTATAAAGAACTAAAAATAGTATTGTTCTATTTAAAACCTAAATTTAGTTAATCCTAAAAATAAAAATACCCAAATTAGATCTACTGATAAAACAAACTAATACAAAACAGCAACAAAAAGAATCACTCAAAATCTATTTTTAAACTAAAGTTCTTCACAAAATAGTGGTTCAAACAAATTTCGTTGAATTAAAATTTAAACCACTCAAATTTGAAATCACTGGATCTAACAGAAACTTTATAATATTTGTGACCTAATGCAAAAATAATCACCTAAAAACATTAAATAACCTAAAAATTATTGCAAAAACAAAAACAGAAAGTATTCTGTCTAAAAACAGAAAACGGAAAAAAACTACTTAGCGGCTACTAGCTACGTGGCGCTCACTGTTTTGCTGCGGGGTGTGTGCGAGAGTGATAAAGGAGCGGACGGCCAAATTTTAAAAGAAAACAGTTCACTGTAGTAAGTGATCTATTTGTGGTTGTGCGATCTGGATCCATCGGTGGAGGGGGGTTGTCGGCGCTTACAGAGGGGGCGGGTGAAAGCACAAATTCTCCCTAGGTGGTTTTGATAATTAATAATAACATATATTTCTTTGGACTAATGTTTCCACCAAGTGCATCTCAGGAAAAAGTTCAATGATGGGATGGCTAAAGGATTGTGAGGAGAACCTCCCCAAGGAAAGGAAGGAATAGGATTGGCCATGCTTCAAGCAACAAGACTCTACATTTTACATTTTGGGAGAATTCACTTTGAGTCCATAGGAAAGCCAATACTATTAAAAGGGGATGAGGAATTATAATGATCTGGTTGCTCAAGTGCTTAGAGATTAGCCACCAAAATTACTCACCCATTCTCCCACAAATATTCTCTGTCCAAAGCCAAAAGACAAAATTCGGTGACACCAATTTCCCATTCGGATCCACCGAGTTTTAAACTAGACAGAACCCTAGCCAAACCCTAGCATCTCAGTACTACCAACATTCCATTCCGTGCAACTGAAACCAGTGACTAACATTTTGTTAACCTATTTCTTAAAATCGGAATTTCCTAGTTTTAAGAATCAGTGACACCGAGTCTTGGAAACTGCCTAGGTCACCCATATCGGTACCACCGAGATTCATATATCGGTCTCACCGAAAAGGCCAAAGTTGCCACATTTTGCACTAGTTGGTGCAACCGAGTTTTCACTTCGGTTTCACCGAGCTGGGCAATAATGTTGTAATGGTTGGATTTTTGGAGATGCCTATGTATACCCCTCCACCACCTCTCACTCGTAGAGGAAGCACTCAGAACCGATCTACACTTGCCCCATCAATTTTTCTGAGAGAGAGCCACCTACTCATATGTTGAGATCAAGACATCTCATTCCAACCATATGAATCTTGATTTGTAGCCTCCCAAGTTGCTTTCCATCCAATCAATCTCTTCTACCTATGCCAAATCTGTGAGAGAGTGATTGAGTGTTGAGGAGACTATCTTTTGAAGCACAAGAGCAAGGAGTTCATCATACAACCACATATATTACCTTTTGGAGGGTGGTGCCTCTTAGATTGGTTACGTGTCGCTTGGGAGCCTCCTTCTTCGTGATTGTGGAGTTGAACCAAGAAGTTCGTACGGGCAAGGAGATCGCCTACTTCATGAAGATCTACCCATAGTGAGGCTAGTCCTTTGTGGACGGAATCCGTGATGGAATGGACGAGGTTGCTACTTCGTGGACCCTAACGGGTGGAGCCCTCCGTGGACTCTCGTGACTACTACCCTCCGTGGGTTGAAGTCTCCATCAGCGTGGACGTACGATAGAACCACCTATCGGAACCACGTGAAAAATCTTCGTGTCATCGATTTCATTTGATTGTCCTCTCCCTACCTTTACTTTCACGTGCATGTCTTTACTTTTCGCTGCTATACTCCTAAGCATGCATGTGTAGGGTGAACTTGACTTGCTACAATTGCTAAAATCTGCCAACAAATAAAATTGGTAAAAGGTTTGAGTTTTATTTGGTCAAGTAGTCTAATCCCCCCTCTAGACATACTTTGGATCCTACAAGTGGTATCAGAGCTTCGGTCTCCATTGCATTGGTTTCACAACCTAGGAGAGTATGGCGTCTTGTGAGGGAAATTATCACCATAGAGGTCCATATTTCGGTGGTACAAACTTTGCTAGTTGGAAGCATAAGATGAAAATGCATATTCTTGGTCATAACCCCATCGTATGGGTTGTTGTTCGTGTTGGCTTGCAAGGTGTATTCTTTGGAGATGGAAAGGAACCAGATCGTGAAGCAACCGCGGAAGATTTCAAGATGTTGCAATACAACACTCAAGCATGCGACATTCTATTCAACTGCCTATGCCCTGAAGAATTCAACAAGATTAGCCGTCTTGAGAATGCAAAAGAAATTTGGGATACTTTGATTGATATCCACGAAGGTACCGAATCCGTCAGGGAATCTAAGTTGGATGTGTGATGTCTACTACGCAACTTTATTCTTGTAGACTTTGTTGGTCCTCCAAGCGCAGAGTTTTGTAGGACAGTAGCAATTTTCCCTTAAGTGGATGACCTAAGGTTTATCAATCCGTGGGAGGTGTAGGATGAAGATGGTCTCTCTCAAACAACTCTGCAATCAAATACAAGAAATCTCACGAGCCAAGCACAACCAGGCGTAGCCCCACTCAAGACAAGGCCCTCGCGAGGACCCGAGCTCGCGAGGGAAGCAGCACCAAGACCAGCAAGGAATGGGCCTCCTCAGGCCCCCCTCCGGAGCGGCGAAGATCTCTATGTAGAACCCGGCCTCAGGAGTCAAGGATGACGCAAGGAAGGACAGGCGGGCGCCAGCGTACCAGGCGGGACAGTTTCCCCTTTGGTGCAAAGGGAGCAAGGACGTACGGGGGTTCCCAAAGCGCCACCCAAAGGTTTCCATTCCGGTGCAACAAGACCACGACCACGAGCCCCGCAGGGCAGATGTCATCGCCGAGCCCACCTCTGCATCGTCGACAGCCACTTCGCAGGCGAAGACCACCTTTGGACAGGGCGGGGATGTACTCCTGTCCCCCTTCAAATTTGGCCGTTGTGGGATCCCTTCCCGCCATTGCGATAAGGGAAGAGGACCCGGGCCGCTGCTATATATAGAGGCTAGGCTGCACCGTAGAGAAGGACTCCACCACAAGACTAGCAGAAGGCCAAGAACACCACTCGAGCGCCCTCACGAGGCTCCTCAACACTGTACTAGTTCATCCACCACACCTCCTCGAGGGGCAATCCACCAAAGCAGGAGTAGGGTATTACACTTCGCAGCGGCCCGAACCTGGGTAAACCACCGTGTTCATCTTCTTCCTTGTCATCATGCGATTTCATCGTCTTAACCATCGAGTAGCGAGCCAGGTAGGGCGAGGCTGCAAGGGATCTTCGCACATGCCCCTGTGTTCGAAACTTGAGGGTTTTGCGGAGCCCGAAATCCGACACACCGAGAAGTCATATATCGGCTCGATAGAATCGCTTCCGAATAATCTGTCATATGAACTTCCAAAGTCAAAATCAGCTTCTGCAGAGCCTTTTCCATTCCGTTGTAGACGCCTCCGCTGGTCAGTAAACCATCCATTGCGGTGCACTAAATATAGTGCAAACCTCATTACCTTGAGCATCGTTGCTTTCTGAAGAAAGAAACTGGCAAATTGAATCTCTGGATTGGTGCCTCGGTACTCGTTCAAAGTAATTTCCGTGAGATGGAATTCAAGGCATTCGATGTGATTGTTATATTGCGCCACCTTTTCCACTCCAAGTCCTGCTTGTATCTGCAAACAAAGACAACATATCGGTGCTTAGATGCAGTATTGAACACTACGGGCCTCTTTGATTTGCATGATTTATAAAATACACTAATAGATTGGCATGCCATCTTCGATCGTTCATGATTAACATCTCTAAAAATGTGTATAGTACATCTGTCATTGTAATCATGGGTAAAAGTACCAACAAATTGAACTCCGTTGTGGTTAACAATTAACAGGAAAGGAACATCACCTAGACGTATAACTTCTCCGTGCACTGAAAGCATATAAGGAACTTAACAACTTCATCCAGATTGGGGCCGATAGATTGTAGTGCCAAGATCTTCACTGTGCGCAAAGACAATGCGAGGCTTGTGGGAATCATTTTCTGGATGACAGCCAAACATAGATCAACAAAAACTAGATAAAATGTGATGTACCATAATAAGAATGAGAAGAAGATTGTTGTACCTGAACGGGTATGGATCCAGCTGTAATAAGTTCGGAGAATTCAGCACACGAATAGCCCAACACTGTCAATTTCGGTGCATCAATGACCCTGATTCTTGTTCGACCTTCTTTATCAAGTACAAACAATCTCTCTAGGAAATGCGCATTCTCAATGACCATATCATGAAACTCCCCAACTGACAGCATGTTGCGGCACCAGCCATGCACATAAATCATACGGAGATTCGTCGTAGCGATGTGGAGACTACTGAACCCAAACATCATCTGAAGACGAAGGTACTCGAGCGTTATACAGCCATGGAGCAGGCGCTCAAAATCCGACTTCGAGATGCTGACACCAATGAGTTCGAGGTGCTTCAGTTTAGGGAGATGAAGAGTGTGCACGACATTAATCTTAGGGAA
This sequence comes from Elymus sibiricus, assembly GCA_039707655.1. Taxonomy (NCBI): domain Eukaryota; kingdom Viridiplantae; phylum Streptophyta; class Magnoliopsida; order Poales; family Poaceae; genus Elymus; species Elymus sibiricus. The sequence continues at coordinate 344,249,091 of CM077669.1, read as the reverse complement.
AAGGCACCGCATGAACGTAGCGCGGCGTAGCGTGGGCGCAAGGTGTAGGACGGACGGAGGCAGCGAGCGCCCATGTCCAGCATCAAAGTTGAGCTCCTTGAGCTGATCTAGGGCGGGGGATAAGAAACACTCGTGAAACTTGGGTTCGGCCTTGCAGTTTGAACGGAAAGTGCCGATGGAAAGGCGTCTGACTGGCGCAGTGTGCGTGGCGAGGATGTGGGACAATGCGTCCAAGCGTTTGCGATCCCCGCTGCAGAGCTCATCGTCGTCGAGGAGATCAAGGGGGGTGGAGTGCCATAGGGGGTGCCAACGCCTGGAGAGGATGGTGGTCTGCACGGCAGATTTGATCGGGAGGAGGGACATGATGGTTGCCAACATCTCGTCGGGGATGCTGCTGATGAATTCCACGCTCGCCGGAGGCTAGTCTGGTTCAGCCTCGACCCGCCCCCGCTTGTTGGCCGCCTCATCGTCCATCGAAAAAGGAGGCGATCCTCGGCGGTGGCCCTTATAGATAAGATCGGAGGAGAAGGTGTAGCACTACTGGAGAACTTGGGAGAGAATAGGGCTGTGTGGGTGGAGGTCCGAGGTCAAAGGGCTTGATTCCCGGTGAGCCAGCTACGCCTACGTGGCGGACTGCTCGCACACATCCCTTTGTGCCTGCGCGGCGGACTCCTCGCATGCGTCCCATCTAATCAAACCTTTGGCCCACGTACGCCATCCCAAACGGTTTCTATAAACCATAAAGTGTTCCGCGCTTGGGAACTAAAACCATCAATAAATATTGAGCTTGTTTCCTTTCACATTCCAAATTACCACGCGCTAATTTTTTCGCAAATCAGTTCACACCTACAAAACCTAAACGTGTTCCCACTTAGTAGCTGTTTACTGTAGTAGGCTACAAAAACACAAACACGTATTCAAAAATTACAGCACATTCCTCACTCCCGCCACCTAAAAAACGGGCCTTTCTTTGTTAGTCCTTCATTCTGTATACCATGGCCGTTAGGAGAGGGGTTTTGGGTCGACTTCGAGATATAACCAGGGAAGAAAGACCAAGGCCGCGGAAGCAACCGAGAGGTCCCGCCGCCGTGCCGCGGAATCACCAGAGAGCTCCAGCCACACCACTTTGGCCGTGGCAGAGATGTCCCGTGGCACTGCGGAAGCCCGGGAGGATCTTTTGCGGAGAGGCGACGACTCTCACAATCACAAGCGCATTCGCCTCGGAGGCGAACTGGACGAGTTGGCAGTCGTGGATTCCTCAACCAGCGATGACATGCACGCTGAGCTCGATAGGAAGGACGCGATGATCAATGACTTGGTGAAGCTGCTGGAGAAGAGCGACGCCTCCGTTGACAGGGCGACCGGCCTCGTGGAGAAACTTACGGAGGAGAACGACGCCCGGAAGAAAATGCTCGAGAAGAAAAGTGCCTCGGATGGGAGGCTGAAAGAACTCGCCGAGGAACTTCTGGAAGACTTGGCAAAGCTCTACATCGAGCGCGAGGGGCTGCTGAAGGAATCCGTGGAGCGTGTGAAGGAACTTCATGCGTACGCGACGCAAAGCATCGACGCTCTCGAGCAAAGAGCCCGCGCCATGGCCGCAATGCGGAAGATGTCGTATGAGAGGCGAGAGGAGATGGAGGTCGTGGAGGCGATGAAGAAGGAGATTGAGGAACTCCGCGCCCAGCAATCCATGAATAATTAGATAGCAGCGGGCCAGATCGTTTTCTTTGTCTTCCTTCTTCAACCTCTCCCTTCTTCTTTTGCCCCTGTGTATTTGGGGAGTTGCCGCTTGTGGCATTTTTTATTATCATGTATATATAAGAGAATTATTATCCTTTGCCGGTACAATTTTTTTTAATATTATTTCGTTCGTTTGTACTGTTATCACGAAACGTCAAAGTTCTCGGCGAGGCACAAACAAAACAGTGATCACAAGCAAACTAGTCCCTCCATCCAGGCGCATTAACCACATGATAAACAGCGGGTCGGATGCCATTAATTCAGAAGTTGGGAGCGAGGCGAGCGGGGGGGGGGGGGGGTGGAGGTCAAAGTATCGCTTCCCGATGAGCATGCGCAGTAGACTCTCATGCGTCCCGTCGAGCATGCATAGCGGACAGCTCTCACGCATCCTTTCAAGCCTGCGCAGCGGACAGCTCGCACGCGTCCTATCGAGCCTGCTCGGCGGACAGCTCGCATGCGTCCTGTCATCAACATGCAGCTAAACGCACGGCACCCCCATATCAAGTACTCCCTCCGTTTTTTTAGTTAGCATATAAAATTTGGTCAAATTCAAAATTTGTAAAGTTTGACTAGCTTTATAGGAAAAATATATAAATATTTATAATTTAAAATGAATATTATTAGATGCATCGTCAAATTAACTTTCATACTATATAACCTAAGCATTGTAGATGTTGACATGTTTTTTGTATAAATTTAGTCAAACTATGTTTAGCTTGACTTTGACCAAATCTTATATGCGAAGTAAAAAAGAAACGGAGGGAGTAAAAAAATTGGACGCGTGGCACCAAATCATTATCATGCAAGTTTTGTATTTACGAGAATTCAATAAACCAATATTATCATACAAGTTCCGAATTTATGGGGATTTAAAAGCAATGTTTCTCAACGTTTGCGTCCTAGTCACTATGGCGAGATGGTTTTAATCATTGCATGCGACCTAAACAGGGGCCCAAGGACATATAAATGATTTTTTAACCCATTTTGGTGCCCTAGAGCATGTGCTTGTAGTTCAAATTTGAATTATGCACATTAAGTGGATATAGAAAAGCTCAATTAATGTATAAAGGGTCCCAAACGAGCCGTGAATAATTCCACATTTTAGCATTGCACTTGTATTAGTCTGTGATGCATGTAGAAAAAAAAATGTGTAAGAAGAGACATCGACTGTCGTTCCCTCCACATAGGTGACACATGTTCCGTATCGAAAGAACGATGGTTCTTGAGAGAAGTTTTGGTCTGCAAGAGACTTGTCCCAAGTTGGACAAAAAATTATCATGTTGTATAAGTGCCGTGTCATGACACCGGGGTAAGTTTCCAGAATTTCAGACGAGGTTTGGATTTATGATTATTTAAAAACCAAGTTTCTCAATGTTTTTGGCCTTGACTCCGAGATGTAATCCATTCACGTTCATTGCATGGGACCTAAACAAGGAACCCAAGGACACAAATATATTTTTTCAACCCATTTTGGTGACATGAAGCATGTTCTTTTAGTTCAAATCTGAATTATGCACATTAAATGTCTAGAAACTTAATTAGTGTAGTATACAAAAAAAACTAAATGAACCATGAATAATTTAAAGCAGTTCTATACGCCGTCTGAAGCTCATGCGTGTGTAAGCACAGTGTGCGCGTGTCGTGCTAGCTCGAGCTTCCTTCTTTCATAAGTTATCCAATTTGTATTAAAATGATGTTCTATCCAACACGCTTCTCCCACCACTCCCCCAATCGGTCTCCCGCCACTCCCCCAGTCGATTTCCGGCCGAAGCGCCGGCCCCATCATCAACCTGGACGAGGAGGACGAGATGGAGCAGGCCGGAGAGCACGCAAAAGCGGCATCGCGCCATCGAGCATGAGCGAGACGTCATCATCAGCCCCCATGCCACCATCGCGCATGGTTTCTAGTACTACCAGAAACGTCTTTGATACGTATCTGGTCCCACCAGGTGCCCATCGGGGCACACCTTGTAAATGAAAGGAGGCAACTCTTACCAGCAAGTTAAGCATGCTTTCGATGGAGTAGTCCAGGATGGGTGACCGGTTGGGAAGTTGCTAGATTTCAAGGTTCATTTAGGCGGTGTGATACGATCACTATAGGCATAAATAAAATGCCTGTAGTGATATGTCATTATGGCTAAATAAATCTTGAGATCCTAGTTTTGAAAATATCCATGATTTTCTTTTGCTGTTTTGAAAACTAGAAAGATGGCCCTCGCAAATGCGAGGGCAACATCCTTATGCATAGATGGAGTCAAGTATTTACCTTTATCTCTTGGATATCGCTTTACCACATTCGTTGTATACTACGCCTCATTTTAGACATGTATACATTTTAAAGGTGTCTTTTTACGATGTACTATTACAATTAACTTAAGTTCGAGTAATTGGTTTCACATAATTGAGCAATAGCTATTTATACTGTGACCAAGATAAATAAATGTAGGGAATTTCCTTACTATTTTTAACGAAAAAACATGGAATTATTTTGTAAGAATGAGCTTTTTGTTAATCATTTCAATATAATTATTTCTCTTGAGGGGCCACACAGCTTTTATGACTCCATGTGTCATGTCATTTTTTTATTCTATATTTCTTTCATATTATTTTACTAAAGAAATGAATGTCACAATGTTCCAAATAAGAGCATATTATCTACTGGCATTATATAGAGTGCTGCGGTTAAGTAAAAGAGAGGAGTATCTTGAAGTAAAAATCTAAGGACTCCAACTATAAATACTTTAATATTGGGAAGTGTTTGCTACTTGTAATATGTCAGCCTGATCAATATAATTATTTCAAATTGCATGCACATAAAAGTACAAAGAACAAAATACAATTTTCGCTCATATATGGCATGATTGCTCCACGTAGCAATGTAAAGAGAGCCTTCTTGCAGTATTGTTCCTTGTAACAACAACTTGCCGTTCAGACCATGTATCAGGCATGACCATAAAGCCGACATTGTTCAGTAGAATAGCACGTGATACTGGCAATCATGACAATTTCATGTGAATTTATACATAGGCAAAAGAAAATATGCAATAAAATGCCCAGTTCATTGATATTTCGTATTTCCATGCAATGCATAAACCAAAGATAGTGGTACGTATATGAATCATAAAATATGTAGGTATTTATGGCATAAAAATTAAAGATGGTGGTGAAAAACACAAAGATAGTAATGTCAACTTCTGAACGTTGCTAAATCGTATAAATATATATACATTTGGTTATTATATTGTTAGCCAAGGTTGATACAATTTTTTTGTACTCCTAATTAGAGAACTCATATTGCCGATATAGTAAATACAAAACAGTATCTTATACCCACAAAAACCTTATACATGCAGGCAAGATCATGCCCAACAAAGTAGTTGCATCAAAAACCATAAAGCACAAGTGTGGAAATAACTCATTTCCATGGCAGCATGTTGGCCATTTGAAGGTTTACTAGTGAAATAAATATTTAGTAACACACTATATGGACTTGCATTCTAACTAATATTTTACGTTTTGTGTTTTTCTTTTATAGATAGGAACATGCAGAACATGTATAACCTAAATTGTCAAAATGCAGTCAAACCCAATGCATATAATTTGTTATTTATGGAACATCCATATGGACAACTTCCACATACAGAGACGTAATAATACCAAAGCCATTGAGTAGAGAGAAAAAAGAAAATGAAAAAATAACTTAACAATTAGAATAGAATGCATTGGCACTTCATTCCTAAGCATACATTTAGCACAAATGTTGGAGTGATGCTTACCACTGCTTCTTATAGTTTCTGGTTTTGTAGACACAAAGCTTTGATGCTTAGCAGACCCTTTTAGTTTCTTGCTTGCTAGATACAGTTTTTCATCGGCTAACATTTAATGTATATTGATATCTCCATATAAGGAAAGTACATATCAAATGTAAGAAAATAAGTTGCTGAAGACATAGTATTGCTGACTCCTACCAAAGTGAGCACTGATTGTTGCTCTTCATCAAATACTCCATCCGTCCCAAAATAAGTGAATCAACTTTGTTTGAGTCACTTATTTTGGGACAGGTCGAGCGAGTACATTGAAACAAATGAGAACTTCAACTAAATTGTCAAACAACAACCCAGGGTTCTTACTTGCCTTAAATAACTATCAATTGTACATGTTATTCACTATTTACTTAGGGGTGAGACCATCCAGACCACACAATGAATGTTATGCCATCATGATATTTAGTACTACCAACAGCATGACACACACAATGAAAAGCCAATAAATAGTTACACGCACTTAAAGCACATATGCTCCCTTGGTGGTTTTGGTAATTAATAACAACATATATTTCATTGAACTAATGTTTCCACTAAGTATATTTTAGGAAAAGTTCAATGATAGGTTGGCAAAAGGATTGTGGAGAAACCCCTAGAAGCAAGGAAATGGATTGGCAAAGCTTCAAGCAAGAGGACTCTACATTTTACTTTGTGAGAAATCACTTTGAGTCCATAGGAAAGCCAATACTATTAAAATGGGGTAAGGTACTATTGGTGAACAAGATGCTCCACGTGCACAAGTGATAGTCACCAAAAACACACACAAACTCTTCCCCAAAAGTCTGTCCAAGCCTATCTTGAAAATCGGTGCTACCAACAATTTCCATTCGGTCCCACCGATTCCCAAACTCAGACAGACCCATGCCAAACCCTAGACCTTCGGTGCAACCGATTCTGCATCGGTGTCACCTAGTTCAGCTTGCCAACTTTCTGTTACCTCGTTTCCTAAAATCGGTCTTACCGAGTTTTTTGGATCGGCGTCACCGAGTTGTGCAATCTGACCGTTGGTCACCTAATCGGTACTACCGAGAGTTATGTATCGGTCTCACCGAGATTCAAAAGTTACTGCCTTTTGGTCACTTCGGTACCACTGAGTTTTACACTTCGGTGTCACCGAGTTGGCCACTTTAGGTGTAACGGTTGGATTTTTGGGGATGCCGATATATACCCCTTCACCACCACCCACTCGTATGTGAAGCACTCAGAACTATTCCATACTTGCCCCATCCAATTTTCTGAGAGAGAGCCACCTACTCATGTGTTGAGATCAAGCTATTCCATTCCTACCATATGAATCTTGATCTCTAGCCTCCCCAAGTTGCTCTCCACCAAATCAATCTCTTCTACCAAAGCCAAATCTGTGAGAGAGTGATTGTGTGTTGAGGAGTCTATCATCTTGAAGCACAAGAGCAAGGAGTTCATCGACATTGCCGAGCCTATTACCTTTTGGAGGGTGGTGCCTCCTAGATTGGTTAGGTGTCGCTTGGGAGCCTCCTACTTCGTGTTGTGGAGTTGAACCAAGAAGTTTGTACGGGCAAGGAGATCGCCTACTTCGTGAAGATCTACCCATAGTGAGGCTAGTCTTTCGTGGACGGAAGTCGTTATGGAATAGTTAAGGTTGCTACTTCGTGGACCCTTATGGGTGGAGCCCTCCGTGGACTCTCGCGACCGTTACCCTCCGTGGGATGAAGACTCCATAAATGTGGACGTACGATAGCACCACCTATCGGAACCACGGGCAAAATCTTCGTGTCTTCAAATTGCGTTTGATCTTCCTTCCTACCCTCTACTACATATGCTTGTTGTTACTTTCCGCTGCTATACTCTTAGACATGCATGTGTAGGGTGTACTTGAATTGCTATCATTGCTAAAAGCTGCCAACACTTAAAATTGGGAAAAGGTAGAATTTTTATTTGCTCAAGTTGTCTAATCACCCCCCCTCTAGACATACTTTCGATCCTACAAGTGGTATCAGAGCTTTGGTCTCCATTGCATTGGTCTCACAACCTAGGAGAGTATGGCGTCTAGTGAGGGAAATTATCACCGTAGAGGTCCGTAATTTGATGGCATAAATTTTGCTAGTTGGAAGCACAAAATGAAAATGCATATTCTTGGTCATAACCCCACCGTTTGGGTTGTTGTTCGTGTTGGCTTGCAAGGTGAATTCTTTGGTGATGGAAAGGAACCAGATCATGAAGCGACCGCGGATGAATTGAAGATGTTGCAATACAACGCTCAAGCATGTGACATTCTTTTCAACTGCCTATGCCCCGAAGAATTCAACAAAATCAGCCGTCTTGAGAATGCCAAGGAAATTAGGGATACTTTAGTTGATATGCACGAAGGTACCAAATACGTGAGAGAGTCCAAGTTGGATGTTCTTCAAAGTCAGCTTGACAAGTTCAAGATGAAGGATGGTGAAGGAGTCGCAGAGATGTACTCTAGGCTAGCTCTCATCACCAATGAGATTGCCGGCTTGGGAAGCGAGGAAATGACCGACAATTTCATCATCAAGAAGATACTTCGAGCTTTGGATGAGAGATACGACACCGTGTGCACATTGATACAAATGATGCCCAACTACAAAGATCTCAAGCCTACGGAAGTCATTGGAAGGATTGTTGCTCATGAGATGACACTCAAAGACAAAGAAGAGCTTCACAACAAGTCTAGCGGTTCTTACAAAGCCACAAGTGATGCTCCCGCAACTTCAAGCGACAACCTTGTCACCAATGAACAGATAAGCCTCATGGTCAAGAAATTCAACAAGTTCTACAAGAATAGAGGCAAAGAACGAAGCTCCAACTCAAGATATGAAGAGACGCGTTCGTCAAGCCGTGACCGAAACTGCTACAATTGTGGGAAGCCCGGACACTACTCCAATGAGTGCACGGCTCCCTACAAACGAAGAGAAGAGTCACCAAGAAGACGAAGCTCAAGGAATGAATCACCTCAAAGAGAGAGAAGGAGTAGAGATGATCATTATGAACGAAGACCCTCAAGGAGAAGTAGAGACTCGGAGAAGAAGGACAAGTACACAAAGAGCTACACAAAAAGAAGACATCAAGCTCATGTTGGTGAATGAGTTTCCGGCTCCGAATCCGACAACAACTCCGAGAGAAGTTATCACTCCAACTCCGACTATAGTCAAGATGAAGGTGTTGCCGGCTTGCACTAATGACTACCAACTCCTATGATCTATTTGATTCACCAAATGAAGGGAGTGGAAGTTGCTTCATGGCTAAAGGCCCCAAGGTATCACATCCCGAGTATCTTGATTTCAATAGTGATGAAGAAGATTTACTTTGTGATGATGACTTGCTCTTTGATAAAACTAGTGATGTTAGTAAAAATGAACTTGATAAATTTCATACTAGTCAAGATAAGTCGTGTGATGATGATAAGATGGAAATAGAACGATTAACTAAAGAATTAAACACTCTTAAGTTAGCCCATGAATCTACTCTCGATGATCATAGAAAGCTTGTGAGTGACTCATGAGAAGCTACGCTTCGAGAAGCTCACCTTGGAGCAAGAACATGAGTTTCTTAAAGCTATCAATGATGATCTCCGAAAGAAGACTTCATCTTATCTAGCCAAACGATTACTCTTGTCTACATTCATGCCACAAGTTAAGCCTAGACAAACTAGTAACAAAGGCAAGAAAGGTTCTTCATCTAGTAGCAACACTAAAAATGCTAAATCTAAAGATGTGTTTCTAGTAGTTCTATTGATTCTACTAATGATGATTCTCTTTGCCAAGTTACACTTGAGCAAGAAAACAATTTATTGAAAGGAATTATAGAGAAAGGTATCTACAAGAGTCTTGCCGGGTGTAAGCAATTTGAGGAGATTGTACGCAAGCATGGAGGATACCGGAAGAACCATGGCATTGGCTACTTCAACGCAAATGGAGTTGAATGGGAAGAAGGTCAATACCCCAAGCCCAAGTTTGTTCCTCAAAGGGAGAAGTACGAACATACTCCTCCCAAGGGAACAAACACTCAAGATGACCTTCCACCACAAGACCACAAGCTCATGGGCAAGGACAAGCTTCAAGAGGACATTGACTCATATGAAGATGAATCCCATGCTTTGGTGATGTGGGTTCCCAAGGCTACTTCAAGCTCAAGTTCTACAAGTGCTACTTCAACACCAAGGATCCCCATCAAGTTGATGTGGGTCCCCAAGAAGAAGAACTAGAGAAGTTCTTGAGGGGTGACTCCGCCAATGAAATTCACTCACATTCATTATTGGCAAGAACTAGTTGCAATCAACGTCAACATCATGCAATAGTTCAAGGAGTCACACATTCCCTCGAAGGTAAGCAAGGGACAAGGTAATCAACAAATCCATGGACATCATCATGTATGCTTTGCACTCCATGTCCATAGATATCCTTGTATTTGTCTCTTATGTGTTGGGACTAACCCATGTAGGTGAGAAGAGTAAGGAAACAACAAGGATGCTCCCAACTCATGGTGATCTTCATCAACCTTGAGCATCCACCACTACATCACCCACATGAAGTCTTCATCAACAAAACCCAAGGTTAGTTTATCCCTCCTATGGGGGGATGTCACATCAAGGGGGAGCTTTACTCTAAGACTTGAGTTAAAGCATCTCATAGTATGTGACAACATTAAATGCTTTATGTAAAAGTGGTAACCCCACTTGTGCTTAAACGATGAGTATGACATATGATCAAGTATTCTTACTTGGCTCCTAAGTCAATATACTCATATATAGATGACTCCGTCATCGCCCAAAATGCTTGATAGATGCTAGTATGTATGTGCATGTTTGCCATGATTTCATTTGACATCTTATTGTGTGAGCATGTTGGTCTGCATTTCTTTAACCATTCTAGGACATCCAATTGTTGCTATTTGGTTTTTGATTTTTCTTTTGCCAATTGGATGGACAAGAATGCCTAGGACCACTCTGTAGCTATCTATACTTTCTCGTCTCATATTCCATTCTTGCTGCATCACAAAATTTGAACAAGGACTTTTCGATCTCTCTCTGTGAGGAGCACTCGGAGTTCCGTATCGACAAAAGACTGACCATTAAAACCTCCCAAGTGCATCTCGGTGGAACCAATACAAAACTCTCGGTCTCACCGAATGCCTAGGGTTGATCTGGTTTCCAAACTCGGTATCACCGATTCCATCTTCTCAGTTACACCGAGTTTCCCTGTCAGCTGACAGTAGAGAAACTCGGTGACACCGAAAAGTTAGAACCGATGTCACCGACAGCCATGGGTATATAAAGAGGGGGACCCGACTTTTGAAATTAATTCCTCAAACATCATCCCCTCCAAAAACCCTAGCTGCCAAACGAGACCCCTGGTCGTCGCCTTCGTCTTCCCGAGCGCCTCCGCCATTGGAAGTCCACGCCGTCGACGGATTCTCCCCCCCCCCCCCCCGTCGCCGCCGTAGCGAGATCATCACCGAGTTAGGGTATGATTTCGACCGCTCATGCGCTCCCCTCTCCGAATCTTGCGCATTAGGACTTTTCCATCGATAATACAAAGTTTGAGATCGATCTATCCACTAAAAATTTCATTACACTAGTGAACGAACGATTTTTTAGGGTTTGCCGTCCGCGACCTGAATCTCGGTAACACCGAAGCAAAAGAATCGGTAGCACCGATTCCCTTTTCTGGTCAACTGAGAACAACCTCGGTGAAACCGAGTGCCCATTTTCGGTCTCACTAAAAGTGGTGCCAAGTTTCTGTTTAGCAGGTTGTTTGTCTCGGTGGGTCCGAAAAGTTTGCATCGGTAGTACCGAAATTCACTTGGCAGAATGCAAATCTTAAGAAATTTTAGTTCAAATTTGAGAAAATCTTCTGCAATTTTGTGATGACTCAACCTATCCACTCTTCTATCCTCTATTTCACAGGGTCAGAGATGTCAGGGTCTGATGATAGCCAAAATGACTTCAGAGAGAAAAGTGTTGACATGAGCTCAGGCACTAGTCCTGAAGGGAGCTATGATGATGTTCCCAGCTCACCTGATCTGCCCAAGGCTGCAACTAGGGCAAGAAGGAAGCTCAACTCAGATGAGGAGGATGAAGACTTTATACCTGAGGAGCTATCCAAGAAAGATGATACTGCCAAGAGCACTGCTGTTGCCTCTACTTCCAAAAAGAAGAAGGCAATAAGGAAAGAGTATGCTAGCTCAGGGTCAGTGAGAGCACCAGAGAGTGCTAGGGCAACAATGACTATTGATCCCTCCAAAAAGTCTATGCCTAAGAATGCAGGAGAGAAGAAGAAGTCCAGGAAGAGGATCATTCATGTCATGGGCAGGCCTACCTCAATGTATGAGGACCCAGCAGAGGCTGCTGCTGAGGAGGAGGAGGAAGAGCCAGCTGCAAAGGCTCCTCCCAAGAAGAAAAAGAAATTGATGTCTGATGCTATGCCTAGCCAAGCAGCAACCAAGGGCAAGTCAGCTGGATCCAAGAAGCCCACAGCCCCTAAACCAAAGAGGACATCTAGAGAGATTCCAGCTTCTGAGAAGAACAAGGGATCTACCTCCAGAGATGCTGAGGAGGATGCTATGTCTGCCTTGATGAAGCTAAGGCCACACCTTCCAGAGCATAATGCCAGACACTTGCTAGCTGAGGACATGAAGGAGAGGAAGAACTCAGGTTTGAGAGAGTGGAGAGCTATTGATCCATATTCACACAGGAGGAAGACTCCTGTGGACTATAGGTTCTATACAAAAGAACAGCAAGATTTCTATGAAACAATTTTGCTTGACAAGAGCCCAACTGTGAGTTATATGAGATATATGGACTGGAAGTACATCAAGGACAATGAGGATTACTTCCCAAGTGTGCAAGACAATTCTCATTGCATTGGACTTGATAAGTTTGTTGGTAAGGAGTTCACTGCCTGGAATGATGAAATTATCATGCAATTCTACTCTACTGCTCACTTCTATGGAGATAGTAGAATTGTATGGATGACTGAAGGTGCAAGATACGAATCCACAGTTGAGGAGTGGTCTGCCATCTTAGGAGTCCCAGAGGTGGAAGATGGTGACATTAATGTATACAATGAGCCCAAGGCAAGCCACAATGCCATGAAGAACATGTACAATGAGATTCCTGCTACACATGTGAAGTCTCACAGGCTAGGATCTATCTACTTCCTCCAGGCTTGTCTATGCACGATCAACACTATCTTAAGGCATACCTTGATGCCTAAGTCTGGAGATGAGAAGATGATAAGAGGATACTCCGTCAACATGCTGCTCCATCTAGATCAACATACAAAATTCAGAGCGATGGATCTGATTGTGGACATTGTGAAGAGGGTTGCTGCTGATCAAAAGCGCTCATGTTGCTATGCACCCTATATTCAGATGCTTATCAACTCCAAGTTGGAAAAACACATATTTGCACTTGACCGACCACATTTTCCACTGTTGCCAGATCTAGAAGACAACGTTGTGGTGATGGACCCAGACCATCCCACCTCAGCTACAGCACAGGCACATGGAGAGGCAGCCAGAGAATCCAGTTCTCAGGTGCCAAAGACTAGGAGTGAGCAGATGGATCTCCTACTTAGCTCTGTGCTCAGCATGCAGAAGGACATCAGCAACATATTGAAGAACCAGGAGAGCCTTGCAAGGATTGTTGACACCAAATTTTATTCTCTCAACAACAAGGTGGATGAGCTCACAGTGACTGTGAATGAGCTCAAGAAGGAAGTTGATGCAGTGCCTAGCCCTCACTCTACAGATGATGATGATGATGATGATGAGGATCGTGCACCTCTCAGGACTAGCACTCAGTTCACTACTTAGGCTAGATCAGCTACAGTGCCAGCTTCAGAGTTGAGACCTTCTTCATCAGCACCTGCTACAGCTTCTTCAGCTCCATCAGCTCCTCCAGTTCCTCTAGTTGCTACACCAACTCCGTCCATGACGTGTGCAGACATCTTCGCTGATGCCGTTCTCTCGACTCCTTCATCAGCCACCGGAGGAGATCAGCCCCAGAAGAGCGCTTAGATATATACCTTTGAACTTTTTGGTAACTTGTTGCCAAAGGGGGAGAAGATGTATATAGATCTTTAGGCTTCGAGAGAGAGAGAGAGATTTGCTTTTTATCGCTTTTCAAAAACATTGATATCTTTTGGTTGGTTTGCTTGTGTGAAACTTTGTTGGTGTTTGATCATACACTTGATCTGTATTGCTACTATTTCCTATCCTTGTGATGCTTATGAGATGATCATTCACTTTTACTTGATTGTGTTGTGCTATGATATTCATTCTTATTATTCTCGCACATCACCAAGTTGTATGTGACATGAAAGAGTGCCCCATGTACCTAATCGATTGTGCATTTGCATTCGCAAATTAAAAATAATGCACAAATTTAGGGGGCGCTCTTGCTTATCACATACTTCTCAAAGCGACGATTATATTCATTGATTATATCATGTGTCGAAGCTTTGATCTATATGTTGTCATCAATTACCAAAAAGGGGGAGATTGAAAGCACATTTGCTCCCTTGGTGGTTTTGGTAATTAATAACAACATATATGTCATTGAACTAATGTTTCCACTAAGTATATTTTAGGAAAAGTTCAATGATAGGTTGGCAAAAGGATTGTGGAGAAACCCCTAGAAGCAAGGAAATGGATTGGCAAAGCTTCAAGCAAGAGGACTCTACATTTTACTTTGTGAGAAATCACTTTGAGTCCATAGAAAAGCCAATACTATTAAAAGGGGGTAAGGTACTGTTGGTGAACAAGATGCTCCACGTGCACAAGTGATAGTCATCAAAAACACCCACAAACTCTTCCACAAAAGTCTGTCCAAGCCTATCTTGAAAATCGATGCTACCAACAATTTCCACTCGGTCCCACCGATTCCCAAACTCAGACAGACCCATGCCAAACCCTAGCCATTCGGTGCAACCGATTCTGCATCGGTGTCACCGAGTTCAGCTTGCCAACTTTCTGTTACCTCGTTTCCTAAAATCGGTCTTACCGAGTTTTTTGGATCGGCGTCACCGAGTTGTGCAATCTGACCGTTGGTCGCCTAATCGGTACCACCGAGAGTTATGTATCAGTCTCACCGAGATTCAAAAGTTATTGCCTTTTGGTCACTTCGGTACCACCGAGTTTTACACTTCGGTGTCACCAAGTTGGTCACTTTAGGTGTAACGGTTGGATTTTTGGGGATGCCTATATATACCCCTTCACCACCACCCACTCGTATGTGAAGCACTCAGAACTATTCCATACTTGCCCCATCCAATTTTCTGAGAGAGAGCCACCTACTCATGTGTTGAGATCAAGCTATTCCATTCCTACCATATGAATCTTGATCTCTAGCCTCCCCAAGTTGCTTTCCACCAAATCAATCTCTTCCACCAAAACCAAATCTGTGAGAGAGTGATTGTGTGTTGAGGAGTCTATCATCTTGAAGCACAAGAGCAAGGATTTCATCGACATTGCCGAGCCTATTTCCTTTTGGAGGGTGGTGCCTCATAGATTGGTTAGGTGTCGCTTGGAAGACTCCTACTTCGTGTTGTGGAGTTGAACCAAGAAGTTTGTACGGGCAAGGAGATCGCCTACTTCTTGAAGATCTACCCATAGTGAGGCTAGTCCTTCATGGACGGAAGCCGTTATGGAATAGTCAAGGTTGCTACTTCGTGGACCCTTATGGGTAGAGCCCTCCGTGGACTCTCACGACCGTTACCCTCCGTGGGTTGAAGACTCCATAAACGTGGACGTACGATAGCACCACCTATCGGAACCAAGGGAAAAATCTCCGTGTCTTCAAATTGCGTTTGATCTTCCTTCCTACCCTCTACTACATATGCTTGTTGTTACTTTCCGCTGCTATACTCTTAGACATGCATGTGTAGGGTGTACTTGAATTGCTATCATTGCTAAAAGCTGCCAACACTTAAAATTGGGAAAAGGTTGAATTTTTATTTGCTCAAGTAATCTAATCACCCCCCCCCCCCCCCCTCTAGACATACTGTCGATCCTACACACACTTCTTTTAAAAAGGACATGTGTAAAAGTTGAGCCTCCAAAAACTACATATATTACATATCGACATTGGTTGTTGCTCTTCATCACGTATCGTGGAGGAGAATCAAATAATTCTTCCATCCCTTGAAGCACTCCTCGGTACTTATCTAACATGTCTGCATGCATCTACATGATCATAAACTATACATATATGAGTTTGGAACTTTGGATTCATCGATGCTAATTCAATAAAATAGGCTAATCGACCAAAGATGTTTCCTTTCTAGATGATATTTCAATTAGAATCTTACTTTTAACATTTAAACCATTTTAGGTTCTTTATCATTATCTTGTATTTTCATCCTATTCATATTCTTTATTTTAGAGAACTGTACGATTATGTTTTATAGGTCTTGCCATAGAAATGACAAATTAAAATGATATGTAACAGTACCTTTCTGTTATGTCGACCCATATGACTAAATATTAGATAATGGGTGTTATATGCACTCACATAAAGTACGATTAGGTCTGTCAATCAACCATGAACTTGCCCGGAAAATGCATATATGGACGGCCCACACATGTCATGAGTGGAATTATATCTGAATTGATATTTTCCCCCAATGAAAAAGGAAAAAATATATATGAAATTCAACGGGATAAATCATAAATGCCAACCCTTACTGAATTTTTGAGGCCTTTTACCATTACATTATAGGATATGTTTTTTTTAGATTAACCTTGTAGGATATGTTGTTCAATTTTGTATCAGGATATCCCTTTTCAGTAGTATGTGTCCACAAACAGACCCAAAAAAAATGATCATGGCATAGGTGTTTTGCTAAAACATTACATCAAATAGAAGGCGAGCACCTCCAGTAAGCTAGCAGCAGTCCAATGAACAACCAAATCAGTCCATAAATTTAATCAACTACGTTTCATGTATAGACGGATCTTTTTTTTTGCGAGAATGTATAGACAGATCTTGCTTGTCAAATTTCCAAACCAATGCAAATAGAGCATTGAAGGATTCAATAGAGGAAAAGAACTATCCGGCTCCCTCCTACTAAAATGGTAAATCGTGTTACCATCACTGCTAATCTGCTGAACATCATGACATAGGTCAGTAATTTTAAGCAAGTTTAATGGCGAAAGGCTATTATCAAATAAAATTGTTGTGTTTTTCCGGGCGTATCAACAACCATGGATTAGCAGAACTGGAATACTTACGACTGAGGTGATAAACACTTCACTTAATATATCATCTACATGATAGTGTGGTGCAATTAGAGTTGCCCAATTTCTTATTTTAGTATATTGTGAAGACTGTTTAATTAATTAATACATGCATTGTAAGAGTAACATATTTACTGACTATGATTGTGGTTAATATGCACCTTCTCTTTTGCTTGTCCTGGAGTTTCTTTTGTTTCGGTTAGCGCCTATGCATGCAAGTTGCACGCATGCACCCAGCTGCTTGCTGCATGCGCATCCAACTCGTTACCATATCCCACCAAACGGCGACTGCTCCAGCGCATCGAGCTGAGGCCAGAGGAATATCCAGGACTATACAACATGTTCTTCCGTATTATTTGCCTTCACATATGTGTCTGATCCTGGCTGACGGTGCCTCTCTTAGCTATAGTTTCTTTCTCTTCAGCGTCCCAATGACAACGGCAACTACCATAATTCAAACGCCAGCAGCAAGACGTATGTACGGGACGCTGCAGAAGCTGTGTACATAGGTGTCTACCTATTCATCTGGCGGCTAGATCGATCTCTATGCTATGACTATGAGTACCTGAGGCAGCTCCAGTAAGAATTTGCATGTCGCTGGATAGAAATTTGTTTCAAACCGGCACTTATGTACATGGAAAATACTCTTACAGGACCGACGTGTGGCGTGAATGCGACAGGAGGTCAGCACATGGGCCGTACGTACAGACGCACCGGCCACAACATAGTCTGTTCGAGAAGCATGCTTGCAGATACGGAGGTAACCTTGGCCACTTCCTACGATGTGGCTAGCTACCCAGCCAGGGGTAATTCTTGTTTCGAACGCTGGCTAGTGTATGCGAGGGTGACACAGCAGGAGAAGTAGCTAGTGCGGGTGCGTATATAGGTGTAGCAAAGGGAGGATGACGTGAGGACGGAGGCTATTCGTTATTTGGCAAACAGAGAGGACGACGGCGGTTTTGGAGGTAGTGTGCAGGAAAAAAAATTAATGTGAAGGAGGTACGTTAATACAACAGATATGGTTTTCTTAATTTTGAAAGGTCCACAAAATCAAAGGTTGATATTTTCTACTTGACCTCGTGGAGGTATAGGGCAGGATTCTATATTTTTTATGTGAGGAGGTACGTTAAGTAGATCCAACGGATATGGTTTCTTAATTTTAAAAGGTCCACAAAATCAAAGGTTGGTATTTTCTAATTAACGTGGGATTTTCTATCTTTTTACTTCCGTATTTTCCTTTTAGTAGATAATAGATAGATAGATGTCAAGGATCGATGACGTGTGTGTCTGTGTATTTGTGAACCAATGTCTGTGTGTGGACCATGTGCCTACATTGTGCGGTTTCCGACGACAAACCTATCGGTGGGTCCTTAGGATCGGTCATGCCTTTTACTGACAACGCTGGAAGGCCAATTCCTTGTTTTGAAAATATCCATAATTTGCTTTTGTTGTTTTGAAAATGTCAAGGATCGATGACGTGTGTGTGTGTGTGTGTGTGTGTGTGTGTTTGTGAACCAATGCCTGTGTGGGGACCATGCGCCTACATTGTGCGGTTTCCAACGACAAACCTATCGGTGGGCCCTTAGGGTCTGTCATGCCTTTTACTGACAACGCTGGAAGGCCAAGGATGGGTGACGATGTGTGTGTGTGTGCCCGGGTGTGTGTGTGTGTGTGTGTGTGTGAACCAATGCATGTGTGGGGACCATGTGCCTACATTGTGTGGTTTCCGACGACAAACCTATCGGTGGGCCCTTAGGGTCTGTCATGCCTTTTACTACAACGCTGGAAGGCCAAGGATG